>CM055117.1:335746609-337030330 GCA_029206835.1 Rana muscosa
GCTTTCTCCGTCAGCGGCGCAGTCAGTGGAGATGGGCGGAACTGCGAGAGGAGCCGAGTCCAGCCGAAGTACACTCGGCCCCGCTCGCTCCTCTCCACAGAAATCGGCGCCAAATTTTAAAAACCGCCGGGACTGACACGATCGCAAAGGCACTGGGCACGGCTGCAGATGGACAGATGAACACTGGGCACGGCTGCAGATGGACAGATGGACACTGGGCACGGCTGCAGATGGACAGATGGACACTGGGCAAGGCTACAGATGGACACTGGGCACGGCTGCAGATGGACAGATGGACACTGGGCAAGGCTGCAGATGGACAGATGGACACTGGGCACGGCTGCAGATGGACAGATGGACACTGGGCACGGCTGCAGATGGACAGATGGACACTGGGCAAGGCTGCAGAGGGACACTGGGCAAGGCTGCATGCTGCATTTAAATGTAAGTTTTTTTTCCTTGAATTTCCCTCCTAAAAGTTTTTTTCCTTAAAATTCCCTCCTAAACTTGGGGTGCGTGTTATACGCCGGTGCGTGTTATACGCCGATAAATACGGTAATAAAATATTTTCAAAAATGTGAGGGGTGTACTCACTTTTGTGAGATACTGTATGCACACAAGATACAGGACCTTCCAAGGGACAATGTTGTAGAATGATAGGGCAAAATTATATCTATTACTTTCATTATACTGTAAAAATATATTTTAGAAAAAAAAAAAAAGAATATTGGATCATAATAATAATAAAGTGCATAACAGTTAGATTTATATGAACTAAATAACAAGTACAGCATAACAAAATGAGCAGTCTTACCATCTTCTCTGGACTTCTGGATAAAAGCTTCCACTCCGCTTTCCCCATAGCTGCCTTCAGATGCTAGTGTGGACACATAACTCCATTTCAGAGCTTTCACAATATCCACCATGGCCTGAGCCTGATAAGTGTCTGATGGAACCACTCGAGAAAAAAAGTCATATCGACTGTTGTCACTTAGATCTGGAGCAGTGGAGGCATAACTAATTTGTGGAATCTGTGAAGATGAGAAAGGCAGAGCAATTTAATAATAACAACAATGGAGCACTGCAAAAGATAAGATGAGGATTGTAAAGATTTTAAATGGCACATACACAAAACCCATTTAAAATGTGAATCAATAATAATACAGTTTAACACCAATACATTAGCAGTAAGTGCACAGTAGAATCAAAGTGTATGTACGTGTGTTACATTTCCTATGCAGCAAAACTTTTAAAAAATGACAGTGGTAGATAATGACAAAAACACTCAGAGAGAATGATTACAACATGCATTCAGCATCTATTAACAATGACCATAAAACCTGTGATAGGAAAAATAATTCTACACTATAACAGGTATGGAGTGAGAAAATTTACCTTGCTGTAATTATAATGTAATTTAACCACTTCAATACCCGCCCAAAGTCATATGACATCCGCAGATGGGATCTCCCATCCTGGGCAGGAGTCATATGATGTTCTCGGCTTCCCGATGGTCACAAGAAGCCAATGCACGTGCCCGGCGGCCGCATTCACTCGTGACAGAGCAGGAACGTGGATCTGTGTGTGTAAACACACAGATCCACGTCCTGTCAGGAAGGAGGAGCCAAATTGTGTGTTCCTAGTATATAGGAACACCGATCAGTCTCCTCCCCTAGTCAGTCCCATCCCCCTACAGTTAAAATCACTCCCTAGATAACACATTTAACACCATGATCACCCCCTAGTGTTAACTACTTCCCTGCCAGTGACATTTATACAGTAATCAGTGCATATTTATAGCAATAGTCAATGATCCCAAAATAGTGTCAAAAGTGTCCGATCTGTCCACCGCAATGTCACAGTCATGATAAAAATCGGAGATCACCGCCACTACTAGTAAAAAAAGAATAATAAAAAAAATGACATAAATCAATAACCTATTTTGTAGGCGCTATAACTTATGCGCAAACCAACCAATATACGTTTTTTGCGACTTTTTTTTTTTTTTACCAAAAATATGTAGAAGAATACATATCGGCCTAAACGGAGACAAAAAATGGGGATATTTATTATAATAAAAAGTATTTCAAAATTGTCGCTCTTTTTTTGTTTATAGCGCAAAAAAATAAAAAACGCAGAGGTGATTAAATACCACCAAAAAAAAACTCTATTGTGGGGAAAAAAATTATAAAAATTTCATTTGGGTAGTGTTGCATGACCGCACAATTGTCATTCAAAATGTTACAGCACTGAAAGCTGAAAATTGGCCTGGGTAGGAAGGGGGTGAAAATGCCCTGGTTAATCATATTGTAATTTAAACTTCAAGATGAAAATTTAAGACATTGTTGGATGTTGTATGATCACCTTCCAATCACATAAACCCTAAACCCCACATACAATTTGTCTAGCTTACTTCATAGAAAGCTATTTATTTAATCTGTTTAACAATCAATTGCTACTCAGTAATCAATCGTTAGAATTTTTTGTGTCATAGTTGACCACCTAAGAAAGTGGCTAAATTTCCCAGTAGCAAGCCTGTGTAGCTTAGCTCTAAGCTAGATTTCTATATTATTCATATAATTATTCCTTCCTAATTCACTTAAATAGAATCAAACACGCCCCATACTGTATATAGATATACAATATAACATATGGCATCATCTTTGTACTTTCAAATGAGAATAAGAAATTTGGCAAAAATTTCTCAATCATTATTTTGTGTAAAAGAGATCTGGGTAGAATTGTTATTACCATTTCAAGTCCTTGTATTTCCTGGGAATTCTGCCTTAAGCATTTTATTCTTTTTTCAGTACCTAACAATTTACTAAGAACCATACAAAAAGTAAACCCTTCAAAAGAAACCAATTTTAAAAGTACTTCTGTTTAAGGGCCCTCATAAGTTAAGATTGTTGGTAAATTGACCAGCTTAAATACGTGTATATCAGGACTAGGAGATTAACTCTTGCTTGAGAGTTTTTCCACTTTTCACATATGTACAGTTTATAAATACTGGTAAGTAGGGATGAGCTGAACACCCCCCGGTTCGGTTCGCACCAGAACCTGCGAACGGACCGAAAGTTTGCGTGAACTTTAGAACCCTATTAAATACAATGGGACTCGAACGTTCGAAATAAAAAGTGCTAATTATCAAGGCTAATATGTAAGTTATTGTCCTAAAATGGGTTTGGGGACCCAGGTCCTGCCCCAGGGGACATATATCAATGCAAAAAAAAGTTTTAAAAATTGCTGTTTTTTCAGGAGCAGTGATTTTAATGATGCTTAAAGTGAAAAAAAAAGTGAAATATTCCTTTAAATATCGTACCTGGGGGTGTCTTTAGTATGCCTGTAAAGTGGCACATGTTTCCCGTGTTTAGAACTGTCCCTGCACAAAATGACATTTCTAAAGAAAAAAAAGTAATTTAAAACTGCTTGCGGCTTTAGTGTAATGTCTGGTCCCGGCAATATGGATGAAAATCATTGAGAAAAATGGCATGGGTACCCCCCTCAGCCCATTACCAGCCCCTTTGGGTATTTGTATTTGTATTCAGATAAGCTTTAGGTGCACACTGTGCAAAGGACACTAAAATAAAATACTGGAGGTCCCTGCCTCACTGCCTGTATTTGTATGAGAACACCAGCAATTGTATTCAGGTAAGCTTTACGTGCACACTGTGCAAAGGACACTAAAACAAAATACTGGAGGTCCCTGCCTAACTACCTGTATTTGTATGAGAACATCAGCAATTGTATTCAGATAAGCTTTAGGTGCACACTGTGCAAAGGACACTAAAACAAAATACTGGAGGTCCCTGACTCACTGCCTGTATTTGTATGAGAACACCAGCAATTGTATTCAGATAAGCTTTAGGTGCACACTGTGCAAAGGACACTAAAACAAAATACTGGAGGTCACTGCCTGTATTTGTATGAGAACACCAGAAATTGTATTCAGATAAGCTTTAGGTGCACACTGTGCAAAGGACACTAAAACAAAATGCTGGAGGTCCCTGCCTCACTGCCTATATTTGTATGAGAACACCAGCAATTGTATTCAGGAAAGCTTTAGGTGCACACTGTGCAAAGGACACTAAAACAAAATACCGGAGGTCCCTGCCTCACTGCCTGTATTTGTATGAGAACACCAGAAATTGTATTCAGATAAGCTTTAGGTGCACACTGTGTAAAGGACACAAAAACTAAATACTGCAGCTCCCTGCCTGTATTTGTATCAGAACACCAGCAATTGTATTTAGGTAAGTTTTAGGTGCACACTGTGCAAAGGACCCAGTACACTAAGTGAAAATACTGTAGCTAGCACAATCACCTGCCTGCCTGTCAGTATATTATGAAGAGAATCACAGTAACGGATCTAGCTAAACTAAATACAGTGTATAAATATATATACAACACCTAGGATGCATATATATATTCTCTACACGCTGTAACTGCAACTAACTAACTCGCCTGCCTGCTCTATCTAACTCAAAATAAATTACACTGTCTCTCTCTCTCTCTCTGTCTGTCTTTAACCATCACAACACAGTACACAAGGCCTTATATAGAGTGGGGCGTGTACTAAACCCCCTGAGACATAATTGGCCAAAGCCACCCTGGCTTTCGCCAATTATGGCTCTCCGTTTTTTGCGCACTGTGATTGGCCAAAGCATGCTGGTCATAGTGCATGCTTGGCCAATCATCAGTGAATTATGGGCCGTGACACGCCACTCGAATTTGGCGCGAACGGCCCATAATGTTCGAAATTCGGCGAACAAAGCTCATCCCTACTGGTAAGGGGAGAGAAAGTAAAATGCAGAGTCCGTTACTTCACTGGTATACTATGTCAGTCTCTTTGAAAAGGTTAGGTTAATTTTACATATTGGCCTTTTGTTCCTTATATCAAGGAATACATTTCACTAACAGTTCAAGGAATATTTATTTACTAATAGTTCTTTAATGCTTTATACACTAAATTATATTATTGTTCTTATCTATTCTTAGAAAAAATTGGGGGAAAATCGCGCTGACCCGTGACCAAACACTATGACAGTGATGAAATGAAATGACCAAAAGAACATAAGATCTACTAAATAAACAATAAAATCAAATGTACAGTGCCTTGCGAAAGTATTCGGCCCCCTTGAACTTTTCATCCTTTTGCCACATTTCAGGCTTCAAACATAAAGATATAACATTTTAATTTTTTGTGAAGAATCACCAACAAGTGGGACACAATTGTGAAGTGGAACGAAATCTATTGGATTTTTAAAACTTTTTTAACTAAGAAAAAAATGAAAAGTGGGGCGTGCAAAATTATTCGGCCCCCTTGCGTTAATACTTTGTAGAGCCACCTTTTGCTGCGATTACAGCTGCAAGTCGCTTGGGGTATGTCTCTATCAGTTTTGCACATCGAGAGACTGAAATTCTTGCCCATTCTTCCTTGCAAAACAGCTCGAGCTCAGTGAGGTTGGATGGAGAGCGTTTGTGAACAGCAGTTTTCAGCTCTTTCCACAGATTCTCGATTGGATTCAGGTCTGGACTTTGACTTGGCCATTCTAACACCTGGATACGTTTATTTGTGAACCATTCCTTTGTAGATTTTGCTGTATGTTTGGGATCATTGTCTTGTTGGAAGATAAATCTCCATCCCAGTCTCAGGTCTTTTGCAGACTCCAACAGGTTTTCATCCAGAATGGTCCTGTATTTGGCTGCATCCATCTTCCCCTCAATTTTAACCATCTTCCCTGTCCCTGCTGAAGAAAAGCAGGCCCAAACCATGATGCTGCCACCACCATGTTTGACAGTGGGGATGGTGTGTTGAGGGTGATGAGCTGTGTTGCTTTTACGCCAAACATATCGTTTTGCATTGTGGCCAAAAAGTTCGATTTTGGTTTCATCGGACCAGAGCACCTTCTTCCACATGTTTGGTGTGTCTCCCAGGTGGCTTGTGGCAAACTTTAGACAAGACTTTTTATGGATATCTTTGAGAAATGGCTTTCTTCTTGCCACTCTTCCATAAAGGCCAGATTTGTGCAGTGTATGACTGATTGTTGTCCTGTGGACAGACTCTCCCACCTCAGCTGTAGTTCTCTGCAGTTCATCCAGAGTGATCATGGGCCTCTTGGCTGCATCTCTGATCAGTCTTCTCCTTGTCTGAGCTGAAAGTTTAGAGGGACAGCCAGGTCTTGGTAGATTTGCAGTGGTCTGATACTCCTTCCATTTCAAAATGATCGCTTGCACAGTGCTCCTTGGGATGTTTAAAGCTTGGGAAATCTTTTTGTATCCAAATCCGGCTTTAAACTTCACCACAACAGTATTACGGCCTGCCTGGTGTGTTCCTTGGTCTTCATGATGCTCTCTGCGCTTTCAACAGAACCCTGAGACTATCACAGAGCAGGTGCATTTATACAGAGACTTGATTACACACAGGTGGATTCTATTTATCACCATCAGTCATTTAGGACAACATTGGATCATTAAGAGATCCTCGCTGAACTTCTGGAGTGAGTTTGCTGCACTGAAAGTAAAGGGGCCGAATAATTTTGCACGCACCACTTTTCAGTTTTTTATTTGCTAAAAAAGTTTAAAATATCCAATAGATTTCGTTCCACTTCACAATTGTGTCCCACTTGTTGGTGATTCTTCACAAAAAATTAAAATTTTATATCTTTATGTTTGAAGCCTGAAATGTGGCAAAAGGATGAAAAGTTCAAGGGGGCCGAATACTTTTGCAAGGCACTGTATACAAAAGAGATTAAATGATGTGCTGTGATCTATATCAAATAAGTATAATCCATATAGTATAAATTAGTCCATCACAAAGATCCTTAAATAAATCCTTATAAGTGACACCAGTGCTCCGTGAAAATTCATATAAGTTGTTGTGTCCGCATACATCTGTGACTTTCCACCACCAAATAGCAGGATTTCTCCTTACCAGCTGTATATGCCCCCCCTGACAGAGGGTCAATTTAGGCAGAAATCAAAATGTATCTCCCACGAATCACCGCAGCACACAACACATAGGATTCCTAGGATGGCGTCCTCCGATTTCCATCAATGGACACGTGAATATAAAAAGAATGGAACACACTCCACATGACGTCACCTCTATCACTTCCGACAAGGACGGGTGTCTGTTGAATGTGCTACGGCCGGCACACCAGACGTAATACAGGCGAATTTTTGAACTGCACAATTGTAAGTGTATCTTTATTTTAATGGAATAAATTTTAGAAAGTTTAACGCACTATGTGGAGTGTGTTCCATTCTTTTTATATTCACGTGTCCATTGATGGAAATCGGAGGACGCCATCCTAGGAATCCTATGTGTTGTGTGCTGCGGTGATTCGTGGGAGATACATTTTGATTTCTGCCTAAATTGACCCTCTGTCAGGGGGGGCATATACAGCTGGTAAGGAGAAATCCTGCTATTTGGTGGTGGAAAGTCACAGATGTATGCGGACACAACAACTTATATGAATTTTCACGGAGCACTGGTGTCACTTATAAGGATTTATTTAAGGATCTTTGTGATGGACTAATTTATACTATATGGATTATACTTATTTGATATAGATCACAGCACATCATTTAGGCCTCATGCCCACTGGCGTTTTTACAGCTGCGTTTTTTGCAGCTTAAAAACGCCTGTCCATGTTATTGTAAATATTATTATTTTAAAAAAAAAAAAAAAAAAAAAAAAAGTCGGAGCTAAAAACGCGACCGCGCGTTAGTGCGCGTTTTTTGCGCGTTAGTGCGCGTTAGTGCGCGTTTTTGCGCGTTTTTTAACGCTCGCGTTTTTTCCTGCCAAATTCTGACGCTGAGGAACGCACTGGCCCTGGGTTTTTTTTACAGCTTACAAACGCCTATGCTCTTGACAGCTCAAAAACGCCTAGGTGGGCATGAAGCTATAGACTAACATGGACAGGCGTTTTTAAGCTGTAAAAAACGCTCAAAAACGCGGCTGAAAAAACGCCCGTGGGCATGAGGCCTTAATCTCTTTTGTATACATTTGATTTTATTGTTTATTTAGTAGATCTTATGTTCTTTTGGTCATTTCATTTCATCACTGTCATAGTGTTTGGTCACGGGTCAGCGCGATTTTCCCCCAATTTTTTCTAATTTCACCTTGTATGGTAGTTCACAATTTAAATCGCAGCTCCCAATATACACTAAGCTATTAGATTGAGCATCTGGGGCTTTTCTCTCAAATTAGCTTGTTTAGCGCAGTTTTATTCCTTTTTCTCATTTTCTTATCTATTCTTATGCCCCATACACACAATCGTTTTTCTTGCCATTTTTTTTCTTTCCGTTTTTCACGTCGTTTTTTTTCATGTTTCCTCTCAAGCCTGTCTTGCGTACACACGATCATTTAAAAAAACGATCAAGCAAAGCGCAGTGACGTACAACACGTACGACGGCACTATAAAGGGGAAGTTCCGTTCGAATGGCGCCACCCTTCATGTTAGTAAAGTTTGTTGAGCGACGATTCGCTCTTTTCAGTCTCGTGCTTTTCAGTCCGTGACTGCGTGACGAATGTGCTATCTCCATTACGAACGCTATTTTTACCAGAACGAGCGCTCCTGTCTCATACTTGATTCTGAGCATGCGCGTTTTTTTTCACGTCGTTAAAGCATACACACTATCGTTTTTCACGTCGTTAAAAAAAACGACATGAAAAACGACGTGAAAAAAGAGAGCATGTTCGAAATTTTTAATGGCCATTTTTCACGTCGTTAAAAATGCTCTGGAGCCTACACACGATCATTTTTAATGGCCATTTTTTTTAATGGCATTTTTAACGGCATGAAAAACGATCGTGTGTATGGGGCATTATTTTTAAAGACAAATAAAAAATATTTTGCAGAAACAGTACAACAAATGCTCAAGATGGGTATAAAATAATTGAAACAAGGTTCAAAGTGGATTTTTTCAATATATGTTTGATAAGTGGAATAGCAAACATATACCATACACTGTAAACATAAAGGAGGAAGAAAAAAAACTAGTTCATTTGGTCCAAAAATGTAAAACTGCTGTAGTGAAAAAGGCAGTACTGAAGGCTCAATCCCCTCTAAAAGTATACTATTATAGTGGAATGAGCAACCTCTGGCTTCTTAAAATTTCTTAAGGATGCCCGATCTATTGGCTCTTCTTCCATAGTTTTGGGTGTTTCCATTTCCCTATTTTTCTATATAATTTTCCATGTTATATAAATTCAATTTAAAATCATTCTCCTAAAGACCCCACTGAAATATTCTTTAAGGGACATTACAAATTACTTAACCACTTTACTTTTGTACCTTGATAAACAGCTGATTGGTGAACGCACAATTCTGGAGTGCCTCTTAAAAAAGATACTCTGTGCTTCCACAGTGTGTGTCATTGTGCTGTCATTAGATCATGCAGATCACATGCTAAATGCACACAGCCAAGCAAAGTGACTCTGTACCTTATGATCACTGTGATAACCATGCACAGATCACAAATGTAATCAAAGAAGGGGAGCAGCAGATTTAAGGTGGGGAGTTCCATTCATTTGATTTGATAGTTTTTAGCCCTTTTAATGATCCCCTCCTGTACGTCTCCTCTTTATTCTGTCTCTGTAGTAACCTGCATATTACTTTCACTTCTTATCCTGCACACTAACCCTCTCATCTTTATTCTATCATTGTATGTGACTTGTACATTAACCCCTTCACCTCTTCCTCCCTTTGTGTATGACTTGTATAATAATGATGCATGGTATTTAGTGCACCATTATTAAGTTCCATGTTTTAATCAGCTTAGTGTCTACATATTTCTTCATATCCCAAAAGTGTTGAAAGTGTACAATGTACCCCTTACCAATTCACATAGGGGGGTGGGATCTGAGGGTCCCCTTTGTTAAAGGGGTCTTCCAGATTCCGATAAGCCCCCCGCCTGCAGACCCCCACAACCACCGGGCAAGGGTTGTGGGGATGAGGCCCCTGTCCCCATCAACATGGGGACATCCTCCCCATGTTGAGGGCATGTGGCCTGGTACGGTTCAGGAGGGGGGGCGCTCTCTCGTCCCCCCCTCTTTTCCTGCGGCCTGCCTGGTTGCGTGCTCGGATAAGGGTCTGGTATGGATTTTTGGGGGGACTCCACGCCATTTTTTTTTACATTTGGGGTGGAGTTCCCCTTAAAATCCATGCCAGATCTGAAGGGCCTGGAATGGATATTTGGGGGAACCGCACGCATTTTTTTTTTAATTTGCGGCAGGGTTCCCCTTAATATCTATACCAGACCTGAAGGGCCTGGTAATTGAATTTGGGGGGACCCCCACGCTTTTTTTTTTTTTTTATCAATGACTTTTCTATGTATTGCCGGGAGCCGACAATTCATTAATAGCCGCGAGTGAGTTTTAAATGACTTTTTTTCCTTCAAAAATGACATTTTATGCAGGGACAGTTCTAAGCACGGGAAACATGCGCCACTTTACATGCATATCATACACACCCCCTAGGTACGAAATTTAAAGGAATGTTTCACTTTTATTGTATCACTTTAAGCATTATTAAAATCACTGCTCCCAAAAAAACATCAGTTTTTAAAACTTTTTTCTGCATTGATACATGTCCCCTGGAGCAGGACCCGGGTGCCCAATCCCTTTTTAGGACAATAACTTGCATATAAGCCTTTATAATTAGCACTTTAGATTTTGAACGTTCGAGTCCATTGTATTTAATAGGGTTCTAAAGTTCTAAAGTTCTAAAGCCTTGCGGCTTCACTTCCTAGTTCCCTACTGCGCATGCGCAACTCACGCTGCGCGATCTGAATGGTCCCTGCTGTCTTCTAGGACCTGTGTGTCTCCCAGAAGACAGTGGGGGGGGACGGGAAGTGGCGTAGATACCCGCAAATAATGAAGCTATCTATGCCTGGAAGTGGGAGCAAATACCTATATTAAACATGTATCTGCTCCCCCCTCCCCCCTGAAAGGTGCCATATGTGACACCAGAGGTGGGGAGGGTTCCGAAAAGCGGAAGTTCCAGTTTTGGGTGGAACTCTGCTTTAACCACTTCCCGCCCGGTCAATAGTAGTGGTTGCGTTATCCTGACTGGGCGTCTATTGACATCCTGCAGGATAAGAGCCGCCGCTCGCCCGGGGGCTGAGCATCGCGGCGATCGGTGGTGTGGTGTGCCAGACTGACACGTATGTCAGTCTTTACCACGTGATCAGCCGTGTCCAATCACGGCTAATCACGATGTAAACAGGAAGAGTCGTTGATCGGCTCTTCCTCACTTGCGTCTGACAGACGCGAGTAGAGGAGAGCCGATCGGCGGCTCTTCTGACAGGGGGGGTTCGCTCTGATTGTTTATCAGAACAGCCCCCCGCGGATGCCCACACTGGACCACCAGGGAAGCCGCCAGGACCACCAGGGAAGGGGGCAACATGTGGATGGCCAGGTATGTACCCCATGGCAATCCACATATAAAAAAAATAAGCACAATAGATGCCAATCAGTGCCCACAAATGGGCACTGACTGGCAACATTATGGTCAATAAAAAACATTTGATGCCCAGCAATGCCACCCATTAGTATCATCAGTGCCACCCATCAGTGTCCATCAGTGCCACCTCTCAGTGCCCATCCATGCCCATCAGTGCCCACCTATCAGTGCCCACCAGTACCCATCAGTGCCACCTATGAGTGCCCATCAGTGCCGCCTATCAGTACCCATCAGTACCGCCTATGAGTGACCATCAGTGCCGCATACCAGTGCCACCTATCAGTGCCCATCAGTGCCGCCTATCAGTGCCCATCAGTGCTGCCTATCAGTGAC
The DNA here is from genome assembly GCA_029206835.1 of Rana muscosa. Lineage (NCBI taxonomy): Eukaryota > Metazoa > Chordata > Amphibia > Anura > Ranidae > Rana > Rana muscosa. The sequence goes on from CM055117.1 coordinate 335,758,414, forward strand.
CATCATCAGTACCCATCAGTGCCACCTTATCAGTGCCACCTCATTGGTGCCACCTCATCGGTGCCCATCGGTGCCGCCTTATCAGTGCTCATCAGTGCAGCCATATCAGTGCCCGTCATTGAAGATGAAAAAAATTAACAGAAACAAAGAAAAACATTATGTTTTTCGAAATTTTCGGTCTTTCGGTCTTTTTTTATTTGTTGCGCAAAAAATTTAAATCGCAGAGGTTATAAAATACTACCAAAAGAAAGCTCTATTTGTGGGAACAAAATGATAAAAAAATTGTTTGGGTACAGTGTAGCATGACCACATAATTGTCATTCAAATTGCGACAGCGCTGAAAGCTGAAAATTGGCTTGGGCAGGAAGGTGCCTAAGTGCCTGGTATTAAAGTGGTTAATATTGAAAATATGACTGATCATGCCAAAAAACTGTCTTTTTTAAGGATAGCAATCAAATGAAGCCATTTATTATTACACAGTTTGTTGTATCCTTTTTAAATCATAATGATAACAGAAATAGAGTTGAGCGGACACCTGGATGTTCGGGTTCGACGGGTTCGGCCGAACTTCGGAAAAAAGTTCAAGTTCGGGACCGGACTTGACCCGAACTTGACCCCGAACCCGAACCCCATTGAAGTCAATGGGGACCCGAACTTCTGAGGACTATACGCGCTTGTTTCCCGTGCTTTGAACTGTCCATGCACAAAGTGTCATTTCTGAAGGAAAAAAAGTCATTTAAAACTCACTCGCGGCTATAATGAATTGTCGGCTCCCGGCAATACATAGAAAAGTCATTGATAAAAATAAAAAAAAGCGTGGGGGTTCCCCCAAATTCAATTACCAGGCCCTTCAGGTCTGGTATGGATATTAAGGGGAACCCTGCCGCAAATGAAAAAAAAAATGCGTGCGGTTCCCCCCAAATATCCATACCAGGCCCTTGGTAATGGGGTACATTGTTCCACTACCATTTCACAAAGAAAGTGTAAAAAATTGTAAAAGAAATACACGTTGGGAAAAAAAAAAACATTCCAGCAATGAAATCCAGTGTCCCACGGCGATCCGATGTACAGTGCTGTCCACACGAAACGTCATTGGCTGAGCCTGAGCGGACCTGATGGGGAACTTCCTCCCCAGTGTAATAAATGAATAGACCCGCCCCTTCTAAAGTTCCCCATCAGGTCCGCTCAGCCAATGACGTAGGTGTAAGGCTGAGGACCTTATGTGGAACGTGAGAAGGGGCGGGTCTATTAATTTATTATACTGGAGGAAGTTCCCCATCAGGTCCGCTCATCCAATGACGTAGGCGGGGTCTGACATACGAGGGGTCGGACCTGATGGGGAACTTCCTCCACAGTGTAATACATGAATAGACCCGCCCCTTCTCACGTTCCGCATCAGGTCCTCAGCCTTACACCTACGTCAATTGGCTGAGCGGACCTGATGGGGAACTTTAGGAGGGGCGGGTGTATTCATTTATTTAGGAGGGGTGGGGGCGCTCTCTCGTCCCCCCCTCTTTTTCCTGCGGCCTGCCAGGTTGCATGCTCGGATAAAGGGTCTGGTCTGGATTTTTGTGGGTACTCCAGGCAATTTTTTTGTTAAATTTGGGGTGGAGTTCCCCTTAAATGGATATTTGGGGGGAACCGCACGCATTTTTTTTTAAATTTGCGGCAGGGTTCCCCTTAATATCCATACAAGACCTGAAGGGCCTGGTAATTGAATTTGGGGGAACTCCCACACTTTTTTTTTTTTTTATCAATGACTTTTCTATGTATTGCCGGGAGCCGACTATTCATTATAGCCGCGAGTGAGTTTTAAATGACTTTTTTTCCTTCAGAAATGACACTTTGTGCAGGGACAGTTCTAAGCACGGGAAACAAGCGCGACTTTACATGCATATTGCCGAACACCGGACCCGAACCCGAACATACAGTCAATTGTTTGGTTCGGGACCCAAAAACCCAAAAGTTCGGTAAAAAGTTTACATACCCTAGAAAGTTTGGCCTTGGTGCAGACACAGAAGGTGGCACACACAGATTAAAATGGCAATTAAAGATTAATTTCCCACATTTGTGGCTTTTTAAATTAGTGTCTGTGTATAAATAGTCAATGAGTTTGTTAGCTCTCACATGGATGCACTAAGCAGGCTAGACACTGAGCCATGAGGAGGTAGAAAAGAATAGTCAAAAGACCTGCGTAACAAGGTAATGAAATATTACAAAGATGGAAAGGGATATAAAAAGATATCCAAAGCCTTGAATATGCCAGTCAGTACTGTTCAATCACTTAATAAGAAGTGGAAAATTTGGAGATCTCTTGATACCAAGCCAAGGTCAGGTAGATCAAGAATGATTTCGCTGGAAAATCTAGTAAAGCTGTGCATGGTAGCCAATCAGCTTCTAACTTCAGTTTGTGTAGTTAAGCTTTGACAATAAAACCTGAAAGTTGGTTTCTACGCAGACCTGCACCAGAATTTACACTCTCCAATTTTAGTAAATCCACCCCACAGTCTCAAGGATCAACTTAGGGTCACTATTCACAAGGCCCCAGGACAGCTGTGAGCTTTCAGCTTCTTCCAGACATAACCCAGTGAGTTAAATGGTGCCTCTCAGGACCAAATCCCCAGTGGTTAGGTTCTGTGGTTGGTTTCTGAGTAAAGTCAATTTACCCCTGGCACTTCTGAGGCTTCCTAGAGCAGTTGTATGATCCATGGTATTTTTGACACAGCAGCAGCCCAGCAGCTCTGGAATCCTCCTAGGGAGCAGGAACCCTGCTCTTCCGTGCCTCAGGCCGCGTACACACGACCGGTTTTCTCTGCAAAAAACGACAAGAAAACTGCTGGGAGAGCTTTCTTGCCGAGAAAACTGGCTGTGCGTACGCGGGTTTCAGTTTTCTCATCAAGAAAACTGCCCAGATTCCCAGGCGAGAAAAAAGACGACTTGCGGTCTTTTTTCTCATCGAGAAATCCCGTCGGTCTGTTTCTCAACAAGAAACCTGAGCGTGTGTACATTTACCTGTCGCCGTGGAAACCTGCGCATGCTCGAAATGACTTTGACGCATGCGCGGTAGCTTCCTAGGCATAGGCATAGGGTGTAGCAAGATGGCGGCAACGGCATCGAATGTGACGAGCGCACGCTCGTCGTAGTCTATGACGTCACCGCGTTCGTGCCATTCAAAAGAACGGCGGTTCTTTTGAATTGTACGTGTGTACACTTGGCCGGGACAAGTTTCTTATCAAGATTCTCGTCAGGAAAAACAACGTTTTTTTCCTGACGAGAATCTCGGCCGTATGTACAGGGGTTGAGACTATGTATCCCCATTCCAATCCTCTACTGGACACACTTCCCCAAGGATTGGCTGGAGCTTGATAAATATTCAGGCTGGTTGATTTGAATCTCCCACCCTAAGCTTTAGAGATGTCTTCTAGAGGCAGGGGGAAGCAATCAAACCCCCAGCCTGTGAGACCCTAATCAGGCTAGAACAAACAATCACTGCTCCCTTGATTGCAGAAGGAGCCAAAAACTACTATAGATTTGCCTAGCATACCATGCTAGGAGGGTGCTATACAACTAACTGTGCCAGGAAGACACAAGTAATAGATAATGAAATTATTTATATTAGAAAGAACTAATTAGGAACACATCAATGATGAATATGAACATGCAAAGAAATAAAATATGAGATAGCAAAGGACTTTTGTGCTTTACATACAAATAACTCATCAAATCACATAAAAATGATTAGGTAGACTACATTTGCAGTTTTCTTTATGTTGAGGATATTTGCGCAATTACAGTTGCTGAGAGACACCCATTTATATCAGCTAGATCTGCTACTACTCATGTATGACCTAAGTGAGCCCCTGAAAATCAACAAGATGTTCTGCACTGAAGAGAATCAATGGCATCAAGAGTTAGCTTTGAATGTATTCCCTTTTGGTACCGCACCAAGAGACCCCGTTGCACAGCATAGACTCTGAGAGACTGTACCAGAATCAGTTATGCTACTTATTCTCTCTGTACGGTTGTTCTGCAGCACGTATCTATGTGGATGCTAACACTGTCATAGTTGCCTGCAGCAATTAAAGTGAATCTGTCACCATAATCTTGTGTTTCGTCTCTGGAAAACAGGGGTTGATGTAAATGATCAGTTAGACTTGTTACCTAGAATGTTTCATATTCCATAAAGGCAAAAAAGGGAAATAACAGCTTAATTTCAGTAATTGTCATGACACACAGACATGTTCCCAAGCATTGCCTCCCATAAATCACAGCATGCAATATTATTGTCTGAGTGGAAGAGCCTGGAAAGGGAACACAAGTCTTATTCTACAAAATTATTATATTTATTTTATCAGTTTAGTGTTGAGTGAGTTTTCCATGTTTCAAGATTTTTTTTTACTACATTTAACTGTAATTCTTATATCCAGATTTAAATTTTATTTTTATTTTATTAAAATTTTAAAGAAAACTTGAGTCGAGAGAAATATAAGCTGCGTTTTTGACCTCCTCCTGAAAATACTACTTGGTTGGCTGTTGTTCTGATCTAAAGCTACGAAATTTCATTTGATAACAGCCACAGCCAAGAGTCTGAACTTATTTTCAGTTCTGGTTACTTGATCTGGATAATTTCCTCAGAAAATATAAAAGTCGTTGGATTGGATCAGCATGACAGCAAAGGAAATTAGTCTTTTCAGATGTGGAGGTCAGCAATAACAGCCTGTGCTGGTATCCCTTAGTTCAGAGCATGCAAAATACCTCTTGTACATTCATTTGTATGTTTTGTTTTAACTTTTAATTACATATAAAAAAGTTAATCTTTTATTGCGTACACATTGCATTTGCAAATAAAAATATTCCACATTAATCTGCAGACATCTTCAAAAAAAGTAAAATTTTAAATACCACACACATTGTTTTAATATAATTTTTTATCCTTGTGTTAGCCATGATAAATTGCTGTCATAAGAAGCAAAAATGTAAATGTATACTGATGCATATAGTCACTACAGAATTGCCTCTTCCTGTGTGGTCCTAGTGCCGTGCCTTTATTTGAATTTGTAAGGATTATGTACAAGGGTGTTGAGAGAGCTTCCCATTTACAATGCAGGTGAGGGAGAAACATACATATTGCATATATAGTACTCTCCTAACTAGGTTGCTAACAGCTTTAGGCAAATTTCGGTTTTAGCTCTTTTGTAGCCAGTGGAGTGAGGTTTGATTGATTTTGGCTGTTCTGAGTTCTGCTTGGTTGCAGGCTCGACTTCTTTCCCTGATTTTTGGAAGTTTCCAAAATTTGGTGGGTAGAAGAGGCAGACTCCCACTTGCATATTTATACAGTCTCAGTGTGTCTGTGCAACCACTGCATCTCAATTGACAGCAGTGGGATTGCCTGCATGAGAATGCACCTTTGGAATTAGATACTATTCTAGTAGATACTGTAGTGTATATTGCTGTCTATGTGGGAAAACCAGTTCCTCTAGATCAGCCTTTCTCACCCTTTTCAACTCAGAGGAACACCTGAAAAAAACTTTTAAGTCTCAGGGAACCCCTGTTAAAAATTACCATATCTACAACTTATGATACATTAGTGTGATTGTCAGTGGGAAAAATACCGTATTTATCGGCGTATAACACACACCCTAACTTTAAGAGGGAAGTTTCAGGAAAAAAACATTCCACAGCCCCCTGCGTATAACACGCAGGCACAGTTTACCCTCTATTTTCAGGGTAAAAAAGTGAGTGTTATACGCCAATAAATACAGTAATCCTTACACTTATGGTCATTGGGAAGAACTACCCCCTTACACATAGCTAAATAGATCAACGGTGTCAGTGGGAACTTATCTAAGAAGCAGAAATTACGCATTGCTCTAGGAACCCCAAGCAATCCTTGGAGGAATCCTAGGGTTATGTGGAAATATGGTTGAAAAACCCTGCTATAGATAAAACAGTATTGCAATATTTCCACTGCTTCATACAGATCATTGTGTGTTGCTGGATCCATATAATGGACAAATTATCATCACAGCTGTAAGCAGACCTAATAGGTATTATTAATTGTACATTGTCAGATTGTAGACAGTGGAGTGTTTTGTTTCCGTTTCACTAACAAGCCATATTTCTTTTAGCAATGTACGTGTCTGTTTCTTCATGCATCTAGCTTTAAATGTTAGACCACTTGCACTGCGCATCTGTCTTTCTGTCTGCTGTTCTGGTATTTGCTCTCTCTATATGCAGTATTTATTTACTAGTCTAACAATCGTAGATCTCTCCATCTCAGAACAAATGATGCATTTGACATTGGGCAATTTGTATCAGTCAGCGCTGTTCCTTTTTCATTCTTCCATGAGTTAATGTAAGCATACTGTTATGGTTCACAAGAAACACTTTTGCTTGGAGTTACCACTTGCCTTATTGCTATAAAGTCGCCTGCAAGTTAGAAAATGTTTCCAGTCTATTGATTAACAGTTATGGTTCTCTTGATTTTTATATAGCATGCTGATTTGCAGCTTATAACCCTGTACCTGCTACAGTTTATGCAATGTAGTTTAAAATAAATTGCCTTATGTATGATACGATCAAAAAAATAAAGGTATTCAGCCTGCCCCAATCAAATATAATTGTATCTGTTGTTTTGGTAATGCAGGTCTGAAAATAAAAGCAATCTACATTTTCTTTACTAAATATTTTCTTAGAGCTGAACCTAAGGAAAGTAGAAATCCTTGAGCACTGCAAGGGCTAAATGCTCGTTTACATCTAGAGGTTCCCAATTTTCTGGATTTGCAGGCACTGCAAGTCCAGTCCTGCAGCTAGTCCTGGTATCTGCAGCCTCTTCTTCCCTATGCTGTGGCAGTCGGATGCCTTTGACATCATCAAGACTGATGTAGAGCCCATAGTCTTGGAGCTTATGGTGAACACCATCTTCCCGACAGTGTAGGATAAGGTAAGTAAAACTGCTTTTACAATTCCCTAGACCTAAATGAGTATTTAACCCATCTACTGCAATGGAGGATTTATACTTTTCCTGGAGTTAGGCTTTAAAGCTCTTTTTTCATTAAAAAAATGCATCGTCTTTCAAAATGCAAAGAGCTGCTATTCCCCAGCCCCCAAGTCACCATATTTAAACACCAAATTAAACCTAAAAAATAAGTTAAGACAAAAGACTAAGTAGCAGTGAGTACTGCAATCATGAGCACATTTTGCATGCTACCTGCCTGACAACGCACATATCATGGTGTGGCACTTTGTGATGCCAATCATTATAAACAGCAATTCAATGCATTAAAGCAAAGCACCTTGCAGTGCTCTGCTTCAGCATAAATGATGCAGGTGGATTTTTAGGTCTATTGTGGTATGTTGGACCAACAATCAAATGAATTAGCTACCCTTAAAGCGGAATTCCAGCTTACACCTAACTAGCCTTAAAACTCACCCTCCACTTCCTAGCACCTAAGCTAACTAACCTACAGTATGTAAGAAAGATGTACTGTTGTACTGGTTTCAGGACGCCCCAATCTGGGAATGTGATCTTCCCTGTATCAGCCAGCGGTGGCTGCAGGGGAGACGAGAGATTGCTCTGATAGCAGCTAGTAAAGCAAGCACTGATGTCACCCATAGGCTTATATGCCCCATCTGTTGTCAGAGTTTCTTCCTCTTATGTGACCGGACCGGAGCTGCCTGAAAGTAGGCGATCAAGCTTCGACACGTTTCAGCCAATAGGAAAGGCCATCATTTAGGAGCTTCCTGATGATGACCTTTCCTATTGGCTGAAACGTGTCGGGGCTTGATCACATAATCGCGACACCAGATCCACCCGGAAAACGAGTACAGGGGACAGGGAACCGAGCCTCACCGCAACAGAGCGGCGTCCAATCGGGACTGGCCAGATTACCCTTTAACTAAAACACATATTGATCACACTGGGTGCCAGGCACAGGCACCAAACCATGTGAGGGTATCCCACATGTTTTATTTTGTATCTTTTAAATAAATTACGGTTTTACACTATGGGTGCCCCCTTCTGTCATTTTTCTTCCCCATCCATGGAGGATCATCCTAAGTAGAGCTGACCTTGGAATAAACCATCTAGGGGTCTTTATTCCCCACAAAGCACAAGTTACCACTCTAGCGATAGGTGGTTAACGTTTAGGGGTGAGTGTACCTCAATGTGGGGCACCTCTGTCTGAACACTGAGCATTGGAGCACCGATTATTTATCAACGCATGAGCACTTTATTTCACAAAAGTGGGACGTTTATAACAAATGAAATGTTTGATTCATATATTTATGTTAATCATGTTTGAATTTTGTATCAGCTAAGCGCGGTGTTTAACCATTTAATTTCACACTGACGCTAGTCAGCTCACATTTACGCTGCTTCTGGCAATTAATTGAATAGTTTTATTCATTTATTAATTCTTTGGCGCAAATTTTTTTCTGTTTTATATGTTATGGGTTTGTTTTCAGTGTTTCATAAACTTTTAACATTTTTGTTTGAACTAGATGGACTTGTGTCTTTTTTTTTAAACTCGACTTACTATGTGAAAAAGATGCAGCACTTATCTATGTGGGTCCCTAAACTTTTCAGTACGAGGGCCACATCCTAAATTTTACAAATGTTCATGAGCCAAATAAAATTCAGTTTAATATATGAATGAATAAATTGTATGAATGAATACTTTTTTTTTTTTTTTTGTAATCAGCATTAAGAACAATAGAACTTCAGTAAAACAAAGCAAATAAATTCCAAATAAATGTGAGGCAATAATAAAGGCTGACAAAAACAAAATTCAGTTTGCACCTTTCTTATCAGAGTCCCCTGTACAGCAATGTCCTTATCATTGCCCCCCTTTAAATCAGAGTCCCCATTAAGGGGTTTCCCCTGACTTCAGGGTCCCCATGAAAGTCCCTCCTCACCTCAAGGATGCCATAAGAGTCTCCCCTTATTTCAGGATCCCCATCACAGTTCCCCCATACTTCAGTGTCCCCATCAGAGCTCCCTCTTACATCGGAGTCCCTCTTACATCAGAGTTACCCCATACTTCAGTGAGCCCTTCAGAGTACCCATTACATCAGAGTCCCCTTTATATCTGAGTACTCCCTTACTGTTGGGAGGGGGAAGGGTAGCAGAGACTGTGCACATCAGGCAGGCCTAGATAAAAACTTTGTAGTGGGCTGCATGTAGCCTGTGGGCTGTAAATTGGAGACCCCTGATCCAAGCTGTCAGAGTGCATCAGTCATTCAAGATTCTCTCCTTTTCAGGCAGGTCTTCCCCTCTGTGGTCCAGACACCCAATCCAGAAGCTTATATACTATATATGAAAAGCTGAAGGTAACCAATAAATAATACAATTATAAACCAACCTTGGCTAACAAATATATTCATGTACTTAAAATGTCACAAACTGATGAAAGCTACTAAAGAAAATGTGTGTATATAGCCCAAAACATAGACAAGTGTACTCCTGCAGTATGTACTAAGTACATACAATGCATGTGATGACTTGCATTTATTATGCCCTTAAATTAGTCAATAGTATTTCTATACAGAATGGACAGTAATGCATATATCTAAACCACAAATCCTATGAGTAAAAAGCCATTCTAACCATTTGGAGCGCTCTAATAAACTCATCTGTTCATCTCTCCAAATGCATATGCGCTGTCCGAGGCTATTCTCAGATGTTTGAATAAGACTGTACATTGCAGCTGGAATGCCTTCCAGAAAATGCACCTTAATTATTATAGTTCACAGTAGTCATTTAAATACATGAGAAAATTGCTATCTACTGCTAAAATCCTTTGGCTAAATTGTAATGTACTGTAATGTTTGAAAATGTCAAGCAGCATCATCTGTGGGTCTGTGTGACCTCTCCTTCCCCGATCTGATATCCTATTTACCTGTATGCACATTGTAATTCTGTTGGACTAGAAAGTACCATTGGTGTGACTTGAAAAATCAGTTTTTGTGTTTGGGACACACATTCGAGGCTCCTTGCAGCTCTGTCATGTGGGGAATTAATTGGAAGGGGGTAAGTTCATATCATGAAGGGATTTTATTAGAGGGGGTAAAACATATGAGGGGATTTGACTGAAAGAAGGTAGTGCACATTATGAGGTTATTTGATTGGAGAGGGTAATGCATGTTATGAGGGTTTTGATTGGAGAGGGCAGTCCATATTATGAGGGGAATTTTTTGGCAAAGGTATGCATATTAAGAGGTAGTTGACTTAAGAGGGTAGTGTACATTATGGGATGATTTTATTGGAGGGGTTAGTGCATATCACAAGGGGGTTTAGTTGAAAGAGGTAGTTTATATTATAAGGTGATTTATGTATTAGGATTAGTGCGTATTGTGAGGGGATTTTATTGGGTAGTGCACATTATGCTGTGAGGAGTGTAAAGGTTAAAATAAATATGTTAACAAAAATTAAAAAACGTTCCAGCTAAACAATCCAGATACCAGCAAGAACATTAAACCAATAATATTAGGCAGTGCATTATTATTAATATTTTTATAATTTTTTTTTCATTTTAATATCTTGTCAAGGTGTGCAGCACGCATTTAAAGCAGAACTTAACTCTATCTGAACACCACAAACTGAAAACGCTGTTTAATTCATATTTTATATTTAAAGCAAACTCCATGTCTCCATGCTTTATTTTGTTGAGCAAATCACTTTAACCGCTTCGGCCCCGGACCATTTCGCTGGCCAAAGACCAGGCCACTTTTTGCGATTCGGCACTGCGTCGCTTTAACTGATAATTGCGCGGTCGTGCGACGTGACTCCCAAACAAAATTGACGTCCTTTTTTTCCCATAAATAGAGCTTTCTTTTGGTGGTATTTGATCACCTCGGTTTTTATTTTTTGCGCTATAAACAAAAATAGAGCGACAATTTTGAAAAAAAAAATATTTTTAACTTTTTGCTATAATACATATCCCCAAAAAATATATAAAAAAACATTTTTTTCCCTCTTTCACACGGGCGGATCCCTCAGTTTAGGCCGATACGTATTCTTCTACATATTTTTGGTAAAGAAATCGCAATAAGCGTTTATTGATTGGTTTGCGCAATGGTTATAGCATCTACAAAATGGGGGGTAGTTATGGCATTTTTATTAATAATTTTTCTTTTACTAGTAATGGCGGCGATCTGCGATTTTTATTGTGACTGCGACTTTATGGCTGACACATCGGACACTTTTGACACATTTTTGGGACCATTGTCATTTTTACAGCGATCAGTGCTATAAAAATGCACTGATTACTGTAAAAATGACACTGGCGGTGAAGGGGTTAACCACTAGGTGGCGCCGAAGGGGTTAAGTCAGTACTAGGGAGTGATTCTTACTGTTAGGGGGCGTGGCTATGAGTGACACATCACTGATGACCGTTCCCGATCACGGGGAACAGCCATCAGTGACATGTCACTAGGCAGAGTACGGGAATGCCTTGTTTACAAAGGCATCCCCCTGTTCTGCCTTTGCCGACCGCAATCACGGGCCGTCCGGGAACATCGAGTTCCCGGGACACACGAACACGCTCAAGAGGCATGCGGCGGGCGCTGGGCAGAAAATTTAAAGGGACGTAAAGGTACGCCCATTTGCCTGCCCGTGCCATTGTGTCGACGTACATCTGCTTGCGGCGGTCGGCTAGTGGTTAAAAAACATTCCCCTATCATTTCTAGCAGCGTCCGTTGGTATGCCATTGTTTCGGCATAGGCCAAAAATCAGAAAGCAACTGAAGAAATGTAAAAAAAAGTAAATATGATATACATTCCTATCTACATACTAATACTAGCAGTATAAGGATTCAAAATAGTTAATGTTGCTTAAGAGAGTTTAGTTGTGCTTTAAGATGTTTATGTACACTACATAGTTTTATAGCAGTGTATATATATTAGTGAGTAGCAAGAACTCTTTATATGAATCCATACAAGTTGCAGAGCCATTAGGTACAAGAAAAAAAATAACCCTGTTGCTGCTGTCAGAGTGGGATCATCTGAACCTTTTCATGCTGGCACTTTTCTAATGGGAAAATAGATAACATTAAAAGCACTCAAAATCACCCTTAGTGTGAGGGAGGATTCAGCAGCCAACTTCCAGCTACAGGTCTGACCAAAAAAAGAAAAAAAAAAGTAGTAGAAACTTGTTTGATGTTAGCAATCAATAAGAAAGCTTTTTTCCGACATGGCTGAACTTGGGTTTCACTTACTCGGTCAATTTCCACGAGAGCGTGCTGCCTTCAATATAAGATTCAGCACCATTTCATTTTAACATTGTTTTTCTTGAACCTTTTTATACTATTGCATTATAACTACAAGCACTATTTTATTATACAGAACAAAGGGTACTTTTACACAAAGAAAACAAATCCCAGGAGCAGTATAATTATTGCTTTAATCAGGGTTTCCATCCAAAAAGTGCATCACACACAGCCATGGGCGTCCGCTGAACTTTTTTCAGGGGGGGGGGGGGCATTATTTTAAGGTCATCAATGCTCGGTCCCTTTTTGACAATGTCATGAAGGGGAGGGGCTTAGTCATTATGACATAAAGCGCAGGCATGCAAATGTTTGAGAAACCTGATGCAAAAGCTTAATGGAAGGATCAAGCTGCCATTGTCTGATTAGCAATTAAATTTTTTTTAACCCCCCCTCTAGCGGCCGAATAGCGCCACTAAAACGATGGTAAAGCGCCGCTAAAACTAGCAGCGCTTTACTGATAATGTGGCCAGCTGGCAGTGTGAAATAGCTCTTGAGGATTATTCCGCTTCACTCCATGTCCATTAAAATATAGTGTGTCTCCAGGGGGGGGGGGGCAATTAACCCCCTTGCCCTATGGAGCGGACGCCCATGCACACAGCATGTAGTTTCACAAACAGGCTTATTTTATTATGACAAGAATAATACGTATTAGTATTTTGGCTGCAGTGTTTCAAGTAGACCTCAGTGCATATGCATCAGGTAATCCAAACTTGCATTTACTTTTGAAATCAGATCCCAAAAGTAATGATGTCTGTCTAAGGATATCTGTGGAACTATAATGTAGTGTTTCTTAAAGTCAGTTCTTGGGAGCAAAACCAGCACAATTTGCAGTGTCCAGCAACTACCAAATGAGCATGCTTGCCTTCAACCTACACTGCTGACATTTCTTCTGGCAGATGGAACATTCTGATGATATACATTTTTTTTTGTAATACCTGTCACATTGGAGACATCAGGTCCATCACTGGCAAGAGTAAGGGCTCTTTCACACGGGCGGATCCCGTCATGATCCGCCCCGTGAATATCCGCTTGCTCAGCGGAGATCGCTCCGTTGATTCCCGCTGAGCCGGCGGATGACTTGTCCGTCTCTGCACATTGTGCAGAAACGGACCAGTCGGATCGCCGCTTTCTCCTATGGGGGGATCGGATGAAAACGGACCGTCTGTTCGTTTTCATCCGATCTGATCCGCAGATGGATGGAAAAGTAGGATTTTCCTCCGTCATGCTAAACGGACCATAGCGGAGACTGAAGTCATCGGATGTCAGCGGATGTTCATCCGCTGACATCCGCTATCCCATAGGGATACATGTATGTCCGTTTTTCATCCGAAAACGGATGGATGAAAAACGGACATACGGAACGTCCGTGTGAAAGGGGCCTTACTGTGGCACTTATTGATAGTGAAATATAATAAGGAAATAAAGAGCAGAACTGCTATATTGTGCTTCAGTCTTGCAATACAGTGGTTCTGTACATCAGATTATTCATCATTTGGAAAAGAACCAACGGACTTCAGCGGTACCAGAAGAGGAGAAGAGGAAAATGAAAATCCAATAAATAAAATATTGTCTTTATTACAAAAGTTAAAATTGCTTAACATGCTTTTTCTAAGAGAAAACCATTAGCTCATTGCATATGTGTATATATATATATATATATATATATATATATATATATATATGCATATATAACATGCCAATTATTACTCTTATGTGACTATATTACTGCTATGTCAAGAGGTTGAAGTGTTTTACAATTATAGCTTCCTCAGGACCTATCCTGGAATCTGCATCTCCAGAATATTCAGCTGTTTCCTACTATTGGATATTACAGAATTGTATACCAGGCTGCTCTCTGATGACACATGGCACACTACTCTCTATTTTAATGATCCCTATTGGCTCATACTAGGGCACATGCCATCTCTATCTGTGGTCAAGATATAGAGGTCCTGAGGAAGCTATATTTGTGAAATGCGTCAACCTCTTGACATAGCAGTAATAGAGTCACATACGAGTAATAAGTCACGTTATATATGCATTGAGCTAATGGTCTTCTTTTAGAAAGCAATTTTAACTTTTTTAATAAAGGCAATATTTTCTTTATTGGATTTTCATTGTCCTTTTCTGGTATCGCTAAAGTGCATCAGTTCTTTTCCAAATTTCGAAGTATCTTAAAGGATGAGGTACCCATGTAGCCTGTAATTTGCTAAGCTTTCAGATTATTCATAAAAAAACATACACAGGACTGAGTCTAATTTCCAAGCATGTAAAAAACTGGTATCCTCATAACCTTCTCAATCAGCTGATTCAAATGCACACCTTCTTTCCCCAAAATATACAACCTAAATAGCGTAACAGACTCTGTTACAGATATGTAAATTTTTATTTTTGTCAAAGGTCAGCGACTAAGACCTTGTCTCTATCTCTAACCACTACCGCTGGCTGGTAATGTATCCATATATCCCTGCAGAACTAGTCCTTGAATAGGCAGAGATGTTTGGAAAAAGCAAGGGTTGCTCTAATAAAAACAAAAATGCATATATAAATTAGTTTATATAAGTCAAGAACTAGAGACTAGGGATGGGGTTCTCCCCAACTCTAGCGGTTCACATGGTCAATCTAAATGTCCTGTTTGCCTGCCTGCTGCAGAAAATCTCCAGCTGTGCAAGAAGTCATTGATTTGTGAAACTGTCATTTAATAATGAATGACAGTTTCCCGCTCAGGGCGATGGTTGCCACTGGCACCCTAGCAACCTAGGGTGCATCCCTGGCTCTATTCTGCTGAATGTAAACAAGCCTGCTGATGATGCTGGCCTATGTCATTGACCAAATATGGTAATGCTGTGGTTGCCAAGGGGTTCCCTGGCTAGCCACCCTCGCCATGCTGGAGGCACCTGGTCTCGGATGATTCAGGAGAGGGTCTCTGCCCCCCACACCCCCCATTTCCTGGCCAGCTAGGCTGCATGCTTGCTAAGGGTTTAGTATGGATTTTGGCAAGGCAAATATTTTCAGCAAGGTGCACATGGAAGGGCAATGCACATCACAAACAAACAAAATATTTCCCAGCACACTTACCAGCCAGCCTGCAAAACAACCAAATTGGCCCTGTCTAAAGCCGTGTACACACGATAGCTACCGATGGACTGTTTTCATCGGACAAACCGATCGTGTATGGGCCCCATCGGTCTTTTTTTCCATCGGTGTTTAAAAATAGAACATGTTTTAAATTTATCCGATGGTTAAATAACCAATAGCAAATTACTATCGTCTGTGGGGAACTCCATCGGATAAAAAACCCACGCATGCTCAGAATCAAGTCGACGCATGCTCAGAAGCATTGAACTTAATTTTTCTCGGCTCATCGGAGTGTTTTACGTCACCGCATTTGGAACGGTCGGTTTTTTGACTGATGGTGTGTAGGCAAGACTGATGGAAGTCAGCTTCATCGGTTTTCCGATGGAGAAAAACAATCGGTTTAAAAACCGTAGGAAGTCCGATCGTGTGTACAGGGCTTAACAGTTAATGTTAAAAATAGATGTGGTTGTTTTGCAGGTTGGCTGGCAAGTGTGCTGGGAAATCTTTTGTTTGTGATGTGCATTGCCCTTCCATGTGCACCTTGCTGCAAATGCCAGTTTAAGGCTGTGGTGGTTGCCATTTTTTGGACAATTGGTTGAATTGGGTGCAGAAACGCACTGGATGTCTTCGCTGCCACTGTGCTTTTGCTGGGTGTCACGTGTGTCCCTATGCCTTTAAAGGAGGGGTGGTCCAGGCATACCTGCCCTTAATCTATCCATTCTGATATGTGCTCTTACTATGGAGGCTCTGGAAATTTGGAGTTAGGAATGCACTATATACAGGAGGTCCCTTGGCATGGGCACTCTTATGCGGTGTACACACGATTGCAACCCAGTGTACAGATGCAGCTGTATGACCGTGTGCAAGAGGCCAGATACCTTTGGTTATTTATGCGCTGTTTTCTGCTTGTGTTTGGTATCATTGGATCTGGTGAGTGCGGCAGTGGTTCTGTTTACAAGTGGTGGTGTAGTTTCACTGGCTCCTGCTGCTGTCAATCAAATCCTGTGAGGAGGGAGCACTGTGTATGTCTGTGGGAGCACACAGGCTGGCTCAGGAGAGTGCCCACTTGCTATGGGGGCACTTTACAGAAGAGAAAGAGCAGAGAGTGCTGATGGGGAATCCAGAAGAGGAGGTAGGGAATCCCTCTTTGCATTACCATTGCACAGAGCAGGTAAGCACTGTATAACATGGTTATTATTTTAGGAACAAAATAGCCTTTATAACCACTTTAAAATGGGCAAACATTTATTTGCTGTATTCATCTCTTGTAGATTTCAATGTGGTTTAAAAAAATGGAACAGCTCACTGAATATTCCTCTAACCGAACCTAGGCATATCTGGCTAACAATTACTTGAGACCAGCTGCATTGATGATAGTTTTGGATATCTGCTAGATTTACTGTTTTATTGATTATGTCTATTTATTAAAGGCAAAATGGATCACCTCTGTATGTTTTTCTTTTGCCCATGGCCAGATCCAAAAAAGTTATGATGACCATACTCAGAAGCAGAAGCAATAATAGGTTCTTTTACACAACCATAGGCATTGTCACAGCAATGTAATAAAGTTCACTAAGATCAAAATCAATGGTTGTTCTCAAATATATACAGTATTTAAAAAAAAAGAAATCATGTATGCAACATTACATGACATTTTATGTTCATTTTGCTAAGTACCATGAGGTTCCTCATGAAACACCAGTGTTCTCAATTCTTAGCTGGGTTAACGACTCATTTCTTCACTAATTTGCTCACTAATCTCTGCTGCCAATTTAAGAAACTCAATAAACATTTCAATCCATTGAGCTCTCAGGCATAAACATTGTTGTTCTCTCTCCCAGACATTTTAGTTAGGAACACGAGACAAAATCAGTCTATTGGTGGTTATTATGATAAATTCTAATGTTGATGAAAGATAGAAAATACATTATGTTAAGCAGGATACGATAACAGCCCAGTATTACTTTTATAGTTATGCATTTTTAAGTTCAATTTTAAAAATGCCTTTAGGCTGGTTAGTGGTAGTTGTCCAATCCCCTTCCAGGAACACTGCAGAATCACAGCGTAGCTTTGTACTCCAGCTGCTTCACAGATGATTGTAGAAACCCAAGATCCAAAGAACTCTGAGGCTATGCATTTGTATACTATCATAAGCTCTGAAAACCATTCACATTTTGGTGCCTAGCCAATCAACCCACTTGGCTGCTCCAGTAGTTTATAGAGGGACTGGCATCATACCTTATATCCTTCTGTGGAGTAGGCTGTTGCCAAGCTTGGAGCGCAAGGCATTCCTGATCAAAGCGGGAAGACTATTGAGATAAACAAGCAGCAAAGACAGGAACAGAATACACAGCTAGTGTTCAGTTACAGTGAAAAGAGCAGGGTAAGAAGTGATGGATAAGGGGTGATAAAATTGCAGTCAGACAGAAGTTGTGTCATATCCATTAAGGAAGAGAAAGAATGTTAGGTGAGATTCCAGCCGATACATGCACCCAGATAACACAAGATAACACAAGCCGAATTCTCCACTATATTTACACAACATGTAATTTTGCTGTTTTTTTTTTTCATTGTTGAATAATTTTGGATATTTTAAAAGAGCTACCTGAAAGTAGGAAGGATTGTTCCAAATGGAAAAACAGTTGCAAGTAAGTCTAACAACAACAGAAAGGAGAGATGTGAGCCACTAGTCAGAAGCAAGGATGTCTCTGTTTAGCTCTTCAAAAGACAAATTTAAAAATCGCCATTAACTGTCTTTTCTATTAAAGCTAAACATGAAAGTGGTGAGCCATTGAGACTTGATATATCCACACTCTAGCACAGGGGTCTTCAAACTACGGCCCTCCAGGTGTTCAGGAACTAAAATTCCCATCGTGCCTAGTCATGTCTGTGAATGTCAGAGTTTTGCAATGCCTCATGGGATTTGTAGTTCCGCAACAGCTGGACGGCCTTAGTTTGAGGATCCCTGCTCTAGCATCTCTAAGGGCAAACCTAAACAGCCACAATAGGTTGCCCTTAACTCATGTTAATGGATTACTTTAGTTTGCTTTTCTTTGCACCAAAATAGTTTTAGAAAAAACTGTGGAAACAGACAACAATTTTCAGAAGAGAAATTGCTTTTGGTCAAATTGACAAATGGATTTTTTTTTGCAGTTGTTGGTGGGGCTGATTGGTTGATACCCAGGGTGGAAAATAGACAAACCAAGACCAAGTATAGTGGCACAGTTAAATGGAAGTAACAAATAACAGATGGAGAACAGTGGCAAGGTATTAAGCATGTTGGTAACAGCATCTCATTGACACAGGTGTCACAGGTTCAGCAATGTTATTGGTAGAGCAAAATAGTCCCAGCACTTATTGTCACCTTGGTGAGGCTTACATTACCAGAACAGCATCTGGTTGAAGAGGGGCGGCTGTTTGGTATAAGCGGCCCTGAGAAGACCAATGGTAGATCCTTATCACAAACTCTAATGTCCAGAGGTAGCAAAGCAAAGGTGTCCCTATTCTGTCCCTCCTCCTCAGGAACCTTTCCCAAGGACTGGATGCTGTGTGCCTAACCATCCTGGATCCTGTCCCTTGCCTATCCACTTTGCAAATGCTTGCCAACTGCAGCAGGATGGTGCTATTTATGTGCACTGCCCTCACCAAAGCACAGGCCATGCAGTGTTGCAGCTTCCAATCGGACCACTGCTCCGAAGGTGACACCTACAGGGGCTTCAGAAGAACAAAGTTCCTCTCATCCTCCATTCCCTCTGTAAAGCTGTTAGCAACATAGCGCCACCGCCTACAGAGGGAAGGGTAAACAGCACCTGCCTACACAATGTTCTGTGGTATCAACCAACCATTAGATAATAGATTATGCTCCCAGCTAGGAAAAAATGTGGTCATCAGTAGGTATAGAACAGAACCGTGTTATTCTGATGATATTGTATCTAAAAAAATTGCTGAATTTTTCTGTTTTGGGAAAATGTATTGGAGTTATAGGGAAGCTGAAATTGAGGAGCGTGGGAGGGGTTTAGGGTTGCTTTCAGGGCTTTTAAAGGGTTTTGAACTAAAACTACTGTGTTATTACTATTAATTTCAACCTAACGATGAAATTCACTTTCAATCACCACAGATTATAAACCTAAACAGAAACTCTTGCACACTAGGGTCTTAAGAGAAAAGAACATTTTTAGCTAATTTAGCTGGGAACCAATGCAAACAGAACAGCAAATATGACCAAGCCCTGATAATTCTAAGGACTACCTCTTAGCTTGCACAAGATTTCAAGCTTTCACACTCCCCACCAAATATTAAATAATCTACCTTACGCTCTTCAACCTTTTAATGGCTAGAGGTCATTGATGTCTTGATGTGCAGAATTCAGATCAATATTAGCAGCATCAGCATGTATTGGTTACCTTTACAATAACTGTATGACTAGTTTGCCTACCTAAATATTTTTTACACTGTTTATAGGAACAAAAAAAAGCTTTTATTTAATACTAAGTTTTAAAAAAGATCCTGCATTTATTTATTTAATCAATTAAGTAATTTGTTTTTTTTTTAACTTTCATTAAACTGTTTTTCTTTTAAAACCTTGCATTGCTTCCTTTATGTATAGCAATTACACTGAGAAAAAAAAAATACACCAGCTGCAGTCACTGTCAGTGACAGCCATGGGTGTGCCATCAACAAGGCAAAATGAGGTGACCGCTTCTGGGGGAACTTGATCGGCACGGATCCTGAAATGTCCATCACAGACAATGTCCTCACTGCAGTTCAGTAACTTTGCCCTGTTTCAACTTTACTAGGCTGGTTGCTGGACCTCCGGTGGCTGATTTGCACAGCATCATTGGTTGTTCTAGTCAGGCATCCCTGGGAAAAAGCAGGGTTGAGGGAATGTCACAAACGACCCCTAACCTAGGTATGTTCCAGGTTCCAAACACAGGCATATGGTCCATATTTCATAAATGACATGGAGATCATATGATCAAAAACTACACAGGATGGTTCCTGATTGTTAGTGGGGACCAGAGCGGTCAACATGTGCTATGCACAGGGTTGCCTGACGACTGTCAAGTAGCAATACAGATTAACATTCCCTCTACACAGAGTATCATACAGGTGAAGGTTAAGCTACAGACTGCAGGTTGGAAGGGATTAAGATTATTATCATCTTGTGTATTCTTAGGAATTATACACACTTTTACTTTGATACATTTTAGACCACCCAGCACACCAATGGCATTTTTAACCAATTCCCTAAGGATTGTCAAAATTGTCGATGTTGGTGAGCCTAAAGCCTCGTACACACGGTCGGACTTCCATCGGACTTTTCCGTGTTTTTTTGTCCGAACGGAGTTGGTCGGGAACACCCATAGCATACACACGCTCTGACTTTTCTGCAAACTTTCCCCAAACTTTTTGCAACATCAAGTGGTTTTTCTGCTCTTTTCTGCTCTTTACCGCCACCCTTTGGTCAACTTCTGCTATTGTTTGTTGATTTTAACATTAGTTGTTTTGTCCATCGGACAAAAGTCCGATGGTTTTCTGTACACACGGTCGGACTTTGCTCCATCGGACTTTTGTTGGGCAAAAGTTTGTCCGTTTGTAGACCCAACTTTTGTCCGATGAAAACAAGAAAAAAGCAAAAAAAGTTTGTCTGATGGAGCGTACACACGGTCGGATTGTTGGTCCAACTTGCTCAAAATGAAGTTTGTTGGCCAAAAGTCTGACGTGTGTACGGGGCTTTAATGATGAGAATAATTGAGCAATAAATAATTAGCAGCGTGCTGCAAAAGCCCCTAAACTGGTATTTTCTTGTTCTTTTTCATTAAAGTTACTATAATTATTTAAGAATAATTTGTTAAGCAGTTCCAATTTGCAGGAATTGTCCTCAAAAATAAATTGGTACTGTGTTCCGATAGTTTCCCTCTCTTTCTCTGCATAACAATAACTCACTGAATAGATTAATATCAACAGGTACTTTAAAGTATTTTTTTCTCTCAATAAAGCTGATGAAGAGAAGATACATTTGACAAGTAATATCAAACTGACAAGTAATCTTTTGTCAATTTGTTATCAGTCATGTGCATTATCTACTATTATACTATAACTTTTTGTTCTAACTGGGAATCTTCTGTGTGCTGAAGGAAGAGCATATTATGAAAAAAAGCAAGAGGTCTGCAGCACAGAGAGAAGAAATGCTGACTTTAGGATCTATTACCAATTGAAAACTACACAAAAGATGACCCTACCTAAATGATAGCATTGGCATACCAGTTCTCAAGCTCAGCAGTGTCATTCAAAGCCCCCCTCAACCCCAAGCAAAATCTCAATATTATAGAATATACTGTATATTTACCAAAAGATCTTTTGCCAACTGTAATCACAAAGCATGGTAAGTAAGTGGTCTGAGGCCATACTAGTACAAAAATGTATCATTATTAAAATTTAAAACCATGAAACAGTCTGTCTTAACTCGCACCAGCGCACTACCCCATGGGACAGTATCATTTATACACAAACCCATGCAAACATGAACCAATAACTAGTCTGAAATTGTTCCTAATATGGGAAAGAAACAACACCTGACCCTTTGATTACTAAATGTTGAAATTTACCGAGTGCAATAAATCTGTTGAATCTTCTTCACGACTGCTCTCACATTTACATGGATAATATTATCTCATCCTGGGGGAATATATATTTATTGATACATAAAATATATATATATATATATATATATATATATATATATATATAATCCAAAAAATGCAGCGCTTCAATGTGATTCAGTGAAAATCAATGTGGCAAATAAAAGTCCAGGTATAAAACACAGTTAACATGTGATAGATGCAAGATTGCTGTGAAACCACCACCAAACTTCAGTGTACACAAAAAGGCACACCACACCAACGTGCTCACAATCTGCTTACCAGAAAGTGAAAAGTAGTGGGCGATGTAATCATACAATGCAGAGGGTTGATGTTGAGGCAAAACACTCCAGATCGGATGGATCAATCACAGGAACAATCATCAGCATTGGTAACAAAGCAAATTCCAGAACTTAAACGATGTGCATGGATGCTAGACAAGTCTCAGCAGATGGTATAACCCAAATATGAAGAAAGAGACTGACATAGTGAAGCCCGTAATGTAAAAACATACAGCATTTATTGTAGTCTACTTACAGGTGTACAAGATCATCAAAGGCATGTAAAAAGGTAACAAATCCGCGGCTCTCAGCGTGCTTCCACCAGCCAGCCTGACATGTTTCATCCTATGTGGATATCATCAGAGGCGTGGCCAAAGATGTAAGCACGCCCACATATATACATAATGATCCAGATCATGCTGACCAATGCAGGAACAGCATGGCTGGACATCAGCTGAATAAAATAACAAATTAACAACTTACATTAAAAAAGCCAGCATGTCCTGCACACTGCAATCGCGCCAACCAGAGATCCAAACTGATTGGTCACTCGTGGCCACGCATGCGCAGTACGGCCGCAAACCAAAAGGGCAGGAAGAACAAACCAGCATAGTAAGTATCACTTCCGGGTAGACGGACTAGCATCTACATCCGCCGGAAATAGTATAGGTACGGGCCATCTCATGAAAGCCACCTCCCTAACAAAAATGTAAACATCCTGTCAGATGACCAAACCTCCGACCCGGAAGTTACATAGGTGAGGGACATCAGAATAGGGCAGCATACATCCTGACTAAAACAGCAAGGGTACACAGGTAAAGTGAATGAAGCACAGAATAACACTGTATTAATAGACCAGAAAAAAACAATAAATAAGACATCATCAAATTAATGATAATAGTAAACTTAAAAATTACTCAATTAATATTATATTTAATAAAAAATATAAAAATGAATAACTAAAATAAAACTCAGGTATAAACACTAAAGGGAGGAAATAAAAGGAGGCTCCCAAAGGTGTACACATGAGTTGTATTTACCAAAAAAATAAATAAAATATAAACATTAAAACTAAACATGCGGGTGGGATGCTGCCCACTAGTGTCCAACCGGCATATCAACAATATGTCATTAAATAGTCCTGGCAGACTATATGATACATGACATCATGAAAAATATATGCTTTTGTATTTATAAAAAATGTGAACCATTCCAAAAAAATATATATTAAAATATTAAAATAGAGAATCAAAGATTCTAGAATCTCATCTTGGAGGTGCTAAAACCAAAAAACACCCCGAACATAACGCCACAGCTAATGACTTGGGGGATTAACTATTATTAATAAAGCAGTTAACATCCCAATCGACATTCATGCCGAAAGGGGTGTAACACTTTAAATCATATATCCAGCGGGTTTCAAGTCTAGAGATCTCCCGCTTGGACATACTACCCCGCCAATGTGGGGTAAATCGGTCAATGGCCAGAAAAGTGGTGCCTCTTGGATTTTTCTTGTGGTGCTCCAAGTAATGCCGAGACACTGTATGTTTCGGGAAACCTTTTCTGATATTCGTTATGTGTTCATTTACACGAACATGCATAGCACGTGTCGTGCGACCCACGTACTGGAGACCGCAAGGGCAAATCAACAGGTAAACCACATTGAGGGAAGTACACGTAATAAAGGTGTTGATATCATAAACCTTGCCCGTGGTGTGCTATTTAAACTGGCATATTTTCCTCCTCCTATCCTTGTTAATTGCACACATGTTGCAATTGTGACAAGGAAAATAACCTTTAGATTTTTGAAAAAAAGACACTCTATTAGGGGCATCCAGAATATTAGGGGCTAACTGAAGTTTAAGAGGGGGAACACCTCTAAAGACGATCTGCGGCCGATCGGGAAGAACCGGCCCCAGAATCTTGTCATTCTTAAGAACCCCCCAATGTTTGTTTAAGATTTTCTGAACATTTCTAGGGGTTTCCACAGATGGATGTTGAACAATATAGCGATCATCAAATCCCTGTTCATAATAATCGTCATAATCATCCTGAAACTCTCCCAAAGGTGCATACTGATTATGTGTTGGGAAATCCTCCCTTTGGGAGAGTTTCAGGATGATTATGACGATTATTATGAACAGGGATTTGATGATCGCTATATTGTTCAACATCCATCTGTGGAAACCCCTAGAACTGTTCGTCCAGAACGTAGAAGATCTGGTTGGGACAGTCCAGGCCCTTATTCACCTAGAAGGCCTTATCCTTCTAACAGGGGCCCTCCGCACTACTCGGGTCCACCCGCCCCCTCTTCCTCTTCTTTTTTTCCCAGGGTCCCACAGAGAGGCAAAAAGGGGGAAGAACCAGGAGAGGGACCCGAGGGGGGAGGAGGAGCCGACTGAAAAATGCCAAGGGTGTAAGAGATGCTGGTATATTTAATCTCAGCAAAAATACACTCACGGATAATGAAAAGTTTGTGTTAGATCACGGACTCAAATTTGCCCCTGATAAACCTTTAAGCAAATTTGGTACATTCATGGACATCCAGAAATATATCCGGAAGGTTAACATCAAAAGATATTTTCTGTCCCAAAATGTCACCACCCCCTTGCAAGAGATCACTGGGGTTAGACATTCTGGTCTATCCAACGCCTCACTCTTTAATCCGCCTGGTTTTGTACCTCCATCGATCCCAGTTTTCAAAGAGCTTGTCCTAAAAGATCTAGATCTATTAAAAATTAAGAGGAACTACCAAGATTCTCGCTTTCGAGAAGGACTAAAAACCTTGAAAGAGAGAAACGATATCATTATCCGCCCCGCCGATAAGGGGGAGGAATAGTGGTAATGGATAAGAGTGCATATGTTTCTGAGATGGAGAGGAATCTTTCCGACTCTGAGACATATATACCATTGAACCATGATCCTATTTTAAAATTTAAACGGGAACTTATTGCCCTCATAGAGAATGGTTATGAAAATAACCTTCTTAACAAAAAATAAAGAGATTTCTTAATCCCGTCAGCTCCCAGGAAGCCAATCATGTACTTTTTGCCAAAGGTGCACAAGAGTCTTATCAACCCTCCCAGAAGGCCCATCATCAGTGGGTTGGACTCTATAACCTCCAGAATTGGCAAGTACATCGATGGCTTCCTGCAACCTTTGGTGTCTGGCACTCCTTCCCATATTAAGGATTCCGCACAGGTTATCCGTCTGTTTGAGGACTTGGAGTGGAGGGATGGCTACATTCTGGCCACTGCGGATGTGGCCTCCCTCTACACCATTATTTCTCACACGGATGGATTGGAAGCTGTGGAGGCTTTCCTGAGGAGAGACTCTGAGCTAATGCCCTTTCAAAGGGAATTCATTTTGGAATTATTGAGGTACGCTATGACCCATAATTATTTCTGGTTTGGGGGGACTCATTACCTCCAAAGCAGAGGGGTTGCTATGGGCGCAAAATTTGCACACAGCATGGCCAATCTATTCATGGCCAAATGGGAGGAGGATGTCGTCTATGCCAACCAGAGACCGGAATTGATCTTTTGGGGTCGATACATTGACGACATCCTCCTCCTGTGGAATGGCGATATGACGTCATTGAATTCTTTTATGCAATATCTCAATGATAACCTGTTGGGGATTGTATTAGAATTTGTAGCCAGCACTGAGACCATTAATTTTTTGGATCTCAATATACGGATAAAAAACGGTGCCTTTAATATATCCACTTTTTTAAGAGCACCGACCGCAATGGTTACATTGGACAGGGTAGTTGACATCACCCCTCATGGCTTAAGGCGGTCCCTAAAAGTCAGTTTCTGCATTTGAGGCAGAATTGTACCTTGAGAGAAGACTACTTTATGCAGGCCAATACCTTGAAAGAGCGATTCATTGAGAAGGGTTATTTGGCCCATGAGCTTAATATCATTATCAATGAGGTGGCCAATATTGATCGTACCTCGGTTCTCCAACCAAAAGTTAGGGTGTCTTCTAATGAAACCAATTACAACCTTGCAATGGTGACTACTTTTTCACATCAACATCGTGATATTAAGAAAATCTTAAACAAACATTGGGGGGTTCTTAAGAATGACAAGATTCTGGGGCCGGTTCTTCCCGATCGGCAGCAGATCGTCTTTAGAGGTGTTCCCCCTCTTAAACTTCAGTTAGCCCCTAATATTCTGGATGCCCCTAATAGAGTGTCTTTTTTTCAAAAATCTAAAGGTTATTTTCCTTGTCACAATTGCAACGTGTGTGCAATTAACAAGGATAGGAGGAGGAAAATATGCCAGTTTAAATCGCACACCACGGGCAAGGTTTATGATATCAACACCTTTATTACGTGTACTTACCTCAATGTGGTTTACCTGTTGATTTGCCCTTGCGGTCTCCAGTACGTGGGTCGCACGACACGTGCTATGTATGTTCGTGTAAATGAACACATAACGAATATCAGAAAAGGTTTCCCGAAACATACAGTGTCTCGGCATTACTTGGAGCACCACAAGAAAAATCCAAGAGGCACCACTTTTCTGGCCATTGACCGATTTACCCCACATTGGCGGGGTAGTATGTCCAAGCGGGAGATCTCTAGACTTGAAACCTGCTGGATATACGATTTAAAGTGTTACACCCCTTTCGGCATGAATGTCGATTGGGATGTTAACTGCTTTATTAATAATAGTTAATCCCCCAAGTCATTAGCTGTGGCGTTATGTTCGGGGTGTTTTTTGGTTTTAGCACCTCCAAGATGAGATTCTAGAATCTTTGATTCTCTATTTTAATATTTTAATATATATTTTTTTGTAATGGTTCACATTTTTTATAAATACAAAAGCATATATTTTTCATGATATCATGTATCATATAGTCTGCCAGGACTATTTAATGACATATTGTTGATATGCCGGTTGGACACTAGTGGGCAGCGTCCCACCCGCATGTTTAGTTTTAATGTTTATATTTTATTTATTTTTTTGGTATATACAACTAATGTGCACACTATGGGAGCCTCCTTTTATTTCCTCCCTTTAGTGTTTATACCTGAGTTTTATTTTAGTTATTCATTTTTATATTTTTTATTTTTCATTAAATATAATATTAATTGAGTAATTTTTAAGTTTACTATTATCATTAATTTGATGATGTCTTATTTATTGTTTTTTTTCTGGTCTATTAATACAGTGTTATTCTGTGCTTCATTCACTTTACCTGTGTACCCTTGCTGTTTTAGTCAGGATGTATGCTGCCCTATTCTGATGTCCCTCACCTATGTAACTTCCGGGTCGGAGGTTTGGTCATCTGACAGGATGTTTACATTTTTGTTAGGGAGGTGGCTTTCATGAGATGGCCCGTACCTATACTACTTCCGGCGGATGTAGATGCTAGTCCGTCTACCCGGAAGTGATACTTACTATGCTGGTTTGTTCTTCCTGCCCTTTTGGCTTGCGGCCGTACTGCGCATGCGCAGCCGCGAGTGACCAATCAGTTTGGATCTCTGGTTGGCGCGATTGCAGTGTGCAGGACATGCTGGCTTTTTTAATGTAAGTTGTTCATTTGTTATTTTATTCAGCTGATGTCCAGCCATGCTGTTCCTGCATTGGTCAGCATGATCTGGATCATTATGTATATATGTGGGCGTGCTTACATCTTTGGCCACGCCTCTGATGATATCCACATAGGATGAAACATGTCAGGCTGGCTGGTGGAAGCACACTGAGAGCCGCGGATTTGTTACCTTTTTACATGCCTTTGATGATCTTGTACACCTGTAAGTAGACTACAATAAATGCTGTAAGTTTTTACATTACGGGCTTCACTATGTCAGTCTCTTTCTTCATATTTGGGTTATACCATCTGCTGAGACTTGTCTAGCATCCATGCACATCGTTTAAGTTCTGGAATTTGCTTTGTTACCAATGCTGATGATTGTTCCTGTGATTGATCCATCCGATCTGGAGTGTTTTGCCTCAACATCAACCCTCTGCATTGTATGATTACATCGCCCACTACTTTTCACTTTCTGGTAAGCAGATTGTGAGCACGTTGGTGTGGTGTGCCTTTTTGTGTACACTGAAGTTTGGTGGTGGTTTCACAGCAATCTTGCATCTATCACATGTTAACTGTGTTTTATACCTGGACTTTTATTTGCCACATTATTTTCACTGAATCACATTGAAGCGCTGCATTTTTTGGATTATATATTTTTGTTTGCTATCAACAGACTGTGCCAGCTGCTATATTCACTTAATTTTCACTATTTTTTTAGTTAGCGCAGATATTTTGGTTTTATCTGTATTTGTTATTTGATTTGTATTTGCTGCTTTCTTTTTACTAATATGGATATATTTGATTTTCGTAATTCACGATCCTTGAACCTGAAAGATGCTTTCAATAATGCAGAGGTTCAGCATAATCTTGATGTTGGGGGACTTTTTGTCCAATTAAAAAATCTGATGATCTCAGAAGTTCATGGATTCTGGGATATTGCCTTCCTAGAAAAATACTTGGAAGATGGCATGGTTCCCAGGAGTCTGAGATTTGAAATCACCCCTCAGGAGGATGAAATAGACCTCCTAGGGTGGTTTAAATACTTCAATGATGTAGGGTTGGATCTTTTGCGTTTTCTCATCACCAGAAAAAGACGCAAATTGCAAAAATTGGATGAGGATGTATCCGAAGTTAAGGATAAATTATCACCCTATAAAGTCTCAGAGGAATATAAAAATAAATCTGATACCCTTAGAAAGATCCTTGAAAAGGAGGATATAGACCAGAAAATTAAAAAGAGGAAGAAATTTACAAGAGACTTGGAAGATTACACTACTAATCAGGTGTTTAAATGGCAGGTTAAGAGGCTAGCCCTTGCTGAAGGAGGAGCAGGGCGCCCCTCCGAGCCAGCCATACAGTCCAAACCCCTAGTCCCTCCTTTAGTGCAAACTAACCACAATGCAAGTACTAATAATACCTCAAGAGGGGGATGGAGGAGGGTTGTTAATGTTAATCGTAAACCCCCACCTTTTAGACACCCCCAAAATAAAGGGGTGCATTTGAGGAATCAAGGACATAGTGGTTATGTCCAACAGGATTATCAACAGGGTGATTACTCTGGGGATTTCCCAACACATAATCAGTATGCACCTTTGGGAGAGTTTCAGGATGATTATGACGATTATTATGAACAGGGATTTAATGATCGCTATATTGTTCAACATCCATCTGTGGAAACCCCTAGAAATGTTCGTCCAGAACGTAGAAGATCTGGTTGGGACAGTCCAGGCCCTTATTCACCTAGAAGGCCTTATCCTTCTAACAGGGGCCCTCTGCACTACTCGGGTCCACCCGCCCCCTCTTCCTCTTCTTTTTTTCCCAGGGTCCCACAGAGAGGCAAAAGGGGGGGAGAACCAGGAGAGGGACCCGAGGGGGGAGGAGGAGCCGATCGAAAAAGGCCAAGGGTGTAAGAGATGCTGGTATATTTTTTTTTAACAGAAAAGGTTTTTATTTCGAAAAGATAGGATAATACAACAGTGACAGAATAAAGTCTCAGACATAATACAGAGTTAGTAGGCAAAAAGTGAGCTTAGCTGTACAATCAGAGAAAAATATTCGGGGGAACACTCAGGAACATATAATGACAGGGTCCTTACATCATACTATGAACCAGGGGTACAGTAGGAGTTACAGCAGGACTACTCCACCCAGGGGTTCCCCACCCCCCCAACACGGGGGGAGAGGGGGGACCAAGGGGCAGCCAGCGGGGAGTAGGCTACCAGGGGGGGAGTGAGGGAGGGGGAAAGAGGGGGAAGACAGCAGGAAAAGGGGGGTCGGGGAAGGGGAGGAGGAGGGAAAAAAGGGGGGGAAAGCAGGATGAGAGGGGAGGCCGGAGGCGAAGGAAGAGGGGAGAGGGGGGAAGGGCAGAGGAGGAGAAGGGAAAGAAGTCAGGAGACATCACAGAGTTCATCAGCTCCACTACCAGGTTCTTCATCGTCTGTGGCCAGGTGTCATGTGCCCATGAGGCCATCACCCCACCCGTCCAACCAGGAGGACCAGATCTTGTCAAACTTTACCGGGCAGTTCCTACTCTCATACGTAATCTTGTAAAGTGGCAGCACCCTATTAACCGTAGCCTCCCAGGAGGCCCCAGAGGGGACCTCTGTACTCCTCCATTTTAAAAGGATTTCTCTCCTGGCGTAGAACAGTAAGAAGGTTACACAGAGTTTGGTGTATCTACTCCCTTCCATGTCTCCCAGGAAACTAAGCAGAAAGAGCTTAGGATCCGGTATCAGGTCTATGCCACCAATCCTCCCCACGGTCTCTGCTACCTCCTGCCAGTAAGGCTGGATCCTTGGGCAGGTCCAGACCATATGGAAGAAGGAGCCCTCATCCCTTCCACATCTTCCGCATAGCGGGCTCAAGGAGGGATAGATGCTGGCCAGTCTTTGTGGAGTGTAGTATGCTCTATGTAGGAATTTGAGCTGTATGAAACGGTCCCTGGACGCAATCATGGACGGAATATAGGAGGAAACCAGTTCCTCCCAGGTGTCCTCATCTAGGTCGGGAATGTCTTCCCTCCATTTATGGAGGAGAGGAATTGTGTTGGCGTCGTAGGCTATCGTAAGGTATAGATAAAGGGTGGAGAGGGGCCTCTTCATCGTTCCAGACATGAGTCTTCTCTCAACTCGATCCGACTCAAGGTTAATTGGCTCCGGGAATTGCGCGTTAATGGCATGCTTGAGTTGCCAATATCGAAAGAAAAAAGATGAGGGGAGTCGATGGGTTCGTTTCGGACTCGAGAACGCCGCAACTTTCCCGTCCACCATAACATGTTTGAGTTTTACAACCCCGTGTTTAGTCCAGGCTGCCGGGTCAGGTACTGAATTGAGTTGGGGGAGCAAGGGATTGCCCCACAACGGGGTGTGTGGGGAGTGCGTAAGGGGTTTGATCCCCGAGGCCCTGGAGGTCTGCCACACCCTAATGGTAGTCTTCATTGGTTCGGTCGCTCGGGGATGTGCCCTGGGTCCCCTGAAAACCAGGTTGGAAAGAGCTGCATATGACCCAAGGAGAGCAGCCTCGAGGGTGACAGCAGGGTTCTGCTCCGGCTGGGAGAACCACCACCGCACCGTGACCAGGACCGCCGCCCAGTAGTATAGGAGGAAATTTGGAAGGGCCAAACCTCCCGCAGACAAGGGGAGATAAAGGGACCGTCGAGCCACCCTAGGGGGGCGCCCTGCCCAAATAAAGGAGGACACTACACTGTCAATTTTTTTAAAGAAAGAACGGGGAATAGGAGTGGGCGTCTGTCTAAAGAAGTACAGGAACTTGGGGAGATAGATCATTTTAATTAAATTTCCCCTCCCTACTGGGGAGAGAGGGAGACTACGCCAGCCAGCGCAACTCCGTATTAGCTGTTCCAACAGGGGGAATAGGTTCCTAGTCAAATATTCTTTCAGCTTGGGGCCTATTTTTACCCCCAAGTATGTGAACGTCTCCACCCAGGTCAGTGGCGTGTGGGAGGGGGTCGATGGTACCGACGCCTGGAGGGGGAATAACACTGATTTGTCCCAGTTGATACGGATCCCTGAGTATTGGGCGAAAGTGTCAAATTGTGCCAGGGCAGAGTCCAGGGAGGTGGAGCTATCTGCTAAATAAAGGAGGGAATCATCGGCATATAACAAAAGTTTTTCCTCCAAGGAACCTACACGAATGCCCTTGATCGAGGGGTCTCCTCTAATATGTGCGGCAAGTGGCTCCATGGCCAGGGCAAAAAGGGATGGGGATAGTGGGCATCCCTGCCGGGTCCCCCTCTCTAGGAGGAAAGGGCCCGACAGCATGCCGTTAGTACGGATGCGGGCCTTGGGATGTGCATAAAGCATTTGTATCCACTTCAGGTAGTTCGGGCCAAACCCGTACCTGGAAAGCACCGACCATAGGTAGCCCCACTCGACCGAGTCGAAAGCCTTCTCCGCGTCGAGTGAGGCCACCACTCCTGAGGCATCTGGGTCAGCACTCGCTATATGCGTGTGCAACCTACGGATGTTAATGTCAGTACCCCTCCCTGGCATAAATCCTGTCTGGTCGGGGTGGACCAGAGCTGTGATTACCGAAGTAAGGCGGTTCGCTAGAATTTTCGCCAAGACCTTGGCGTCTACATTTAGGAGGGAAATGGGGCGATACGAGGAGCACTGCAGGGGGTCTTTGCCCAGCTTGGGAATAACAACTATGACTGCCTCGCTCATCGAGTCTGGAAGGGCCCCCGAGTCGGATGCGTGCGTTAGAGTCCGGAGCAGTCTAGGGGCCAGGTCCTCCATATATGTCTTGTAGAATTCCACCGGGAACCCGTCCGGGCCCAGGGTTTTATTTGTCTGCATCCCCTTCAAGGCCAACTGTATTTCCTCTAACTTTATTGGGGCATCCAGTTTATTGGCAGTTACTGTCGTAAGGACCGGTATATCAATCTCGGCTAGGTAACGGTCAAGGTCTGTCTGGTCATAAGTCACCCTGGAAGTGTACAGGTGCTGATAGTACTCGGCAAAGCTGCGGTTAATGTCCTGGGGAGTAGAGAGTAGGTGCCCATCCTGGTCCCGTATTTGTGCTATGGTCGCCACCCCGGACTGTTCTCTAGACAGCCATGCAAGGAGTCTTCCCGTTTTGTCCCCTTGCTCAAATATCCGCTGAGATTGATGAAGAAGCTTTTTTTGCGTGAGAGAAGTGCGAAGGAGTAAGGCCTGTTGCGTTAGAGATTGGAGTTGGGTATAGTGTGTCGGGTCGCGTGTTCGAACATAGAGAGCTTCCGTCGCCAACGCCTCCCCCTCCACCCTCTCAAGATCTACTCTACGTTCCCTTCTCACCGCAGCTATGATAGTTTGATAGTGTCCCCGTGAGGAGGCCTTGAAGGCATCCCATGTGGAGCTGTTCCCGGCCAACCCCAGATTCTCCTCCCAGAACACCTGCAGGGTGGGGTGAAATCTAGAATCGACATCTTTGTCCGAGATCCAGAACCTGGAGAGTCTGAGATGCTGGTATATTTAATCTCAGCAAAAATACACTCACGGATAATGAAAAGTTTGTGTTAGATCACGGACTCAAATTTGCCCCTGATAAACCTTTAAGCAAATTTGGTACATTCATGGACATCCAGAAATATATCCGGAAGGTTAACATCAAAAGATATTTTCTGTCCCAAAATGTCACCACCCCCTTGCAAGAGATCACTGGGGTTAGACATTCTGGTCTATCCAACGCCTCACTCTTTAATCCGCCTGGTTTTGTACCTCCATCGATCTCAGTTTTCAAAGAGCTTGTCCTAAAAGATCTAGATCTATTAAAAATTAAGAGGAACTACCAAGATTCTCGCTTTCGAGAAGGACTAAAAACCTTGAAAGAGAGAAACGATATCATTATCCGCCCCGCCGATAAGGGGGGAGGAATAGTGGTAATGGATAAGAGTGCATATGTTTCTGAGATGGAGAGGATTCTATCCGACTCTGAGACATATATACCATTGAACCATGATCCTATTTTAAAATTTAAACGGGAACTTATTGCCCTCATAGAGAATGGTTATGAAAATAACCTTCTTAACAAAAAAGAAAGAGATTTCTTAATCCCGTCAGCTCCCAGGAAGCCAATCATGTACTTTTTGCCAAAGGTGCACAAGAGTCTTATCAACCCTCCCGGAAGGCCCATCATCAGTGGGTTGGACTCTATAACCTCCAGAATTGGCAAGTACATTGATGGCTTCCTGCAACCTTTGGTGTCTGGCACTCCTTCCCATATTAAGGATTCCGCACAGGTTATCCGTCTGTTTGAGGACTTGGAGTGGAGGGATGGCTACATTCTGGCCACTGCGGATGTGGCCTCCCTCTACACCATTATTTCTCACGCGGATGGATTGGAAGCTGTGGAGGCTTTCCTGAGGAGAGACTCTGAGCTAATGCCCTTTCAAAGGGAATTCATTTTGGAATTATTGAGGTACGCTATGACCCATAATTATTTCTGGTTTGGGGGGACTCATTACCTCCAAAGCAGAGGGGTTGCTATGGGCGCAAAATTTGCACACAGCATGGCCAATCTATTCATGGCCAAATGGGAGGAGGATGTCGTCTATGCCAACCAGAGACCGGAATTGATCTTTTGGGGTCGATACATTGATGACATCCTCCTCCTGTGGAATGGCGATATGACGTCATTGAATTCTTTTATGCAATATCTCAATGATAACCTGTTGGGGATTGTATTAGAATTTGTAGCCAGCACTGAGACCATTAATTTTTTGGATCTCAATATACGGATAAAAAACGGTGCCTTTAATATATCCACTTTTTTTAAGAGCACTGACCGCAATGGTTACATTGGACAGGGTAGTTGCCATCACCCCTCATGGCTTAAGGCGGTCCCTAAAAGTCAGTTTCTGCGTTTGAGGCGGAATTGTACCTTGAGAGAAGACTACTTTATGCAGGCCAATACCTTGAAAGAGCGATTCATTGAGAAGGGTTATTTGGCCCATGAGCTTAATATCATTATCAATGAGGTGGCCAATATTGATCGTACCTCGGTTCTCCAACCAAAAGTTAGGGTGTCTTCTAATGAAACCAATTACAACCTTGCAATGGTGACTACTTTTTCACATCAACATCGTGATATTAAGAAAATCTTAAACAAACATTGGGGGGTTCTTAAGAATGACAAGATTCTGGGGCCGGTTCTTCCCGATCGGCCGCAGATCGTCTTTAGAGGTGTTCCCCCTCTTAAACTTCAGTTAGCCCCTAATATTCTGGATGCCCCTAATAGAGTGTCTTTTTTTCAAAAATCTAAAGGTTATTTTCCTTGTCACAATTGCAACGTGTGTGCAATTAACAAGGATAGGAGGAGGAAAATATGCCAGTTTAAATCGCACACTACGGGCAAGGTTTATGATATCAACACCTTTATTACGTGTACTTCCCTCAATGTGGTTTACCTGTTGATTTGCCCTTGCGGTCTCCAGTACGTGGGTCGCACGACACGTGCTATGCATGTTCGTGTAAATGAACACATAACGAATATCAGAAAAGGTTTCCCGAAACATACAGTGTCTCGGCATTACTTGGAGCACCACAAGAAAAATCCAAGAGGCACCACTTTTCTGGCCATTGACCGATTTACCCCACATTGGCGGGGTAGTATGTCCAAGCAGGAGGTTTCTAGACTTGAAACCCACTGGATATACGATTTAAAGTGTTACACCCCTTTCGGCATGAATGTCGATTGGGATGTTAACTGCTTTATTAATAATAGTTAATCCCCCAAGTCATTAGCTGTGGCGTTATGTTCGGGGTGTTTTTTGGTTTTAGCACCTCCAAGATGAGATTCTAGAATCTTTGATTCCTTTTTTTAATATATATTTTTTTGGAATGGTTCACATTTTTTATAAATACAAAAGCATATATTTTTCATGATGTCATGTATCATATAGTCTGCCAGGACTATTTAATGACATATTGTTGATATGCCGGTGGGACACTAGTGGGCAGCGTCCCACCCGCATGTTTAGTTTTAATGTTTATATTTTATTTATTTTTTTGGTATATACAACTCATGTGTACACCTTTGGGAGCCTCCTTTTATTTCCTCCCTTTAGTGTTTATACCTGAGTTTTATGTTAGTTATTCATTTTTATATTTTTTATTTTTCATTAAATATAATATTAATTGAGTAATTTTTAAGTTTACTATTATCATTAATTTGATGATGTCTTATTTATTGTTTTTTTCTGGTCTATTAATACAGTGTTATTCTGTGCTTCATTCACTTTACCTGTGTACTCTTGCTGTTTTAGTCAGGATGTATGCTGCCCTATTCTGATGTCCCTCACCTATGTAACTTTCGGGTCGGAGGTTTGGTCATCTGACAGGATGTTTACATTTTTGTTAGGGAGGTGGCTTTCATGAGATGGCCCATACCTATACTACTTCCGGCGGATGTAGATGCTAGTCCGTCTACCCGGAAGTGATACTTACTATGCTGGTTTGTTCTTCCTGCCCTTTTGGTTTGCGGCCGTACTGCGCATGCGCGGCCGCAAGTGACCAATCAGTTTGGATCTCTGGTTGGCGCGATTGCAGTGTGCAGGACATGCTGGCTTTTTTAATGTAAGTTGTTCATTTGTTATTTTATTCAGCTGATGTCCAGCCATGCTGTTCCTGCATTGGTCAGCATGATCTGGATCATTATGTATATATGTGGGCGTGCTTACATCTTTGGCCACGCCTCTGATGATATCCACATAGGATGAAACATGTCAGGCTGGCTGGTGGAAGCACGCTGAGAGCCGCGGATTTGTTACCTTTTTACATGCCTTTGATGATCTTGTACACCTGTAAGTGGACTACAATAAATGCTGTATGTTTTTACATTACGGGCTTCACTATGTCAGTCTCTTTCTTCATATTTGGGTTATACCATCTGCTGAGACTTGTCTAGCATCCATGCACATCGTTTAAGTTCTGGAATTTGCTTTGTTACCAATGCTGATGATTGTTCCTGTGATTGATCCATCCGATCTGGAGTGTTTTGCCTCAACATCAACCCTCTGCATTGTATGATTACATCACCCACTACTTTTCACTTTCTGGTAAGCAGATTGTGAGCACGTTGGTGTGGTGTGCCTTTTTGTGTACACTGAAGTTTGGTGGTGGTTTCACAGCAATCTTGCATCTATCACATGTTAACTGTGTTTTATACCTGGACTTTTATTTGCCACATTGATTTTCACTGAATCACATTGAAGCGCTGCATTTTTTGGATTATATATTTTTGTTTGCTATCAACAGACTGTGCCAGCTGCTATATTCACTTAATTTTCACAATTTTTTTAGTTAGCGCAGATATTTTGTTTTTTTTTATATATATATATATATATATATATATATATATATATATATACACACACACACACACACAGTGCCTTGAAAAAGTATGCATACCCATTGAAATTTTCCACATTTTGTCATGTTACAACCAAAAACGTAAATGTTTTTTATTGGGATTTTATGTTATAGCTCAACACGAAGTGGCACATAATTGTGAAGTGGAATGAAAAATGATAAATGATTTTCTAAATTTTTTACAAATAAATATCTGAAAAGTGTGGCGTGCATTTGTATTCAGCCCCCTTTACTCTGATACCCCAAACTAAAATCTAGTGGAACCAATTGCCTTCAGAAGTCACCTAATTAGTAAATAGAGTCCACCTATGTGTAATTTAATATCAGTATAAATACAGCTGTTCTGTGAAGCCCTCAGAGGTTTGCTAGAGAACCTTAGTGAACAAACAGAAGCATGAAGGCCAAGGAACACACTAGACAGGTCAGGGATATAGCTGTGGAGAAGTTTAAAGCAGTGTTAGGTTATAAAAAAATATACCAAGCTTTGAAAATCTCACGGAGCTCTGTTCAATCTGTCATCCAAAATGGAAAGAGTATGGCACAACTGCAAACCTACCAAGACATGGCCGTCCACCTGAACTGACAGGCCGGGCAAGGAGAGTATTATTCAGAGAAGCAGCTAAGAGGTTTCCTGGTAACTCTGGAGGAGCAGCAGAGAGCCAAAGCTCAGGTGGGAGAATCTGTCCACAGGACAACTATTAGTCTCGCACTCCACAAATCTGGCCTTTATGGAAGAGTGGCAAGAAGAAAGCCATAAGTCCAGTTTGCAGTTTGTGAGAAGCCATGTGGGGGACACAGCAAACATGTGGAAGAAGGTTCTCTGGTCAGATGAGACCGAAATTGAACTTTTTGGCCTAAAAAGAAAAATGCTGTGTGTGGCAGAAAACTAATGGCGCGTATACACAATCAGATATTCCGTCGGAAAAACCTTGGATGGTTTTTTCGACGGAATTCCGCTCAATCTTGGCTTGCATACACACGGTCACACAAAATTTCTCTGAACTTTCGACCGTCAAGAACGCGGTGACGTACAACACTACGACGAGCCAATAAAATGAAGTTCAATGCTTCCAAGCATGCGTCGAATTGTTTCCGAGCATGCATCGGAATTTTGCGTGTCGGAATTGCTACAGACGATCGGATTTTCCGATAGGATTTTTTTCCGTCTGGAAATTTGAGACCCAGCTCTTAATCTTTTGCTGGCAGAAATTCCGCCAGCAAAAGTCAGATGGAGCATAAACACGGTCGGAATTTCCGACCAAAAGCTCACATAGTACTGCTGTGTCGTCGTTGGAGGGGATAAAAGGGGGAGACGCCCTGGTCATGAGGTCTTGCTCTTCTGGAGGTCTTGCTCTTCTGGAGGTTTTTCATCACGCACTCAGGCACCTTAGGCCTGGGTGTGGGCGGTTCTGGATTCCGGCTCAGGTGCCCTAGGCCTGACCGGAATGAAGTTGGAGTCCATCCCAGGCACCTTCAGCCTGGGGTGAGGTACTAAACCAGGAGGCCTGGGGCCCAGTGACTTCGACTGGGTCCCACGAGGGTGGAGAAGTCCGAGGGTCCCTGAAGTGGATGGGGCCCGTGTCTGAGGTGAGGAGGCCGGGGAGGTTACCCATTCGGAGAGTCTGGAGCAGCATCAACCCAGTGACGGATGGGCCTCTGGTAACTCAGGGGCCACAACGCAGCAAAGGTACTCCTATCTACGTTCTCTTGAGTACTATGTGAGCTTTTGGTCGGAAATTCCGACCGTGTTTAGCGGAATTTCCGACCGTGTGTAGGCGACATAACACTGCACATCACCCTGAACATACCATCCCCACCGTGAAACATGGTGGTGGCAGCATCATGTTGTGGGGATGCTTTTATTCAGCAGAGACAGGGAAACTGGTCAGAGTTGATGGGAAGATGGGTGGAGCCAAATACAGGGCAATCTTAGAAGAAAACCTGTTAGAGTTTGCAAAAGACTTGAGACTGGGGCGGAGGTTCACCTTCTAGCAGGACAAAGACCCTAAACATACAGCCAGAGCTACAATAGAATGGTTTAGATCAAAGCATATTTATGTATTAGAATGGCCCAATCAAAGTCCAGACCTAAATCCAATTGAGAATCTGTGGCAAAACTTGAAAATTGCTGTTCACAGACACTCTCCATCCAATCTGACAGAGCTTGAGCTATTTTGCAAATGTAGCGGGGTCTCTAAATGTAGGTGGGATACACCTGGGTGGGAGTCCAGGTGTGTGAAGTGTGGGAGTAATTGGACCATTTGTGTTCGTGGAGGATTGGGCGGTGTAATAATCTCCTTGGCCTGTGGGTGGCAGGTGCCCGCAGGCTCAAGGTAGATTTGCCGCCACAATGCTGTCCTTTTTGTCCCTTCTCGGAGATGGTACGGCGAGGGCGGGGAACCTGCTGTGTCGTCGTTGGAGGGGATAAAAGGGGGAGACGCCCTGGTCATGAGGTCTTGCTCTTCTGGAGGTTTTTCATCACGCACTCAGGCACCTTAGGCCTGGGTGTGGGCAGTTCTGGATTCCGGCTCAGGTGCCCTAGGCCTGACCGGAATGGAGTTGGAGTCCATCCCAGGCACCTTCAGCCTGGGGTGAGGTACTAAACCAGGAGGCCTGGGGCCCAGTGACTTTGACTGGGTCCCGCGAGGGTGGAGAAGTCCGAGGGTCCCTGAAATGGATGGGGCCCGTGTCTGAGGTGAGGAGGCCGGGGAGGTTACCCATTCGGAGAGTCTGGAGCAGCATCAACCCAGTGACGGATGGGCCTCTGGTAACTCTCTTGGAGGGACATCTTCCCCTGACAGGGGCCACAACGCAGCAAAGGTACTCCTATCTACATTCTCTTGAGTCGCTGGTAGAGACTCTCAAGTTCTAAGTCCTTTCTAGCTAAGGCTATAGTAACCGCTGGTGAGATCACAGTGGTTTAGCTGACAATCAGGACAGTGCCTCGACCTGCTCATTCCCCTGTATCAAACTGTTATCAAGTCGCAACCAGTTGGCTACTGAAGCACTGTTTATTGTGAGATATGCAATAAAACAAGAGTTGGACTGTGATCGGTGTGTGGAACTCTGGTTAATGGGAGCAAAGGGAAGTGTTGGCACAGCAGGACTTAATCCTTTACAGAAGCACACAGGCCCGAGGAAATATCTGGTACTGACCTTCACCTCCCCCACAGCTATGGGGAGGACATGGGCCATGGCGCATCTCACCCTGTCGTGTGTGATACCCCTAGACCAAAGAGATGGGGTGAGGCTGCTACACAAAGAAGGGGCATAAATTTCACTTTCTAAATGTACAAAGCTGGTAGAGACATATCCAAAAAGACTTGCAGCTGAAATTGCAGCGAAAGGTGGTTCTACAAAGTATAGGCTCGTGGGGACTGAATACAAATACACACCACACTTTTCACATATTTATTTGCAAAAAAGTTTGAAACCATTTATTATTTTCCTTCCACTTCATAAATACAATGATGTGCCACTTTGTGTTGGCTATCACATAAAATCCCCCCCAAAATTTTTACGTTTTTGGTTGTAACAAGGGAAAATGTGGAAAATTTCAAGGGGTACGAAAACATTTTCAAGGCGCTGTGTGTGTGTGTATATGTAGCACACGGACCTTTTTCCTGCCTTTGGCTCACTTGCAGGTCAAGGCACACCATGCTATTTGCCCGTACACTCCTGTTTGAAGAGGTTGAGCGGTGTTAACAATTTTGGGTCCTGCAGCAAGTTATCCCATTCAACTGGTTCTCGTCTCCTAGAGTGTAGGGACAAGTCTTTATTTCTCCCCAGGAAGGCCAATGTCTACACCACTTTAATGGCGTGTATACACGATCGGTTTTACCGATGAAAACAGTCCGATGGACTTCTCTCATCGGACAAACCGATCGTGTATGGGCCCCATCGGTCTTTAGTCCATCGGTGAGAAAAAATAGAACATGTTTTAAATTTATCCGATGGGAAAAAAAAACGATAGCAAATTCCGATCGTCTATGTGGAACTCCATCGGGCAAAAAACCCATGCATGCTCAGAATCAAGTCGACGCATGCTCAGAAGCATTGAACTTCATTTTTTCTCGGCTTGTCGGAGTGTTTTACATCACGGCGTTTGGGACGGTCAGATTTTTGACTGATGGTGTGTAGGCAAGACTGATGGAAGTCAGCTTCATTGGATTTCCGATGGAAAAATCCATCGGATTAGAATCCATAGGAAATCCGATCGTGTGTACAGGGCTTTACTCCAACGCTGAGTTTATTTTATAAGCAAAGTTCAAGTTCAGCAGACAGGAAAGGTGGATGAGAGAAAGGACAGTAAGGTTTGGGAGATAGGTCCAGGCACAAACTGGTACAATAGTCACCACTCGATCCCGATTAGACTTAGCTCACCCGGATAGTCCCCTGTAAGAACGGATCCTAGCAGCCGGAGTGATGCTCGAACGTTCACTTTAGGTTTCCTAGAGATACGATATGATCCTCTGCCACAGAATCTTAACGTACCAAACTTCTCAGCACTTGCAACACAAGTACAGGTGCCAGTGACAGCACGCTGCAAGGCCTGTGACGGATCTTTGAATCCCTCTAGAAGGTAACCAGGCCTCTCTTTCACCGTGAACTCTCACCGGTCCATCAGAAAGGTCCCCCCCCCCCCGTCTCCTCTTCTTAGAGAGGGTCCACCCTCTCCTGGGCACCCTGGGATTCCTCTTTTTTAGATAGGCCCCAGTCAAAGGTGCTGGGCCTACTAGTGAAGTTGCAGCCCCAGGCTAAAGGTGCCTGAGACTGATACACGCACGCACCCCTGGTCTGGAGGGCCGGGTGGCGCGAACTGCTCACTCTCCAGTGCTCCCGTCTCCCCCTAAGATGGCGTCTGCCCCTTATGTATCCTCTCCCAGCATGCACAGCAGGCCAACCACGCCCACCGCACCACTGCCGAGAGAGTACACCCTAAGGCATAGTAATGCCACCCATGGTTCAACCCTGACCTGATATGGCAGTGCCACCTACAGGCCACAGGGAACAGTGCGTCAGGCTGCATCACATGGCAGAAGCGAGTACTAATGCCGCGTACACACTAGG
This sequence comes from Rana muscosa, assembly GCA_029206835.1. Classification (NCBI taxonomy): domain Eukaryota; kingdom Metazoa; phylum Chordata; class Amphibia; order Anura; family Ranidae; genus Rana; species Rana muscosa. The sequence continues at coordinate 335,800,671 of CM055117.1, forward strand.
GATGAGCTTCGTGTTCGAGTCGAACATACGTTCGACTCGTACATCGGCTGTTCGATCGTTCGACGAAGATCGAACGATTTGGGCCGTTCGCGCCAAATTCGAGTGACGCGAACGGCCCACAATGCACTACGCCATCGCAGTGTCATCCAGGCGCTGTGATTGGCCAAGCATGCACTGTGACCCCGCATGCTTGGCCAATCACAGCGCCGGCAGCGAGGAGAGCAATGATTGGCCACCGGCAGGATGCCTGTGGCCAATTATTGCTGAGGGGGTTTAGTACACGCCCCACACTATAAAAGGCCACCAGCGCGGTGTGAGCAGGGAAAGAGAAGCATAGGCAGGGACAGTGTCATTATTTTTCCTTTACTAATCCTGGATTCCTTGTGTTTAGGGACAAATAAGGATAGGTAGGGAGAGTGTCAGTGACAGTGTGCTATTCTGTGCTAATCCTTGTTTGTAGGGACAGAGAGGTACAGTGAGGGAAAGTGTCAGTGTGCTATTCTGTTCTAAACCAATCTTGCTGAACCATATTTCCAATCCTTGAGTTTAGGGACAGAGAGGTACAGTGAGGGAAAGTGTCAGTGTGCTATTCTGTTCTAAAACTATTTTGCTGAACCATATTTTCAATCCTTGAGTTTAGGGACAGAGAGGTACAGTGAGTGAAACTGACAGTGTGCTATTCTGTTCTAAACCAATTTTGCTGTTCCATATTTTCAATCCTTGAGTTTAGGGACAGAGAAGGACACTCGTAGAAATTATCAGTGTGCTATTCTGTGCTAAATCTTGTTTGTAGGGAGGGACAGAGTAGGACAGTGAGGGAAAGTGTCAGTGTGCTATTCTGTTCTAAAACTATTTTGCTGAACCATATTTTCAATCCTTGAGTTTAGGGACAGAGAGGTACAGTGAGTGAAACTGACAGTGTGCTATTCTGTTCTAAACCAATTTTGCTGTTCCATATTTTCAATCCTTGAGTTTAGGGACAGAGAAGGACACTCGTAGAAATTATCAGTGTGCTATTCTGTGCTAAATCTTGTTTGTAGGGAGGGACAGAGTAGGACAGTGAGGGAAAGTGTCAGTGTGCTATTCTGTTCTAAAACTATTTTGCTGAACCATATTTTCAATCCTTGAGTTTAGGGACAGAGAGGTACAGTGAGTGAAACTGACAGTGTGCTATTCTGTTCTAAACCAATTTTGCTGTTCCATATTTTCAATCCTTGAGTTTAGGGACAGAGAAGGACACTCATAGAAATTATCAGTGTGCTATTCTGTGCTAAATCTTGTTTGTAGGGAGGGACAGAGTAGGACAGTGAGGGAAAGTGTCAGTGTGCTATTCTGTTCTAAAACTATTTTGCTTAACCATATTTTCAATCCTTGAGTTTAGGGACAGAGAGGTACAGTGAGTGAAACTGACAGTGTGCTATTCTGCTTTAAACCAATTTTGCTGAACCATATTTTCAATCCTTGAGTTTAGGGACAGAGAAGGACACTCGTAGAAATTATCAGTGTGCTATTCTGTGCTAAATCTTGTTTGTAGGGAGGGACAGAGTAGGACAGTGAGGGAAAGTGTCAGTGTGCTATTCTGTTCTAAAACTATTTTGCTGAACCATATTTTCAATCCTTGAGTTTAGGGACAGAGAGGTACAGTGAGTGAAACTGACAGTGTGCTATTCTGTTCTAAACCAATTTTGCTGTTCCATATTTTCAATCCTTGAGTTTAGGGACAGAGAAGGACACTCGTAGAACTTATCAGTGTGCTATTCTGTGCTAAATCTTGTTTGTAGGGAGGGACAGAGTAGGACAGTGAGGGAAAGTGTCAGTGTGCTATTCTGTTCTAAAACTATTTTGCTGAACCATATTTTCAATCCTTGAGTTTAGGGACAGAGAGGTACAGTGAGTGAAACTGACAGTGTGCTATTCTGTTCTAAACCAATTTTGCTGAACCATATTTTCAATCCTTGAGTTTAGGGACAGAGAAGGACACTCGTAGAAATTATCAGTGTGCTATTCTGTGCTAAATCTTGTTTGTAGGGAGGGACAGAGTAGGACAGTGAGGGAAAGTGTCAGTGTGCTATTCTGTTCTAAAACTATTTTGCTGAACCATATTTTCAATCCTTGAGTTTAGGGACAGAGAGGTACAGTGAGTGAAACTGACAGTGTGCTATTCTGTTCTAAACCAATTTTGCTGTTCCATATTTTCAATCCTTGAGTTTAGGGACAGAGAAGGACACTCGTAGAAATTATCAGTGTGCTATTCTGTGCTAAATCTTGTTTGTAGGGAGGGACAGAGTAGGACAGTGAGGGAAAGTGTCAGTGTGCTATTCTGTTCTAAAACTATTTTGCTGAACCATATTTTCAATCCTTGAGTTTAGGGACAGAGAGGTACAGTGAGTGAAACTGACAGTGTGCTATTCTGTTCTAAACCAATTTTGCTGTTCCATATTTTCAATCCTTGAGTTTAGGGACAGAGAAGGACACTCGGAGAAATTATCAGTGTGCTATTCTGTGCTAAATCTTGTTTGTAGGGAGGGACAGAGTAGGACAGTGAGGGAAAGTGTCAGTGTGATATTCTGTTCTAAAACTATTTTGCTGAACCATATTTTCAATCCTTGTGTTTAGGGACAGAGAAGGATAGGCAGGGGACAGTGTCAGTGTCATTGTTCCTAAGCCTCCTGCACAGTATACACCTGAAGGTAGCCCTTATTGCTCTTTTTCCCATCTCCCTGCAGGCCATCCATTAAAATGTCTGGAAGGCAAACAAGGAGAGGCAGACAGTCAGGAGGCAAAAAAAGAGGGCAAGCAGGCTCTGTGTCTGGGGGCAACAGTGCTGGTCGTGGACGCGGTGCATTGTCATCAGCACATGGCCATGGGACACGCTTGTCCTTCTTTTCGGCAGCTGGACATGTTGAGCCACATCATGCCGAAGACTTGGTAGAGTGGATGACCAAGCCCACCTCATCCTCCTCATCCTCTCTCACCCAGGCTCAGGGTACTGGCAAAGCAGCTGCCAAAGCGTCCTCTTCTCTGGTATCATTATCTTCATTAGTCAATCCTTCCCTAGACCCACCATGTCCTCCTCCTGAGGAGTCCCCCGAACTGTTTGAGCACAGTGTTGGGTACATGCTCCAGGAGGATGCCCAGCGTTTGGAAGGATCTGATGATGATACCCAGCTAGAGGAAGGCAGCAGCGTGAGAGCAGAGAGAGGGGATGCTCAAGAAGGACACCAATCTGGCAGTCATGCTCCAGCAGCTGCAGCATACTGCCAGATTGGCTCCAGTGATGAGGAGGGAGGGGATGATGAGGTCACTGACTCCACGTGGGTGCCTAATAGGAGAGAGGAGGAGGAGGATGAGGAGGAGGCACATCTCCAACGAGGCAGGATGCCCTTGAGTGGCCAGCGTATGGGCAGCACACCGACGGAATCACACCGCAGAGCTCCGCCTGTGCAGGGCGCTGCCTCTGCCCGTCATTCAAAAAGTTCTTTGGTGTGGGCCTTTTTTGAGGCGAGTGCATCAGATCGCACAGCTGCTGTTTGCAACATATGTCTCAAGCGTATATCGCGTGGCCAAAACATCAGCCGCTTGGGCACCACATGCTTGATCAGACATATGTTGACCTGCCATGCAGCTCGTTGGCAAGTCTACCTTAAAGACCCACACCAAAGAACAAAGCTGACCTCTTCTTGCACCGCATCAGCTGGGATCTCCAACCCCACTATACCTTCACTCCTCTCTGAAACCTGCTCTGAGAGGAATGAAGGTGTAGAATTAGGTGTGTCACAGGCAAGTACTTGCGGGCACTCTGCTAGCAGTACACCAACGTCCGATTCTAGCAGGCAAATTTCCCTGCCCCAGCTGCTGGACCGTCGAAAGAAGTTCACTCCCAGCCATCCACATGCCCAGCGGTTGAATGCTAGCTTGGCTAAATTGCTAGCGCTTCAACTGCTGCCTTTTCAGTTGGTAGACTCGGCCCCCTTCCGTGAGTTTGTGCAATGTGCGGTTCCTCAGTGGCAGGTTCCCAAACGCCACTTTTTCGCACGGAAGGCGATTCCGGCTCTCTACAGGCATGTGGAAGGCAATGTCTTGGCCTCGCTGGACAGGGCAGTCAGCGGTAAGGTGCATATTACCGCTGACTCATGGTCCAGCAGGCATGGACAGGGATGTTACCTTTCTTTCACGGCCCATTGGGTCACTCTTTTGGCAGCTGGGAAGGATGCAGGACAATGTGCAGTAGTGTTGGAGGTTGTTCCACCGCCACGCCTCCAAAATGCTACTACTGGTTGTGACACACCTCTCTCCTCCACCCCCTCCTCTTCTTCTTCCTCCATGGCCTCTTCCTGTGGTTTGTCCTCGGAACCAGCGGTGCTCCGTAGGCGTTTAAGGGGCTACGCAAGTACGCAGGCAAAAAGATGCCATGCCGTGCTTGCGCTGGTGTGTTTGGGGGACAGGAGCCACACTGGGGCAGAGGTCCTGTCTGCTCTGCAGGGGCAGGCCGAGAGGTGGTTGACGCCACGCCAGCTTAAGCCAGGAATGGTGGTTTGCGACAATGGCACCAACCTCCTCTCCGCCCTCCGACAGGGACAACTGACCCATGTGCCCTGTATGGCTCACGTCCTTAACCTGGTGGTGCAGCGGTTCTTGGGCAGGTACCCGGGCTTACAGGATGTCCTGAGGCAGGCCAGGAAAGTCTGTGTGCATTTCCGCAGATCTTATAATGCCAGTGCTCGCCTGGCTGAGCTTCAAAAGGAGTTGAACCTGCCCAAGAACCGCCTTATATGTGACATGCCCACCAGGTGGAACTCAACGTTGGCCATGCTGCAGCGGCTGCACACGCAGCAGAGGGCCATCAATGAGTACCTGTGCGACTACGGCACCAGGACAGGGTCAGGGGAGCTCGGGTTTTTTTCACCACGCCAGTGGGGCATGATCAGGGATGCATGCACTGTCCTGGCACCATTTGAGGAGGCCACGAGGATGGTGAGCAGTGACAATGCATGCATCAGTGACACTGTACCTCTTGTCCACCTGTTGGAGCACACGCTGCGTGGAATAATGGACAGGGCACTTGAGGCAGAACAGAGGCAGGAAGAGGAGGACTTCCTTGCCTCTCAAGGCCCCCTTTACCCAGACAGTGTTCCTTCTGTCCCACCCATCGCACAGGAAGAGGAGGAGGAGGAGGAGGAGGATTGTGTCAGCATGGAGGTGGAGGCTGGCACTCAGCATCATCAGCAGCAGTCTTTTAGGGATGATTTACAGTCCCAAGAAACCAGTAGACTTGTACGTGGCTGGGAGGAGGTGGCTGCGGATCATGTCGTCCTTAGTGACCCAGAGGACTCCGGACTGAATGCCTCAGCTAACCTACGCTGCATGGCCTCCCTGATCCTTCAAAGTCTGCGGAAGGATCCTCGTATTCTTCGGATCAAGGAGAGGGACCATTACTGGCTGGCCACTCTCCTTGATCCACGGTACAAGGGTAAGGTTGCGGACCTTATCTTACCGTCGCAGAGGGAGCAGAGGATGAGACAACTCCGGGAGGCCTTGCAGAAAGGTCTGTGCAACGCGTTCCCAGAGACTGGGAGGTTACAAACTCCTGGTCCTGGACAACGAGTTGCTGAGGCTTCGGGCAGTCAAAGAAGGAGCGGTGGGGAAGGTGGCCGTCTGACCGATGCGTTCAGACAATTCTTTAGTCCGCAGCCCCAAAGTATGATCGGTTCCAGCAACCATCGCCAGCGTCTGATATACATGGTCCAGGAATACCTAGGGGCAAGGTCAGACTTGGACACCTTCCCCACCGAAAATCCTCTGGCTTACTGGGTCTTGAGGATGGATCACTGGCCAGAGCTTGCACAGTATGCAATTGAGCTACTGGCCTGTCCTGCATCCAGCGTTCTTTCAGAACGCACATTCAGTGCTGCTGGAGGATTTGTCACGGATCACAGGGTGCGCCTGTCCACCGACTCGGTTGATCGACTGACTTTCATCAAGATGAACCAGTCTTGGATCACCACCAGCTACCACACACCAGATGCTGATATAACAGACTAATTGATTTTAAAATGTCACATCCCTTCAAGACTGATGCTGATGCTGAGTGGCTGTGCTGTTATGTTGACTGGCTATCCTCCTCCTCCTCCTCAATGATACGATTAACAATGATAGCTTGGAAGATCATTTTGGTTTATGGGTGACGCCACCAGTGGCTAAGGCCCAATTTTTCCGCCCCTTTTTCACAGGGGCGTGTAATTAAAATTTTTGATGCAATACTTTGCAACAGGCCTCATTGCTGTGCTCCAAGTACAGTATCTGTGAGGGGTTGCAGTGTTGTGCCACCAGTGCCTAAGGCCCAATTTTTCAGCCCCTGTTCAACGGGGGCATGCAATTATAATTATTGATCTAATAATTCACAGCAGGGCCCATTGCTGCGCCCACCAAGAGTAACTGTCAGGCCTTACAGTGTTGTGGCACCAGCACCACCATCACCACCACCACCACCACCAAAGGCCCAATTTTTCTGCCCCTGTTCAACAGGGGCATGCAATTATAATTATTGATCTAATAATTCACAGCAGGGCCCATTGCTGCGCCCACCAAGAGTAACTGTCAGGCCTTACAGTGTTGTGGCACCAGCACCACCATCACCACCACCACCACCACCAAAGGCCCAATTTTTCAGCCCCTGTTCAACAGGGGCATGCAATTATAATTATTGATCTAATAATTCACAGCAGGGAGCATTGCTGCGCCCACCAAGAGTAACTGTCAGGCCTTACAGTGTTGTGGCACCAGCACCACCATCAAAGGCCCAATTTTTACTACCACTGATCAACAATTATATGTTATTACAATTCCTGATATAATAGTTGACAGCAGGGCGTTCCAGCACCCACCAAGAATAACTGTGAGTGCTTTCAGTGTTGTGCCAACACCAACACCTAAGGGGCCAATTTCTGCAGAGTATATACGGAAGGTCCCTACTTTCAAACATCCAACTTACAAACTACTACTACTTGCAAACGGAAGAAGACAACAGGAAGTGAGAGGAAATCTACCCCTTGGAAGGAAAATTCTCTCCTGTAAGAATTAATATGGGAGAAAGGTGTCTCCTCTCTACTGATGCTTTATCACCAATCCTTGTTTCAATAAAAACACCACATTTCAAAAACAGTTGTCATTGGGACGCAAAGTGAGGTGAAATGTTCTGAACAGGGGCACAGACAGCAAAAAAAATGTGACAGGGGTGATAACCGTTCCCTATGTTTTACAAAAAGCTAAAAAAAAGGAATTTGGCATGGAGCTCCACTTAAACAATGCAGCTGTTCAAAATTACAAACAGATTCTACATAAGAACAAACCTACAGTCCCTGTCTTGTATGCACCGCCTGTATACGGCTGTTTAGAGTATATAGGTCCTTTTTTATTTTGTGTGCGGGGTTCCCCTTAATATCCATACAAGACCCAAAGGGGCTGGTAATGGGCTGGGGTAGGGGGGGGGGGGGGTTGATGGGGTAGCTATGCCATTTTTCCTAAAGATTTTCATCCATATTACCGGGACCAGACATTGCATTAAAGCCGCAAGCAGTTTTAAATGGCTTTTTTTCCTTTAGAAATTTTATTTTGTGCAGGGACAGTTCTAAACACGGGAAACACGTGGCACTTCACAGGCATACTTTAGACACCCCCCAGGTACAATATTTAAAGGAATATTTGACTTTTTTTTTTCACTTTATGCATCATTAAAATGACTGCTCCCGGAAAACGTCAGTTTTTAAAACTTCTTTTTGCATTGATACATGTCCCCTGGTGCAGAAGCCGGGTTCCCAAACTCTGTTTAGGACAATAACATGGATAATAGTCGTTATAATTAGCACTTTAGAATCCGAGCGTTCGCATCCATTGTATTTAATAGGGTTCTAATGTTCGTGCGAACTTTCGGTCCGTTCGCGGGTTCTGGTGCGAACCGAACCCAGGGGTGTTCGGCTCATCACTAGTACACACTATCGATTTTCTCGACGGTGAAAACACCGTCGAGAAAATCGACAGGAAAAACGAGGAACGGCTTGTTCCCCTACACAAGGACGTTTTTCCCTTCATTTTTTCTCTTGGTCGAGAAAAACGACCGTGTGTAGGCTCCCCGGCAGCGGAAAAAAATGCCGTGAATCACGACGAGAAAAATTAGAGCATGTTCTAATTTTTCTCGTCATGATTAATGCCGTTTTTCTCGTCGGGAAAAATGACCAAAAGCCCACACACTGTCGTTTTTCCTCGTCAAAGAGAAAAAATTAATTTTTTCCGACGAGAAAAATGGTCGTGTGTACGCGGCATAACAATCAAAGTGGTCTGAGCCTGGCTACTAGCTCAGACCAACCCCTAAATTTAAATACATAGCACCCCTGAAAAGTAAAGGGGCGCTACATATATATATATATATATATATATATATATAGATATATATATAGTATCTCACAAAAGTGAGTACACCCCTAACATTTTTGTAAATAATTTATTATATCTTCTCATGTGACAACACTGAAGAAATTACACTTTGCTACAATGTAAAGTAGTGAGTGTACAGCTCAAAATAACTCAACACAGCCATTAATGTCTAAACTGCTGGCAACAAAAGTGAGTCCACCCCTAAGTGGAAATGTCCAAATTGGGCCCAAAGTGTCAATATTTTGTGTGACCACCATTATTTTTCAGCACTGCCTTAACCCTCTTGGGCATGGAGTTCACCCGAGCTTCACAGGTTGCCACTGGAGTCCTCTTCCACTCCTCCATGACTACATCACGGAGCTGGTGGATGTAAGAGACCCTGTGCTCCTCCACCTTCTGTTTGAGGATGCCCCACAGATGCTCAATAGGGTTTAGGCATGCATGGCTAGTCCATCACCTTTACCCTTAGCTTCTTTAGCAAGGCAGTGGTCGTCTTGGAGGTGTGTTTGGGGTTATTATCATGTTGGAATACTGCCCTGTGGCCCAAGCTTCAAAGGGAGGGGATCATGCTCTGCTTCAGTATGTCACAGTACATGTTGGTATTCATGGTTCCCTCAATGAACTGTAGCTCCCCAGTGCCGGCAGCACTCATGTAGCCCCAGACCATGACACTCCCACCACCATGCTTGACTGTAGGCAAGATACACTTGTCTTTGTACTCCTCACCTGGTTTCCGCCACACACGCTTGACACCATCTGAACCAAATAAGTTTATCTTGGTCTCATCAGAAGATCATCTTTAGAAGAGGCTTCCTTCTGGGACAACAGCCATGCAGACCAATTTGATGCAGTGTGCAGTGTATGGTCTGAGCACTGACAAGCTGACCCTCCCCCACCCCTTCAACCTCTGCAGCAATTCTGGCAGCACTCATATGTCTATTTCCCAAAGACAACCTCTGGATATGACACTGAGCACGTGCACTCAACTTCTTTGGTTGACCATGGTGAGGCCTGTTCTGAGTGGAACCTGTCCTATTAAACTGCTGTATGGTATTGGCCACCGTGCTGAAGCTCAGTTTCAGGGTCTTGGCAATCTTCTTGTAGCCTAGGCCATCTTTATGTAAAGCAACAATTCTTTTTTTTCAATTCCTCAGAGAGTTCTTTGCCATGAGGTGCCATGTTGAACTTCCAGTGAGCAGTATGAGCGAGTGAAAGCGATAACACCAAAATTGTACACTCCTGCTCCCCACCTTTGACCTTGTAACACTAACAAGTCACATGACACCGGGGAGGGAAAATGGCTAATTGGGCCCAATTTGGACATTTTCACTTTGGGATGTACTCACTTTTGTTGCCAGCGGTTTAGACATTAATGACTGTGTGTTGAGTTATTTTGAAGGGACAGCAAATTTACACTGTTATACAAGCTGTACGTTCACTATGTTACATTGTAGCAAAGTGTAATTTCTTCAGTGTTGTCACATGAAATTAATATTTACAAAAATGTGAGGGGTGTACTCATTTTTGTGAGATACTGTATATATATATTGTGACAGAACAAGGCTCTGTCCCTATGAAATTGGAGGTAAAAGGGACACAGGGTTTGCATATCTGCGGACCACAAGACCGCAAGACTACAGAGTGTAGAGTTTAAATGGAGAAAACTGCTCTGTCAGTTTTCTCTAGGTTTTGCTAGTTTAGAATGGGCCTCTGTAGTTTGGAGATCCCTCAGAGACTTGGGTGGGATGGGATCTCCAACCCTGTGTCCAGGTCTTATGAATAGCCAGCAGGTTGTGTTCCCAGGTACACACAGCCCATATAACGAGGGGCTAGTGAGAGCAGGGAGTGGAGGAAGGTGGAGTGTGTGCAGCTTGTTGCTGCTGCTGTTTCAAGACAGACCTGTGTGTGGAAAGCTGTCTGTCTGTGTGAGACTACATCCCTGGTGAGGGGGGACTTCGTGCCTGAGGGACTGGGAGGCTGGTAGAGCTGAGGTGACTAGCAAGTCCAAGGAGAGAAAACAACCTCCACAACATAGAGCCCCATTATCAGCCTTAGCCCCTGTTCACACTAGTGCACTCATTTCCCTTGTGTTTGCCATCGCACTGCCCTGTATGGCAATAGAAATCACATTATTATCTGTGGTGCCTGTTCAAATCAATGCTACATGCCGCAGTATGATGTCTGAAAAAGGTGCATGTCCTTTTTTTGGTGTGGCATAGTGCATTTTTGTCCCCTAATGCCCCGTGTTTTTTTTTCTGACGGAATGTTGGCTCAAACTTGTGTTGCATACACACGGTCACACAAATCTGGACGGAAATTCTGACCGTCAAGAACGCGGTGACGTACAAGACGTACAACAAGCCAAGATCAATTAAGTTCAATAGGCAGTTCGGCTCTTCTGCTTGATTCTGAGCATGTGTGTTTTTTTGCGCGTCGGAATCAGACGAGCGGAATTTCCGACAAGAATTTTTTCCTTCGGAAAAATAGAGAACCTGCACTCAATCTTTTGCTGGCAGAAATTCTGACAGAAAATGTTGGATGGAGCCTACACACGGTCGGAATATCCGACCAAAAGCTCACATCCAACTTTTTTTGACGGAAAATCTGACCGTGTGCATGGGGCATTAGACTATAAATGGGAGCAAATTCGAGCGCACTTAGGTTGGACTTGTGTCTTTTTTCAACTCCACCTACTGTAACTATGTAACACATGCATTTTCAATACATTTGTGGCAGAGTTATGTGATTAAAAAAGCCAGTCTCCTCCTTCTACAAAAAATATGCAGGAAGCATTATAACACATCAAAAATACCTGAAACAATATGCTACAAAAATATACTGAACAATGCATGGTTATACATTAGCACTAGTGTGAACTGGTGTGATCTCAAAAAGAGATTCATTTACAGTAATATAGACTGTGCACTTGTATATTGAGGCTGGGTTCACACTAGTGCGACACGACATCTGTCCTACTTTGGATCCGACTTTGCCCTGCGACATGAAGCCGACATATGTCCGACTTTCAATGAACGGGGATCCGACTTGGATCCAATATATTGACGCGTCGCTTCCTCCCGCTGTAATACTGGCTGTTCGCTCCGCTCCGCATTAATATAGGCTTCTCTTGACGTCACAGTCACATGTTCCGGGGCACATGGCCCCGGAGCATGTGACTGTGACGTCATGGGAACATGTGACTGTGACGTCATGAGAAGCCTATATTAATGCAGAGTGGAGCGAACAGCCAGTATTACAGCGGGAGGAAGCGACGCGTCAACATCGAGAAGGAGAAGAGAGAAGAAGACGGCGACGGGAAGACCGGCCCCCCCACTAGCAAAAGAGCTAAAGAAGTTAGTGGAGGGGCCGGCAGAAGAAAGAAGCGGGAGAAGAACCGGAGAGCGGGAGAAGAAGAAGGCGACGGAGAAGACCGGGCCTCCGCTAGCAAAAGAGCTAAAGAAGTTAGCGGTGGCCCGGCAGAAGAAAGAACTGGAGAGCGAGGCGACGACACCGGAGACCCCCGAAGTCGGAAGAAGACCCACGGAGCTGTGCAATAAAATACTTAAAAAAGCTGTGTGGTTTTTTTATTGCAATTTTTTTCCACCAGGTGAATGGGTAGGGGTACGATGTACCCCATACTCATTCACATAGGGTGGGGGGCCGGGATCCGGGGGCCCCTTTATTGAAGGGGGCTCCCGGATTCCGATAAGCCCCCCGCCCGCAGACCCCGACAACCAACGGCCAGGGTTGTCGGGAAGAGGCCCTGTCCTCATCAACATGGGGGCAGGGTGCTCTGGGGTGGGGGGGCCGCAGGTCGCCCCCCTGCCCCAGAGCACCAAACCCCCCATGTTGAGGGCATGCGGCCTGGTACGGTTCAGGAGGGAGGGGGGGCGCTCTCTCGCCCCCCCTCTTCCCCTGCGGCCTGCCAGGTTGTGTGCTCGGATAAGGGTCTGGTTTGGATTTTGGGGGGACCCCCACGCCGTTTTTTCGGCGTAGGGGTTCCCCTTCAAATCCAGACCCAAGGGCCTGGTATGCTCCTGGAGGGGGAACCCATGCCGGTTTTTTATTTAAAATTTGGCCTGGAGTTCCCCCTCAAGAGCAGCACAGCACAAGTCGCATGCCAAAGTCGGATCATGCAAGACTGCGGTCCGACTTTGATCCGACTTCAATGATAGTCAATGGGCTGAAGTCGGATCAAAGTCGGACTAAAGTAGTACAGGGAGCATTCTCAAAGTCGGACCGACATGTGTCGGACCAGTTAAGATGGCTCCCATAGGGAAACATTGATTTTCACACGTCATGCGACATGAGCTCCCAATGTCGGAGCGTTTGTCGCCCCAGTGTGAACCAGACCTAAGTGTATATTGAGTTCAGTATAAAGTATGAGTGTTTGATAATGAGCTTCATTATGATCCACTGCTGTAAGAATAGTCTCAGAGAATAGTCTAATTAGATTCAGATTAAGTACACTCTGTAACAACTATGCAGGCATTTAGCAGTAGGGTTGAAGAGGTTGGCCTAAAATATAGAAAGTATCCTAAAATCAAACTTTTATGGGCTCCAGTTTGAGTTCCTGTGATCTAAAGGCAGTATTAAGTCAAATGACATACAGCAGCTCTACATTTGTGCACAGATGCACAGCCTTATAGTTGTAATCCTCTGACATGAAATATGAACAAAGCATATCCCTCTATAGTGTGTACTTGTCTCAATACAGAGCACTAAATGTCATGTCTATCTTCTGCCTCATTCCTCTGCTACCTGCATGAGTCACTTCTTATAAGTTTTCCTGACACCAAGAGGTAAAAATGTAAAAGGAGAGGTAGCTCCAGCACACAGCCTGTGATTGACAGCCTTAGCTCTGATCTTGTATGCTGTGTGAAGGGGAGGGGGTGTCCCTTCCCTCCTTCAGCTCTCAGTGAGCTCTGCAGAGGGTAATGCTGGCCATACATGATCTATTATTTTTTTCGTTCAACCAGCAGGTTGAAAGAAAAAATAGCAAATTCACACATTCAAGGTGAATAGGGGAATCCTTTCTGCTGTGGTATTGTTTTCAGGCTTCCTTGCCATCAGAATACAATGATTAGTGTTAGCAGCTATAGCTGGCGGCCCTGGACATTTGAAAAAACCCAACAGGCTGGCTTTACACAAGTTGATCAAAATATCATTTTGTGTACAACTAGTCTTCCCATACATGGATTGAAATTTGTCCGGTCCCTGCTAAACCTGCTGAATTTCGAACCATGTAACTTCAGCTTCCTGGCCCCTGTTTTCTAAAATCTAAGGCAAGCTGTATAAATTCTGGACTTTGAACGGCTGTATAGAAGAAAACTGAAGATAAACAGGTACAACTTATGTAGGAGGATTTGTTTTATCCCTGTTTACCACTTGAGGCTAGTCCCTTCTCTGGGTATGTGTAAGTTTTTACAACCACTTTAAGTCACATGACCAGAGTCAAAGCACTGAAGGATCATCTTTGTACAGTTGACAGCTAACCCTATGACACTTCTACAATGTAATACTCCTAACTACACTATAATATGTCTGCCTTTTTGCTTGAAGCAAACCTTCATTTTGAGTTCTATACCACAGGGGATTTTCCACGTGATCTTATGCTCAAACACTTATGCCCTGTACAAACGATCGGATTTCCGATAGAATTTTCCGTTGGAATTCTGATAAAGCTGACTTCCATCAGTCTTGCATACACACTGTCAGACTAAATTCCGACCGTCCAAAACGCTGTGACGTAAAACACTACGACGAGTCGAGAAAAATTAAGTTCAATGCTTTCGAGCATGCGTCGACTTGATTCTGAGCATGCGTGGATTTTTCTCCGATGGAATTCCACACAAACGATTGGAATTTCCCATCGGAAAAAATTTAAACCATGTTCTATTTTTTTACACCGATGGAAAAAAGTCAGATGGGGCCCACACACGATCGTTTTTTCCGATGAAAAAAGTCTTCTCACCCCTAATGCCGCTTACACACGATCGTTTTTAATGTCATTTTCAAAAACTACGTTTTTCTCTACGTGATTTTTCTTGTTTCCTCTCAAGCCTGTCTTGCATACACACGTTCATTAAAAAAAAACGCTCGAGCAAAGCGCAGTGACGTACAACACGTACGACGGCACTATAAAGGGGAAGTTCCGTTCGACTGGCGCCACCCTTCATGTTAGTAAAATTTGTTGAGCGACGATTTGCGCTTTTCAGCCTCGTGCTTTTCAGTCCGTTACAGCGTGACAAATGTGCTATCTACGAACGCTAGTTTTACCAGAACGAGCGCTCCCGTCTCATACTTAAAACTGAGCATGCATGTTTTTTTCCCCTCGTAAAAGCATACACACTACCGTTTTTCACGTCATTAAAAAAAACTATGTGAAAAACGACGTGAAAAAAATAGAGCAGGTTCTCATTTTTTTTTAGGCCATTTTTCACGTTGTTAAAAATGCTCTGGAGCCTACACACGATCGTTTTTAATGCCCGATTTAAAAAATTGCATTTTTAATGTCGTGAAAAACGGTCGTGTGTATGCGGCATAAGTCTACAGTTGCCCTGAGAAGCCAAAAGATCTGAAAAGAACCCAGATAGAACACATATGTGCCCTACATAAATCATCTACCAAATGGCTTTAACATGAACTTAAATTGAGTAGTATTTTATTAAGTAATACATGAATCAATAAAAATTAAACAGTATCTCAGAGGTCAGGAATTCAAGACCAAAAAGCAGTTAAAGACTTAAAGAGAGTGAAATTAGATATTAGGTTTTATTACCCAGTTCCACTTGGAGGTTTTAAGATGTTTGTTTTCCATGTAGTCATCTGAAATGAAATGCATTAGCCACTTAAATTTCCTCTACTACAGTTGCTCTCTGTGTTTCTTCCCTAACATCTACTTAGTCAGTCAATTACTATAAGTTCTTTTTTTTTATATTTGTAGAACTAATTTAAAGTTGACTAGGTAGATATCGTTTTTTGATATTCAAGAGAAACTTATAGGGGGTATGGGAAGCATGTGGTCTCCTCCTATGTAGTTCCCAAGTATTGGACCAATCGGTAGACCCAAGTACTGTCACATTATGGAGGGAATGATGTCACTGCCCTCAATGAGCTTTAAAACCAGCTGGCTATTTATATTGTGTAGCCCCTGCTACGGGAGAGGCAGTGGTGGGGGAGCACTCTGTGAAGGTGTGTTTGGGGTAGGCTTTAAGTTGTGAAGTTGTTTTTAAAATGGTAAATAAGTAGGCTCTAAAAAGACCCTGTCCCTTTACCCTGACTATGTATGCATGCTAATTAATGTTTAAGTTAAACACTTACATGTATTTATTAACTTCTAGAGTGATCACAGTTCACTCCCTTCTCCTCCAACTTGCGAACAGGCAATAAATTTGTTCGAACCCCGTTAAAGTCTATGGGACTCGAACATGAAAAATCGAAAGTGCTAATTTTAAAGGGTTATATGCAAGTTATTGTCATAAAAAGTGTTTGGGGAGCCGGGTCCTGCAAAAAAAGTTTTAAAAACTGACGTTTTTTTGGGAGTAGTGATTTTAATAATGCTTAAAGTGAAACAATAAAAGTGAAATATTCCTTTAAATTTCGTACCGGGGGGGGGGGGGGGTGTATAGTATGCCTGTAAAATAGTGCTTGTTTCCCGTGCTTAGAACTGTCCCTGCACAAAGTGTCATTTTTGAAGGAAAAAAAGTCATTTAAAAGCACTCGCGGCTATAATGAATTGTCGGCTCTCGGCAGTACAGAGAAAAGTCATTGATAAAAAAAATAGAAATTTGTGGGGGTCCCCCCAAATTCAATTACCAGGCCCTTCAGGTCTGGTATGGATTTTAAGGGGAACTCCACGCCGAATTTAAAAAAAAATGGCGTGGAGTTCCCCCCAAAAGTCCATACCAGACCCTTTATCCGAGCACGCAACCTGTTAGGCTGCAGGAAAAGAGGGGGGGATGAGAGAGCGCCCCCCTCCTGAACCGTACCAGGCCACATGCACTCAACTTGGGGAGGATGCTTTGGGGGTCTGTGACCCCTCAAAGCACCATGTCCCCATGTTGATGGGGAGAAGGGCCTCATCCCTACAACCCTTGCCCGGTGGTTGTGGGGGTCTGAGGGTGGGGGGCTTATCGGAATTTGGAAGACCCCTTTAACAAAGGGGACCCCCAGGTCCCGGCCCCCCCTATGTGAATTGGTAAGGGGTACATTGTACCCCTACCATTTCACAAAGAAAGTGTAAAAAATTGTAAAAAGACACAAAGACACCATTGGGAAAAGTCCTTTATTAAAAATAAAAACAAGATTCCAGAGGTGGTAATCCACTCTCGGTATCCTGCGATGGATGCTCTCCTCTCCGAGGTCCAGCGGTGGATGATCTCCTCTCCATCCAGGTCCAGGCTCCAGCGATGAGATGTCCAGCGCAGCGCATCCTGTCTCCACCGGAGGCACCCCGGGAATCCCGGCAGCCTGACAGGTCTCTTCTGTAGCTGACAGCGGGGTCACCCGTTACGTGACCCCATCCCCCTCTGACGCAAGGAGAAACCCGGGCTTCCCCAGTAACGTGCGAGTGACCCCGCCCCCCTTTGATGCAACGGAAACCTGCGTTACATCAGAGGGGGCGGGGTCACCCGCACGTCACTGTGGAAGCCCGGGTTTCCCCTTGCGTCAAAGGGGGACGGGGTCACATGACGGGTGGCCCAGCTCTCAGCTACAGAAGAGCTGCTGGGATTCCCGGGGTGTCTCCGGTGGAGACAGGATGCGCTGCGCTGGACATCTCATCGATAGAGCCTGGACCTGGATGGAGAGGAGATCATCCACCGCTGGACCCCGGAGAGGAGAGCATCCATCGCAGGATACCGAGAGTGGATTACCACCGCTGGAATATTTTTAATTTTTTTTTATTTTTAATAAAGGACTTTTCCCAACGGTGTCTGTGTGTTTTAAAAAAAAAAAACCTTTACACTTTCTTTGTGAAATGATAGGGGTACAATGTACCCCTTACCAATTCACATAGGAGGGGGCGAGATCTGGGGGTCCCCTTTGTCAAAGGGGTCTTCTAGATTCCGATAAGCCCCCTGCCCGCAGACCCCCACAACCACCGGGCAAGGGTTGTGGGGATGAGGCCCTTGTCCCCATCAACATGGTAACATGGTGCTTTGAGGGGTCACAGACCCCCAAAGCATCCTTCCCATGTTGAGGGCATGTGGCCTGGTACGGTTCAGGAGGGGGGGTCGCTCTCTCGTCCTCCTCTTTTCCTGCAGCCTGCCAGGTTGCGTGCTCGGATAAAGGGTCTGGTATGGATTTTTGGGGGGAACTCCACGCCATTTTTTTTTTTT
The DNA here is from genome assembly GCA_029206835.1 of Rana muscosa. Lineage (NCBI taxonomy): Eukaryota > Metazoa > Chordata > Amphibia > Anura > Ranidae > Rana > Rana muscosa. Next base: position 335,818,442 of record CM055117.1, read on the forward strand.
ATTTGACGCAGGGTTTCCCTTAATATCCATACCAGACCAGAAGGGACTGGTAATTGAATTTGGGGGGACCCCCACGTATTTTTTAATTTTTTTTTAATCAATGACTTTTCTCTGTATTGCCGGGAGCCGACAATTCATTATAGTCGCGAGTGCTTTTAAATTACTTTTTTTCCTTCAGAAATTACACTTTGTGCAGGGACAGTTCTAAGCACGGGAAACAAGCACTGCTTTACAGGCATACTATACACACCCCCTAGGTACGAAATTTAAAGGAATATTTCACTTTTATTGTTTCACTTTAAGCATTATTAAAATCACTGCTCCCGAAAAAACGGCAGTTTTTAAAACTTTTTTTTGCATTGATACATGTCCCCTGGGGCAGGACTCGGGGTCCCCAAACACTTTTTATGACAATAACTTGCATATAAGCCTTTAAAATTAGCACTTTAAATTTCTCCCATAGACTTTTACAGGGTGTTCCGCGGCTTTTTTCGAATTTGCCGCGAACACCCCAAATTGTTCGCTGTTCGGCGAAGGGGCGAACAGGCAATGTTCGAGTCGAACATGAGTTCGACTTGAGCTCGAAGCTCATCCCTATCCAGAAGGACAAAACTATATTTTTTCAAGCATTATCCAAGGTCCTCATCTGATCTCTAGACTGAAATGATAGCTCAGAGATGACACATTTGTGTAAATCATGGTGCCTTGCAGTTCTTGTTCAGAAATATTTGATACAGCTCAGCTGCCTGCTACAGCCTCTCACCTTGTGATTAGCTACAAAAGTTACAAAGATCCACTCGATAGTAAAGGCCCAACTGAACAGAATTTACATCAAACACAATAACAATTTTACATTTATTTTGTAATCGCTGTATTTTATTCTGTTTTTACTTGGCTACAAAAGAGAAATTGGAAGATACACCTGTAAATCAGTCAACCTCTATAAGAAATATCTGAAACTTTAAATAAAGGTCTATGTAATAATGATGGGGACAGCCTATGTGTATTTAGCACCCATGCTGCCCAGACACATATAAATTATGTATAATATGTGACAGTAGGCAGTTAAAATCGCCAGGTTACATCCAGGGTGGCAGGTATATGTGTCCTAGATTCAGGCTCGATGCGGAATTATTCCACTAGGGGGAAGTACTGACAGTCCTTCAGTGGTGAGGTAATGAGCCCAGCTGAAGCAAGTTGGCTCATTAGGGCCTCTACAAAAATTCCCAGCCTGCTTAGGGTGTTGCTCCATCCTGGAACCAGTTCTGTGTCTGTGTAGACTGGGGAGCTTGATACCTGTCCTGTGTGTCAAACCTCTAAAACAGGGAGATAGGTGCTGGGGGCAGCACAAGGCTGCACCTAGTTGATAGATAGGGAACCTGCATGGTAAGTGACCAAGTTGGCAAGGATTTATTTTCATGTTTCTTTTTGTTTTGCTGTTATTTTTCCCCTGTATATAGTGTAAATAAACGACACCTTTGTTTTTTCACCTGCAATGCTGTTTGCTGTTCCTACTTTTGTGCAGTGAACTCGTCTAGGGTGTTACACACACCCGCTGCTGAACTAACCACCCTCACAAATGTTATGTAGGCTCCACCTTTTTGTTAAACTATGGGTTATGTACTATTGTAGTAAAGTCAATATGCAGCTATCTAGGAAATATATGTTTTGCTGCAGAGAAACAGGAGATGACAGCATTCATCCTGACCTACAGAAAGTTTTGTGTCTTCCATTAATAGCCACTACCCCCAGACAGTGATGAAGCTTGCCCCTAAGCTCCACCTGCACACGTTTATCATGGTCTATTACTTTGATGAGCAACCTCACTGGCTAATATGAATGTGCAGGAGGTAGGAAGGGGCAGGCAAGTATCAGCATAATCTGGACGTGTTGAAGCTTATCCTATCAGAATGGCCCAAGATTCAGCCATGACAAAAAGCTTTGGGGGGCTGTTCTAAGTATGTCCAAACACCACTAGGTGCCTGCACTTCATACTGAACCTGCAGCAGATTCAACGCCATCCCCACCCTTCTTCTCCCCACTATGGTTGATTCTAAACTATGTGCTGTTCATATTGGGTCTGATTTCTCAATTCTACTATACACAAGACACAGAAAGATCTATAGCTCTTTACAAAATATCCAAGCACAGTCATGCATAGATATTCATTTCATGCATGAACAGTTGCAATAAAAGCTGTGCATTCACTCCTTAACTAAGGAGTAAATGTTCAACTTCTATCAATTACCATGGAGATGCAAAAGCTACTAATCCATCAAAATGTATCATTGTGATATATTACAAAATGTCTTGTAATAGAGAAAAACCCTCCCCCACAATAAGTCCATGAATAAAGAGAAAAGTGCTCATGTTGCCCATAGCAAACTGTTCCAGCTGTCATCATTTCAGTGCTGGTCTGAAAAGTAGTAAGAATCTAACTGACTGCAATTAGAAATAAAGACACTTCCAACTTTTCTAATAAATATTGCTGTGGAAATTGAGGTGATTCTCTGTTCTTTTTCAATCCTTTTTTCTACCTTCTGCCCATAAAGAGTGACTAACTTACAAATTTATAGCAATCTGCATGAAGATGTGATCGCTTTAATTACAAAAACAAGATGTGCATATCTGTTTACGTTAAATCTTGATGTCTTTCCCAGACCACGAGAAATTAAAATGTTCTCTGGAGGATTATTGTTGCAGAGCAGATGGTGTAAACTAGGTCCACCTGTGTGTCATATCAAAAGGATGTTTGGAACATGCACAGTAACCGACATCAGTGACCAAGATTTTCCTTTTTATGACAGATTCCATTACATGTGCCCAGTAGTCAAATAACACTCTTCTAAAAAAAGATAAAGAATGGGACTTTACAGAACAGTATTCATATTGGTCAATACCATGAAAAACAAAGTATGTTGGATAGAATACCAACATGCACATGAGGATATCACAACAAACAAGTGCCAACAAATAAGTTTATTTTTATTGAGATTAACACCTTGTTTCAGTTTCAAAGTTAGCCTATGCCTCAACCTTGGGATCCATAAGACAAGAAAAGCTGCTCCAGGTGAGTGAGTGAGTCTCTGGTCAATAAGCCTCTCCCCTGTCTAGGCATATCTAGTCATGTGATCTAAAGGCAGCATTGAGCCATACCTGGGAAAAAAATAATATGATTGTGCATTGAGGAAAACAACTTAATTTTTTTCCATTCTATTTTTAGGAATGGCCTTTTTTGATTATTTAATGTGGTTGTAAACCGCAGATGTTGCAAAAAAATAAATAATAAACCTGCAAGGCAATGGCATAATGTGCTACTCACCTTGGAACAAAGCCCTCCAGCACTGCAATGTCCTCGCTGAAAGGGCTGACTTGTTCCCCCAGTTTTTCTTCCAGGTTCACGCGCTCCAGCTATGTGACTGGCCAGAAGCCGCGATAACGTCATGCGCTGAAGACCTGGGTTCCGGCACCAAGCTCAGAGTGCATTCTTTTCCGGACCTTCAGAGCGCATGCGCCAGTGATGACACTGGCTGCATGCAGGGTGAATATATCCTAAACTATGCACGTTTATTCATTTTACCTACAGGTAAGTCTTATTATAGGCTTACCTGTAGGAAAAAATTACCAAGTGGGGTTTACAACTGCTTTAAAGCATGTGTACATGCAGTATTTTTACTACCACAATCTGCATGTGTAAAACCCAGATTATATAAACAGTTACAGAACCATTAAAGTCAGGAAGTGAACCAAAAGGAATATGGTAACAGTTAACTGAATCATGTTTAAAATCTTAAAGTAAATCCATCAATTTAACAGTTTCAAAAATCTGTTACATTCCCGGAATGCCGGGAGTGCTAACTGTAACATCGGTTTTTCTCTCAACCAAACTGTCAAGCCATCCAATGGCTGGTGTCGTAACTGATCACATGTGCAGCATCATGGCAGTTGAAGATTAAACAGAGGCCAAGATGGCAGCTTCCTTGGCTGAAAACGATAAGAGTAATCCACTTTAAGGAAGAGCTACAGCCTGCTACCATAATTTTCAATACACATCTTCAGTTTTGTTAGGAGGTGCTTTAACAACTTAGGATATACTTTTACCTTAAAATACAGCTTTTACTTGCCAAATATGTAGTAGAATTCCTCCAGAGCAAAGTCTGGTTGTGGCCATTTAATCTATGGGCACCCGAAGCTGCAGCTCATTCCTTTCCTGCATTTTGTGGAGCTGGATTCAGTTATCACACCTGTGCAGTAATCACACTACGCGGCACACAATATTGTTGATAAGTTGCCATAGCATAGGCAGTGCAGGCGGAAGTTCCTGCCCTGTTGTTATGGCAACTTGTCAACAACAAAGAACCGGAAGTCAAACTCCTACTGTAATTGCTTAATTTCAGGTATTGAAATATTGTGAGGTACAAAGCTGAGGATGCCCGAAGATATCTGAAGACTGCTAGGATATCGTAGTCATCAATCCCAGGAGTCCCGGGGCCATCCATATTACATCAATCGCCTAGGTAGCTGCAAGTGGGAGTAGCAATGAAAAAAAGAAGAAGATTACCGTATTATGAAAATCAAAATAAGATTGCAATATCCAAACATTATATAGATTTGAAGGAGATTTTAAATGAAAAAGAGGGTGAAGATTAGCTTTAAGCACATGTTCAGCACCATGTCAACTACTAGCAATATGCAATGAGCTTCCAAAGCTAAGACTGAAAAGAAGAGTGTCTATTTTGGCCTTAATAATCAAGTATTCGTTTTCAATTTCATTCATATACTGTACTAGAAAATATTATGCTAGGTGTAACTATGTGCATTCATTCACACCCAAAAGGCCCTCATTTTCAAAATAATTAATTATTAATGGCTAGTATATAAACTAAATTGGTGTTCAGTAAAATACAAACTTGAATAGCAGTGTCTAGGTCAATATTAGTAGTTACTTCTTTCACCATGGTAAATTACACTTACTGATATTAAGTAACTTCACTGACTTTAGTGAATGTCTTTAGAGAAAGGCATTACGAATTCCACTTTCTCTCTACAGCACTAATGCATCTATCTAATGGCAAATGATATGATTAAAATTGTGGAGATCCTCCTTTAGTCTAACTTGTTAATAGTTTTGCTGCTGTGGTCTCTTCACTTAAGCACAAGTCAAGGGTTACAACATTCTAATCAGAAGATATTAGGTATACATTATAAGAATGTCTGCAGTCATAGGCTTGCCAAGATATTTGATGTCTACTTTTATTGCTTCACACAGGGTTTGAAGCGGATAGCAGAAAGAGAAGGAGGCTGAGGCAAAAAAAATGTTTATAAAACTGTCTGTTTTTATTTTTATCTGATAACAGCTAAAAGGGGCAAACTATACTAAATGCAAAAACTAAAATATATGATCGACTCCCACCGCTGGTCTAAAAGCTTGCTTAAAGGCAGAAAAGCAGAGGAGATTAAAACCATTTCATGACTAAGCCTATTTCTGACATTTGGTGTTTACAAGTTAAAATCCATATTTTTTGCTAGAAAATTACTTAGAACCCCCAAACATTATATATATATATATATATATATATATATATATATATATATATATTTTTAGCAGAGAATCTAGAGAATAAAATGGCGATTGTTGCGGTATTTGTGCAGCGGTGTTTTAAACGCAACTTTTTGGGGAAAATTAACTTTCATGAATTAAAAAAAAAAAGAAAAAGTAAAGTTAGCCCAACTTTTTTGTATAATGTGAAAGATGATGTTACGCTGAATAAATAGATACCAAAAAAGTCATGCTTTATAATTGCACGCACTCGTGGAATGGCGACAAACAACAGTATCTAAAAATCTCGATAGGCGACGCTTAAATTTTTTTATTTACGGTTACCAGGTTAGAGTTACAGAGGAGGTCTATGGCTAGAATTATTGCTCTTGCTCTGACGATATCGGTGATACCTCACATGTGTGATTTGAACACCGTTTACACATACGGCGCGACCTCCGTATGCGTTTTCTTTGCTGCGCGAGCTCGCGGGGACGGGGCGCTTTAAAATTTTTATCTTTTTTTTTTCTTATTTATTATTTATTTTTACACTATTAAATTGTGTTTTTAAAAAAAAATTATAGTTTGATTACTTTTATTGCTGTCACAAGGAATGTAAAAATCCCTTGTGACAGTAATAGGTGGTGACAGGTAAAAGACCCCACATCCCTCCTTTACACTTCAAAGTATTCCAAAAACTGCGATTCTGAATACCATATATTTTTTTTTAAATCCGGCGTCATTGGCAGCCGAGTAAACAGGAAGTGACGTTGTGACGTCGCTTCCGTGTTTACATTCAGGAGACTGGCACAAAGCCATTTACGGCTTCATGCCAGTCTGACACAAGGCGCCGGAAATGACAGATCATGGATCGGGTCTCCTGATGGGACGGGAGGCCCGATCAGAGTGGCGGGAGGCGGCGGGAAGGGGGGGGGGGTGTCACCTTCCGCTCCTCCAGTATAACAACCGAGCGGCTTTTAGGCATGTTCCCGGTATAACCCCCGAAAGTCGGGGCCGCAAATATGCGTACGCTCGGCGGGAAAGGGTTAAACGCAAGAATATACCTGCTTTGTTTTAGTTGCCATACCTTTTTTTTTATAGTCAGCAACCACTAGCTGGCTATAAAAGAAAGGGAAAGAGAACAGTGCCCTCTAAGTGCAGTAATGACGTGTTTAATTGGCAATAAAGTAAATGATTACACTCACAGTGCAAGCAGGCAAGGTATGGATCATCCGCTCCTGACTTTCGGGTGGGATGGGGTCCAGCGTTACTGTAGTGGACGAGTGTCCGCAGTGGAGTCTGTCCTCCGGGAACAAGGCTGGAGACGATGCTTCCGGATGGGAGGAACTCTGTCAGTGGTGCACGATGGACTGTGTCACTTCCGGGTCAGGTCGGCGGGGCGGTGCTAGCGTTTGGAGTATTCTTACTCCTTCATCAGGCATTGGATCAGCTGGCTATACACTAGTAGATTTTTGTACAAACATTTGTACAAAAATTCTTTGAACCTTCAATGACTGGACGAATGATGTTCAAAAGTTCTTCAAAGTCTCATTTGCTTTTAACATTCACAAAGTTTGAATATATATCTCACTTGGTTTACATGTATTTGGAAGATACCATGTATACTGTACGCGGTATATTAAATTATTTCAAGTCTCCTTAATACAGAAAGAATTACGTAATAGATGTGCAAAAAAATAACTTCTGCTCATATGCCCAACACGTTTCGTGGCTTGCTCTTCTTCAGGGCAAATCAGATGGACCTTATTTATAAAGGTAAAAATAGATAAAATATACCAGCCATAAACATTCTAACACATTAGTACAGAGTCTGTAAGAAGGCTATTTACAATGTGTTATATAAAACCTGTAAATTGAGTCACATTTTTCAAAAGGGACATGGCCTGTAGATGCATAAGGATAGTCTTTGCATCATGCAAGGAACCCTTTGGGATGCTGTAAGAAATACACCTTTTTTTTGGAAAGAAAAAAAAAAGTAAGAAATCCTTCCAAATATATATTTTTTTTTTAAAATAAATACTCCAAAAACCATATACCTTAATTGGGATTCATATTGGGCTTCTCCGCCCAATCACCACCAAAACCTCTCGGGGTCAGCAGTGTCAGCCATAACAGCCAGCACAGAGGGCCCACTTTATATACAAAAACAAGAAAGGGTGGTCTTTCCCCAGAGGCCGTGCCCCCATAGTGGAGTGGCCCGCCATTCAAACTGCCTCCTATACAGCATTCATTAAATAGGAGGTGCTGAAGGGCCCTCCTGTGGATCCCTGACCGCACGTGCACATTGGCAGAGCAAAATTGGCTGCAGTGATGTCACATGCATGGTTGGTGATGGTGCATTAGGGCCATCCAAAGAGTCGATGCAATCCAATGTCCGTAAATGTATAAATCTATGCAATTGGGACCCCCCCCCACACACACACACATACACAAAAGAGCTTCAAGGGCACTCTGAAATATCCACACTGCCAGAAGGACATCACCACATCTCTCCAACCCCCTAGCAATCTGGGGGAGAAAGTCATTTTCTAAACAAAAACTCCATAAACTGTTAGAAATTAGTTTATTCGAGAAAAATGTCCACCCTGCTTTTTCTAATCTTCCAAACACTACGTTGGCAAACAAACATTGATTTGACCCCACAATCATTCTTATGGTGAGAAATTTTAAAGTTCCACTAGTGTATAGTAGGGATGAGCTTCGCGTTCGAGTCGAACATCGGCTGTTCGCTCATTCGACGAAAATCGAACTTTATGGGCCGTTCGCACCAAATTTGAGTTGCGCGTCACGGCCCATAATGTACTGTGTCATCGCAGTGCATTGCTGGATGATGATTGGCCAAGCATGCACTATGACCCGCATGCTTTGGCCAATCACAGCGCCGTCAGCACAGAGAGCCATAATTGGCCGAAGTCAGGTTGCCTTTGGCCAATCATGGCTCAGGAGATTAGGTACACGCCTGCGCATCGGCCTTGTGTAGTGTGTTCCGGCGGCGTACTTAGAGACAGAGACAGAGAGAGAGAGATTGTTTTATTTCCGTTAGCAATAGCTAGATTGAGCAGGCAGTTGATTCAGCTAGTTAGATCCAGTATTCCAGTATATTTTGTATATATATATATATATATATATACAGTATATGTGTGTGTGTGTGTATGTATATGTGTTGTGAGATTGGGGGTTGTTAGCTCTCATAGTAGATGCGTTTTTTCAGTGATGCAAGCCAGTCAGCAACTCTGTTTAAGGGCATGGTAGCCCATTTTTATTTAAAAGCACGAAAGTTCGCGAACACATCTGTAGTATTCACAAGGGGGTTCCACCATTCCTGTATCTTTCATACTAACAGTAGCCTCGTAGCTTTACCTTCTAGCGATCCAGGCCTTTAGCCTAGGCCTGATGGTCTGTTCCTCAGACCCAAACAGTGTCCAAGAGTTTCAGCTTTCTCCTAGCTTCTCCCGGTCAGCACCTTTGTTGCTATATCACTAACGATGTCTGCCTCCTGCAGATATGCACCGCCTTTGACTCCACTTCAGAGGAAGAGAGCCCACTCGGCTCTCATGCACACAGACTTCCTCTCTCTTGGGTGGAACCCTGATCCATAGTCACCTCTGACTCCACTTCAGAGGACGAGAGCCCACCTGGCTCTCATGCACACAGACTTCCTCTCTGTTGGGTGGAGCCCTGTTCCATAATTACCTCTGAACTAAATAGCCCAAGACACAGCTGTTCCATCAGCGTGTCTTTCTTTACCAAATGTGGCAATAACCAACCCTCTTGAAGGTCGCACAAAGTCACACCCTCACAGTGTGTATATTATTTATATATATATATGTGTGTGTGTGTGTGTGTGTGTGTATGTATGTATGTGTGTGTGTATATATATATATATATATATATATATATATACCGTATTTATCGGCGTATAACACGCACCCCAGGTTTAGGAGGGAAGTTTAAGGAAAAAAAAATTTACATTTAAATGCAGACTTATCAGTGTCATTTGCAGCCTTGTCACAGTGCAGCCTTGCCCCAGTGTCCATTGCAGCCTTGCCCCCAGTGTCCATTGCAGCCTTGCCCCCAGTGTCCATTTCAGCCTTGCCCCCAGTGTCCATTGCAGCCTTGCCCCCAATGTCCATTGCTGCCTTGCCCCCAGTGTTCATTGCAGCCTTGTCCCCCAGTGTCCATTGCAGCCTTGGCTGAATTTAAATTTGGCGCCGCCAAGATCGCCGTTGAGACAGGGCGGAGCAGGGCGAACGCCGCCGAGAACGCAGGGAACGCAGGGACTGGGTGGAGCCGAGATACACATAGCCGAGTGTACTCGGCTCTACTCACAGTCACGCTAGACTGGGCGTGACTGTGAGCGGAGCCGAGAAAAGCCGAGTACACTCGGCTATGTGTTTCTCAGCAGCGATAGCTCCGCTCACAGTCAGCGGAGATCGACGGGGATAGGTGGGTATCGGCGTATAACACGCACCCACGATTTTCCCCTGATTTTAAGGGGAAAAAAGTGTGTGTTATACGCCGATAAATACGGTGTGTGTATATATATATATATATATATATAGTGTGTGTGTGTGTGTATGTATGTATGTGTGTGTGTGTATATGTGTGTGTGTGTGTGTGTATATATATATATATACACACACATACAGTTTAGCTAGATCTCACTGCAGAGCGTTCCTGTTATTCTCTTCCTAATAATACTACATACTACAGGCAGACAGTTGATTCAGCAAAGCTGCAGTATATTAAGTCAGTGTACTGTATACTGGGCACAGTGTGCAGGTAAAGCTCACTGCAGACAATTCCTGTTCTCTTCCTAATAATACAGGCAGGCAGTTGATTCAGTTTGCACAGGATATAGTACTTTAATATACTGCAGCTTAGTGTTCAGCTAGATCTCACTGCAGACCATTCCTGTTGTTCTCTTGCTAATATACTATAGGAAGGCAGTTGATTCAGTTAGCTGCAGTATAATCAGTATTAATCAGTATATATATATATACACATCCCAGCTTTGTGCAGCTACATCTCACTGCAGGCCATTCCTTGTGTACCTATTCCAATACATTAAATACAGCATGTCTGGAAGGCCAACAAGGAGAGGCAGACACTCACAGGCCAATAAAAGAGGGCAAGCAGGCTCTGTGTCTAGAGGCAACAGTGCTGGTCGTGGACACGGTGCATCCTCATCAGCATGTGGCCGTGGGGCACACTTTTCCTTTTTTCCGGCAGCTGGCCGTGTTGAGCCGCAACATGCAGAAGAGTTGGTAGAGTGGATGACCATGCTGTCCTCATCCTACTCATCCTCTGTCACCCAGGCTACCTTGGCTGCCAATGCAGGTGCCAAAGCGGCCTATTCCATTGGCTCAAGGTCATCAGTTACTCCTTCCCTAGCCCCATCATCATGCACAGTGTTGGGTACATGCTGCAGGAGGATGCGCAGCATTTTGAAGGCTCCGATGATGGTACCCAGCTTGAGGAATGCAGTAACGTGAGACCAGACAGAGGGGGTGTCCAAGAAGGACAACAAACTGGCAGTCATGTTCCCCCAGCTGCAGCATACTGCCAGGTTTTCTCCAGTGACGAGGAGGGAGGGGATGATGAGGTCACTGACTCTACGTGGGTGCCTGATAGGAGAGAGGATGAGGAGGAGGCGCATCTCCAATGAGGCAGGATGCCCTCCAGGGGCCAGCTTAAGGGCAGCCAACCGACTGCATCACACCGCAGAGCTCGGTATGTGCAGGGCGCTGCTGACTCTGCGTGTTTTTCCAAAAGTACTTTGGTGTGGGCCTTTTTTGACACGTGTGCAGCAGATCACACCGTTGCTATTTGCAACATATGTCTGAAGCGTATCAAGCCTGGCCAAAACACCAGCCGTTTGGGCACCACATGCTTGACCAGACATATGTCGACCTGCCATGCAGTCCGTTGGCAAGCGTACCTAAAAGACCCACACCAAAGAACAAAGCGGACCTCTCCTTGCTCCTCATCAGCTGGGATCTCCAACCCCACTATACCTTCAGTCCTCTCAGAAACCTGCACTAAGAGGAATGAAAGTGTAGAATTAGGTGTGCCACTGCCGAGTACTAGCGGGCAATCTGCTATCGGTACACCAATGTCCGATTGTATCAGGCAAATTTCCCTGCCCCAGTTGCTACACCGGCAAAATAAATTTGCTTCCAACCATCCACATGCTCAGCGGTTGAATGCTAGCTTGGCTAAATTTCTAGCACTTCAACTGATGCCTTTTCAGTTGGTAGACTCTGCCCCCTTCCGTGAGTTTGTGGAATGTGCGGTACCTCAGTGTCAGGTTCCCAAACGCCACTTTTTTTCACGGAAGGCGATTCCGGCTCTCTACCGGCATGTGGAAGGCAATGTCTTGGCCTCGCTGGACAGGGCGGTCAGCGGTAAGGTGCATATTACCGCTGACTCATGGTCCAGCAGGCATGGACAGGGATGTTGCCTATCTTTCACGGCGCACTGGGTGGCAGCTGGGAAGGATGCAGGACAGAGTGCAGTAGTGTTGGAGGTTGTTCCGCCACCACGCCTCCAAAATGCTACTAGTGGTGATTCTGACACACATCTCTCCTCTACCCCCTCCTCTTCTTCCTCCTCCATGACCTCTTCCTCTGCTGATTTGTCCTCGGAACCAGCGGTGCTCCGTAGGCATTCAAGGGGCTACGCAAGTACGCAGGGAAAAAGATGCCATGTGGTGCTTGAGCTGGTGTGCTTGGGGGACAGGAGCCACACTAGAGCAGAAACTCTGTCAGCTCTGCAGGGGCAGCCTCAGAGGTGGTTGACACCACGCAAGCTTAAGCCAGGAATGGTGGTTTACAAAAATGGCACCAACCTCCTCTCCGCCCTCCGACAGGCACAGCTGACCCATGTGCCCAGTTTGACTCACGTCCTTAACTTGGTGGTGCAGCGGTTCTTGGGCAGGTACCCGGGCTTACAGTATCTCCTGAGGCAGGCCAGGAAAGTCTGTGTGCATTTCTGCCGGTCATATAATGCCAGTGCTCGGCTGGATGACCTCCAAAAGGAATTTAACCTGCCCAAAAACCGCCTAATCTGTGACATGCCCACCAGGTGGAACTCAATGTTGGCCATGCTGCAGCGGCTGCACACACAGCAGAGGGCCATCAATGAGTACCTGTGTGACTATGGCACCAGGACAGGATTTTTTTTCCCCACGCCAGTGGGTCATGATCAGGGATGCATGCACTGTCCTGTCACCATTTGATGAGGCCACGAGGATGGTGAGCAGTGACAGTGCATGCATCAGTGATACTTGTCCACCTGTTGGAGCACACGCTGCGTGGAATAATGGACAGGGCACTTGAGGCAGTACAGAGGGAGGAAGAGGAGGACTTCCTTACCTCTCAAGGCCCCCTTTATCCAGACAGTGTTCCTGCGGGCCCGCCGATCACACAGGAAGAGGACGAGGAGGAGGAGGATGAGGATTGTGTCAGCATAGAGGTGGAGCCTAGCACTCAGCATCAGCAGCAGTCTTCAAGGGATCATTTACAGTCCCCGGAAATCCATGGACTTGTAAGTGGCTGGGAGGAGGTGGTTGTGGGTTCATGACGTCCTTAGTGACCCAGAGGACTCTGGACCGAATGCCTCGGCAAACCTACGCTGCATGGCCTCCCTGATTCTGCAAAGCCTGCAAAAGGATCCTCGTATTCGTGGTATCAAGGAGAGGGATCATTACTGGCTGGCAACCCTCCTTGATCCACGTTACAAGGGTAAGGTTGCAGACCTTATCCAGATGTTGCAGAGGGAGCAGAGGATGAAACATCTTCGGGAGGCCTTGCAGAAAGGTTTGTGCAACGCGTTTCCAGAGCCTGGGAGGTTACAAATTCCTGGTCCTGGACAACGTGTTGCTGAGGCTTCAGTCAGTCACAGAAGGAGCGGTGGAGAAGGTGGCTGTCTGACCGATGCGTTCAGACAATGTTTTAGTCCACAGCCCCAAGGTATGATCGGTTCCAGCAACCATCTCCAGCGTCTGATTTACATGGTGCAGGAATACCTAGGGGCAAGATCAGACTTGGACCCCTTTCCCACCGAAAATCCTCTGGGTTACTGGGTCTTGAGGATGGATCACTGGCCAGAGCTTGCACAGTATGCAATTGAGCTACTAAAAAAAAAAAAAAAAGAAGGAAAAATTGCGCTCAAGAATAAAAAGACAATTATTACTGGCTAGCACCAGAATACATCAGTTGTTTGGTTATGTGCAGCTACTAGCCTGATAAACATGAACAGTAAAACATAAAAAGAAAAAATATAGTAGCGCTAAACTCAAAACTATATTGGATGGACAAAGATTTGTCATGCTCAATTCACCACACACATAAAGTGCATAAATCCCTTGACCCCTGCACAAAAATATATTGGTGAACAAACCTCCAACCTAAAGACATATACCAAAAAAAAACTAATTGGATATGAAAAGACACATATACATAATACAAAAATGAATGAAATAAATAAATAAATAAATAGATATTAAACAAACGTATAAATGAGTTCCAAATGTGACACACTGAAGCATCAATCCATATGTGCAAAATTAATAATTAAAGTCCATAAAAACACCCGTGCAGGAAATAAATTCCAGATTTCACCCTGTTTGTCTGAAGAGTGACATCCACCACCATAATCAGATCAGCAGCTTACCGGAACTAGTTGGTCCCTTGTTACAGAGGACCTCAGACCGCATATGAATGATCCCAGTTGGTTGATAATGACTCTTATAGCCAGCTCTTCATTCAACACTTCCACAGTAAAAAGCAATAGATCCACAGTAGCAACATGCAAGAGAGGAGAAGGATACCTTGCTGGTGTAAAATCTTTGGGTTTATTTGCATAAAAAAGTAGATAAAAAACTTACAACAAAGTTGAAAGGTACAGCCTTAAGCTCGCGGTGCCGGCCGGACACCAACGAGCAAACCCGTCCTCAGAGATCGAGCAGTAAGGGGATGACGTCACCACGCCGCTCGGTCCGCCCTACGCATTTCGTGATAGGTCACTTCTACTCGGGGCACGGGCGGCGTGCTGCGTCACCCCCCTTTATAGAGAAAACAATAACAAACCAGACCTCGTTCTGAGAGAAAGCGCAGGCACACATCGAGACCAGGATCCAAGCCTCCATCTCGATAGAATGCCGGAGGACATCCGCTCCCACAGCACAGACAGCCCATACTGCGCCGATGGGCCAATTGAAACTTACTCCGCACTCCGCGCATGCGCAATTACCCCAAAAACAGAGGAAAATAACTCTTGTGCAACCTCCCGTCGCAACCTCAATCAGTCGCGGAATGACTCCGCCACATTGAAAGGAGCCACCGGAAGTGCAACAAGCATAAACAATACAATAGTTTAATTTAAATATTTAATAAAACTAAACTTTTTAATGCGGCTATATTCCCAAAAGAGCTGGTTCAACAGAACCCCCCTCTTGAGGGTAAATGGAATAACCACAACATTTAAAATAAAAAGTAAATATAAACAGGACCGAATAATTGTGTGATACATGTTGTGGCATACATGCACAGACAACCGATGCCTGCCAACCAATTAAATGATTAACATAAACATGATAAAACCCTCTATAGACCTAAGTAATCAATACAGATTGCTATCACACTTCTACCACACATACTTAAGTAGTTCTGTGTGGGGGGATAGAGAGTCAGGGGCGGCCAAATGGCGGTGGGCCTGAGACAATCTTAAAAAATTTGTCACAGGCAGACCGCCAAAAAGTCCCCCTGTATACTCCCCCATCAACCAATGTGTGTGCTGGTAGGACCGATACACCGTATACCAGCCATTATAAACCCATAATAAAACATACAAAAATAATAAAACAAACTAATGATAAAAACATTAATATTAGTGCCCCAATAATATTCTATTATCCAAATCAAATGACTTGGTTAAGTAGGCCAACGACAGGTAACAACAGTCCCCGTTAAAGACCCGGGCCGAAAAAATATATCCATTGGTGGAACGAATCGTATGATGGTCCCACAGTCCGCAGACACCAATGCACGCACCAACTAGGAATTGTTGATGAACGCATTGATGTCAGTGTCGACATTCAAACCTAATGGTACAAAAGTCTTCAATCGATAGGCCCAAGCCATCTCTTTTTTGGATATCTCCCTCACTATTGAGCTGCCCCTCCAGTGGGGTCTGTATTTATCAATAGCCACAAATAAGGTCTTAGAAGGGTTTCTCTTATGCACAAGGTCATAATGCCTTGATACAGAATGTTTATCGAAACCCTTTCTAATATTAGCTATGTGCTCGTTGAGCCTGACCTTCAGTGCCCTCTTGGTCCTCCCCACGTATTGAAGACCACAAGGGCACTGAATAAGATAGACCACCCCTTCGGAGGAACAAGTTATAAATGGTTCCACCTCATAGGTTCGGCCTGTACTAGTTGATGTAAAATGGCAGATTTTTCTATCTTGACAGGCATTCAAAGAACACACCTGACATTTCTTGCATCTATGATATCCAGTAAGATTTTGCAAAAAAGTCCTGTTCTCCCTAGGGGGATCCTGGACACTCGGCGCAACCCGACTTGACAATGAGGATGCTCCTCTAAAGACAACTGCTGGTCTGTCAGGTAAAATGGGTGCTAGTAATTGATCACTCGCAAGCACATGCCAGTGCTTACGTATCAACCGTTTAATGCTTTGATGTTGTGCAGAAAAGGTAGTGATGAATGGAAGGGAATGACCCCCTCCATTCTCATCCCTTACCCGATCCTTCAAAAGTGAAGCTCTATCAGTCTCTCTAGTTGATTGCACCAGATTAGACATAACAATCGGGTCATACCCCTTTTCAAGGAATCTTTTGGAGAGAACCGTGGCCTGGCTATCGAAAGCCTCCACCTCCGTACAGTTTCGGCGGAGTCTTGTAAACTGACCCTGGGGTACTGCCTTAAGCCAGGGGGCAGAATGGCAGATATCCAGAGGGATGTAAGAGTTTCTATCTGTCTGTTTGAAAAATGTAGTAGTGATGAATCTATTCCCTACGACAGAAATATTGAGATCCAAAAAATTGATTCTCTCCTGATTGGCCTCAAAGGTGAAAACAATACCTCTGTTGTTCACATTGAGGGATTGCATGAACTCATGCAATTCTAGTTCACCCCCGTCCCATAGGAGGAGGACGTCGTCGATGTATCTCGCCCAGAGCACCACCTCCGGTCTCCGGCAAGCATCCACGACGTCCTCCTCCCACTTAGCCATAAAAATATTGGCAAGACTGGGGGCATATTTGGCCCCCATAGCTACGCCCCTGTCCTGGCGATAAAATTGATTGTCGAACCAGAAATAGTTGTGGCTAGCTGCATACCTCAACAAGGTCATAACCAATTCTATCTGGCGTGGGTCCAATCCAGAACCTCTCTCCAGATGTAATCTTACTGCCTCGAAGCCCAGGTCATGGGGGATGATGGTATAAAGGGAGGTCACGTCTGTCGTGACCAACCAAAGTCCTTTTGAGGGTACCAAACTAGCCAGCATGTTAATGACCTGTTTGGTATCCTTAATGTAGGAAGGTATCAACCGAACCAATGGCTGCAAGAAAAAATCAATATACTTGCCCACCCGGGACGTAACAGAATCAATGCCACTGACTATGGGCCGTCCCGGGGGGCAAGTCTGACTTTTGTGGATCTTCGGTAGATAGTATATCACCGGAGTGCGAGGAGCACAGGGCACCATAAACAATCTCTCCTTGTCATTCAGGATTCCACTTTGGAAACCCTGGTCCACAATAACCTCCAACTCCCTTTTGTACTTAAAAACTGTGTCTCTCCTCAGAGGAGTATAAGTGTCAGAATCATCAACGATTCGGTGCATCTCTTTGAGGTAATCGCACCTATCGAGAACCACGATCCCCCCCCCTTATCCGCGGGCCTTATTACCAATGATTTATTGGAACAAAGTGACTCTAAACCACTTTCAAGGTCCTTCTGCATCCTAACCTTTTTGACTTTCAGTCCTTCCAAATCCCTCAGGACTACATCACGGAACACCCTAATACTGGGTGCAAGTGACCCAGGTGGATTGAACAGTGATGCATTCGCTAAATTAGTATGACGAAATTCTGGCGATGGGATAATCTTGTCCTTAATTGGATTGGACAAAAAATGTCTCTTAATGTTCACTTTCCTTGCAAATTTGTGAACGTCCATAAATGTCTGAAACTTACTCAAGTTTCTAGGAGGAGCAAACCTCAGACCTTTATCTAGAAGCATCTTTTCTGGGTTTGTTAATGGCTGTTGGCTTAAGTTGAAAATGCCAAACCCTACACCCTCTTTCGTTTTGGCCGACTGGGCCCGCCTACCCCCTCTTGTGCCTCTCCGTGTCCTATGGGACCCCATCGGCCTTGATGGCTCCTGGGAAAACCCCAACTGGGATTAGTCCCATAGTCTGGTGGTCCGTAAGGAGGGTAGGGCCCAGATTGACCATAAAACCCTTCATGGTGACCAGGGTAATGCATCTGAGTATTCCTCTCTGCATTAGAAGAGCCAACCCCTCCGGGCCCCATTGAGTTCGACAGCGGAAAAAATCGATTTTGGGTAGGAATATTATACTCCTGGCTAGTACCAAACCCATAGCCAGGATTATAATTCCCCCGGCCAAATCCTCCATTATGAGGCAGGATTCTTGCTGGGGGTTGGTCCCAAAAACTTGGAGACTCTCCCTGGTAATGTTGGTATTGAGCGTCAGACCTAACATTAAGGGGTTTCTTAGAAGTTTTAGGGAGAACAGATCCCTGACCTTGATTATTCTTATTTGACTTGGGTTTGTTCTTGGGTGGTTTGGCAGCCGGTCTGGGAGACTGTGAATACCCTCCCCTATTGATGGGGGGGGATGGTTCACAAATGAACCCAGTGTCCCAGATCCTTGAGGCAGGGTATCCATACCACTTTCCTCAGTGTCGTCATTCGCCAGCTTTTTCTGCCACATAAAAACTAAACCCGACTCATAGTCCGCAGTATCCCTTGTAAACTTCTTTTTCTTTTTAATTTTTTGGTCCTTCTCTTCTTTCTCCAGATGTTTGAGTAGAGTATTGGAGCACTCCCTATACTCCACTCCACTCTTATGTTGGACCAAATGTTCCTTAACTGTTTTAATTTCAATGTCTAGTCTTGCTAGCTTCTCACTTTTCCTTTGCGCAAGGAACCGTAGAAACGAAACACCAGAATCATTGAAATATTTCGCCCAACCTTCCAGGTCAGTATCTCCTATCTGGGGGCTGACCTCCCATCTAAGGCTCCTTGGGACCATAGCACTTTTTATATAAGTCTCCAAAAATGCTATGTCCCATTGTGTATGGATCTCTGATGTCAGGAGATTTTTTAATCTCAAAAAGAGACCACTGAAATCCGACCCAATCGGCATAGGTGTGGAATCAAATACACCCGCTGTATCGACTACCCGTTTTGCACGGAACTCGAAAATGTCCATAATGGTGGTTCTAATGAACCTATATACAAGCTGCAATTAATATATGTTTGGAAAAAGACAAGAAAAAAAAGAAGAAAAAATTGCGCTCAAGAATAAAAAGACAATTATTACTGGCTAGCACCAGAATACATCAGTTGTTTGGTTATGTGCAGCTACTAGCCTGATAAACATGAACAGTAAAACATAAAAAGAAAAAATATAGTAGCGCTAAACTCAAAACTAAATTGGATGGACAAAGATTTGTCGTGCTCAATTCACCACACACATAAAGTGCATAACGTATTTATCGGCGTATAACACGCACTTTTTTCCCCTTAAAATCAGGGGAAAATCGTGGGTGCGTGTTATACGCCGATACCCACTGATCCCGGCGATCTCCGCTGACTGAGCGGAGCGCAGCGATCACCGCCGAGATACACATAGCCGAGTGTACTCGGCTATACTCGGCTTTTCTCGGCTCTGCTCACAGTCACACCCAGTCCCGCCATTGGACCTGTGTTATGTCCATCATAGGGCGTGACTCGGCGTGACTGTGAGCGGAGCCGAGAAAAGCCGAGTATAGCCGAGTACACTCGGCTATGTGTATCTCGGCGGTGGCTCCGCCCAGTCTCTGTGTCCCTGCGTTCCCTGCGTTCTCGGCGGCGTTCGCCCCGCTCCGCCCAGTCTCTGCGGCGATCTCGGCGGCGCCAATTTTGAAAACTGGGGCAAGGCTGCACTTAGCAAAGGCTGCTCTGGACACTGGGCAAAGGCTGCACTGGACAAAGCTGCACTGGACACTGGGCAAAGGCTGCACTGGGCAAAGGCTGCACTGGACACTGGGTAAAGCTGCACTGGACACTGGGCAAAGCTACACTGGGCAAAGGCTGCACTGGACACTGGGTAAAGCTGCACTGGGCAAAGGCTGCACTGGACACTGGGCAAAGGCTGCACTGGACACTGGGTAAAGCTGCACTGGGCAAAGGCTGCACTGGACACTGGGGCAAGGCTGCTATGGACACTGCTGACAAGGCTGCAACGGACACTGGTAAGGCTGCATTTAAATGTAAGTTTTTTTTTTCCTTAAACTTCCCTCCTAAAAGTTTTTTTCCCTAAAATTCCCTCCTAAACTTGGGGTGCGTGTTATACGCCGGTGCGTGTTATACGCGATAAATACGGTAAATCCCTTGATGGTAACCCCTGCACAAAAATATATTGGTGAACAAACCTCCAACCTAAAGACATATACCAAAAAAAAAAAACGAATTGGATATGAAAAGACACATATACATAATACAAAAATGAATGAAATAAATAAATAAATAAATAGATATTAAACAAACATATAAATGAGTTCCAAATGTGACACACTGAAGCATCAATCCATATGTGCAAAATTAATAATTAAAGTCCATAAAAACACCCGTGCAGGAAATAAATTCCAGATTTCACCCTGTTTGTCTGAAGAGTGACATCCACCACCATAATCAGATCAGCAGCTTACCGGAACTAGTTGGTCCCTTGTTACAGAGGACCTCAGACCGCATATGAATGATCCCAGTTGGTTGATAATGACTCTTATAGCCAGCTCTTCATTCAACACTTCCACAGTAAAAAGCAATAGATCCACAGTAGCAACATGCAAGAGAGGAGAAGGATACCTTGCTGGTGTAAAATCTTTGGGTTTATTTGCATAAAAAAGTAGATAAAAAACTTACAACAAAGTTGAAAGGTACAGCCTTAAGCTCGCGGTGCAGGCCGGACACCAACGAGCAAACCCGTCCTCAGAGATCGAGCAGTAAGGGGATGACGTCACCACGCCGCTCGGTCCGCCCTACGCGTTTCGTGATAGGTCACTTCTACTCGGGGCACGGGCGGCGTGCTGCGTCACCCCCCTTTATAGAGAAAACAATAACAAACCAGACCTCGTTCTGAGAGAAAGCGCAGGCACACATCGAGACCAGGATCCAAGCCTCCATCTCGATAGAATGCCGGAGGACATCCGCTCCCACAGCACAGACAGCCCATACTGCGCCGATGGGCCAATTGAAACTTACTCCGCGCATGCGCAATTACCCCAAAAACAGAGGAAAAGAACTCTTGTGCAACCTCCCATCGCAACCTCAATCAGTCGCGGTTGGCAGGCATCGGTTGTCTGTGCATGTATGCCACAACATGTATCACACAATTATTCGGTCCTGTTTATATTTACTTTTTATTTTAAATGTTGTGGTTATTCCATTTACCCTCAAGAGGGGGGTTCTGTTGAACCAACTCTTTTGGGAATATAGCCGCATTAAAAAGTTCAGTTTTATTAAATATTAAAATTAAACTATTGCATTGTTTATGCTTGTTGCACTTCCAGTGGCTCCTTTCAATGTGGCAGAGTCATTCCGCGACTGATTGAGGTTGCGATGGGAGGTTGCACAAGAGTTCTTTTCCTCTGTTTTTGGGGTAATTGCGCATGCGCGGAGTGCCGGAGTAAGTTTCAATTGGCCCATCGGCGCAATATGGGCTGTCTGTGCTGTGGGAGCGGATGTCCTCCGGCATTCTATCGAGATGGAGGCTTGGATCCTGGTCTCGATGTGCGCCTGCGCTTTCTCTCAGAACGAGGTCTGGTTTGTTATTATATTCTCTATAAAGGGGGGTGACGCAGCACGCCGCCCGTGCCCCGAGTAGAAGTGACCTATCACGAAACGCGTAGGGCGGACCGAGCGGCATGGTGACGTCAGCCCCTTACTGCTCGATCTCTGAGGACGGGTTTGCTCGTTGGTGTCCGGCCGGCACCGCAAGCTTAATGCTGTATCTTTCAACTTTGTTTTAAGTTTTTTTTATCTACTTTTTTATGCAAATAAACCCAAAGATTTTACACCAGCAAGGTATCCTTCTCCTCTCTTGCATGTTGCTACTGTGGATCTATTGCTTTTTACTGTGGAAGTGTTGAAGGAAGAGCTGGCTATAAGAGTCATTATCAACCAACTGGGATCATTCATATGTGGTCTGAGGTCCTCTGTAACAAGGGACCAACTAGTTCCGGTAAGCTGCTGATCTGATTATGGTGGTGGAGGTCACTCTTCAGACAAACAGGGTGAAATCTGGAATTTATTTCCTGCACGGGTGTTTTTATGGACTTTAATTATTAATTTTGCACATATGGATTGATGCTTCAGTGTGTCACATTTGGAACTCATTTATACGTTTGTTTAATATCTATTTATTTATTTATTTATTTCATTCATTTTTGTATTATGTATATGTGTCTTTTCATATCCAATTCGTTTTTGTTTTTTTTGGTATATGTCTTTAGGTTGGAGGTTTGTTCACCAATATATTTTTGTGCAGGGGTTACCATCAAGGGATTTATGCACTTTATGTGTGTGGTGAATTGAGCACGACAAATCTTTGTCCATCCAATTTAGTTTTGAGTTTAGCGCTACTATAATTTTTCTTTTTATGTTTTACTGTTCATGTTTATCAGGCTAGTAGCTGCACATAACCAAACAACTGATGTATTCTGGTGCTAGCCAGTAATAATTGTCTTTTTATTCTTGAGCGCAATTTTTCCTTCTTTTTTTTCTTGTCTTTTTCCAAACATATATTAATTGCAGCTTGTATATAGGTTCATTAGAACCACCATTATGGACATTTTCGACTTCCGTGCAAAACGGGTAGTCGATACAGCGGGTGTATTTGATTCCACACCTATGCCGATTGGGTCGGATTTCAGTGGTCTCTTTTTGAGATTAAAAAATCTCCTGACATCAGAGATCCATACACAATGGGACATAGCATTTTTGGAGACTTATATAAAAAGTGCTATGGTCCCAAGGAGCCTTAGATGGGAGGTCAGCCCCCAGATAGGAGATACCGACCTGGAAGGTTGGGCGAAATATTTCAATAATTCTGGTGTTTCGTTTCTACGGTTCCTTGCGCAAAGGAAAAGTGAGAAGCTAGCAAGACTAGACATTGAAATTAAAACAGTTAAGGAACTTTTGGTCCAACATAAGAGTGGAGTGGAGTATAGGGAGTGCTCCAATACTCTACTCAAACATCTGGAGAAAGAAGAGAAGGACCAAAAAATTAAAAAGAAAAATAAGTTTACAAGGGATACTGAGGAATATGAGTCGGGTTTAATTTTTATGTGGCAGAAAAAGCTGGCGAATGACGACACTGAGGAAAGTGGTATGGATACCCTGCCTCAAGGATCTGGGACACTGGGTTCATTTGTGAACCATCCCCCCCCCATCAATAGGGGAGGGTATTCACAGTCTCTCAGACCGGCTGCCAAACCACCCAAGAACAAACCCAAGTCAAATAAGAATAATCAAGGTCAGGGATCTGTTCTCCCTAAAACTTCTAAGAAACCCCTTAATGTTAGGTCTGACGCTCAATACCAACATTACCAGGGAGAGTCTCCACGTTTTTGAGACCAACCCCCAGCAAGAATCCTGCCTCATAATGGAGGATTCGGCCGGGGGAATTATAATCCTGGCTATGGGTTTGGTACTAGCCAGGAGTATAATATTCCTACCCAAAATCGATTTTTTCCTCTGTCGGACTCAATGGGGCCCGGAGGGGTTAGCTCTTCTAATGCAGAGAGGAATACTCAGATGCATTACCCTGGTCACCATGAAGGGTTTTATGGTCAATCTGGGCCCTACCCTCCTTACGGACCACCAGACTATGGGACTAATCCCAGTTGGGGTTTTCCCAGGAGCCATCAAGGCCGATGGGGTCCCATAGGACACGGAGAGGCACAAGAGGGGGTAGGCGGGCCCAGTCGGCCAAAACGAAAGAGGGTGTAGGGTTGGGCATTTTCAACTTAAGCCAACAGCCGTTAACAAACCCAGAAAAGATGCTTCTAGATAAAGGTCTGAGGTTTGCTCCTCCTAGAAACTTGAGTAAGTTTCAGACATTTATGGACGTTCACAAATTTGCAAGGAAAGTGAACATTAAGAGACATTTTTTGTCCAATCCAATTAAGGACAAGATTAGCCCATCGCCAGAATTTTCGTCATACTAATTTGGCGAATGCATCACTGTTCAATCCACCTGGGTCACTTGCACCCAGTATTAGGGTGTTCCGTGATGTAGTCCTGAGGGATTTGGAAGGACTGAAAGTCAAAAAGGTTAGGATGCAGAAGGACCTTGAAAGTTACATAGTTACATAGTTACATAGTTACATAGTTAGTCAGGTTGAAAAAAGACAAAGTCCATCCAGTTCAACCATAAAAATAAAAAAAATATCGTGCAATCCCATATACCCAATTCTATACCCACAGTTGATCCAGAGGAAGGCAAAAAACCCCAGCAGAGCATGATCCAATTTGCTACAGCAGGGGAAAAAATTCCTTCCTGATCCCCCGAGAGGCAATCGGATTTACCCTGGATCAACTTTACCTAGAACTGTTAGTACTCAGTTATATTATGTACATTTAGGAAAGTATCCAGGCCTTTCTTAAAGCAATCTACTGAGCTGGCCAGAACCACCTCTGCAGGGAGTCTGTTCCACATTTTCACAGCTCTTACTGTGAAGAAACCTTTCCGCATTTGGAGATGAAATCTTTTTTCTTCTAGACGTAAAGAGTGCCCCCTTGATCTCTGTGTTGACCGTAAAGTGAATAACTCATCACCAAGATCAATATATGGACCCCTTATATATTTGTACATGTTAATCATATCCCCCCTTATTCTCCTCTTCTCAAGAGTGAATAAATATAGCTCCTCTAATCTTTCTTCATAGCTGAGCTCCTCCATGCCTCTTATCAGTTTGGTTGCCCTTCTCTGCACTTTCTCCAGTTCCCCGATATGCTTTTTGAGAACTGGGGCCCAAAACTGAACTGCGTATTCCAGATGAGGCCTTACTAATGATTTGTACAGGGGCAAAATGATGTCTCTCTCTCTGGAGTCCATACCTCTCTTAATACAAGAAAGGACTTTGCTCGCTTTGGAAACCACAGCTTGGCATTGCATGCCATTATTGAGCTTATGATCTACCAAAACCCCCAGATCCTTTTCCACTACGGATCCCCCCAGTTGTATTCCCCCTAGTATGTATGATGCATTCATATTCTTAGCCCCAAGTGCATAACTTTACATTTATCAACATTAAACCTCATCTGCCACATAGTCGCCCAATTAGACAGAGCATCGAGGTCGGCTTGTAAATTGGAGACATCCTGCAAGGACGTCATTCCACTGCATAGCTTGGTGTCATCTGCAAAGACAGAAATGTTACTTTTGATCTCAGACCCAATATCATTTATAAAGATATTGGTTTAGAGTCACTTTGTTCCAATAAATCATTGGTAATAAGGCCCCGGATAAGGGGGGGGGGATCGCGGTTCTCGATAGGTGCGATTACCTCAAAGAGATGCACCGAATCGTTGATGATTCTGACACTTATACTCCTCTGAGGAGAGACCCAGTTTTTAAGTACAAAAGGGAGTTGGAGGTTATTGTGGACCAGGGTTTCCAAAGTGGAATCCTGAATGACAAGGAGAGATTGTTTATGGTGCCGTGTGCTCCTCGCACTCCGGTGATATACTATCTACCGAAGATCCACAAAAGTCAGACTTGCCCCCCGGGACGGCCCATAGTCAGTGGCATTGATTCTGTTACGTCCCGGGTGGGCAAGTATATTGATTTTTTCTTGCAGCCATTGGTTCGGTTGATACCTTCCTACATTAAGGATACCAAACAGGTCATTAACACGCTGGCTAGTTTGGTACCCTCAAAAGGACTTTGGTTGGTCACGGCAGACGTGACCTCCCTTTATACCATCATCCCCCATGACCTGGGCTTCGAGGCAGTAAGATTACATCTGGAGAGAGGTTCTGGATTGGACCCACGCCAGATAGAATTTGTTATGACCCTGTTGAGGTATGCAGCTAGCCACAATTATTTCTGGTTCGACAATCAATTTTATCACCAGGACAGGGGCATAGCTATGGGGGCCAAATATGCCCCCAGTCTTGCCAATATTTTTATGGCTAAGTGGGAGGAGGACGTCGTGGATGCTTGCCGGAGACCGGAGGTGGTGCTCTGGGTGAGATACATCAACGACGTCCTCCTCCTATGGGACGGGGGTGAACTAGAATTGCATGAGTTCATGCAATCCCTCAATGTGAACAACAGAGGTATTGTTTTCACCTTTGAGGCCAATCAGGAGAGAATCAATTTTTTGGATCTCAATATTTCTGTCGTAGGGAATAGATTCATCACTACTACATTTTTCAAACAGACAGATAGAAACTCTTACATCCCTCTGGATAGCTGCCATTATGCCCCCTGGCTTAAGGCAGTACCCCAGGGTCAGTTTACAAGACTCCGCCGAAACTGTACGGAGGTGGAGGCTTTCGATAGCCAGGCCACGGTTCTCTCCAAAAGATTCCTTGAAAAGGGGTATGACCCGATTGTTATGTCTAATCTGGTGCAATCAACTAGAGAGACTGATAGAGCTTCACTTTTGAAGGATCGGGTAAAGGATGAGAATGGAGGGGGTCATTCCCTTCCATTCATCACTACCTTTTCTGCACAACATCAAAGCATTAAACGGTTGATACGTAAGCACTGGCATGTGCTTGCGAGTGATCAATTACTAGCACCCATTTTACCTGACAGACCAGCAGTTGTCTTTAGAGGAGCATCCTCATTGTCAAGTCGGGTTGCGCCGAGTGTCCAGGATCCCCCTAGGGAGAACAGGACTTTTTTGCAAAATCTTACTGGATATCATAGATGCAAGAAATGTCAGGTGTGCTCTTTGAATGCCTGTCAAGATAGAAAAATCTGCCATTTTTCATCAACTAGTACAGGCCGAACCTATGAGGTGGAACCATTTATAACTTGTTCCTCCGAAGGGGTGGTCTATCTTATTCAGTGCCCTTGTGGTCTTCAATATGTGGGGAGGACCAAGAGGGCACTGAAGGTCAGGCTCAACGAGCACATAGCTAATATTAGAAAGGGTTTCGATAAACATTCTGTATCAAGGCATTATAACCTTGTGCATAAGAGAAACCCTTCTAAGACCTTATTTGTGGCTATTGATAAATACAGACCCCACTGGAGGGGCAGCTCAATAGTGAGGGAGATATCCAAAAAAGAGATGGCTTGGGCCTATCGATTGAAGACTTTTGTACCATTAGGTTTGAATGTCGACATCAATGCGTTCATCAACAATTCCTAGTTGGTGCGTGCATTGGTGTCTGCGGACTGTGGGACCATCATACGATTCGTTCCACCAATGGATATATTTTTTCGGCCCGGGTCTTTAACGGGGACTGTTATTACCTGTCGTTGGCCTACTTAACCAAGTCATTTGATTTGGATAATAGAATATTATTGGGGCACTAATATTAATGTTTTTATCATTAGTTTGTTTTATTATTTTTATATGTTTTATTATGGGTTTATAATGGCTGGTATACGGTGTATCGGTCCTACCAGCACACACATTGGTTGATGGGGGAGTATACAGGGGGACTTTTTGGCGGTCTGCCTGTGACAAATTTTTAAGATTGTCTCAGGCCCACCGCCATTTGGCCGCCCCTGACTCTCTATCCCCCCACACAGAACTACTTAAGTATGTGTGGTAGAAGTGTGATAGCAATCTGTATTGATTGCTTAGGTCTATAGAGGGTTTTATCATGTTTATGTTAATCATTTAATTGGTTGGCAGGCATCGGTTGTCTGTGCATGTATGCTACAACATGTATCACACAATTATTCGGTCCTGTTTATATTTACTTTTTATTTTAAATGTTGTGGTTATTCCATTTACCCTCAAGAGGGGGGTTCTGTTGAACCAACTCTTTTGGGAATATAGCCGCATTAAAAAGTTCAGTTTTATTAAATATTAAAATTAAACTATTGTATTGTTTATGCTTGTTGCACTTCCGGTGGCTCCTTTCAATGTGGCGGAGTCATTCCGCGACTGATTGAGGTTGCGATGGGAGGTTGCACAAGAGTTCTTTTCCTCTGTTTTTGGGGTAATTGCGCATGCGCGGAGTGCCGGAGTAAGTTTCAATTGGCCCATCGGCGCAGTATGGGCTGTCTGTGCTGTGGGAGCGGATGTCCTCCGGCATTCTATCGAGATGGAGGCTTGGATCCTGGTCTCGATGTGCGCCTGCGCTTTCTCTCAGAACGAGGTCTGGTTTGTTATTGTTTTCTCTATAAAGGGGGGTGACGCAGCACGCCGCTCGTGCCCCGAGTAGAAGTGACCTATCACGAAACGCGTAGGGCGGACCGAGCGGCGTGGTGACGTCATCCCCTTACTGCTCGATCTCTGAGGACGGGTTTGCTCGTTGGTGTCCGGCCGGCACCGCGAGCTTAAGGCTGTACCTTTCAACTTTGTTGTAAGTTTTTTATCTACTTTTTTATGCAAATAAACCCAAAGATTTTACACCAGCAAGGTATCCTTCTCCTCTCTTGCATGTTGCTACTGTGGATCTATTGCTTTTTACTGTGGAAGTGTTGAATGAAGAGCTGGCTATAAGAGTCATTATCAACCAACTGGGATCATTCATATGCGGTCTGAGGTCCTCTGTAACAAGGGACCAACTAGTTCCGGTAAGCTGCTGATCTGATTATGGTGGTGGATGTCACTCTTCAGACAAACAGGGTGAAATCTGGAATTTATTTCCTGCACGGGTGTTTTTATGGACTTTAATTATTAATTTTGCACATATGGATTGATGCTTCAGTGTGTCACATTTGGAACTCATTTATACGTTTGTTTAATATCTATTTATTTATTTCATTCATTTTTGTATTATGTATATGTGTCTTTTCATATCCAATTAGTTTTGTTTTTTTGGCATATGTCTTTAGGTTGGAGGTTTGTTCACCAATATATTTTTGTGCAGGGGTTACCATCAAGGGATTTATGCACTTTATGTGTGTGGTGAATTGAGCACGACAAATCTTTGTCCATCCAATTTAGTTTTGAATTGAGCTACTAGCCTGTCCAGCATCCAGCGTTCTTTCGGAACGCACATTCAGTGCTGCTGGAGGCTTTGTAACCGATCACAGGGTGTGCCTGTCCACCGACTTGGGCGATCGGCTGACCTTCATAAAAATGAATCAGTCTTGGATCACCAGCTACCAAGCACCTAATGCTGAGGTAACCAAATATTTTTTTTTTAATGTGAGATCCCTTTAAAGACTGCCTATGCTGATGCTGAGTGACTATCCTGTTATATAGGGATGAGCCGAACACCCCCCGGTTCAGTTCGCACCAGAACCTGAGAACGGACCGAAAGTTTGCGCGAACTTTAGAACCCCGTTAAAGTCTATGGGACTCGAACGATCAAAATCAAAAGTGCTAATTATAAAGGCTAATATGCAAGTTATTGTCCTAAAAAGGGTTTGGGGACCCGGGTCCTGCCCCAGGGTACATGTATCAATGCAAAAAAAAGTTTTTAAAACTGAAGTTTTTTCGGGAGCAGTGATTTTAATGATGCTTAAAGTGAAAAAAAAGTGAAATATTCCTTTAACCACTTCAATACCAGGCACTTACGCACCTTCCTGCCCAAGCCAATTTTCAGCTTTCAGCGCTGTCGCAATTTGAATGACAATTGCGCGGTCATGCTACACTGTACCCAAACATTTTTTTTTATAATTTTGTTCCCACAAATAGATCTTTCTTTTGGTGATATTTGGTCACCTCTGCGATTTTTCTTTTTTTTTCTTTTTTTGCGCAACAAATAAAAAAAGACCGAAAATTTCTAAAAAAAATTTGTTTTTCTTTGTTTCTGTAAATTTTTTTGTAAATACGTTTTTCCTTCTTCAATGACGGGCACTGATATGGCTGCACTGATGGGCACTGATATGGCTGCACTGATGGGCACTGATAAGGCGGCACCGATGAGGTGGCACTGATAGGCTACACTGATGGGCACTGATAGGGGGCACTGGTATGCGGTACTGATGGGTACTCATTAGGGGTGCAACGGATAAAAAACTCACGGATCGGATCGATCCTCAGATCAGAGCCACGGATCGGATCATTTTCGGATCGGCAAAAAAAAAAAAATTACTAATATCCACGTCATCCCCCCCACTGTAATATCCACAATCTCCCCACCACAATCTCCCCCCAGTAATATCCACAATCTCCCCCCAGTAATATCCACAATCTTCCCCCAGTAATATCCACAATCTTCCCCCAGTAATATCCACAATCTTCCCCCAGTAATATCCACAATCTTCCCCCAGTAATATCCACAATCTTCCCCCAGTAATATCCACAATCTTCCCCCAGTAATATCCACAATCTTCCCCTGTATGTAATATCCACAATCTCCCCCCGTATGTAATATCCACAATCTCCCCCCGTATGTAATATCCACAATCTCCTACCCGTATGTAATATCCACAATCTCCCCCAGTAATGGGCATCTCCCCCACTTACCAGTCTCTCCCGCCGGCCAGTTCAAATCCACGAGCAGCGAGGGGTGATGACGTCACAAGGCGGCCGCCGCCCCCGGGTGTACCAAGATGGCCGCGGCTCCGGAGCTAGGCCGAAGCCGCGGCCTTTCCTAAGGCCGAGGCCGCGGATCGCTCCGCGACACTGGCGACACTGATGGGCACTCATAGGCAGCACTGATGGTTACTTATGGGTGGCATAGATTGGCACTGGTGGGCACTGAGAGGTAGCACTGATGGACAATGATGGACACTGATGGGTGGCACTGATGATACTGATGGGTGGCATTGCTGGACATCACATGTTTTTTATTGACCATAATGTTGCCAGTCAGTGCCCATTTGTGGGCACTGATTGACATCTATTGTGCTTATTTTTTTTATATGTGGATGGCCATGGGGTACATACCTGGCCATCCACATGTTCCCTTCCCTGGTGGTCCTGGCGGCTTCCCTGGTGGTCCAGTGTGGGCATCCGCGGGAGGGCTGCGCTGATAAACAATCAGCGCGAACCCCCCTGTCAGGAGAGCCGCCGATCGGCTCTCCTCTACTCGCGTCTGTCAGACGCGAGTGAGGAAGAGCTGATCAACGGCTCTTCCTGTTTACATCCTGATCAGCCGTGATTGGACATGGCTGATCACGTGGTAAAGAGCCTCAGACTGACACACCGCACCACTGATCGCCGCGATGCACGCCCCCCCGGGCGCACGACGGCTGTTATCCTGCAGAATGTCAATAGAGGCCCAGTCAGGCTAACGCAACCACTTCCCGGACGTCAATATGCTATTGACCGGGCGGGAAGTGGTTAAATATCGTACCTGAGGGGTGTCTATAATATGTCTGTGAAGTGGCACGTGTTTCCCGTGTTTAGAACTGTCCTTGCACAAAATGACATTTCTAAAGGAAAAAAAGTAATTTAAAACTGGTTGCAGCTTTAATGTAATGTCTGGTCCCGGCAATACGGATGAAAATCATTGGGAAAAATGGCATGGGTACCCCCCCAGCCCATTACCAGCCCCTTTGGGTCTTGTATGGATATTAAGGGGAACCCTGCATCCAAAAAAAAAAAAAAAAGAAAAGGCGTGGGGCCCCCAGGCTCTATATACTCTGAACAGCAGTATACGGGCGGTGCAAACAAGACAGTTGTTGTTGTTAAGTAGAATCTGTTTGTAATTTTGAACTGGTACATTTTTAAAGTGTAGCTCCAGCCAAAAAAAATTTAAGCTTTTTGGAAAACATAGGGAAGGGTTATCACCCCTGTAACATTTGTTTTGCTGTCTGTGCACCTCTTCAGAACATTTCACCTCACTTTCTGTCCCAATGACAAAAAAATTGGAAAATTTGGGGTTTTTAGTGAAACAAAGATTGGTGATAAAGCATCAGTGGAGAGGAGACACGTTTTTCCCATATTAACTCTTACAGGAGAGAATTTCCTTTCGCTTCCTGTTGTCTCCTTCCGTTTGCAAGTAGGAGTTGTTTGTAAGTTGGATGTTTGAAAGTAGGGGCCTCCTGTATATATTCTGCAGAAATTTGGCCCTTAGGTGTTAGTGTTGCCACAACACTGTAAACCCTCAGTTACTTTTGGTGGGCGCTGGAACGGGCCCTGCTGTGAACTATTATATCAAGAATTGTAATTACATGCACCTGTTGAACAGGGGCAAAAAAACTGGGCCTTTGGTGGTTGTGTTGCCACAACACTATAAGCCCTCACAGTTACTCTTGGTGGGCGCAGGAATGGGCCCTGCTGTGAAAGATTAGATCAAGAATTGTAAATACATGCCCCTGTTGAACAGGGGCACAAAAATTGGGCCTTAGGCACTAGTGCCACAGCACTGCAACACCTCACAGATACTCTAGTTGGAGTGCAGGAATGAGCCCTGCTGCAAAGTAATGCATCAAAAATTTTAATTACACGCCCCTGTCAAACAGGGGCTGAAAAATTGGGCTTTAGCCACTGGTGGCGGTGCCCAGAACCAAAAATGTTCTTACAAGCTATCAGCATGATCATCGAGGAGGAAGAGGATAGTCACTCAGCATAACAGGATAGTCACTCAGCATCAGAATAGGCAGTCTTGAAGGGATCTGACATTTAAAAAAAAAATACTCGGTTACATCAGCATCAGGTGCTTGGTAGCTGGTGGTGATCCAAGACTGATTAATTTTATGAAGGTCAGTCGATCGACCGAGTCAGTGGACAGGCACACCCTGTGATCAGTTACAAAGCCTCCAACAGCACTGAATGTGCGTTCCGAAAGAACGCTGGATGCAGGACAGGCCAGTAAATCAATTGCATACTGTGCAAGCTCTGGCCAGTGATCCATCCTCAAGACTAGTGATGAGCCGAACACCCCCGGGTTCGGTTCGCACCAGAACCCGCGAACGGACCGAAAGTTCGCACGAACATTAGAACCCTATTAAATACAATGGATGCGAACGTTCAGATTCTAAATTGCTAATTATAACGACTATTATCCATGTTATTGTCCGAAACAGAGTTTGGGAACCCGGGTTCTGCACCAGGGGACATGTATCAATGCAAAAAGAAGTTTTAAAAACGGACGTTTTCCGGGAGCAGTCATTTTAATGATGCATAAAGTGAAAAAAAAAAAGTCAAATATTCCTTTAAATATTGTACCTGGGGGGTGTCTAAAGTATGCCTGTGAAGTGCCACGTGTTTCCCGTGTTTAGAACTGTCCCTGCACAAAATAACATTTCTAAAGGAAAAAAAGCCATTTAAAGCTGCTTGCGGCTTTAATGCAATGTCTGGTCCCGGTAATATGGATGAAAATCTTTATGAAAAATGGCATAGCTACCCCATCAACCCCCCCCCCCCCCCCTACCCCAGCCCATTACCAGCCCCTTTGGGTCTTGTATGGATATTAAGGGGAACCCCGCACACAAAATAAAAAAGCCCCTATATACTCTGAACAGCCGTATACAGGCGGTGCATACAAGACAGGGACTGTAGGTTTGTTCTTATGTAGAATCTGTTTGTAATTTTGAACAGCTGCATTGTTTAAGTGTAGCTCCATGCCAAATTCCTTTTTTTTAGCTTTTTGGAAAACATAGGGAACGGTTATCACCCCTGTCACATTTTTTTTGCTGTCTGTGCCCCTGTTCAGAACATTTCACCTCACTTTGCGTCCCAATGACAACTGTTTTTGAAATGTGGTGTTTTTATTGAAACAAGGATTGTTGATAAAGCATCAGTAGAGAGGAGACACCTTTCTCCCATATTAATTCTTACAGGAAAGAATTTTCCTTCCAAGGGGTAGATTTCCTCTCACTTCCTGTTGTCTTCTTCCGTTTGCAAGTAGTAGTAGTTTGTAAGTTGGATGTTTGAAAGTAGGGACCTGCCGTATATACTCTGCAGAAATTGGCCCCTTAGGTGTTGGTGTTGGCACAACACTGAAAACACTCAGGCCTCGTACACACGGCCGAGATTCTCGTTGAGAAAAACATGTCGTTTTTTTCGACGAGATTCTTGGACAAGAAACTTGTCCCGGCCGAGTGTACACACGCTCGTTTCAAAGAACCCGCGGTTCTTTGAAAGGAGTGTACGCGGTGACGTCATCGACTACGTCGAGCATGCGCTCGTCACATTCGATGCCGTCGCCGCCATCTTGGTATACCCTACGTATGCCTAGGAAGCTACCGCGCATGCGTCAAATTCATTTCGAACATGCGCGGGCTTCCGGGCGGACAGGTAAGTGTACACACACTCACTTTTCTCGTCGAGAAACACGCCGAGGAGAATCTCGACGAGAAAATAGAGAGCAGGTTCTCTATTTTCTCGTCGAGGTTTCTTGTCGGTTTTCTCGACGAGAAACACGCTAGCAGCGTACACACGACCGATTTACTCGGCAAGACCTCTCTGCCAGCAAGTTTCTTGCTGGTTCTTGCCGAGAAAATCGGTCGTGTGTACGAGGCCTCACAGTTATTCTTGGTGGGTGCTGGAACGCCCTGCTGTCAACTATTATATCAGGAATTGTAATAACATATAATTGTTGATCAGTGGTAGTAAAAATTGTGCCTTTGATGGTGGTGCTGGTGCCACAACACTGTAAGGCCTGACAGTTACTCTTGGTGGGCGCAGCAATGGGCCCTGCTGTGAATTATTAGATCAATAATTATAATTGCATGCCCCTGTTGAATAGGTGCTGAAAAATTGGGCCTTTGGTGGTGGTGGTGGTGGTGATGGTGGTGCTGGTGCCACAACACTGTAAGGCCTGACAGTTACTCTTGGTGGGCACAGCAATGGGTCCTGCTGTGAATTATTAGATCAATAATTATAATTGCATGCCCCTGTTGAACAGGGGCTGAAAAATTGGGCCTTAGGCACTGGTGGCACAACACTGCAACCCCTCACAGATACTGTACTTGGAGCACAGCAATGAGGCCTGTTGCAAAGTATTGCATCAAAAATTTTAATTACACGCCCCTGTTAAACAGGGGCTGAAAAATTGGGCCTTAGCCACTGGTGGCGTCACCCATAAACCAAAATGATCTTCCAAGCTATCATCATTAATCGTATCATTGAGGAGGAGGAGGAGGATAGCCAGTCAACATAACAGCACAGGCACTCAGCATCAGCATCAGTCTTGAAGGGATGTGACATTTTAAAATCAATTAGTCTGTTATATCAGCATCTGGTGTGTGGTAGCTGGTGGTGATCCAAGACTGGTTCATCTTGATGAAAGTCAGTCGATCAACTGAGTCGGTGGACAGGCGCACCCTGTGATCCGTGACAAATCCTCCAGCAGCACTGAATGTGCGTTCTGAAAGAACGCTGGATGCAGGACAGGCCAGTAGCTCAATTGCATACTGTGCAAGCTCTGGCCAGTGATCCATCCTCAAGACCCAGTAAGCCAGAGGATTTTCGGTGGGGAAGGTGTCCAAGTCTGACCTTGCCCCTAGGTATTCCTGGACCATGTATATCAGACGCTGGCGATGGTTGCTGGAACCGATCATACTTTGGGGCTGCGGACTAAAGAATTGTCTGAACGCATCGGTCAGACGGCCACCTTCCCCACCGCTCCTTCTTTGACTGCCCGAAGCCTCAGCAACTCGTTGTCCAGGACCAGGAGTTTGTAACCTCCCAGTCTCTGGGAACGCGTTGCAAAGACCTTTCTGCAAGGCCTCCCGGAGTTGTCTCATCCTCTGCTCCCTCTGCGACGGTACGATAAGGTCCGCAACCTTACCCTTGTACCGTGGATCAAGGAGAGTGGCCAGCCAGTAATGGTCCCTTTCCTTGATCTGAAGAATACGAGGATCCTTCCGCAGACTTTGCAGGATCAGGGAGGCCATGCAGCGTAGGTTAGCTGAGGCATTCAGTCCGGAGTCCTCTGGGTCACTAAGGACGACATGATCCGCAGCCACCTCCTCCCAGCCACGGACAAGTCCACTGGTTTCTTGGGACTGTAAATCATCCCTAAAAGACTGCTGCTGATGATGCTGAGTGCCAGCCTCCACCTCCATGCTGACACAATCCTCCTCCTCCTCCTCTTCCTGTGCGATGGGTGGGACAGAAGGAACACTGTCTGGGTAAAGGGGGCCTTGAGAGGCAAGGAAGTCCTCCTCTTCCTGCCTCTGTTCTGCCTCAAGTGCCCTGTCCATTATTCCATGCAGCGTGTGCTCCAACAGGTGGACAAGAGGTACAGTGTCACTGATGCATGCACTGTCACTGCTCACCATCCTCGTGGCCTCCTCAAATGGTGCCAGGACAGTGCATGCATCCCTGATCATGCCCCACTGGCGTGGTGAAAAAAAACCCGAGCTCCCCTGACCCTGTCCTGGTGCCGTAGTCGCACAGGTACTCATTGATGGCCCTCTGCTGTGTGTGCAGCCGCTGCAGCATGGCCAACGTTGAGTTCCACCTGGTGGGCATGTCACATATAAGGCGGTTCTTGGGCAGGTTCAACTCCTTTTGCAGCTCAGCCAGGCGAGCACTGGCATTATAAGATCTGTGGAAATGCACACAGACTTTCCTGGCCTGCCTCAGGACATCCTGTAAGCCCGGGTACCTGCCCAAGAACCGCTGCACCACCAGGTTAAGGACGTGAGCCATACAGAGCACATGGGTCAGTTGTCCCTGTCGGAGGAAGGAGAGGAGGTTGGTGCCATTGTCGCAAACCACCATTCCTGGCTTAAGCTGGCGTGGCGTCAACCACCTCTCGGCCTGCCCCTGCAGAGCAGACAGGACCTCTGCCCCAGTGTGGCTCCTGTCCCCCAAACACACCAGCGCAAGCACGGCATGGCATCTTTTTGCCTGCGTACTTGCGTAGCCCCTTGAACGCCTACGGAGCACCGCTGGTTCCGAGGACAAACCACAGGAAGAGGCCATGGAGGAAGAAGAAGAGGAGGGGGTGGAGGAGAGAGGTGTGTCACAACCAGTAGTAGCATTTTGGAGGCGTGGCGGTGGAACAACCTCCAACACTACTGCACCTTGTCCTGCATCCTTCCCAGCTGCCAAAAGAGTGACCCAATGGGCCGTGAAAGAAAGGTAACGTCCCTGTCCATGCCTGCTGGACCATGAGTCAGCGGTAATATGCACCTTACCGCTGACCGCCCTGTCCAGGGAGGCCAAGACATTGCCTTCCACATGCCTGTAGAGAGCCGGAATCGCCTTCCGTGCAAAAAAGTGGCGTTTGGGAACCTGCCACTGAGGAACCGCACATTGCACAAACTCACGGAAGGGGGCCGAGTCTACCAACTGAAAAGGCAGCAGTTGAAGCGCCAGCAATTTAGCCAAGCTAGCATTCAACCGCTGGGCATGTGGATGGCTGGGAGTGAACTTCTTTCGACGGTCCAGCAGCTGGGGCAGGGAAATTTGCCTGGTAGAATCGGACGTTGGTGTACTGCTAGCAGAGTGCCCGCAAGTACTTGCCTGTGACACACCTAATTCTACACCTTCATTCCTCTCAGAGCAGGTTTCAGAGAGGAGTGAAGGTATAGTGGGGTTGGAGATCCCAGCTGATGCGGTGCAAGAAGAGGTCAGCTTTGTTCTTTGGTGTGGGTCTTTAAGGTAGGCTTGCCAACGAGCTGCATGGCAGGTCAACATATGTCTGATCAAGCATGTGGTGCCCAAGCGGCTGATGTTTTGGCCACGCGATATACGCTTGAGACATATGTTGCAAACAGCAGCTGTGCGATCTGATGCACTCGCCTCAAAAAAGGCCCACACCAAAGAACTTTTTGAATGACGGGCAGAGGCAGCGCCCTGCACAGGCGGAGCTCTGCGGTGTGATTCCGTCGGTGTGCTGCCCATACGCTGGCCACTCAAGGGCATCCTGCCTCGTTGGAGTTGTGCCTCCTCCTCCTCCTCCTCCTCCTCCTCTCTCCTATTAGGCACCCACGTGGAGTCAGTGACCTCATCATCCCCTCCCTCCTCATCACTGGAGCCAATCTGGCAGTATGCTGCAGCTGCTGGAGCATGACTGCCAGATTGGTGTCCTTCTTGAGCATCCCCTCTCTCTGCTCTCACGCTGCTGCCTTCCTGTAGCTGGGTATCATCATCAGATCCTTCGAAACGCTGGGCATCCTCCTGGAGCATGTACCCAACACTGTGCTCAAACAGTTCGGGGGACTCCTCAGGAGGACATGGTTGGTCTAGGGAAGGATTGACTAATGAAGATAATGATACCAGAGAAGAGGACGCTTTGGCAGCTGCTTTGCCAGTACCCTGAGCCTGGGTGAGAGAGGATGAGGAGGATGAGGTGGGCTTGGTCATTCACTCTACCAAGTCTTCGGCATGATGTGGCTCAACATGTCCAGCTGCCGAAAAGAAGGACAAGCGTGTCCCATGGCCATGTGCTGATGACAATGCACCGCGTCCACGACCAGCACTGTTGCCCCCAGACACAGAGCCTGCTTGCCCTCTTTTTTTGCCTCCTGACTGTCTGCCTCTCCTTGTTTGCCTTCCAGATATTTTAATGGATGGCCTGCAGGGAGATGGGAAAAATAGCAATAAGGGCTACCTTCAGGTGTATACTGTGCAGGAGGCTTAGCAACAATGACACTGACACTGTCCCCTGCCTATCCTTCTCTGTCCCTAAACTCAAGGATTTGAAATATGGAACAGCAAAATTGGTTTAGAACAGAATAGCACACTGTCAGTTTCACTCACTGTACCTCTCTGTCCCTAAACTCAAGGATTGAAAATATGGTTCAGCAAAATTGGTTTAGAACAGAATAGGACACTTTCCCTCACTGTCCTACTCTGTCCCTCCCTACAAACAAGATTTAGCACAGAATAGCACACTGATAATTTCCATGAGTGTCCTTCTCTGTCCCTAAACTCAAGGATTGAAAATATGGAACAGCAAAATTGGTTTAGAACAGAATAGCACACTGACACTTTCCCTCACTGTCCTACTCTGTCCCTCCCTACAAACAAGATTTAGCACAGAATAGCACACTGATAATTGCCACGAGTGTCCTTCTCTGTCCCTAAACTCAAGGATTGAAAATATGGAACAGCAAAATTGGTTTAGAACAGAATAGCACACTGACACTTTCCCTCACTGTCCTACTCTGTCCCTCCCTACAAACAAGATTTAGCACAGAATAGCACACTGATAATTTCCACGAGTGTCCTTCTCTGTCCCTAAACTCAAGGATTGAAAATATGGAACAGCAAAATTGGTTTAGAACAGAATAGCACACTGACACTTTCCCTCACTGTCCTACTCTGTCCCTCCCTACAAACAAGATTTAGCACAGAATAGCACACTGAAAATTGCCACGAGTGTCCTTCTCTGTCCCTAAAATCAAGGATTGAAAATATGGAACAGCAAAATTGGTTTAGAACAGAATAGCACACTGACACTTTCCCTCACTGTCCTACTCTGTCCCTCCCTACAAACAAGATTTAGCACAGAATAGCACACTGAAAATTGCCACGAGTGTCCTTCTCTGTCCCTAAAATCAAGGATTGAAAATATGGAACAGCAAAATTGGTTTAGAACAGAATAGCACACTGACACTTTCCCTCACTGTCCTACTCTGTCCCTCCCTACAAACAAGATTTAGCACAGAATAGCACACTGATAATTGCCACGAGTGTCCTTCTCTGTCCCTAAACTCAAGGATTGAAAATATGGAACAGCAAAATTGGTTTAGAACAGAATAGCACACTGACACTTTCCCTCACTGTCCTACTCTGTCCCTCCCTACAAACAAGATTTAGCACAGAATAGCACACTGATAATTGCCACGAGTGTCCTTCTCTGTCCCTAAACTCAAGGATTGAAAATATGGAACAGCAAAATTGGTTTAGAACAGAATAGCACACTGACACTTTCCCTCACTGTCCTACTCTGTCCCTCCCTACAAACAAGATTTAGCACAGAATAGCACACTGATAATTGCCACGAGTGTCCTTCTCTGTCCCTAAACTCAAGGATTGAAAATATGGAACAGCAAAATTGGTTTAGAACAGAATAGCACACTGACACTTTCCCTCACTGTCCTACTCTGTCCCTCCCTACAAACAAGATTTAGCACAAAATAGCACACTGACACTTTCCCTCACTGTATCTCTCTGTCCCTAAACTCAAGGATTGAAAATATGGTTCAGCAAGATTGGTTTAGAACAGAATAGCACACTGACACTTTCCCTCACTGTACCTCTCTGTCCCTACAAACAAGGATTAGCACAGAATAGCACACTGTCACTGACACTCTCCCTACCTATCCTTATTGGTCCCTAAACACAAGGAATCCAGGATTAGTAAAGGAAAAATAATGACACTGTCCCTGCCTATGCTTCTCTTTCCCTGCTCCGGAACACACTACACAAGGCCGCCGCGCTGGCGGCCTTTTATAGTGTGGGGCGTGTACTAAACGCCCTCAGCAATAATTGGCCACAGGCATCCTGCCTGTGGCCAATCATTGCTCTCCTCGCTGCCGGCGCTGTGATTGGCCAAGCATGTGGGGTCACAGTGCATGCTTGGCCAATCACAGCGCCTGGATGACACTGCGATGGCGTAGTGCATTGTGGGCCGTTCGCGTCACTCGAATTTGGCGCGAACGGCCCAAATCGTTCGATCTTCGTCGAACGATTGAACAGCCGATGTTCGAGTCGAACGTATGTTCAACTCGAACACGAAGCTCATCCCTACTCAAGACCCAGTAACCCAGAGGATTTTCGGTGGGAAAGGTGTCCAAGTCTGATCTTGCCCCTAGGTATTCCTGCACCATGTAAAACAGACGGTGGCGATGGTTGCTGGAACCGATCATACCTTGGAGCTGCAGACTAAAAAATTGTCTGAACGTATCTGTCAGACGGCCACCTTCTCCACCCCTCCTTCTTTGACTGACCGAAGCCTCAGCAACACGTTGTCCAGGACCAGGAATTTGTAAACTCCCAGTCTCTGGGAACGCGTTGCACAGACCTTTATGCAAGGCCTCCCAAAGATGTTTCATCCTCTGCTCCCTCTGCGACGCCAAGATAAGGTACGCAACCTTACCCTTGTAATGTGGATCAAGGAGGGTTGCCAGCCAGTAATGATCCCTCTCCTTGATACCACGAATACGAGGATCCTTCCGCAGGCTTTGCAGGATCAGGGAGGCCATGCAGCGTAGGTTTGCTGAGGCATTTGGTCCGGAGTCCTCTGATCCGCAGCCACCTCCTCCCAGCCACGTACAAGTCCATGGGTTTAATGAGACTGTAATTGATCCCTTGAAGACTGCTGCTGATGCTGAGTGCTAGGCTCCACCTCCATGCTGACACAATCCTCCTCCTCCTCCTCCTCCTCCTCTTCCTGTGTGATAGTTGGGCCAAGAAAGAACACTGTCTGAATAAAGGGGTCCTCCTCTTCCTCCCTCTGTTCTGCCTCAAGTGCCCTGTCCATTATTCCATGCAGCGTGTGCTCCAACAGGTGGAAAAGAGGGACAGTGTCACTGATGCATGCACTGTCACTGCTCACCATCCTCTGCCTCCTCAAATGGTGACTGGACAGTGCATGCATCCCTGATCATGGCCCACTGGCGTGGGGAAATAAACCAAGCTCCCCTGACCCTGTCCTGGTGCCATATTGCAACAGATACTCATTGATGGCCCTCTGCTGCGTGTGCAGCCGCTGCAGCATGGCCAATGTAGAGTTCCACTTGGTGGGCATGTGACAGATTAGGCGGTTCTTGGGCAGGTTGTATTCCTTTTGGAGGTCAGCCAGCCGAGCACTGGCATTATATGACCAGCGGAAATGCCCACAGAGTTTCCTGGCCTGCTTCAGGACATCCTGTAAGCCCGGGTACCTGCCCAAGAACCGCTGCATCACCAAGTTAAGGACGTGAGCCAAACTTGGCACATGGGTCAGTTGTCCCTGTCCGAGGGCGGAGAGGAGGTTGGTGCCATTGTCGCAAACCACCTTTCCTGGCTTAAGCTGGCGTGGCGTCAACCACCTCTGAGCCTGCCCCTGCAGAGCTGACATAATCTCTGCCCCAGTGTGGCTCCTGTCCCCCAAGCACACCAGCTCAAGCACCGCATGCCATCTTTTGGCCTGCGTACTTGCATAGCCCCTTGAACGCCTACGGAGCACCGCTGGTTCCGAGGACAAAGCACAGGAAGAGGCCACGGAGGAAGAATAAGAGGAGGGGGTGGAGGAGAGAGGTGTGTCAGAATCACCAATAGTAGCATTTTGGAGGCGTGGTCAATGCGCCGTGAATGATAGGTAACGTCCATGCCTGCTGGACCATGAGTCAGCGGTAATATGCACCTTACCACTGATCGCCCAAACTCACGGAAGGGGGCAGAGTCTACCAACTGAAAAGGCAGCCTTTGAAGTGCTAGCAATTTAGCCAAGCTAGCATTCAACCGCTGGGCATGTGGATGGCTTGGAGCGAACTTCTTTCGGCGGTGCAGCAGCTGGGGCAGGGAAATTTGCCTGGTACAATCTGACGTCGGTGTACAGATAGCAGATTGCCCGCAAGTACTTGGCTGTGACACA
The DNA here is from genome assembly GCA_029206835.1 of Rana muscosa. NCBI lineage: Eukaryota > Metazoa > Chordata > Amphibia > Anura > Ranidae > Rana > Rana muscosa. The sequence continues at coordinate 335,860,840 of CM055117.1, forward strand.
CCTAATTCTACACCTTCATTCCTCTCAGTGCAGGTTTCAGAGAGGACTGAAGGTATAGTGGGGTTGGAGATCCCAGCTGATGAGGAGCAAGGAGAGGTCCGCTTTGGTGTGGGTCTTTTAGGTGTGCTTGCCAACGAACTGCATGGCAGGTCGACATATGTCTGATCAAGCATGTGGTGCCCAAGCATGTGATGTTTTGGCCACGCGAGATACGCCTGAGACATATGTTGCAAATAGCAGTGCTGTGATCTGATGCACTCGTCTCAAAAAAGGCCCACACCAAAGAACTTTTGGAATAACGCGCAGAGACAGCAGCGCGCTGCACATGCGGAGCTCTGCAGTGTGATGCAGTCAGTGTGCTGCCCTTAAGCTGGCCCCTGGAGGGCATCCTGCCTCGTTGGAGATGTGCTGCCTCCTCCTCCTCCTCCTCTTCTCTCCTATCAGGCACCCACGTGGAGTCAGTGAACTCATCATCCCCTCCCTCCTCATCACTGTAGCAAACCTGGCAGTATGCTGCAGCTGGGGGAACATGACTGCCAGATTGCTGTCCTTGTTGGGCACCCCCTCTCTCTGGGCTCACGTTACTGCTTTCCTCTAGCTGGGTTCCATCATCGGAGCCTTCAAAACGCTGGGCATCCTCCTGGAGCATGAACCCAACACTGTGGTCAAACAGTTCGGGGGGTTGGTTTTCGTAGTGCCTGTTTTGCCTGAATAAATATACGTTAGATTGGAGTGCAGCTGTCCTCACTAGTTCGGGGGACTCCTCAGGAGGACAAGATGGGGCTAGGGAAGGAGTGACTGATGCCATTGAGCGGAGGGAAGAGGCCGCGTTGGCAGCTGCTTTGCCAGACAAAGTACCCTGAGCCTGGGTGAGAGAGAGAGGATGAAGAGGACTAGGACAACTTGGTCGTCCACTCTACCAAGTCTTCGGCATGTTGTGGCTCAACATGGCCAGCTGCCGAAAAGAAGGACAAGCATGTCTCACGGCCACGTGCTGATGAGGATGCACAGTGTCCACAACCAGCACTGTTGCCTCTAGACACAGAGCCTGCTTGCCCTCTTTTATTGGCTCGTGACTGTCTGCCTCTCCTTGTTTGCCTTCCAGACATACTAATGGCCTGCAGTGAGATGTAGCCACACAAAGTGGGATGTGTGTGTGTGTATGTGTGTGTATGTGTATATATATATATGTATGTATATATATATATATATATATATATATATATATCCTGATTATACTGCAGCTAGCAGAATCAACTGCCTGCTGTGGTATTAGTATGAGAACACCAGCAATTGTCTTCAGTTAGTTTTAGGTGCACACTGTGCAGAGGACACAGTACACTAACTGAAAATACTTGCAGCTCCCTGCCTGTGGTATTAGTATGAGAACACCACCAATTGTATTCAGGTACCTTTTAGGTGCACGCTGTGCAAAGGACACAGTACACTAAATGAAATTAATGCAGCTCCCTGCCTGTGGTATTAGTATGAGAACAACACCAATTGTATTCAGGTACCTTTTAGGTGCACGCTGTGCAAAGGACACCGTACACTAAATTAAATTAATGCAGCTCCCTGCCTGTGGTATTAGTATAAGAACTAAAAGAAAAAAGGCAGTTGCGCTGCAAAAAATGACAACACATATGATATATGAGATGCTATCTTAATATAAATATAGTGAAAAAAATGACCAAAAAGGTCTGCATTAAAAAGGAAATAACTAGTATGTGACAGTCTGAGGTAATCCTTAAAATGTCCACATTGCAATACTGAAAGGCAGGAGTGACCATATGTAAAGTTCCACAGTGACACTATAGCAGGTAGACAATCTCTCATGCAGGTAGATAATCGTGACTCCACACTCTTAGACACCAAAGAAGAAAGTGCGAGGAGGAGGAGGGAGTGTCTTCGCTCAGCTCTAGTGATAGAGGAGGACAGCGCCCCATAGTGGTATCATCTCAGACTACAACCACAGCTCTTTCCTCGTAAATCTATCGGAGATAATGTCTTTTTGGGGATCATACTCCCGGGAGTGTATTGAGGAGCCAGAGTGTGGAGGAGGAATACATCTTGTATGCTGATCTACAGTGTAAAGACCCTTGGCGGGGGAATAAAGCCACAAGCGTTTGTGATCTCTTTCACTGAGATCCACATGAGCTGGTAAGCGGATCTGATATCTGAGGTGGAGGATCTTTGCTTTTATCATCATTGCACTTTCTTCTTTGGTGTCTAAGAGTGTGGAGTCACGATTATCTACCTGCATGAGAGATTGTCTACCTGCTATAGTGTCACTGTGGAACTTTACATATGGTCACTCCTGCCTTTCAGTATTGCAATGTGGACATTTTAAGGATTACCTCAGACTGTCACATACTAGTTATTTCCTTTTTAATGCAGACCTTTTTGGTCATTTTTTTCACTATATTTATATTAAGATAGCATCTCATATATCATATGTGTTGTCATTTTTTGCAGCGCAACTGCCTTTTTTCTTTTAGTATTTGTTATTGTGTGTATCCACATTTTCAGTTGCAGCAGCAGTTATTTAATTTAACATTTTTTGTAATTTTTGACATGCGCAGTAGTTTTCTTTACTATTAGTATAAGAACACCACCAATTGTATTCAGGTACCTTTAGATGCATGCTGTGCAGAGGACACAGTACACTAAGTGAAAATACTCTAACATGGATTGACACATATGGGGGTGAGAGAGGGCTGCACATCCCGATTTGAATATTAGAACACAAAAAGAACATTTTCCCGTGGGGTTTTAAAGCAGAAAAGAAGAATCAATGGTAGATAAAATGTAAATTTTATTGGAAAGATTGCGATGACGCATATAGCATAAAAAGATGAATTCATGAATCTTATAAGCTCTGGTAATTAAAAAACCAACAATGGAACACAGAAATACTACAATTCACATACATGGTGTACATTTAGGATGGTATGACATTACAAATTTAATGCATTACGATGTACTGTAGAAGAGACCTCGATGCATTTCGACCTCTCTAGGTCTTCCTCAAGGGGATTGAATTGTTCTATAGGACATCAAAAAATAAAAGATTATATATACAAATTAATCATGTTTCCTGCATCTTCTGTCATAAAGGGTAATTGTATAGGCATTTTTTTCAAATGTATTAATTTATTAAAAGAAGTACAGGGAAAACAGATTGCTAAATCGATCATCGTTAATGAAAAATTGCATATTTACCCTCTGTATCGAATTGAATGGTGAAACCGGAGACTTTCGTCTTAAAAGCGTAATTGCGTATGCACTCCCAGGGTTCCCAATGAGGGTCCGTATTGGCCGAGGCGCCCACCTCCCACTCCATGGCGGATCTGCTCCACAGCTCGTCCGACTCAAAAGGGGTCACACGCTTTGAGAGTATCCCAATAGCGGGCAAGAAAGCAGGGGAGGAGGGTAACAGTGTACCATGTAACCAACACCTGAAGGTTATAATTTCAATCATCTTACTATGTTTCATATAATACTCTTAGTCATCTATTTGTCAATATAATTTACCCTCTGTATCGAATTGAATGGTGAAACCAGAGACTTTTGTATTAAAAGCGTAATTGCGTATGCACTCCCAGGGTTCCAAATGAGGGTCCGTATTGGCCGAGGCGCCCACCTCCCACTCCATGGCGGATCCGCTCCATATTGTATTTGTTATACCTGGTATTAAGACCCACTATACCATTTTTTTATCATTATCACTCATATACATCAGTTATTACTGCAACAATTAATACCATATCATATATAAAACGGCTATACATTAATATAAATCATTAACCCTTTCCCTCCCTCCCCCTCTTTAGGGGGCCACGCCGGTGGCCTTATATAGTGTGGGGCGTGTACCTACTCTTCTGAGCCATGATTGGCCAAAGTCACCCTGGCTTTGGGCAATTACGGCTCTCTGTACTTACGGCGCTGTGATTGGCCAAGCATGCGGGTCATAGTGCATGCTTGGCCAATCATCATCATCCAGCAATGCACTGCGATGCCGCAGTGAATTATGGGCCGTGACGCACCAATCGAATTTGGCGCGAACGGGCCATAATGTTTGAAATTCGGCGAACAGCCGAACAGGCGATGTTCGAGTCGAACGTGGGTTTGACTCAAACTCGCAGCTCATCCCTACTGTTATGCTGAGTGACTGTCCTCTTCCTCCTCAATGTTCATGTTGATAGCTTGTAAGAACATTTTTGGTTCTGGGCACCGCCACCAGTGGCTAAGACCCAATTTTTCTGCCCCTGTTTAACAGGGGCGTGTAATTACAATTTTTGCTGTAATACGTTGCAGCAGGGCTCATTCCTGCACTCCAACTATAGTATCTGTGAGGGGTTGCAGTGTTGTGGCACCAGTGCCTGTGGCTAAGGCCCAATTTTTCTGCCCCTGTTTATCAGGGGCATGTAATTGAAATTTATGCTGTAATACTTTGCAGCAGGGCTCATTCCTGTGCTCCAACTAGAGTATCTGTGAGGGGTTGCAGTGTTGTGGCACCAGTGCCTAAGGCCCAATTTTTCTGCCCTGTGGCGTGTAATTACAATTTTTGCTGCAATACTTTGCAGCAGGACTCATTCCTGCACTCCAACTAGAGTATCTGTGAGGGGTTGCAGTGTTGTGGCACCAGCACCAGTGCCTAAGGCCCAATTTTTCTGCCCCTGTTCAACAGGGGCATGTAATTACAATTATTGATCTAATATTTCACAGCAGGGCCCGTTCCTGTGCCCACCAAGAGTAACTGTAAGGGCTTACAGTGTTGTGGCAACACCACCACACCGTCCACCACCAAAGGCCCAATTTTTCTGACCCTGTTCAACAGGGGCATGTAATTACAATTCTTGATCTAATATTTCACAGCAGGGCCCGTTCCTGCGCCCACCAAGAGTAACTGTGAGGGCTTACAGTGTTGTGGCAACACCAACACCGAAGGCCCAAATTTCTGCAGAGTATATAGGGCAGGCCCCTACTTTCAAACATCCGACTTTCAAACGACTCCTAATTACAAACAGAGGGAGACAACAGGAAGCGAGAGGAAATCTACCCCTAGGAAGGGAAATTCTCTCCTGTAAGAGTTAATATGGGGAAAAAGGTGTCTCCTCTCCACTGATGCTTTATCACCAATCCTTGTTTCCCTAAAAACCCAAAATTTTCAAAATCCAATTGTCATTGGGACAGAAAGTGAGGTGAAATCTTCTGAACAGGTACAGCAAAATAAATGTTACAGGGGTGATAACCCTTCCCTATGTTTTCCAAAAAGCTTAAAAATAGATTTTTTGGCTGGAGCTACACTTTAAAAATGTACCAGTTCAAAATTACAAACATATTCTACTTAAGAACAAACCTACAGTCCCTGTCTTGTTTGCACCGCCTGTATACCGCTGTTCAGCGTATATAGGGCCTGGGGGCCCCACGCCTTTCCTTTTTTAATTTGCGTGCGGGGTTCCCCTAATATCCATACAAGACCCAAAGGGGCTGGTAATGGGCTGTTTTTAATGCCGTTTTTTCTCAATGATTTTCATCCATATTGCCGGGACCAGACATTACATTAAAGCAACAAGTAGTTTTAAATTACTTTTATTCCTTTAGAAATTTCATTTTGTGCAGGGACAGTTCTAAACACGGGAAACACGCGCCACTTTACAGGAATACTATAGACACCCCCCAAGCACGATATTTTAAGGAATATTTCACTTTTATTTTTTCACTTTAAGCATCATTAAAATCACTGCTCCTGAAAAAAAATCAGTTTTTAAAACTTTTTTTTGCATTGATACATGTACCCTGGGGCAGGACCCGGGTCCCCAAACCCTTTTTAGGACAATAACTTGCATATTAGCCTTTTAAATTCGCACTTTTGATTTCTCCCGTTCGAGTCCCATAGACTTTAATGGTGTTCGAAAGTTTGTGCAAACTTTCGGTCCGTTCGCATGTTCGCATGTTCGCATGTTCTGGATGTGAACCGAACCGGGGGGGGGGTGTTCGGCTCATCCCTAGTGTATAGCTAGCTTAAAGTGTGTTACCCTACATATTGATGTGTGTGTTCACATATGAAGTACCTGGTTGATCACCTTTATTCTTTGTTTTAAATGGACCACACAGAAGCAGGCCTGTTCTTGTGTGGTCAGTCTTCATTTTTTGCTGTCTGTTCAGAGGTACAGGACACTGTGAAGACACGCAGCCTGCCTGTATTGGGTAGTTTGTTCAGCCTCAATGGCCCCCAACCAATCACAGCCTGTCTTTGGCACACACCCCCTCCCAATCACAGCCTGCCTCTTGAACATTCACCCTGCTCAAGCACTGCAGATGCCTCAGGCTGAACAGACTATGGAATAAATAGAAGCACACGGTGTGTCTGCAATGTGTCCTTTAACTCGTCCCCCATTATCAGGAAAAGGAGATGCATGGTCACATGTCTGAACTTTGAACCTTGTAAAAAAGGTAAGAAAGATCATTTTTGAAACTAAGCAAAACCAATCATGGTACCTGCGATGTTATAACTGTATTGGAAAGAATCTGTGACACTGTATGTTTACAACTAATTTAAGAGTATTTGGAAAATATATCTTTCTCCATTCACGTCTGCAGGTAAAAGTGTATGTATAGCCAAAACTGTAGTTTTTAGTCTTGAATGTTTGTCTCTATTTGTTCTAGAGACAATTGTCAAGGACAGAAAATGATGGTTGTCGCCAGATCAAGAGGTGAGTGGAAATCTTTCATTGACCGAGAACTAAGAGAGGATTTTTCCCCTGCTCTGGAGAGATTTTCTTGCACCTACTATTGAGCCTTCAGCATAGGAAGTGAAAGCAAATTTACCCAAAGGGACATGGACCAGAAAAAATAAACTAGCAGGGGTTTTAATCCTTCCCTGTTTTTTCCAGAACTAAAAGAAAATGTTGGTATATACATACTATTTATGTGGCCTGAAGGGTTGTTCTTGAGGTAGGATACAGAAAGAAAAGGTATCCCAGTGTTGTGGAAACCTTGGTTGCAATTAACTGGATCTTAAATGATCCCCAAAAGGGCGAGGTACAAAGCGCTGGAATGCATGCTAATAATAGTGTTGATCAAACACTAATATACTCATTCACATACATAGGGTCTGCAGACTTGTGTCTTCACCACTAATTTGAATGCTGTATCATACACCAGAGAATAACAATCTTGGTTACACTGAGGAAAATAATACATTTACAACCTAGTTCATTCCCCGAAGACTGCTTTTTCAGGTTTTAGGACTCACTTTGTTGTTGTGAAGTGGATTACTCATTCCCCTTGTCCCGTAAGAGTACCACTGGTTATTAAGTTTGAGATATAGTTCATGCAGCTAATTGGTGACAACAAAGAATCTCCATACAAAATGAGCTTGATGAAGATTAGCCCAATTCAAAATGGCAACAAATGCTGCTATTGTTCTGCTTTCCCAGCTGTATTTGTTGCTAGAAACAGATCATTGTTTTTCTTTGAAGCAAAATGTTGGATTTAGAGTTATTTCCAAACTCTAAACCAGCAAAAATTGCATTAAAGCATTATTTTAAAAATAAACACTTGTTTATGTTAGTAAAATGTACCTAAAGCCATTTTGTAATACATTAGGGAAGGGTTAGAACCATTATCAGATGTTTAATGCTGTCTGTGTCTCCGCTGGGGAGCTTCATCTTCCCTGTGTGTCCTGATGACTATTGTCCCTGGGACTAAAAGTGAGAGAAAATCCAAACTTCTGAGCTGTCGCTGGAACAATAATAACAAATGGCAACTGTACCATACTCTACTGAAAAGAATATGCTTTCAATGTTGCTGTATAAATGTTAGCAGATTAAAAATTCTAAAACAAACCTCAACACATTTAGGCAATGTATTACCAGAATTGGCATCCATCTATAATTATTAGAATGATTCCCCAAGTTGATTGATAAAGCAAAACAATCAGAGGGTGCAATCTTTTTGACCATGGGGAGGATAAATTGGCAGCTGCATTACTTATTGGTTTTGTTTGTGTTTTACAGATTGGTATTTTTAAAACGTATAAGAAAAGAATACAATGTGACAAAGATCATCTATTCTTTATTTGGAGCAAATTGCTTTTAAGGAATGTTGGTGATCTGACATCAGTAGTAGATCCTTTTAAAGAGGAGGTCGGCCGACCCCTGCTAAAATGAAAAGCCAGCAGCTACACATTTACACTTTTAAAAATAGGACACTTACCTGTCCTGGAGTCCAGCGATGTCGGCACCGCAGCTGATGTTTCCATCAGCTGTCTGGTGCTGCCTCCGCCATTGCGTGTAAGGGAACTCTGCAGTGCAGCTGCGTTCTCCTACTGGCCTGGCGGCGGGGGAAGGAGGAGGGAAGATGAGGTAGCTGAACCGCTGACGTAATTTGCCACGGTCCTGTCTCCCGAAAGTGGGGACAGGATACCCATCAAAGACAGGTATCCGCTCCCCCCGAAAGGTGCCAAATGTGGCACCGGAGGGGGGGAACAAATTAGCGGAAGTTCCACTTTTGGGTGGAATTCCGTTTTAAGTCCTGTAAATTGCGATGTAGTTTTCATGGATTGGACTTGTTTTTCCAGCACATCGCACAGATGCTTGATGGATTGAGATCAGGAAAATTTGGAAGGCAAGTCAACACCTTAAAGGGACACATAAAGTTTCCCTTTTTTTTGCACACAAAAAACAAACAGTTTATACTTCCCTCCACTGTGCAGCTCGTTTTGCACACAGTGGCCCCGATCCTGGTCTTCTGGGGTCCCTTGGCGGCTGTCTCGGCTCCTCCCTGCAAGGACTCCACACCTTCATGCGAGTGAGCTTGCATGGTGTGCAGTTATTGCGGGCGCGCTCCCGTGATACAACGGCGGCCATAGCCGCCGACTGTATCACTCGGCCCCGCCCCCGGCGCGCCACGTCATTGGATGTGATTGACAGCAGCGCCAGCCAATGGCTGCGCTGCTTTCAATCCATCCAGTGTAGCCAATCGGCGGCCAGGCTGAGAACCGAGGAGGATGATGGGGACGAGCGCGGGACTTTCGAGGGGCCAGGTAAGTAAAACGGGGGCTCGGGGGGGGGGGGGGGGCGGTACTGTCGGATGTTTTTTCACCTTAATGCATAGGCTGCATTAAGGTGAAAAAACATGTACCTTTACAACCCCTTTTAAACTCGTTGTGTTCCTCAAACCATTCTTGAACCGTTTTTGCAGTGTGGCAAGGCTGAAAGAGGCCACTGCCATCAGGCAATACTGTTTATTTGCAGAAGTGTACTTGGTCAGCAACAATGTTTAGGTAAGTGGTGCATGTAAAATTTAACAACCACATGAATGGCAGGACCCATGGTTTGCCAGCAGATCATTTCCCAAAGCATCACACTGCCTCTGACAGTTTACCTTCCTCTCACATTGCATGCTGGTGCCTTCTTCCATTACTTCGTGGTCGAGTTCTGATGCTCATGTGCCCATTGTAGGCACTTTTGGTTGTGGGACACTTGTCAGCATGGGCACCCTGACTGGTCTGCAGCTATGAAGCCCCATACACAACAAACTGCAATGACCATTTTTCTGCTTTCAACACATCAACTTCAGGGACAATATGTTTACTTGCTGCCTAATACCTGTATATCCAATCGACTTTTAGATTTAATTGTAATGAAATAAATGTTTTTCCCTTTACCTGTCAGTGATCTTAATGTTCTGGTTGTCTGGATCTGTGTATTTCCAGTATCTCACAAAAGTGAGTACACCCTTCACATTTTTGTAAATATTTTATTATATCTTTTCATGTGACAACACTGAAGAAATTTACACTTTGCTACAATGTAAAGTAATGAGCGTACAGCTTGTATAACAGTGTAAATTTGCTGCCCCCTCAAAATAACTCAACACACAGCCATTAATGTCTAAACAGCTGGCAACAAAAGTGAGTCCACCCCTAAGTGAAAATGTCCAAATTGGACCCATAGTGTCAATATATTGTGTGGCCACCATTATTTTCCAGCACCGCCTTAACCCTCTTGGGCATGGAGTTCACCAGAGCTTCACATGTTGCCACTAGAGTTCTCTTCCACTCCTCCATGATGACATCACGGAGCTGGTGGATGTTAGAGACCTTGCGCTCCTTGACCTTCCGTTTGAGGATGCCCCACAGGTGCTCAATAGGGTTTAGGGCTGGAGACATGCCTAGCCAGTCCATCACCTTTACCCTCAGCTTCTTTAGCAAGGCAGAAGTCATCTTGGAGGTGTGTTTGGGGTCGTTATCATGTTGAAATACTGCCCTGCGGGCCAGTCTCCGAAGGGAAGGGATAATGCTCTGCTTCAGTATGTTGGCATTCATGGTTCCCTCAATGAACTGTAGCTCCCCAGTGCCGGCAGCACTCATGCAGCCCCAGACCATGACACTCCCACCACCATGCTTGACTGTAGGCAGGACACGCTTGTCTTTGTACTCTTAACCTGGTTGTCGCCACACCCGTTTGACACCATCTGAACCAAATAAGTTTATCTTGGTCTCATCAGACCACAGGACATGGATCCAGCTTGTCGTCAGCAAACTGTTTGTGGGGTTTCTTGAGCATCATCTTTAGAAGAGGCTTCCTTCTGGGATGACAGCAGACCAATTTGATAAAGTTTTTTGGCCTATGGTCTGAGCACTGACGGGCTGACTCCCCCCCCACCCCTTCAACCTCTGCAGCAATGCTGGCAGCACTCATATGTCTATTTCCCAAAGACAACCAAAAAGAGGTGAGTTGCCATCTAGATAAAGGAAGGCCCGTAGACGTGGTGTATCTGGATTTTGCAAAAGCATTTGACACAGTTCCCCATAAATGTTTACTGTACAAAAAAAGGTCCGTTGGCATGGACCATAGGGTGAGTACATGGATTAAAAACTGGCTACAAGGGCGAGTTCAGAGGGTGGTGATAAATGGGGAGTACTCGGAATGGTCAGGGGTGGGTAGTGGGGTCCCTCAGGGTTCTGTGCTGGGACCAATCCTATTTAATTTGTTCATAAACAACCTGGAGGTATGGGTAAACAGTGCAATCTCTATATTTGCGGACGATACTAAAGTAAGCAGCGCAATAACTTCTCCGCAGGATGTGGAAACCTTGCAAAAGGATCTGAACAAATTAATGGGGTGGGCAACTACATGGCAAATGAGGTTCAATGTAGAAAAATGTAAAATAATGCATTTGGGTGGCAAAAATATGAATGTAATCTATACACTGGGGGGAGAACCTCTGGGGAAATCTAGGATGGAAAAGGACCTGGGGGTCCTAGTAGATGACAGGCTCAGTAGTGGCATGCAATGCAAAGCTGCTGCTAACAAAGCAAACAGAATATTGGCATGCATAAAAAGGGGATTAACTCCAGAAATAAAGCGATAATTCTCCCGTTCTACAAGACTCTGGTCCGGCCGCACCTGGAGTATGCTGTCCAGTTCTGGGCAACAGTCCTCAGGAAGGATGTACTGGAAATGGAGAGAGTACAAAGAAGGGCAACAAAGCTAATAAAGGGTCTGGAGGATATTAGTTAAGAGGAAAGGTTGCCAGCACTGAACTTATTTTCTCTGGAGAAGAGACGCTTGAGAGGGGATATGATTTTAATTTACAAAAACCATACTGGTGACCCCACAATAGGGATAAAACTTTTTTGCGGAAGGGAGTTTAACAAGAAACGTGGCCACTCATTAAAATTAGAGAAAAAGAGGTTTAACCTTAAACTACGTAGATGTTTTTTTTCCTATAAGAGCGGCAAGGATGTGGAATTCCCTTCCACAGGTGGTGGTCTCAGTGGGGAGCATCGATGGTTTCAAGAAACTATTAGACCCCTTTCACACTGAGCCGCCCATAGCGTCGGAGGTAAAACTCCAATATTTTTACCGCCGACGCTATGGGCAGATTTGCGGCGCATTTCGGCCGCTAGCGGGGCACTTTTAAGCCCCGCTAGCAGCCGAGAAAGGGTTAAAACCACCCACAATGCACTGCTGAAGTAGCGCATTGAGGGCAGTATAGCCGCGCTGTCCCATTGATTTCAATGGGCAGGAGCGGTGGAGGAGCGGTAAACACACCGCTCCTTCACCGCTCCAAAGAAGCGGCTAGCAGGACTTTTTTTACTGTCCTGCTGGCGCAACACTCCAGTGTGAAAGCCCTCGGGCTTTCACACTGGAGACAATGGAGCAGCTGTTTGAGGGTGGGTTGCAGGCACTATTTTTAACGCTATAGCCCCTGCAATACGCCCTCATTGTGAAAGGGGTCTTAGATAACTACCTGAACGACCGCAACATACAGGGATATATAATGTAATACTGACATATAATCACACACATAGTAAATTGTAAATGTAGGACTCCGCGCTTAGGCAAGTTACATGCAGATTGCAGCCCCCCCAGAAAACTCCCTAAGGAGGATTAGAAATTAAAATGAAAATGTATAAGAGGGGGTAGTGGCACTATCTGAGCTAATAGACCAGGATTCTAATATCAAACGAACCAGAAGACAGTGTTAAATTGGATGTAAAAAAGCTTGAGTGTTTTTTACTGCTTGTTTTTACTTTTTTAAATAAACATACCGTTTTGGAATCACACTATGGGAGCTATTTTTTCTCTATTCACCTGAGGATTACCTAACTGCCACCCGCCATTGGCCCTTTCTGTTGGAGGACGTGTGAGCTGAGGACTGACCGTTGCCCCCCTGTATTCAGGACCCACCGTGTGGCGACACGGAAGCCGGATCGTATGTGCCCATTACCCCTGTAGGGGTTATAGGATCTGGTAAATGGGGACTCACGAGGGGATCACAAAGTCACCTTTATTCTGTTAAGAGCACCACGTCACCTTGGAACTGTTTGAAGATTTTCTGTTTACCAGCCATATTAACGATTTAACCCCTTTGATGGAGACACAGCTTGAACTCTAATTAAGGACAGTTGCAAGTCACATACCCTAAATGTGGATGTGTGACTGCTTAAGTATATAAATATGTGGATACTTTCACTGTCACTTTGTATGCGGAACACTGCAGCATACTTACAAATATTTTATATTAGTTTTTATCACTGTAATATTTACTCTGCACTGGTTTATGATGTATGGCTTTTTTACACTATGAATTGTGGTTGATTCATGCACCGTTTGCTTATTTGCACATTGCTAATGGCATCTGGGTTTTAGCTCTCAGTTCTTCTTATTACAAGCACCTGTAGGGCGCTGTAGGAGACGCCACTTCATTCACTTGTCACTGAGGAAATTTTCTGCCTGGTAGAGGCGAATTTAGTTTATATAATTTAATCACCTTTATGTTTTTTTTACATCCTATTTAACACTGTCTTCTGGTTCGTTTGATATTAGAATCCTGGTCTATTAGTTCAGGTAGCGCCACTACCCACTCTTATACATTTTCATTCTCAATCACACACATACAGTAGGTTGGATTTGATGGAACCTGTCCTTTTAAACCGCTGTATGGTCTTGGCCACCATGCTGCAGCTCAGTTTCGGGGTTTGGCAATCGTCTTATAGCTTTGGCCATCTTTATGTAGAGCAACAGTTCTTCTTTTTAGAGTTCTTTACCATGAGGTGCCATGTTGAATTTCCAGTGACCAGTATGAGAGAGTGAGAGCGATAACACCAAATTTAACACACCTGCTCCCCATTCACACCTGAGACCTTGTAACACTAACGAGTCACATGACACCAGGAGGGAAAATGGCTATTTGAGCCAATTTGGACATTTTCACTTTGGGGTCTACGCACTTTTGTTGTTAGCGGCTTAGACATTAATGGCTGTGTGTTGAGTTATTTTGAGGGTACAGCAAATGTACACTGTTATACAAGCTGTACACTCTCTACTTTACTTTGTAGAAAAGTGTCATTTCTATAGTGTTGTCACATGAAAAGATAAAATAAAATATTTACAAAAATGTGAGGGGTGTACTCACCTTTGTGAGATACTGTAGGTCGGTGAACATACAGAGTATGTATAGCTATGTCTGTAAGTATAGAGAGTATGAGGTTAATTTACTAAAGGCAAATCCACTTTGCACTACAAGGGCACTGCAAGTGCAGTCGCTGTAGATCTTTGACATTAAAAGCTAGAAGCTTAGGCTTTGAAATTTATCGCAAAATCTACATAAATCACTCAGTAAAAGTAAAAAAAAAAAAAAAACAGAAGAATGGACTCTTCTTTCTATGCAATGGACCAAAAGGGTTCACTGAGCTAATAAGAACCTTGGAGTTGCATGAAACCTTTTCATTATATTTAATCACTTGAAATCAACTAGCTGTGCATACAAGAGAAGAAATCCGTCGGCTGCAATTATACATCATATACAGTGTACAACATATATATATATATATATATATGGCCAGTATGGCCTGAATTTATAGGAGGAGTCCGGGGGGTATTTAAGCAGACCACTCACCTGTGGTCTTTGTCAGTTCCAGTGCGCAATACTTCATGTTACTAGGCCAACTCTTCCCAGCTCACTTCGTGTTCGTGAGTCTGTACGTTCGATTACAAGTCTGTTGCGGCTTCTCCGTTCGTGGTCTCCGTCAGCGGTTCTCACTCGCTGTTGCAGGTAGGATTCAAACCTTTTCGTATCATACGCGATGTTGCGGTTCCTTATGTTTTCTATCCCGCATCCCTTTCATACTTAAGCTGCCTCCGAGTTGTTGTCGGTCATGTCCCGACATCATTGGGCACAGGCGTAGTACATTTGTATGTTCCCTCTGCCTTACAGTGCCTTGCGAAAGTATTCGGCCCCCTTGAACTTTTCATCCTTTTGCCACATTTCAGGCTTCAAACATAAAGATATAAAATTTAAATTTTTTGTGACGAATCACCAACAAGTGGGACACAATTGTGAAGTGGAACGAAATCTATTGGATTTTTGAAACTTTTTTAACTAAGAAAAAAATGAAAAGTGGGGCGTGCAAAATTATTCGGCCCCCTTGTGTTAATACTTTGTAGAGCCACCTTTTGCTGCGATTACAGCTGCAAGTCGCTTGGGGTATGTCTCTATCAGTTTTGCACATCGAGAGACTGAAATTCTTGCCCATTCTTCCTTGCAAAACAGCTCAAGCTCAGTGAGGTTGGATGGAGAGCGTTTGTGAACAGCAGTTTTCAGCTCTTTCCACAGATTCTCGATTGGATTCAGGTCTGGACTTTGACTTGGCCATTCTAACACCTGGATACGTTTATTTGTGAACCATTCCTTTGTAGATTTTGCTGTATGTTTGAGATCATTGTCTTGTTGGAAGATAAATCTCCGTCCCAGTCTCAGGTCTTTTGCAGACTCCAACAGGTTTTCATCCAGAATGGTCCTGTATTTGGCTGCATCCATCTTCCCCTCAATTTTAACCATCTTCCCTGTCCCTGCTGAAGAAAAGCAGGCCCAAACCATGATGCTGCCACCATGTTTGACAGTGGGGATGGTGTGTTGAGGGTGATGAGCTGTGTTGCTTTTACGCCAAACATATCGTTTTGCATTGTGGCCAAAAAGTTTGATTTTGGTTTCATCGGGCCAGAGCACCTTCTTCCACATGTTTGGTGTGTCTCCCAGGTGGCTTGTGGCAAACTTTAGACGAGACTCTTTATGGATATCTTTGAGAAATGGCTTTCTTCTTGCCACTCTTCCATAAAGGCCAGATTTGTGCAGTGTACGACTGATTGTTGTCCTGTGGACAGACTCTCCCACCTCAGCTATAGTTCTCTGCAGTTCATCCAGAGTGATCATGGGCCTCTTGGCTGCATCTCTGATCAGTCTTCTCCTTGTCTGAGCTGAAAGTTTAGAGGGACAGCCAGGTCTTGGTAGATTTGCAGTGGTCTGATACTCCTTCCTTTTCAAAATGATCGCTTGCACAGTGCTCCTTGGGATGTTTAAAGCTTGGGAAATCTTTTTGTATCCAAATCCGGCTTTAAACTTCTCCACAACAGTATTACGGACCTGCCTGGTGTGTTCCTTGGTCTTCATGATGCTCTCTGTGCTTTCAACAGAACCCTGAGACTATCACAGAGCAGGTGCATTTATACAGAGACTTGATTACACACAGGTGGATTCTATTTATCACCATCAGTCATTTAGGACAACATTGGATCATTAAGAGATCCTCGCTGAACTTCTGGAGTGAGTTTGCTGCACTGAAAGTAAAGGGGCCGAATAATTTTGCACGCACCACTTTTCAGTTTTTTATTTGCTAAAAAAGTTTAAAATATCCAATAGATTTCATTCCACTTCACAATTGTGTCCAACTTGTTGGTGATTCTTCACAAAAAATTAAAATTTTATATCTTTATGTTTGAAGCCTGAAATGTGGCAAAAGGATGAAAAGTTCAAGGGGGCCGAATACTTTCGCAAGGCACTGTACTTGTCATCCCATTCACAAAGATACGATTCGTATGTAGATGCAAGCCTCTGTGCCGCTGTCGGTCGTTGTCCGGTACTACTCGAGACAGGCTTCGCTGTTTATAGGATTCACTCTCTATGGGGTTGCCGCTTCATCCATTTGAAGATTAGCATCTATTGATTGCACGGGTTCTGTGGCTGATTGAGGTGGTAATTAGACCCACCTGGTGCCTTGTCTGCACTTTGATTAGCCTGGGGGTCTGGGTGGTTGGTATGTGTTCAGTTGAGTAAGGGGTGGCATACACTCTACAACCAATTCATAACGGATTAATTTCATGCACTTTACAACCGCTTCGTATCGGATTCATTTAATTTCTCTTACAACCGATTCATATCAGATTAATTTCATTTCACGTACAACCGATTTCATATCGGATTCACTTCATACATTTAACAACCGGTTCGTATCTGATTCATTTAATTTCACTTACAACCGATTTCTTTCGTATTAATTTCATACATTTTATCACCGATTCATATCGGAGTGAATTCACTTTACAACCAATTCGTATCAGAATAATTTAATTTCACTTACAACCGTTTTCGTATCGGATTAATTTCATTCACCCTACAACTGATATATATCGGATTCATTTCATTTCACTTACAACCGATTTGTATCGGGTTCACTTCGTACATTTTACAGCCGTTCCGTATCGGAGTCATTTCACTTTACAACCGATTTGTATCGGATTAATTGCATACATTTTATAACCGATTCGTATCGGATTCATTTCATACTTTTTACAACCGATTCGTATCGGATTAATTTAATTTAATTTACAACCGATTCATATCTAATTTATTTTCTACAGTTTACAACTGATTCGTATCAGATTAATTTCATACATTTTACAACCGATTCGTATCAGTTATTTCACTTTACAACCGATTTGTATCGGATTCATTTCATACAGTTACAACCGATTCATATTGAATTAATTTCATTTCACTTACAACCGATTTGTATCGAATCAATTTCATACATTTTACAAAAGATTTGTATCGGAATTATTTAATTTTACAACAGATTTCATACTGTTACAACTGATTCGTATCGGAGTAATTTCACTTTACAACCGATTAGTATCGGATTAATTTTATACATTTTACAACAGACTCATATCAGACTCATTTAATTAATTTTACAACCGATTCGTATCGGACTCATTTCCTAATTTTACAACCGATTCGTATCGGAATTATTTCATTTTACAACTGATTTGTATCGGATTCACTTCATACATTTTACAACTGATTCGTATCGGAAATATTTCACTTTACAACCGATTCGTATTGGATTTATTTCCTACAGTTACAACCAACTCGTATTGGATTCATTTTATACATTTTACAACCTCGTATCGGACTCATTTCATTAATTTTACAACCGATTCATATCCGACTCATTTCACTTTACAACCGATTCGTATCGGACTAATTTCATTCATTTTACAACTGATTTGTATTAGGCTCATTTCATACCTTTTACAACCGATTTGTATTGGACTCAACTTATTAATTTTACAACCGATTCGTATCGAACCGATTTCATAAATTTTCATTTCATGCACTCTACAACCGATTCGTATCGGATTAAATTTCATACACCTTACAGCCGATTCGTATCGAACTAATTTCACGCACTACAACCGATTCGTATCAGATTAATTTCATACATTTTACAACCGATTAGTATCGGAGTCATTTCACTTTACAACCGATTCATATTGGAGTCATTTCACTTTACAACCGATTCATATCGGATTAATTTTTATTTCACTTACAACCGATTCATATCGGATTAATTTAATTTCACTTACAACCGATTTGTATCGGATTGATTTTCAACAGTTTACAACCGTTTCGTAAAGGATTAATTTCATACATTTTACAACCGATTCGTATAGGACTTATTTCACTTTACAACTAATTTGTAACAGATTCATTTCATACAGTTACAACCAATTTGTATCGGAGTCATTTCACTATACAACCGATTCGTATCAGACTCATTCCACTTTACAACCGATTGGTATCGGATTCATTTCATGCACTCTACAACTGATTCGTATTGGATTAATTTCATACACATTACAACCGATTCCTATCTGACTCATTTCACGCACTACACCCGATTCGTATTCGATTCATTTCACGCACTACAACCGATTCGTATTGGATACATTTTACAACCGATTCCTATCGGACTAATTTCATACATTTTACAAACGATTCGTATCGGACTCATTTCATACATTTTACAATCGATTTGTATCAGACTAATTTCTTACATTTTCAGGCACAGTTACAATCATTCTTGGTTATTGTTCAGTCCTACATATTCAAATTTCTGCTATCCTTTTCTTTTTTTCGCCTGGGAATAAGGCCTCCTTTCTTGCAATCGCTGCAAGCATTTCGCCAGTGGCACACGATCCGGCCAATTACTTCATCGGTGGCACACAATCCGGCCACACATTTTACCAGTGGCACACAATCCAGCCACTCATCGTCTCCAGTGGCCACTCACCGTTTTCTGTCTGTCATTTCTCCTTTAGGTCAGTCGAGTTCAGGTTCCATTCTGCACCAGGTTGGACGTTATGTTTGTCAGGTAAAAAATAAATAATAATAATAAAAACCACACAGGGATCGCATATTCACATGGGTCAGTCGCATACCAGTGGTGGGAGAGCTAATTTTAAGGAAAATAAATAAATAATTGTAACGACACCCTGTGTATGAAAGGGGTTAAAGTCGTTTAGGATATTCCATTCCCGAACACCAAGGCAGCTACCAACACTCCAGTCAGGTGAACAAGAAACCTATACAAACAATTCTCCCCCAAATATGAGACGAAGCTCCGTGTTGAAGGTCAAACAGGAATAACTCTTTATTGAGGAATACAGTCTTATATATAGAAAAATAGGAGGTTCCTGCAACATGCTCATACCACTCCAGCAATACACATGTGACCAGGAACCTAATTAACATGAGATCATTAACTAATCCCTTAGACAGCATAGGTGACTCATAGGCATGATCTTTCAGGTCCTAGTCTTGCTGTCTCCAAAACTACAATACACATTATCATACATATCAACACAGAACTCCTTCACACAATTACAGGGTCAATTAGCACAAGCAACAATGAAAGACCCTTAGGTTATCCTAGACTCGTTTACATTATAACAGACCGCAGATAGACAGGTGGTTGGAGTTGATGACATTAGTATCGTTAAGCAATAGACGGTCGGCTTGTTACATTGAACTTCCTGGAATGCCCAAATAAGGAGTTATACTTCCTGGGCATAGACCTCACAGTGTACAGGGGATAACATCTTCATACTTCTTGAGAAATATTGTTAATAAATGTTACTGTCCCATTTTAAGTAGTCCAAGATATATTTTCTCAGTCTTCTATGCCCCTAATGGACATAGGGTGATTTAGACATAAAAGGTGCATGGGAAGCTGAAGCAAGGGTATCTCATACTTTCCAAGAGATTCTGGGTTCCACGGGCCCTCCCGTTACAATAATAATAAATGGAAGGGTTTTCGAAGGGTGACCCTTCACCTATGCAGACAAGGTCGCCAAACGTTGAGCTTGTTGAGAGTGCAAGCATTGGCAGAATTGACACACATCACGAATTACAGAAAGCAACATTCCTACTTAGGCCATACCAGACTTCAGCTTTTTGCCCCAGTATGCCCTGGGGCTCTGGTCTACAGGTTTGTGCTGAGCACAGACAGGAACCCTAGCTATTGGTTACCTGGCCAGTCACCTCCTGGCTCACCTCGGTTGCCGCGCACTCTTTTGAGTTTTCCAAATTTCCACTCAACAGCGTTCAATGCTTCATAGCACAACCCGGCTTCCCTACAGCGCCTGTCATTTCTTTTCCTGTCCTTCTTGTTTTCCTTCTTATCTATATTTTCTGTATACCACTCCGCTCACTATCCTACTGCTACGACTCCTCTTAACACATGAACCCCCCCTCTCCTTGACTTCAGCTGGAATCATGCCTCAGGCCGGCAGCAGAGACTTCACCTCTGCCCCTCTGTCACCCCCTTTGCAGTTTCGTGTTGCAGTGTGCAGTCCCTCGGGGGATTGACCATCCTCAAGCTCACAGCAGTGCTGCAACGCAGGGGCTTTCCCTACTCCACTACAGCCAGGAAATCCGAGCTCTTTAGGCTGCTTTTCTGCCGCCAGTGACAGCTCAGCCCGATTTGTGCCCCCGGCACCACACGTCACGGTTCTATCTATCATGCAGCTTTCTACAGTTCGGTCTCTATCGTGAGGCATCTGCCATAAGCTACTAATCGTTACTTAGACCAATCCATTCGTAGGCTCGTACATGCTCATAACTCAGCTGATATTCTGCTTCACATATCCTGACAGCTCATTTCACACACCCTACTGCCCGATTTTAAATCTAGTCGCGTTGGTGGCACGACGATCCAAATCCTCGGCATGACACAACACGATTCCATTTTTCATACAGTCTCCATCAGTAGGCACCTGCCACAAGCTACCAGTTGTTACTCAGTCCATCCATCCGTACGTTCTTATGTACTTACAATCTTAGACAATATGACTGTCCTGATTCAGGCTAGTTTATCGGGAGGTAGGCTAGCCTGCTTGGAGCATGTCCTAGCCTTCATATCGTATTGCCACACGCAGCTGGCTTATCTTACAACACTGTCAGGCTATACTTAGCCGGCATCCAGCATTTCCTGTCCTTACAGGACCCCGGTAAGCCTTCCTTGTTTTCAGCCATACAGTCAAATCCATCCAATGCGTCATCCAGAAATAGCAGTCCGTGGCCAAATGCAAACGCTTACCCGTCACGAGTGCCATCTTTAGGGACATGTCGATCATCCTTTCACGTTCCCTGTTTGGGCTTCTACCCAGCCTGGTCATCCAAGCAGCCATCTACCTGACCTTCCACAGCTTCCACGGCGTAGCGAGTTTACCGCTAGTGGCACCGGCAGCCAGATACACCACCTGGCCCGCTGTCAAGATCATTTCATTCTTCACCTCACAGTCTCCAACACCCAACAAGCCAGCCCCGGGGTCGATGTCAAGTTCTTTCAAACCAACAATGTCTGGTGCCCAGTAAGGGTTTTTGATCGGTTACTATCTCACCTACCAATGAGGACTACACTAAACAATGAGGACTACATTGACCTCTGTAAACAAATCCTCGATAATCCGGATTGGTATCGCCGGATTCCAGCCTCTATTGTTGAAAAATACAATAAAGAATTGTATGCACTGATTGACACATGAACCCCCCCTCTCCTTGACTTCAGCTGGAGTCATGCCTCAGGCCGGCAGCAGAGACTTCACCTCTGCCCCTCTGTCACCCCCTTTGCAGTTTTGTGTTGCAGTGTGCAGTCCCTCGGGGGATTGACCATCCTCAAGCTCACAGCAGTGCTGCAACGCAGGGGCTTTCCCTACTCCACTACAGCCAGGAAATCCGAGCTCTTTAGGCTGCTTTTCTGCCGCCAGTGACAGCTCAGCCCGATTTGTGCCCCCGGCACCACACGTCACGGTTCTATCTATCATGCAGCTTTCTACAGTTCGGTCTCTATCGTGAGGCATCTGCCATAAGCTACTAATCGTTAATTAGACCAATCCATTCGTAGGCTCGTACATGCTCATAACTCAGCTGATATTCTGCTTCACATATCCTGACAGCTCATTTCACACACCCTACTGCCCGATTTTAAATCTAGTCGCGTTGGTGGCACGACGATCCAAATCCTCGGCATGACGCAACACGATTCCATTTTTCATACAGTCTCCATCAGTAGGCACCTGCCACAAGCTACCAGTTGTTACTCAGTCCGTCCATCCGTACGTTCTTATGTACTTACAATCTTAGACAATATGACTGTCCTGATTCAGGCTAGTTTATCGGGAGGTAGGCTAGCCTGCATGGAGCATGTCCTAGCCTTCATATCGTATTGCCACACGCAGCTGGCTTATCTCACAACACTGTCAGGCTATACTTAGCCGGCATCCAGCATTTCCTGTCCTTACAGGACCCCGGTAAGCCTTCCTTGTTTTCAGCCATACAGTCAAATCCATCCAATGCGTCATCCAGAAATAGCAGTCCGTGGCCAAATGCAAACGCTTACCTGTCACGAGTGCCATCTTTAGGGACATGTCGATCATCCTTTCACGTTCCCTGTTTGGGCTTCTACCCAGCCTGGTCATCCAAGCAGCCATCTACCTGACCTTCCACAGCTTCCACGGCGTAGCGAGTTTACTGCTAGTGGCACCGGCAGCCAGATACACCACCTGGCCCGCTGTCAAGATCATTTCATTCTTCACCTCACAGTCTCCAACACCCAACAAGCCAGCCCCGGGGTCGATGTCAAGTTCTTTCAAACCAACAATGTCTGGTGCCCAGTAAGGGTTTTTGATCGGTTACTATCTCACCTACCAATGAGGACTACACTAAGCAATGAGGACTACATTGACCTCTGTAAACAAATCCTCGATAATCCGGATTGGTATCGCCGGATTCCAGCCTCTATTGTTGAAAAATACAATAAAGAATTTTATGCACTGATTGATGCTGCTCATCTGAATAATGTCATAAACAAAAAAACATGGTGTTATATTAGAAATAACTTCCCAAAAGTACCCACGTGCTATATATTACCGAAAATTCACAAAAATTCCACAAAAAAAAAACAGGTAGACCTATTATCTTGGGTATTGGGTCAATTAGTGACAATGCAAGTAAATTGGTTGATGAATTCTTAAGACCACATGTAGTCTATCTACCATCTTATGTAAGGGACACCACTCATCTCTTACAGATTCTGGATACAATATATATTCCGGAATCAGCAACCTTAGTCACTATAGATGTGGAAACTTTATATAATACAATCCCTCATGACAAAGGATTAGTAGTAATCAATCACATTTTGCAACAAGCTACGGTTGTGGATCCAGTTTATAATGAATTCATCCTTTCACTCCTGGAGCATATCCTTGGACACAATGTTTTTACTTTTAATGGCTCCCACTACCTCCAGGTGCAGGGGGTTGCAATGGGGACATGTTGTGCCCCATCGTATGCCAGCCTGTACCTGGGGGAGTGGGAATCTATGTTTCTGGCAGATGAAACTCTGGCCATATATACTGATCATATTCTTGGATGGTAACGTT
Organism: Rana muscosa; assembly: GCA_029206835.1. NCBI lineage: Eukaryota > Metazoa > Chordata > Amphibia > Anura > Ranidae > Rana > Rana muscosa. The sequence goes on from CM055117.1 coordinate 335,884,425, forward strand.
ATCTGGACGATATCCTAGTCGTCTGGGACGGACCCCAGGATTTGCTTTTTAAGGATGAATAAAAATAACTTTAATTAAAATTTCACCATGTCCTTTGATAAAGACTTGGTTACCTTTTCTGGATGTGGAAATTTACAAAGGTATTGGAGGTAAATTGTGTACTAAACTATATAGGAAACCTACAGCGGGTAACACAATACTCCATGCTACAAGTTTCCACCCACAACCGTTAATTGACTCTATTCCTTATAGTCAATATTTAAGGATAAAACGTAATTGTACTGATGACAAAACCTTTGTAATAGAGGCTGGGAAACCTCGTGATAGGCTCCTTCTCAGGGGCTATTCACATGCTTCTTTAAAAAGATAATTTAAACAAGTAACAATGAGATCAAGAAATGATCTACTTTACAACAAAAGGCCACCAAAAGATAACAACATTTTGAGAATTATCACAAGATATAATCAACAACAATATCAAGTGAAACAAATCATTGAAAAATATTGGCATATGTTGACACTAGATCCAGCCTTGGGTCCCTTGGTTCCAGAAAAGCCACATAATAAAGGAAAGCTCATTGTCATTGTTGAAGTACTCTGAAAATTTGTGTATACGATACCACCATAACTCCGGATAACAAGGGGTTAACATCAGCAAATGTGCTCCAAGTCCCGATCCTGAATGGATAACCCGATGACCCGGTATGCAAGGAAAATCTCAGGATGGAAAAGCCCTAGTCTCATGGGTGTGATCAGTGGCTTTGTCACGGGTGTCCGACCCGTTATGCTGCAGGAGGTGTATTGTAGTTCGCGTCACTGGATGTTGAACTCATGCGAGCTGATCAGGCTGGCAGAGACCTGGCGTCCTGGATGGCGCCCTGGGTGACGCGGACAGAGGGACCAGAAGCAGGGGTCGGAGCCGGAAATGAGGGGGACTCGGATGTTGGGCGGATCGTAAGCTCAATGTTGCCGTGACGACCGTGGCTTATATGTTTCGCACGCATGCGCCTTGTCAAAGTCACGGGAACCAACAGCAAAGGGCAAATATATAGGCATATAAATGGGGGTGGGGAGAGAAACATCAACTCTTGTGATGTTAACCCCTTATGTACCCCATAAAAGTGTAATTGGTACATATATATTACATGAAAAATTGTAAAGCAGAAAAGCCAGCAATCTGAGAGTATTTGGACACTAAAATCTGTATACTTGTATGGGTGATGCAATGCACACAAAAGCAAACCCGAGAGTTGATAAAATTAATGAAAAATTACTGGCGCACTAAGATTGCACACAGTAATGTGTGTAAAGAACCTCCCATACTAATAAACACAAATGTATGATAAAAAGCATTTTAACCAGTTGAGATCCGGGCCATGTACAAATGAAGGCCTCAAGGCGGATCTAGAAATCCGGGAGGCCGTCATTATACGGCCTCGGCTATTCCGGCCACTGGGGGGCACGCGCGCGCATCACTGAGATGCCAATGCGCGTGCCTGGCGGCCGCGATGTCCGCCGGGTACCCGCGATCGGCCGGTACACAGACAAGGACATGGATCTGTGTGTGTAAACACACAGATCCATGTCCTGTCAGGGAGAGGAGACCGATGCTGTGTCCCTTGTACATAGGGACACAGATCGGTCACCTCCCCCAGTCAGTCCCCTCCCCCACACAGTAGTAATCACTCCCAGGTTACACATTTAACCCCTTCCTCGCCCCCTAGTGGTTAACCCCTGATCGCCGCCATTACTAGTAAAAAATAAATTATTAATAAAAATGCTATAAAACTATCCCCTATTTCAGGGATATGCAATTAGCGGACCTCCAGCTGTTGCAAAACTACAAGTCCCATCATGCCTCTGCCTCTGGGTGTCATGCTTGCTGCTGTCAGAGTCTCGCTATGCCTCATGGGACTTGTAGTTTGGCAACAGCTGGAGGTCCGCTAATTGCATATCCCTGCCCTATTTTGTAGGCGCTATAACTTTTGCGCAATCCAATCAATAAACGCTTATTGCGATTTTTTTTTACCAAAAATATGTAGAAGAATACGTATTGGACTAAACTGAGGAAATTCTTTCTTTTTTTTTATTAAATTGGGATATTTATTATAGCAAAAAGTAAAAAATATTGTGTTTTTTTTTCAAAATCGTCGCTCTTTTTTTGTTTATAGCGCAAAAAATAAAAACCGCAGAGGTGATCAAATACCACCAAAAGAAAGCTCTATTTGTGGGCAAAAAAGGACGTCAATTTTGTTTGGGAGCCACGTCGCACGACCGCGCAATTGTCATTCAAAGCGTGACAGTGCTGAAAGCTGAAAATTGGCCTGGTCAGGAAGGGGGTTTAAGTGCCCAGTAAGCAAGTAGTTAAAAAACATATTTTAAAATTCATTTATAAAAGTTCTTTTTTTTTTTATTTATTCTTTATTGGAAAATTTCATCAAGTACACAACACACCAACATTGGTGTGAAAAGATAAAAAAAAAAAAAAAACATACAAACATTCATAATTCCAGTTTTTCCTGTTACTCATTTCCCATGCCCCCCCTTTGCCATTACCCTATCCCCCTGCCCCTCCCCTGATCTGCCATCCTCTCTTCTTTTTCTACTTTATCATCTGTTTATTTCAGTCATTCCCTGTGCATATTTATCTGACAAATTGAAAACTCTCCATTTCTCCCATGTTGCTCTGGATCTTTCGTCCCTTCCTTGCTCTCCGCGGCTAAGGTACTCCATTTCGGATATATAATCTACTCGTTGTATCCACTCTTTTATGGTCGGTTTTGTTGTATGTAACCATTTTTTCGGAATTAGCCCCCTTGCCGCGTTAAGCAGCAATAGGACCAAAGTTCTTGGGTTTTGTGGAATCTTCTCGCCAGTTATTTCTTCTATGTACTCTAATGCCCTGTACACACGATCTGATTTCTTTTTTTTTTCTCTTTATTTTTTATTCAATTTTTCCACATAAATTTAGCTTACATTACATTTCCAATAAGTGCCATAATAATAAATAATAAAATTTTTACAAACATAAACACATCATCACATTAATAATAACAACAACAAATAAACAACAACTACATCAACAATACTATGGGTCCATCCTGCATTTACCTATTTTTCTTCTCTCTATTACCTCGGCCTTCCCCTGTACTCCCCATGGGGGGAGAGAGAGAGAAAAAAAAAAGGGGGGGGAGGGGGACCATAATAATACCAAAATCCTATCCACCTAGATCGTTTTAAACTTATCGTGCTCTATTCCCAAATCTAGTGCTTTATTTGATTTTGTGACTTCTAAAGGGCTCCTTGGTTGTGACTTCTAATTTTGTTTCATTATTTATATGGGGGCACGAGTATCTCGTTCTTCCCCCGATATCTACTCACCTAGTTGTGAGAAAAAAAAAAAAACCCTCTAATAACCTTGTGCTCAGTTTCCAAATGTATTCTATATTAAAGTGTGACATCTAAAATGTTTCATTATTTATTAAAAAGCCCAGGTAACCCTTTCTTCCCACATTACCCTCCAATCTCATCATGTGACAAAAACGCCAGAGGAAAAAAAAAAAAGGAAAAGGGGGGGGGGGGAGGAGGGAACTAAAATAATACAAAAGGCCCCTCCACCTAAATCTATTTAAATATATCGTGCTCTGTTCCCAATTCTAGTGCTGTTTTTAACTTTTGTGACTTCTAATTTTGTTTCATTGTTTATACGGGGGCACAGGTATCTCATTCTTCCCCCAAAACCTACTCACCTCATCGTGGAAAAAAAAAAAAAAACTCCCATCTAATTGCCTCGTGCTCAGTTTCATAATGTATTCTATGTTAAATGTGACCTCAAAACTTTTTTTACATTATTTATTAAAGGGCCCGCGTGACCCTTTCTTCCCACATTACCCTCCAAACTCCTCGTGTGCCAAAAAAAAAAAAAAAAAAAGGGGGGGGCAAAAATGGTCTCACCCCGGGGGGGGGGGGAAGGGGAAGGGGGCCTACTCCTCCTACCTCAGGCTAAATCGTCGAAATTCCTTAAGTGCTACTTTCATGACTCATATAACGTGCGTATACCAAGGAGTGTTTGAACTCTGCCCAACCACTCCAAATTCTAGTATCACCATTTTTGGGTTCCTTGTGTATTGCCTCTTCTAAAATTCTTGTTTTATCTACTTCCCTCAGCCATTCCTGTATCATTGGTGCTTGTTTTACCCTCCAATGTTCCGGAATCAGTATCTTCGCTGTGTTCAGTAGAATTGGAATAATTGCTGCTTTGTATTTCTTCCTAGGGAGATTTATTGCATGGAACAAACATTGCCATGGGTCCATGTCAATCTTAACTCCACTGATCTTATTAATTAAATCTATAATTTCCTCCCAGTATAGCTGGATCTTAGGGCACTGCCACCATATATGGGCATGGGTTCCCACCTCCCCACATTCCCTCCAGCATAAAGATGAAACCTGGGGATTTATCTTATGTAGTTTTGCTGGGACATAGTACCACTTAGTTAGAAGATCTGATTTCTGATGGAATAAAATCCGATGAAGCTGACTTTCATCAGTCTTGCCTACACACCATCAGACAAAATTCCGACCGTCCAAAACGCTGTGACATACAACACGTACGACGGCACTATAAATGGGAAGTTCAAATCCAATGGCGCCACCCTTTAGGCTGCTTTTGCTGATTTCGTGTTACCGCGTGTTAGTAAAAGTTTGGTGTTAGCCGTTTCGCGCTTTTCAGTCTCCGTGCTTTTCAGTCCGTAACAGCATGACGAATGTGCTATCTCCATTACGAACGCTAGTTTTACCAGAACGAGCGCTCCCGTCCTGTAATTTAGTCTGAGCATGCGTGGATTTTTCTCCAATGGAGATCCACACAGACGATCGGAATTTCCTATTGTTTTTTTTTCCATCAGAAAATTTTTAAACATGTTCTATTTTTTTACACCTATGGAAAAAAGTCCGATGGGGCCCACACACGATCGTTTTTTACAATGAAAAAAGTCTGAAAAACCGATTGTGTGTACAGGGCATAAGACTTCCTCACAGTACTCCTTTTATTTTTGGGCACTCCCACCATATATGCATTGTCGTTCCCTTTTGTTTACAGATCCTCCAGCATAACGGGGAGTTGTTTGGGTGAAATTTATTAATTCTCTCTGGGGTCAAATGCCAACGTAACATACACTTGTAATTTGCTTCAATCGTCATTATATCAAATGTGGTGTTGAATACTGCCCTGATCATTTGTGGTTCCTCCAGTTTTTTACCCAGTTTTTTTACCCATATCCTGTCCCCATTTTTCTATAAATGCTAGTGTTCCCTGTGTTTCTAATTCTGTTAATATATCGTACGTTTGTGATATACCATGTTTCAAGGGCTTTTCTATACTATAAAGTTTTTCCATTGCTTTTTCATCTCTAGTTGGTTCTGGTAAGGTGCTTACTAAATGTGTTAACTGAAAGTATTCCCATTCGCTAAACTGTTGATCCCCATGCATTGTTTTTAGCTCTTGTCTTGTCTTTATTTTGCCCAGTGTAGTTATATCCTTAGTAATGTGGATCCCAGTTTCTTACCTAACCGTGTCCCATTCCCTGGAATAAAAAAAATTGTGCCCGCTAGTGGAATTAACAGAGAATTATATTTCCATTTTTCACGCCGGTGAATTGTGTCCCATACTTTGAATACATTTTTAGTTATCCTATGTGTATCTGTGTCCAGTGTTCTTAGTTTTGGAGGTATCCAAATGTTTTTATGTAGATGTGTCATGCTTAATATTTCTTACATTTTTACCCACTTCTTTTTGGTGTATGGATTTGCCCATTCTGCTAGCCTTGCTAATATAACCGCTTTGTAATATCTCTGTATGTCTGGGAGTGCCAACCCCCCGTTTTTTTTTTCCGACTTAAGAGTGCATAGTTTACTCTGGCCTTTTTACCCTGCCAAATATATTTCAAAATTATAGTTTTAATCACCTTAAAAAAGCTTTGTGGTATTTCTATTGGGAGCATTTGGAATTTATAGGTTATTTTTGGTAGGATCATCATTTTTAGTACGTTGACCCTTCCTATCCAAGAGATAGGTCTCCTTGCAGTATTTTTCATTTCTAGTTTAATTTCATTAATTAAGGGGATATAGTTTTTCTAAGGTTGGTGTTATTTGTATTCCTAGGTATGTTAATGCTTTTGTCTCCCAGGTGAATGGGAATTCCTTCTGTAATGCTTTTTCCTCCTTTTTGTCTACTCCTAAGTTTAAAATTACGGTTTTTATAGGGTTGATTTTGAAGTTCAAGAGTTCTCCATATTTTTTTATTTCTCTTATTATGTTGGGCAATGATAGCCTAGGTTTAGTTAGGTATAGGAGTATGTCGTCTGCATATGCAGCCACCTTATGTTCTTCCTCCCACACTCTCACCCCTCTATATCCGGATTATTCCGTATTTTTGCCAATAATGGTTCTAATGATATTACATATAGGAGAGGTGAGAGTGGGCACCCTTGTCTTGTTCCGTTGAACATCTCAAAAACAGACGACACACTCCCATTGACCTTGACCCTAGCTGTAGGATGGTTGCAGTGCCGGGACAAGGTCATCCGGTGCCCAGGGCGAAGATGAAAAACTGCGCCGCCCCCTCCCAGCGCTGTGAAAAGCTACAGCGCCTACAGATGATGGGATCTATACTAATGCATCAGTGACAGTGCACTAACCCCCTTCCTGCTGCATATTACCAATATCATTGCTAATTAAGCAAACTCCCCTCAGAGACTGTAGACATGATATAAGACAAGATGGTCAGAGACTGAGAACATGATACAAGAGATGGTTAGAGACTGAGGACATAGGCGTCCACTCCATAGGGCAAGGGGTGGGCGATTTCCCCCCCTGGAATCGAGAAGCGGTGCCACACAATGTGGGGGGTGTCAGGCCGCCACACCCGTGAGTGAATCGGGGGGCGCGGGCGGCTCAGGCAGTGCAGAGGCGCGATGACAGGGCAGCCAGGGAGAGCCTCGAGAGCTGATCTGTGAGTGTGTGGGGGTGCCCGGGCCGGGTGTGAAATGTACCACTACCCGGAGTGACATCCAAAGCCTCCAGAGCCGGCCGAACGGTGCGGAAGAAAGAAGACACTTGATCTCCTCCTATACCACAGAAGGAGAGAGAGACAGTGAGCAGCGCTGAACAGAGGCAGGAACTGCTGGAGTTAACCAGCAGGTGATAGGTTGCTAGGTGGTCTTAGCAACCAATCATTATCTTTGGTAATATGAAAAGGTGCGGTGTGAAGGGATCCAGAGGTGCAGGGTGCTGTGTGAAGGGATCCAGTGGTGCATGGTGCTGTGTAATGTAAAGGGGTCCAGTGATCCAGGGTGCTGTGTAATGTAAAGGGGTGCAGGGTGCTGTGTAATGTAAAGGGGTCCAGTGATGCAGGGTGCTGTGTAATGTAAAAGGGGCCAGTGATACAGGGTGCTGTGTAATGTGTAATGTGCTGTGTAATGTAAAGGGGTCCAGAGCTGTGGGGTGCTGTGTAATGTAAAGGGGTCCAGAGCTGTGGGGTGCTGTGTAATGTAAAGGGGTCCAGAGGTGCAGTTGTGGAGAGGGGGTACATAGTAGTGACAAAGATATATTGAAAGATGCAGGGGGCATAGTGGGGTGTTTTTAAATTTTAACGTGGGGGGGTCGCTTTTAACCCCTGCTAGCGGTCGAAGAAAGGGTAAAATACGACTGTGTATCGCCGCTGCCGAAGCGCCGCCCCCCCCTGAAAATATTTCAGCGGACGCCCATGACTGAGGACATCATACTAAAGATGGTCAGAGACTGCAGACATGATACAAGAGATCAATGCAGTCTCACTAGTGCCCATCAAATACAGCCTACCGCTGTACCCATCAATGACGCCTCATTGTGCCCATAATTGCAGCCTCTCTGTGCCCATAATCGCAGCCTCTCTGTGCCCATAATCGCAGCCTCTCTGTGCCCATAATCGCAGCCTCTCTGTGCCCATAATTGCAGCCTCACTGTGCCCATAATCGTAGCCTCACTGTGCCCATAATTGCAGCCTCTCTGTGCCCATAATCGCAGCCTCTCTGTGCCCATAATTGCAGCCTCACTGTGCCCATAATCGTAGCCTCACTGTGCCCATAATTGAAGCCTCACTGTGCCCATAATCACAGCCGCTCTGTGCCCATAATCGCAGCCTCTCTGTGCCCATAATCGCTGCCTCACTGTGCCCATAATAGCAGCCTCACTGTGCCCATAATTGCAGCCTCACTGTGCCCATAATCACAGCCTCTCCGTGCCCATAATCGCAGCCTCACTGTGCCCATCGCAGCATCTCTGCGCCCAAAATCGCAGCCTCACTGTGCACATCAATGCCGCCTCTCTGTGACCATAATTGCAGCTTCTCTGTGCCCATAATAGCAGCCTCTCTGTGACCATAATCCCAGCCTCACTGTGCCCATAATCGCAGCCTCACTGTGCCCATAATCGCAGCCTCACTGTGCCCAAAATCGCAGCCTCACTGTGCCCATTAATGCCGCCTCACTCTGCTCATCAATGCCACCTCTCTGTGACCATAATAGCAGCCTCTCTGTGACCATAATCGCAGCCTCTCTGTGCCAATAATAGCAGCGTCTCTGTGCCCATAATTTTAGCCTCTCTGTGGCAATAATCGCAGCCTCACTTTGCCTAGGAATGCAGTCAGACTCACCATAGCCTGCCCTGGCTGGATCACACAGCGGACATCTCCCACAGCACTGTGTGTCACATGGCTGGGTCTGTGTGTGTGTTCAGCCGGCGGCGCCGTAACAAGGCCCCCCCAGACCGGCTCGTGTGATAGGCGGAACACTGATTCAATCTGCAACCACATGAGCTGGTCTAGGGGGGCAGGACCGGCACCGCCGAACACACACACAGACTCAGCTCCCTGACACACAGCGCTCCCGGTCAGGAGACTGGCGCTGTGTGACAAACAAGAGAAGGAGGTGGGAGGGGAGGGGAGGCTGCAGCCACAGATCAAAGCGGCCCCGCCGCCTCAGGACGCCTTTAGCGTGGCCTCTACTGCGCCCCCCTTCCTCCAGTAAATGGTTCCGCCCAGGGCATCCGTCCCTTCTGCCCACCCCTTGTACCGGCCCTGGATGGTTGTATAAGTTATTAACCCATCTCATGAATCTAGGCCCCATACCTATACTCCGGAGTGTATCCATCATAAACCCCCAGTTGACTCGGTCAAATGCTTTTTCAGCATCAATTGACATGAGTACGACAGGGGGTTTCTTCTCCTTACCTTTGCGCATTAACAATACCGTTCTTATGCTATTGTCTCTTCCCTCCCTTCCGGATACAAAGCCCGCCTGGTCTACGTTTTTCAGTTCCAGCATTAGGTTTTTCAATCTCGTTGCCAATATTTTTGCGTATAATTTTGTGTCTGCGTTTAGCAGCGCTATAGGCCGGTAATTGGAACAAATAGTCCCATCCTTTCCTGCTTTTGGTATAATTGAAATATTGGCAAGGAGTGACTCTTTTCTTATTTCTTCATTATCTCCTATTTTATTCAAATAATTACATAATTCCGGAACTAATAATTATTTAAATCTCTTGTAATACCTAATCGGGAATCCGTCCAGGCCTGGACTTTTTCCCCCTGACGTTTCTCGGAGAGCTTCATTTATTTCCTCCTGGGTGATTGGGTCTTCTAGGGACTCAGCACTGTCTAGGGCTATCTTTGGTAAATTAGCTTCCTCTAGGTATTCCTGTATTTAAATTTTTCTACTTTTCTCTTCCTGTCGTGTCTCGCTCGTTCTGATAGAATATAGCGTGCTATAGTATGTCTTAAAAACCTTGGCGATTTCCGAGGTTTTATATTTCATCTCTCCTATCTGGTTCTTTAACTTTTCTATGTAATTCAACGTTTTTTTTTCATTTGATAATCTTGCCAAATATTTCCTCGGCTTATTTCCCCATTTATATCTTTCTTTTGCGACATTGTTGAATACTTTTCTTGTTTCCTGTTCCATCAGATCTCTAAGTTGACCCCTCTTCATTACTATCTTTTGGTGTATTTCCCTTTCTTGATGTATTTTGTGTTTTTGTTCAAGATCCTGTAGTTCCTTTATTGTGTTTTTCATCATTAATTCTCTTTCCTTCTTTTTTCCCGCCCCTATGGAAATCAATTTGCCCCTGATGTACGCCTTATGGGCTTCCCATATTGTTGCTGAACTCACTTCTGGTGTATTATTTGTCCTGAAATATTGTTCGATTTCCCTCGTTATTATTTTACCTACTTCTATATCATCTGTAAGGTCACTTAAACTCCAGGTCCCCTTTATTTGTTCTATTTCATTAAAATCGTATTTTTACTATTACAGGGGCATGGTCAGAGATTGATGTTATACCAATTGAAGTTTCAACTACATATTCCAAGACCCCATGATCCACAAGCATGTAGTTGAGTCTCGAATACGTATTGTGCACCGATGAGTGATATGTGTAGTCCTTTTTACTTGGGTGTGTTATTCTCCATGGGTCTACCAATTGCTGGTTGTGTATTTTTTTCTTAACCAATTTTAATTGTTTACTGTCTCGCATCGGTGCACCAGATGTATTATCAAGCTAATGTTCCATTGAGGAATTGAAATCTCCAGCAAGAATCACATAACCTTGTTTAAAATCCATTATGCCGTGTACACACGATCGGTTTTACTGATGAAAACAGTCCGATGGACTTTTCTCATTGGACAAACCGATCGTGTATGGGCCCCATCTGTCTTTTTTCCATCGGTGAGAAAAAAAACTATAGCAAATTCCGATCGTCTGTGTGGAACTCCATCGGACAAAAAACCCACGCATGCTCAGAATCAAGTCGATGCATGCTCAGAAGCATTGAACTTAATTTTTCTCGGCTTGTCAGAGTGTTTTACGTCACAGCGTTTGGGACGGTCTGATTTTTTACTGATGGTGTGTAGGCAAGACTGATGGAAGTCAGCTTCATCGGATTTCCGATGGAAAAATCCATCGGATTAGAATCCATAGGAAATATGATCGTGTGTACAGGGCTTTAGGGCATTCAAGATCCCCTTCAAGTATTTTTTAGGGTGTCTATTAGGACAGTATACATTTGCTAAAGTGTATTTTTTCCCCTGGAGTATCCCTTTCAAGAACAGGTAACGACCTTCTGGATCAACTCTCCTTTCTTCAACAGTGAAACTGATGTTCTTCCCCACTCCTATGGCTACTCCCTTTGCTCTTTTGTTTGGGGAATCTCCATAGTACCAAGTTGGGATCGCCCGTGAATATAATTTTGTGTTGGAATCCAACGCTATATGAGTTTCCTGTAAGAAAATTATTTCTGCAGAATACCTTTCCATCTCCCTTAATACCATGTGTCTTTTTTTCTGGAGAGTTGAGACCTCTAACATTGTATGTGATAAAATACAGTCATGCATATTTCTTTTTCCTTTTCTTCCCGTTTTACTCTTACAGATGTTTTTTTTTTCTTTCTGGGATGTGCAGATCCTACTCCCCTTCTCTTTTCCCCCTTCAATCCCCCCTCCCACCCTACTACCCCCCTCCCCCCCATCCACCCCCCCTCCCTTGTTGATAATTTGACCTCATGGTCTTAGTGCAGGATTTTCCCCCTTAAGGCCACTTTTGGCACTCTGCATTCCTAGGCCCGAGGTGAAGTTTTGTTTGGCACATTTTGTCCCTTCTCCCCTACCACTAGGGAGATGGTGCCAGAGCAGTCAATATCTCCATGCCCCCCTCCATGTCTTTTTGTTTTCGTTTACCTCACCAACCCCCCCCCCCCGCTCTCTCTCCCCCACCCCCCGAGTGCCCTGCCGAAAAGCAGTAGAAGAGGGAGAGAGAGGAGAGGGTAGGAAAGAGAGAGAGAAAAAAAAAAAAGGACGACGGAAACCGTCCCTTTCCCATCTCTCTCCCCAATCCCCCCTATTTGTAATTTCCTATGTTGTCCCATGCTGCTACTTTCTCTATTTAAATATTTGGTATTGGGATCTCCAATTTTTTCCAAAATTCCGGTATCTCTTCGATAAATCTCAGTCTTGCCGAGATGTCATTTTTTCTCCCGATCAGGCATGCTGGGAAGCCCCAGTTGTACTGGATCTCATGTTCCTGCAGGGCCTTCAGTAGGGGTTTTAAGTTTCTTCTTCTTCTTTTCAACGTTTGAGACAGGTCCTGAAAAATTTGAATATTTTCTTCCAATTTTATTGCGACTTTCCTCTCAGGTTTCGCTATAGTTGATTTTTTTCCTCCCAGCTTTCAAATCGCACAATGATGTCTCTTGGGTTTTCCTGAGGTATTTATTTTGATCTTCTTATTCTGTGAGCTCTTTCAGTTCTTAAAGGAGATGATATTTCTCTGTCCAGCAATGGGTTACATATTTTCATTATTATTTCTGACAAATTTTCGGGCTGGGGTGGATCGGGTACTGCCCGGATTCTCATGTTCTTCCTTCTATCCCTGTTCTCTTGATCTTCTAATTTATATGCTTGTTCCTGTTCTCTTTTTATAGATTTTATTTCTCCCTCTAGTTTTTTTATAATGGTTGCATTACAGTCTGTTTTTTTTTCCACTTCCTCTACTCTTTCACGCATATGCCCCAGGTTTTTTTGTATTATCTCCATTTGCGATTTTAACGGTTTTTCCAGGGCCGCAAACATGCCCTCTATTTCTATTTTTGTTGGTAATAGCGCCTTATTTTGTTCTCTGCTCCAGCTCTGCTTCGGCCTCTTGTTCTATTCTAGACTCTGATAGTGTATCAGTCTCAGTAGATGTTTTGTTCTGGGCTTTTTTCTTTTCCTTCTTCTCTTTGTTGTCTGTCTGGTTGCCTTAACTCCTTGCTGTTTTTCCGCCACCTGTTTATCTCCATTTCCCCCGTGGGTTACATATTTATTCATTGGGCTCGGGCTGGGGGTCAAACTTGGGCGGGGCGATTTTGGGGTTGCCCCCCTCTTGCTCCTTTTCCCCTTGTGCTCATGCTTTTAATGAGCTCAGTTCGCCTCGCCTTTCCCCTCCTCCTCTATTTGTTTCTTTCTTTTGGAGTGTTACAAAGCAGGCCTCTATAGGTTCCGCTAATTGAGTAATAAATATCTCACTTTCCTGTTACCTACGTGTTTATATGTGGAATTATGGAGTATGTATATGTATGGGTTTCTGTTGGTCCCTTTAGTGTTGTAATTTAATTTTCCTCAGGTTCCCCAGAAGTCCCAGTCACGCTCCCAGGTTCTCAGGCAGTCTCCCCATTGTTCTTGGGGGGGGGGTGCTAGAGGTGTTTATTTTAGGCTCTGTTCTTTGCCCCTTTTAACCTCCGCTGTGGCCCTCCCGGCTGTCCACTGCTATATCTATTTTCTGAGAGCCTGGTATGGCAGTCCTGCACACTGTGCTGGCCCAAGCACACAGTTCCAAGCCAGCCCAGCACGGGAGGGTGTAGGCAAGCAAAAATAACACATTTTCTATGCTTTTATGGTACTCACTACTAGCACACAGTTCCACTTCAGCGCAACATGGAAATATAAAAGGCAAGCAATAATAGCAAATTTTCTGTGCTTTTATAATACTCACTGCTAGCACACAGTTCCACATCAACACAGCTCGGGAAGGTAGGTGCAGGCAAAAGTAGAAAGTTATCTGTGCTGTTTATAGTACTCACTGCCAGCGCACTGTTCCACTTCAGCACACCACGGGCAGGTACAGGCAAGAAAAAATAACACGTTTTTTTAGTGCTCACTGCCAGCACGCAATTCAGTTCAGCTCATCATGAGGAGGCAAAGGCAGTCAATATTAACCAGTTTTCAATGCTTTTATAGTGTTCACTGTTCACTCACAGATCCAAATCCACATATCTCAGAGAGATAAAGGCAAATATTAATCGCATGTTTCCAGTGCTTTTCTCATACTCACCACTACCACATTTTGGAGGAGGAGGGGGGCAGTCAGTGCAGTCAGGTGGAGGTGAGAGGGGTTGGTGGAGGCCAGAAACAAATAACAGGGGGGAGCTCCCGTGATGTTCTCCTTACGATAGCAGGCTCAGGGCTGCGGCTCTGTCCCGGTCACTTGCTCGCTCCCTCTGATGCCCACTATCATCGGCAGTCTCTGGGTTCCTCTGGCTCTTCCCGAGTCCTATACGGCGTCACTGTTCAACGTGGCTCAGTCTGCTGCTTGTTACAAGAGTCACCTCTCCCAGGATCTTCCCCCGCTGGAGAGCCTCCTCGCACCGTAGGACTGTAGGATCGGTAGGCCTGCTGGTTGTTTTTCTGTAGGGCGGGCCGTACAGTGGAAATGGCTGGCCGGCTTTCTGCAGGGGGGGGGATAGGCACGCTGCAGGGCGGGGGTGCTCAGGCTCGGCTGCTCATCTTCCTGGAGCGGGGCTCGAGACCAGGTATCTCATATACGTGCTCCAGCACGATACCCGCGCCATTACTAGACTCCTCCCTCCCGTCGCATTTATAAAAGTTCTATTGTTAAAATAAAATAAATTGGAAGATGAATGGGCAGGAAGGGTGTTAACCCAATGTTTTGACTGTTTAAAAAACAACTATTTGCTGTTGGCAACTAGCTACATAGAGAGAAAACCCTTATAGCTATGTAGCCACGTATACCTAACATACTGTATCATGTGTATGTGAGTGTACGTAGCCACTTTTAAATAATGAGACCAGAAAGAGTATACTATTGAATCACACTGAGGACATCAAGTTCTTCGTTGAAGCCCTCAGGCAAGAGAGAACCCAATAAATAAATCCAAAAAGTCTCCCTTCGACAAAGAAGGGAGAACCTTTTGTTATCTGTTAGGGTGCCCCTAGGGATGGCCTCAATAGCAAGTACAGTACTTCTATGTGTCCAAAATCTTTATTATGCACCTGACGGAAGTGACGCGGGACACTGTGTTTGACACAGCCCTTTTTAGTCAGTCTGTGGTGCTCGCCCACCCTGGTCTGCAGGGTATGTATCGTGCGACCCATGTGTAGAAGACCACATGAGCGTCGCAAGACATAGATAACAAACTCAGTGGAGCATGAAATAAATTGTTTTATCTGGAAGGACTTGCCTCTGTTTGTGACTATTTCTGAGCCTCCATGAGGAATGGATTGGCAGGTGAGACACCCTCTCTTCCGACATAGGAAAACCCCATTCCTATTGTCAAAATAGGTTCTAATGTCGAAAAGGGGTCTGTTATTGGGTTTTGCTAACCTGCTGGGGGCAATGATTTTTTTTATCGTACATGAACGTCTAAAAGTTACTTGGGAGGAAGTACTGGGGCCAAGATATGACCAAGTTTTAAAATATCATAATGTTTATTTATTATTTTGGAAACTGCTCTGTATTTAGTATTGAATGTTCACACAAATCTGGCCCTGTTTGTCATATCTAAGGAGTTGTGGTTTTGATTGTTTCGTCTTATTTGAAAGAAAGGCATCTGTCACTAGATCCCTCAGATATCCCTTTTCCTCAAACTTTTTTTGCATGTACTGGCCCTGTGCAGTATAATCCTCTGTTTTTGTACAATTCCTCCGCAATCTGTGGAATTGGCCATTGGGAATATTCTTCTTCCACATGGGATGATGGCAGCTGTTGTAATGGAGGTAGGAATTACCAGATGTAGGCTTATTATGGTTACTAGTGATGATATTTTGTTTATCATGAGACAGAACCAAATCAAGGTACACTAATTCTTTCTGGTCTATCTCATTTGTAAACATTAGACCAAGTAAATTATCATTACAGTAGGCAACAAAAGTAGAAAAAAGATTGGGACCACCACTCCAAATTAATAAAACATTGTCAATGTAACAACCATAAAAAATGTATTTGGAAAATGCCTAGCAATAATGACAAAGAACATGTAGATAAAAATAATGATAGGAAAGGAGGAGGCAGGAATACCAATAGAAATTATGGGGTACATAAGGGGTTAACATCACAAGAGTTGATGTTTTTCTCCCCACCCCCATTTATTTGCCTATATATTCGCCCTTTGCCGTTGGTTCCCGTAACTTTGACAAGGCGCATACGCGTGAAACATGTAAGCCACGGTCGTCACGGCAACATTGAGCTTACGATCCGCCCAACATCCGAGTCCCCCTAATTTCCGGCTCCGACCCCTGCTTCCGGTTCCTCTGTCCACGTCACCCAGGGCACCATCCAGGACGCCAGGCCTCAGCCAGCCTAATCAGCACGCCTGAGTTCAAAATCCAGTGACGCAAACTACAATACACCTCCTGCAGCATAACGGGTCGGACACCCGTGACAAAGCCACCTGTCGCACCATTGAGACTCGTACTTTTCCATCCTGAGATTTTCCTTGCATACCGTGTCATCGGGTTATCCATTCAGGATCGGGACTTGGAGCACACTTGCTGATGTTAACCCCTTGTTATCCGGAGTTATGATGGTATCGTATACACAAATTTTCAGAGTACTTCAACAATGACAATGAGCTTTCCTTTATTATGTTTATTTGATTATCTCATTCTCATCTGACATCTGTTTTTAATACTCAAGCGTGCATCTAATAAATGAACTTGATTGAGCATATCATTTGCAAAAGTTCTTTTTACACTGATTCCATCGAGCGCTGCAATTGTTGTTTATATACTGATATTGAACGAGTAGTCCTCCGCTCGAATTCATCCCAAAGGTGTTCTATCGGGTTGAGGTCAGGACTCTCTCATCTATGTCTTTATGAACCTTGCTTTGTGTACTGGTGCATTTGTTATTCGTCAAAATTCTTTATATTCGTTAATTCGTAAACATACAAACGAACGAACGGTTTACTAAAATTACCAACGAACAACAAATAATCGAAAAGAACGGATATGGAAAACAACGAAAATACGAAATTATTAAATTCGAAACAGCGAAAATACGAAAGAGTGAAAAAACGAAAACATAGAAACAACGAAAATACCGAACAAAGATTCAAAATAACGAAAATCAAAATGAACGAAAACTCGAAATTACGAATATTCGGAAAACGGAAATCAAAACAACGAAAATACCGAACAAAGATTCAAAATAACGAAAATCAAAATGAACGAAAAAAAAACAAACAACTAAATTACGAATATTCAGAAAACGGAAATCAAAACAACGAATTCGTTAGTTCTGAAATATTTCTGGACATTGGCCAATAAGCTTGTCCCTTCCCCTGAAGAGGTTGTCCCTTCCCCCAATGAGCTTGTTTCGTATTCCCTTGTGTGTTTTTCTGTGTTAGACTGCAGTGCATTTCATCCAGAGTCCAGATAGGGTGTGGTTGGGTAGGTGGCACTGTTTTGGTCGATTTGTGAGTTAAGTTGTGACTTGTGAGAGAGAAATTATTTGTTTCTTAAGCATACTCTGTCTGGAATCTAGTTTCTATATTACGAATTATGCCCCGATTACGAATCTACGAAAACAATGTTACGAATGTACGAATTACAAAATTACGACAAGTAGTGTTTCGAATAAACGGAAAATGTATTCTAACGAAAGTACGAATGTAATTAAATCTACAAAAGTACAATTTTCCAATCAACGGAAATTAGACACGGAAATACGAATCATTGCAAATCAACGGAAATATAGTTCTTATGAAAATACGAATGCGGCCGAATATAAAATATAACGAAAAATACCAATTTCGAATCAACGAATATTAGACTAACGGAAAAATTAATCAACGGAAAAATAACCCTTACGGAAATACGAAAGAGTCTGAATACGATAACCCAGGTCTTACGAAATTACGAATCATTACAAATCAACGGAAACTAACAGAAACGAAACCAAACTAAACAAATTTTTATGTTGTGCACATGTCTAGTGCACAGTCATGTTGGAACAGGGAGGGGCCATCCCTAAACTGTTTCCACAAAGTTGGGAGCATGAATTTGTCCAAAATGTCTTGGTATGCTGATGCCTTAAGAGTTCCATTAACTGGAACTAAGGGGCCAAGCCCAGCCCCTGAAAAACAACCCCACACCATAATCCCCCCATCACCAAATAATTTGGACCAGTGCACAAAGCAAGGTCCATAAAGACATGGATGAGCGAGTTTGGAGTGGAGGAACTTGACTGGCCTGCACAGAGTCCTGACCTCAACCCGACAGAATGGTCAAACATTCCCATAGACACATTTCTAAACCTGTGGACAGCCTTCCCAAAAGAATTGAAGCTGTTACGTAATATTAAACCCTACAGACGAAGACTGGGATGCCATTAAAGTTCATGTGCGTGAAAAGGCAGGTGTCCCAATACTTTTGACAATATAGTGTGTAATATATATATATATATATATATATATATATATATATATATATATATATATAGACTCACATACAGTATATTGATAAATTGGTACCAGTACGCTGAAAAAATATAATCATGAATCCATACAGTGGTTTAAATGGAAAATATTCAATAAAATCAACATAACAGCCACAGTATTGGTAAATCTTGTTAACAAAGACCTCATATATCTTGGTAAGAAAAACTTATCACACAGTGTGATGCTGTAGCTATATAAAGTAGTCAGATAATCCCAGTTCCTTGTAAAAATACAATCATGAATCCATACAATGGCAGAATAGAACATATTCATTAACATAAATTTTACACTCATTCTATCTATACCATGGGGTGAGAACATTGGAGCCATTGTATAAATCAATCCAATTAACAATATTAACAACAACCTCATATGTCTTGGTTACAGACATTTAAATCTATCTCTAATGCCCCATACACACGATCGTTTTTCTTGCCATTTTTTTTCTTGACGTTTTTCACGTCGTTTTTTTTCATGTTTCCTCTCAAGCCTGTCTTGCGTACACACGATCATTTTAAAAAACGATCAAGCAAAGCGCAGTGACGTATACCACGTACGACGGCACTATAAAGGGGAAGTTCCGCTCGGATGGCGCCACCCTTCATGTTAGTAAAGTTTGTTGAGCAATGATTCGCGCTTTTAAGCCTCGTGCTTTTCAGTCCGTTACTACTGCGTGACGAATGTGCTATCTCCATTACGAACGCTAGTTTTACCAGAACGAGCGCTCCCGTCTCATACTTGATTCTGAGCATGCGCGGTTTTTTTCACGTCGTTAAAGCATACACACTATCGTTTTTCACGTCGTTAAAAAAAACGACATGAAAAACGACGTGAAAAAAGAGAGCATGTTCGAAATTTTTAATGGCCGTTTTTCACGTCGTTAAAAATGCTCTGGAGCATACACATGATCATTTTTAATGGCCATTTTTAAAAATGGCATTTTTAACAGCATGAAAAACGATCGTGTGTATGGGGCATCAGTGTAGTATGGTAGCAATGTAAAGTTGTCAGGTAATCCATTGTATCAAATGTGGATTGTAATAAATGACATATTTGTCCTGTACCTTGTGGTAATAGGAGAAAATACTAGACAATGTGAGCAAGAGATCAAGGATTCTGATCAAAATAAATAATAAATGATGTGTATGGTTAGAATCAAAGGTCTAAAAAAACAGCAGAATTTTAAATGAATATTTATGGAGCTATGTTTAAAAAAGAATCAGCAAATAAAGGGAACAATGTGTATTAGTATGTAGAGTCAAAGCTTTCTAGTGACAGCGAACGTGAGAACAGCATATTGTGTAAGAAGTATTAGAATCCATCTTGGAATAAGAACCAGTGTATTACAAAGAAAAATATGCAATTTCCTCACTTTATAGCCTACAATTAGTAATCTATTACGTTTAATTTAACCCCTTAACGACCGCTCACTGTACATATACGTCGGCAGAATGGCACGGACAGGCAAACTGTACGTGCCTGCCTTCGTATGGGTGGGGGGTCCGATCAGACCCCCCTCCGGTACAGTGAGCGGTGGTTATCATTGTGGGAGTGATCCGTGATGAGGGGACGGCCATTCGTTTCTGGCCACCCCCTCGCGATCGCTCCCAGCGAATGATATGCTTCCTCTGCTGTGTAAATGTAAACGCAGGCAGAGGAAGTGATGTCATCTCTCCTCGTGGCGGTCTTTTCGATCCGGCGCGAGGAGAGAAGACATCTCAAAGTAAGTGCACCAACAGCCCACTGACACCAGTACACGTAGGCACACTTACACGCCCCAGTCACCCCCAGATCACCCCCCAGGTCACCCCCCAGCCCCCAGTCACAGTGTCACTGATTGCAGTGATCATTTTTTTTCTGATCGCTGCATTTAGTGTCATCTGTGATAGTAAAAAGTTGCAGGACAGTTAGGTTTAGGCCCCTTTAGGTCCAGGGTAGCCCCCTAACCCCCCCATATAAAGGTTTAACCCCTTGATTGCCCCCCAGGTAACCCTTTCATCCCCTATCGCCAGCGTCACTAAGCAATCGTTTTTCCGATCGCTGTATTAGTGTCGGTGGTGCCCCTAGGTAGCAAGTTATTTTTCTTAGGTTCGCCGCAGGTTTTTATAGCATCAGGCACCCCCATATATTATATAATAAAGGTTTAACCCCTTTATCGCCCCTAGAGTTAACCCTTTCACCAGTGATCACTGTATAAGTGTCACTGGTGACACTGGTCAGCCAGTTAGTTATTTAGGTTACCCGTCAGGTTTTTATATAGCGCCAGGTACCCCCATATATTACCTAATAAAGGTTTTAACCCCCTGATTGCCCCTAGTTAACCCTTTCACCAGTGATCACTGTATAAGTGTTACGGGTGACGCTGGTTGGTTAGTTTGCTTTTTATAGCATCAGGGCACCCGCCATATATAACCCAATAAAGGTTTAACCCCCTGATAGCCCGGCGGGTGATATAAATTAGGTTTTAGCGCCAGAGAGGGTCTGCGTCGCCCCAGGCAGCGTTAGGTTAGTGCCAGTAACGCTAACACCCACGCGCAAAGCATACATTTCACTTAGTGGTATAGTATCTGAACAGATCAATATCTGATCTGATCAGATCTATACTAGCGTCCCCAGCGGTTTAGGGTTCCCAAAAACGCAGTGTTAGCGGGATCAGCCCAGATACCTGCTAGCACCTGCGTTTAGCCCCTCCGCCCAGCCCAGCCCAGCCCACCCAAGTGCAGTATCGATTGATCACGTTGTGTTTACCAAACACAAAACACATAACTGCAGAATTCGCAGAGTCAGGCCTGATCCCTGCGATCGCTAACAGTTTTTTTTGTAGCGTTTGAGATATTTGCTGACGACAGTCAGGTGCTTTTTTTTTCTGTGAATCTTACTAGTGTACCCCTAAATTTAGAGCCCAAAATGGCAAATCGAAGGTACACTAGTAAAGAGGCCTACGAGATTCTGAGCATGACAGATAGTGAAGAGGAGGTCACGGATCTGTCAGATTCAGGCTCAGAATACCTTCCCGTAGAAGACAGCGGCTCCATGTCAGATAGCCCGGGCGACGAAGATGATGAGGTCCCTGCTAAGGTCAGGTGCACCCGATCCCGATCTTCTGAGGTTGTTGAGGAGCAAGAACCGCAGGTCTCTCGTATCATGGAGCAGAGTAGTACTAGCGCCGCTATTCCTTCTGGTGAACTGGCAAGCACCAGCGGCCTAGTACAGCTTGGGCGTACATCCAGCACTGCAGTATCACGTGGTGACGTGGTGAGTCCCATAAGTGCAGTTCAAGCTGGCGAGGTGGCAAGCACAAGTAGTGTCCCGCTGCCACCAAGAAGAAGAAGACAAAGGCAGGCCCATTGTGCCCATAGTACCCTTCCTGCAGAATTCGCCTATCCTGATTGGGTCCCCACCACTTCTGCAGCACCCGTACTTCCCCCATTCACTGCCCAACCCGGTATTCAGGTTTTTATTCACCTGTTTTTCACGGAAGATCTCTATAGATCTATTGTGGACCAGAGTAATTTATATGCTGGTCAATTCATCGCCGCTAATCCCCAGTTGCCTTCCCTTGCCAGAAATTGGAGACAAATTACGGTTTCCGAATTTAAGACCTTTCTGGTCCTTTCCCTCAACATGGGCACACATAAATTTTCGTCAATACATGCTTATTGGTCCACGTACCCAATTGACCACATGCCCGTGTTCTCTGCCTCCATGCCCAGGACACGATACGAGCAGATTTTGCGGTTCATGCATTTCAACGACAATGAACTTTGTCGTCCACGTGGAGACCCTGAATACGACCGGCTCTACAAAATTCGGCCCCTCATAAACTACTTCAACAAACGTTTTGCAGCCTTGTTTATTCCCGATCAAGTTGTCTGCGTTGATGAGTCCCTGATTAAATTTTCTGGCCACTTGTCTTTCAAGCAGTACCTTCCCAGCAAGCGTGCCAGATACGGGGTCAAGCTCTATAAGTTCTGTGACAGGGCAACAGGCTATGTATGGAGCTTTACGGTTTATGAGGGAAAAGATAGTCAGATTGAGTCGGTCAACTGCTTGGATTACATAGGGAGCGCTGGCAAGATAGTGTGGAACTTGGTGTCACCCTTATTCGGAAAGGGGTACCACTTGTATGTGGACAATTATTACACGAGCGTGCCACTGTTTAGTCACTTGTTTGATCATCAGATTGGAGCATGTGGCACCGTGCGACCTAATCGCCTAGGCTTTCCCCAGGGGCTTGTAGATTCCTGTCTTAGGCTGGGGGAGAGAGCCTGCTTGAAGTGTAATAAATTGCTTGCTGTGAAGTGGAGGGATAATAAGAATGTTTTCCTTCTTACCTCCCTTCATGCAGACACGACAGTCCAAATTCCTACGGCGACTGGTGTTGTGGAGAAACCCCTCTGTGTCCACGAATATAACCAAAATATGGGAGGGGTGGACCTCAACGACCAGAAGTTGGCGCCGTATCACATTGCCCATAAGGCGAGACGCTGGTACAAAAAAGTGTCTCTATCCTTATTCCAATTGGCTTTGCTGAACGCTCATGTGCTATACAGAGCTTCAGGCGGGACTTTATCTCTCCTAAAATTCCAGGATGAGATAGTTACAGAACTCCTGTATCCAGGCGGTTCTGCACCTCACCATCCCCTACCAAATGCAGTAAGCCGGCTGCATGAGAGGCATCAGCGGCGGAATTATCAGGGTTGCAGCAGTCGCACTTGCGACTGGGCCCTGTAGTTTTGCCAATTCAGGGGGGCCCACCCGCCGCCGCCCGTGTGTGAGGGGCCCACCTGAATGTGTGTGTCCACTCTGGCTGCTGTTGTGAGGGTGGCATGTGTCAGTTTGTTACGCCGCGGGGAGGGGGCTTTTCGTCTGCTGAGGGGGAGAGAGAGAAGGCAGAGGCAGTGCTGAGACTGTGGACCGCCCGCCCCCCGCCTATCCAGAGACAGAGAGAATGTAGGGGGGCGGGGCGGACACTGCTGACACCAATTGAGAGAAGGTGGGGGAGGAGCTGCAGGAGGTCGCGGCCGCTGTGTGAAGAGTAGAAACATGTGGAGCCGAGAAAGACATGAAGCAATGCAGGGGAAACCGAGTGGACACTGACAGCAAGTAAGTGTCTCTGATCCTGGCACCCAGCGCTGCCAATGTACCCAGTCCCCACCTCCACCGCTGATTCCATCCCGTCCCCACCACCGCAGCGACTCATCCCTCCCCCCAGCACTGACACTCATCCCCCCAGGACTGACAATTATTCCACCCCCCCACCAGCACAGCCACTCATTCCTACCCCCCACCACTGTCACTCATCCCTCCAGCACTGGCACTCATTCCTACCCCCCACCACTGACACTCATCCCCCCAGCACTGACACTCACCCCTACCCCCCACACTGACACTCATCCCCCCAGCACTAACACTCATCCCTACCTCCCGCCACTGACACTCATCCCTACCTCCCACCACTGACACTCATCCCCCCACCACTGACACTCATCCCTACCTCCCACCACTGACACTCATCCCCCCAGCACTGACACTCATCCCTACCTCCCACCACTGACACTCATCCCCCCAGCACTGACACTCATCCCTACCCCCCACCACTGACACTCATCCCCCCAGCACTGACAATTATTCCACCCCCCCACCACTGACACTCATCCCTACCTCCCACCACTGACACTCATCCCCCCACCACTGACACTCATCCCTACCTCCCACCACTGACACTCATCCCCCCAGCACTGACACTCATCCCTACCTCCCACCACTGACACTCATCCCCCCAGCACTGACAATTATTCCACCCCCCCACCAGCACAGCCACTCATTCCTACCCCCCCACCACTGCCACTCATCCCCCTAGCACTGCCACTCATTCCTACCCCCCAGCACTGACACTCATCCCCCCAGCACTGACACTCATCCCCCCAGCACTGACACTCATCCCTACCCCCCACACTGACACTCATCCCCCCAGCACTAACACTCATCCCTACCTCCCACCACTGACGCTCATCCCCCCAGCACTGACACACATCCCTACCTCCCACCACTGACACTCATCCCCCCAGCACTGACAATTATTCCACCCCCCCACCACTGACACTCATCCCCCCACCACTGACACTCATCCCTACCTCCCACCACTGACACTCATCCCCCCACCACTGACACTCATCCCTACCTCCCACCACTGACACTCATCCCCCCAGCACTGACACTCATCCCTACCTCCCACCACTGACACTCATCCCCCCAGCACTGACAATTATTCCACCCCCCCCACCAGCACAGCCACTCATTCCTACCCCCCCACCACTGCCACTCATCCCCCTAGCACTGCCACTCATTCCTACCCCCCAGCACTGACACTCATCCCCCCAGCACTGACACTCATCCCCCCAGCACTGACACTCATCCCTACCCCCCACACTGACACTCATCCCCCCAGCACTAACACTCATCCCTACCTCCCACCACTGACGCTCATCCCCCCAGCACTGACACACATCCCTACCTCCCACCACTGACACTCATCCCCCCAGCACTGACACTCATCCCCCCAGCACTGACACTCATCCCTACCTCCCACCACTGACACTCATCCCCCCAGCACTAACACTCATCCCTACCTCCCACCACTGACACTCATCCCCCCAGCACTGACACTCATCCCTACCCCCCACCACTGACACTCATCCCCCCAGCACTGACACTCATCCCTACCCCCCACCACTGACACTCATCCCCCCAGCACTGCCACTCATCCCTACCCCCCCACCACTGACACTCATCCCCCCAGCACTGACACTCATCCCTACCCCCCCACCACTGACACTCATCCTCCCACCACTGACACTCATCCCTACCTCCCCACCACTGCCACTCATCCCCCCAGAACTGACACTCATCCCTACCCCCCCACCACTGCCACTCATCCCCCCAGCACTGACACTCACCCCCCCACTACTGACACTTATCCCACCCACCCACCAGTGACACTCATCCCATCCCCCAACACTGTCACTCTTCCCATCCCACCAGCAGGGTGTATGTTCAGGAGTTGCCGGGGTCACATTTGCATGCTCCAGGATTCCTGTGCAGTCCCCTGTACACCTGGATAGGAGGACTGGCATATAGATAGGTGTGCTGGCGAATATCCACATATGATATCTCACCCAAGCCCCCCCCCCCACCACCACCCCCAACGGGCTCCTAATTTTTTTTTGTGAAAAACTAAATAAATAAAATGGTAACAAATAAAATAACTAAAATAAAAAAATACTGACACCAGTGTCGGTACTACCAGGGTCCCAAAAGGTCGCACTTGCGACCAAGCTCTGGCGCTCTGCCACCATGGGTGTGCCCCCGCTGGTGGTCAGGGGGGCCCTTTATGGTTTCTTGCACCCGGGCCCTGAAGGTTCTAGTTACGCCACTGAGAGGCATTATCCGTATGTCCTCGAGAGTACCCCTACCCAACGAGCCCCCCAAAAAAGATGTCGTGTCTGTAGCAAGCGCGGATTTAGGCTTGACACCCGTTATTTTTGTCCACTCTGTCCTGACAATCCTGGTCTGTGCATTGGTAAATGTTTTGAACGCTACCACTCAAAAGTGAAGTTTTAGCATAGGGTACAGCATTTCACAGACTAGGACACACTTACACAGGGTCTCCCAAGATGCCATCACATTTTGAGAGACCCGAACCGTTACAGTTGAGTAAAAAAAAAGTGTAAAAAACAAACAAAAAAAAACTTAAAAAAATAAACACAAAAAAAAATAGTTGTTGTTTTATTGTTCTCTCTCTCTCTCTCTCTCTCTCTCTCTCTCTATTTTCTCTCTATTGTTCTGCTCTTTTTTACTGTATTCTATTCTGCAATGTTTTATCATGCTTGCTTTTCAGGTATGTAACTTTTTGTTTTCAGGTACTCCCACGATACATAAAGCCGTGACACCAACGCTGTAGGAGGTGATTTCACCACCACAGTAAAAAAAAGAGCATATATGCCAAAGCTTTGCTCCTAATGCCGCGTACATACGGTCAAAATTTCGACGGAGGCTTGCCCGTGGAAAAGTTTGACCGTATGTACGCGGCATAACCTTTTATGCCGCGTACATACGGTCGAAATTCCGACGGAGGCTTGCCCGTGGAAAAGTCTGACCGTGTGTACGCGGCATAACTTTTTTGTGGGAGGATGCCCCCATGCTTCAGCATATATATATTTTAGGCACAGGTTGCGTTAAAAATTTTTTTTATTTTTTACTAGGTTTTCTTTTGGTATTTGCTTTGCAGGTATGGTATGGTAAGGTCTTACTGTTATACTGTAATGTTACTTTGTTTTAATGTTAACCATCATTTGCTTTGCAGGTACGCCATTCAGTTGCAGCGCGGATTTATTTTTCTTGACAGCAACAGCGTTTGCTCCCACGATACATAAAGCCGTGACTCCAACGCTGTAGGAGGTGATTTCACCACCACAGTAAATAAAAAGAGCATATATGCCGAAGCATGGGGGCAGCAGGGGCGGAGGAGCGATTTTGCTCCTAATGCCGCATACATACGGTAAAAATTTCGACGGAGGCTTGCCCGTGGAAAAGTCTGACCGTATGTACGTGGCATATCCTTTTATGCCGCGTACATACGGTCAAAATTCCGATGGAGGCTTGCCCGTGGAAAAGTCCAACCGCGTGTACGCAGCATAACTTTTTTGCGGGAGGATGCCCCCATGCTTCGGCATATATAAATGGTGCATGTATGCCCATCATTAGAAGTGGTTGGATGAAAGGAGGTATTCTAATGCTGGGCATACCCACCGATCAATCTCTTTTTTTCATTCAGCCAACAGGCTGCATGAAAAAAAAAGATTACAATACATGTTCAACAAGGACCAGCAACGTACTGGTATGTTGCTGGACTTTGAATGGTTATACCAGAATGATGCCTGCGGGTTTAGGTATCATCTTGGTATCATTCTTTACAGCCAGCGGTCGGCTTTCATGTAAAAGCAATCCTAGCTGCTAATTAGCCTCTAGACTGCTTTTACAAGCAGTGGGAGGGAATGTCCCCCCCCCCCGGATATAAACAGCGCCATTGGGAAATTGGGAAAGCATTTTATCACACCGATCTTGGTGAGGGCAGAGGAACAATCTAGGGTCTAACTCCCCAATTTCTTTCAAAAAAGAGTACCTGTCACTACCTATTGCTATCATAGGGGATATTTACATTCCCTGAGATAACAATAAAAATGGTAAAAAAAAAAAAATGGAAGGAACAGTTTAAAAATAAAATAAAAAAAGCAAAATAAATAATAAAAAAAAAAAATAGCAAGCGTCGGTCTAGCGTCATATGTAAACAGCAATTGCACCATGCATGTGAGGTATCACCGCGAAGGTCAGATCGAGGGCAGTCATTTTAGCAGTAGACCTCCTCTGTAAATCTAATGTGGTAACCTGTAAAGGCTTTTAAAGACTTTTAAAAATGTATGTAGTTTGTCACTGCTGCGCGTTTGTGCGCAATTTTAAAGCATGTCGTGTTTGGTATCCATGTACTCGGCCTAAGATCCTCTTTTTTATTTCATCAAACATTCGGGCAATATAGTGTGTTTTAGCGCATTAAAATAAAAAAAAGTGTGCTTTTTCCCCAAAAAATGTGTTTGAAAAATCGCTGCGCAAATACTGTGTGGAAAAAAATGCAACACCCACTATTTTAATCTGTAGGGCCTTTGCTTTAAAAAAATATATAATGTTTGGGGGTTCAACTTAATTTTTTTGCAAAAAAAAAATATGTTTTCATGTAAACAAAAAGTGTCAGAAAGGGCTTTGTCTTCAAGTGGTTAGAAGAGTGGATGATGTGTGACATAAGCTTCCTAATGTTGTGCATAAAATGCCAGGACAGTTCAAACCCCCCCCAAATGACCCCATTTTGGAAAGTAGACACCCCAAGCTATTTGCTGAGAGGCATCTTGAGCCCATTGAATATTTTTCTTTTTGTCCCAAGTGATTGAATAATGACAAAAAAAAAAATGTACAAAAAGTTATCACTAAATGATATATTGCTGAAACATGCCATGGTTATATGTGGAATTGCACCCCAAAATACATTCTGTTGCTTCTCCTGAGTATGGGGATACCACATGTGTGGGACTTTTTGGGAGCCTAGCCACGTACGGGACCCCAAAAACCAAGCACCGCCTTCAGGCTTTCTAAGGGTGTAAATTTTTGATTTCACTCCTCACTGCCTATCACTGTTTCGGAGGCCATGGAATGCCCAGATGGCACAAAACCCCCCAAAATGACCCCATTTTGGAAAGTAGACACCCCAAGCTATTTGCTGAGAGGTATGGTGAGTATTTTGCAGATCTCGCTTTTTGTCACAAAGTTTTGAAAATTGAAAAAAGAAAAAAATAATATATTTTCTTTCTTCATTTTCAAAAACAAATGAGAGGTGTAAAATACTCACCATGCCTCTCAGCAAATAGCTTGGGGTGTCTACTTTCCAAAATGGGGTCATTTGGGGGGGTTTTGTGCTATCTTGGCATTTTATGGCCTTCAAAACTGTGATGGGTAGTGAGGAGTGAAATCAAAAATGTATGCCCTTAGAAATCTTGAAGACAGTGCTTGGTTTTCGGGGTCCCGTACGCAGCTAGGCTCCCAAAAAGTCCCACACATGTGGTATCCCTGTACTCAGGAGAAGCAGCAGAATGTATTTTGGGGTGTAATTTCACATATGCCCATGGCATGTGTGAGCAATATATAATTTAGTGACAACTTTGTGCAAAAAAAAAAAAAGTTTGTCATACTCCCGCAACTTGTGGCAAAATATAAAATATTCCATGGACTCAACATGCCTCTCAGCAAATATCTTGGGCTGTCTACTTTCCAAAATGGGGTCATTTGTGGGGGTTTTGTGCTTTTTTGGCATTTTATGGCCTCCGAAACTGTGATAGATAGTGAGGAGTGAAATCAAAAATTTACACCCTTAGAAATCCTGAAGGGGGTGATTGGTTTTTGGGGTCCCGTACGCGGCTATGCTCCCAAAAAGTCCCACACATCTGGTATCCCCGTACTCGGGAGAAGCAGCAAAATGTATTCTGGGGTGCAATTCCACATATAACCATGGCATGTGTGAGCAATATATCATTTAGTGACAACTTTTTGTAATTTTTATTTTTTTTTGTCATTATTCAATCACTTGGGACAAAAAAAAATATTCAATGGGCTTAACATGCCTCTCAGCAATTTCCTTGGGGTGTCTACTTTCCAAAATGGGGTCATTTGGGGGGGTTTTGTACTGTCCTGCCATTTTAGCACCTCAAGAAATGAGATAGGCAGTCATAAATTAAAAGCTGTCTAAATTCCAGAAAATGTACCCTAGTTTGTAGACGCTATAACTTTTGCGCAAACCAATAAATATACGCTTATTGACATTTTTATACTAAAGACATGTGGCTGAATACATTTTGGCCTAAATGTATGACTAAAATTTTGTTTATTCGATTTTTCTTATAACAAAAAGTAGAAAATATGTTTTTTTTTCAACATTTTCGGTCTTTTTCCGTTTATATCGCAAAAAAAAAAAATCGCAGAGGCAATCAAACACCATTAAAAGAAAGCTCTATTTGTGGGAAGAAAAGGACGCAAATTTCGTTTGGGTACAACATTGCATGTCCGCACAATTTCCAGTTAAAGCAGCGCAGTGCCAAATTGTGAAAACACCTCTGGTCATTAAGCTGCGTATTGGTCCGGTCCTTAAGTGGTTAAAGGTTAAGTTCACATTTTTGGAAAAAAAATAAAAATAATAATTGCACATATTTTTGCAGAAAAAAAATGCATATATTATTTTTTCCTGATTAGTAGATCACTGGTGCAATATCAGGCTTCTGCAGACAAGCCCTATAACTTTCAGCCCATACCTCTGTACAGGCTGTCAGTTTGAAAGCTGAAGGGCTTGTGAATAGGGATGAGCTTCGAGTTCGAGTCAAACCCATGTTCAACTCGAACTTCACCTGTTCGGCTATTTGCTGAATTTCGAACATTATGAACCATTTGCGCCAAATTTGACTGGCGCGTCACGGCCCATAATTCACTGTGGCATCGCAGTGCATTGCTGGCTGATGATTGGCCAAGCATGCACTATGACCCGCATGCTTGGCCAATCACAGCGCCGTAAGTACAGAGAGCCATAATTGGCCAAAGCCAGGGTGGCTTTGGCCAATCATGGCTCAGAGGAGTAGGTACACACGCCCCACACTATATAAGGCTGCCGGCTTGGCGGCCTTGTGTAGTGTGTTGCTGCGTTGGTTAAAGGAAAGAGACAGAGAGAGAGACAGTGTAATTTGATTTGAGTTAGATAGAGCAGGCAGGCGAGTCAGTTAGCTGCAGTTACAGTGTGTAGAGGATATATATGCATCCTAGGTGTTGTATATATATTTACACACTGTATTCAGTTTAGCTAGATCCGTTCCTGTTATTCTCTATACTGACAGGCAGGCTGGTGATTGTGCTAGCTGCATTGTTTCACTTATGTCTTTTGCACAGTTTGCACCAAAAGCTTACCTGAATACAATTGCTGGTTTTCTGATACAAATACAGGCAGGGAGCTGCAGTATTTTGCTTTAGTGTCCTTTTGGTGTTCTCATACTAATACCACAGGTAGGGAGTTCAAAATTACAAACAGATTCTATGTAACAACAAACCTACAGTCCCTGTCTTGTTTGCACTGCCTGTATACTGCTGTTCAGAGTATATAGGGCCTGGGGGCCCCACGCCTTTCCTTTTTTTAATTTGGGTGCGGGATTCCCCTTAATATCCATACAAGACCCAAAGGGGCTGGTAATGGGCTGGGGGGGCGGGGTACCTATGCCATTTTTCTCAATGATTTTCATCCATATTCCCGGGACCAGACATTACATTAAAGCCGCAAGCAGTTTTAAATGCCTTTTTTTCCTTTAGAAATTTTATTTTGTGCAGGGACAGTTCTAAACACGGGAAACACGTGCTACTTCACAGGCATACTATAGACACCCCCCAGGTACGATATTTAAAGGAATATTTCACTTTTTTTATTTTTTTTTATGCATCATTAAAATCGCTGCTCCCGAAAAAACTGCAGTTTTTAAAACTTTTTTTTGCATTGATACATGTCCCCTGGGGCAGGTCCCGGGTCCCCAAACCCTTTTTAGGACAATAACTTACATATTAGCCTTTAAAATTAGCACTTTTGATTTCGAACGTTCGAGTCCCATAGACTTTAATAGGGTTCTAAAGTTTGCGCGAATTTTCATCCGTTCGCAGGTTCTGGTGCGAACCGAACCGGGGGGGTGTTTGGCTCATCCCTACTTGTGAATGAACTATGAGGGTGCTCATCAGCACCTTTGCAGTACATTGGGAAGTGAAAGCCATCAGCCGCTGTGGAAATGGGACTTGTAGATCTCTCGTTCCCAGATTATTGTGAATAAAGGACGTGGCTGTGCAGTGGTGCCCCACACAGTCATAATGTTTTTAAAATGGGACAGCGGGTGCTTGGAGAAGATCCCCTGCCTTCGGTCACGTGGGGGCACTAGGTGGATGAGGAGCACACGTGCTGGAGCATGTTACACATTACAACCTAAATATAGATGAAACATGTTCCAAAGGTGAACTTATCCTTTAATGACTGTATTCTATTTTACCACTATATGGATTCATAACTTTATTTTAGGAATGGAATTAACCACTGCATGTGAGTCTAGGAGTCTATATTTGATAAATCTCTTTATTTATAATTCCTTGTGTAGGGATCTGCTACCCTCTACTGTATGTATTTGTAAGTGGCTGTGCTTCGAGTTAACTATGTGCATCACTATCTGTCTCTGTTAAAAACTCAGAAGGAGCCTATAACTTTATCTCACTGCAAAAATAATCTGGATATGCCTGACTCTGAGCATTTCCGTTTCTCCCAAATTGCACATTTCTTGCACTCCATCTGGCCTAACAAGACAGTACCACATACGATTACACCCTATGAACACTGGTGCTCGAACACTATGGATCAGAGGGGTGGTATCTCGCTAATTTACACAGCTCTGTCGACTAGGTGGACCAAACCCTCCTATGCTCGGAGATGGGAAGAGGATGTGGATGGCTCATGGGACACTGAGATTTGGTTTCGAGCATCGCAACGAGCTTTTAAAGGTATACTCAATGTATCTTTGATAGAAGCTAGTCTGAAAGTCTTAATGCGGTGGTACTACGTTCCTTCCAGGCTGGCCAGAATGTATGCAGGCACACCACCAGTATGCTTCAGGGGTTGTGAACTGGAGGGCACTATGCTCCACACATGGTGGTCCTGTCCATGCATCAGATCTGTCTGGCGCAAGGTTTTTCGCACACTTAGTTCCTTGACGGGTATACTGATCACCCCACGTCACAATATAGCACTTCTGAACCACCCAATGCCCAAACTCTCCCAGAAGCTCTCATTTTGTATACTATTGGGAGCCAAATTAACCATAGCAAAGGCCTGGAAGAACCCCACAGTATCGTTTATAGGTTTCAGAAGAAAGGTCTCCTGGATCATGGCCCAAGAACAAATAGTCGCTAAACTTACTGATAAGAGTGAAAAATTTATAGCCACCTGGGAACCTTGGGCCACCTCATGCAACGTCTCTCTGATACCCGGAGTACAGCCTGGTTTTCTGAGTACACACATCCAACCTTCTTAGCATGGGACTATCTACACCACTTTCTTTCACACGTTTCTATATCCTTTCCTCTCTCTTGCCTCCCTTGGCATCCTAGGGTTATTACAACAGATGTGATCAAGCTACTTTCATATACACTTAATGTATGTCACGCAATGGTATTCGTTTCGTTATGAACTTCTTAATCCTTGTTCAGAGTATAGTCCTCCTGTTTCAATACTTACTACTTTGAGATAACATGGTTGAAATACTTTAGTTCTTCACATACACTACCATGACAAACTGATGGACACTTCCTAGGCACTGGATTCTCCACTCCCCGGGATGCAGTTTGAGCCCTTGGGGGCATCTCGGGAGTCGGGGAATCAGGGTTGGGATGGTATAGGCTTTTTACTCATCGGGTCATGGATGTTCATTACAGGATAAGGGAGGATAATGCTAGGATAATATTGATCACTATACAGCGCAAGAGTAATCTCTGTTTATTATATTGGACCAAATGTTGCTATGGTCGCTCGCTGTATTACTGTAATGTTCAGACTTATTGTTGGAGATTCTTCTGTATCATCTAAAATCTCAATAAAAAATATTTAAACCTTAAAAACTCAGAAGGAGGAAGTGAATAGAGAGATCATGACCTTGTATTACACACAGAAGCTATTGCTGTTGTTATATTTCACCCAGACCAGGAGCAGAGACTAATATGCAAGCATTCCCATGTTCTGAAAGTTTAAGTGCAGCTGCCTATAACTTTTGCAGTGCGCATCTGAATCCTTGTATTAAAGTATATCTGTCCTGTTGTTATTATCTGACATGCACAGTGCCAGATAGCTAGGTCTGTGCTAGTGTATGTGTGTAGTGTTAAAGTAGATACACTATATTGTCAAAAGAATTGGGACGCTTGCCCTTACATGCACATAAACTTTAATGGCATCCCAGTCTGTAAGGTTCAATATTGATTTGTTAAAATTGGTAGGTTTGGCAGATGGACTTTGTAGGCATAACATGGTTGAGTATATAAAAAATCTATGTTTTATTAAAAAGGATATACAATACAAAATAAAGAATTACATTGACTATTCATAATAACAAAAACCTTAGATTAAAAGTAACACACCACCTAGAAAGACCATAAATAAAAATTATAGTATACTGAGGACAAGGACACAAGGTCACTTCCTGTGATAAAGTATACTAATAAAGAGGTTAATATCAAGGGCGGTGTGTTGCATACTGCTTAACTCGACATGTTGCACGTGGAGAACGCATAACCGCAACGTTCCCACACACCCCAAGGGTACACTTAATAGATTTGATTGAAGGTAAGAAGGCATGCTTACCTAAAGGAACAGACTCAAAAACAAGGTTCGGAGGATGGAGTAATCAGAGAACCCCCAAATTGTAGGGAGCTTAAACACTGGCCACCAATCTGACGCTTGCAATTAGGGTAAGATTTCCCACTGTTTAAAGATGGCAAAAATCCATAAAGTAGTTGAGTTGAGTTGAGTTGAGAGGTATCTTAATATAGCGCGGTCTTACCCCGAAGGGTCCCGACGCGCATAGCAGAGTTTCTGGGAAAAGAGGACCCAGGAACCAGAAGCAGCACAGAGCGGCAGAAAGGGTGGAAGAAAGAGGCTACGCAGGGAAGGCTTGTGTGAAAAGCCAAGTCTTCAGTAACCCGTGGAAGACCGGAATAGTAGGGGCCTCCTGGAGCTCGACAGGGAGGCTATTCCACAAAACGGCACCCTGGTGGGAGAAGGCCCGACCACCACGCCGGATCTTCTTGGGCTCCGAGATGTGGAGGATATCTCTGCCGGTAGATCTGAGTGATCTAACAAAAGCTTGTTTATGAAAACGAGAGCAGAGATAGCTTGGGGCCAGGCCTCTCATTATCTTAAACATAATACATCCGGCCTTAAATAAGGTGCGATAGTGGACCGGCAGCCAGTGCAAGGCGCAGAGGACAGGGGTGATATGATCCCTCAGCGGGACATCCATGAGTAACCTAGCCGCACGATTTTGAATAAGTTGAAGCTTCTGCACTAACGTCTTTGGCAATCCCAGATAAAGAGAGTTGCAGTAGTCTAGGCAGCTACCTATCGTGGCGCAGATGACAGTTTTCCTGTCCGAGATATCCAAATAATTAAACAGCCCCCTCAGGAGTTTTAGCTGCCAGTGACATGCACGGACGACCCTCTTTACCTGAGGAGCCAAAGTTAAACCTAAATCTAGGACAAATCCCAAATCACGGACCTGGGGGGCCACCTCCGGAGCAGGACCAAATGAGGGAGGCCAAGGTGGGATATCTGGAGGGGTGGCCAGATCGCTGAAGATGATCACCTCAGTTTTTCCCCCATTAAGTTTCAGGAAGTTGGCAGACATCCATGTGTTGATGGCCTCCAAACAGCTAGCAAGGGTGGCATCAGCCGTCTGGTTCCTAGGAATCTTTAGGTAAACCTGGGTGTCGTCCGCATAAACATGGTAATGGATGGCGTGGGACTTTAGTAGTGTGCCACAAGAGGTATCTAAAATACATCCATGCTTCCCAATGGAGTACCGTGAGTTGCGCTGTGATGACGCACACATGGCACAATCATTTAAAAACGAGGGAAGTGGTGGCGTCTCTGTACAGGCATTTCTGCTATTCAGAAGGCTGTCACCCCAAATGGAGAAATACCAGCAATGCTTTAAGATAAAGGTATGTAGTTATGGTCAAGTATTCTTTTTTGGATGCTGGACTAGTTATGTTAAACAGAAATGGTCGGTTTGCAGTTGTCTTACTTATTCATGCATTATGTATTATTTATTTTAGATACCTCTTGTGACACATTACTTTATGGATTTTTGCCATCTTTAACCAGTGGGAAATCTTACCCTAATTGCAAGTGTAAGATTGGTGGGCAGTGTTACAGCTCTGAAGTCATTTTGTGGATAAATCCATGTACCCTTGGTTGTTTTGCTGATTGCGTTCTCCGTTTGTGTTTCACCTTTTATTTCCTGAATGTAAGTCAAGTATACATACCCTCTATTTGGCAAAATATTGTTATGAGCCTATTTCTTGCATTGTGTCTATGTCCTTCTTTAGGGAAACTATATTATTATTATATATATGAGTCTATTTTGCATTGTGCTTACAGCTACATGGGAAGGACCTCTTGGTGTCTTGGGCGTGTTTCGGGGTACTGTGGGAGGTTGTGCAGCATCCCAGTATAGCAGAAAAGTGTGTTTTTTAATGTTGTGATGTAATTGTAATTGCAGAAATTGATTTGTAAATTTTCTATTCCATAGAATATGCATTAAACTCCTGAGGAAGCGTTCTCCACGCGCAACATGTCGAGTTAAGCAGTATGGGATACACCGCCCTTGATAATAACCTCTTTATTAGTATACTTTATCACAGGAAGTGACCTTGTGTCCTTGTCCTCAGTATACTATCATTTTTATTTATGGTCTTTCTAGGTGGTGTGTTACTTTTATTCTAAGGTTTATGTCTTTATGAATAGTCCATGTAATTCTTTATTTTGTATTGTATATCCTTTTTAACCATTTAAGCCCTGGACTATTTTGTTGCTAAAGGATCATGCCCCTTTTTGCGACTCGGCACTGCGTCGTTTAACTGACAATTGTGCGACGTGGCTCCCAAACAAAATGAATGCCCTTTATTTCTCACAAATAGAGCTTTCTTTTGGTCGTATTTGATCACCTCTGCGGTTTTTATTTTTTGCGCTATAAACAAAAATAGAGCAACAATTTAGAAAAAAATTACATATTTTAAACTTTTTGCTATAATAAATATCCCCAAAAAATTTATAAAAAAACGATTTTTTCCCTCAGGTTAGGCCGATAAGTATTCTTCTACATATTTTTGGAAAAAAAATCGCAATAAGCATTTATTGATTGGTTTGCGCAAAAGTTATAGTGTCTACAAAATAGGGGGTAGTTTTATGGCATTTTTATTAATATATTTTTTTTTTACTAGTAATGGCGGCGATCAGCGATTTTTATCATGACTGCGACATTATGGCAGACACATCGGACACTTTTGACACATTTGGGACCATTGTAATTTTTGCAGCGATCAGTGCTATAAATATGCACTGATTACTGTGAAAATGACACTGGCAGTGAAGGGTTTAACCTCTAGGTGGCGCTGTAGGGGTTAAGTGTGACCTAATGAGTGATTCTTACTGTAGGGGGGCGTGGCTTGGCATCTGACGTCACTGATCGTCGTTCCCTATGACAGGGAACAGACGATCACTGACATGCCACTAGGAAGAACAGGGAAAGGTTTGTTTACACTTACCACTCCCCGTTCTTCAGCTCTGTGACCCGATCGCGGAACACCGGCGGCGATCGGGTCCGTGGGTCTCTTGGGTGCGGTCATGGAGCTTCGGACCGGGTCGCGAGCGTGCCGCCGGTGGCGAACGCGCAACCCATGGACGGGTTCTTAAAGGGGACGTACCTGTACGCCCTTGTGCCTGTCCGTGCCATTCTGTCGACATACATCGTCGTGCGGCGGTTCTTAAGTGGTTAATAAAACATAGATTTTTTTATATACTCAACTGTGTTATGCCTACAAAGTCCATCTGCCAAACTTACCAATTTTAATAATCTATTATTTCGGGACGTGGCATTGTGTACTTTTTACCATATCCACAGTACCACTCTGTGATGATATGACCCCTAGTTATCAATATTGATTTGTCCCACCCTTTGCAGCTATACTAGCTTCAACTCTTCTTAGAAGGCTGTCCACAAGGTTTAGGAGTGTGTCTATGGGAATGTTTGATCAGTCTTCCAGAACTCATTTGTGAATTCAGGCACTGTTGCTGGATGAAAAGGCCTGGCTCGCAGTCTCTGCTCTAATTTATCCCAAGGGTTTTTTATCAGGTTGCGGTCAGGACTCTGTGCAGGCCAGTCAAGTTCCTAAACCCCAAACTCACTCATCCATGTCTTTATGGACCATGCTTTGTGCACTGGTGTGCAGTCATGTTGGAAAAGGAAGGGGCCAACCCCAAACTGTTCCGACAAAGTTAGGAGCATGAAATTGTCCAAAATGTTTTGGTATGCTGATCACTGGAACTAAGGCTATGATTAAACACTAAGAAAGTGTGAAACTAGTCAGCTCTATACCAGAATTTTGTGACTTGCTGTATTTGGATTTTTGAAGATTTTACATACTTTTACATAATAAAGGCTTTTTATTGGAGTGCTGCTGTCCAGAAGACTTGATCTAGACTGGACTGGAACTAAGGGGCCAAGCCCATCCCCTGAAAAACAACCTCACACCATAACCCCCCCTCCACCAAAGGATTTCGACCAGGGTTGCTAGGTGCTACTGAAATGAAACAGAGAAAAATCAGGTCTCTTCCCCTGCCAGACAGAGCTGTGCTGTTGGCAGATTTGTGTATTTTGTATATATATGTATATGTATATATATTTTGTATGTATATTTTATGTGTGTATTTAGCTGTTTGCCTGGACTTCAGCTTTAAGTATTATTACTATTATTAAACAGTAAGCAAAAGAAATATACATTTTTATTGATTGTTATAGTTTTCAATTTTTTTTATGTAGTCCAAGTGCTTTGCACTACCATATCAATAAAGCTAGTAGTGTCCATGCTTGGAGCCGTAAAGCCCCATACACACGGTCGGACTTTTGACCAACAAACTTCATTTTGAGCAAGTTGGACCAACAATCCGACCGTGTGTACGCTCCATCGGACAAACTTTTTTTGCTTTTTTCTTGTTTTCATCAGACAAAACTTGGGTCTGCAAACGGACAAACTTTTGCCCAACAAAAGTCCAATGAATCAAAGTCCGACCGTGTGTACAGAAAACCATCTGACTTTTGTCCGATGGACAAAACAACTAATGTTAAAATCAACCAACAATAGCAGAAATTGACCAAAGGGTGGCGGTAAAGAGCAGAAAAGAGCAGAAAAAACACATGATGTTGCAAAAAGTTTTGGGAAAGTTTGCAGAAAAGTCAGAGCGTGTGTATGCTATGGGTGTTCCCGACCAACTCCGTTCGGACAAAAAACCACGGAAAAGTCCGATGAAAGTCTGACCGTGTGTACGAGGCTTTAGACTTATTCTGTTATGCAAATAGACAAATTATCCTAAACTTCTTCTAATTAGACTACCTCAACACAAACTAGCGCCATAACCTTCCTGAAATGTATTTCTTCGGGAGGGTTCACATCTGAATCGCATAGGAATGCGGTCCGCGTTCCTGTGCAATTTTTATGTGATTTTCAGACAATTCATTTGAACAGGGCTAAATCGCACTGGAACGCACCCAAAAGTAGTGTACCCTGCGATCTGGTGACGGCAAATGCTCTCAGTTTGGGGCGTGGTTAAGATTATAATGAGACCCGCAGCAGATTGCACACCCAGTGCATTTTTAATACACAGAACATTGGTTTCTCACACTGCGTTCTGGTGTAAACAAGCACTAAAGAAGCTTGTTATTTCTCACCTACTATATTTTGTATGAAATGTCCTTCTTACTTTGGATTTTATTGGCACCAAAAGTCACATAGGGCATGTTTTCAGTCTATAGTTTTTATTGGTTTAACATGAATGCTTGAATTGGCACATGAAAACTGTTTTTTTTTGCTAAAACCAAAAAGATTGTCTTATTTTTTATAAGGAAGTGGCACTTAAGAGTCAACTTACCTGCATAGTGTTACATGAAAACAGATGTGCATCAGTTGGTATTTTAAGCCTGTATTAATGAACAAACATTTGTAAGGGAAAAGGTCTGTATTTGAACTTCTGCATGAACCGTTCCTAAAATCTGATCTGACCATCATTTGCAGCATAAAAATGAAGATGGTCCTGTCTTTATCAGAATCAGGGAATTTTTACTTTACAAAGTGCAGGTTTGCTTGTGAATAGGGTGAAGCTTCTAATCAATAAAGAATTTGCAAACAAAAATCTCTTTCTTTTTTTAAATTGCATGATCATGATTGGATTATCAATTGGAACATAACTTTA
Source organism: Rana muscosa (assembly GCA_029206835.1). Classification (NCBI taxonomy): domain Eukaryota; kingdom Metazoa; phylum Chordata; class Amphibia; order Anura; family Ranidae; genus Rana; species Rana muscosa. The sequence continues at coordinate 335,924,411 of CM055117.1, forward strand.
CCTTATCCAAGTAGGATTGGGTCAAGTGTTCTATATAATTGCTTCATTTAAATGTGAATCTGAAATGCCCTGTTGTATAATACAAGTTTTGATTATAAAATGTTAATAAAATAAATCCTAGTCAAACAAAAGATATCAGAGGACCTCAGAAGGCAATGCTTTAAAGCTTGTAAGCCTGGAAACAGCAAAAAAAAAAAAGGAATTTTAAAGGTTTGAACATACATTAGTCCATTGTCAGTGCAAATGAAAGTAATTTTGCATTGTATTAGTCTACCCTAGTCATACAGGCTTCAATTTCTCTCTGTTCTCTCTGTTCAGCCCCTTGGGGAAATAAAAAGATTCCTCCATCCACGCTAAACAGTGTGCACAGAGGAATATCCCTTGTTGGCTGTCAGAATATCTGAACAGTGACTGCACCTGATTGGATGCATTCAAGGTTTGGCTGGAGATTTTCCACCCGACTTTCAATTTTTTAATTGAAGTTTGTTGAGCCATGTGCATGAATCAAATTCTGGCTGATTTAGCAGAAATCAGAGGAAATTTGAACCTTACATGACCAGCATAAGATTTTTGACAGAGATCCCATAAAATCCTCAAACATATGTCTTGAAAGGAGACAACTTAGAATTTGTAAATATCTCTTGTACTTAACCACTTACCTACTAGGCACCTTCACCCCCTTCCTGCCCAGGCCAATTTTCAGCTTTTAGTAACCTCCCTGGCGTTATGATTCTGGCAGATCTTAGGTGCTGAAAGCGGTACCATTATTCTGCATGGAAATTTGGCGCTTTATATTGCAGGCCTGTAATTCTTAGGAATAACTCACTTAAATCTGTCCAAACAAGAGTCTAGTAGACATCCCGGGTATGATAAAGTTCAAAAAACAAAATCATAAATTATAATGTAGCGCCCTCCTCACTCCCCTCTTCACTTCAGCTCGTCTGTCTCTTGTCTAGGGGTACCTTAGAGGGGAGGGAGCGGGGACACCACGCCTGGCCTTCACCACAGGTGTCAGTGCGGTGTGAGCAAAGTTCTTGTTTTACCTTCGGGTCAGTGCTGTGCACCTAGAGCAGTGGTTCTCAACTCCTGTCCTCAGGACCCACTAACAGGCCAGATTTTAAGTATTACCTTGGTGAGATGCAGACTAGAATACTGCAATCCCTGAGCAGCAAATTATATCACCTGTGATGCATTTCAGTTATCTTGCAAACCTGGCCTGTTGGTGGGCCCTGAGGACTGGAGTTGAGAACCACTGACATAGAGCCTCCACTGAGATTACCTTGAACAATGTCTGTCAGGAAAAAGCCTCACACCATTAAAGTCCAACACTCCTTTATTCTTCTCGAGTGAACAGCACAATCAGTTAGACTCCCTTAAAGAACAGAACAAACAAGGAGGTGTGGATGTGAGTAGGCCCAGACACAATGAACTCTCCACTTTCCTCCCTGAAAGTGGGCTGAGGTCTCCCAGCGAGGGGGGATTTTCCTTCCAGGCGGTCTCCGATGGGAGGCTCACCTGTCACTGGCAATCTGCTGCACCCGGTCTTCAAGTGAGTAGCTCCCCCCGGTCCATTACGCCTTCCGGATTCGGGTACCAAATCCCTGGGTTCCCTAGGACCTCCTTCCCTCGCGGAACTCAGTGTTGGGCACTGAGCTCCAGACCTCCATCCGAGTACCTCACCCCAGGCTAAAGGTGCCTAGGATGGAACACGACCTCCGGACATCCTCCAGGCCTAGGCCGCCTAGAGGACCGACACGAACCACCGCCCTCAGGCTGAAGGTGCCTGGGACTCGACCCAGTGACAAAGATGGCCGGCCCCTTTATACCCTCTCCCAGCAAGCACGGCGGGTTCCCCGCCCCACCATACCACTGCCGAGAGAGGACAAAAAGGAGGCCCGGCACACAGCAATGGCTCAACCCCCAGCCCCTGGCGACAGCGCCACCTGCTGGGCTGCAGGGAATTACACATCACTGGTGTCTCTGCCAGTTAAATTTACACCCGGGAAAGTACATACCCGCTACAATAATATAATAAATAACTATAAAATAATTATAACAAATAATAATATAATAATAATAAAAGTGTTTTTCAGTGTTTGATGACGAATTTCCCCACAAATCGCTATCGCTTAATTCTGCGAGTGATTCTAATTTATTATTGCTGTTTTCTAGCTGGTCTAAAACCACTTTTGACATAAAGGGACACTTTTTGGTTGCTATGGACAATCTCCAAATTCCAGGCAGAAAGAACAGTTTTTATTATATAAAAGTGCATGCAGGACACTGGGCAGACCACTAGGGACAAAGGGGATGTGTAATTTTTTTATACAGTACTGTAATCTGTAAGATAACAGTATACTGTATGTGTACTGTTTTAATTTTTTTGAATTTGGCGCTGATCTCCACCCCCGTGCGTCGTAACGTCGCAGGGAACGGAGCTCGGCGGCACTCGGCACTGTGTGAATTGAGCGAGGAGACAGCTTGATCACACAGCAGGGAGGCATCGCAGGATCCAGGGGACAAGGTAAGTAACTCTGCCTGGATCACTGCGATGCAATCTCGAGTCTGGCTTGGGGTTACCGCTTTTGGTGCTGAAACTTCACCCCGAGCCGGACTCGGGAATACCGCTAGGCAGGTTAATATTTAGGTACTTATATAGCGCTGTCAATTTATGCAGCGCTTTACACATACATTGTAAATTCACATCAATCCCTACTCTCAAGGAGCTTACAATCTAAGGTCCCTAACTCACATTCATATACTAGGGCCAGTTTAGACAGAAGCCAATTAACCTACAAGCATGTCTTTTGAGTGTGGGAGGAAGCTGGAGTACCTGGAGGAAACCCATGCAGGCACAGGGAGAACATGCAAACTCCAGGCAGGTAGTGTTGTGGTTGGGATTTGAACCAGTGACCCTTTTTACTGCTAGGCGAGAGTGCTACGCACTACACCACTGTGCCGCCCTAGCTTTCAGTGCTTTCGCACATTCTGCGTGGTCATGCAATACTGTACCCAAATTAAATGTTATCATTTTTTTAGATAGATAGAGCTGTCTTTTGGTGGTATTTAATCACCATTGGGTTTTTTATTTTTTGCGAAACAAACAAAAAAAGAACATTTTGAAAATAAAATCATTTTTTTTAGTTTCTGTTATACAATTTTGCAAATAACTAATTTTTCTTCTTCACTGATGTGTGCTGAAGAGGCTGCACTGATGGCCACTGAGGAGGCAGTACTGATGAGGCAGCACTGATGGGCAATGATATACTGCACTAATGGGCACTGAAATGCTGCACTAATCATCAGGGCACTGACTATCAGTGTAAATGTTTGCTGTCACAGGAAAACTGGTTATCGGCTATTCTTTACTCACACGGTGACAGTGCTGAGGAAAGGAAATGCTGATAACTGCCATTTGTTTACATGGGATCAGCTGTGATTGGACACAGATGATCATATGGAAAAAGGACCGCTGTGATGGGCCCTTTAGCTCGATCTGTGTTCAGGTGGGCAGGGTTCTGGAAGAATGTCAATAGATGCCCTCTCAGAACTGGCCAACCGCACTATAGCCATCTTTTGGTCAGAAAGTGGTTAAAAAAGAAGTATGGACTTACAAAAACACAAACATTTATACTTACCTTGGATCAATGCTGCATCTGTCCCCTGCCGCCTATGCAGTGAGAACTGAGTGATCAAATACTACTGATTGCTCAGTTCTCCCCCTCTGCTCTCAGCAGAGGGCCATGACTGTCAGTCACTGGCTCTCTGCTCTGCCCCTACAGCGCTCACTGGAGAGCTGGGTTGTGGAGGGGGCAGGAGGGAGTGGCTCAGTCTCCCAGCAGATCGCTGAGAGGCTAAGCCAACTGCCAGTCCAGGCATCTGGGTGAATCCTGACTGTAAAGTCGGGATCTTTTCCGAAACTGGACCAGATGAGTGACGTCTGCTGACAGTGGACTTTAAATTGCTTCCATATGAAAATGGGTCACAGAGGAGCAGAAAGTAGGCTGATGTTCAAGGTAGAAAACCTTTTCTGTTGTGTTCCCATTCACACAGCATGCCTATTTGTTACATATATATATTTTGTACCTTGTAGCTTAAGCTTAGAAGCATAAGCTGCCATGGCTGGGTGGATACTGACTGTAAAGTCGAGATCTTTCCCAAACCTGGACCAGATGAGTGACGTTAGCCGACAGTGGACTTTAAACCACTTACGGCTGAAAATGGGTCACAGAAGAGCAGAATGAAGGCTGATGTTCAAGGGAGAAAACACTTGCTGTGCAACCTAAAGCGGAGTTCCACCCACAAGTGGAAGCTTTCTCTGGTACCTTTCTGGGGGAAGCGGGTACCTGTTTTTGACAGGTACCCGTCCCCACTTTTGAGAGACCTTGCCACTGTGAGATCACTTGAAAATTTGGCCCCCTCCTCCTTTCCCCGCCGCCGGTTCATTCAGAAAGTGCAGCGCAGTAGGGAACCGGTTTCCCTTATAGTCAATAGCGGAGGCAGCACCTAAGAGCCAATGGAAACATTGACAGGTAAGTGGCGAAATATATAAAAATATAAAAAGTCAGCAGCTACAGTATGTGTAGCTGCTGATTTTTATTATTTTTTTTTTTGCTGGGAGGGGGGCTCCGCTTTAAAATGAATTTCGACTTTTGCAATCAAATTTGTGAAAAACCTACTATATGTAGTTTGTGATGTGTTCCCATTCACACATCATGCCTATTTTTTAAATATATCTCTTACCTTTAATTTAAGCTTAAAAGCATAAGGTTTCATGGCTGACTGCAAGGTTTATTGAGAAATGTCAAAGTGAGTTTGTCCACAGTGTGTCCTCATTAAGATACAATGCAAGAAGCCCAGTCTCCAAACCTTTAACCCTTTGTTTGGACAGACAGTGTTCAATTCTACTTCCAACTGATAATAAAGATCTGCCTGTAACTTACAGACAGGATTAATTATGGCAAACACAGCCATTTTCTCATCAGAAGTATACCTGTATAGGAGTCTTGTGACTTGTATCACTGTCTGCTTAGACTTGTAGGACAAGTTTTCATTCTCCCCTGATCCTCTGTCTGGACAGTGCTGATTGTCCCTGTGCTGATCACATACACTCTACCAAGAAAAGACAACAACTCTCTAGCAATACACACCAAACTGGGCATGTGCAGCCTGACTCCTAATGCTTGGTTCTATCGAGAGATAGGTTGGAGTTAGTTAAAGAAGAGGAGGATTAGAGAAGGCAGGATCACACAGCTTTTGTATACAATGCAGAGGATTAGCCACTTAGGTTCCACAGTGAGTATAACAAGCATGCTTTACTGCATATACAGACTGATTTTACTGTTGTGGGTTTAGTAACACTTTAAGTACAAGGTCATGAATGCAGCAGCAGCCATAAGTTTGTGCTCTACTTTTTCAGCGGTAAAGTAAAAGTGATCTGGGCAGCTATACACTTTTAAAGTGCATGTGATGTTCCCCCCGCCCCTCTTAAGCTCTGCCCTGCACCTGCTCATTAAGCTCCAGTGAAGTGACCCTGCCTAGGCTAAGACAATGTAATTGTTCTGCTGCAAGCGGGAGGAAACATTTCCACAGTTTTCTTTCCCCCAGTAATCACTCAAAGTGTACACTTTGCAGCAAGGCACAAGACAAGTTGCTGCATGAAGGAACTAATCTATGCCAGTTAATTTTTAACATGGCCTAAAATAGGTTGATTTACAAAAATAGTCAAATAGGCTATTCGCTTTCAAGGGAAGTTGAACTATGGGGAAAATTCCCTTAAAAAGTGCAACTTCCCTTGCAAAGTAAACAGTTCATTTGCCTTTAGTAAATCAACCCTTATGATTTACATTACTATAATTTCTGAACAAGTATCTTAGTCCTGGAAGTAACAGGTTGATACCTGATAATGTGTGACTAAAGATGAAGTCCTGCATAAGGAAAGAAATGCAAATTAAGTAATTGGGGTTGATTTGCTAAATAGGTTCTTGCCGTTCTCTTTGAAATTGAATTTTCAATTACCTAAGTGGCAAAAATTCAATTTACAAAGTATACCACATCATGTGCAATAAAAAAAAAAAATTAAAATAACCTCTTTTCCTTACACATTAAGTTGAAAATTTAATTTGCCAATCAGCCTATATTAATCCTTTTTTAAATCAGCCCCATTGTTAAGGGGGATACTTTGATCTCCCTAAGGGAAAGTAAATGCATGTAAGTATTGCACATACACATTTCATAGCATATATGTATTTACCATTGAAAAATATGTGTTGCTAGAACCAGTTTAAGTGCAGTAAAATGAACCTATGTGCACTTCAAACACCCCATAGGCAAAAGAAGTTCTATTAAAAAATCCCTGCATATGATTGGAAATTTGTGCTAAGTTCATTTAATTTCACAGCATTTTACCTCACATTGCATTTAAATAAGTCAAGCCCTTAAGCTGGCCATACACTGATATATTTTTTTTAAATTCAGAAATACAGCGCAGATGGACAAATCTGCATTGCCAGCTATTGTATTCTGGAACAAGTGAAAATTAAAACAATCAGTAGATAAATCAGACTGTGATAAGGCACAGTGACTTTAGTAAGGCTGTTCTAAAACAAAAGTTGGGTGTTCCAAAAGCAGGGAGCCTTCTTTTTTTTTTTTTTAAGGTTCACTTGTACAAAATCCAGTGAGAGCACCAAACAAAATGTTTGAGAGTCCAAACACCTTTTAAAGGAGTTGTAAAGGTTTGTTTTTTATTTTCTAAATAGGTTCCTTTAAGCTAGTGCATTGTTGGTTCACTTACCTTTTCCTTCAATTTCCCTTCTAAATGTTTTTTTTTCTTTGTCTGAATTTCTCACTTCCTGTAAGCTTGCCCCCATCATCCGAGCTGCTCTGGCTGGGGGTTAGTCAGCGTGCTCGCCCCCTCCCTTGGAACTACATCCCTGAGGGGAGATGCTGTGAAGAACGTTCACAGCGTCTCCTCACAGGGATGTAGTCCCAAGGGAGGGGGCGAGCACGTTGACTAACCCCCAGCCAGAACGGCTCGGATGATGGGGGCAAGCTTACTGAGGAGGAACAGGAAGTGAGAAATTCAGACAAAAAATAAATAAATTTAGAAGGGAAATCGAAGGAAAAGGTAAGTGAACCAACAATGCACTAGCTTAAAGGAACCTATTTAGAAAATAAAAAATGAACCTTTACAACCCCTTTAATATTGATATTTGCTCACAAAGAGGCAATAAAGAGCAGCCAATAGATTTGGGGGCCCAAAAATCTCCCCCTTGTTCAGTGCATGATTATAATGAAGAGATTGGAGGATTCCAAAATGGCCTAATCACCAGTGTTTAATCTTCAAAAAATACTAGTTGCCAGGCTGTTGTCCTTGGTCATTGACCTCCTTGTCTACTTCAGAGTAAGGTCTCAGAGACCAGAGCGCGCAAAATAATTTTTTAACCTGGTTTGGAGCTCACACCTATAAACGATAGATCTCTTTTTTGGCTCTTAAGAGGACAGGTACGGATCCCATATGAGATAGCAAAAAAAAATATTATGCATGCTTTGGTTTCTGTGACCATTCTCTGATAAAGACAAGGAGGTCACTAATCCAGGATAACAGACAGGCAACTAGCATTTTCAGAAGATTAAACCCTGCTGGTTAGAGCCCACTTTAGAGTCCAATCTGTCGATCACATTCAGGCCATGAAGAAGGGAGGGACCTTTGGGACTCCAAAGCGCATTGGCGGTTCTGTGAGCAAAAATTTATATTAGTGACACTAAATTCTCATTTAAAAGAAGAACATTTTATTCAAGGATGTATTCTTGATTTTAAAAAAGTACCGTCTATTGCTTTCAGCCTCCCCAAATCTCTAAATTCCTCTGTTTTGGCTGCTGTGAGCTGACCTCCCCCTAGGGTGACTATGTTCATTCCCCATGGTCCTAATGTATGTAGGGTTGCACCAATACCTTTTTTTTTATTGGCGAGTCCGAGTACCGATACTTTGCGGTGTGACTTGCGTCAATACATAAATAAATGTGTGCAAATTGCAATGCAAAGTTTCAAATGCGATCTGAACAGGAATGTGGTGTCATTCCTGTCCAAAACGCATGAAATTTCCCCCACCGCTCCTGTATGTGTGTGTGTGTGTGTATAGAAAGGGCAGCACCATCTAGTGGGCAGATGGTTTCCCAGTCACGCCAATGATAGAAAAATAGGATTTTATACTCACCGTAAAATCCTTTTCTCCGAGTTCATGGATGGACACAGCCTTAATCTTGACAAAGTGGGTATTAGCCTTCCTTCAGGAGTGACTAGGCAGAAAGTGTTAACAACTTCAAAGCTGAACAGCCCTGCCCAGGGTGCGGTCCTATTGACTATATCCTCTCAGCCAGCACTAAGCAGATCAGTTCTTCAAAAAGCAGTACAAACTTAAAAAAGAGGGGTGGATGCTGTGTCCGTCCATGAACTCGGAGAAAAGGATTTTACGGTGAGTAAAAAATCCTATTTTCTCTTTCATTCATGGACAGACACAGCCTTAATCTTGACAAAGTGGGACATCCCAAAGCAGTATCAAAATGAGGGGTGGGAACAGCATTAAAACAACTTCACCCCAAAACAAAACAGAGCTCCTCAACGGAAAAGTTGCAACTCTAAACAGCCACCTGCAATACCTTGCGGCCGAAAGAAGCATCCGAAGATACACACACATCAACTTGTAAAGTTTAGTGAAAGTGTGAACGGATGACCAGGTCGCCGCCTTACACACCTGGGAAACAGACGCTTGATGCTCTCAGAGCTCGGACATCGTCCAAGAATACAACGTCGTCTCCTAGGATTCGATGTATGAAGACACAAGGATGCCAGTACAATGTCTTCCTTGAGATGGAAGGTCAAAACGACCTTAGGAAGAAAAGAAGGCATCACCACCTATCCTTGTGGAAGATCAAATAGGGAGCCTTGCATGACAAGGCTGCCAGCTCAGAAACCCGTCTTAACTGACGTAACAGCCACCGAAAGGACCACTTTCTGAGAAAGTGTCGACAAGGGAATCTCCCTGATGTTCTCAAACGGTGGTTTCTGAAGCACCGAGAGGCCATGCCGTTAACCCAAGAGGCACCTCTTGCCCTGGTCGAATGCACCGGGAAAGGGAGGCGCCCGACCCTTTATGGCGTAAGCCTGATCACGATCTGTCGGATCCACCTTGAGATGGTGGCCGATGAGACTGCTGGGCCCTTCTTGGGACCAGCCACCGAAACAAACAGTGAGTCTGAGCTCCGGAACGGAGCAGTAACAGACAAGTATACTCTTAGAGCTCGGACAGCGTCCAAGGAATGCAACGTTGTCTCCTTAGGATTCGACGGATGAGGACACAAGGATGGAAGTACAATGTCTTCCTTGAGAAGGAAGGTCGAAACGACCTTAGGAAGAAAAGAAGGCTGTGGACGCAGCACCACCTTATCTTTGTGGAAGATCAGATAGGGAGCCTTGCATGACAAGGCTGCCAGCTCAGAAACCCGTCTTAACTGACACAACAGCCACAAAAAGGGCCACTTTCTGAGAGTGTCAACAAGGGAATCTCCCTATGTTCTCAAATGGTGGTTTCTGAGGCACCTAGAGGCCATGCCAATAAAGCCCTTAACTGTAAGGCAAGATAGCGTATGGGACCTTGCGACAGCAGGTCCTCTCGTAGCGGTAGATGCCAAGGGACGTCTGCTATACAAGTCCCACTGAGGTAGTGGAGGGCGGACCGGTGGGCCGCATGCCGAACCCCCTGTACAAACGTTCTCACTAAAGAGTGAGCCCCCAGGGGTTGTTGAAAAAAAGACAGCCAGGGCAGATATCTGCCCCTTAATTGTACTTAAAGTAAAATGTTTGGTCCGCCCCACGCTGTAAGAACAGCAGGACTCTGGAACCAAATAAGTACGTGGATGTCACCTCCTCTCCTCCAAATGGATATGTAGTTCTTCCAAGTGCGATGGTAAATCTTCCGGAGGACGATTTCCGAGCACTCCTCATGGTAGAGGTCACCAAGTCTGACAGGCCCCGGTCTCTTAGCACCTGGCTCTCGATAGCCATGCCGTTAAGCCAGAGACTGTAAAACAGGATGGCGTATGGGACCTTGCGAGAGCAGGTCCTTTCTTAGCGGTAGATGCCAAGAGGCGTCTGCTAACAGATGCACTAGATCGGCGTACCAAGGACACTGAGGCCAATCCAGAGCAACTGGGATCATTGGAATCCTCCAGTCTGTGAAGCAGATGAGGAAGTAGCTTCAGAGGAGGGAAGGCATAGATTAGCCGGTACTGACTCCACGGTGCCACCAACGCATCTGTCACGTCTGCCCATGGGTCTCTTGACCTGGTCACAAACCTCAATATTTGAAATAGGTATTAACAAATCCACACATATAATGAATGAATAAAGTTCAATGGTAATAACAATGAATGTGTCCCGTGAAGATGGATATATCCAAAATAAGTCCCATCAAAACCAGAAATAAAAAGAAGCCGTGAAGAAGTGAACCACAACTGATTTGAAATTCGGTGCATGCACACCCGTGTCCACCACCAACAATGCAAGCTGCTTACCAGAGGTAAGAAACAATTAGACACATCCGCAATCCCAGGGGGAGATCCAAAACAAGATCCAGGGAACTCCAGAGGAATCCAAACGTCACTTGATATGCAGTGAATGCATCAAAGTTTACCCAAGGAGAAAGAGGAGGCTCAATAGTGCATTAACCAATGTAAATTTATTTTAAGAAAACAGGGTATAAAAACACTTACACAATATAAAATTAGAAGAACATAACAATCGGCCGGTCCACCGTACCTGTCCCTTAGTGATGACGTCAGCACGCACACCTCCCGACGCACGTTTTGTGTCAATACATGTCGTCTTGGGGATCAGGTGACGTGCTGACGCATCACATGGCAATAACACCAAGCCTCCACACCGCCAGCAAGGCCCAGCCCGGAACCAACATATAACCAAGCCTCACTTTGAATTACAGGCAGCGGTACACAGATGGACAAATGTAACCCAAAATATGTTCTAAATAAAAGAGGTAACAAATAAAATAACATTTAAGTAATGAAACCCAGTTAAAATTCACCATGTCATGAAGGTGGACGGGATAAATGCCTAATTTAATAAACACCATCCGCATGTCCACCACTGCACGGTATACCATTAAAAAACATAAAGGTACCAAAGAAAAAGGGTGTATTGTAGAGAAATATACATATATATATATATTAATGAAAAACTTACATTCATGTGAATAATATTAAAAACAATGTTTTCAATTCTCTTAAAAAACCCTATTTGTGTACTATAGGAAATCATATCTAGTAGGGGTCAAAAAAAGACAAAAAATACCTCCACTAAATATGATAATAAAAAGGGAAGGAAGAGGGGGAGAAATGCTCCGACACATAGGTGCCCATTTAGGGTCCATATTATGGCAGAGTTACACACGTAAGAATATGTATTTGTAGACAAATGAAGTCACCAAAATACCGGACTTCACATAGCTCTCAGAAACATGGACATAACTCCCACTCTCACCAAACTAAGAGTTATCGATGAAAGCGTTGAGATCTACTTCAACGTTCATCCCAAACGGTACATAACTCTTCAATTTGTGGATCCAGGACATCTCAAGTCTGGAAATACTTCTAATCATGGAGTCTCCTCTCCATCTGGCAGAATATTTGTCTATCCCCAGAAAGATCATATTGGTGGGGTCTTTGGCATGAATCTCTAAGAAATGCCGGGATACTGGATGTTTTGGAAAACCTGTGAGAATATTTGTAATATGTTCGTTCAATCTAACACGGAGAGGTCGCTTGGTCCTACCCACATATTGGAGTCCACATGGACATTGTAGGAGATATACAACTCTCTCCGTGGAGCAAGTAATAAAAGGCAATATTTTATGCTCAACATTAGTTACGGTGGACTTAAACGTATTGGTACGCCTATGGGTACATCCACTCAGCGAACATACTCTGCACCTCCTACACTGATAGAAACCTACCAACTGGTCAAGAAATGTCTTGTGCACAGAAGGGGGATCTAATATGTTGGGTGCCACTTTCCCTCGTAAGGAAGGTGCTCCTTTGTATATAACCTGAGGGTGAACAGGTAATACTCCCTGCAAGACAGGATCGTTTGTAAGTATGTGCCAGTGTTTTTTAATCAACTGTTTAATGCCCCTATGTTGGGTTGAATAGGTGGTAACAAATGGAATGGATGGTACTCTCAATTGGGACCTAGGCTTCTCAGCCAATAGGTCTTTCCTATCCAACAATACTACTTCATTTAGAGTATCAATGAGTGAATCATTGGAATACCCTTTTTCCAGAAATTGACCAATAAGAGTCTGTGCTTGTATTAGAAATTCCTTATGGTCTGTACAATTCAGTTTCAACCTAATAAACTGGCTCTTGGGTACGGATTTCAGCCATGATGGATGGTGGCAGCTATTAATAGGTATATATGAATTTCTATCCGTGTTTTTGAAGAAAGTGGAGGTAGTGAAGGAGCCATCCTTAATACGTATTTTTAAATCCAAAAAGTGAATCTCCTCCTGACTGGCCTCAAAGTTCAAAACACAACCCCTAGTATTATTATTGAGGTGATCCATATAGACATCCAAGTCCTGACGATCCCCATCCCATAGGAGGAGGACGTCGTCGATGTACCTCGCCCACAACATGAGTTGGGGCGGGCGTTGGGCATAGACGACGTCCTCCTCCCATAGGGCCATAAAGAGGTTGGCCAAACTGGGGGCATACATTGCCCCCATAGCCACACCTCTATCTTGCCTGTAGAATTGGTTGTTAAACCAGAAATAACTTCTAGAAGCAGCAAATGTTAATAATTCGAGAATATATGAAATCTGTTCATCAAACAATCCAGAGTCGCGCCTCAAATAGTATTCTACTGCAAATAAACCCAAGTTATGAGGGATAATGGTGTATAAGGACGTAACGTCCGCCGTTACCAGCCACATATTGTTTTTGGGGGTAATTCCAGTCATAATATTGATAACCTGCCGGGAATCCTTAAGATGCGAGGGCATCATTGAAACTAATGGTTGTAAAAAGCCATCAATATAGCGTCCCACCCGGGACGTGATGGAATCAATGCCACTAATAATAGGGCGTCCCGGGGGGTGAGTGGCATCTTTGTGTATCTTGGGAAGATAATAGATGATGGGTGTGCGTGGTGCTCTAGGCACCAAATACTCACTCTCCTTTCTATTAAGTATCCCATGATCGAGATCTCTTTGAACCAATGCTGATAGCTCTCTAGTATAAAGGGCCTTTGGGTCAGAGGGTAGGGGAGTATAGGTGTCCTGATCGTTAACAATCCGGAACATCTCAGAGAGATAGTAAGCCTTATCCAAGATGATAATACCTCCCCCCCCCCTTTGTCTGCAGGTCTAATGACAAGATCCTTATTTTTACATAGGGAATCAAGGCCTTCAGCCAGAGTTCTATCAGAATGTACTTTTTTGAGTGGCAACTGGTCCAAATCCCTATGGACCACATCCCTAAATACTTTAAGAGGTGGAGCCAATGCTCCAGGAGGATTGAACAAGGAAGCATTGGATAGTCCTGAGTGAGTAAACCCAGGTACCAGGTCATTATTTGTCCCAATAGGATTACACAAAAAATGACGTTTAATACTAACTCTCCTAATGAATCGATGCACATCCATATAGGTCTGAAATTTTTTCAGCCTGCATGGGGGGACATATTTAAGACCCTTATCAAGTATAGTCTGTTCTGCATCAGTTAAAATGGCAGAACTCAAATTAAAAATTCCTGAACCCCTCATGATTTTTGTATTTTTGTTTCTAGCCCTAGCCCCCCCTCTAGTTCCTCTCGTGCGTCGCACGACCTTTTTGTGCCTTGGCCCAATCTGTGAAAACCCCAATGTTGTCCCTCTTGTCCAGATGGACCAGGGCTATCACAGATCTCATAATGAGTGGCACCAGAGTGCTGTATTTGACTCTGGTAACCATTCTCATAGTCAGATAGAGGGCCATATCGATCACTAAGGGGAAAAAAATTGTTTGATATGTCCACATTATATTCATAATCGTCCCTATATATAGATGGACCTGGGGGTTGAAAATGATAGAATGTAGCACCCTCTTTATCAAAATGGCCCGGACCATAGCTTGAATGAGGACCTTGATAGTTCCCCTGAGCCCATCCCTGATTGGAATTGGGTAGGTAGGATGGGACATTTCTATATGTGTTTCCCATATTCCCCTGATTAGATATATGAGGTGGCCGTGGTTGATTAGATCCTGTGGGGCCATGACCATAACCACGCCCCGTTGGCCCTGAGGTCCTGGTCCTGGTCTGCGAAAGGGGCGTGGAGGTTTGGGAGCCTGTGTAGGTAATCCCCTACCTCCCCCACCCTGTCTGGAGGGTGATTGGTATGAACCTCGCCTCCCCTTATGTGGGGCTTGCGCACGACCCCCTGTTATATGTTTATTAATAGGTTGAGGGTTGGGAACAGATGGACCAATATTTGCATTATTAGCGATATGTTGGGTAGTAACCTCCATCTCTTGACTTATGGGGGCAGACTGTTCAGCTAAAAGTTTCTTTTGCCAATCAAATACAATACTGTTCTGGTAATCAACCAGATCTCGATTGTACTTTTTCTTTTTTTTTTTTATTTCTGTTCCCTATCCTCCTTCTCTAAAATTTTTAAGAGTGATAATGACCTCTCCTTATATTCATTGGTCCCGTTGAATGGGGTGAGTTGTTCCTTTAGGACCTTAATCTCCTCATCCAATCGTGCCAATTTGATGTTTTTCCTCTCGATGAGGAACTGGAGGAAATTGATCCCAGCTGTATTAAAATACCTGAACCATTCCTCTAATTGTGTTTCTCCTTTTTGTGGGCTCACTTCCCACCTGAGGCTGCATGGAACCATCTTGTTTTTAACATATGTTTCCAAATAGGCGATATCCCATTGGGTATGCGTCTCTGAAATCATGAGATTCTTAAGACGCATAAACAAACCCCCAAGGTCGCCTCCCTCATTGGAAAAAGCCTCAAAAACACCCTCGGTGTTGACCACTCTAGTGGCTCTAAACTCAAAAATATCCATCTTCCCTTAGTGGGGGATGGATTATTTAAAGAGTGGAGTGTGATAATGTGAAATGAATATAAAATCTATATAATGCAGAATGAATGGTATAGGCAAGCTGCAGTGCTAATATCAAAAAATACAATGGTGCAAAAAAAACTAAAGCAATAAACCGCGCTAACCAATAAACATAAGTAAATATACAGCAGCACCTGTAATATGTGATAACATACAAGGTAAACAAAAAGAAAAAAGAACAAGTGCGCTAATGTGAATTGCCTAATATTTGAAATAGGTATTAACAAATCCACACATATAATGAATGAATAAAGTTCAATGGTAATAACAATGAATGTGTCCCGTGAAGATGGATATATCCAAAATAAGTCCCATCAAAACCAGAAATAAAAAGAAGCCGTGAAGAAGTGAACCACAACTGATTTGAAATTCGGTGCATGCACACCCGTGTCCACCACCAACAATGCAAGCTGCTTACCAGAGGTAAGAAACAATTAGGCACATCCGCAATCCCAGGGGGAGATCCAAAACAAGATCCAGGGAACTCCAGAGGAATCCAAACGTCACTTGATATGCAGTGAATGCATCAAAGTTTACCCAAGGAGAAAGAGGAGGCTCAATAGTGCATTACCCAATGTAAATTTATTTTAAGAAAACAGGGTATAAAAACACTTACACAATATAAAGTTAGAAGAACATAACAACCGGCCGGTCTGCCGTACCTGTCCCTTAGTGATGACGTCAGCACGCACACCTCCCGACACACGTTTCGTGTCAATACACGTTGTCTTGGGGATCAGGTGACGTGCTGACGCATCACAAGATATAGAAGGAGAAAAGCCAAGCCTCGCTCTGAGCGGCCAATGGAGCCATGGCAATAACACCAAGCCTCCACACCGCCAGCAAGGCCCGGATCAGAACCAACATATAACCAAGCCTCACTTTGAATTACAGGCAGCGGTACATAGATGGACAAATGTAACCCCAAATATGTTCTAAATAAAAGAGGTAACAAATAAAATAACATTTAAGTAATGAAACCCAGTTAAAATTCACCATGTCATGAAGGTGGACGGGATAAATGCCTAATTTAATAAACACCATCCGCATGTCCACCACTGCACGGTATACCATTAAAAAACATAAAGGTACCAAAGAAAAAGGGTGTATTGTAGAGAAATAAACATATATATATATATATATATATATTAATGAAAAACATACATTCATGTGAATAATATTAAAAACAATGTTTTCAATTCTCTTAAAAAACCCTATTTGTGTACTATAGGAAATCATATCTAGTAAGGGTCAAAAAAAGACAAAAAATGCCTCCACTAAATATGATAATAAAAAGGGAAGGAAGAGGGGGAGAAATGCTCCGACACATAGGGGCCCATTTAGGGTCCATATTATGGCAGAGTTACACACGTAAAAATATGTATTTGTAGACAAATGAAGTCACCAAAATACCAGATTTTACATAGCTCTCAGAAACATGGACATAACTCCCACTCTCACCAAACTAAGAGTTATCGATGAAAGCGTTGAGATCTACTTCAACGTTCATCCCAAACGGTACATAACTCTTCAGTTTGTGGATCCAGGACATCTCAAGTCTGGAAATACTTCTAATCATGGAGTCTCCTCTCCATCTGGCAGAATATTTGTCTATCCCCAGAAAGATCGTATTGGTGGGGTCTTTGGCATGAATCTCTAAGTAATGCCGGAATACTGGATGTTTTGGAAAACCTGTGAGAATATTTGTAATATGTTCGTTCAATCTAACACGGAGAGGTCGCTTGGTCCTACCCACATATTGGAGTCCACATGGACATTGTAGGAGATATACAACTCTCTCCGTGGAGCAAGTAATAAAAGGCAATATTTTATGCTCAACATTAGTTACGGTGGACTTAAACGTATTGGTACGCCTATGGGTACATCCACTCAGCGAACATACTCTGCACCTCCTACACTGATAGAAACCTACCAACTGGTCAAGAAATGTCTTGTGCACAGAAGATATGTTGGGTGCCACTTTCCCTCGTAAGGAAGGTGCTTCTTTGTATATAACCTGAGGGTGAACAGGTAATACTCCCTGCAAGACAGGATCGTTTGTAAGTATGTGCCAATGTTTTTTAATCAACTGTTTAATGCCCCTATGTTGGGTTGAATAGGTGGTAACAAATGGAATGGATGGTACTCTCAATTGGGACCTAGGCTTCTCAGCCAATAGGTCTTTCCTATCCAACAATACTACTTCATTTAGAGTATCAATGAGTGAATCATTGGAATACCCTTTTTCCAGAAATTGACCAATAAGAGTCTGTGCTTGTATTAGAAATTCCTTATAGTCTGTACAATTCCGTTTCAACCTAATAAACTAGCTCTTGGGTACGGATTTCAGCCATGATGGATAGTGGCAGCTATTAATAGGTATATATGAATTTCTAACCGTGTTTTTGAAGAAAGTGGAGGTAGTGAAGGAGCCATCCTTAATACGTATTTTTAAATCCAAAAAGTGAATCTCCTCCTGACTGGCCTCAAAGTTCAAAACAATACCCCTAGTATTATTATTGAGGTGATCCATATAGACATACAAGTCCTGACGATCCCCATCCCATAGGAGGAGGACGTCGTCGATGTACCTCGCCCACAACATGAGTTGGGGCGGGCGTTGGGCATAGACGACGTCCTCCACCCCTAGGGCCATAAAGAGGTTGGCCAAACTGGGGGCATACTTTGCCCCTATAGCCACACCTCTATCTTGCCTGTAGAATTGGTTGTTAAACCAGAAATAACTTCTAGAAGCAGCAAATGTTAATAATTCGAGAATATATGAAATCTGTTCATCAAACAATCCAGAGTCGCGCCTCAAATAGTATTCTACTGCAAATAAACCCAAGTTATGAGGGATAATGGTGTATAAGGACGTAACGTCCGCCGTTACCAGCCACATATTGTTTTTGGGGGTAATTCCAGTCATAATATTGATAACCTGCCGGAAATCCTTAAGATGCGAGGGCATCATTGAAACTAATGGTTGTAAAAAGCCATCAATATAGCGTCCCACCCGGGACGTGATGGAATCAATGCCACTAATAATAGGGCGTCCCGGGGGGTGAGTGGCATCTTTGTGTATCTTGGGAAGATAATAGATGATGGGTGTGCGTGGTGCTCTAGGCACCAAATACTCACTCTCCTTTCTATTAAGTATCCCAAGATGGAGACCTCTTTGAACCAATGCTGATAGCTCTCTAGTATAAAGGGCCTTTGGGTCAGAGGGTAGGGGAGTATAGGTGTCCTGATTGTTAACAATCCGGAACATCTCAGAGAGATAGTCAGCCATATCCAAGATGATAATACCCCCCCCCCCCCCTTTGTCTGCAGGCCTAATGACAAGATCCCTATTTTTACATAGAACTCTGGCTGAAGGCCTTGATTCCCTATCAGAATGTACTTTTTTGAGTGGCAACTGGTCCAAATCCCTAAGGACCACATCCCTAAATACTTTAAGAGGTGGAGCCAATGCTCCAGGAGGATTGAACAAGGAAGCATTGGATAGTCCTGAGTGAGTAAACCCAGGTACCAAGTCATTATTTGTTCCAATAGGATTACACAAAAAATGACGTTTAATACTAACTCTCCTAATGAATCGATGCACATCCATATAGGTCTGAAATGTTTTCAGCCTGCATGGGGGGACATATTTAAGACCCTTATCAAGTATAGTGTGTTCTGCATCAGTTAAAATGGCAGAACTCAAATTAAAAATTCTTGAACCACTCATGATTTTTGTCTTTTTGTTTCTAGCCCTAGCCCCCCCTCTAGTTCCTCCCGTGCGTGCGTGCGTCTCGTGAGTCAAATACAGCACTCTGGTGCCACTCATCATGAGATCTGTGATAGCCCCGGTCCATCTGGACAAGAGGGACAGCATTGGGGTTTTCACAGATTGGGCCAAGGCACAAAAAGGTCGTGCGACGCACGAGAGGAACTAGAGGGGGGGCTAGGGCTAGAAACAAAAAGATAAAAATCATGAGGGGTTCAGGAATTTTTAATTTGAGTTCTGCCATTTTAACTGATGCAGAACAGACTATACTTGATAAGGGTCTTAAATATGTCCCCCCATGCAGGCTGAAAAAATTTCAGACCTATATGGACGTGCATCGATTCATTAGGAGAGTTAGTATTAAACGTAATTTTTTGTGTAATCCTATTGGGACAAATAATGACCTGGTACCTGCGTTTACTCACTCAGGACTATCCAATGCTTCCTTGTTCAATCCTCCTGGAGCATTGGCTCCACCTCTTAAAGTATTTAGGGATGTGGTCCTTAGGGATTTGGACCAGTTTCCACTCAAAAAAGTACAGTCTGATAGAACTCTGGCTGAAGGCCTTGATTCCCTATGTAAAAATAGGGATCTTGTCATTAGGCCTGCAGACAAAGGGGGGGGGGGGGTATTATCATCTTGGATAAGGCTGACTATCTCTCTGAGATGTTCCGGATTGTTAACGATCAGGACACCTATACTCCCCTACCCTCTGACCCAAAGGCCCTTTATACTAGAGAGCTATCAGCATTGGTTCAAAGAGGTCTCGATCTTGGGATACTTAATAGAAAGGAGAGTGAGTATTTGGTGCCTAGAGCACCACGCACATCCATCATCTATTATCTTCCCAAGATACACAAAGATGCCACTCACCCCCCGGGACGCCCTATTATTAGTGGCATTGATTCCATCACGTCCCGGGTGGGACGCTATATTGATGGCTTTTTACAACCATTAGTTTCAATGATGCCCTCGCATCTTAAGGATTCCCGGCAGGTTATCAATATTATGACTGGAATTACCCCCAAAAACAATATGTGTCTGGTAACGGCGGACGTTACGTCCTTATACACCATTATCCCTCATAACTTGGGTTTATTTGCAGTAGAATACTATTTGAGGCGCGACTCTGGATTGTTTGATGAACAGATTTCATATATTCTCGAATTATTAACATTTGCTGCTTCTAGAAGTTATTTCTGGTTTAACAACCAATTCTACAGGCAAGATAGAGGTGTGGCTATGAGGGCAAAGTATGCCCCCAGTTTGGCCAACCTCTTTATGGCCCTATGGGAGGAGGACGTCGTCTATGCCCAACGCCCACCCCAACTCATGTTGTGGGCGAGGTACATCGACAACGTCCTCCTCCTATGGGATGGGGATCGTCAGGACTTGGATGTCTATATGGATCACCTCAATAATAATACTAGGGGTATCGTATTGAACTTTGAGGCCAGTCAGGAGGAGATTCACTTTTTGGATTTAAAAATACGTATTAAGGATGGCTCCTTCACTACATCCACTTTCTTCAAAAACACGGATAGAAATTCATATATACCGTACCTATTAATAGCTGCCACCATCCATCATGGCTGAAATCCGTACCCAAGAGCCAGTTTATTAGGTTGAAACGGAATTGTACAGACCATAAGGAATTTCTAATACAAGCACAGACTCTTATTGGTCAATTTCTTGAAAAAGGGTATTCCAATGATTCACTCATTGATACTCTAAATGAAGTAGTATTGTTGGATAGGAAAGACCTATTGGCTGAGAAGCCTAGGTCCCAATTGAGAGTACCATCCATTCCATTTGTTACCACCTATTCAACCCAACATAGGGGCATTAAACAGTTGATTAAAAAACATTGGCACATACTTACAAACGATCCTGTCTTGCAGGGAGTATTACCTGTTCACCCTCAGGTTATATACAAAGGAGCACCTTCCTTACGAGGGAAAGTGGCACCCAACATATTAGATCCCCCTTCTGTGCACAAGACATTTCTTGACCAGTTGGTAGGTTTCTATCAGTGTAGGAGGTGCAGAGTATGTTCGCTGAGTGGATGTACCCATAGGCGTACCAATACGTTTAAGTCCACCGTAACTAATGTTGAGCATAAAATATTGCCTTTTATTACTTGCTCCACGGAGAGAGTTGTATATCTCCTACAATGTCCATGTGGACTCCAATATGTGGGTAGGACCAAGCGACCTCTACGTGTTAGATTGAACGAACATATTACAAATATTCTCACAGGTTTTCCAAAACATCCAGTATCCCGGCATTACTTCGAGATTTATGCCAAAGACCCCACCAATACGATCTTTCTGGGGATAGACAAATATTCTGCCAGATGGAGAGGAGACTCCATGATTAGAACTAGTATTTCCAGACTTGAGATGTCCTGGATCCACAAACTGAAGAGTTATGTACCGTTTGGGATGAACGTTGAAGTAGATCTCAACGCTTTCATCGATAACTCTTAGTTTGGTGAGAGTGGGAGTTATGTCCATGTTTCTGAGAGCTATGTGAAGTCCGGTATTTTGGTGACTTCATTTGTCTACAAATACATATTTTTACGTGTGTAACTCTGCCATAATATGGACCCTAAATGGGCCCCTATGTGTCGGAGCATTTCTCCCCCTCTTCCTTCCCTTTTTATTATCATATTTAGTGGAGGTATTTTTTGTCTTTTTTTGACCCCTACTAGATATGATTTCCTATAGTACACAAATAGGGTTTTTTAAGAGAATTGAAAACATTGTTTTTAATATTATTCACATGAATGTATGTTTTTCATTAATATATATATATGTATATTTCTCTACAATACACCCTTTTTCTTTGGTACCTTTATGTTTTTTAATGGTATACCGTGCAGTGGTGGACATGCGGATGGTGTTTATTAAATTAGGCATTTATCCCGTCCACCTTCATGACATGGTGAATTTTAACTGGGTTTCATTACTTAAATGTTATTTTATTTGTTACCTCTTTTATTTAGAACATATTTGGGGTTACATTTGTCCATCTATGTACCGCTGCCTGTAATTCAAAGTGAGGCTTGGTTATATGTTGGTTCCGGGCCGGGCCTTGCTGGCGGTGTGGAGGCTTGGTGTTATTGCCATGGCTCCATTGGCCGCTCAGAGCGAGGCTTGCTGACGTCATCACTAAGGGACAGGTACGAGGCTTGGCTTTTCTCCTTCTATATCTTGTGATGCGTCAGCACATCCCCAAGATGACGTGTATTGACACGAAACGTGCGTCGGGAGGTGTGCGTGCTGACGTCATCACTAAGGGACAGGTACGACGGACCGGCCGGTTGTTATGTTCTTCTAATTTTATATTGTGTAAGTGTTTTTATACCCTGTTTTCTTAAAATAAATTTACATTGGGTAATGCACTATTGAGCCTCCTCTTTCTCCTTGGGTAAACTTTGATGCATTCACTGCATATCAAGTGACGTTTGGATTCCTCTGGAGTTCCCTGGATCTTGTTTTGGATCTCCCCTCTGGTAAGCAGCTTGCATTGTTGGTGGTGGACACGGGTGTGCATGCACCGAATTTCAAATCAGTTGTGGTTCACTTCTTCACGGCTTCTTTTTATTTCTGGTTTTGATGGGACTTATTTTGGATATATTCATCTTCACGGGACACATTCATTGTTATTACCATTGAACTTTATTCATTCATTATATGTGTGGATTTGTTAATACCTATTTCAAATATTAGGCAATTCACATTAGCGCACTTTTTCTTTTTGTTTACCTTATATGTTATCACATATTACAGGTGCTGCTGTATATTTACTTATGTTTATTGGTTAGCGCGGTTTATTGCTATAGTTTTTTTTTGCACAAACCTCAATACCTTCCGATTGAGTCAAGAAGCCAGGATCTACGTCTGGCGTGCCCCATCTATGGCAAAGGAGCTGAAACCCCTCCGGGTGTAGAGACCATTCTCCTTGGTCCAGCATCTGGTGACTCCGCCTGCCAGTTTTCTACGCTCGGATGTATACGGCCGACAGGGCCGGTACGCTCCTTTCTGCCCACCTTAGAATGTGAGCGATCTCCGCGATGTTGCAGCCAAGCTTCTTGTTCCTCCCTGATGGTTAACCTACGCCACCGCCATGGCGTTGTCTGACTGGATCCTGACTGGACGCCCCTGTAGCCTCTGCGACCATGTGGAGGGGCACAGCTTTGATCGGTAAGTGGGAATCCTCCGGAGTCCAGCGACCCTGGTCGACTGAACCCCCCAGACTCCCCCAACCAGTAAGGCTGGCGTCCGTTGTGACCACCATCCAGTAAAAAGGAAGGAACGACTTCCTGGACAGAAGTGTCGGTGATGTCAGCCACCAAACTAGAGAGGTCCTGACTAGGTGGCTCACCCAGATTTGATAATCCAGGGATGATGGTCACTAGTCCCCTCTGGACAGAATTACCTTCTGTAACACTCACGTGTGAAATAGCGCATATGGTACCGCCTCGAAGGAGGCTACCATGAGGCCCAGGAATCGCATGCAAAAGTGGCGTGACGACCATCCTTGGGATGTCAACTGCCGCATCGCAGCCCGAAGGGTCTGCATTTTTCCCATAGGGAGAAAAACTTTCGCCTCTGGGGAGTCCAGAATCAACCCCAGATATTTTAGGAGTTGAGTCGGTACCAATACTGGCTTCTGAGTGTTCAGCACCCAACCAAAGTATCGGAGGGTCTGACAGGTTATAGACACGCTCACCTCTATCTGAGCTTGAGATGGCCCTCAGAAGAATATCATTCAAGTAGCCCACAATAGCAATGCCACGCTGTCTTAGTAGGGCCAGAATCAGGGCGAGCACCTTGGTTAACACCTATGGTGCTGATGCCAGGCCAAGGGGGTTGCCATCAACTGGTAGTGGTCTTCCCCAGGCCGCAAAGCACAGACATGTCTGATGCCTGATGCCTATGGGGACCTAAGATCCAAGATTGGATGAACTCCCTCCTTCTTGGTACTATGAACAGATTGAGTAAAACCCCTGAAACCATTCCTGTACTGCAACAGGAATTATCACCCCGCGTATCAGCAGGTCTTGAACCGACCCCTATAGGGCTTCCCGACGAATTCAAACAAAAATAACAATCTGTTCGGAGGGCAAGAGAGAAACTCTATCTTGTACCCTGAGGAAACTACTTCGCAAACCCACCGGTCGGGGATCTGAGATGTCCACCAGGTCGCGAATTCGCAAACACATCCCCCCACCTGAGAGACGGGTGGGGACAGACCTTTTGCGGACGTAGATTTGTTCGCAGGCTTGTTGGGCTTGCGAAACCAGGGATGCTTCTGTCCCTCTGCAGGCGCTTTATTGGCCTGGGATCGTTTACTTGCCGCACTAGGCGGACGAAAATAATGCTTGTTTGCGGTGAAGGAGAGCCCTAGCCATATGGCGTGGCTCCTTACCTCTTTTGGATTGTGGGAGCAGCATGCTCTTACCTCCTGTGGCATATTTAATAATGTCATCCAGGGATGCTCCAAAAAAGTCTGTCGCCCTTAAAGGGCAATCCATCAGGGCCTTCTTGGAAGATTGGTCAGCCGACCAACCTTTTAGCCAGAGCAGACGGCGAAACACCAGCAATGCTGCGAAACACTACCGCATTGCTTGAGGCTCTGGACAGCAGAGGAATAGTGTCCAAAGCTGATTCGCAGACAATTTTTAAGGCCCAGTATCAACTGGTCGGCCGTAGCCGCCTCGTCCGAGGGAGCTTTCTGTGCTTTAAACCCATGGAGGAGCATCTTTGCCCCTTTAGAGACACCAGGGCCCTAACCACCGTTGGGCGCACAGCCTGGCCGAATAGGTAGCGGATGACCGCTTCAGCCTTCCTGTCCGCAGGGTCCTTGAAGCAGGAGCCCCTTCCACCGGAATTGGCAAACTTTTTTGGGGACCGAAAACCTTTTTAGGTTTGTCCCACTCCTTGTATAAAAGCTTGTCTAGATAAGTGCCGCTTCCACCTTGGCAACAACTAGGACGCCAACCTAGCGTCTACTGATACAGCGGGTGCAGAAGCACCAGATGCCATTCAGGTGTATCAGGGGGAGAAGCGTCTGCTTCTGATGTCATGCTGACCCACGCACCTGACACAAGGACTCCAGTTCAAAGTACTAACAGCCCACCCTCCTAGCTGCGAAGGAGACGAGGGGTTCCCCCCAGAGGACTCACCACTAGGGATGAGCCGAACACCCCCCGGTTCGGTTCGCACCAGAACCTGCGAACGGACCGAAAGTTTGCGCGAACGTTAGAACCCTATTAAATACAATGGACGCGAACGTTCGAAATCTAAAGAGCTAATTATAATGGCTAATATGCATGTTATTGTCCTAAAAAGGGTTTGGGGACCCGGGTTCTGCCCCAGGGGACATGTATCAATCCAAAAAGAAGTTTTAAAAATGGCCGTTTTTATGGAGCAGTCATTTTAACCACTTAAGCCCCGGACCATTATGCAGGTTAAGGACCAGAGGTGTTTTCAGAATTTGGCACTGCGCTGCTTTAACTGGAAATTGTGCGGACATGCAATGTTGTACCCAAACGAAATTTGCATCCTTTTCTTCCCACAAATAGTGCTTTCTTTTAATGGTATTTGATTGCCTCTGCGATTATTATTTTTTGCGATATAGACGGAAAAAGACTGAAAATTTTGAAAAAAAAATGATATTTTCTACTTTTTGTTATAAGAAAAATTGAACAAACTCAATTTTAGTCATACATTTAGGCCAAAATGTATTCAGCCACATGTCTATAGTAAAAAAAATGTCAATAAGCGTATATTTATTGGTTTGCGCAAAAGTTATAGCGTCTACAAACTAGGGTACATTTTCTGAAATTTACACAGCTTTTAATTTATGACTGCCTATCTCATTTCTTGAGGTGCTAAAAAGGCGGGGCAGTACAAAACCCCCCCCAAATGACCCCATTTTTGAAAGAAGACACCCCAAGGAAATTGCTGAGAGGCATGTTGAACCCATTGAATATTTTTTTTTTGTCTCAAGTGATTGAATAATGACTAAAAAAAAAAAAATATTACAAAAAGTTGTCACTAAATTATATATTGCTCACACATGCCATGGTTATATGTGGAATTGCACCCCAAAATACATTTTGCTTCTTCTCCTGAGTACGGGGATACCACATGTGTGGGACTTTTTAGGAGCCTAACCGCGTACGGGCCCCCGAAAACCAAGCACCGCCTTCAGGATTTCTAAGGGCGCAAATTTTTGATTTCACTCCTCACTACCTATCACAGTTTCGAAGGCCATAAAATGCCAAAATAGCACAAAACCCCCCAAAATGACACCATTTTGGAAAGTAGACACCCCAAGCTATTTGCTGAGAGGCATGGTGAGTATTTTACAGCTCTCATTTGTTTTTGAAAATTAAGAAAGAAAATATATATATTTTTTTTTTTTCAATTTTCAAAACTTTGTGACAAAAAGCGAGATCTGCAAAATACTCACCATACCTCTCAGCAAATAGCTTGGGGTGTCTACTTTCCAAAATGGGGTCATTTGGGGGGGTTTTGTGCCATCTGGGCATTCCATGGCCTCCGAAACTGTGATAGGCAGTGAGGAGTGAAATCAAAAATTTATACCCTTAGAAAGCCTGAAGGCGGTGCTTGGTTTTTGGGGTCCCGTACGCGGCTAGGCTCCCAAAAAGTCTCACACATGTGGTATCCCCGTACTCAGGAGAAGCAACAGAATGTATTTTGAGGTGTAATTCCACATATGCCCATGGCATTTTTTGAGCAATATATCATTTAGTGACAACTTTGTACAAAAAAAAAAAAAAATTGTATTTTTTCCGCAACTTGTGTCAACATATAAAATATTCCATGGACACGACATGCCTCTCATTATATAGCTTGGGGTGGCTACTTTCCAAAATGGGGTCATTTGGGGGGGGGGTTTGAACTGTCCTGGCATTTTATACACAACATTAGGAAGCTTACATCCACTCTTCTAACCACTTGAAGACAAAGCCCTTACTGACACTTTTTGAAAACATTTTTTTTTTTGCAAGAAAATTATGTTGAACCCCCAAACATTATATATTTTTTTAAAGCAAAGGCCCTACAGATTAAAATGGTGGGTGTTGCATTTTTTTTCCACACAGTATTTGCGCAGCGATTTTTCAAACAAATTTTTTTGGGAAAAAATACACTTTTTTTTATTTTAATGCACTAAAACACACTATATTGCCCAAATGTTTGATGAAATAAAAAAGATGATATTAGGCCGAGTACATAGATACCAAACACGACATGCTTTAAAATGTGCAGTGGCGACAAACTACATATATTTTTAAAAGCCCTTAAAAGCCTTTACAGGTTACCACGTTAGATTTACAGAGGAGGTCTACTGCTAAAATGACTGCTCTCGATCTGACCTTCGCGGTGATACCTCACATGCATGATGCAATTGCTGTTTACATATGATGCCAGACCAACGCTTGCGTTCACCATTGCGCAAGAGCAGGGCGGGACAGGGGTGCTTTTTTTTTTTTTTTTATTCATATTGCTTTTTTATTTTATTTTTAAACTGTTCCTTCCATATTTTTTTTTTTATCATTTTTATTGTTATCTCAGGGAATGTAAATATCCCCTATGATAGCAATAGGTAGTGACAGGTACTCTTTTTTTGAAAAAAACTGGGGTCTATTGGACCCTAGATCTTTCCTCTGCCCTCAAAGCATCTGACCACACCAAGATCGGTGTGATAAAATGCTTTCCCAATTTCCCAATGGCGCTTTTTATATCCGGGGGGGACATTCCCTCCCACTGCTTGTAAAAGCAGTCCAGAGGCTAATTAGCTGCTAGGATTGCTTTTACATGAAAGTCGGCCGCTGGCTGAAAAGAATGATACCAAGATGATACCTAAACCCGCAGGCATCAATCTGGTATAACCATTCAAAGTCCAGCAACATACCAGTACGTTGCTGGTCTTTGTTGGACATGTATTGTAATCTTTTTTTTCATGCAGCCTGTTGGCTGAATGAAAAAAAGAGATTGATCGGTGGGTACGCCCACCATTAGAATACCTCCCTTCATCCACCCACTTCTAATGATGGGCATACATGCACCATTTATATATGCCGAAGCATGGGGGCATCCTCCCGCAAAAGTTATGCTGCACACACATGGTCGGACTTTTCCACGGGCATGCCTCCGTCGGAATTTTGACCGTATGTACGCGGCATTAGGAGCAAAATAACTCCTCCGCCCCTGCTGCCCCAATGCTTCGGCATATTTGCTTTTTTTTTAAACTGTGGTGGTGAAATCATCTCCTACAGCACTGGAGTCGCAGGGATCAGGCCTGTCTCTGCGAACGCTGCAGTTATGTGTGTTGTGTTTTGTAAGTGACTGACAGTGATCGATCGATACTGCACTTGGGTGGCCTGGGCTGGACGGAGGGGCAAAACGCAGGTGCTAGCAGGTATCTGGGCTGATCCCGCTAACACTGTGTTTTTGGGAACCCTAAACTGCTGGGGACACTAGTATAGATCTGATCAGATCAGATATTGGTCTGTTCAGATACTATACCACTAAGGGAGGTGTATGCTTCACGCGTGGGTGTTAGCGTTACTGGCACTAACCTGACGCTGCCTGGGGCGACGCAGACCCTCTCTGATGCTAAAACCTAATTGATATCACCCACCGGGCGATCAGGGGGTTAAACCTTTATTGGGTTATATACGGCGGGTGCCCTGACATTATAAAAAGCAAACTAACTAACCAGCGTCACCCGTAACACTTATATGGTGATCACTGGTGAAAGGGTTAACTAGGGGCAATCAGGGGCTTAAACCTTTATTAGGTAATATATGGGGGTACCTGACGCTATATAAAAACCTGACGGGAACCTAAATAACAAAATAACTAACTGGCTAACCAGTGTCACCAGTAACACTTATACAGTGATCACTGGTGAAAGGGTTTACTAGGGGCAATTAGGGGGTTAAAACCTTTATTAGATAATATATGGGGTACCTGATGCTATAAAAACCTGCGGCGAACCTAAAAAAAAATAACTGGCTACCTATCGGCACCAGCATAACTAAAACAGCGATCAGAAAAACGATCGCTTAGTGACACTGGCAAAAGGGTGAAAAGGTTAGCTGGGGGGGCGATCAAGGGGTTAAACCTTTATTAGGTAATATATGGGGGTACCTGACGCTATAAAAACCTGCGGCGAACCTAAAAAAAATAACTGGCTACCTATCGGCACCACCGACACTAAGACAGCGATCAGAAAAACGATTGCTTAGTGACACTGGCAAAAGGGGGTGAAAGGGTTACCTGGGGGGCGATCAAGGGGTTAAACCTTTATTGGGGGGGTTAGGGGGCTACACTGGACCTAAAACACTCTGCCCTGACACTTTTACAGTCACAAATGTCACTGATTGCAGTGATCAGTAAATAAATGGTCACTGCAATCACTGACACTGTGACTGGGGGCTGGGGGGTGATCTGGGGGGTGATCTGGGGGGGCCTGGGGGGGCGATTGTGTGCCTATGTGTCCTGGTGTCAGTGTGCTGTTTAGTGCACTAACCTCTGTGTCTTCTCTCATGCGGCGTTTGGTATATGTGAGTGCCACATGAGAGATGACATCACTTCCTCCTGCCTGTGTAAACATTACACAGGCAGAGGAAGCTTTTCTTTCGTCTGCAGCGATCGCAAAGGGGTGGCCGGAAACGAATGGCCGTCCCCTCATCACAGATCGCTCCCGGAACGATGCCGACCGCTCACTGCATAGAAGGGGGGTCCGATGGGACCCCACAACTATACGAAGGCAGGCACGTACAGGTACGTGATTGTGCCTGTCCGTGCCAATCTGCCGACGTATATATACAGTGAGCGGTCGTTAAGTGGTTAATGATGCATAAAGTGAAAAAAAAGTAAAATATTCCTTTAAATATCGTACCTGGGGGTGTCTAAAGTATGCCTGTGAAGTGGCATGTGTTTCCCGTGTTTAGAACTGTCCCTGCACAAAATGATAATTGTAAAGGAAAAAAAGCCATTTAAAACTGCTTGCGGCTTTAATGTCATGTCCTGTCCTGGCAATATGGATGAAAATCTTTGAGAAACATGGCATGGCTACCCCAATACCCCCCCCACCCCCACCCCAGTCTATTACCAGCCCCTTTGGGTCTTGTATGGATATTAAGGGGAACCCTGCACCCAAAATAAAACCCTATACCTAAAACCCTATATAATCTGAACAGCAGTATACAGGCGGTGCAAACAAGACAGGGACTGTAGGTTTGTTCTTAAGTAGAATCTGTTTGTAATTTGGAACGGGTACATTTTTAAGTGTAGCTGCAGCCAAAAAAATCTATTTTTAAGCTTTTTGGAGAACATAGGGAAGGGTTATCACCCCTGTAACATTTCTTTTGTTGTCTGTGCACCTGTTCAGAACATTTCACCTCACTTTCTGTCCCAATGACAAATGTTTTTGGAAAAGTGGGGTTTTTATTGAAACAAGGATTGGTGATAAAGCATCAGTAGAGTGGAGACACCTTTTTCCCATATTAACTCTTACAGGAGAGAATTCCCTTCCTAGGGGTAGATTTCCTCTCACTTCCTGTTGTCTCCTTCCGTTTACAAATAGGAGTCGTTTGTAAGTTGGATGTTTGAAAGTAGGGTCCTGCCGTATATACTCTGCAGAAATTTGCCCCTTAGATGTTGGTGTTGCCACAACACTGTGAGCCCTCACAGTTACTCTTGGTGGGCGCTGGAATGCGCTGCTGTGAACTATTATATCAGGAATTGTAATTACATGCCATTGTTGAACAGATGTAGGAAAGATTGGGCCTTTGGTGGTGGTGCTGGTGCTACAACACTGTAAGCCCTCACAGTTACTCTTGGTGGGCGCATGAATGGGCCCTGCTGTGAATTATTAGATCAAGAATTGTAATTGCATGCCCCTGTTAAACAGGGGCTGAAAAATTGGGCCTTAGGCACTGGTGCTGGTGCCACAACACTGCAACCTCTCCCAGATACTCTAGTTGGAGTGCAGGAATAAGCCCTGCTGCAAAGCATTGCATAAAAAATTGTAATTACATGCCCCTGTTAAACAGGGGCTGAAAAATTGGGCCTTAGCCACTGGTGGCAGCACCCAGAAACAAAAATGTTCTTACAAGATATCATCAGGATCATTGAGGAGGAAGAGGATAGTCAGTCAACATAACAGGACAGTCACTCAGCATCAGCATAGGCAGTCTTGAAGGGATGTGACATTTCAAAATAAATTATTCTGTTACATCAGCTTCAGGTGCTTGGTAGCTGGTGGTGATCCAAGACTGATTCATCTTCATGAAGGTCAGTCGATCAACCGAGTCGGTGGACAGGCGCACCCTGTGACCGGTGACAAAGCCTCCAGCAGCACTGAATGTGCGTTCCGAAAGAACGCTGGATGCAGGACAGGCCAGTAGCTCAATTGCA
Source organism: Rana muscosa (assembly GCA_029206835.1). Classification (NCBI taxonomy): domain Eukaryota; kingdom Metazoa; phylum Chordata; class Amphibia; order Anura; family Ranidae; genus Rana; species Rana muscosa. The sequence goes on from CM055117.1 coordinate 335,955,835, forward strand.
TACTGTGCAAGCTCTGGCCAGTGATCCATCCTCAAGACCTAGTAACCCAGAGGATTTTCGGTGGGAAAGGTGTCCAAGTCTGACCTTGCCCCTAGGTATTCCTGCACCATGTATATCAGACGCTGGTGATGGTTGCTGGAACCGATCATACCTTGGGGCTGCGAATTAGAAAATTGTCTGAACGCATCGGTCAGACGGCCACCTTCTCCACCACTCCTTCTGCTACTGACCGAAGCCTCAGCAACTCGTTGTTCAGGACCAGGAGTTTGTAACCTCCTAGTCTCTGGGAACGCGTTGCACAGACCTTTCTGCAAGGTCTCCCGGAGATGTCTCATCCTCTGCTCCCTCCGCGACGGCAAGATAAGGTCTGCAACCTTACCCTTGTACCGTGGATCAAGGAGAGTGGCCAGCCAGTAATGGTCCCTCTCCTTGATCCGAAGAATACGAGGATCCTTCCGCAGACTTTGCAGGATCAGGGAGGCCATGCAGCGTAGGTTAGCTGAGGCATTCGGTCCGGAGTCCTCTGGGTCACTAAGGACGACATGATCCGCAGCCACCTCCTCCCAGCCACGTACAAGTCCACGGGTTTCTTGGGACTGTAAATCCTCCCTAAAAGACTGCTGCTGTTGATGCTGAGTGCCAGGCTCCACCTCCATGCTGACACAATCCTCCTCCTCCTCCTCCTCTTCCTGTGTGATGGGTGGGACAGAAGGAACACTGTCTGGGTAAAGGGGGCCTTGAGAGGCAAGGAAGTCCTCCTCTTCCTGCCTCTGTTCTGCCTCAAGAGCCCTGTCCATTATTCCACGCAGCGTATGCGCCAACAGGTGGACAAGAGGTACCGTGTCACTGATGCATGCACTGTCACTGCTCACCATCCTCGTGTCCTCCTCAAATGGTGCCAGGACAGTGCATGCATCCCTGATCATGCCCCACTGGCGTGGTGAAAAAAATCTGAGCTCCCCTGACCCTGTCCTGGTGCCGTAGTCGCACAGGTACTCATTGATCGCCCTCTGCTGCGTGTGCAGCCGCTGCAGCATGGCCAACGTTGAGTTCCACCTGGTCACATATTAGGCGGTTCTTGGGCAGGTTCAACTCCTTTTGCAGCTCAGCCAGCCGAGCACTGGCATTATATGATCTGCGGAAATGCACACAGACTTTCCTGGCCTGCCTCAGGACATCCTGTAAGCCCGGGTACCTGCCCAAGAACCGCTGCACCACCAGGTTAAGGATGTGAGCCACACAGGGCACATGGGTCAGTTGTCCCTGTCGGAGGGCAGAGAGGAGGTTAGTGCCATTGTCGCAAACCACCATTCCTGGCTTAAGCTGGCGTGGCGTCAACCACCTCTCGGCCTGCCCCTGCAGAGCTGACAGAACCTCTGCCCCAGTGTGGCTCCTGTCCCCCAAACACACCAGCGCAAGCACGGCATGGCATATTTTTGCCTGCGTACTTGCGAAGCCCATTGAACGCCTACGGAGCACCGCTGGTTCCGAGGACAAAGCACAGGAAGAGGCCATGGAGGAAGAAGAAGAGGAGGGGGTGGAGGAGAGAGGTGTGTCACAACCAGTAGTAGCATTTTGGAGGCATGGCGGCGGAAAAACCTCCAACACTACTGCACCTTGTCCTGCATCCTTCCCAGCTGCCAAAAGAGTGACCCAATGTGAAAGAAAGGTAACGTCCCTGTCCATGCCTGCTAGACCATGAGTCAGCAGTAATATGCACCTTACCGCTGACCGCCCTGTCCAGCGAGGCATGGACATTGCCTTCCACATGCCAGTAGAGAGCCGGAATCGCCTTCCATGAGAAAAAGTGGCGTTTGGGAACCTGCCACTGAGAAACCGCAAATTGCACAAACTCACGGAAGGGGGCCGAGTCTACCAACTGAAAAGGCAGCAGTTGAAGTGCTAGCAATTTAGCCAAGCTAGCATTCAACCGCTGGGCATGTGGATGGCTGGGAGTGAACTTCTTTCGACGGTCCAGCAGCTGGGGCAGGGAAATTTGACTGCTACAATCGGACATCGGTGTACTGTTAGCAGAGTGCCCGCAAGTACTTGGCTGTGACACACCTATTTCTACACCTTCATTCCTCTCAGTGCAGGTTTCAGAGAGGACTGAAGGTATAGTGGGGTTGGAGATCCCAGCTGATGAGGAGCGCTTTGTTCTGTGGTGTGGGTCTTTAAGGTACGCTTGCCAACGAGCTGCATGGCAGGTCAACATATGTCTGGTCAAGCATGTGGTGCCCAAGCGGCTGATGTTTTGGCCACGCGAGATACGCTTGAGACATATGTTGCAAATAGCAGCGGTGCAATCTGATGCACTTGACTCAAAAAAGGCCCACACCAAAGAACTTTTGGAATAACGGGCAGAGGCAGTGCCCTGCACAGGCGGAGCTTTGCGGTGTGATTCAGACGGTGTGCTGCCCTTACGCTGGCCCCGGAGGGCATCCTGCCTCGTTGGAGATGTGCCTCCTCCTCATCCTTCTCCTCCTCTCTTCTATCAGGCACCCACGTGGAGTCAGTAACCTCATCATCCTCTCCCTCTTGATCACTGGAGCAAACCTGGCAGTATGCTGCAGCTGCTGGAACATGACTGCCAGATTGCTGTCCTTCTTGAGCATCCCCTCTCTCTGCGCTCACGCTACTGCCTTCCTCTAGCTGGGTATCATCATCAGACCCTTCAAAACGCTGGGCATCCTCCTGGAGCATGTACCCAACACTGTGCTCAAACAGTTCGGGGGACTCCTCAGGAGGACATGGTGGGTCTAGGGAAGGAGTGACTGATGATGACATTGATACGAGGGAAGAGGACGCATTGGCAGATGCTTTGCCAGTACCCTGAGCCTGGGTGAGAGAGGATGAGGAGGATGAGGAGGGCTTGGTCATCCACTCTACCAAGTCTTCGGCATGATGCGGCTCAACACGTCCAGCTGACGAAAATAAGGACAAGCGTGTCTCATGGCCACGTGCTGATGACAATGCACCGCGTCCACGACCAGCACTGTTGCCCCATGACACAGAGCCTGCTTGCCCTCTTTTATTGGCTTGTGACTGTCTGCCTCTCCTTGTTGGCCTTCCAGACATTCTAATGGCCTGCAGGGAGATGGGAAAACCAGCAATACGGGGTAGCTTCAGGTGTATACTGTGTAGGAGGCACCTACACCCACTGTAACTACTTGCAGATGCCTGTCTGTGTTACACAACAGAACAACACCACGAGCAATAAGGGGTAGCGTATACTGTGCAGGAGGCACCTACACCCACTGTAACTGCTTGCAGATGCCTGTCTGTGTTACACAACAGAACAACACCACGAGCAATAAGGGGTAGCTTCAGGTGTATACTGTGCAGGAGGCACCTACACCCACTGTAACTGCTTGCAGATGCCCGTCTGTGTTACACAACAGAACAACACCACGAGCAATAAGGGGTAGCGTATACTGTGCAGGAGGCACCTACACCCACTGTAACTGCTTGCAGATGCCTCTCTGTGTTACACAACAGAACAACACCACAAGCAATAAGGGGTAGCGTATACTGTGCAGGACGCACCTACACTCACTGTAACTGCTTGCAGATGCCTGTCTGTGTTACACAACAAAACAACACCACGAGCAATAAGGGGTAGCTTCAGGTGTATACTGTGCAGGAGGCACCTACACTCACTGTAACTACTTGCAGATGCCTGCCTGTGTTACACAACAGAACAACACCACGAGCAATAAGGGGTAGCGTATACTGTGCAGGAGGCACCTGCACCCACTGTTACTGCTTGCAGATGCCTGTCTGTGTTACACAACAGAACAACACCACGAGCAATAAGGAGTAGTGTATACTGTGCAGGAGGCACCTACACCCACTGTAACTGCTTGCAGATGCCTGTCTGTGTTACACAACAGAACAACACCATGAGCAATAAGGGGTAGTGTATACTGTGCAGGAGGCACCTACACCCACTGTAACTGCTTGCAGATGCCTGTCTGTGTTACACAACAGAACAACACCACGAGCAATAAGGGGTAGCATATACTGTGGAGGAGGCACCTACACCCACTGTAACTGCTTGCAGATGCCTGTCTGTGTTACACAACAGAACAACACCACGAGCAATAAGGGGTAGCATATACTGTGGAGGAGGCACCTACACCCACTGTAACTGCTTGCAGATGCCTGTCTGTGGTACACAACAGAACAACACCACGAGCAATAAGGGGTAGCTTCAGGTGTATACTGTGCAGGAGGTTTAGCCTAGCCTCCTCTCTCCCTGCACGCCAACACACTGTAAATGCACAAGGTTTATCAAAGAATATCACTGACACTGTCCCTGCCTATCCTTCTCTCTCCCTGCACGCCAACACACTGTAAATGCACAAGGTTTATCAAAGAATATCACTGACACTGTTCCTGCCTATCCTTCTCTCTCTCTGCACATCAACACACTGTAAATGCACAAGGTTTATCAAAGAATATCACTGACACTGTCCTTGCCTATCCTTCTCTCTCCCTTCACGCCAACACACTGTAAATGCACAAGGTTTATCAAAGAATATCACTGACACTGTCCCTGCCTATCCTTCTCTCTCCCTGCACGCCAACACACTGTAAATGCACAAGGTTTATCAAAGAATATCACTGACACTGTCCCTGCCTATCCTTCTTTCTCCCTGCACGCCAACACACTACACAAGGCCGCCGCGCTGGCGGCCTTTTATAGTGTGGGGCGTGTACTAAACCCCCCTGACCTATAATTGGCCACAGGCCTGTGGCCAATTATGGCTCTCCTCACTGCCGGTGCTGTGATTGGCCAAGCATGCGGGGTCACAGTACATGCTTAGCCAATCACAGCCCCGGCATTGCACTGCGATGGCGCAGTATATTGTGGGCCGTTCACGTCACACGAATTTGGCGCAAACGGCCCACAAAGTTCTGGTTTCGCCGAACAGCCGATGTTCGAGTTGAACATGCGTTCGACTCGAACACCAAGCTCATCCCTACTCACCACCCTAGAACAGTGGTACGGCTGCCGTCCGCTTCCTAGTAGAGCTGCTTCCTTGTCAGCTATCCGTCTGACCACTCTGCAGCGTGTGCCTGTAGGCTTGCACCGTTTAAATGCTCCTTGATTAGCGAGGACCATGAGAAAATGGCCGCCGAGTGGCAGCTGGAGGCCAAACACAGTGTGGACCACAAGAACATGGCCATCACGCAGATAGAGGACAAACACAACATGGATATCAGGGAAACGGCCGTAGGAGAACTGGCAATAGTGCCAGTACTAGTAATAGCCGCTTCCAGCACATCCCTGTGCGCACGCAAGCGACGCGAATAGGCGCGCGCACATGCGCAATGGAACCAACAGGTGCACGCATGCGCGGGAGCGTCGATCGGCGCACGCAACAGATGCAGCCACTTGCTGGCCTATATAAGACTGCAACTGAGCCCATCTCATTGCTTGATAGTCATCAGCCTTCCTGTGTTCCTGAGACTCTGTTCAACTGCTGTTTGGATCTCCCGTTGTGACCCGACTTGTTCCTGACCTGTCTGATCTGCTCTCCTGGTTTGACCCCCTGGCTTGCTTTACTGACTTGTTGCCTTCTCCTCCACCTGATCCCGGCTTGTTCCACGGACTTTGTCATAGTTATCTGTTCCTGCCTGTTTCCTGTTACCAGACCTTTGGCTTGTCTCTGTTCCTGCAACCTGCCTCTTCCTCCTGCTGGATCTACTGGGTTTGACCCTCAGCCTGGCTGCCACTACTACTCCTTGAGCGGTGTCCTGCATCCACCAGTGTTCTTCAGGATCCCACCAGCTCTGCTCTCCTGGACCCATCTGGCAACCTGTGCTTCTCTGGGCACTACACCCTCTGTACCCAACCTCAGAGGTGTACTGCACTCAGCCGCAAGGGGAGCCCTCTCAGCATTTTGGCCTCCAACCAGGTACGTGACAATGGATCACCAGCAAAATGGTCGCCGACAGCATGGAGCAGAACACACAGGTAAGCAAACCTTTTTCATGGCAGCTCATAACATTTATCTAGCGGACATACATGCACAGTTCCCACACAGTTGGAGCCCCCCCAGGTGAACCCCCGGAAGGGGAAGGATAGAACCTCTTACTCACCTCTCCAGGAATGCCCAGCTTTGTCCTCCTGCCGAAGCAGGGGATTACTACTTACCCTTCCTGCGTGGATTGTGCTGGAAGCATCCCAGACAGGCCACCTTCTGCATGGTGACGGAGGGGACTGTCGGTCTGGCTGCTGTTACTCGGCCCTGTAGACCTGTCATATGCATGCCCTGGAGAATATAGCTCACCGGCCACCCGTAGAGCAACGAGCATGTCTTGGAAAACCCAGCGAGTAGCTAGGGTCGGCACACGCTCGATGGCCGAAACTGTGGAGACTACAAGGATCTGGGATCCAGCCTGTCACCCAGTCGGCAGTTGATCGAAGATCACAGGAACAAAAATAAAAATAAAATAATAAAATTTCAATCTGGAACAAAAAACCCTCAGGCCTGCGTTTTTTTGTGCGTTTCACATGTGTGTGGATGTTACTGCATTATGTAAAGCTATTAATTAATTTTTTTACATTTTAGAATGGGGTGCATAGAGATTGTGCAGAATTTTAAACGGTTCCTTGACTCAAAAAGGTTGGGAAACACTGGCATAGAGCAGTGCACATGACTGCAACTACAAATAACAGTGGGGGGGCAGCGTAAGTTTTAGAGCTCACGTGGACAGTTTCAAGAGGCTTTAAAAAAAAAAACAGTGACAAACTGTTTCATGAAAAATAGTTTACAGGACCATTAAGTAGTGGTTGTTTATGATATATTTTTGGTGAATAAGGACAGTGTTTAGTGAACTCTCATGACTATTGTAAAACCGATGTATTCCAGTACTGCCCACCACATTATACCCCATACCTTACTTATCTTAATCAAAGAGACCACACATTGCTGTTTTGGAGTAAAACATGGCCGTAGCAGCCTCCTTTATTTTTTTTAACTGTTCCATCAGTTATCAAAAAACTTTAACCATCAAAACACATAAACACAGAAACATAACAGAAATATTGCCCCCTAGTGTTGGTCTTTGCAGGAACCTCAAATTCGCCATAATCATATTAACCCGATATTCCTCATCATATTAAATTCTTATTATCCCGGGCCACTGCGGTACCTTACCAATGGTCATAGGCCTCAAGCCGATCAGCTACTCAGAGACGACCACTGACCGCAGTGCCCCCATTATCCAACTCATCCAGCTAAACTCCTGTTAGCTGGAAACCATCCTCAGAACCCATACCACCGATGGTTCCTGACCACTTGCTTATTCGAGGTACTTCCTTCTCCCGCAAAGACCAAACACCCGCCACTGCTACGACAATCCGTCCACCTGAAAAGAAAAATTGACAACAGAAAACCATACTGTGACCACATTAAAATTCCTCCTTCCTACATTGCTTATAAGGGAGGGTGGGTGGGAAACGTTCCCCTGCGCTGTGTTAACTCAGAGGGGCGGGGTCTTCCTTTTATCTAGCCTTCACCCCTCCCCTCTATATTTTCATTAGCCAATAGTTAATCTTCTCTTATTACATACTCTGTTCACTCAGTCATGCCCAGCCCTCCGCCTATGGCATTCTGTCTTTTTGCTCCGGGCTTTTCTTGACTATTGTAAAACCGATGTATTCCAGTACTGCCCACCACATTATACCCCATACCTTACTTATCTTAATCAAAGAGACCACACATTGCTGTTTTGGAGTAAAACATGGCCGTAGCAGCCTCCTTTATTTTTTTTAACTGTTCCATCAGTTATCAAAAAACTTTAACCATCAAAACACGTAAACCCAGAAACATAACAGAAATATTGCCCCCTAGTGTTGGTCTTTGCAGGAACCTCAAATTCGCCATAATCATATTAACCCGATATTCCTCATCATATTAAATTCTTATTATCCCGGGACACTGCGGTACCTTACCAATGGTCATAGGCCTGAAGCCGATCAGCTACTCAGAGACGACCACTGACCGCAGTGCCCCCATTGTCCAACTCATCCAGCTAAACTCCTGTTAGCTGGAAACCATCCTCAGAACCCATACCACCGATGGTTCCTGACCACTTGCTTATTCAAGGTACTTCCTTCTCCCACAAAGACCAAACACCCGCCACCGCACCGAAGGGAAAACACCTTTACCCTTTGGTGCCCCTCCAAACCTTAAGGGCTCGTTGAATCCCACCCTGCAAACCCAAAGACCATAAATCAGTTCCCACATCGTTCAGATGGACCCCATCCCTTCGTAGATACCGCCATGTATCCACCTCCAATTCGAAATGTCGGACCACCAACCCACCATTCCGTACCACAAACTTGCCCATGTCTCGGTTAATTTTCCTCCGGGCCCTGTTGATTCCAGCCACGGACCTAGCCCCCCTCCACTCTACCCGTGCCACCATGTCTGACCAGACGATAATCATGTCCGGGAATGACATCCTTAGCCTCAGGAAATCAGACTTCATATCCCGAGTCACTTCTAGCATGGACCTGAAACCCAAGTCATTGCCACCTACGTGCAGTACCAGAACGTCAGGTGGCCTGTCCAAACGCACAAAACGGTGCACCTCCGGAACCATCTTACTCCACAACATTCCTGGAATTCCCAGCCAGCGGACACACGCCTCCGGTCTTGGGAACCCCAGCTGCCGACCCTCATGACGAACATCGGCTCTCTTAGCCCCCCAGAAAACAAACGAATGGCCCAGTATCCAGACCAACGCCTGCATTTGACCTGTAATTGCAAGAAGACATTCCCCATGAGAATCTCCCATCACCCTTATATATTCCCAGCAATCTGAACAGAAACCCAAACCAAAACATAAACAACGCCCCATGACTTGTACCCCCACATTATTCCAGTCCCACCAGTAGCTGTGGGCGTACGTATAATCGGAACCTCCTGGATTCCCAGCGGCCTATCTTCTTAACCGCCTCCTCATCCATCCCACATCTGGCCGCCTCTGTAGCTGCCCCGATCCTAAAAGAGTGCGAAGAAAATTCATTTTCCTTGAGTCCCAAAGCCCGAAGGGACTTCCTGAACACCGCAATGAACTGATACCTTGAAAGTGGGATTCCGTCCTCGTGTACCAAAAAGGAACCCACCCCCGACGGTCGCACCTCCAAGTACCCTTTTACAGCCCTTACCAGGCACAACAGGGAACCTGGGACCGGAAAAACCTGGACCAACTTACCTCTGCCCATCTGGTCCGTCTTAGACCTCCTCAGCACCAGCGACACCCCTTGCTCCGTCCAGCCCACCTCGCTATCAAGCAACCCCGCGTGTACTGCTTTTGACGGGCTGACCAACTCACCTGTTCTGAATGCTCCAAAGAATGCCAGTGAGAATGCCACCGTGAACAACAAAACTTTGTATGGGGATGAACATAAGCCCTGTAACTGCCCCATGATCTTGACCAAGAGAGCAAACAAGATCGGTCGCCTGCCATCCGGCTTCTGCCCCCCCCCGACCATAACCCTTAAGTGCCTGCCGTACCCAAAAATCTTTTGTAAAATCGGGGCAACCTTGCCATTTGAACAAAAAGGCCAAGCCTGCCATCTTCTTACCCAAACTGGACCTGGACACACGGGCCTCCATGTTTCTAGCCAGGAAATACAGCACCAATAACCTGACATTGGGACCCACAGGATCCGCTCCTGTTTCCCGAACCATCTCTTTCCATTCCAACCACACCTTCTCATACGCCCCCCATGTGCCCGTACGCACCGATTTTTTGATCAAACCTGACACTATTCCAACGGAATCTTCCACAGCCAGCCTGGACAAGGGACCCCACGTTGCTCCGCCCCCAGTGCCAACTCTTGGAACCTGTCCCACTGAAAGCGAGACAGCGCATCAGCTATGACATTGTCCACCCCCGGAAGGTGCACCGCATACACAAACACATTGAGCTGCAAACATCTCAACACCAGATGGCGCAGAAGACGCACCACCGGGGGGGGGAAGATGCCGACACTTTGTTGATGACTTGTACTACCCCCAGGTTGTCCCCATGAAAACGCACTTTCAGATCCCTGAAACACGCCCCCCACAACTCCACCGCCAGCACCACCGGGAACAGTTCCAACAGAACCAAATTCTTGGTGAAACCAGCGTCCATCCAGGACTGCGACCATGGGCCCACACTCCACCTGCCCTGAAAGTAAGCCCCAAAACCTGCCCCCCCAGCCGCATCTGTGTATAGTTCTAAATCAAAATTGCTAATAGGGCCCGACATCCATAACGCTCTCCCATTGAAAGACTCCAGGAATGAATGCCAAACCCGCAAGTCTGCCTTGTGTTCTCTGCCCAAACTCACAAAGTGCGTGGGGGACCGTACCCCAGCCGTGCTAGCCGACAGCCGTCTGCAAAACACCCTGCCCATTGGCAGAATGCGACACGCAAAATTGAGCTTTCCCAGTAGCGACTGTAAAACCCTAAGCTGCACTTTCTTTACCCCCATCATGACCTTCAGCTCAGTCTTGAGCGACTCCAATTTGTCCAATGGTAGGCGGCACTCCATGGCCTCCGAATCCAGGACAATACCCAAAAACGTGATAACCGTGCGAGGTCCCTCCGTTTTGTCAGGTGCCAATGGTATCCCAAACCGCTCTGCAACGTGCTCCAATGTGGCCAGGAGCACAGCGCAGATTCTGGATGAGGCTGGACCCACGCAAAGGAAATCGTCCAAGTAGTGAATGATTGAATTCACCCCCGACACATCCCTGACCACCCATTCCATGAACGAACTGAACTGTTCGAACAGTGGGCACGATATGGAGCATCCCATAGGCAAGCACTTATCCACATAGAACTCATTGTCCCACCCACAGGAGGTGAAAACTATCCGGGTGAACAGGCAACAATCTAAACGCCGCCTCTATGTCTGTTTTTGCCATCATCTCCTAAGAAGGAGCCCAACAAGTTCCGCCTCATTCACCACCTGTCTTTCCCGAAGGGCAGGTTGGTCAATGACGCCGCGGCCACCGATGACCCCCGCAGGAGCCCCAAACCCGCCGGGGACCCCCGAGGGGCCGGGCCCGCCTGATCCGACTCCACGCGCCGCGCGGGCCTATCGGCCACACCGGAACTCCCGGTGCGGCCCCCCGCTGAGCTCCGCACTTGAGGGGGATTCCTTCCAGTACCCCCCACCTTGGGCAATGCGGTGCGCTTAGCCGGGGGGCCCGAAGGGGCCCTAGGGGGACTCCCAATCTGCCGCTGAGCTCTCGGGGAGGGGCCCGGTGAGTAGCGATCCGGGGGTCTAGACCTCCGAGCTCGCCCAGCCTCTCTCCCCGCGGTACCTTGTGACCTGGCCGGACTTGAAAGCATCGGCCCCAGGGTCTCCTGGAGCCAATCCTCGCCCCGTGTCGCAGCCTCTGCCCGAAGCTGGGCCAGAAGTTTGTCTATAGAAGACATGCTGTTGCTAGCTGACATGCTGCTGGAAACTTTCCCCTGCGCTGTGTTAACTCAGAGGGGCGGGGTCTTCCTTTTATCTAGCCTTCACCCCTCCCCTCTATATTTCCATTAGCCAATAGTTAATCTTCTCTTATTACATACTCTGTTCACTCAGTCATGCCCAGCCCTCCACCTATGGCATTCTGTCTTTTTGCTCCGGGCTTTTCTGACCTTTTGCTTGGCGCTGTCAGTGAATATTGCACACATGAAACTATTATATTCTGACAGCCAATGCTGACTGCTGTCAGAATACCCAAACAGCAGCTGCTTTTTAATGCCACTGTTCGGCTGACAATTTTCCGCCTGGCTATTTTTAACCACTTGCCCACCATATACTGTATATATACGGCAGCAAGGCGGCTCTCCTGGGCAGGATAACGTACCTGTACGTGATTCTGCACTTCTGGGTCTGGGGCACGCACGTGAGCTTCCGGCAACCGGCTCCAGCTGTGATTGGACACAGCGGGAGCCAATCAGCGGGACACAGGCAGAACAGTGGCCTGCCTATGTAAAAAAGGCAGATCGCCATTCTGTGAGAAGGACAGGTTGTGATCCTGTGTTCCTACAAAGCAGGAACACAGATCTCTGCCTTCCCATAGTACAAGCACCCCCACACAGTTAGTAAGTACTCCCTAGGCACACATTTAACCCTTTGATCGCCCCTGATGCTAACCCCTTCCCTGCCAGTGTCATTAATATAATGACAGTGCATATTGTTAGCACTGATTACTGTATTAGATGAAGCTCACAGGGATGCTAAGGCTGTTGAACATGCAGATGTTACTATTTTAACAATACTACCCAATATCAACATGGTGGACTCCCCCTCTTTAATTACCATGAATATTGATGTTTGTTAAGCATGTCAAGTACCTGTGATTGCTCAGTCAGAGATTATAGGTGCAGTTTCTGTATATGGAATTAAGGGTATGTAAATATGTTTTGTATGTATAGCGATACCCTCAGTTTAAGAGGGCTGCTTGTTTGTTTTGGGCCTTGTAATGCACCGCTGTCAACCCCTGGCAATCGGCTCTAACCTCCCTGGCACAGTTAGGAAAGGGGGAAGAATGGTATAACGGTACTATACAGTGGCGGCTAGTGCTCAAATTTTTTGGGGGAGCAAACAAACTGAAAAAAAAACATGAATTGCCGCCACTGTGCCCATTAAACGCAGCTACTGTGCCCAAACGCCACTAGTTTGTCCCCAAATGCAGCCAGTTTCCCCCCATATACAACCAATTTCCCCCCAAAATACAGCCAGTTTGTCCCCCAATATACAGCCAGTTTGTCCCCCAAATGCAGCCAGTTTGTCCCCCAATATACAGCCAGTTTGTCCCCCAAGAATACATCCAGTTTCTCCCCCATTAATACAGCCAGTTTCTCCCCCATAATACAGCCAGTTTCTCCCCCATAATACAGCCAGTTTCTCCTCCAAATGCAGCCAGTTTCTCCCCCAAATGCAGCCAGTTTGTCCCCCATAATACAGCCAGTTTCTCCCCCATAATACAGCCAGTTTCTCCCTCATAATACAGCCAGTTTCTCCCCCATTATACAGCCAGTTTCTCCCCAATATGCAGCCAGTTTGTCCCCCAAATGCAGCCAGTTTGTCCCCCAAATGCAGCCAGTTTGTCCCCCATAATACAGCCAGTTTCTCCCCCATAATACAGCCAGTTTGTCCCCCATATGCAGCCAGTTTGTCCCAAAAATATACAGCCAGTTTGTCCCCCAAATGCAGCCAGTTTGTCCCCCAAATGCAGCCAGTTTGTCCCCCAAATGTAGCCAGTTTCTCCCCCATAATACAGCCAGTTTCTCTCCCATAATACAGCCAGTTTCTCCCCCATATGCAGCCAGTTTCTCCCCCACAATACAGCCAGTTTGTCCCCCAATATACAGCCAGTTTGTCCCCCAATATACAGCCAGTTTGTCCCCCATAATACAGCCAGTTTGTCCCCCAATATACAGCCAGTTTGTCCCCCAAATGCAGCCAGTTTCTCCCCCATAATACAGCCAGTTTCTCCCCCATATGCAGCCAGTTTCTCCCCCATAATACAGCCAGTTTGTCCCCCAATATACAGCCAGTTTGTCCCCCAAATGCAGCCAGTTTCTCCCCCATAATACAGCCAGTTTCTCCCCCATATGCAGCCAGTTTGTCCCCCAAATGCAACCAGTTTGTCCCCCAAATACAGCCAGCTTGTCCCCCCCCCCAGCCCTGCACTTACCTTCCTCGAGTCAGCGCCGTCCTTCTTCCGTCCTCGATGTCTTCTCCCGCCCTCAATGTCACTTCAGCCAAGCAGGTTACCGGTAACCAGACCCAGTTAACCTGATTGGCCAGGGAACGCACCCCTGTGTGTCCTCTCATTAGGTATTTAGAAGCCGATTACAGCCCTCAGGCTGTAGTCGGGAAGCCTATCAGAGCCTGCCGGCACTTCTAAAGGCCAATCAGACGCTGTTATTCAGATGGCCGGTGCTCAAGGGGCCGGCCATCTGAATAGTGGGCGGCAGCAATACATAGGTTCATGCAATGCATGAACCTATGTATTGTTGTGAGTGACGGCCGGGCGCAGAAGCGAGCGGTAGCGGCGCTTCTGCGCCCACTATGGTCGCGCCGCCATGTGTAAAAAAAAAAGTCATTAAAAAAAAAAAACCTCTTAAAGGCCCCTTTTTTTTTTTTTTTGGTGATCACAGGAGGGGGAGCGGCGCCCGGGCGCCCCCTATGGACGGGCCGCCACTGGTACTATATCTATACTGTTATATGGCACAACCCCTTTATCCCAGTGCAGTAATTGACACCAACAACCAAATGACTTAACTATAACTTTTTACTATTGGTGAAAGTATAAAAGGTCATTTGTATACAATATCTCATGCAGATCCCTGCAATATAGGTGTACACATTAAAAGGGTATAACATTCAGCAATGCAATGGTAATATAATAACCCCGCTGCAGCTATCCTCCCTCGTGAGCAAAAATGGCGCCCAGCAATGTCCTATACTACCCAGTCAGGCCTGACTATAACTTGGGGTATAGTTTGTTGAAGGATCTTCACTAGCAAAACTCGGTGGTGCACATAAAGAACAAACTGTAATCCAAAGGGGGGGGGGGGGGGTAGCGATGATCGCTAACTTGGTGAAGCTGGAGAGACTAATAAACTCAGTTCAGCAAACAGTCTCCCCAGAATATAACTGTAATCACTGATGGGCCTAGGCAAAGTTAATCGGCAACAAAGTTAATCAGATGCGGTTCTGAACTGGTGTTCTCTCACCCGACCGGACAGGAACCTCCACTACTGTGAGTTGCTTCACAGTGCCCACGATGCCCGGGTCTTTGGTCCTCCAGGGGATGGTGGCACCTCAGATGGATCGAATGCTCCGCAGGCTCCTCGGTGGAGCGGAAGGCTCTCTGGAACAAACGCAAGGCCCAGGCTTCAGGCCTTGCTCGCGCAGCAGGTAAGTGCAGGGATCCTCTTGCTGGGAGGGCGGCGTCCAAAGAGAGAGAGGCTTCTCCTCCCCCTTTTAAAGTCCACCCCAGCAGTCCTTGCGCGGGGAATTGCACCCTAGGTGCCGCAAAGCGTGCTGTGAACTGTAGTCTGTGGGTAGGAAACGATACCCCGCTACATATGCAACATTAAAATATTTATATTTCCACCATTTATGTTCTTTGTCATCATGAGCTTCATCTAAAGTCCCACCCTCCCCCTTATATGCATCACTGCGGTTTACAGCCACAGTGTAGCATTTTTTGTTCAAATGACAGGCATGGAGGTTCATGACTTTACCCAGTCATGACCTCATATAAAGTCCCAATCTCTCCAATCCCCCTTCTTGCTTCAGTTTCATAGTATGTTATACATTTTTTAAAACAGGTAATTTTTCGCCTTTATTGATGTGCGCTGATGAGGTTGCACTAATGGGCACTGAGAGGTGGCACTGATGGGAACTGATAAGGCAGCACTAATGGGCACTGAGAGGGGGCACTGATAGGTGACACTGATGGGCACTGAGAGGTGGCACTGATGTGACCTGATGGTTGGCACTGAAGGGTACTGATAGGTGGCACTGATAGGCGACACTGATAGGTGGCACTGATGGGTGGTACTGATGGGCACTGGTAGGTGACACTGATAGGCATCACTGATGATGAGGCACTGATGGGCATTGATTGGCAGCACTGGTGGGCATTGATAGGTGGCACTGTTGGGCAAAGGTAGGTGGCACTGGTGGGCACATATGAGGCAGCCGCGGCTCTCTGTGTGAGGGACCGATGTCTCTCTGACAGAAGCCGGTGAGCGGCTTTTTTTTCCCCTCACGCTGACAGCATGAGGGGAAAAAAACGACTACCAATCTTCGGTTTACATCACATGATCAGCTGTCATTGGATGACAGCTGATCACATGGTAAGGGGCCTGGATTGGCCCCTTACTCTGATCTGTGATCAGCCAAGTCTCATAGACTCTGTGATTACAGAGCGTGCCGCGAGCGTCCAACAGGGGGCGCGCAGGCAGCTCATGTACAGAAGGACATCTATTTGACGGGCTCCAGGCAATTAAGGCCCGCGCTGTAGCCGTCATTCGGCTATAACGAGGGCGGGAGGAGGTAAATAGCAGAAAGTAAGAAATATTGTTTTGTTTTTTCTAAATTGTCAGTCTTTTTTTGTTTATAGCGCATAAAATAAAAACCGCAGAGGTGATCAAATGCCACCAAAAGAAAGCTCTAATTAGGGTAAAAAAGAACATACATTTTATTTGGGTACAGCCTCGCACGACCGCGCAATCCTCAGTTAAATAACGCAGTGCTGTATTGCAAAAAATGGCCTGGTCATGAAGGGGGTAGATTTTACAGAGGGCACGTGGTTGTCAGACAGGAGGGTGCCAACTGGACCACCCCCGGAGAAAGTTTCATCCGGTTCCTATGATTTTTTCAATGTATGGCCAGCTTTAGATGGAAGAACAAATCTCATGCACAAATAAAGATAATTTGTAGGGCTTGGCAAACTTTTCTTCAGAACTGTTCAGAAGTAGTGGAAAACAGGAAATGATTATGTTTACACATTAAAACAAAAGAAAAAAAAAAGTTCTGAATCAAAAAGAAACAAAAGACTAGATTAGCAGAGAAAATAGTACTTTAAATGCACCAAATGTGTAGGAAATAACAAGAATGAGCAAGATTGCCGAGAAAAAAAAAGGGGGTGGAGACACAGCAGGCTGAGAGGGTGAAAATAGCTGACAGTGAGTCAGAAGAAATCACAGGATTTATTTTTGCTTTGAGACAAGTTCAGACACAATATGATTAGAGTGTTGGGCGCTGAGAGGACTGCAGCAGTGGAGACGGTGGATTCATCCAGTTTATCCTCCCTTTTAGCTATGACAGCGCTGATCTGCAATCCTCAAATTACTATAAACATTTATACCCAAAAAAATAATATTAACATCGAAGCTAGCAACTATATCACTTTGCCTGCTGACACCAGATTAGTCATTAGTTCCCAAATGAATGCCACAATTGTAATGTGAATCCGATTCAGACGCATCGGACTCTGATGTTATAGCTAAGAGCTGCTTCTCAGAAAGATTGAAGGGCCCATATTAACCCTTTCATAAAACATCTTTTTTTTTTTTTTTAGGAAAAAAAAAACGACAACAGAAAAAAAAATGTTCCTTTGGAAAAAAATACGAAATAGTCTAAAATTGAATTATAGTATAATAATTTATTATGTAATCTTCATAAAGAAAATTTCCATAATAAACCTACTAGCAGCTAAAAAAACAGATAACACAAAAAGGGAAAAAGAATGTGAAGGAAAAAAGACTGCTTTATTCTGTATAGGATGTAATATGAACATACAGCTGGTAAATAAGAGAAAGTAGCGGTTAAGCTTGGGCTCTGACTTCACAGGCCCTGTCATAATTATTCCCTCTACATCCTTAGTAGGCACTCCATAGAGGGGGATGATAAATGACGTTGGGAATTAAAGAACAAGAATATGCGTTTGAATGTACTTTGCTCAAGAATGGTGCCAGGAAGGGTTTATAAGAGCTACCACGAGAAATGGAAAAAGCTCCTGTTAATGCAACAGCAAGCTATATTGGAATGTATGGTTTTCTGTACATAATCCCTTTAATTCCCAGTGTATGACATTGCATAGTATGATATATTAAACTGCAGTGAATGCCTCCACTAACAGCCACTCAAGACACTGTAGCATGGAAAGTTTCTTTCAGCACTTCTCTTGAATTGATTGTTTAAGTATGTCTACATACTATTAGGTAATTTAAAAGAGATTGTGCAATTAGATTGTATGGTGTATGAGCAGCTTCATGTTCATGTTAAAGAGAATCTATGGTACTTTAACATATTTTCTGTCCTTACATTTAATTTTCAAAACAAGGAAGCATATTTATTTTTCAGGTAAATGAAACCTAACTTGCGAGTTTTTCTTATTTAACACATGCACCTAGTAGGTAGCATACTACGCAATGACTTTCTTCTTTTCAGATAGCAGCTATGTTAAAAATAAGGCTCAGAGGAGGGACACATCCCCTCTTAATAACCTGCAAAGATAGCAACATCTTAAAGCTGAACTAAAAAATTTGAGTGGGGCCCCCTGCACTGTAAAGCCCCGTACACACGATCGGTTTGACTGATGAAAACCGTCCGATGGATAGTTTTCATCAGACCAACCGATCGTGTATGGTACACATCGGTCTTTTTTCCATCGGTTGGAAAAATAGAACATGTTTTAAATTTTTCCGATGGATAAAAAACCGAGCGAAAACTCAGATCGTCTATGGGCAAGTCCATCGGATCAAAAACCCACGCATGCTCAGAATCAAGTCGACGCATGCTCAGAAGCATTAAACTTCATTTTTCTCGGCTCATCGGAGTGTTTTACGTCACCGCGTTTGGAACGGTCGGTTTTTTGACTGATGGTGTGTGGGCAAGACTGATGAAAAACAGTTTCATCGGATTTCCGATGGACAAATCCATCGGACGAAAATCCATAGGTTATCCGATCGTGTGTACGGGGCTTAAGGGTTACGTTTTTTGGGGCAGAGGAATGAGCGATAATAATTACCTTATTCATCACTCCCAGGCAGTGGCAGCTGGTGCTCCATTTTGGATTTTGGGGGGGGGGGCTGGTGGCAAACAAACCACCAGCCAACCCCCCACAAACCCCCCCACCCGGTTGGACGACTTCCCCCGCGCTCGCTCCTCTGCCCACCAGCTCCGCACTTACCCCATCTTGGTCACGGGCAGCTTTGGATCCTTCCTGCGTCTCTGTCTCCTCCTCCTCGGCGGCCTCCCCTGCGTCTCCTCCTCCTCGGTGGCTTCCTCCTCGGCAGCCAATACGGTTGCTTCTCCTCTCAGCCAATCGGGTCTCAGGACCCGCTTCCTGATTGGCCGGGAGGAGAATCAGGAAGACAATAGCAAATATTAATTTGCTATTGTCACACAACTGGGTGTGCTCAGGTTGCAGTGCTCTGTGCCCCGAGCCCACCCTTTTTTGAGGCCTCCGGCTCTAATTATGTGCTTCGAAACAGAAAAAAAACGCATTTGAATCCATGCGCCCGGCACCCTGCATGTAGATTAGGGGCCGGGCGCATGAATTAGGGGGTGATGCCCATGCGCCCTATATGGACAAGCCACCACTGCTCCCAGGCAAACTTTGCCCGGTAGCCTTTTTAGCTCTCCAACCAGCAGCAGCACTCTAATATCATTACATTCAGTGCAGGACCAGTAGGCGGAAAAGGCCCTCCAACAACCAGGAGTGCTGAAGAGAAGAGGAGAGCACCAGATGCAGGAAAAGAATAAAGTAAGTTAGATTATGCAATTATTTTTCTTCCACCACAGGTTGAAGGAAAAAACGAATGCTCAATTCCCCCATCAACACAGATTTCCCCATCAACACTGAATCCCTCCTGCAATGCTGTTGTGTTCTGCCAGCAGAGAGCCTTCCCTACCAGCAAACCACAATGATTAGCATCTTAGCGGCAATAGCCGGCGGCACTAATTATTTAGGGAAAACCCGGCAGGCGGGTTGTACAAAAGTCAATCGATAGATCAACTTGTGTACAACCAGGGTGCTCATACTTGGATTTAAAATTTGGACGGTCTCTGCTGAACTGACCAAATTTTGATCTATGTATGGCCGGCCTAAGTATTACAGCTTATCCTTTTACCATCCAATCTATAATATAATGTATTATAATGTATTTCACCACTTTAATATAAATTGTTTCTTATCAAAATCTTCTATAGTGTGTGCATATACAACCACCCCATGCAAAGGCAGTAATTTGGGAGGAGACTATGGTCCTCATGTTGTGGGTAGGGACAGCAATTAGACTTACAGTGGATGTAAACCCTCACATATACCCAGTGAAGTGAACAGCCTCAGATGATACAAAGAGATGAAACAAATTTCCCGACATAAGTTTTACATGTATATCTGCTGCAGTGGCGGCTGGTGCTCAAAATTTTTGGGGGGGCGCAAACAAACTGAAAAAAAAAAAAATCATTTGCAGCCTCACTGTGCTCATCAAATGCAGCTACTGTGCCCATCAATTGCCGCCACTGTGTCCATCAAACGCAGCCACTGTGCCCATCAATTGCCGCCACTGTGCCATCAAACGCAGCCACTGTGCCCATCAATTGCCGCCAGTTTGCCCCATCAATAGCTGCCAGTTTTCCCCATCAATAGCCATCAGTTTGCCCCATCAAATGGCGCCAGTTTGCCACATGAAATGCCACCAGTTTGCCCCATCGATAGCTGCCAGTTTGCCCCATCAAATGCTGCCAGTTTGCCCCATTAAATGCTGCAAGTTTGCCCCATCAAATGCCGCCAGTTTGCCCCATAAAATGCCGCCAGTTTGCCCCATCAAACGCCGCCAGTTTGCCCCATCAAATGCTGCCAGTTTGCCCCCCCGCCCGAGACACACACCTTTCTCGGGTCAGTGCCGTCCTCCACGCTCCCTCTGAGTCCTCGATGTCTTCTCCCGTCCTCTTGATGTCATCTCTGCTATGATTGGACGCCTGATAGGTGTCCAATCACAGCGCCTGTCGCTTCAGCCAATCAGGTGACCGATAACCAGACCCGGTGCACCTGATTGGCTAAGAGGCGGGTCAATGTTAGGGAAGTGATTCCCTAACACAGCGCTATGTAAGCAGCGAACGCACAGCAGTGCGCCCGCTCCTTACCAATCAGGAAGCCTATTAGAGCCGACGGCTCTAATCAGGCACTTCTAAAACATCCCCACCACTGTAATTCAGATGGCCGGAGCTCGACAAGGGGCCGGACCCCTGAATAGGGGGCGGCAGCGGCGACAATAGATAGATTCATGCAATGCATGAATCTATCTATTGTTGATTGACGGATGCAGGAGAGAGGGGGCGGCCGCTCCTGTGCCCTCTATGCACCGCCACTGATCTGCTGTCTTCAGCTTTACATACGGTTTAGAATGTGCACGTCCTGTTAGAATTTTCTCTTCCTGTTTCAGCAGGGGGAGGGGAGTCTTGCCATACACTGTGAGACAGCTGATTGGAGGAAAGGCACACACCCTCTCTCCTCATATGCAGAGACTTGCAGAGCCATACTGTAAATTGACCAGCTGTCTGCTAGTCTATTTATAGCACCCGCCCTGACACAAATTTTAGGCTAGTTTTAGCATATGTGTTATAGAACCCGCCCTGAAACAAATTTCACGCTAGTTTTAGTATACAGTATGTGTCAGAGAACTTTTCAGAAGTTATCATGCTCACAACAGAAGAACGGAGCAGGAGAAAGCCACGGGACTCAGGGCTTTAGAGAGAGCTAAGAAAACACTGCAGATATATGTGCCCAGCTCAAATTTCCTGAATCAGGTTTACATCCACTTTAAGGTATTAAAAAGGCTGTATGCTTATTTGTCATTTGGCTGTGATGAAGAAGGACATACCTTTGAAACGTGTTAGCCAGCAGGCACCATGGTGAGGCCCTTCTCAAGCTTTGGCAAAGCTGGGAAATTGTAGCCACATGCAGTGGCTGGATGAGAGCTTTTACTATCTATGTTGGTGAGTAGCTATATTTTATATTTTATCTATAATAAAATTGTCCTAGGTTAAAGCACTAGACCGGGGCGCCCTCTGTTTTTATCTCTTTCCCACAGCTTTAACTAGTAGCTGTGAAAACTGGTAAATTAACACATGCTACCAGAAAGGTAATACAAGAAAGCCGAGTATACTTTCTAAACATGAATGTACCCTATCATAAATGTTCATTTGTACATGCATTACACATAACGTCCAGGGCTTCAATTCTCCCCACAAGCGGAAAAAAGCATTCACATCCTATAAAAAAACTAGGGGCACAAATCCTATTATTGCAGGAGACCCACTTTGCTGCTGACAGACACCCAATTTTTTTTCATGGCTCATATAAACAAGCCTTTTACACTTTATACGACTCTAAATGTAGAGGGGTGGCCATTTTCCTTCACAATTCATTCCCCATGGAAGTTCAACAGGTCTATAAGGATCCTGATAGTAGGTTCCTTTTTGTTAAGGGTCTAGTTGCAGGACGCGAACTCACGATCGCTAACGTCTATGCCCCTAATGTCGCACAGGCCACTTTCTTTTCCGCCTTCTTTAGGACGCTTGAGAAATACTCCTCGACTCACATGTTTGTTGGGGGAGATTTCAACCTAGTAGCACACCCACAATTAGACAGAAGCACCTCCTCCCAACTAAATTCAGCATTTCCTAAATCCCTGACCAGAACTCTGCAGGCTCTCCAATTATCTGATGCTTGGAGAGCGCACAACACAGGTGCAAAGGACTTCACCTTTTACTCCCACCCCCATAATTCCTTTGCCAGATTGGACTATATTTTCTGCACACCCATCATTCTTGCCAACTCCACACAGTCTGTGATCCATCTCTGCCCCTGGTCCGACCATGATATGGTCTCCATGTCGACCTCCCTCATAGGCCTATCTGATACGCCCTATACATGGAGACTTAATGACTCCCTCTTAACTGACCCTATCATACGCCAGGATGTATCCAACACTATTCAGGAATACTTCACGATCAACGCCACCCCAGACATATCCCCTGGCACTCTGTGGATGGCTCATAAGGCAGTGTTACGAGGCCACCTTATTAGTATTGCATCACGGAAAAACAAGGAAAGATGGCAGCAAATCTTCACACTGACCACAGAACTGGACCGCCTTCATAAATCCCAAATAGGTAACCCGTCGTTTTCCAACGCACGCCTGGTGGCGCAAAAAAGATTAGAACTGGATACTCTGTTATCTGCTAAGACGGAAAAAGCACTAAGGTGATCCAAAGCCAACTTTCTCCTTCACAGCAACACAGCATCTGCCATGTTTTCTCGTAAATTAAACCACACACTACGACCTCCCCACGTGTACAAACTCCGCAATTCCTCAGGCAAAATAGTCTCCCACCCTAAAGAAGTCCTGGGCGTCTTTGAAGACTTTTATTCCAGACTTCTTTCTCACCCACCTCCGTATCCTGCTCAACCCTCCCTAGACTGGCTAGCCTCCCTTCCCCTTCCCACCTTGTCCAACTTACAAATTGAATCCCTTAACGCCCCCTTCACAGAAGAAGAACTGCTGGGCATTGTCAAATCCCTGAAACGCTCTGTAGCCCCAGGCCCAGATGGTTTCACTGCTAGCTATTATAAACATTATGCCCCTATATTACTCCCACGCCTCACTAGCATGTTCAACAAAATTCTCACAGGAGAACATTTCCCTTCTGAAATGACCTTAGCTAACATGTCTCTCCTACCTAAACCTTTTAAGGACCACTCCCTCCCCCAAAATTATAGGCCGATTTCGGTCATCAACAATGACCTTAAAATCTTTAGTCGTGCCCTAGCAGACAGACTAGCCGCCGTTATTGAAACACTGACCTCCCCTGACCAATCTGTTTTCATCCCCAATAGACTCATCACGGACAATATTCGTTTGACACTTAATTTACTCCAGGATGCTAATATACGTAAACAACAAGTCCTCCTCCTCAGCTTAGACATTAATAAAGCGTTTGACAGCGTACTATGGCCGTATTTACTTGCAGTGCTTCAGAGACTTGGCTTCCGGGATGAATCTTTGTTGGGTGTACAGGCCCTATACCATCACCCTCAAACCAGAATCAAGATTCCAGGCTGCAGCTCTGGGTTTTTCACACTGGGCAGGGGCACCCATCAGGGATGTCCCCTATCACCCCTATTATTCGCCCTGGCCCTGGAACCCCTTGCCACCGCAATTAAACAACACCCTGACATATCCGGATACCCAATGGCTTCCACCACGTCTCATCTCTGCATGTATGCAGATGATGTCATGCTTTTTCTAACCCAACCCCATATCTCCCTGCCCAATCTATTTACTCTGTTGTCCCGATTCGCCTCTATTTCTGGACTCGCAGTTAATATGTCCAAGTCCACTGCACTCCCAATCAACATTCCCCCTGCTCAGTGTGAGACCCTCCAGAGCTCTTTCCCCCTGCAATGGTCTACTGATAAAATACCCTATTTGGGCATCTATATCACACCACATTGGTCCTCCATTTTCGCTGCAAATTATCCAGCATGTGTGTCCCGTCTCCGCAATTTGCTCAAACTATGGAGCACCTACCATATCTCATTTCTCGGGAGAGTCACGGCGATCAAAATGACCCTCCTACCCAAACTTCTATTTCTATTCAGAGCCCTACCATTCCTGATCCCCAAAGCTTTTATAGATAAACTACAACAAGATATCCACAAATTTATCTGGCACAACAAACGACCTAGGTTCTCTAAACATGTCTTGTTCAACCCACAAGCACATGGGGGACTAGGCCTACCAAACCTTTGGCTCTATTTATTTGCAGCTCGCTTCTCCCAGATGGCACAATGGAACATGCCTAACTCTAAAGTACCCTGTGTAGAATTTGAATCACATTCCATCGCTCCATATAGGCTCTCTGCTATACTTTGTTCCCCCTCTAAATTGGGTCATAAAATTATCTCCCTTAACTCCCTAGTAGCTCACTCTCTTATCCTATGGTACAGATACAAACATAAACTAGACTTAGCGTCCCATGCATCCCGAGGCTCCTCCTTTGTAGGAGAACCCTTATTTACCTTAGCCTTTGATAACCCTGAGGGTTTCTCCTGGTGGATCTCTAACTCTATGGTCACATTAGCTGACCTGCAGATTGGTGACTCCTTTGCTTCATTTGACCTGTTACGTACGCATAAACAAATCCCACTAAGAGAACACTTCCGTTATTTGCAAATCAGACACTTTTATCTCTCCCACTTTGCCCTCTCCCCATCATCCCCTTCTACCACGTTTGAACAGATCTGCCGTGACTCCCCCAGAGGAAAAGGGCTTATCTCTATCCTCTACAAATCAGCTCTAACTGCATCATTTCCCGGGGCGGTCCCGTATAAACGTAAATGGGAGGTTGATTGCAACGAAATCTTTGACTCGGACGACTGGGACACAATGTTGACCAACCTACGCAAAGCGTTTAAATCCCTAGCTGTCAGAGAAACAGCATATAAAGTACTGACCAGATGGTACTATACCCCATCCAGACTTCACTCTATCTTCCCAGGAGCCTCTGACCTCTGCTTCAGAGGCTGTCGCCTTCCTGGGACCTTTATGCATATATTTTGGGACTGTGATCGACTTTCCCCCATTTGGAACACAGTGATGGCTATAGCATCGGCACTATCAGGTGCTCCAGTACATCTTACATCTTCTATGTGCCTCCTTGGTGCATCTATCCCAGGTACGCTTCATTCTGAAGAAGGCCTTATCCACACAATTTGCTTGGCCACTCTGTGGGCCATTGCCCTACATTGGAAGTCCCCTACTGTCCCTATCTCCTCCGTCCTCCATAGGATGGATTCTATTATGATAATGGAAAGGATTCTATATACTCTAAATGACAGGATGCACTTATTTGACCAAAGGTGGAATCCATGGAACTCGCATATTCTATTGCCACAGTCTTAGCCGCTGACACAGACTCCCTAGCAGCTTTAGACCATGGGACGCTGCTACACCCCCTCGCTGTCATACCTCATATGTAAGATTATGTTACCTGTAGATTCTCTGTAATCCGCTATGGCTTCTCTCAGATGCTTCAAAGTGAATTTTTTATTTTTGTTTTGTTTCTTTCTGTCTCCTTTTTTGTCACTGCGTTGACTTTTATGATTACATTTCAACCTGTACTGTATGATACGCATAACTTCATGTGTTTGTATTACTTTATTGTTTTTTCTCAATAAAAAACATTTGTAATAAAAAATAAATGTTCATTTGTGAAATAAAAAATAAATTAAAATAAATGTTTAAAAATAATCAATTAAAAAAAAGTATACAAAAACATGCAAACATAATTTTTTTATACATTTTTAAACATTACAAAAATCATAAAACTGATTAACAACCATCATAGTTTCTATACTTACATTCTAGCAGTATATTCAGCTTATATTGCTATTATATTTACGTGTCTAACATACCTTAAACCATATATGAAATAGAGTAAATTTTTTATAATGATTTGGTATATGTGGTAAGTCAGCAAGTTTTGATGGTAGTAAGGTCATTCTGGCACTACTGATGAATGTACACCCAGAAGAAACACAAGAGTCACACAGCACATAAATTATGTATCATGGCCATGCTGTAAGTACAAAATATCAATTAAGCACTCTGAGAGCTCTAATTCCAGTGTTGCTGTTACCACACTGTCCAAAGGATCTTTTGCATCTTTCAAAAACAGTAGTACAAAGTGCTATGCAGATACGGTATGTGTCAATGCAATAATCAACCAATTTAAATTTGAATTGCCATCTAGACTGGTTAATTAGGCTGAAATGAAATTCTTAATTTAAAGCGGAGGTCCAGCTGTGTAAAAAAAAAAAGTAAAAGTCAGCAGCTACAAACACTGTAGCTGCTGACTTTTAATAAGCACACTTACCTGTCCAGGGTGCCCGCGATGTCGGCCGCCGGAGGCTGATCCGTCCTTCGGACCGTGTGCCGGCGCCGCCATCCTCACTAAGGGAGTCGCGCGACACTTTGTGAATGGGCGGCTGTCTTCTGGGACACACACAGGTCCCAGAACACAGCGCGCCCCATTTCCCAGGAGGCAACGCGAGGAGGAGAAGAGAGAAGATCACCGCGGAATAGGAAGTGGCAGATTAGGGCGATCTGCCTAGCAACAGACATTTCTGGTAAGTATATAAAAAAAAATTAAAAATTCTAATTTTTTGGAACCCTTTTGGCTATTTTTTTTTTTTTTTGGGTGGACCTCCGCTTTAAAGTAGTATTAAACCCAAAACGATAAATGTAACATATTGCAGCTAACCAATCATTAAATGTGGTGGCTGCATTCATTTTTTTTTTTAAGGCTTTTTTCACCTAGTGATCCGGCCAGTAACACACCTCCTGTATTAGAGTGCCTTCACTCTGGATGATGGAGCACAGGGTACAGCAGACAGCAGCATTATCAGTCTGGGGGAGGGTAGTGTTAGATGGACTAGCAGATTTAAATTCACTAACACATTGAAGCCAAACTCCAGCTTTCTTTTTATAATCAGTTAGAGCAGTTTGTTTGTTTTTCCTTTTAAAGTGGTTGTAAACCCTCAGGGACAAGTTACACCTACAGGTAAGCCTAGATTAAGGCTTACCTGTAGGCGCTTGCAATATCTCCTAGACTAACACGGTCTAGGAGATATTTGCAATTTCCCCGAGCGACGCCTTCAACGGTGCATTCGGCATTTTGAAAGGGCACGCTATGCCGTTTCAAGCTGGGGTCATGCCGTTAAAGGTGGCTCCCACGCGCATGCGCGGGAGTGACGTCACGCGACTCCTGCCAGTCACAGAGCCGGAATTCGCGACCCCCGGAAGAACAGGGGTGAAGATGGATGCTCGCTGCCAGCGTGAAAGACGGTGACATCGCGGGCTTCTCCTGCAGGTAAGTGTCACATAATGGGCTACTATGCAATGCATAGTAGCCCGTTATGCTTTACCTTTGCAGGGAAACAGAGGAAGTAAAACCCATGAGGGTTTACTTCCTCTTTAAGATAAAGGTTTTACATAAATAAATAAAAGCTGACCATTGTAAGCACCCCTGAAAGTGGTTAATGGCTTGCCCCATCCCTGTAAACTGATACATCTGAAAATAGCTTGTTCTTTTGAAAAACAAAAGACTCACTGGCTGGATCACCAAATGAAAATAGAAGAAAGAAAGACTAAAAAATAAAAACAAATGCAGACATCACATCTAAGAATTTGTAAGCCTCAAAATAATAAATGTTTGCTGTGGGTTTAATACTGCTTAAGGCCGGGTTCAGACCTATGCGAATTGGTTGCGGCTTACACCGCATCCAATTCGCATAACATTAAAAAATACATTCTTTTCAATGAGGCTGGTTCACATATGTGCGATGCATTCGCACTGCGCATTACCAAATAACCGTGTGCGTTTTCTAGACATTGCGGTGTGGCTCAGGTGCGAATTCAGGTCCATTATCTTCTATGGCCACGCATCTGATTCGCAGATGTCTTCCGTTCTGAACAGGACTTTTTTCAATGCTCACTACACTCCCCCCCCCCCTCTCCCAGGTCAGCAAGTTCGCATGTTCCACCCCACACAAAACGCTGAACAGCTCTCTTATCTCCTTGCAGATATAACAGAGCTGAAATTCGCACCGCACAAGTGTGAACCCAGCCTTAAAGCTGAACTACAAGCAGATCATACAAATAACAATACATGCAATCATGTACAGTATATAACAAAAAATGAAGTGTATTTAAAATCAAGCTAGTATAAATATCCGAACCTCTTATAATCCCCTATACGGCAGCATTCACACTGGAGTAGAGAGGAGTGACACTAGTTGCCAATCAGCTGTCCTGTATTTATGTGTGCTATCGGTGAACATTCTGAGGAGAGAGTAGAAAGAGTACCTCATCAACTTGTTGCTGCTCCCTCACTGTCCTATCAAAGACTGGAGGGAGGGAGATGACCAGACTGTTTTGTTTAACCACATTAGAAAAAACTCAAGTCACCAGACTGACTATACTGTATAATTGTTTGAATTTTAGGCCTGAGCAGACAGAAATAAAAATCTTTGGACAGGTAAGATAGTAAGATATTTCTCAAACATGTATTTTAACAATTGAAGAAAGAAAAGTCTTCTGGACGCAGCACTCCGGTTAAAAAGCCTTTATTCCAAAAAAAGGTTCAGGAAACCAAAACACACTGCACAACACAGCAAACTGATCACATCTGGCTAACGTGTTTCACACTATTAAAGTGCTTACTCATGTATTTTAACAATGTATTTATATGTTTGTCTCAAGTTCATCTAATAAAGACTCTATTGCCCTCACCTCTCCTCTGCCCGTGCCACTGAACACCACTGTGATGAAGAAGAATCGCTGATTGAAATCTCTTCAGAAACTGACACTTTCAGAAGCTTTTATCTCCTGTACAAGTGGTTCCTTCCACTGTCCTCTACGTTACTAATGTGTCCTGTACGGATGTAAATTCTGGCAGGTGTAACCACATTTACTCGCCATACTCAGATGCAGACACAGGCCTCTTTAACACCATTTTTCACAATGCCCTGGTTTCCTAGACACATCATGGTAGAATATGTTTTCATTTTTCACTATCTCAGCAGTTAAGAGAAATCACACCTGATTAGGCAGAAGTAGCTGGGCAATCCAAGTTGGAAGCCCTTCATTGTGTGAACCAGCGAACATGGAGCTTCTCCAGAAGACCCAGCTACTGTGGGGGACCTCCCTCAATTGTTACCAGAGTAGTGCAGTTCCAGTGGTGTGGCTTTCCTGTGTCTTCGGGCCTGGGATCTCTCCAGCTGTTCACCTGTGTAACCAGAACTTCCCTGAACTTTACTGTGAGGGATGCTACTTAGGAGGATAATTGCAAGTAGCTATGTTATTTAATGTTTTCCTGAAGTAGTTATTATCAGCTTAATTCACTGTTGTTATAAAATCTAAGGGTGTGTTAACTGTTCCCACTTAGTTCAGTTTTTTTTTTTTTTAATTGTGCAATGTGAGTTCTCCAAACCATGCCTGGGCACAGTTATTTGTAGACATGTGCACACTGAAATATTTTGTTTCGGAATTTCGTTTTCGTCCGAAAAATAAATTTATTTAGTTACTCCCGAAATTCATTTTTATTTATTTTGTTTTTTGTTAGAAATTGCATTCGTCCGAAAATCTGAATTAATTAAGGTCGAATCTGTCATTGAAGGTTAATGGTGTCTGTCGAATGTTCAAAGAAGATTCGACGGAGCAGTGAAACTGTACGACGCTGCAATCATACATTTCCGGTCGAATGTTCCGCCCACAAGCTATAGAAGAATTCTAATGTTGTATGACTAGTAATAATTATATTTATTCATTACTATTACTAGTCAACCAACATTAGAATTCTTCTATAGCCTATGGGCGGATGCATTTGACCGGAAATGTACGATTGCAGCGTCGTACAGTTTTGCTGCACCGTCGAATCTTCAAATTTTCGATGCTTTGTCGAATCTTCGTCATTCTAGCTATTTTACTGCTCCTCCTCTTTGGTTACAATCGGCCAATAACATTCATCATCAACTTTATTTTTATTTTACTTCCCCCACCCAATTCCAGCAGTGATCTTTTCTCTCTATGTCGAATCTTTTCTCTCTATAATAACAAATCTTTTCTCTCCTATGTCGAATCTTTTCTCTCCTATGTCGAATCTTTTCTCTCTATAATGTCGAATCTTTTCTCTCCTATGTCGAATCTTTTCTCTCCTATGTCGAATCTTTTCTTTCCTATGTCGAATCTTTCTCTCCTATGTCGAATCTTTTCTCTCTATAATGTCGAATCTTTTCTCTCCTATGTAGAATAATCTTGGACTAATAGAGTTAAGGTTAGGCACATTCGACCACTGGTTCGATAGACACAGATTGTTATTGTCAGCATCACGTCGAATCTCCTATCTATATCGAACTGTTGTAGCAACGAAAACGAAAATAAAGCATTTGTTTATGTCGGATCTTTCGGTTTTCGGATTCTGTGCTTTCGTTTTCGTTTGTTAAAACGATAACGAAAATAGCTGAAATTCGGACGAAAATGCATTCGGACGAAAAAGAATGCACATGTCTAGTTATTTGCACTTTGCAAGGGATCACTAGGAAGTGGTGACCCTGGGCAAAGTTTCCTTGCAGTTCTGTGCAGCTCACTTGTGATTGGAAATCATGCCTGAGCTCAGAACTCTTCATGCATCACTAAGTACAGAAATAAAAGTGATGTTGTAAGCACGCCCAGGAGCGCTTATCTTTAAATACAGACCAGCAGGAAAATGGAGAGGGGGGAAAACCAGTCGTACTTGGGTATGGTTCTGACTAACCATGCCCAGTGAGTGTACACCCTTATAGAGGCTACTACTGTATGTTATGCATATTACCATGAATGAGTTCCAAAGACATTGGTGTGAAGAGTCCATGTTTGTGCAGCTCTCATAATCTGTTTTGTATTATTCTGCGATGCATGTATGCTTTTGTTATCCTGAACCAAGTTACAGTTACTCCCTGTTTGATTATTCAGCTGATTATCTATTCTGTTAAAGTACCGTTAATGTTATCTTATTGCGATTTACCAATTTTTTTAAATTCATGTTCACACTTTTCATTAGGATATTTTGGGTATTGAACCCAAATTGAGATGCTAGGGATGGGTCCTTGATGGCAGGTATACTGTATTACCCTACTATTGGGGTAGTGGTCTATTTAAGGGGGATGATTTGAGAGAGTTTGGAGTACTCAGGGGTTCTCACTCATGCAGGGTGAGGGGCTCCGACGTGGTCTGATCAAAAAGGAGAGGACTGATCTACAGTGCCTGTTTGCATCAGTCCCTATAGCCCGTGCTTCACATTAAAAAGCATAGGCTGTTTATCCATTTCTAATTGCCTAATAGTATATATCATTATATTAACTTAAAGGCCAACTCCAGCTTATGCACCAAATAAAAAATATGAGTCCCTGGAAGGTGTTAAAAAGTGCAAAGCAACTCTGACTACTATACTCACCTCTCCACAGATTTGCAAGTTCAGGAATCAAGCTGTTCTCTTCTGGGTTGAATGGCATCCATTAACATTTAACTCACCTTCTGTGAGCCCAGGGTGTCAAGCCTCGACCCGGCATCCTGGGATTACTGGAGAAGGATGCAGACAGCAGCAACATCTTATTATGAGAAGTCACAGCTAAATAGATGTCAATCATGGCTAAATTCAGTAGTGTCAGCATATATAATTTACCTTTACCATAACTTTATGAAGTGCTTGCTTCTTTTTTGAACACTGTTTTAATATAAAACACCAAATTTTTCCCTCTTTATGGAGGAAGTATGGTAGTACAGCTTGGCAAGTGGATATTTTATCAATAATTACACATATTGTGAATGAAAGACAAGGTATAATCACAGGTTATAAAAGTCATATGAGTAGTCCACATAGCATAAATATAGAGTGCAATTGGGCACTATGGTATATTATCAGTCACAATAATATGTTTGAGCAGAAAAAGATAATTGCTGCCATACCATGAGAAGATATATAGATAAAAGTAGGACACGTTCTGAAGCTTAGGTTAACAAGGAGAGGTAAACTTTTGTGTTCTTCTTACTAAGAAAAGAAAAGGGCAAGGAGAGCTCGAATGAAAACAGAAAAAAAGGGAAAGGGGGGGGTGATATTCTAAGGATCTCCTTGACGTAAAGGTAAGGATATTCCGAAGGTTAACAGAAAGTGGATGAGGAAAGCCATCTGCACCTCAGATTTTGTCATTGTTGGCTAAAAAAACCTTTATGCTCATAAGTCACTTTCCTTAACGGTAAGATGAGTCAACCAAGATGGATGTCAATGTGTGAGGGAGAGCCTTTAGCCAGGTCTAAGCATTCATCTTGTTGGCTGTGTAAAGTGTGCCAAACAAGAAAATCGTAGTATAATGGTCCAATTTAATGTGTTTCATAATGCCCAGCAGGCAGGCTTTGGGTTTTAGTCCCATTGGGGAGCCCAATACACCATGGAACTCTACTATTTGTTTTCAATTTGCTTATATTTCTGAACATGCCCAAATTAGACGAAAGAAGGTGCCTGGAAGTTGTCATTTAAGAAATTTAGAGTTATAATGTGTCTGATACAAGGACATGTGAATTGCAGACGTGAAGGCTCTCTGCAATATATACTGTATAACTGAATAAGCTTATTGGAGATATTCTTTAAATTAGTTATTTTATTTATACTGGAATTTTACAAACTAAAAACAATACCACTGCAGATGCCACAGTAGCTTGAAGGTGGCAATGTTTGTAGTGATCGTATTTCCAGAAACCACTGTGACTGGTAGAGAACCATAGCTGTTAATTACCACCACTGAAAGCAAGCAGTTGCCCAAAGTCTCAGTGTTTATAAATACATCCCCAGTAAATCATACTATGTCATGGGAAACTACAAAAAGAACAAACGGGGAAGGCACAAGTGCATGAAAATGTAAACTGGAAGAGCTGAGCATAGCTCTGTTGAAGGGGGTATGCCCCTAAGATACGTCAGCTTGCCAGTATAGCGGAATGTTGTTGAAACACTTGTACCCTGAACCATACGGCATCTTCTGGTTTACATGTTGTTTTATACTGTACTTTTGTGAGTACCCATTTTTATTGGTTTCATATCTTTCCTAATAAATTTTTGGTAATGCACTAGGTATTTGTGCCTTCCCCATTTGTTCTTTTTTGTAGTTTTACATTGAGTTCCCCAATCTAAGAAGGGCTGCATTCACCAAGCATTCGGGATGTTTATGGATGTGTTGCCTGTTAAGCCTTTTTCTCTCTGTGGAGGACCTGCTGGGAGTGACAGTTTTTTTCTTGTGTTGACACTATGTCATGGGACCTGCTTTGTTCCTAAGTCTAATAAACGTTTGTGTTTTTAAGGGTTCTACTTTACTATTTGATTATTCTCCTTGTAGAAAGCTTAGAGAGTGGAAAGGGTTAGTGACCCTACTACAGTAATGTCCCAGTCTATGTGACATCCTGGACAATAAGCAAATTGTTACCCTCCCTCACTTTAATAAATTATGCATTTTTGTTAATACTGCCCTCATTGGACAGATTTTCCAATCCCTTCTTATTACTGCAGTACCCAGTCATCAGAGCATGAAATTAGATTTAAATTACCTTAGTGGGGGCACCAAAAAAATCACCTTGGTGGAGATCGCAATAAAAAATAAATCTTCCCCACTGAAAAAAAAACAGTTTTGGCTGTAGTTGGGCTTTAAAGAAGTAGTCAGATTAGAAAAAATGCAAACAAGTTATTGCTTTGAAACCAAGGGCTGTGAAATGATCAAACATAAGCATTTAGCATCTCTAGTACATAGAACCATAAAAGGGATAGCACCATATATACATTCAAACTCTGATGCACTGAAAATTTTTGTATCTGACCCCTTCCTCTCAACTACATCATACTAGTTACAGTATATGGGAATTCCAAGATACAAGCATGTAAAGACTTTCTATTGGCCAGTCGCTATGGAAGTGTCAACATTTGTACATTCTGGGACCAGAGCATTGATTCTCAACCACTAGGCTGTAGTCCACTGCCAGTCAAACCCGAATCATATCTCTAATCTTCAACAAAAGAGAACATGTCTAGTTGAATGTGACCAACTACTACTAGCTACACTAGGACTTGACATGATTAGCAATATACCTATATGCATCAAAGGAGATTTGCTTTTCTCCTTGGATCAGACTGCTTAGCTTTGATATGATGAAAAGGATGAATGACCTTACAAAGGTTCTACATTTTTTAATTCTTCTAAACGTGCCTCATGATCAGAGCTGTGTTTTGTCCACACAGAAAGTTATTTTCTATATTTGTAATAGCATTTCTACGTTTGTAATAGCATTATGTTAAGTTGACAATAAAATGCAATAAAGGTTTAGCAGAAACTTTAAAAAAGAATGTGGAAAAAACATAGTGAAACATTTGAGGGGAATAGGGCTCCTTTTTTTTAAATAAAATGGAAAAACCCTTTCAGGACATCCCATCTAGCTGTCTATAGGTTAAGCAATGTACAATTCCCAAAGCTAGCCTCC
This sequence comes from Rana muscosa, assembly GCA_029206835.1. NCBI lineage: Eukaryota > Metazoa > Chordata > Amphibia > Anura > Ranidae > Rana > Rana muscosa. Next base: position 335,990,502 of record CM055117.1, read on the forward strand.
CAGTTTTCTACGTTTAATTGCATTTGTGTGCTGTGCACCTTTCTGTGCTTAGTGAATGATTTGATTTCATCATGAGCTATTAATGGCCTTCTGTTAGATGAAAAATAATCCTCAAATTTACAGAGAAAACGTGTCAGAGCAGTCAAATGCAAGTGCTTTTGCTCTCCTGTATTTTTCTCATTTAAGTATATTTCTGGTAAAAGATTGTTAATTTTTTTGTTTTTGCTCAACTGTCCTGACTTCCTAGTCAAGCCTGCCTGATATCTGGCTGCATTGCAAATTTAAAAGATGCTATTTTCTCAGGAAATGTCATCATCATTTCGCACTTAATCACACACACACGCATACACCATAATTATATCACAAACGCGCATTTCCTCACTTAACTCTTGAATAAAAATGATCAAGTAACTTTACATTTTTTATTTCGTATTTCCTCCTATTTTAAGACTGGACTACAAGCAGGTTTTAAAGATGCAAATTAATGCCGCTTTGTAGTCAATAATACATCATTAACCTTAGTGTAATGTAGATAAATTCAAGAAACTTTTAGATGTGTTTCTTGGCAAACACAATATAAAGGGATATTGAAAATGGTATTGACATAAACACACACACTCAGTTTGAACTGAATAGACCTTTGTCTTTATTCAACCCTACCAACCTTACCATTTATGACAGCTATACGCATATACAGTATGCAGCAACAGGGCACGGGGGGCCCTTTACACACCCCAGAATTGTGACCAAACTGCTACCGACATTCAAGGGGAGGGTGAAGTAGTAGGAAGGGCTCCTAATGACATCAGCACTGTGCAGCCAATCATGACTGATAGCCCCTCCTACTGGCCCTGGGCATCCCAGCCCATTTAAACATAAATGAGTTAAAGTGTATATATACCCAACATATTGTTTAATGCAAATGCCATACCTTTAGGCCTTTTCTGTCACCTCTAAAGCCTGACCAAAATATTCCCAATGTTTACCTTTCCATGTCCTGGCTTGCTTCCAGAACATGGCAAATGTTGGGCACATAGCTGGGAACGAGCTCTTCCTGATTCAAAAACTGCTTATGTTCAGGGTGATTCTTCTTACTTTATCCCAACAAGCTGTTGCTGGGAAATTGGGGAGGGAGAGCATGCACTACACGTGTAGTACATGTGCAGTTTTTGATTCAGGAAGCTTGCTCACTCTTGCAATGCTGGGGACGAGCGCCTATTGCCCTGTACACATGATAGGAATTCCGATGGGCTAAAATCCGATGGAATTTTTCAGCGGAATTCCGTTCAAAGCTGTCTTGCATACACACCATCAGACAACATTCCGACCGTCCAAAACGCGGTGACGTACAACACGTACGACGTCACTATAAAGGGGAAGTTCAAATCCAACGGCGCCACCCTTTAGGCTGCTTTTGCTGATTTTGTGTTACCGCGTGTTAGTAAACGTTTGGTGTTAGCCGATTCGCGCTTTTCAGTCTCCGTGCTTTTCAGTGCGTTACAGCATGACGAATGTGCTATCTCCATTACGAATGCTAGTTTTACCAGAACGAGCGCTCCCGTCTCCTAATTTAGTCTGAGCATGCGTGGATTTTTCTCCGATGGAGTTCCACACAGACGATCGGAATTTCCTAACGCTTTTTTTTCCATCGGAAAAATTTAAAACATGTTCTATTTTTTTACACCGATGGAAAAAAGTCAGATGGGGCCGACACACAATCGGACTTGTTTCATCGGAAATTCCGATCGTGTGTACAGGGCATAAGTCTGCGGTGTCCTGGAAATAAGCCAGGACAAAGGCATGTAAACTTTGAGATTATTTTGATCAGGCTGCGGGGGTGGCAGAAAAGTCCTACACATATGATATTTGCACTAAGGAGTAACTCCACTTTTGTTGAGAAAAAAACTTTCTGGGTAATGTATGTACATTGCAGAGATTTTAACAAACTTTGTTGAAGATTCCTACCTTTTGTTTTTCTGAACAAGCAACTGTTTGTTTGTCTGTGTCCAAGTGAATCTTTATAGGAGTGTTTTTATAATTATCAATCACCTGCTGCAGCTGCAGGGCTCTAATGAGGAAAGTGGAAGGATTTACAACCCTTTAGACTAGATTTCCCACATTTTTGTTGCAGGGGATGCTCAAAATCTGACTTGTATCTTAGTGCAGACTTCTGGGAAAATCAGTAAGCCAATCACACAAGCAGGAAATTAGAAAATTTTATTTCTTGGGGTCGGTACAACATCTGTGAACAGAACACCTCCAGGTTGCCATATTGCATCGCGTTTTACAGCAAATTAAAGTGCTGCAGACTGAAAAGGAAAAGTATTTCTTAAAAACATTTAATTACTTGTGTTGCAATTGAATATACTATATATATATTTTTTTATTTGCTAGTTTTTTTCCTATGAAAGAGGAGTTATCCTTTAGGCTATATTTTTTAGAAATGGCATAGTGCATTTTAAACTACTGGGGCTCCTTTTAAGCATGGGCCTGTTTATGTAAATGGTGAACTTAGCCTTTAAAAGTAACAATTATCTTAACTCTTAAATGTAGAATTCCTAACTGCTAGTTTAACAAAATTAACATCCCAACCCTAAGTACTAGCCACATCAATAAAATAATCTTTGACAAATTAGTTACTTGTAGTTGGAACTGGAGCTACTTGGTAGGTAGTAGACATGTGCAATTCGTTTGTCGAAATTCATTAAAAAACTAATTCAGAACTAAATTCAACATTCAGAAATCCGAAAACCCGAATATTCGAAAATCTGAAATAATAACTAACTAATAATAACTTAACTATTACTAACTATTAAATTCTAGGCATTGGAATTTCCTTTCAAATTTGGCTGTTATTGAACATAACGAATACAAATTTATCTGCAGTTATGCATTATCTGAAATAACAAATGCCGTATCTAAACGAATGGAATGTAATGAATTATTAATAATATATAACAATAATAATAATAAAAACTTTTATTATTATTTATTATTAATTCATTCCGTTCCATTTGTTTTGATATTGGCATTCGTTATTTCGGGTTAATTCGTAACTTCGGATAAATTCGTATTCGTTACGTTCACTAACAGCCAAATTTGAAAGGAAATTCCATTACCTATAATTTAATAGTTAGTTATTATAAGTTAGTTAGTTATTCTTTCGAACTTTCTGATTTTTTTTCCTCTTTTCAGATTTTTAAATTTATGAATTTACGAATATACGAATTGCGATCATAACGAATGACCCGAAAAACGAAAAAAAAAAAATGAATGAAACTAAAACTAACAAATTTTTCGGCAGTGCACATGTCTACTAGGTAGATCTGTTTGCCTGTTCTTCAGTACAGGACCCATCTAAAGGTGGTGTATTAAATTAACCATCTAAAGGGCAGGTTCTCAATTTTTACCCAGACTCCCTTCCTAGTCCTAGTAAACTGTAACAAACTAAACTGTGATATACCTGAGAGGGACCGTGCATCCCATTCAAGTGTATAGAAAATTAGGGCATAGGCATAGACAGTCTGATACTAGATTTTTACCAGCCAGGCTGCATAAAGTATGGGAGGCTGCAGCCATTGGAGAAGATAGGCAAGGACTGCCACAGTGGTGGAATGGAGGCACAGTTTACTGTATTAAGGTGGCTATTTTTGTTTAATACTTCTTGAACTTATCCTTTAAAATCGTATACTTACCCCAGCAAACACTGAAACCTTAACAGTCCTGAGCCATGATCTACCAGCATAATATCTTGGGGACAAAAACTGGGTTCCACCTATAGGAAGGTGTTTTTGCAGTGCTGACTCTTTGATGGCATGGTTCTGGCCACTGTCTTCCAGGTGTTATGCCACCAATGGGCCCTCTAGAGATCTAACCTCTTCTAACTTGTTTAACCCTTGTCAACTGCCAATGACACAGGTAGGAACCGGTTAGGAAAACCCTTTCTCACTTTGCTGCACAGAACAAAACCAGGAGAGAAAAAAAAACCACAGGATTTGGCAAAAAATAGGTCTTTATTTGTTTCAGATGTGGAAGCATGGTGACCCTTCTCCACTCTGTACTATGCATCTTGACACCACCTGCACTCAGCCCTCAGTTCCCATCCTGAAGTCTGTGGCCCCCAATTACCAGATACTACATTCCATTATCACATACTCATACTGTATAAAATCCCAACTAGTACTGTATAAAAGCCCAACTAGATTTACCATAGAATGATCTGTAAAAATAACCTGTTGCCTATTTATATTAACAAGAAAGTGGAGCAGTGTCTTATAGGAAGGCAGCATAAACAAAATCAAGAAAGTTATGGCCTACTGGTGCAAAATTTAAGAATACGTTTCCAATGGTGGGTTTGTATTATCTCACAGCAGAACATTCTTTTGTGTCCTCAATAGCTTCTGGCTTCTGCCATCTATAAAAATGTAATGGTAAAAGTACTAGGACTAAAGTGATGAGAATGAATTTAACTAAGAAAAAAGCAACAAGCGAGTAAGAGACAGGAACATAAATGCAAACAGCGTGACAGAAGGAGAAAAATTAAGTGCAAATGACAACAGTGATTGAGACAGGAACAAAAAACTAGCCTCAGTGAGACAAAAGGCTTGGAAATAAGTTCAGACTTACATGTGCAATAAAGCATGCACGTAAAAATAAATTTTCAGTATTACAGCAGATAGGAGGAAGAAAAAGCACCAACGGCATATGAAAAGAATAGGCCAAAGGTTTTCACCTTTGAGTCATAACTCCATATGGTGTCCTGTAATTTATTGTTGAGTTTCCTGGATAATTAGCTATATCATGCTTTCTACTAGACTGTTAAAAAACCAACGAATCCCATGTAGAAGCTACATGCTAACATTGACATAAACCTTAAAATACAACTGCATTAAATAAAATATCTCAAAGGGTCAAGAATTTGCTAATACAATTTTTTTACATACACCATGCTTAAAGGGAATCTAAACCCTAAAACCAAAATGCAATATGTTTCAGCAAAAGTAATATAATAGTTACATAGTTACATAGTTACATATAATATATTGCACTAAACATAACTTGCTGCAATGGCTGAGGATGCATCTAGACAACAGTCAAATGCTAGTTAGAACATAAAACCCATTAACATCATGTTATATTAATCAATAATATAAGTCCTTATATTAAAAGACATTGGGCAGTGGTAGATTTACATAGCACAAAAATAAAAACATGCCACCACCAGTTCTTTCACATTAGTCTTTTCCTCATTACTTGTTATTTACATTTTTGTTGTATCTGTTTGGTATACTATATCTAATATATAAGGAATTATGTCTTTATTATCCAATTGGTAAACTAAGAACAGAGTAAAACAAGCCAGTGTGTGCTTGCAAAAGTTTAATGTGAGCGCAACAATGATACAAGTCACAATGGCAATGTTCTTACCACGCAGAGTACATGTCAATTAAAATGAGTCTTATAATTAAAAAAGCATGTAATTATTACAAAATACCGTTATAATTTTAGGGGAGAAAATGTATTTTTCTTTCCATGAATGAAAAACAAAAAAGCACTGTTCTGCACACTATTAAGTCAGTTACAGACTAAGCGAAGGTGAAATAGTCTCTAGCATTGAACATTAGGTTAACATACAGTGTGTATAATGTTATGCTTGTGTTGTGTTGTGTAGTACGTTGGCCTACTGGGCTACGTGATTAGCACCTATACTCATTAAAGTGGTTGTAAAAACAGAAGGGTTTTTTACGCATTCTATGCATTAAGAAAAAAAACCTTCTGCGTGTAGCAGCCCACTCAGCTCCCCATCTATAGCCACCAAAGTCCACAAGTGCCTGAGGACTCTCTCCCCTGATTGGCTGAGACACTGCAGCGACACCATTGGCTCCCACTGCTGTCAATCAAAGTCAGTCAGCCAGCCAATCAGGAGAGAGAGGGGACAGGGCCGAACCACGGCTCCGTGTCTGAATGGACACACAAAGCTGCGGCTCGGCTCGGGTGCCCTTATAGCAAGCTGCTTGCTGTGGGGGCACTCAACAGGAGCACCAAAGCTAGACCCGAGAAGAGGAGGATCTGGGCTGCTCTGTGCAAATTCACTACACAGAGCAGGTAAGTATAACATGTTTGTTTTTTTAAAGAAAAGAAAACAAGACTTTAAAATCACTTTAATTCTTTGATGCCCAGACAAGGAAGTTGGTCCTCAAGCACCCTGTAATACTCTGGACCCTGGATTTCTAGGGGTATCTGGGGGACTTAACAGCTTCAGAGGCTTGCTCCTTTTGCCTTACCTTGCCCCTCAGAGGCAACCGGCCTGACCTATGCTGCATTCTACAGCTGCGCTTCACCATTCCTGCTAAAGGCCTCACAGTAACAGGTCCAAAAAACAGCCCACACTCACACCAGTAAGTTACCAGCTAGCATTCCCATCATTCCCATCATAGGATTAGGAGAAGGAGAAACGCAAAAGCATGAAGCCTTTTAACTTTGTACTTGTACAGTTAGCCTTATCCATAAAAAACTATAAGCATCATGGTCCCTAAAGATGACACATTGCTTCTGTTACAAACAGAACAGTTGAAAGGTAAAAGGAGAGTGTGAGGCAAGGAATAGCCCATACCTTACATAGGTTGCCCAGGATCTTGCATCCCTAGTCAGGGATGTGCACAGACCATAAAGTCCTGTTCCTCTCCTTGCTTGCTTCCCTCCTGAGTGAAAAACAGATACTGTCATCTCACATGCTACTGTAGCCTGGCCTCATACCATTTCCCAAGGCCAAGAGTTAGAGGTGGCTCCTCACCTCAACTGTTTATATGCTAGCCTACTACCCAGGGTGCCCCATTGCTGGCATGGGCAAAATATTTATTAACCCAATGTGCTATTTGTCTATACTGGCATCCTTGCTATTGGGACCTGTAGTGGTTCCTGAGGCACCTACACTGCCTATCCATGTGGTCCTGAGCCTAAACCATTCCTCTGACTCTGGTGCCATATAGTGACCAGAAAGGGGAACTACTTTGGGCACATCTGTGCCCTTACTCCACATTGATTGTTATTGCTTAGGGGATGACTTGTTACTGAAGTCCAATCCAAACATGCAGATGAAATTTCATATAAGGGCCATAGTATTTGCATTCTCTCCATTCTTTCCCGAAATATATACAGCTCTGCCTCACGGATTACATAATTTTCTCTATTAAAGTTAAGATATACACTGCTGACACCACCTTACCCCAGGGCTGCTGACTGGAGACTGAAGGAGCAACAACAAACTGATGAGGTCATCCCTCTTCTCAATATGCTCATTTAGATTTTTTTTTATGTTTGCATACAGCACACCTGAGTGCTGCTAATATCAAGAGACAAATATTTAATGATTTATTAGCTAATACATAGCAGTATTGTTTGCATCTTTAATATCCACATGGGGTTTGTCTTTATGCTTTCTTATTCCTGTTAGATGTGGAATATGGAATGATGCAGCAACTATGTCCTTACTGCCTCCAACATGGAAACACTTAAAGACTTAAAGACAGAAAGAAAGTTAAGCTCCCTAATTTAGTTTTTTTATATTGTGAGATGGGGAGAAAGGCTGGGCATTTATAACACTTTAAGAAAGCAACACAGTTCTTATTGTAAAAAGATGAATATGTGACCACAAATGTAAACCCGATTTTCTAAGGCACAAATTTAATAGCAGAGTGTAGAGTGTGAGTAAATCAACAGAAGAAATTCTGGTAGACTTGAAACTCTCATCCAGAGACAAAATTCACTGATATTGATGAAATGATTCATTGCACAATTGTAGTTGCATCAACAGCCCATTTTTCAAGACAAACTTTCAGGGGTCCAGTCTACTCCCTTTTTTTTTGGTCCAAGCAATATCGATAAAAGGTTTAGCAGAATCTTAAGGAAAATCTGCAAAAACAATCTTTACAAAAAACACACACAGGGTGGGAAAATTTAAAATGTATCCACAATGGGTATTGAAAATGCAATAGCATAAAAGGAAAAAAACATGTCAGAAGTGGGTAATATATGTAACAAATACAAAAAAAGGCAATTAGGTACTAGATACTAGGAGGACCACTCCAAATAAGTGCAAGATATTATTGCAACATTTAATTTTAACTCAGGTGTCTTACCAACTGAAATGGTGGTTATCACAACTAGTAAGAACTCTACCTTTGTAAGGTAATCAAAACAGACCAGCCTGATCAAGTTTTTACAGACATTGCAGTAGGGAATAAAGGAATATCAATTTCAAACCAGACACAGGTGTACACATGACCATTATACCTTAAGCCTCGTACACGCGGTCGAACTTCAAACAAACTTTTCCGTGGATTTTTGTCCGAAGGGAGTTGGCCGGGCACACCCATAGCATACACACGGCAGGACTTTTCTACAAACTTTCCAAAAACTTTCCCAACATCACGTGGTTTTTCTGCTCTATTCTGCTCTTTACCGCCACCCTTTGGTCAACTTCTTCTATTGCTGGTTGATTTTAACATTGGTTCTGGGCATGCGTATTTGTACTTCGGACAAAAGTCCGATGGATTTCTGTACACACGGTCGGACTTTGCACCATCGGACTTTTGTTGTCGAAAAGTCTGTCCGTTTGCAGAGCGAACTTTTGTCTGATGAAAACCGAAAAAGTTTGTCCGATGGAGCGTACACATGGTCTGATTTTTGGAAAACTTGCTCATTTTGAAATTTGTTGGCAAAAAGTCTGACCGTGTGTGTACGGGCCTTTAAAGCAGTATTATGTATAAAAAAACAAAAATGTATTGTGGCTTACAAATCATTAGATGCGATGGCTGCATTAGTTTTCTTTTTTAGGCTTTTTCCCTGGTGATCTGGCCAGTAACACACCTCCTCTGTTATACAGACACCACTCTGGATGAATAAGTACAGGGGGCAGATTTGGACAGCAGCATCGTTAATCTGGGGAAAGGGTAACAAATTGAAGCTGAACTCCAGCTAATACTTTATAATCAGTTACAGTGAATAGTTCTTTCCTTTTTGGATAAATGTTTTACATAAATAAATAAAAGCTTATAATTTTAAGCTCCCCTGCCAGTGTTAAATGGTCTGTACCATCCCTGTAACTACAAGGGAGCTTATTCTGTTGAAAAACAAGAAAAAAACAGCCATCAACTTTAAGAATTGGTAAACTGCAATATAATAAATGTTTGCTTTTGGCTTTAATACTGCTTTAATTGCTTAAGGACCAGCCACCGCAGTTGTACTGTGGCAGGTTGGCTCTCCTGGGCGAATTGCCGTCATTGTACGGCGGCTGCTTTAAAAGCTCTAGGGTTCACGCCCGAGTGGTGACGCCGGAGCCGGCCACCCGCGATCACTCCACAGAGAGCCAGAACGGGGATCTGTCAATGTAAACAGACAGATGCCTGTTCTGACAGGGGAGGAGAGACAGACCTGCTGTTCCTAGCGATTAGGAACAGCGATCTCTCTCCTCCTCCAGTCAGTCCCATCCCCCCACAGAAACACATTTAACCCCTTGATCGCCCCCTAGTGTTAACCCCTTCCCTGCTAGTGACATTTACACAGTAATCAGCAATTTTTATAGCACTGATTGCTGTGTAAATGTCAATGGTCCCAAAAATGTGTCAAAAGTGTCCGAAGAAAAGAAGATCCGCACTCCGGTTGTTGCTCTTAAAAAATGGACGTATTTATTGACAAGCCACAGTAGACAAACGCAAATAGGAAAGGTTGACGCGTTTCAGCCTATAAGGCCTTAGTCATAACCACCAAAAGTGTCCGATCTGTCCGCCGTAATGTTGCAGTCCCGCTAAAAATCGCAGATCACTATCATCACTAGTAAAAAAAAATTGTAGATGGTATAACGTTTGCGCAAACCAATCAATATACGCTTATTGCGATTTTATTTTACCAAAAATATGTAGAAGAATACATATTGGCCTAAACTGATGAAGACATTTGTTTTTGTGTAGCCTTTGTGTTTAATTCCTCCAGAAAATAGCAGTACAATTGCTGCCACGAGAGTGTGTCCATGCTTTCCTGTTTATACAACTTCATATTTGTATACCTGTTGTGTAAGAGGCATTGTTGCTTCTGACTGCTAGCCTCATGCCATTTGTAGTGAGATTTGCTGATTTCACAACTGTACTGCTTGCGTGAGATGTTTTTGTCACTGCGTCTTCTTTGAGGAAATATATTCCCCAGACAGAGATCAATATAACAGAAAGTAAGGGAAAAGCTCCCCAACTGCCACGGAGATGGCAATTAGAAATCAATGGATGTTCTAACCCTTTTCTACTCTATCCGACCGAAACCACAATTTTAAAGTTTGATGTGTTTGGTATCTATTTACCCGGCAGCAACACCCTATTTTATATTTTACCAAAAATGTGTGTAGCGCCCTCCCCAAAAGGTTGGAACGCTAACTCAAATTTAGAGGGATGTCTTGGCCAGTAGTTGGGCTCAGACTGTTGAATTATATTGAGATTTGCCTCTGTTCTGGCTGTGGTGCTGCCTGGTAGCATTTTCCTTTGTTGCCTGTGGGTGGCGCTGCCACCTTGGGCTCATGTTGGAACATAGGCAGACCATGGTGTATTGAGTGACCCCTCTCGGCGGAGGTGCAGTGGGAGTGGTCAACCCGCTGTGCCTGCTGGGAGGGGATACTTAAGGGGCAGACGCCATTGTTCGGAGTCTTTGCGCGAGGTATGTTGTGTGTGGTTCTGGTCTCGGGGCCACATTGGCCCGTGGCTGCATCGCTATCTAGTAGGCCCAGCTAGTCTGGCTGGGGCCTACATTCGGAGAGGGGATCCCAAGCTGTCCGTCCAAATGGGAAGGAAGCTGTCTTAATGAAGGGAACCAGGGGAGGACCTGCCCTGGAGGAGACTGGCAAAGTGCTAACGTCTTGGGTGAGGCCTGGTAACTTTGTTGAGGAAGGATCCACTATACCACAAGCCCTGCAGTTTGCTGAATTGGCTTAAAGGCTCTTTTACTGCATGGTAGGAAGTTTGGGACTTTGAAATCCTGTGGCAGAGGATTCCTGGACTATCCATTTGCTCAACTTTAAAAGGTCTGTGGCAGAGACTTTGTTCACTTTAAAAAAAGGTCTGTGGCAGAGACCCACTTCATCTTGGGCAGTCTGTGGCAGAGACTGCCCTGTTGCTGGTTTGTGTGTCATCCCGGCTGCTAGACCACGTGAGAGGGGACTATCCGGGTGACCAATACCCACTCTAACGTTGAGAGTGGTGAATGACTTTGAACTGATGTTTTGCATTTATGTGCCGAGTGCCTGAACCTTCCCCTGCTTTTCTTCTACCTTCTACTTTCTCTCAAAGTTATACATGCAGAAGAAAATAAAGCCTGACTGTTGAAGGTTTTACATCTGTGTGGACATTTACTACAGACTTTCCTACCCGGACAACGAAGCTGAAGAGGTAACGTGCAAAACCCAAAAACAAACCAGCAGCTCCTGTGGGGGTAGTGCTACATGTGGGTATTATATTGTCTCTGTGTGCATTGAAATTTATTAAAATGTATTTATGCGTTCGTGTGTAAAATTGCATTTGAAAAACTGCTGCGCAAATACTGTGCGACATAAAAATTTGCAAAAAACAACATTTTATTCTCTAGGGCAACTGATACAAAAATTGATAATGTTTGGGGGTCATTTTCTAGCAAAAATACAGATTTAAACAAAAAGTGTCGGAATAAGGTCTGGTCCTAAAGTGGATAATGCCTGAAGGTGCTGCTTGGATGTCTCCAGGCTGTGAAAAAGTCTCACACTTGTGGTATCACCATACTCAGGACGAGTAGCAGAATATGTTTTGGGGTGTAGTTGCAAGTATGCCTATGCTGTGTGTGAGAAATAACTTATTAATATGAAATTTTTGTGAAAATAAAATAATAATTACATTTCTTAATTTTCCAAAGAATTGTGGGAAAAAATGACAACTTCAAAAAACTTGTCCTCCCTCTTACTAAATACATTGGACTGTCTATTTTTTGATAATTTGGGGGGGTATTTGTACTGTATAGAAATGAGATAGATCATCAGTACATCAGGTGTGATCAATTTTCAATGATTGGTACCATAGCTTGTAGACTCTAAAACTTTCATACAGACCAAAATAATATACACTGATTCGGCTTATTTTTACCAAAGAAATGTAGCAGTATACATTTTGGTCAAAATTTATGAAGAAAAATTACTTTTTGCAAAATTGTATAACAGAAACAAAATAATTTATTTTTTTCTGTCTTTTTTAATTTGTAGCTCAAAAAATAAAAAACCCAGTGATAATTAAATACCACCAGAAGAAAGCTCTGTTTGTGTAAAAAAAACACAATACAAATTCATTTGGGTATAGTGTTGCATGACTGAGTAATTCTCATTCAAAATGTGAGAGCGCTGAAAGCTGAAAATTGATTTGGGTAGAAAGGGGGTGAAAGTGACAAGTATTGAGGTGGTTAAGGAGACATCAAAGTCTCCTTACAAGATTATTTCACTCTTAATAACCATAGTGTCTCCACCCCTCTAAGTTTATTGGTAATTATTTGGAACAAGTGCATTAAATTAGTGACAAACAATAAAAAGAACAGCTAAAATAACCCAATTCAATTTGGATTTCGAAACCAAGTCTATTCAATTAAACAATCCCTGACCACTGACCTGAAAATATAACTAGGTAATGCCTTACAAGATCCAAATTAATCTTATCCCACTATGCTGACAAACACATTACAAGGGCCAAATACAAATATTACTAGATAGGTAGCAAACTAGACAGCATGTTAGCCTGGTGACAACCTGAACTGAACCATGAACCAAATAAACCAAAAGAAGGCATGGCTCACTGACGAGTAACCCACAACAAGTTATACTAATTTTCTAACAACAGAGCAACACGCTCTCAACCTACTTAAAGCAGACACTCTCCTCACTGGAATCCCACAACCCAAAATCCCTCAAATTCTTCAGGACCTCCTACAGGCAGAAATCACCCTGCAATAAAGATGCAAATAAAATACCTAAACCTAACAAACAACTAGGTCCTGATGGGTTCTCTGTGACAAAATACTTTGCATATACCATCAGCCAACAACTTACCACCTCTTTAAATGTATTGCTACAAGGTAAGTCCTTGATTCTTTAACAGCAGTATCTATGATACCAAACCTATCCACAAACAGTTCCAACTTTTGCCTGATCTCCCTACAAGATGATATGCTATAGCAAAATAATTTTTCCCACTTCAAACTAAAGCTACCCACTCTATTTCTACCAGCCGTGTAGGCGTTGTACAAAGCCAACAAACCAGCGACATTGTCTGTGGACTACTGCAGTTCATATATATCTCTAAGCAATGAAAAATAGCTTCCATGTTGTTTTCACTGGATATACGGAAGGTCTTTGGCTCCCTGTAGTGAGGCTATCTTTTCTATATTTTGCACAAATGTGGCTCTGGCAAGAACTTTTTCACTTAGGTCCACGTCCTCTAACATAATCCACAAGCTTTAAAGTAGAGATCCATGAAATTCCCCATACTCGAGGTACACTCCAGGGATACCTACTTTTCACACTGTTTTTGTATTGGCCATGCGGGCACTTAGTTTTCTAATCAGACAACATTCTGACATCTCAGAAATCAAGATAGCTGGTCACCAACACAAACACTGCCTATTCATAAAATTCAAAAAACTTCCTTCCTAAACCTTCCAGACTTCCTTTGACAATAAATTGCCTTCCATACTAAGACGCCCTTGTCAATTCTTATGATACTTTGTATGACACAAATTACAACCAACTTATTGACAACTCACCAGCCTTTTGTCTTTTTTTTTTGTCCTTTTGGGAGCATTCCCCACTATTGTGGTCCAGACAAACTGCCGCAATAAAAAATCCATTTACCAAAAGCACTTTATTTCTTCTACATTCTTCTGATGCACATTCTTTCTTATATAACCCTTTCCCGCCGAGCATACGCATATATGCGGCCTCGGCTTTCGGGGGTTATAACGGGATCATGCTTGCAGCTGCAGCATGATCCCGGTACCGTTGTTTAGAGCAGGCGATTGGCTATCCAGGCATAACAACCGATGCGGCTAAAAGCCGCTCGGTTGTTATACCGGAGGAGCGGGAGGGGACATCCCGCCGCCTCCCGCCGCCTCCCGCCGCTCTGACCAGGCCTCCCGTCCTTCCGGGAGACCCGATCCACGATCCGTCACTTCCGGCGCCTTGTGTCAGACTGGCATGAAGCCGTTAACGGCTTTGTGCCAGTCTCCTGAATGTAAACACGGAAGTGACGTCACAACGTCACTTCCTGTTTACTCGGCTGCCAATGGCGCCGGATTTAAAAAAATATACAGTATTCAGAATCGCCGTTTTCAGCGATCTGAATACTTTGAAGTGTAAAGGAGGGATTTGGGGTCTTTTAGACCCCCGATCCCTCCATAAAGAGTACCTGTCACCACTTATTACTGTCACAAGGGATGTTTACATTCCTTGTGACAGCAATAAAAGTGATAAATTAAAAAAAAAACACAATTTAATAATGTAAACATAAATAAAATAAATAAGAATTTTTTTTTTAAAGCGCCCCCGTCCCCGTGAGCTCACGCAGCAAAGAAAACGCATACGGAAGTCGCAGCCGCATATGTAAACGGTGTTCAAATCACACATGTGAGGTATCGCCGCGATCGTCAGAGTGAGAGCAATAATTCTAGCCATAGACCTCCTCTGTAACTCTAACCTGGTAACCGTAAAAAAAATAAAAAATTTAAGCGTCGCCTATGGAGATTTTAAGATACCGTAGTTTGTCGCCATTCCACGATTGCATGCAATTATAAAGCATGACATGTTTGGTATCTATTTACTCAGCGTAACATCATCTTTCACATTATACAAAAAAATTAGGCTAACTTTACTTTTTAATTTTTTTTTAATTCATGAAAGTTAATTTTTCCCAAAAAGTTGTGTTTAAAACACCACTGCACAAATACCGTGTAACATAAAATATTGCAACAATCGCCATTTTACTCTCTAGATTCTCTGCTAAAAATATATATATAATGTTTGGGGGTTCTAAGTAATTTTCTAGCAAAAAAATACGGATTTTAACTTGTAAACACCAAATGTCAGGCTTAGTCATGAAAGGGATAATGTGCACCCTACAAGTACAAATTCCACACTTCAGCTGGGGCTCTATAAAATCCCGGATCACTAGAAAAGTGCTCTACAATTTAAACCATCTAAAAGGCCTAGAAGTTCTATATCCTGCTAGCTTTTACCACCATGAAATTTCCGAAATCTCAGAATTTACCCTATTATGAGCTAACTTTATCATACTTTTGTGGGTAGCCAGCAATTTCCTAATAACCTACTGTGGCTTCTGCCTAACCACAGGCAAAACTACACAACCCAATTTTCACCCATTCCCTCAAAGTATGGCATAACATCAAATCAGTAGATTACAGGAGCTTTGTGCGAACATTACACTGAGAGGAAATCTGGTCTTCAATAGCTAAACATTCAATCAATTTGTTGGCTAGCAAATCAACCAATAATTTACTCATGTATGGTTCTTGGTTCTACCTCAATATCTCACTCAGTAATGGGATACTCTTGCTCATCTTTTAGGGGCTGATGCTCTGACATTTAAACATATTTGGTGGGAGTGTTTCAAAATTCAACAATTCTAGAACCACGGCTATGGTACCACTGTATCATCACTGGGGCAACCCAAACGTAAAAGCTCACTCAATTATTACCTGTGTATGTATCTAGAGAATTCAATGTCAAGTAATTTAATTGCTCAAATTCCAAAGAATATGGGATCCATGCATAACACACTACCAGCTATCAAACTTTGACCATTCTCTCACCATACTGTGTTAACTCACAGCCACATAGCATTACTGCTTGGTCTTAAAGTAATGATGACTACCCCTGCTCCCCTTATCCCGATTTTCCTCCTCTTCCCTTTTTTTCTTTTCTATATTATATATTTTTTTCTATTATTCTCCCTTTATACCACACAGGACATTTTTCTATTTTTATCCCCTTACTCTTCTTCCTCTACCGGAGGCCTCCCTATCATGTTCTTACACATACCTAAATCCCCACCACCCCACTCTCACACTCCCACTACATTTGACAGTTCTCTTTTTTTGTCTCAGCCTGAAAAAAGGGAACACCATTGCACTCTTGAGCTCATGTAGTTCTTTCCAAATGCTGTGTTTGCTATTTGAATGCAAATGCATGTTTGAATGGCAACAGTAGCCTTTGACAAGAAAAGACTGAGTATGACCTGCTTTACTTGAAGTTCAAACGCACCTCAATAGGATATTCTGAACTCTAGGCAGATATAGTATATACTCTGTGAGGGGGTTAGCTCGGCAGCGGGTGTGTGTGACCCCCTGGAAGGGTTCACCACACAAAATTAGGCACAGCAGACAGTGGTAGGAGAAAAATAAAAGGGTGTGGTTTTATTTGAACTATATACAGACAAAAAAATATAACAGAAAACAAAAAAAACAGGGAAAGAAATCCTGGTCAACTTGACCGCTCACTACACACGTTGGTATCCCTAATTAACAACTGAGTACAGCCTTGTGCTGCCCCAGTCCCTAGCTCCCTGCTTTTAGAAGGTCTTAGCAATAGCCACACAGGCTTTGGCTCACCACACAGAAAACACACTCCCCAGTCTCTACACACAGATCTGGTTCCAGGTTGGAGCATCTCTCTTAGCATGCTGGGAGTTCTTGTAGAGGCCTTAATGAGCCCACTTACATCAGCTGGGCTCATTAACTCTTCCCCTGCAAGACTCCCAGCACTCCCCCTAGTGGTATAAATTGGCATAAAGCCTGAATCTAGGACATATATATCTTCCATCCTGGATGCAACCTGGTGATTTTACCTGCCTGCTGTCACAACTGTATTTATTGGCGTATAACACTCACTTTTGATTTCTGACTATTGACTATTTCTGAAAATAGAGGGTAAACTGTGCCTGCGTGTTATACACAGGGGACTGTGGAAAGTTTTTTTCCTGAAACTTCCCTCTTAAAGTTAAGGTGCATGCTATACGCCTGTGCGTGTTATACGCCGATAAATACGGTAATTTATGTAACTTTCTAATCATTAATAAATCATTACATTTATTTTTTAAATGTAAACAGTGTAAGTACCTAAATTTGACCAAGCATCAGCCTATTGCAATCCCTGTACAGCACAGCTGAAGTGTGAGATGAAGAAGTAGTACCAGTAGCCAATCAGTTTATGTGCTGCCAAAAAGAATGCCGATAGGAGGAGAAGGGAGAGTGACCGAGAGATGAGCTCATGAGTTGGCTGCTTCTCCTTTTACTATCCAGTCACAGACTGGAGCAGGTCCAGGATGACCTGGCCTCAAAGGAAGTGGCTTAAATGATGCCGGCAAGCAGACTGAGAACATTTAGTGGCAGAAAAAAAAATATCTGGGGGAAATCTGTGGAATAAAGCTAAATATTGCAGAAAAGCTTGATTTGATTTTTTTTTGCTTTAATGGGCCTTTCATTTTTATTGTATTATTTTTGCCTGGAGTTCTGCGTAAAATAATACATTATAACCCTCTCTTGAACATGATATTACTATAAAATTACCATGTACACTTTAAAAAGCAATCTGAAAAGGTATGCATTTAAAAAAAAAATCTCTTGTGCATTTCTGGGTATATTTAGGTGTGCAACAGAGATGATTAGAACTTAAACTACCATTTTCTGCTGTGTGTCCCTCCCCCGTCTCTTCCCCTGCAGTTTACATTATTTTTATTTTACTCATTTATACAGTGCTGAGACTTTTTCTGCAGTGCTTTACAGAGAACATAACGCTCAGTTACACATTCAGTTAGGGAATGGGTAATTTTTACATATAAAATGTTTCCTTGTCCTTCTTTTTCACACCATAGCGTTAACAGAAATAATGATTTTGTTTGTGTATGTGTGTGTGTGTGTGTGTTTTTGTGCATGTGTGGATGCATCCGTCACTCTGAGTCTCTATCTCCCTTTAGCTTGCCTTTCTTTCACTGTCTTTTCTTCTCTCTATTAATTATTTAATATTGGCTTCTCATGCTGCATTACTGCTCGTTAAGAGCTTCCCCAGAAAATCTAATTCTATCAGCACTTCAGGGGAATTCAGAGCGGAGACAACGGCAAGAGAAAATGGGAAATGGAGGTGGAGGAGGGAGACGTAAAAATGAGAAAGATGAGGGGAGAGCAAGTGAGAGAGTCCAGCACATCAGATCATTCACTTTAAAGAAAATAATATTAACAACTATGTTAACAAGAGATGTTGGGTGAGTTGTTCTAACTGTATCAGAGGTCAGAAAATATACACTTACCCCTATACAAATGTGGATGCGTAAAAATGTCAATGGACTAGGGAGCTGGGGTGAGAAGATAAGAGAGATGCTTGCTTAGATAGTAGAAGAATAAACAAGGAATGATAGACAAGCAGATAACAAAGACTTGTTCAAGAAAGATACAGAAGAGAGATGTTTTAAAATCACCCACATACTGTGTTCTAAGAATTAAAATCACCATTAAAATCCTATTAAGCCCATTAGTGTCTGCAGGAAATGTTCAGAATTGGTTTTATTTTGCTTAGAGTTTCCTGAGCATACAAGGTCAGCTCAAAGCAGAGCATTTAACTGATGCATAAATATAACCCATAAAAGTGCTTTAAATGCCCCTACCGCGCAACCCTCTATTATGTGTCTAACGAGACAAAAACTCACTGCTGTACCATATGCAATCATTGTTCTATACCTAATTTTGCATCGGATACAATTATTCATATTGGATTCAGTTCATGAGTGACAAGCATAGTAATTAACATTCAATAATTTAATGGCTTTCCTGATACTGCTTTTTTAGGGGTGAGGGAATCTGAGTTTGACCCAAACTTAGCATTGAACCCTTTTATAGTCTATGGGGGTTTATAGTCTATGGGGGATTAATACAATATTCTGGACTACAAGTGCCATCATCTCCTGTGGCAGACATCTTGTAGCTCTGAATGAACTGCAAGGATGCTGATGAGTTAATTTACAAGCCTTTCAGCTGACACCCCCTTTGGAGGTATGGGCTCAAAACTGAAGGGCTTTCAGGACCTTCAAAAATAAATAAATATGACATGCAAGCATAAGGCTGGCCATACATTATGCAATTTTCTTGTACAATTTTTCTTTAGATTTAACAAAACTGTAAAATAACGAGACAAAAACTCACTGCTGTACCCTATGCAATCACGCATCTGAAAAAATTATTCATATTGGATTCAGTTCATGAGTGACAAGAATAGTAATTACCATTCAATAATTCAATGGCTTTCCTGCATACTGCTTGTTAGGGGTGAGGGAATCTGAGTTCAATTTGGGGGAGCTGTGAACCCTTTTATAGTCAATTGCCTTGTACATACGACCGGTTTTCCCGTCGGATAAAAAACCAATGGTTTTCCCGACGGAATTCCTCTGAAGCCTGCCTTGCATACACACGGTCACACAAAAGTCCGGTGAACTTTTGACTGCCAAGAACGCGGTGACGTAAAAGACTACGACGAGCCGACAAAATGAAGTTCTATGCTTCCGAGCATGCGTCAAATTGTTTCCGAGCATGCATGTTTTTTTCCCCGTCGGAAAAGCATACAGACGAACGGTTTTCCCGCTAGGATTTTTTCCTGACGGGAAAAAAGAGATCCTGCTCTCTTTTTTTACGGCAGTTTTCCTGTCTGAAAAACTGCGATGGAGCATACACACGGCCGGGATTCCCGGCCAAAAGCTCTCATCGCAGTTTTCCCGTCGAGGCATATCAGGGTTTATAGTCTACAGGGGATTAATACTATATTCTGGACTACAAGTACCGACAGCTCCTGTGGCAGACAGCTTGCAGCTCTGAATGAACTGCAAGGATGCTGATGGGTTAATTCACAAGCCTTGCAGTTTGACAGCCCCTTTGACAGCCCTTTTAGAGGTATGGGCTGAAAATTGGAGGGCTTTCAGGACCTTCCAAAAAAAAAATTACATGCAAGCTTTTGGCTGGCCATACATTATACAATTTTCTTGTACAATGTTTTTTTAGATTTACCAAACCATATAATATGAGGTCAATTTGTATGCAGTCAGGCAGGCCCTTGCACTACATAATTGAAGGTAAATCTAAAGGAAATTGAACAAGAAAATTGTATAATGTATGGCCAGCCTAAAAGTAGAAGTAGAGGTGCTGCCACATGGGGATAGTAGGCGGTGAACCTTGTTAATGTGATCTCTTTCTTTTTCTCCCCCTTTCCTTCCTCCATTTCCTCCCTCTATGCTTCCTTCTCTTCCTTCTTCACCTCTTCTTTCCCCACCTTCTCCTCCTCCATGATTATGGCACGAGGAGAGGCTCTGGGAAGCTGGGGTTATATGTAGAGAAAACTAGTGAAAATAGTAAAAACAGACCCATTATTTGAGTTCATGGCACATTAACATATTTCTACCTGAAAACACAATTTACTTTATGTATTTTTATTTTCAATAAACATCATTTACATATTCACTTTTTATTACAATTTTTTCCTTAAGGCCATCCCTGCCCTGGTCAAGCAAACACAGGCAGGGTGCGACAATGAAAACTGAGTAAAAATTATTGCAAGGGAAGGGGAACCCAATAGGATTTTATTGAGAGACTTATATCAATCCACAGTGGTCCTTGTGGGCATTTTGCTGTGAGTCTTTCTCCAGATCAGAATGGAAATGGCATGAAGCAGTACAAAAAGCTGTAATAAACCCAAAAACTAATTTGTATCATATTGCATCTTACTAGTCCCTAAATGTGGTGGCTGCATTCAATTTTTTAGGCATTTTTTCCTTTTATTTTACCTGGTGATCCAGCCAGTAACACACTTACTATCTTTAGGTGTCTTCTCTATCTATAAAGGAGCAAAATAGACCCCTTTGAGCAGCAGTTTTCTCTGGAGAGAGTAGTGTTAAATCAACTAGTAGATGTAGATGGATTTGACTAACTCCAGTTAGCAACTTTTAAGCTGTTGGAGAAACTTTATCCTTTTAGGATAAAGGTATTAAATAAATAATGAAAAGTTGACCAACCCTGTCAGTGTTAAATGGTTGGTCTCAACCCTCTAACTTCCACGTTTGCTGGACAGCATGATTTGTTGAAGGAAGTTGAAAAATAGCAGGAATACTGGCATATGTCCCATATTAACATTTTCCCATCCAACATCATTTTTTTTATATATTTTTTTATTTTATTGAGGTTACATTTAATTTGTATATTTTTAACTAGGAAAAGACCAAACACTTGGTTGTATGGGGAGGGGTGTGCAATCTTTTGGGTGCACAATGTTTTTTTCAAAGGATGCAGAGAAGTGTTGTGAAAAATGCAACTCTTGGATAGATTGACAGCAACAACTCCCAAAGCGGATCACCGATCTGAGTACTGAGCGGTGGTACTTTACCCTGGTACCATGTGATCGCTGTGACCAATCACAGAGATCACACATCCATTTGTAAAGATGGCTGCCATTTAAACAGCCATTCAGAACTATTGCATCACAGTGATCACATAGTACAGGGCCAAGCACCGCTAACCTGTACCATGTGATAACGGTAGCCAATCACAGCTTATCACAGTAATTCTCAATGGCTTTATATATATATATATATATATATATATATATATATATATATATATATATATACACACACACACACATACACACACACTATAGTGACATCGTACTGCTTTGGCGGTGATAATGTACAATGTCTGGCTGCTCTGATATCACTGTATGTCAGTGCCGTCAGCCATTATCTCTGATCACCGCCACAGTAGTACAATGTTATCAGACCAGTGCTGTCAGTCAGTGTCCATAACCAACGCCACAAAAGTCCCCAATCACGGCCAACCACTCAGTGTCCCTAGTCACCGTCACCCATTCACAATGTACCTAATGACCACCACACCACTCACAGTGTTCCTGATCACCACCATACCAGTAATATTGTCCCTGATCATCGCCACACCAGTCACGGTGTCCTTGATCACCTTCACACCAGTCCCAATGTCCCTGATCACTGTCACATCAGTTATTTTGCCCCTAATCACCTCCACATCAGTCATATTGTCCCTAATCACTGCCACACCAGTTAGTGTCTGATCAACACCACATTAGTCATATTCTCTATAATTACTGCCACAACCAGTTACAGTGTCTCCGGCCACTGCCATACCAGTTGCAGTGTCACCACACCAGTGTAATCCAGCAACAGTGTCCATGATTGTCACCACACCAGTCCCAGTGTCACTGGACCGGTATAAGTCAGCAGCAGTGTTCGTGATTGCTGCCACACTAGTCACCAGACCAGAGCAGCCAGCAACATTGTTTGTAATTACTGCCCCATCAGTGCAGTATTGTTTCTGCCTACCACCTCTACTGACCCTGGCCTGTTTCTTGACCACAATTCTGCCTGTTGTCTGGTCCAATCCTTTGCCTTTTTGCAGACCATGTCTCTGCCTGTGGCCTGAACTGAACCATCTGCACATCCAACTGACTATGTTCCTGTGAGAAATCAAGTCCCAGCCATTCCCTACAGGCAACTGCACTACTGGAATCTGGTGTAAAACTGTCCACATAGACCATCCCCCGCACTGCCGGCTCTCATCGCTGTCAGTCTGCATCCATGACTGGGAAGACTACCCTGCAGTAGAGCATTCTGAAAGCGAGGCTCGTGGAGCGCAGCGTGGAAGGGATGACGTCGATGGCAGTAAGGAGGATGATCTATGTGGACATCTTTACCCCGGATGCCAGCATACTTAGATGTGCCTGTTTTAATCAACCATGTGAGTTGCTAAATGTTATACCTTTATTAAATGTAACCATATCAAGTTAAGATTTATAAAAAAATATTTAGCTTGTCTTGCAAAACGCTCTCAAACCAAGGTTTTACTGTAAGCTTATTGGGATTTTTTTTACCAAAAATATGTAGTAGAATACATATTGGCCTAAATTTTATTTTTATTATTATTTTATAGCCCAAAAAATAAAAAAACCCAGTGGTGGTCAAATACTACCAAAAGAAAGCCCTATTTGTGGGGAAAAATTACATCAATTTAATTTATTTACAATGTTGCAGTGCTGTATATAAAAAAATGGCCTGTTCATTAACCACTTAAGCCCCGGACCATTTTGTAGCTAAAGGACCAGAGCTGTTTTCAGAATTTTGCACTGCACTG
Source organism: Rana muscosa (assembly GCA_029206835.1). Classification (NCBI taxonomy): domain Eukaryota; kingdom Metazoa; phylum Chordata; class Amphibia; order Anura; family Ranidae; genus Rana; species Rana muscosa. The sequence continues at coordinate 336,013,758 of CM055117.1, forward strand.
TTTTAACTGGAAATTGTGCTGACATGCAATGTTGTACCAAAATGAAATTTGCGTCCTTTTCTTCCCACAAATAGAGCGTTCTTTTAATGGTATTTGATTGCCTCTGCGATTTTTATTTTTTGCGATATAAACGGAAAAAGACCGTAAATTTTGAAAAAAAATGATATTTTCTACTTTTTGTTATAAGAAAAATCGAATAAACTCAATTTTAGTCATACATTTAGGCCAAAATGTATTCAGCCACATGTCTTTAGTAAAAAAATGTCAATAAGCGTATATTTATTGGTTTGCGCAAAAGTTATAGCGTCTACAAACTAGGGTACATTTTCTGGAATTTACACAGCTTTTAATTTATGACTGCCTATCTAAATTCTTGAGGTGCTAAAATGGCAGGGCAGTACAAACCCCCCCCCCCAAATGACCCAATTTTGGAAAGTAGACACCCCAAGGAAATTGCTGAGAGGCATGTTGAGCCCATTGAATATTTTTTTTTTTTTGTCGCAAGTGATTGAATAATGACTAAAAAAAAAAAAAAAAAAAAAAAAAATACACAAAGTTGTCACTAAATGATATATTGCTCACACATGCCATGGTTATATGTGGAATTGCACCCCAAAATACATTTTGCTGCTGCTCCTGAGTACGGGGATACCACATGTGTGGGACTTTTTGGGAGCCTAGCCGCGTACGGGCCCCCGAAAACCAAAGCACCGCCTTCAGGATTTCTAAGGGCGCAAATTTTTGATTTCACTCCTCACTACCTATCACAGTTTCGAAGGCCATAAAATGCCAAAATAGCACAAAACCCCCCCCCCCAAATGACCCCATTTTAGAAAGTAGACACCCCAAGGAAATTGCTGAGAGGCCTGTTGAGCCCATTGAATATTATTATTTTTTTGTCCCAAGTGATTGAATAATGACAAAAAAAATAAAAAATTACAAAAAGTTGTCACTAAATGATATATTGCTCACACATGCCATGGTTATATATGGAATTACACCCCAAAATACATTTTGCTGCTTCTCCTGAGTACGGGGATACCACATGTGTGGGACTTTTTGGGAGCCTAGCCGCGTACGGGACCCCGAAAACCAAGCACCGCCTTCAGGATTTCTAGGCACAAATTTTTGATTTCACTCCTCACTACCTATCACAGTTTCGAAGGCCATAAAATGCCAAAATAGCACAAAACCCCCCAAAATGACCCCATTTTGGAAAGTAGACACCCCAAGCTATTTGCTGAGAGGCATGGTGAGTATTTTACAGCTCTCATTTGTTTTTGAAAATTAAGAAAAAAATTATTATTATTTTTTTTTTTTTCATTTTCAAAACTTTGTGACAAAAAGCGAGATCTGCAAAATACTCACCATACCTCTCAGCAAATAGCTTGGGGTGTCTACTTTCCAAAATGGGGTCATTTGGGGGGGTTTTGTGCCATCTGGGCATTCCATGGCCTCCGAAACTGTGATAGGCAGTGAGAAGTGAAATCAAAAATTTACACCCTTAGAAAGCCTGAAGGCGGTGATTGGTTTTTGGGGTCCCGTACGCGGCTAGGCTCCCAAAAAGTCTCACACATGTGGTATTCCTGTACTCAGGAGAAGCAACAAAATGTATTTTGGGGTGTAATTCCACATATGCCCATGACATGTTTGAGCAATATATCATTTAGTGACAACTTTGTGCAAAAAATAAAGAATAAAAAAATAAATTGTCTATTTTCCGCAACTTGTGTCAACATATAAAATATTCCATGGACTCGACATGCCTCTCAGTATATAGCCTGGGGTGTCTACTTTCCAAAATGGGGTCATTTGGGGGGGTTTTGAACTGTTCTGGCATTTTATACACAACATTAGGAAGCTTACATCCACTCTTCTAACCACTTGAAGGCAAAGCCCTTTTTCACACTTTTTGTTTGCATGAAAACATATTTTTTTTGCAAGAAAATTATGTTAAACCCCCAAACATTATATATATTTTTAAAGCAAAGGCCCTACAAATTAAAATGGTGGGTGTTGCAATTTTTTTTTCTACACAGTATTTGCGCAGCGATTTTTCAAACTCATTTTTTTGGGAAAAAATACACTTTTTTAAATTTTAATGCACTAAAACACACTATATTGCCCAAATGTTTGATGAAATAAAAAAGATGATCTTAGGCCGAGTACATAGATACCAAACACGACAAGCTTTAAAATTTTGCACAAACGCGCATTGGCGACAAACTACATATATTTTTAAAAGCCTTTAAAAGCCTTTACAGGTTACGCCGTTAGATTTACAGAGGAGGTCTACTGCTAAAATTACTGCCCTCGATCTGACCTTCGCGGTGATACCTCACATGCATGGTGCAATTTCTGTTTACATATGACGCCAGACCGAAGTTTGCGTTCGCCATTGGGCAAGAGCAGGGCAGGACAGGGGTGCTTTTTTTTTTTTTTTTTTTTATTATTAATTTTGCTTTTTTATTTTATTTTTAAACTGTTGCTTCCATATTTATTTATTTTTATCATTTTTATTGTTATCTCAGGGAATGTAAATATCCCCTATGATAGCAATAGGTAGTGACAGGTACTCTTTTTTGAAAAAACTGGGGTCTATTGGACCCTAGATCTTTCCTCTGCCCTCAAAGCATCTGACCACACCAAGATCGGTGTGATAAAATGCTTTCCCAATTTCCCAATGGCGCTTTTTATATCCGGGGGGGGGGGGACATTCCCTCCCACTGCTTGTAAAAGCAGTCCAGAGGCTAATTAGCCACTAGGATTGCTTTTACATGAAAGCCGGCCGCTGGCTGAAAAGAATGATACCAAGATGATACCTAAACCCACAGGCATCATTCTGGTATAAACGTTCAAAGTCCAGCAACATACCAGTACGTTGCTGGTCCTTGTTGGACATGTATTGTAATCTTTTTTTTCATGCAGCCTGTTGGCTGAACGAAAAAAAAAGATTGATCGGTGGGTATGCCCACCATTAGAATACCGCCCTTCATCCACCCACTTCTAATGATGGGCATACATGCACCATTTATATATGCCGAAGCATGGGGGCATCTTCCCGCAAAAGTTATGCCGCGTACACATGGTCAGACTTTTCCACGGGCAAGCCTCCGTCGGAATTTCGACCGTATGTACGCGGCATTAGGAGCAAAATCGCTCCTCCGCCCCTGCTGCCCCAATGCTTCGGCATATATGCTTTATTTTTTTTTAACTGTGGTGGTGAAATCACCTCCTACAGCACTGGAGTCGCAGGGATCAGGCCTGTCTCTGCGAACGCTGCAGTTATGTGTGTTGTGTTTTGTAAGTGACAGTGATCGATCGATACTGCACTTGGGTGGCCTGGGCTGGTCCGAGGGGCAAAACGCAGGTGCTGGCAGGTATCTGGGCTGATCCCGCTAACACTGCGTTTTTGGGAACCCTAAACTGCTGGGGACGCTAGTATAGATCTGATCAGATCAGATATTGATCTGTTCAGATACTATACCACTAAGGGGGGTGTATGCTTAACGCGTGGGTGTTAGCGCTACTGGCACTGACCTGACGCTGCCTGGGGTGTGACGCAGACCCTCTCTGACGCTAAAACCTAATTGATATCACCCGCCGGGCGATCAGGGGGTTAAACCTTTATTGGGTTATATACGGCGGGTGCCCTGACACTATAAAAAGCAAACTAACTAACCAGCGTCACCCGTAACACTTATATGGTGATTACTGGTGAAAGGGTTAACTAGGGGCAATTAGGGGGTTAAAACCTTTATTAGATAATATATGGGGGTACCTGACACTATAAAAACCTGACAGCGAACCTAAAAAAAAAATTACTGGTTACCTATCGGCATCACCGACACTAAGACAACGATCATAAAAACGATCGCTTAGCGACAGTGGTGATAGGGGGTGAAAGGGTTACCTGGGGGGCGATCAAGGGGGTTAAACCTTTATTAGGTAATATATCGGGGTACTTGACGCTATAAAAACCTGCGGCGAACCTAAAAAAAATTACTGGCTACCGATCTGCATCACCGACGCTAAGACAGCGATCTGAAAAATGATCGCTTAGTGACAGTGGTGATAGGGGGTGAAAGGGTTACCTGGGGGGCGATTAAGGGGGTTAAACCTTTATTAGGTAATATATGGGGGTACCCGACGCTATAAAAACCTGTGGCGAACCTAAAAAAAATTACTGACTACCGATCAGCATCACCGACGCTAAGACATCGATCAGAAAAATCATCGCTTAGCGACGGCGGTGCTAGGGGGTGAAAGGGTTATCTGGGGGGTGATCAGGGGGTTAAACCTTTATTAGGGGGGGTTAGGGGGCTACACTGGACCTAAAACTAAATGTAGTGACACTTTTACAGTCACAAATGTCACTGATTGCAGTGATCACTAAATAAATGGTCACTGCAATCAGTGACACTGTGACTGGGGGCTGGGGGGTGATCTGGGGGGTGATCTGGGGGGGCCTGGGGGGGCGATTTATGTGCCTATGTGTCCTGGTGTCAGTGTGCTGTTTTGTGCACTAACCTGCATCTTCTCCTGTACGGCGCTCGGTATATGTGAGCGCCGCAGGAGAGATGACATCACTTCCTCCTGCCTGTGTAAACAGTACACAGGCAGGGGAAGCTCTCTCATTCGCCGGGAGCGATCGAGAGGGGGGGGCCGGAATCGAACGGCCGTCCACTCATGCCAGATCGCTCCCGAAGGTAAAACGACCACCTACTGTAAAGAAGGGGGTCCGATCGGACCCCCCAACTATACAAAGGCAGTCACGTACATATACGTGATTCTGCCTGTCGGTGCCATTCTGCCAACGTATATTTACAGTGGGCGGTCGTTAAGTGGTTAAGGGAAGTAAATCTTTCAAAGGTCAAGTGGGTAATCAGCCCAAACAGTGAAAAAGTCTCACACATGTGTTATCGCCATACTCAGAAGGGGAAGTAGAATTTGTTTTGGGGTGTAATTCTTAGTATGCCTATTTTGTGTGTGGAAAATATATTATTAAATTGACAACTTTGTGTTAAAAAAAAGAAAAAAATCAATTTTTTTGGGCATTTTCCAAAACTGAAAATTAAGTCTTCAAAAGACTTACCATACCTTTTAGAAATACCTTGGAGTGTTTGCGTTCCAAAAAGTGGTTATTTTGTGAGTGATTTTACTGATCTGGTGCTCCAGGGCCTCCATAAATGTCATAGGTAGTCAGGAAATTAGATGCATAATTTATGCCCCTAAAATGCCTAAAGGTGCTCCTTGGATTTTGAGCCCCTCTATGGCTGGATTCACACCTATGCAGTTTTAGTGCTTTTTTGTATTTTGCAGATTTTCACTATAGTCCATTTAACATGGTTTCCTATGGAACATGTTCTGTAGTGCAAATCTGCAAAATGCAAAAATTACTAAAAATGCATAGGTGTGAATCCAGCCTATGTGGCTAGGCTGTGAAAGTCTCATACATGTGGTATTGTCATACAAGGGAGGAGTAGCAGAATGTGTTTTTGGGTGTAATTCTAAATATGCCAATGCTGTGTGTTGGAAATATCTTATTAATTGACAACTTGGTGTAAAAGAAAAATAAATTTTCATTTTCTTTCCTGAATTTTCCAAAGACTTTTGTAAAAAAATGCAATTTTCAAAAGACTTTCTATGCCTTTTGAAAATACCTTGGAGTTTGCTTTTCAAATTGGGGTCATTTTGTAGGGGTTTCCACCGTTTTGGTGCTCCAAGGCCTCCAAAAATGTGTTAGGTAGTCAGGAAGTGTAATCTATGCTCCTTGAATGCTCAAAAGAGCTCTTTGGATTTTGGGCACCTCTATGCATCTAGGCTGTGAAAAAGTCTCACACACGTAGTATTTCCATACTCAGAAGACAGCAGAATGTGTTTTGGGGTGTAATTATAACAATGCCTATGATGTGTGTAAGAAATAACGGCCTGGGAAGGGGGTGAAAGTGTCCAGTATTGAGGTGCTTAAAAAGATTTTTGGGTGTACAGATCCTTGCACACAGACAGAGCACATCAGAAAATGTACTCCAGCACTGGAATTCAAGGAACACAAGCATAGTCTGTTAAAGTAGCTAAACTTAACTAAAAAAAAATCATATAAGCTTTAACATGCTTAACATTAAAGCCTATTTTTTTCACTAGGTTTCATGAAAATGTTTAAGTTGATCCAGGGTAAATCCGATTGCCTCTCGGGGGATCAGGAAGGAATTTTTTCCCCTGCTGTAGCAAATTGGATCATGCTCTGCTGTTTTTTTTTTGCCTTCCTCTGGATCAACTGGGGGTATAGAATTGGGTATATGGGATTGTACGATATATTTTTTTTTATGGTTGAACTGGATGGACTTTGTCTTTTTTCGACCTGACTAACTATGTAACTATGTAAAATAATAGCTGGTGCTCTTGCTATATTGTTTGTGCACTTCATGTTATAGGGTGACATTGCTCGGCTCCTCTATTCCACAATCACCTGTCTGTAAATCACTCTGTCACATGCTTTCCCAAAATAACCTATAAGCTTCTGTGCTAATGCACATTGCCCAGGCATATTCTTTTGTTGAAACCATGGCCAAGCATATTCCATTGCCCAAGCATATTCCACAGTTCTGTTCAATCACTTATTGAGAAGTGGAAAATTCAGGGATCTCTTTATACCAAACCAAGGTCAAAAAGACCTAGAAAGATTTCAGCCACAACTGTCAGAAGAATTGTTTTGGGATACAAAGAAAAACCTGGAAGTATTCTCAGGAGAAAAACAGCTCTGGAAAAAGATGGTGTGGTTGTTTCAAGGAGCACAATACCACAATACTTAAACAAAAAAAGAACTGCATGGTCAAGTTATCAGAAAGAATGCCACAAAAAAGCCTGGTTACAATATGCCTGACAACACCTTGACACGCCTCCCAGCTTCCGGAACACTGTAATTTGGGGGGTCTGAGGGTCAACAATGCCTAAAGCGACACGAATACCATCCCCACTGTGAAGCATGGTGATGGCTCACTGATGTTTTGGGTGTGTGTGAGTTCTAAAGGCACAGGAAATCTTGTAGAAATTGATAGCAAGATGAATGCAACATGTTATCAGAAAATACTGCCAGACAATATGCATTCTTCTGCATAAAAGCTGCACATGGGAAGCTCTTGGACTTTCCAGTACGACAATGACCCTAAGCACCAGGTCAAGTTGACCCTTCAGTGGTTACAGAAGAAAAAAGGTTGTGGAATGGCCATCACAGTCTCCTGACCTTAATATCATCAAGCCACTCTGGGAAGATCTCAAACGTGTGGTTCATGCAAGATGACCAAAGACCTTACATGACCAGGAGGCATTTTGCCAAGTTGAATGGGCAGGTATACCACCTGCAAAAATGTGGGGCCTCATAGACAACTATTACAAAAGACTGCACACTGTCATTGATGTTAAAGGGGGCAATACATAGTATTATGAGCTATGGGTATGCAGACTTTTGAACAGGGGTAATTTCATTTGTTTACTTGTTGCCATGTTTTGTTTTATGATTGTGCCATTCTTTTATGACCTACAGTTGAATATTAATCCCATAAGAAATAAAATAAATGTGTTTTGCATGCTCACTCATTTTTTTAAATGGTACATACTGTATATTACCAATTCTCTAAGGGTATGCAAACTTTTAGGCACAACTGTACCTCTACTTTAACAGATATGCCAGTGCATGCAAAATCAACACTAATCTTTCCCTACACACTTTATCAGCAGAACTCCCTATGCTTTGTCTATCATAGCTAAAACACACATGTCCTCATTGTCTTATTGCAAGGGGGCTGACTTATCCAAAAGGCCCCCTTTGGCCCTTCTAAGCTAGCTGACATATGTGCAAAGGCTAGGCAGTGTATTATGATTAGTATGGAAAATGTCCACAATATTATGCTGGTTCCATGAACCTCGAAATTTCAAGCTATTTCCAAACATGACCTCTGTTCGTTTTCAATGTGCTTTCAGAGCTTTCATCACAGGCCCAATTCATAAACATAGAAACATAGAAAAAAGATGACAGAAAAAGACTGAGTAGTCCATTAAGTGTACCCATTTTTTTTTGTTTGTTTTGTTTTTGTTTTTTTTGTTTGTTTTTTCATTAACTTCTTTGTCTGAGTATAGATCTGTGTTTCAAATCATTTGCTCTGTTCACACTGAGCTGCACTGTAAGAGCCCATTCACACAGGGGCAACACGACTTCCAGCGCGATTTTATGAGGCAACTCAGACACGACCTGAGAATGAATCACAGCGCGACCTGGAGCTATTTACAAGGCAACTCCAAGTTGCCTGCAGGACAAGAGACATTCCAGTGGCCAATCAAACAAGAATCAGCTCGGGGGAGGGAGGGGGGAGAGAGAGTTTTGCAGGAGAAATGTATGTTATCTTCCTGGAGAGTCGCTCCTATTAAGACAGTGAGAGGCGACTCCCATTGAAATGAATGGTTACAGGTCGCCTAGGAGTCGGATTGAAGTAGTACAGGGACCTTTTTTGAAGTCGGAGCGACTGCAGTAGTGTGCATAAGGACGGCTCCATTAACTTACATTGATTTCTTCAGCCAGTGCGACCTGAGGCGACTAGGGGCGACCTGGGGCGATTTGGAGTCGGATCCAAAGACGCCCCTGTGTGAATGGGCTCTAAGAGCCCATTCACACAGGGGCAACACGACTTCCAGCGCGATTTTATGAGGCAACTCAGACACGACTTGAGTATGAATCGCAGCATGACCTGGAGCTACTTACAAGGCAACTCCAAGTTGCCTGCAGGACAGGAGACATTCCAGTGGCCAATCAAACAAGAATCAGCTCTGTGGGAGGGAGGGGGGAGGGAGAGGTTTGCCTGAGAAATGTATGTTTTCTTCCTGGAGAGTTGCTCCTATTAAGACAGTGAGGGCCGATTCCCATTGAAATGAATGGTTACAGGTCGCCTAGGAGTCGGATTGAAGTAGTACAGGGACCTTTTTTGAAGTCGGAGCGACTGCAGAAGTGTGCATAAGGACGGCTCTATTAACTTACATTGATTTCTTCAGCCAGCGCGACCTGAGGCGACTAGGGGCGACCTGGGGCGATTTGGAGTCGGATCCAAAGACGCCCCTGTGTGAATGGGCTCTAACTGAGCGCAAGCAGTATGAACAAGGAAGGTATAAACATTTCACAACTGGTTGTCTGAAATTGTAAGAGAAGGGTAAAGGGCAGGACTTAGCTAAACACATGCAGGAGCTACCTGTTACTTGTGATCTCCAGTTACTTTGTAAGTATGTATAAATGGGAAAATACCGCGCTAACTAGATTAATAATAATCTTAAAAAAAAACAGCAGCAGCTCTGCCGTGGGATAACACAGAGAATAGCAATAAAATAGTGTAAAGGCTGCGCTAAAAAATATTGAACAGAGTACCATGTGATAGTAAACCAACCTGTCAATGAAAAAGTGACATATACCAAAAATATACATACAAACAGGGAGGGAGGTTGACGCGCTGACGTCATCGCTAGTGGACGGGCGTCTGCATGCCGGCCGGCTTTTACATTTGTACATGTTTTTATCTTTCTGGCTGTAAGTGAGATTTTTACTTTTAAATAAACCCTACGCTTTACTGTATTACACTATTAAGTGTCTTTACATTTTGGGGCATGCCTGGCGGTTCTTCTGGTATTTAGTCTATCGAGCATATCTAGTGTGGTCCCGGATCCATCCCTACCTACTGGAGTGTTGCAGATTCGGATATCTGACAGGCTTATACATACTTGCCTCTGGTAAAGCAGCCAATTCAGGTGATGGTGGAGCATGAGTGTCTGTGGTGTTTACATTGGGTCTCATCCCTCCAACATTTCATCATTACCTCAGTGGGTGTTCCATTGCTTCCCTGATCTCTATAATTAGACTTTTTATCCCAATCATTCTTTGATCGTCTTATTAGAACATTTATAATCTTTTCACTGTGTTTTCACCTTATGGACTTTTGGACCAATTTTATTACAGTAGGTGCCGCCAATATTGTGTCAATCTCGCTGCTTCTAGCGGCGAGATTGACACCCTACGAGCTCCGTCACGAGAGCCAGCGCCGAGCTGTCTCGTCATTGGGAAAGGAAAAATGTTCCTTTCACGATGAGCGACACGCATTGCCCGTAGACGGAGATCCGACGTGGATTCCTGCCAATACCAGGCACTGTGTATGAATCCTGAGCGGGAACTCCACATCAATTTTTAAATAAAAAAACGGCATGGGTTCCCCCTCCAGGACCATACCAGGCCCTTGGGTCTGGTATGGATTTGAAGGGGAATCCCCTAAGCCAAAAAATCGGCGTGGGGGGTCCCCCTCAAAATCCAAACCAGACCCTTATCCGAGCACGCAACCTGGCAGGCCGCAGGGGAAGAGGGGGGACGAGAGAGCGTCCCCCCTCCCTCCTGAACCGTACCAGGCCGCATGCCCTCAACATGGGGGGTTTGGTGCTCTGGGGCAGGGGAACGACCTGTGGCCCCCCACCCCAAAGCACCCTGTCCCCATGTTGATGAGGGCAGGGCCTCTTCCCGACAACCCTGGCCGTTGGTTGTCGGGGTCTGCGGGCGGAGGCTGATCGGAATCCAGGAGCCCCCTTTAATAAGGGGCCCCCCAGATGCCGGCCCACCACCCTATGTGAATGAGTATGGGGTACATCGTACCCCTACCCATTCACCTGGTGGAAAAAAATGGCAATAAAAAAAACACACACAGCTTTTAAAGTAATTTATTGCACAGCTCCGGGGGTCTTCTTCCGACTTCGGGGGTCTCCAGTGTCGTCGCCGCGCTCTCTGGTTCTTTCTTCCTTCTGCCGGGCCACTGCTATCTTCTTCCAGCTCTTTTGCTAGCGGGGCCCGGTCTTCTCCGTCGCCTTCTTCCCTCTTCTTCTCTCCGGTTCTTTCTTCCTTCTGCCGGGCCTCCGCTATCTTCTTCCAGCTCTTTTGCTAGCGGAGGCCCGGTCTTCCCCGTCGTCTCGTCCGGCTCTCCGTTGTCCTTCTGCCGGCCCCTCCACTATCTTCTTCCAGCTCTTTTGCTAGTGGAGGGGCCGGTCATCCCGTCGTCGCCGTCTTCTTCTCTCTTCTCCTCCTCGATGTTGACTCGTCGCTTCCTCTCACTGTAATGCTAAATCTTCGGTCCGCAGAGATTTATATAGGCTTCTCATGGCGTTACAGTCACATGTTCCCATGACGTCACAGTCACATGCTCCGGGGGCCACCCGGAGCATGTGACTGTGACGTCATGAGAAGCCTATATAAATCTCTGCGGACCGAAGATTTAGCATTACAGCGAGAGGAAGCGACGAGTCAACATCGAGGAGGAGAAGAGAGAAGAAGACGGCGATGACGGGAAGACCGGCCCCTCCACTAGCAAAAGAGCTGGAAGAAGATAGTGGAGGAGCCGGCAGAAGGACAACGGAGAGCCGGACGAGACGACGGGGAAGACCGGGCCTCCGCTAGCAAAAGAGCTGGAAGAAGATAGCGGAGGCCCGGCAGAAGTAAGAAAGAACCGGAGAGAAGAAGAGGGAAGAAGGCGACGGAGAAGACCGGGCCCCGTTAGCAAAAGAGCTGGAAGAAGATAGCGGTGGCCCGGCAGAAGAAAGAACCGGAGAGCGCGGCGACGACACCGGAGACCCCCGAAGTCGGAAGAAGACTCCCGGAGCTGTGCAATAAATTACTTTAAAAAGCTGTGTGTGTTTTTTTTATTGCCATTTTTTTCCACCAGGTGAATGGGTAGGGGTACGATGTGGGCCGGCATCTGAAGGCCCCGTATTAAAGTGGGCTCCTGGATTCCGATCAGCCCCCACCCGCAGACCCCGACAACCAACGGCCAGGGTTGTCAGGAAGAGGCCCTGTCCTCATCAACATGGGGACAGGGTGCTTTGGGGTGGGGGGGCCGCAGGTCGCCCCCCTGCCCCAGAGCACCAAACCCCCCATGTTGAGGGCATGCGGCCTGGTACGGTTCAGGAGGGGGGGCGCTCTCTCGTCCCCCCTCTTCCCCTGCGGCCTGCCAGGTTGCGTGCTCGGATAAGGGTCTGGTTTGGATTTTGAGGGGGACCCCCCACGCCGATTTTTCGGCTTAGGGGATTCCCCTTCAAATCCATACCAGACCCAAGGGCCTGGTATGCTCCTGGAGGGGGAACCCATGCCGGTTTTTTATTTAAAAATTGGTGTGGAGTTCCCGCTCAGGATTCATACCAAACACAGTGCCTGGTATTGGCGGGAATCCACGTCGGATCCCCGTTCAATACAGTGCCGCGTCTCCTCGCTATTGCAGCGAGCACGAGATGTGTCGCCCCCCTGTCGCCGAGATGTCAGCACCCCTGTCGCCGAGAATCTCCGTGATAGGATCGCGATGAATATACAATGTCGGCGGCACCTACTGTATAAGCACTTAATTCATGTTTGTATGATTCTTTTTGGTATATGTCACTTTGTCATTGACAGGTTGGTTTACTATCACATGGTACTTTGTAAGTATACTGCAGAAATCATAAATCGTACAAGAGTGGATGGTATGTGGTAGATTGACATAGCAATTGGGTCACAAACCTATACTGTATGTCAGTGACATTGCATGGTACAGATAAAAAGCTCAAAAAATTATGTTAGATTTCCCTCCTCAGAGTTTGAGAAGTGTTGATTGTTAAGAAAAAGTTATAGGACGGCCACTTTGAAGAAGAAGTAAAGGTTGAGGATTTGAGTAGGATGAACTAGTCACCCTGTTAGACATACGTATTGCCTGTCAATTTGGTTTATTGTAGAAGCCTATTGTGTGTCATGTTAACCTTGAAGAAATAAGCAGCAGTAAAGGTCTGGAATATAACAAGCGACTGTCATGTCTCGCAAAGCAAGTTCTGGTGATAATTCCCAATCTGAGAGGCAGGGAATGTGTACATGACAAAAATATGCAGTACACAGAAACACTTATGGAACCAGAAGAGCATTTTACCTGACTTCCTTTGTAGCACAAAAGGCACACTTATGCAGTCTGATATTTGAGCAACCTTTTTTAAATTTGTACCACAGTGAAAATTATAGTATCCCTTTACATGGATTATCAAATGCCTCTTTACACTTGTGATTAGTTTAAATGTGCCTCTTTACTATAAGGGGCAGTGGAAAGTGTCCTCTTACATTGGTCGTCAATGTAATGACTCCTTACATTGATGGTTAGAAGGAAGCATGCCCCATTTGACTGGTGGTTGGTCAGAATAACGCCCCTCTTAGAGAGAGGATCATTGTTGTCTGTGGTTAATTACCCGAAAGATGTGTATTCGTTTTTTTTGCTCTTACATTTTTGTTCGTAGCAAACAATCTGCATTCTCTTTTTTCTAACTTTCTGTTGTTCTTTCTTGCATAATGCTGCTTATAGCAACTAGTTAGCAATTTGGTTTCTCTCATTCTGTTTCCCATAGTAACAAATTAAAATATGAAGTACGTTTCATGTAATTTACCACAAGCACAGATTTATACATTTTATGACATCTTTAGCTCTGTGTTTATTTTGTTTCAGGTCTCTCTAGAATAGCATTGGTGCCAGAAGTATGCAGGCATCATAACACAGTAGTTCATTCTATCATTGCTGACTGCTCATGATATGCCTAGCAGCTTCTGGAGAAACTTTAGGGTTGAGAGACTGCTGGAGATGTAGAGGGCTGTATAAGCAATGTACGAATAGTCACTAATCTGTAACACATACAGTACATGTTTAGCCATTATGTAACCATTTATAAAACTCAAGAGAGTGTTAAATATTTTACCTGTAAAACCCCTTTGAACAAATAAGGAAACATGCCTGGCAGTTTGCATGCAGGAAAGCAGAGTTCCAAATAAAATAAAAATTGCTTCTAGAATAATCAAATGTAAATTTCTATAAAATGTAGATAATATGATGACAAAAATGTTAGTGTTTATGATCAAATTGAAAAAAAATGAAAGTGTACTCACTTTGAAGAGTCTCAATATATTGGCCACCATAATGGAGACTGAACTTGAAGATGCTCCAATCACTCCCACTACCCTCTCAGGCTGAGCAATAATAGGGTTCCCACCACTGAGACATCGCACTTCTGTTCGGTCCTTATCGATAAGTGGCTGAACAAAGCTTAGGGACTGCTCAAGAGCATGTGTGTCTCGGGAGCAGGTGTCCAAAACTCTAGCACCTAATGTGATATTGGGCAGGAGGTCAGGATCAGCATTGATACGATCAAGAGCATACAGCATTGCTTCTAAGCGATGTATTCCTTTCTCCTTCTTAAGTTCTCCACAGGCTCTACCATCACTTCCCCTTCCATGTACTGGAAAAAGACCACCCAGAATGAGGTCTCCATCTATCCTCACAGAATTCATATGTGGTGAACCCTTTGGTTTGGACCAACATGTCCAAGTATTAAGAAGTATAAACGTGCACACCATAATTGTAAGCTTTGGCATATCCATGGTGAGGTTTTGAAATCCTAGATAATTCTTCTTTCAAAGCAGTCCCCACACTCCTATAGTCAGACGGTCTGTATGACGATTTATGGTGTCGAAGCCATGATGTATTGCAGTACTGTTCATGAGCATAAAGTAGCATCAAAGTTCTAGAAGGAAAAATATGTGAAAAGATGTAAGCCTAAATATTCAGTTTATTCAAATTAAAACGATGGAAACTGGAAGTCATTTACTAAGCTTCTAAAATAAACCATGAAGGTAATATTTATTCAAGCAGCTGAGCATAAAGAATAGTTATAATACACCTTCTTTTCATGTTTATCCACCTCTCTATAAGTTTTTCAGAATAGGCTGTAGGATGTACAATTTTCTCTGCATGTGGCATTGAATCATGAACAAAACATTACACCAGCTATCTTGCAAGGCCTTTTTATCTCATTCAAATTTTTATAGCACACTTGGTGAAGAAGATAAATGCATGTGAAGAATTTGATGGCAATGAAAGAATCATTTAGAAAAGGCGTGGTCACCAACTGACATTGAGGTGGGGAAATGCCTGACTGACACAGTGGATACAAGATGAGACAAAGGGCAGAGCTGCAAAAAAAAAGAAAAATTAACAAGTAAACAAGAGGTGGTAAAGCTTAAAGCGATATTAAAGTCTTTTTTTTTGCTTACAAATAACAAACATGTCATACTTACCTGCTCTGAGCAGCCCAGATCCTCTTCTTGGGTCCCCCACTGGCGCTCCTGGCTTCTCCCTCCTGCTGGGTGCCCCTACAACAAGCAGCTTGCTATGGGGGCACCCAAGCAGGGGCGCTTACGACCCATGGCTCTTTGTGTATATTCACACACATGGAGCCATGGCTCCATGGCTAGGCCCTGCCCCCTCCTTCTCCTGATTGGCTCACTGGCTGTGATTGACAGCAGCAGGAGCCAATTGGTCCCACTGCTGCCAAAAGCCATTTAGGAGTGTGAGACAAGGCTCTTGTGGACATCACTGGATCGGGAGTGGGATCACGTAAGTATTAGGGGGGTCTGGTGGGGCTTCTGCTCACAGAATACATGAACGTAAATGAAGGTAAAAAACCTTTTGCCTTTAAAACCACTTTAACTACCTGTTATACACCACCCAGATGTACCAAACTTTTACTATTAAATCTTAGCAGATTTAAAAACAGATCAATGGATGCAGTTATGTATTAATGCAACTAGTGTTATTATCAGAACATACCATAATATCAGCCTCTTGTAATTCCCTGTAAAGTAAAAAGTAGAAACTAAAACAGGGAGGGACATTATTAGAAGCCAGTCAAGTGTTCTGCATGGCTATTTCACTTTCCAGTCAAAGGCGTGGGGCAATGAGAGCAATTTAGATCCCTTCTACAGGCATGCTTATCACATATCCTGAATGGTGTGCTGTGAGCCCCTGAAATTTTATGAGATGTTGCTAAAAGAACCGTTATGCCGCATACACACGGTCGAGATTCACGGCGGTGAAAACACCGCCATGAATCCCGACGGGAAAAACGAGGAACGGCTTGTTCCCCTACACACGGCCGTTTTTCCCATCATTTTTTCTCTTGGTCGAGAAAAACGACTGTGTGTAGGCTCCCCGGCAGTGTTTCCCTATGGGAAAACTGCCGCGGAAAAAAATGTCGTGAATCACGACGAGAAAAATTAGAGCATGTTCTCATTTTTCTCGTCGTGATTAATGCAGTTTTTCTCATCTGGAAAAATGACCAAAAGCCCACACACTGTCGTTTTTCTCGTCAAAGAGAAAAAATTTAATTTTTCCTGACGAGAAAAATGGTCGTGTGTACGCGGCATAAAAGCATTTTGGGTTCCTTACTCTGTTGGCTTGGTGCTTCTGTTTCATTTACTGTATATGTTTTAAAGTGGTAGTAGACAGCAAAAAAATTAAAAATTGCAACAAAATGGTCCTCTGTAGCATATTAACATTGCATACTAGCACCTTAGAACGAAGCCCTCCAACGGCGTGTCACCAATGACAAGGCTTCTGTCTTCACCCAGTCTTCCTTCTGGGTTTGCGGGCTTCAACTTTTAACTGGCCATGCCACGATGACGTCACTTATGCGCATGGGAGTCATTGCCGTGGCATGGCTCTCTCAATGGATGGCACGCCAAGTAAATATCTCCTAAACGGTGCACGTTTAGAAGATATTTACTGTACCTACTGGTAAGCCTTATTTAAGGCTTACCTGTAGGTACAAGTAAACAACAGGGACTTTACTACCATTTTTTTCCCATAATTTTTATTGTTTTCTGGAAAATTTGTACAAACAAAAAGTTATCATACAGAATGTGTCAAACAACACTTATATTGTAAGAATGGAAAATACAGTATGTGTGGTCCATCTGATAATAATTTGTACTCTTAACGTAATAATAATTGTTTAGCATGGATGAACAGTTGGAACATTTTACAGTTTAACATTTTAACAATTCTATATTGCTTGTCAAAAACCCATTCTAACTGAGTAATTTAGAGTATAATAAAATAAGATGACAATAATAATAAAATAAAACAAAAATATAGAAATAAAGAATAAAAAATGTATTACCATTTTAGGTGAATTCCCTGGTACATACCGGGATCTTTGTTTGATGTAAGCAGCCTAGCTGCTCCCAGTGAGCTCACCAAATCGGTGTATTTTTCATTACATTTAATAAACATGTTGTGTAAATTTCAGTAACGAATGAACAGGAAAACAAAAATCCTTTAGCAGGTAAAATTTGACATATATACTACAATATATGTATTTCAACTGTGTATTTAGCTGTTTGTCTAGAATTCAGCTTTAACCGGTTCCCGACCGGCTCACGCAGATATTCTGCAGCAGAATGGTTACCCTGGGCGAAATCCTGTGGGTATGTCCTTCTCTTTTTCGGCCACCAGAGGGAGTGCGCGTCCACTGCACAGCGGGAAACCCAATGTACATGGCCGGCAGGCACGATCGCCGCCCGCCACGTGCGATCGTGTGCACAAGCGCCAGCACAAACAAGGATTTGTGTGTGTAAACACACAAATCCCTGTGCTGCCAGGGAAGAGGAAACATATTGTTTGTACCTACTAAGTAGGGAAAACGATATGTCTCCTCTCCTAGTCACTCCCATCCCCACACAGTTAGAACACACTGAGGGAACACAGTTCCCCCTAGTGTTAACCCCTTCCCTGCCAGTGACATTTACACAGTAATCAGTGCATTTTTAAAGCACTGGTCACTGTATAATTGTCAATGGTCCCAAAAAAGTGTCAAAAGTGTCCAATCTGTCTGTCGCAATGTCGCAGTACTGCTAAAAATCGCAGAGAACTGGCATTACTAGTAAAAAAAAAATAATAATAATAAAAATGACATAAAAATGCCATAAATCTTTCCCATAGTTTGTAGAATCTTCCAGGGCTGAAGTGGTTAAGTAATGCAATTATTATCAGTGATGAAATTGGGTGAACATTTATAGAAGGCCATGTTACAAAGAGATGAAAAACAACACCCCCCCCCCCCCCCGCCACCCAAAAAAAAAATATATAATTAATACTGATAGGCTTTGAAATATAAACCATGTTATTTTGATACTCATGCCGCGTACACACGATCGTGATTCACGGCGGTGAAAACAAGGCCGTGAATCACGGCATGAAAAAAAATGAGAAACGAGGGAACGGCATGTTCCCCCACACACGACCGTTTTTCCCGTCATTTTTTTCTTTGACGAGAAAAACGACCGTCTGTGGGCTCCGCGGCAGTGTCTCCCTATGGGAAAACTGCCGCGGAAAAAAATGATGGAAAAAACGATGAGAAAATTTAGAACATGTTCTAATTTTTCTCGTCGTTTTTCCTGCCGTTTTTCTCAACGAGAAAAACGGCATAAAGCCCACAGACGATCGTTTTTCTCGGCGAAAAAAAAAATGTCATTTTTCCCGACGGGAAAAACGATCGTGTGTACGCGGCATTAGTGGTAATATAATAACTTCTGAGAGTTCCTAATTGTGTTACTTGTAAAATTTACAGATTTTTGCCATATTGAATTTTCATTCAATTTAAATTATTTCTATTCTATTCTATTTCTAAAAAGGCAATGCTGTTTAGGTATCTCTACTTTTTTCTTAGTGCATGCATCATATCATGTTTCAATCTCATTTGGTTCAAGCACATGCTCAAAAGGAATATAGATATTTGTATATCTTGGAAAATAAAAATGTACTATCTGTTACCCATCAAGGACATATTATTTTGAACTAATGCACAGAAAAGGCATGTTTACAGTTGAATAGTTTGGAAGAACTGCAAAGATTTATTCCATGTCTCAATTATATTTCATTTTTTATTTTTTTTTACATTAGTCGGCATGTGCACTTTAACAGGCCTGTCAACCTAAATGCCACATAGAACAATAATGAATTTATATTTTAACAGCAATTTATACCACATAACATTATGACAGGGAGAGTGTGATTTCCTGCACACAGCTGACTTCCCTCAAGAAATTGCAATATAGGAAAATTACACCTAATATGGCTGCGAACACATAATATTGAGGCCGATTTATAGATACCTGTGAAAAGAGAAGAAAACTGTGCCCAAAGCAACCAATCTAAACTAAGCTGTCATTTTCCAATCAGAATTATTTAAATGAGACCTGTAAATTCCAGACAATACAGCTGCATTTTACTGTCATATACAGTATGTTGATTGGTTCCTATGTACTTTGTACGTATTGCCTTCAGTTGCACAGTAAATGCAAAAAGTTTAGTTTGGTGAAGGACTTAAGACAGACTATTACATTGTTTATATTTATACACTAGCCCTACATTAAACTCCCCCCTCCGTCTGCTGCAGTCCAAATGAAAAACTGATGCAAAATGCATTGGGATAGTCTGTGGGGTTGATTTACCAAAACTGGAGAGTGCAAAACTTGGTGCAGCTCTGCAAAGAAACCACTCAGCTTCCAGTTTTTTTTTTTTTTGTCAAAGCTTAATTAAACAAGCTGAAGTTAGAAGCTGATTGGCTACCATGCAAAGCTGCACCAGATTTTGCACTCTCCAGTTTTAGTAAATCAACTCCCGTGAGTTGTGGTGCCAAAGTAGAGCAGCAGTGATGGCAGGATCTATGTCCAGTAAGGTCCCTTTCATACAGGCTTTTTGATTAGGTCCATTTTTCAGGTGGACCTGATTGGAAGCTTCATGTACTGTAGGTCTATGAGCAAACAAATGTAAACAGATTTGTGTCCATTTGCATTGGGTTTTCCAGGCATAAATGTGATGGATCAAAGGTATTCTGAGGTAAACAGACAAGTTCATAGGCTGGTAGATCCAACATGGGTTCACCACAGTCCACCTACCGGTAGCTTCACCCACTCACGCGCCCAATGCATGATGTCATCATGGCCGCCCCCCCTGGCTAGTGATCCAATCTTGCACACCAGTGTGGGTTCTTCCTGGATCTTATCCTATGAAAGACTTATAGTGCTTCTCGACATACTTATCCACCCATGACCATCCAGGACTGACTATCCATTGGGACCCATGATATAATGCCACTGGCTGGAAGTTTTTGGCATATTGCCTGTTGCTTTACTTACTAAATGTGAGTGAATTTTTATAATTTATCTTTTTATTTAATAAATAATACTACACTTAGAGCAGCCCACTCTCCCTTTGAATTTAGTTTTGTGCCACTGTATTTTTACATTAACTGATGAGACCATGCACCGGGATCAGCTCCTTATCCACCCTCCATACATCTCCATTGGGGACTATTAGGAGGAGGTCACCTGCTGGACACATTGGGTAATGCCTGTGTTACACTACCTTCATGTGAGTGAAGCCTTTAATGAATACTACACAGAGAGTAGTGTGCTTCCCCTCTCTCATCTTTTTTTATTATTTTTTATCCATCAAAGTATTCTTATGAAGCTGCGGTACATTGATGTCTCCGCTGAACATATTGATACACTGAGGTTTATACACATGCATGTGAAATTTGTATTGATTTTACTATCACTACTACACTTAGACAGTGATGTTCTCTCTCCTGCTTCCTGTTTTCTGATTTAAAATTTACTTGCTCTTCAGGAACACCCTCTAGAAACTTCAGAAAAAAATGCAGTTACTCTAATCTGCTGTGCACCTGCATGGCAGTTACAGAAAAAGAATTTAAAAAAAATTAAAAGATTTAAACTTTCCATGGCATTCTGTGTGTGTGTTTTTTTTTTTCGGTCCTTACTGTCACCACTCCTTTTCTTCAGCATGCCTTAGCATTTTTTGTATTAAAAATAAAATCTGCCCTTGAGTAGGTGGATGGATAAGGTAGAGAAAGCTGGATCAATCTTCCAAATTGTGTTAGTCAGCCCAGGCAAGTTGTAACTAGCAAGTGTTGATGATCTGCTACATTTGTATTTAAGTGCGATTTTATATATTTTTATAAATTCACGTGGTAGGAGACTATAATGTGTTGTTTGTATGGATTTCAGTAGATAATTTGCAATAACGCAAGAGCAATGTGACAAGTTAGGTAAGATTGAGAAGACTAGTTGCTATAAGTGACCCACAACCTTTCAAACTTTCCTAAACATCCCCTGTCCTGGTACACATATTTTTTAAAAATAAGGGTATTTCCCATGTGCATCACCCACATTTGGTGTAAAGGAGGGTCAGGTGATTTCCAGAGCATCTTTCTAGTTTAAGGTGAATACTGCAATAATTACTCAAAATATGTGCTCACTAGAAATAAAAATATATCCCATAATAACCAGCTGTTTGTTGTTGTTAGGTAAGATTGGTTGCTATAAGTGACTACACAACAGCAAACAGCTGGGGGGGCCCTCTCCCGTCACCGATAAAAGTGATCTTGCGGCGAATCCACCGCTGAGACCACTTTTATATGAAAGCGGACTGCCAGCTGAAGAAATGGATACTGGGGTTATGGCAGCTATTTGCTGCCATAACAACGGTATTCCACTTCAAAGTGCCACCTTAGAATGACGGCGGGCGGTCCGTAAGTGGGTAAACTAGAAAAATGCTCTGGAAATCACCTGACCCTCCTTCACACCAAATGTGGGGGATGCACATAGGATATACCCTTATTTTTGAAAAATATGTGTACCAACACAGAGTATGCACAGGAAAGTTTAAAAGGCTATGGGTGCCGTGGCTGGATACCCCTGAACTTGTTCAGATGCGGTTGGTGCAATGTCTCAACAGACCATTATAATCTAAGATGGGTATGACGAATAGGGATGAACTATCTGTTCGAGTTGAACATGAGTTCGACTCGAACATTGCCTGTTCACCCGTTTGCCGAACAGCAAACAATTTGGGGTGTTCGCGGCAAATTCGAAAAGCCGTGGAACACCCTTTAAAAGTCTATGGGAGAAATCAAAAGTGCTAATTTTAAAGGTTAATATGCAAGTTATTGTCATAAAAAGTGTTTGGGGACCTGGGTCCTGCCCTAGGGGACATGTATCAATGCAAAAAAAAGTTTTAAAAAACAGACGTTTTTTCGGGAGCAGTGATTTTAATAATGCTTAAAGTGAAACAATAAAAGTGAAATATTCCTTTAAATTTCGTACCTGGGGGGTGTCTATAGTATGCCTGTAAAGTAGCGCATGTTTCCCATGCTTAGAAAAGTCCCTGCACAAAATTACACAAAATTACATTTCTAAAGGAAGAAAAGTCATTTAAAACTGATCACGGCTATAATGAATTGTCGGGTCCCGGCAATACAGATAAAAGTCATTGAAAAAAAAACAGCACGGGTTCCCCCTTAGTCCATTACCAGGCCCTTTGGGTCTGGTATGAATATAAAGGGGAACTCCAAACCAAAATTTAAAAAAATCATGCAACCTGGCAGGCAGCAGGAAAAGAGGGGAGCGCCCCCTCCTGAACTGTACCAGGCGACATGCCCTCATGTTGATGGAGACAAGGGCCTCATCCCCACAACCCTTGCCCTGTGGTTGTGGGGGTCTGTGGGCGGGGGGCTTATCGGAATCTGGAAGCCCCCTATAACAAAGGGGACCCCTAGATCCCGGCCCCCCCTATGTGAATTGGTAACGGGGTACATTGTACTTCTACCATTTCACAAAAAAAAAGTGTCAAAATGTTAAAAAACACAGGAGACAGTTTGGGAAAAGTCCTTTATTAAAAAGAAAAAAAGAAAAAAAAAGTTCCAACGATGTAATCCACTCTCGAGCGATACGGAAAAAAAAAAAAACCTGCCACTACGAACGATACCGCCTCATAGGAGGCGCCCGGCTGAATGGCGCTCTGCCGGGTTGACTGCTCTTTTATAGAGGAGGGCGGGACCCCGCCCCCTCTCTGATGCAAGGAGAAAGCCTGGGGTTACCCAATGACGTGTAAGGGTGACCCCGCCCCCTCTTGCGCAACGTGGGTTTCCTGTGACGCGTCAGAGGGGGAGGGGTCACCCGTACATGTCATTGGGTAACCCCGGGCTTTCTCCATGCATCAGAGATGGGGCGGGGTCACCCACGCACGTGACGTGTGGCCCTGCCCTCATCTATAAAAGAGCTGTCAACCCGGCAGAGCGCCATTCAGCCGGACGCCTCCTATGAGGCGGTATCGTTTGTAGCGGCGGGGTTTTTTTTTTTCTTCCATATCACTCGAGAGTGGATTACATCATTGGAACCTTTTTTTTTTATAATTTTTTTTAATAAAGGACTTGTCCCAGTGTTTTTTAACATTTTGACACTTTTTTTTGTGAAATGGTAGGGGTACAATGTACCCCGTTACCAATTCACATGGGGGGGGGCAGGATCTGGGGGTCCCCTTTGTTAAAGGGGGCTTCCAGAATTCCAAAAAGCCCCACGCCCGCAGACCCGCACAACAACCAGGCAAGGGATGTGGGGATGAGGCCCTTGTCCCCATCATCATGGGGACATCCTCCCCATGTTGAGGGCATGTGGCCTGGTACGGTTCAGAAGGGGGGCGCTCTCTCATCCCCCCTCTTTTCCTGCGACCTGCCAGGTTGCATGCTCGGATAAGGGTCTGGTATGGATTTTTTGGGGGAACCCCACGCCATTTTTCTTTTAATTTTGGTGCGGGGTTTCCCTTAAAATCCATACCAGACCTGAAGGGTCTGGTATGGATTTTTGGGGGGAACCCCACGCAGGGTTCCCCTTAATATCCATATCAGACCTGAAGGGCTTGATATGGAATCTGGAACCCCCACACATTTTTTTTTTATTTTGGTTCGGTTTGCCCCTTTTTTCAATGACTTTTATCTGTATTGCCGGGACCCGACAATTCATTAATAGCCGCGAGTAGTTTTAAATGACTTTATTCCTTTAGAAATTAAATTTTGTGCAGGAACAGTTCTAAACACAGGAAACATGCGCTACTTTACAGGCATACTATAGACACCCCCCAGGTATGAAATTTAAAGGAATATTTCACTTTTATTGTTTCACTTTAAGCATTATTAAAATCTCTGCTCCCGAAAAAACTGCAGTTTTTAAAACTTTTTTTTGCATTGAGACATGTCCCCTGGGGCAGGACCCGGGTCCCCAAAAACTTTTTATGACAATAACTTGCATATTAACCTTTAAAATTAGCACTTTTGCTTTTTCATGTTCGTGTCCCAAAGACCTTAACGGTGTTCGTGTGTTCGAACAAATTTTTTGCCTGTTCGCATGTTCTGGTGCGAACCGAATCGGGGGTGTTCAGCCCATCCCTAATGGCAAATAATACTTTGGAAGCTTTGTATGTATCATTTTGGATTTTTGACACTTGGGGCAAATATATATATGTAGCGCCCTTACCCGCCTTCTCCCCTCTCTTTATGGCTGTATGACTCGTCTAGGGGTATCTGGGAGAAGGGGGAAGATGTACACCACCAGCTCGGCTCTCTGATGTAGTATGCAGAGATATGAGCTAAACCGTTTACCTTCGGGTCTGCGTTTTAGGCTGGAGCCTCAGCTTCTCCTGTGAAGGATGATTGTCACTGTCACAGATAGGGACACTTAGCTTCCAGTAACACGAGTTCCACACCATAAAAGATCCAACACTGTTTTATTTGCTTTGATCAATAGGTAGGCTGGTTGAACTTTAAAAGAACAGACAGGGTGTGGGAAAGAGTAGGTCCAGGCACACTCAATTAATAAAGTCTCTCCTGTTCCGTTTAGTGCATACAGGCTTGGCGCACAGTCGCTGCCACTAACTGTGAATTTGGTCCCTGCCACTGACCTGGGTGAACGTTGAGGCCCCTGCCACAGGCCTTAGATAAGGACTGCCACTGACCTGATGAAGATGGGTCTCTGCCACAGACCATAAGAACATGAAATATCTCCGTTAGAACAAACCCGAGATATGAGCTAAACCGTTTACCTTCGGGTCTGCGTTTTAGGCCGGAGCCTCAGCTTCTCCTGTGAAGGATGATTGTCACTGTCACAGATAGGGACACTTAGCTTCCAGTAACACGAGTTCCACACCATAAAAGATCCAACACTGTTTTATTTGCTTTGATCAATAGGTAGGCTGGTTGAACTTTAAAAGAACAGACAGGGTGTGGGAAAGAGTAGGTCCAGGCACACTCAATTAATAAAGTCTCTCCTGTTCCGTTTAGTGCATACAGGCTTGGCGCACAGTCGCTGCCACTAACTGTGAATTTGGTCCCTGCCACTGACCTGGGTGAACGTTGAGGCCCCTGCCACAGGCCTTAGATAAGGACTGCCACTGACCTGATGAAGATGGGTCTCTGCCACAGACCATAAGAACATGAAATATCTCCGTTAGAACAAACGACCTCTGTCAGGGGAAGACATCCATCTGGACGGTCACCAGAGGCCCACACCGGCACCGGCCAAATGCTGTAATGGCCCTACGGGAGGGTCACGTCTCCGGTCCCTTACGCCCTGGATTCAGGCACCCAATACCGGGGGCACCTTAGGAATGCTTCTCCCTTGCGGGACCCAGTCAAAGGTACTGGGCCCCAGGCCTCCTTGTAAAGTACCTCACCCCTGGCTAAAGGTGCCTGGGATGGAACTCGACTCCACGCGCCCAGGCCAAGGGCGCCTGGGCACAGACGAACCGCAGCAGCCCCCAGGACGAAGGTGCCTGGGGAATGGACCTCGTGCGCAAGATGTCCGCCCCTTTATATCCTCTCCCAGCAGGTACAGCGGGTTCCCCGCCCCGCTGTACTATTGCCGCGAGAGGACACAAAGGGCACGGCGCTAGAATGGCAGTTCAACCCCGGTCCCAGGTGACAGCGCCACCTAGGGATCGCAGGGAACATGACACCATTCATACCTCCCACACTCCAAAGTGTCCATAAATTCCAAAAAATCTATGTATCTGGGCCATCTATTGCCCAGGTACGCCCCTCTAAATTTGACTCCCACTACAGATACATGTTCTAATTCTGTATTTTTATAAATTAAACACCCTACTTGTAATCCTTTTGCAGACTATAGTTAACTGTCTCTGAATGTATCTGTATCTGTAATTGTTTATTTGAAGTTCAATAAAGAACCTGTTTAAAAAAGAAAAAGAAAAATAAGTAAAATAATAAATTACAACTATGATACAGTCTGGCACTAGCATTAGTACAGCATTTTTTTATTTTTTGAGTCCTCCTGCAACATATTAAACATAAAGTACAGAAAAGGAACGACACTCCTGACTTGTTGCCACTGTATATTTATGGAGTCGCTACAAATAAGCTCTTGTCAAGTAAAACACATCAGAAGAGTTGCTTTGGTGGATTGTCTGTGACCGGGTGACTGATTAAAGTATAAAGCAGTAACAAGTCTGGAGTGGGGCTCTTTTCCTGTGTACGATACGTGTGGCAAGGACAAGCCCTGATGCAAGCTGGCACCCAGCCGCAAGTAGATGAAGGATGAATATCTGGAGCATCTGGAGCAGAACAGCGGGTTTCTTGCCCCCTGTGACATTGTTTCATTTACTGCTGATCCTTCCTTCCTTTAACAGAATGACAGAGCTGTCTGTTCTATATTGAAATTCCGCAGGCAGTGTTCTCACCCTTTGGGCAGGATAGCCTTAGATGGGCATGTCGTTTTAAATGGTATTTTAGAAAAATCAAAACCCAAATCCAGCTAACACTTTTCTAAAAAAAAAAAAACTGACAGCTCTGGTCAGAGCCGCTGGACTAACCATGCAAGGTTACCCCAGCGATATCCCCCGCTGAGCTGTTGTGTTCTGACAGGGGGACACAGGGGACACTTAGGTTAGCGCTATCTGCCATTGGCTGAGAGCGCTGATCAGGAGTCGGTCAGCTGCTGGTTTTACAGCATGTCGGACCGACCGACATACACACAGGCCGAATGTCAGCTATTTTTTTTTAACCGCCCGTTGTCTTCCGACATTTGGCGCGTGTGTACGGGGTTTTAGAGCTTCTTCACACATACTGTTGTGGTTGGTATTTTCCCATAGTGAAACAATGCCAGTTACTGCAAGTGTACATAGAAAACAACAGTTTTCTATGCGCCCCTCTTACACAACAAAGTAGGTGCGATGTGTGGTGCAGAAAATGCAGACATGCTGCATATTTTCTCAGTGAACTAGATGGTACCACTGGTCACCGCAGTGTAGGGTGACCACATTTCCAAACTACAATTCAGGGACACCCCCCTTCCAAAAAATCAGCTTGTGCTGTAACGAATCACAGCACAGTGATTAGACTCCAGAGGCGGGATTCATGATTTCTCCAATCACAAACGGGGTGGGAATTGTGGTCTTCCAGGACAAGTACTGTCAGTGAGTAAAGCGGTGATGTGGCAGACTCATTTGGGGCATCAGATTAGCCCGGGGGGATGGCTGTGTCTGTTTCATTCTGGGACATTGTATTGTCCTGGAATGAAGGTGCCCGGGACAGACCTGCAAAATGCGTGACTGTCCCGGGCAATCCGGGACACGTGGTCACCCTACCGCAGTGCAGGGCACCGAGCTGCTGTGCGAAGACATGAATGTAGTGTACATTTTGTACACTTTAAATAAAGTAAAAAAAAAATGTAAACAATGCTCATCAGTGTTGCTCCACAGTGGCCACTAGTTGAATGCTAAAACAGAACGTTTTAGCATACTACTAATGTGAAAGAGCCCCAACCGAGCAGCTACAGCTCTTTCCATTTTGAAAATAGAAGTTGAACTTTTTGAATAATAATGATCCTTGTAAGCACCCCCAAGCAGTGTTATATACTGTCGTTTGTCCCAACACTGTAACTAACAACTTTGCTGGGGAGCTGGCCTTCATAAAGATGGTGGAGAAAATATATAAATAAAGGCAAGTAAAATAAACAAAAGGAATTCATGTTCTGATTACTATCAATTATACTAACCCCATACAGTTACCAGAATACAATATTTGTTGCTAAAATGGTTCTTTAATGTCATTTTTGCTTTAACTTTTATATCTTAACCACTTTCAGAAGGTTTTATCCCCTTTATGACCAAGGCATTTTTTGCTATTCAGCACTGCACTACTTTAACTTGCTAATTGCGCGGTCAAACAACAGTGCATGCAGATGAAATTTATATATTTTTTTTTTCACAAAAATAGAGCTTTCCTTTGGCGGTATTTGATCACCACTGGGCTTTTTTATTTTTTATTCTAAAAATGAAAAAAGACTGAAAATGTAAAAAAAAATAAAAAAAGGGATATTTTCTACTTATAAACATAGCCAATTAAAAAAATCAAAAAATCTAATTTCTTCATAAATTAAGGCCAAAATGGATTTTGCTACATGTCTTTAGTAAAAAAAAAAAATCCCAATAGATGTGCATATTAATTGGTTTGTGCGAAGGTTATAGCGTCTAAAAACTTTGGTATATAGCAAATATACTGGAATTAATGCAGCAATAAACACTAAACTGTAATGTGATTTATAGGGTGGCGGAAAATCTGGAGCTAACAGACACTATTTGGGAGAGTTACTAACTGACACTGACATCGCTAGTGACACTTAATAAATCAGTGATAATATTGTACACTGACACTGTACTAATGACACTGGCTGGGAAGGGGTTAACATCTAGGGGCAATAAAAGGGTTAACTGTTTGCCAAACAATATGTAATGTGTGCTGCTTTTACTTTTCTATCTGGCTGTTTTTTCTCCCTGCTCTGCAAACCTGGAATCAAGCGGGTGATGTACAGATCCGCTGTCCAGCCTTCCTGTGCCCCCCGCCCACAGTAAATTTACTGTGGGCGGGGGGAAAGTAGTTAAAGCGGAGTTCCACCCAAAAATGGAACTTCCGCTTTAAGTGAAGGTGACCCCCTGACATGCCACATTTGGCATGTCATTTTTTTTTGGGGGGGGGAGCGGATACCCTCTTTTTAGGGGCATCCAGCCCCCACTTTCTCCCAGGGCTCCGTCACGCCAGAAGGAAGTTCACCTCTTCCCCCTACCTCCGTGCAATCTTCAGGGGCACGTCACAGGTCCCAGAAGATTGCCTGGCCAATCACAGCGCGCAGCGCGGCTCGCGCATGCGCAGTGTGTGCCCAGGTGTGAAGCCACAGCCAGGCGCCCACAGTCAGAATGCCGGCGTCAAGGAGAGGAGGGGGAGAGGAGCTGGGCTTAGTTCGCCCGCATCGCTGGACCGTGGGACAGGTGAGTGTCCGACTATTAAAAGTCAGCAGCTACACCTTTTGTAGCTGCTGACTTTTATATCCGCTTTGTTATTAAATTAACTATAGAGATGCATAGATGAACACTTAGAGGGAGTTCCATATTTGATTCAGCCTCATTGCATTTTCCTGCTTAGTAAGAAACAAAGCAGACTTGAACTCAAAAAATTAAGATTTGCTATTGGAAACATCAAGAAACAATTGTACCTAAACTAGGGTGACCAGACATCCCCGGTTTCCGGGGACAGTCCCCGGATTGAGGACACTGTCCCCAGACCAAGTCTGTCCCCAGTTTTGTCCCCGGATTGGATTTGAACAGGAGCTGGGGCAATTTCAAAGACAGTCAGTGCAAAATTGATAAAAAAAAATCTGAATTACACACCCCCGCTCCGCAGCTCCTACTAGCTTAGGGGGGGTGTATTTTTTTCCATTATCTGTGCCCCTTTCTGATGATCATGTGCTGTTTGGAGCTCCGCTCGCATGTTCTTCTGCCTTGGCTCAGGTCCCGGCCAGCCGCCTGCCTGCTTATCTCCTTGCCTTCCCTGGCGGAGTGATCTTCCTTCGCTCCCCACCCAGTAGTAGCCGGGGCCCGGAGCGTAAGACTCGACAGGCTGTGAGGCGGGCGGCGGCGGCGACGGGCAGAGAGCAGGGATGAGCCAAACACCCCCCTGTTCGGTTCGCACCAGAACCTGCGAACAGACAGAATGTTCGCGTGAACTTTAGAACCCTATTAAATACAATGGACTTGAACATTCGAAATCTAAAGTGCTAATTATAAAGGCTAATATGCAAGTTATTGTCCTAAAAAGTGTTTGGGGACCCGGGTTCTGCCCCAGGGGACTTGTATCAATGCATAAAAAAGTTTTAAAAATTGACATTTTTACGGGAGCAGTGATTTTAATAATGCTTAAAATGAAAAAATAAAAGTGAAATTTTCCTTTAAATTTCGTACCTGGGGGGTGTGTATGATATGCATGTAAAGTTACGCTTGT
The DNA here is from genome assembly GCA_029206835.1 of Rana muscosa. Classification (NCBI taxonomy): domain Eukaryota; kingdom Metazoa; phylum Chordata; class Amphibia; order Anura; family Ranidae; genus Rana; species Rana muscosa. Next base: position 336,043,815 of record CM055117.1, read on the forward strand.
TTCCCGTGCTTAGAACTGTCCCTGCACAAAATGTAATTTCTGAAGGAAAAAAGTCATTTAAAACTCACTCGCGGCTATAATGAATTGTCGGCTCCCGGCAATACATAGAAAAGTCATTGATAAAAAATAAAAAAAAAGCGTGGGGGTCCCCCCAAATTCAATTACCAGGCCCTTCAGATCTGGCATGGATTTTAAGGGGAACTCGACCCCAAATTAAAAAAAAAATGGCGCGGAGTCCCCCCAAAAATCCACACCAGACCCTTATCAGAGCACGCAACCTGGCAGGCCGCAGGAAAAGAGGGGGGACAAGAGAGCGCCCCCCCTCCTGAACCGTACCAGGCCACATGCCCTCAACATGGGGAGGATGTCCCCAAGTTGATGGGGACAAGGGCCTCATCCCCACAACCCTTGCCCGGTGGTTGTGGGGGTCTGCGGGCGGGGGGCTTATCGGAATCTGGAAGACCCCTTTAACAAAGGGGACCCCCAGATCCTGCCCCCCCATGTGAATTGGTAAGCGGTACATTGTAAGCTGCTTGCAGGTGAAGTCCCAAGCAGCGTGGCTAAACCCCACCCCCACTCCATTTTAACAGGATATGACTGACAGCAGCAGGAGCCAATGGCTCTTGCTGTCTCCATGATAGAAGCCATGGAGCTTGTTTCCAGCACAAACACAGGACCACTTTTTTTTGTGGCTTCTTAGAAGAAGGCCCACCTATGTGTTTAAAATATTTTTATTGAATTTTTAGAATAGAAAACACTTAACTGCATAACATGACGTTCAAAGATCACAACATACATGATTACATAACATGACATTCAAAAATCCCGATATACATGACATTCCCAAAGTACTGTATATAAATCACATAATATTCCCACCCCCCAAAATATACATGCAAATCTAAGGTTATCTATCCTGACCATCTTCCACATTTTTAAGATAAAGAAGAGATAGACTACCCCCTTCACCCAGAAGAAACCCTCCCTCCCCTTTAGAAATTTTTAGGGGACTTTAGACTTTAGATTTTGTATTTATATATATATATATATATATATATATATATAGTGTCTCCTCTCTATTCTACCCTTTCCTCCCTCCCATCCTCTTACCCAAGCAAACACAAAAAAGCATAACCACGCCCCCTTTTAACCATAAAAACCTAAAGTGTTATAAATTATTTAATTAAGGGGTGGGTCTAGAGTCACCACCCTAATTCCACTCTAATCTCCGTGTACACTTTCCCACCCCTCTTTATTTCACTAATTCTATTAATTTATAACCCCTTCCTTCCCCCTTTAGACTCCACACCCCCAGGAAGGCCCGCCTATGTGACTCTGCATATAAATATGAGCTCTGCATTAACAAAATGAACTAACTATTTCTATTTGTTTAAGCAAGCTCCACCTGCTGGTTTGAAATTGTAAATATGAAATATGCATCTGCAATATTTCCCAAATGCCTGATTACAAATTACAAAAAATCTTTTTTTGTCCAGAATATAATACATATAACAGATTTAACACAAAAACAGTTAGTCAACTCAGTAGAGTCTGTTCATTTAACATTAAAAGTATGTGACTGTTCACTTAGCTTAGTGAATAAGGTACAGAATAAAAAGCAAAAACTGAAATCTGCTATTTAAACAACTTTTACTATTTTAGTACATAATAATGTAAAGGTGGTAAAGAGTAAAGGGAGGTAACATGAGTGCAAATGGTTTCTATTAAACAGATGTATTTAACGCTTCAATGTAAAAAATATATAAAACAAACTTTTGTACAACCCCCTCCAATTGCCTTGTTAGGCTTTCAGTTGGCAGTTGGGGGGGGGGGGGGCAGTAAAAAACACAGCTGAACAGCCCATTTTAATGGATTGTGTGAATGAGGCCTCACTGCTGTTGTTGACTACAATGCTTATCAATGCAGCTACAAATTGCTTGAGTGCTTGTTCATCATCAGCTTCACAAGATAACATGAGTAGCTAGTGTAGCTAGCTCTAAATGTTGACCAACTAAGCAACAAATTGCTAAATGATACAAATCACTACAAAAGAGAGTGATTCTTTAGTTAATACAAATCACGGCTATAAAATTGCCAGTGTGACATAAACCTTATGCTTGCTTTCCAGCAGCAAACAGGTAAAGCACACTGAGGATACATCTTCAACTAATTCACAGTTGTCACAACATAATGGTGCCTCTCCACTGTCCTCAATTGACCCAGACTAGAGTGCCTCTCCCTTTGTGTGACTCTCTCTTTGTGTGACAGCAGCTCCAGTTACTCAGCCTCTCTTTTCCTCATACAACCTTCTGACATCTGGAAGACCTTCTAACCCAGGGGTAGGCAATAGGGATGAGCTTTCTGTTCGGGTCGAACATGAGTTCGACTCGAACATTGGCTGTTCGCCCGTTCGGTGAACAAATTCGAAAAGCCGCGGAACACCCTTTAAAAGTCGTTGGGAGTAATCTAAAGTGCTAATTTTAAAGGTTAATGTGCAAGGTATTGTCATAAAAAAGCCCCGACTCTCCCGGCAAGCGGGAAATACCCAATGATGTTACGTCACGGGGCGGGGTCACCCGCCAACGTCATAGGGTATTCCCCGACAAGCGGGGAAAGCCGGGGCTTACCCTATGATGTGGACGAGTGACCCCGCCCCCTCTTATGTCATGGGGGTTTCGTGTGGAGTGGAGACTGAAACTGCAGCATCGCTGGACATCGGATCACCGCGGGACATAGAGAACAACGCTGGACAGACTGGATTACATCGCTGGAATGGTTTTCAGATTTTTTATTTTTAATAAAGGACTTATCCCAACTGTGTCTGTGTGTTTTTTTACATTTTTTTACACTTTCTTTGTGAAATGGTAGGGGTACAATGTACCCTGTTACCAATTCACAAAGGGGGGGCCGGAATCTTGGTGTCCCCTTTGTTAAAGGGGGCTTCCAGATTCCGATAAGCCCCCCGCCCGCAGACCCCCACAACCACCGGGCAAGGGTTGTGGGGATGAGGCCCTTGTCCCCATCAACATGGGGACATCCACCCTATGTTGAGGGCAAGTGGCCTGGTACGGTTCAGGAGGGGGGTGATCTCTCATCCCCCCCTCTTTTCCTGCGGCCTGCCAGGTTGTGTGCTTGGATAAGGGTCTGGTATGGATTTTTGGGGGGACCCCACGCCAATTTTTTTATTTTGGTGCAGGGTTCCCCTTAAAATCCATACCAGACCTGAAGGGTCTGGTATAGATTTTTGGGGGGGACCCCAAGCCATTTTTTAAAAAAAATTGGTGCGGGGTTCCCCCACGCTTTTTTTTTTTGGTTCAGGGTTCCCCTTAATATTCATACCAGACCCAAAGGGCCTGGTAATGGACTGTGGGGGGGGACCCCCGCCATTTTTTTCAATGACTTTGATCTGTATTGCCGGGGACCTGACAATTCATTATAGCCACGAGTGGTTTTAAATTACTTTTTTTCCTTCAGAAATTACATTTTGTTTCTAAACACGGGAAACATGCGCGACTTTACAGGCATACTTTAGACACTCCCCCAGGTATGAAATTTAAAGGAATATTTCACTTTTATTGTTTCACTTTAAGCATTATTAAAATCACTGCTCCCGAAAAAACGTCCGTTTTTTAAACTTTTTTTTGCATTGATACATGTCCCATTAACTTGCATATTAACCTTTAAAATGAGCACTTCTGATTTTTCATGTTCGTGTCCCATAGACTTTAACGGTGTTCGCGTGTTCGAACTAATTTTTTGCCTATTCGCATGTTCTGGTCCGAACCGAACCGGGGGGAGTTCGGCTCATCCCTAGTAGGCAACCCCGGGCATGGGTGCCACAAGCGGCAAGCAAAGCCTCTTTTGCTGACACTCGACTCCCTCCCTCCCCATCAGCAGAGCAGCGCAGGGAAGTGCCAGTGAGACACAGCTTCTGCTGCACTAATACATTCCAGTCTCAAAATTCCTCACTCTGCACCTGCACTGAGGAGGAGGCACTGTAAGAGATGGGAAACATTATTTGGTTCTCTAACTTTTCTGTAGCTGAGATCATCAGCTCTTGTGATGGGGATGAGATTGGGTGAAGTTCTGCTAGGAGGGGCGGCCCCTGTTTTTAGCTGGATGACTGTGATTGGCCACTGCTAAAACCAATCACAGTCCTGCTAGCCCCGCCCACCAGCTGGAGAAAGAAGACTCGCTTGGTTGCCACTACCAATCTCAGAAGGTATTTCACTGTGATTGAGAAAACCCCAATCAGATGACAGCTTGTGGAATTACTGTTGAGCTTCAATTATATAATATATATACACAGTATATATATATATATATATATATATATATATATATATATATATATATATTGTGAGGGGGTTAGCTCGGCAGCGGGTGTGTGTGACCCCCGAGATGGGCTCCCCACACAAAAACAGGCCCAGCAAACGGAGGTTGTGGTTTTCAAAATCAAAAAGGTGCGGTTTATTTTCTATTTACAGTGACAAAACACAGCAAAGCAAAAGAAACATAAACAAAATAAATCCTGGTCAACTTGACCTCTGACTAAACATACAGGTTTCCTAACTAACAACTGGGATCAGCCTAGTGCTGTCCTAGTCCCTAAGTCCCTGGTTTTAAATGTCCAAGCAAATAGCCACACAGGCTTTGTCTCACCGCACAGGGGTTCACTCTCCCTAGACAGTCCACACAGGTCTGGGTCCAGGCATGAGCTAACATCTAATGAAGCTGGGAGTTCTTATAGAGGCCTAAATGAGCTGACAAGCTTCAGCTGGTCTCATCAACTCCCTGTCTGCACGACGCCCCACACTCTCCCTAGAGGTATGAGTCATCCATGAGCCCACTAGCCTCAGCTGGGCTTATACAACTCTCCACCTAGTTGTATAAGTCGGCGTAAAGCCTGAATCTGGGCAAAATATATCTACCCCCCTGGATGCAACCAGGTGACTTTACCTTCCTGCTGTCACATACCCCCCCTCTTGTTTTAACCTCGGGGTTGGAACACCAGCAATCAGGCATTCATGTACTCGAGACAAAGCATCCACATTCCCCATTTGAACGCCAGGGCGATGCTTTACTGTGAAGTTGAATTCCTGGAGGGCCAGGAACCACCTATTCACTCTTCTATTTGTTTCCTTGTTTTGAGCCATCCACTTTAACGGAGCGTGATCCGTAACCATGTCAAAGTGCCTACCTAGCAGGTAGTACCGAAGGGAATCTAGAGCCCACTTCACCGCTAAGCACTCCTTTTCAACGGTGGCGTAATTTACCTCATGGGACTTCAACTTCCTGCTGAGGTAAATGACTGGGTGCTCTTCCCCGTTCCAGACCTGGGACAATACTGCTCCTAACCCCACATCTGACGCATCACTTTGTACGACAAAGTCTTTAGAGAAGTCGGGTGAGTACAACACTGGCTGGCTACATAAGGCTTGTTTCAAGAATTGGAATGCTGCCTCAGCCTCGGGGGTCCATTTAATCATGACCGACCCTTTCCCCATCGTCAGGTTGGTTAGGGGCACAGCCTTAGAAGCAAAGTGGGGAATGAATCGCGGATAATACCCAGCGATTCCCAGAAAGGCTCGTACCTGCTTCTTGCTGTTGGGACGTGGCCAACTCTGGATGGCCTCGACTTTGTTGAGTTGGGGTTTTATTACTCCCCTCCCAATGGTGTACCCAAGATATTTGGCCTCCTCCTGCCCAATGGTACACTTCTTGGGGTTAGCCGTAAACCCCGCTTCCCGAACAGAGTCCAGGACTGCTTGCACTTTTGGCAGATGTGAGGCCCAATCTGTGCTATGGACAATTATGTCATCCAGGTAAGCCGCAGCATACTTCCGATGGGGCCTCAGCATCTGGTCCATTTTCCGCTGGAATGTGGCCGGTGCATTCTGTAACCCGAACGGCATTCTTTTATATTGGAACGCCCCGTCTGGGGTTACAAATGCGGTTTTCTCTTTGGCCGACTTGGCCAGGGGGATTTGCCAATACCCTTTTGTGAGGTCAAGAGTCGTCATGTATCGGGCTGTTCCCAGCCGGTCGATCAACTCATCTATACGTGGCATGGGGTAGGTGTCAAATTTTGTAACTTTGTTCAACTGACGAAAATCGTTACAAAATCGCCAGCTCCCATCCGGTTTAGGCACCAACACAATGGGACTAGACCAATCACTTTGGGACTCCTCTATCACCCCTAAGTTCAGCATTTTCTGTACTTCCTCCCGTATTGCCTCCCGTCGGGCCTCTGGGATCCGATAGGGTTTTAACTTCACCCTTTCACCGGGCGGGGTAATGATGTCATGCTCTACCCCAGATGTTTGTCCCGGCAGCTCAGAGAATACCTCCTTGTTGCGAAGCACAAACTCCTTAACCTCCTGTTGTTGGGGTTGTGACAAGGTGGCTGCTATTCCAACCTCAGGAATCACGCAACCAGTTTGAGCTGGTGACCAAGTGTCTGCGACTAGGGACTCTCTATCCCTCCAGGCTTTCAACAGATTAACGTGATAGATCTGTTCGGGCTTTCGCCTTCCTGGTTGTCTGACCTTGTAATTCACTTCGCTCACTTTTTCCATTATCTCGTAGGGGCCTTGCCATTTGGCAAGGAATTTACTTTCAACCGTAGGGACAAGTACCAGTATCCTATCCCCCGGGGAAAAGGTACGGGTCTTGGCTCCACGGTTGTACACTCTCTGCTGTGCTAACTGCGCTTGGGCCAAATGTTCCTTCACGATGGGCATTACCTGTGCAATTCGGTCTTGCATCAGGGCGACATGCTCAATCACACTCCTGTGGGGAGAACTCTCACTTTCCCAAGTTTCCTTGGCAATATCCAACAGCCCTCTTGGGTGTCTCCCATACAGTAACTCAAAGGGGGAGAATCCCGTAGAGGATTGGGGCACCTCCCTAATAGCAAACATCAGATAAGGAAGTAGACAGTCCCAATCCTTTCCATCTCTATCCACCACTTTCTTCAACATTTGTTTTAGGGTTTTGTTGAACCTTTCAACCAGCCCATCGGTTTGGGGGTGATACACAGATGTACGTAATTGCGTCACTTTGAACAATTTACACAGCTCCTTCATAACCCGGGACATAAAGGGTGTACCTTGGTCCGTAAGCAGTTCTTTACAAATACCCACCCGGCTAAACACAAGAGATAGCTCTTTGGCTATGGTTTTGGCCGAGGTATTTCGGAGAGGGATCGCTTCTGGATAACGGGTGGCATAGTCCATTATAACTAATATGTACTGGTGCCCCCTAGCGGACTTGATTATAGGACCTACCAAATCCATGGCGATCCTCTCAAACGGGACCTCAATGATGGGTAGAGGGACCAGCGGGCTACGGAAATGTGGCATCGGGGCCGACCTCTGACACACAGGGCAGGAGGAACAATAATTTTCTATGTCCTTCATCACCCCCGGCCAATAGAATCTCTGTAATACCCTCTCTCGGGTTTTCTCTGTCCCCAGATGACCTCCAAGAATGTGCCCATGGGCCAACTCCAACACCAACTTCCTGTAAGGTTTGGGCACCACAAGCTGCTCAACGGTTTCTTCTGCCCTTTTTGCCACCCGATACAGTAGGTCCTTCTCTACGCTGAAGTATGGGTAAGTGCAGGTATTATCTGGGTTCACTAACTCGCCATCTATTTTCACTACGTTTTCCCGTGCCTTTATTAGGGCGGGGTCTTTCAACTGTTCTGTGGCAAAGTTTTCCCTGTGAACCTCAAGATCAGAAAACTCCACAGACGGTAGGTTTTCGTCTGAGGAGGTGGGCTCCTCTCCAGTTTCTTGAGTCTCCCCTGCCAATACTGATAAGGGAAATTCCGGAGAGTCCTCACCACTCTCAGGGGAGTTCTGGCTATCACATTCCTGGTACATAGGGGCACCAGTGGGGGGCTCAGGATCATCCCACAGTTCCCAGAACTTCGGAAAATCCCTTCCCACAATGGCGTCATGCGGTAACTGAGATACTAAGCCCACTGGATGAGAGAGGGTACCTTTGGGGGTCTCGAAACACACTGTAGTCACTGGATACTCTCGGGTGTCCCCATGCACACAAATAACAGCTACCTTGCTATTCCCAGAGACCTCTGTTTTAACTAACTCAGCCTTTATCAGGGTCACAAGGCTACCTGAATCCAGCAATACCACAACATTTCTACCATTAACACACATTTTGCATAAATGTTTCTCAGTTCCTCGAATGGCAGTGCATGCGACTGTCGCACACAGCGACTGACGTCTGCCCGTCAGAAAGTCACACTGCATGGGTTCCTCCACAACCGGGCAATTGGCTGCAATATGTCCCGCTTGCCGGCAGCGGTAGCAAACGATCCTTCTTGCGGCCTCTTGAGCCGCTGATTTCCCAGGCTGTTCTCGCCAAACTTGGGGTAGAGCTCCCACCCTCTCACTCTCTCCACCCTCACCCCTTGGAATCCTCTTATCCGCCCCTGGGGATGGTCTGGTCTTAGGGTGGAAAGTCCGAGTGTCTCTGGAAGAGGCCGTCAGGTTCTCTGTAGCCAATTATTTCTCCACACGATCCACAAGACCATCGGCCGTCTCTGGGTCTCCATGGCTTACCCACTTTTGGATGGCAGTAGGAAGAGCTCTCAAAAACCGATCCATTACAACACGTTCCACAATCTTTGGTGCGGACAAAGTCTCTGGCTGTAGCCACTTTCTGCTCAGGTGAATGAGATCATTCATTTGAGACCTGGGGGGTTTTCCAAGCTGGAAAGTCCAGTTATGCACACGCTGAGCCCGGACAGCCTGGGTGACACCCAGCCTTGCCAATATTTCAGCTTTTAGCATCACATAGTCTTTTGCTTGGTTAGGCTCTAGGTCATAGTAAGCTTTCTGCGATTCACCAGTTAACAGAGGAGCCACCAGTCCAGCCCACTGCTCCTCAGGCCACTTTTCTCTTTCAGCGGTCCTTTCAAATGTGGTCAAAAATACCTCTGGATCATCCTCTCCAGTCATTTTTGTCAATAAACGACTCACCCCAAAGGACGCGGTATTAGTGGGACGGCTTTCCTCACTGGTCTGCGGACGTTGCTGCATTGCTGCTTCCATCTGTTGTTGTAGTCTCTGCTCTTGCTTCTGCAACAGGTCTATGAAGCGGGCCTCAGATTGCTGCTGGGCTTGTTGCTGAGCCTCCAGACTCTGTTGCAAAGTTGCGTTTGTCTGCTGCTGGGCTACAAGGCTCTGTTGATGAGCTTGCTGCTGGGCTGCGAAGTTCTGTTGTTGAGCTGCAAGGCTCTTTTGCAAACCTGCATTTGTCTGCTGTTGATTGGCATTTGCTAGAGCCAGCTGCTTCAGTATCTCCTCCATGCTGGCTTAAAAAAAAACTGCCACTGGTTCTCCACCAACTGTGAGGGGGTTAGCTCGGCAGCGGGTGTGTGTGACCCCCGAGATGGGCTCCCCACACAAAAACAGGCCCAGCAAACGGAGGTTGTGGTTTTCAAAATCAAAAAGGTGCGGTTTATTTTCTATTTACAGTGACAAAACACAGCAAAGCAAAAGAAACATAAACAAAATAAATCCTGGTCAACTTGACCTCTGACTAAACATACAGGTTTCCTAACTAACAACTGGGATCAGCCTAGTGCTGTCCTAGTCCCTAAGTCCCTGGTTTTAAATGTCCAAGCAAATAGCCACACAGGCTTTGTCTCACCGCACAGGGGTTCACTCTCCCTAGACAGTCCACACAGGTCTGGGTCCAGGCATGAGCTAACATCTAATGAAGCTGGGAGTTCTTATAGAGGCCTAAATGAGCTGACAAGCTTCAGCTGGTCTCATCAACTCCCTGTCTGCACGACGCCCCACACTCTCCCTAGAGGTATGAGTCATCCATGAGCCCACTAGCCTCAGCTGGGCTTATACAACTCTCCACCTAGTTGTATAAGTCGGCGTAAAGCCTGAATCTGGGCGAAATATATCTACCCCCCTGGATGCAACCAGGTGACTTTACCTTCCTGCTGTCACAATATATATATATATATATATATATATATATATATATATATATATATATATATATATGCCTGTATATATCACTTACACCTGACCCCAGAACTTTGCATCACTTATTCCTAAACCTTTGTGTCGCTTACTACTGAACCCCTGCACTCTGTGTCCCTTTAGGCCACAGCCAGCATTCAGCGCAATGAAAATCACACCCAACTTTGCTGCGACGCTTCGAGCAGCACTTCTTCTCAGCTCCGGGGGCCCAACCTATGATCTTACACAGAGGCCCACTGCTTTCAGAAAATGCCCCTGATCTGAGCTTATTCTTGCACATCTATTCCAGATGCTTGTACAGGCATACCCCACTTTTAAGTACACAATGGGACCAGAGCATGTATGTAAAACGAAAATGTACTTAAAGTGAAACAATACCTTTTGTCACTTCTAGGGTGTAGTGGGGGGTCAGGGGCTGTAGTGGGGGTGTCAGGAGCTGTAGCTGAGGTCTCAGGGGCTGTAGTGGGGGTGTCAGGGGCACACTGGAACAGGGCGGGCTATGCTCTCTGAACTTCAGCTCCTTCTGCTGCGGCTGCAAAATGTCTGTGCAGTAATTGTGAGGCACTTTACATACACTCGCGGGTATGTCCTTACTCGCAAGTGTATGTAAAGTGAGTGTACTTAAAGCGGGGTATGCCTGTATGTGACATCACATACAATCATGTGGGTTGGATGCGAAAGGCGGAACAGCAGGGATGAGTGTGCCAGGACAGGGAGATGTGTCTCAGAAGAGAAGGTGGTTCAGCGGTGAGACAGAAAAGCATGGGAATAGGGCAGTGGAGCAGATGTGCAGGGAGATACAGTGGTGGGGCAGATGAGAAAAGGGGGTAGATTGGTGGGGTAGATGAGCAGGGGCATTACAGTGGTGGGACAGAATAGCAAGGGGGTACAGTGGTGGGTCAGGTGTGCAGGGGGTTACAGTGGTAGGACAGATAAGCAGGGGGGTACAGAGGTGGGGTAGATGTGCAAGATACAGTGGTGGGAGAGATGAGAAGGGGGTTCAGCTGGCTAATCTGAGGCGTGAAAAGTTGCCATTTTTTTGTTTAAAATCGGCACGCTCAATTTCTTTGAAAACATTTTTCGGCACCCTGTGCTCAAAAGGTTTCCCACCCCTGTTCTAACCTTACCTGATAGGAGCAGTTGCATTCATTGTCAAAGAGTGACTGTACCCACATGCTGCCCAGAGCAGCCAAAACCAAACCAGGTTGACTGGTGCATAGGCTATCGACAAACTGGGCTTCTAGCAACTGGTTGACAAGGGACCATACGTGCAAGTTTTTGCTGCTACTCTAGTAACAAAATGTAACCAACTGTAAAGCTACCAGATAGAACACCACTACTTTATAGTGACGAGCTAAGGTTCGGGCCAAATCCACTTTGAAATGCACCTGCGGGAAGCTGTCATGTGAAAACAGGCCACTGGCCCAAGCAGCTGTGGCCTGAGAAATTCCTCACCCACAGCAACATATTACATTGTTACATAGTTAATCTAGTTGAAAAAAGACATAAGCCCATCCAGTTCAACCAAAGAAAAAAATGAAAAAAGAAAAGAAAACCAACACACTCAAATAGAAAACCCTCCATGTACACTATCCAATACCCACAGTTGATCCAGAGGCAAAAACAATAATGCATGATTCGAATTGCTCCAGAGGGGGAAAAAATCCTTCCTGAACCCCAAAGAGGCAATCAGATATTCCCCGGATGAACTTTACCCATAAATATTAGTATCCAGCTATATTATGAATATTTAGACTTAATATGGCCACTAGGTCATATTTGAACAATGTCATTGACCAAATATGGCCATGCAACTATATTAAAGGAGTGTTCCAGCCCAAAAAAATAATTAAAAGCCAGCAGCTACACATACTGTAGCTGCTGGCTTTTTTTTTGCTGGCTTTTAATACATGGACATTTACCTGTCTTGGAGTGCAGTGATGTCATCACCGCAGTTTATATTTCCATCAGCTGTCGGGTGCTGCCGCCGCCATTGCGGGTAGGGGAACCCGGCAGTGTAGCCTTCCGGATTCACGCCGAGAACCCTACTGCGCATGCGAGAGGCCCCTCTCTTCTTTCCTATTGGCCCGGCGGCCGGGGGTAGAGGAGGGAGCCCTGCGGTGACGCCACAGGCCGTGGCCCGGACTCCCGGAAGTGGGAAAGGAAAACTGTCAAAGACAGGTATCCTGTCCCTCCTTCCCCCGAATGGTGCCAATTGTGGCACCGGAGAGGGGGAGGAACCAGATGAGCGGAAGTTACACTTTAGGGTGGAACTCCGCTTTAAATCAATGATGTCACTAACATCTCTGCCCTTTTTGTTACATGTGGCTGCGAGATGGTAAATTCCCCGGGCCACAACTGGCCTGCTATCATGTGAAAGCTTCTCATGGGTTCTGCCCAAATCTTATATCATCTATCAATCTAGGGGTGGACAAATTATTATAAAATCCAGAAACCATTCTGTAAAATCCATGAGCCAGCAGGATTTGGTTTCAGGAGCCAGCTCTATTGATAAGAGAGGACCTCAAAAGTAGAATTGACTACCTGAACACTGGGATTTGCCCAGCCCTGACTTAATATAAAGTATATTGACTTTAAATAAAATAACATAAAATAATGTATATAATATACAGTATATATATATATATATATATATATATATATATAGATATATATATATATATATCTATATATATAGATAGATATATGTATATATATATATATATATGTAGCGCCCTGCTCTTATTGAGTAGGCGCTATATGTAAATTTAAGTTATCTGAGCTGTAGTTTGGCTCAGAATGATTGTGTTAAATTGCTGGTTTCTGTTCCAGTCCAGCTGTGTTGCGCATTTTCCACTTGACTGTAGGTGTCGCTGTCACCACAGGTCAAGTTTGGAAATGCAGCAGGCTGGGTGTGTTGAGTATTCTTTACCTAGAAACAGCCCAGTGGAAGTGGTTCACCCGCTGTGCGTTCTGGGAGAGGGTACTTAAGGGACAGACACTGTTTTTCCAGGTCTTCCGATCCTGACCTGATGGCCCCCCTGGCCTCAGGCATGTCGTAGCAGTTTTCCTGCCTCGGGGCCTACTGATAGTAGGCCCAGGAGCTTCTGGGGCCTACTGGTCCAGGGGTGGTCCCATGCTGTCTTGCCTGCGGGAAGAAGCTTAGCAATTGGAGAAACCAGGGGAGGACTTTTCTCAGAGAGGACCGAGCAAAAAGGCTGGTATCTCAGGAAGAGCCTGGAGACTCAATTGGGGGATGCATCCTGACCAATCTACCTCACAGTACTGCTGGCTGGCTGAAAGAAACTGGTACTTTGTAGCTGTGTCTTTTGAACTTTACAAAGTGTGTGGTTGTGCCGTCCTGTGGCAGAGGACTGCATAACTGCTCCATTACATTAATCAAGTCTGTGGCAGAGACTTTTGACCGAGTTTCGCACCGGCTGCTAGGTCAGTGAGAGGGGCCTATTCAGTGGTTGCTAAATCCAGTGAGGAAACTGTTTGTCCTCTGGATCAAAGAAGTAACCGTGATCCGCAAAGCAGGTACCTAAATCTCCCCTAACCCTCCATCCCTCTAACTGACTTTCTTTAATAAAACCATTGGAAAACAAGACTAAAGCCCTGCACACACGATCTGATTTCCTATGGATTCTAATCCGATGGATTTTTATATCGGAAATTCGATGAAGCTGACTTCCATCAGTCTTGTCTACACACCATCAGTCAAAAATCCGACTGTCCAAAACGCTGTGACGTAAAACACTCCAACAAGCCGAGAAAAATTAAGTTCAATGCTTCTGAGCATGCGTCGACTTGATTCTGAGCATGCGTGGGTTTTTTGGCGGATGGAATTCCACACAGACGATCGGAATTTGCTATCGGTTTTTTGCCCATCGGATAAATTTAAACATGTTCTATTTTTTCTCACTGATGGAAAAAAGACCAATGGGGCCCATACACGATCGGTTCGTCCGATGAAAAAAAGTCCATCGGACTGTTTTCATCTGTAAAACCGATCGTGTGTACACGGCTTAAGTGTTTGGTGCAGACATCTGTGAACAACTCTCCAATGGAACCCCTATGGCGGATATGGTGAACAGACAGGTAATGGCAAGACCCAAAAATATAACCAGCAGCTCCTACGGGGGTAGTGCTACATATATATATATATATATATATATATATATATATATATATAGATATATATATAAAATATACAAATACATCCAAAATAACAGTATCAATAAATCGATCATTAAATAGGTCATGCTAGATTAACCTTCCTTACAGTAGCTCAACCCCATAAAGCTGCATCATGAGTATTATGGGCATGTAATGATCAAATATGGCTTTCCACTTGTACATTTATAATTACAAACTTTAAATAGAAAAATGTTTTTAAAAATAAAATGAACATGCATTGATAACAATACTTACATCAAACTGATCTCTTTAACATGTACATCTAGAATATTATTAAATAGAATAGATATCCCCTTTAAAAAATCTAAGCCAAGACCAATAATTATCAACGGTATATATTTTGGTGGTTTTGGCTGGTTCACCTTCCAACCTTGTCAACTTTGTACCATTGTAAATGTCATATGGCAGAGCACAGACATGTCTGCCTCACCTTTCCATGCCCAGCTCCTTTATTATCTTTGCTCTCCCTTTTCTTTATTTATTTTCTCATTCTCCTTTCCCTTTGGCTCTCATTACGGATAATATTTCTTGTGTTTTGTGCCGGGAGGGGACAGCTGCAGCATCTTCCCTGTAGTCCCTGATTAGAGTCACAGGAAATAGAGAGGGAAATTCAGCTTACAATCTGCTTTTGCCAGTACAGAGAGTGGGATGAAGATGCTGTGATAGCATTATGTGTATAAAGGAGGTTTTTCACTTTACAGTACAGACGCAGCAGAGAGGAGCTCGACAGCAGGGAAGAACTGACACAGCCATGTATTAGAAAGAAGGCAGCTAGGGGCAGGGCCCTTGGAAATAAACTGACATATAGTTGAAATAGCATTGTACTGAGTTTATGGGTACCGAGTTGATTAACAGTGATGGATTCAAGACTGTGCTTCCAGGAGTTACAATTCCATTCCACTAATCCTAAAATCAATGATTACTAATAGAAATTAATGTCACTTATTGAACTACTTTTTACTTGTGACTGTAAAAAAAAAACTGTGCTGTGCAATGAAAAGTCAACAACTCAGCATGAAAATGTTACTAGCTTTTATCATTGTTTGAAATGTGAAATATACATTTGGTTACCGTCTATAGTCCAGGCTAACCGTGCATATAGAAAATTATCACAAAAGGGTTACAATTTGAAGCTGCAGCTTCCTGGAAATCCCATTGAAATTCTGTCTTTATCAGCTCTCAAGGGGAGAGAATCAGAAAACTAACAGAGGGATGGGGTTTCCAATCTCAGCTAATTCTGCTGATATCTGTGTGTAGCTGTCTGTACACGTATCTATCTATTTATATCTATTTTTCAGTGTATCTATCTAAAATATGCCTAATTACCCAATTGTCTGTTTTTTGCTTTTCACCGTGTTAGCAAAAATGATGTTCCCTATAATATTCTAAAGTAAAAAGAAGAGAATATATTTTAAAAAAAGAGGGGTAACCCTATTGCTGCTCACTCCACAGGACTCTCCATGATGCCTTAAAATATCATATCAACTTTGTCTTCGTCTTAAAATATCATATCAACTTTGTCTTCATCTTAAAATATCATATCAACTTCGTCTTGCTTTTTTTTTTTTCTTTCAAAAGGTGGAATCTTACTTCAACTATGCCTAATGCCTCGTACACACGACCATTTTTTCCGACGAGAAAACTGCTATGAGAGCTTTTCGTTTTTCCGACGGGAAAACTGCCGGGCAAAAAAAGAGATCAGGATCTAATTTTTCCTGTCAGGCCAAAAATTAGAGCGGGAAAACCGTTCGTCTGTATGGTTTTCCGACGGGCAGAAAACCGTGCATGCTCAGAATCAAGTATGAGATGGGAGCGCTCTTTCTGGTAAATACAGAGCATAAATACAGAGCACCCACACCTTCACTGCTGGTGCATTCCTTGCTGGTTTGTCATGGTGGGAGGTTGACTCTGTCAAGTAAGTTACACTCTATACTACCTGTTTTAATGATATTATGCAACACTGCCCTTTAGTGCAGGGATATGCAATTAGCGGACCTCCAGCTGTTGCAGAACTACAAGTCCCATGAGGCATAGCAAGACTTTGACAGCCACAAGCATGACACCCAGAGGCAGAGGCATGATGGGACTTGTAGTTTTTGGAACAGCTGGAGGTCCGCTAATTGCATATTCCTGCTTTAGTGGATCTCTATAGATATGGCTTTTATGTGTTTACTAAACTATCACCCTTATGTTCGGGTACTCCCTAGTTTTGGATTTAGTTATTCAAACTTATTTGTTTATATTATTGTCTATATGAACAAATATCAAACAACAAAAAATATCATTATATTGATATATTTTTTGTTTCTTAACATAATTCAATCAAATGATGTTATTTGACTTATTATGAATATACAGACATATCCTGTCATTTTTAAGATAAACTGGAATGAGTAAATCAGCATAATTTTAATAGGATAATGATATAGTGTATATATGTGATCTAGCCACCCCCCCTTTTTATTTCTTATTTTCTTTATAATATTAATTTAAATAATTCTATAAATACTTTTTTTAAAAGATCAGAGGTTAAAATTAAGGCTAGATTAATCCCAATAGTAATGTTATACTTTTCTCTATTCCTGTAGTAATACAGTGTACTGTTTGACTGCGGATATTATTAGGTCTTTTACGGATCTCATATACTCAGGTACATATATATAACCTTTCATTATCCTTTATCAATTTTTTTTTAAACATATAAACTGTTATTGTAGTAAATCTCTACTTTTTCTATATAATACATATCATTTAGCCCCATCGGGGTACAATCCATTATTTGTATTTATTCTTTTTATATTCTTAGGGACCTCTATCCCAGTCCCAGTATATCTCTTCTGGTTCATCCACCGGCTTCTCGATCTTTGGAATAATTTCTCCCTAACAGGGATGAACACCTGTTCCTTATAAATGTCCTTCTCAAACCTGCATTAAGGCCGGGTTCACACTGGGGCGACAAACGCTCCGACATTGGGAGCTTATGTCGCATGACGTGTGAAAATCAATGTTTCCCTATGGGAGCCGTCTTAACTGGTCCGACACATGTCGGTCCGACTTTGAAAATGCTCCCTGTACTACTTCGGCCCAACTTTGATCCGACTTCAGCCCATTGACTATCATTGAAGTCGGATCAAAGTCAGACCGCAGTCTTGCATGATCCGACTTTGGCATGCGACTTGTGCTGTGCTGCTCTTGAGGGGAAACTCCAGGCCAAATTTTAAATAAAAAACCGCCATGGGTTCCCCTCCAGGAGCATATCAGGCCCTTGGGTCTGGTCTGGATTTGAAGGGGAACCCCTACGCCGGACGAGACGACGGGAAGACCGGGCCTCTCCGCTAGCAAAAGAGCTGGAAGAAGATAGCGGAGGCCCGGCGGAAGAAAGAACCGGAGAGCAAGAGAAGAACCGGAGAGCGGGAGAAGAAGAAGGCGACGGAGAAGACCGGGCCCCGCTAGCAAAAGATCTGGAAGAAGATAGCGGAGGCCCGGCAGAAGAAAGAACTGGAGAGCGCGGAGACGACACCGGAGACCCCCGGAGCTGTCTCGTCCCCCCCTCTTCCCCTGCGGCCTGCCAGGTTGCGTGCTTGGATAAGGGTCTGGTTTGGACCTTGGGGGAGACCCCCATGCTGTTTTTTCGGCGTAGAGGTTCCCCTTCAAATCCAGACCAGACCCAAGGGCCTGGTATGCTCCTGGAGGGGGAACCCATGCCGTTTTTTTATTTAAAATTTGGCGTGGAGTTCCCCCTCAAGATTCATACCAAACACAGTGCCTGCTATTGGCGGGGATCCAAGTCGGATCCCCGTTCATTGAAAGTCGGACATATGTCGGCTTCATGTCGCGGGGCAAAGTCGGATCTAAAGTAGGACGGCTGTCGTGTCGCACTAGTGTGAACCCAGCCTTATTGTATATTCTGATACCCACTTCTTGCTTGACTGGCAACCTCATTGACAGAACCCAGCGTGCTGTTTATATTTTCAATGCTTTTAAAAAATCGCATCCAATTAAATATTCATCATACTTCTACTACATTTATAATACGTAAGTGAATAATTACATGTATATATTTCATATATAAAGAAAACTTTTTGTATATAATTGATAATAATGTTCTAAATGCATGTAATTAACTTTATGTATTTTTATGCTTAGATGAACTAATTGTCCTTCTCTACACAGCCCTGAAGAAGGTTTCCCTGAAACGCGTCGGGTATAAAGAAGGTTTTCATGTATTTACCTATATGGTGACAATCTTTGGAACTGTACATTTTAATTAAATATTTCATTTTTTGATAAATATGTATAATTGTGAATAAAAATTATTTTTTACTTCAATATCCCGTATATTTGGAATTAATACTATTAGTGCCTTAAAAGTCCACCCAGGGGAACCCCCTTTTTCTTTTTCTTTTCTCAACTAGCATTCGTAATGGAGATATCACATTCATCACGCTGTAACGGACTGAAAAGCACGAAGACTGAAAAGCGCGAATCGTCTCTCACCAAACTTTTACTAACACGAGGATCAGCAAAAGCAGCCCAAAGGGTGGCGCCATTGGAATGGAACTTCCCCTTTATAGTGCCGTGGTACGTGTTGTACGTCACTGCGCTTTGGATGGGCGGACTTTTGTCTGAGCCTGTGTATGCAAGGCAGGCTAAGAGGAATTCTGTCGGGAAAACCGTCGGTATATTATCCGACGGAAAAAACGCTTGTGTGTACTAGGCATAAGCCTTTTTCTGACACTTGTTGCTTACAAGTTAAAATCAGTATTTTTTTGCTAAAAAATTACTTAGAACCCCCAAACATTATATATATATATATATATATATATATATATTAGCAGAGACCCTAGAGAATAGGATGGAAAGGGACCTGGGGGTCCTAGTAGATGATAGGCTTAGCAATGGCATGCAATGCCAAGCTCCTGCTAACAAAGCAAACAGAATATTGGCATTCATTAAAAAGGGGATTAACTCCAGAGAATAAATGATAATAATTATAATTCTTCCGCTCTACAAGACTCTGGTCCGGCCTCACCTGGAGTATGCTGTGCAGTTCTGGGCACCAGTCCTCAGGAAGGATGTACTGGAAATGGAGAGAGTACAAAGAATGGCAACAAAGCTAATAAAGGGTCTGGAGTATATTAGTTATGAGGAAAGGTTGCGAGCACAGAACTTATTCTCTCTGGAGAAGAGACGCTTGAGAGGGGATATGATTTCAATTTACAAATACCGTACTGGTGACCCCACAATAGGGATAAAAAAATTGCGGAAGGGAGTTTAACAAGACACGTGGCCACTCATTAAAATTCGAAGAAATTAGGTCTAACCTTAAACTACGTAGAGGGTTCTTTACTGTCAGAGCGGCAAGGATGTGGAATTCCCTTCCAAGGGGCGGTGGTATCAGTGGGGGGGCATCAATGGTTTCAAGAAACTATTAGATAAGCACATGAACGACCACAACATACAGGGATATACAAGGTAATACTGACATATAATCACACACATAAGATGATTGTCTTTTGTTCAACCTCACCTAGTATGTAACTATGTAACTCGTGTTACATAGTTACATGTGCTCGTTGCAACATTTTGTCACAATGTATTTGCGCAGCGGTCTTTCAAATGCAATTTTTTGGGAAGAAATACACTTTCATGAATAAAAAAACAAAACAAAAAACAGTAAAGTTAGCCCAATGCTTTTGATAATAAGAAAAGTGATGTTACGCAGAATAAATAGATACCCAACATATCATGCTTTAAAATTGTGCACATTCATGGAATGGTGACAAACTACGGTACTTAAAAATCTCCATAGGCGACATTTTATAACATTATACAGGTTACCTAATTAAAGTAATAGAGGAGGTCTTGCGTGATAATTTTTTCTCTTGTTCTAACAATTGCGCCGAAAACTCACATGTGTGGTTTTTAACACTGTTTACATTTGTGGGTGTGACTTATGTATGTGTTCGCGTTTGCGCACGAGCACAGAGGGATGGGGTACTTTAAAAATAAAAAATAAATCTTATTTTATTTTATTTTTACACTGTCCCTTTAAATTTTGTATTCCTTTTATTGCTTTCACAAGGAATGTAAACATCCCTTGTGACAGTAAAAGGCAGTGACAGGTACTCCTTATGGAGAGATCTGGGGTCTATAAGACTCCAGATCCCTTCTTTGCACTTAAGAGCATTCAAATGTATTTAATTAGATTTTTACACTGTCCCTTAAAATTTTTTATCACTTTTATTGCTGTAACAAGGAATGCAAACATCCCTTGTGACAGTAATCGACAGTGGCAGGTAATCTTTATAGAGAGATCTGGTGTCTATAAGACCCCATATCCCTCCTTTGCACTTAAAAGTAGGGTTGAGCGAACCCGAACTGTAAAGTTCGGGTTCGTACTGGACTTTTGGGTTTTTGGTATCCGGACCCGAACAATGTACTGTATGTTTGGGTTCGGTGTTCGGCAATGTAATGGTGCATTTTAAAAAGCTGCAGGGCAGCCAATCAACATTTGTTTAACTCGTGTGCCCTTAGAAGCCATCACAGCCATGCCTACTAATGGCATGGCTGTGATTGGCCAGTGCAGCATGTGACCCAGCCTCTATATAAGCTAGAGGCACATAGCACAGCACGTCACTCTGCTTCAGTTAGTGTAGGGAAAGGTTGCTGGTGCTGCTGCTTTGAGGGAGAGAATTAGATAGGAGTCCTGATTCAGAAATCAAATTACTCAGCGATCTACCTTGCTTTTGTTGTGCGGGTGCAGTGCACAATCTTTTTATCCTGCCCTGAGCCCAGTGCCAGAGAAAAGATAACTTTTATCCGGGCATTTTATGCAAGCTCAGTGCACCAGCACTGCATATGTTACTGTGAGATACACACTTTAGATACTGTTCTCCTATTCTGCTATTCAAAAAAAATAAAAAATTTAGGGCAATAAAATATTTTTTGGTGCATTTTCTGCATATCTGTACATGTGAAGTACACACTTTAGATACTGTTCTCCTATTCTGCTCTTCAAAAAAATAATAATTTAGGGCAAAAAAACATTTTTTGCTGCGTTTTCTGCCATAAAAAATTATTTTGGTGCATTTTCTGCATATCTGTACATGTGAGATACACACTTTATATACTGTTCTCCTATTCTGGTATTTAAAAAAATAATAATTTAGGGCAAAAAAAGATTTTGGTGTGTTTTCTGGCCAAAAAATTTTTTTGCTGCATTTTCTGCATATCTGTATGTGTGAGATACAAACTTTAGATACTGTTCTCCTATTCTGCTCTTCAAAAAAATAATAATTTAGGGCAAATAAAAAATAATTGGTGCGTTTTCTGCCCAAAAAAATATTTTTGGTGCATTTTCTGCATATCTGTGCATGTGAGATACACACTTTAGATACTGTTCTCCTATTCTGCTATTCAAAAAACAAATGATTTAGGGCAAAAAAAAAAATTTTGGTACGTTTTGTGGGCAAAAATTTTTTTTTGGTGCATTTTCTGCATATCTGTACGTGTGAGATACACACTTTAGATACTGTTCTCCTATTCTGCTCTTCAAAATGTTTTTTATTTAGGGCACAAAAAAAAATTTGGTGCATTTTCTAACCCCAAAAAATTTTGGGGTGCATTTTCTGCATATCTGTACGTGTGAGATACACACTTTAGGTAGTGTTCTCCTATTCTGCTATTCAAAAAAAAAAAAAAAATTTAGGGCAAAAAATATTTTTTTGCTGCATTTTCTGTATATCTCGTGTTGCTCTATTCTGCTATTCAAAAAACACCCATTCAGGGCAAGATCCTAAATTGTAGAAATATGAGGAGACCGTCAAATAAGGGACGTGGCCCTGGTTGTGGTGCTGCTGGTGGAGCTCCTGTTGCAGGGAGAGGACGTGGTCGATCTGTGCCAGCTACACGCACAAGTGAAACACCTTCCTCAGGTGCGAGTAGGCGAAAGAGCCTGCAGCGGTATTTGGTCGGGCCTAATGCGGCTCTACGAATGTTGAGGCCAGGCCCAGGACAAGTACAGGCGATAGTAGATTAGGTTGCTGACAGTGCCTCCAGTTCCTTCACATTGTCTCCCACCCAGTCTACTGCTGAAAGATCAGAGTTGGCACCTGTAGCCGATGTCCATCAGTCTTTCACCTCACATCCTTGCAAATCAGCCAAGCAGTCTGAGCCCCAAGTCATGCAGCAGTCTCTTCTGTGCAGAATAGACATGTATACCGGCCTTACCCAGCCATTGTTGTATTTTTGATCTTTCTCACTCCTTTGGGGTGTACCCTAATTTAAAAAAAAAATTAAATTAAAAACAGTGTTGGCTACCTCGTCCTCCTACACTGCCGCTTCTATCTACACCGCCACATCCACCGCCACCTCAACCTCCTACTCCATATGGACCTCGTCCTCCTAGGTCAAGATTATTATTTTTTATTTTTATGTATTTTATGTTATTTTAAGTTATTTCCCTATCCATGTTTGTTTGCAGAGCACTTGCCATGCTCTTAACAATATTTTGCTGCCATTTGCAGCCCTCTAGCCCTTTCCATTACTTTTTTAAAGCCACTTTAGTCCTCAAAAGTTCGGGCCCTTATTGACTTCAATGGGGTTCGGGGTCAAGTTCGGGTCCCGAACTCGAACTTATTTCCAAAGTTCGGCCAAACCCATCGAACCCGAACATCCAGGTGTCCGCTCAACCCTACTTAAAAGCATTCAAAACGCAGAAATTGGCTGTTTTGAATGCTGTAATTTTTTTTCAATCTGGCGCCTTTAAAGTGGTTGTACGCCCTGTACAAGCACTTTTACCTACAGATAAGCCTAGATTAAGGCTTACCTGTAGGTCCTGGAAATATATCCTAAACCTCCACGGTTTAAGGTGCATGCGCCAATGTCTACGGCGCATGCGCCAATGTCTACGGTGCAGGCGCACTTTAGAAACGGCGATCGTGCCGTTTCTAAAAGGGTCATGCCGTGAATGGCGGGATTGACGTGATGCGACAACAGCCAGTCACAGAGCCGGAGTTTGCGGCCCCGGAAGGAAGAGGGGTGAAGGTGGACGCTCGCTGCCAGTGGGGACAGCGGTGACATCGCAAGCTTCGTTTTCAGGTAAGTGACACATAATGGGCTACTGTGCGATGCATTGTGCTTTACCTTTGCAGGGAAATAAAGAGGAAGTAAAAGCCACCATAGATACGAGACCCGATCAAAGGCAACTCCGGCATTGTTCGGGTCTCTGGCCTCCTGTTGGGACGGGCGAGCCGCAGAAGGCGGCAGGAGGGGAGGGCCGAGCTGTTATCATAAGAAAGCCATCCGTCGGCTCTAAAAAACTGTACCAGGGTGATGCCTGCAGCTGCAGGCATTACCCTGGTACAACCCCTTGAAGCCTAAGGCCGCATATTTGCGTTACGTTGGCCTCAAGGGGTTAAGCTTAAAGGACCCTGTTTGGATATCAACATGGGAGGTGTTATTGCTGACTTGTTTGAAGTTAAAGGCTTTCCTATTGCTTATTTACTTCTTGAAATGTCAGGACACATGATTTTGAGTTACTGACTTGCCAATAGTAAAGGAAGAATAAAGTAAACAGCCTTGGAGCTTGCACTCAAAAAAAAACAAGTTTGCAAAGTGATGTCCCATATTTCAATCCCTTTATATCATGGCCTTTAAGTGCAGAAAATTATCTCAATCTGTAAATAAATAATACATATTGTGTATTTTCTATAAGGAAGATTATAGGTTTCCTTTTCACATGCTTAAAAATGGTATATGAAAGCAGTGGTGTGCCATCTAGGGACAGAATGAGACAGAATTCTTCCTAGGTTCCTCAAATGATTCTTGCCACAATATACATCAAGTCAGTGCAGTAATGGGAAATCTGCATCTTTTCCTCCAGTATCCATAAAAGCAAGACTCTGTGCTGGCAGAACAGTCTAATTATTGCCTGGGTTGGAACAGAAAGGGGGATTAACCACTTCAGCCCCGGAAGGATTTACCCTGTTAAGGACCAGGCCATTTTTGTGATACAGCACTGCGTCGCTTTAACTGACAATTTTGATGTACTTTTTTTCCCACAGATAGAGCTTTCTTTTGGTGGTATTTGATTACCTCTGCGGTTTTAATTTTTTGCGCTATAAACAAAAAAAGAAGACATTTTTGAAACAAAAACAATACTTTTTACTTTTTGCAATAAGAAATATCCAAAAAGCAAACAAAAAAAAAATGTCTTCATCAGTTTAGGCCAATATGTATTCTACATAAAAAAATCGCAATAAGTGTATATTGATCGGTTTGCGCAAAATTTTTAGATTATAAAATTATAGCATCTACAAAATAGGGGATAGATTTATGGCATTTTTATTATTTTTTTATTTTTTTTGCTAGTAATGGCGATGATCAGCGATTTTTAGCAGGACTGCGACATTGCAGCGGACAGATCGGAAACTTTTGACACTTTTTTGGGATCAGTGACATTTATACTGCGATCAGTTCAATGAAAATGCACTGATTACTGTATAGATGACACTGGCAGGGAAGGGGTTAACATTTGGGGTGATCAAGGGGTTAAATGTGTTCCCTGGGAGGTGTGTAGGGGGAGGGGACTGACTGGGAGTAGAAAGAGATCGCTGTTCTTGATCCCTAGGAACAGACGATCACTCTGTACTTCCCTATCAGAACGGGGATCTGTTTGTTTACATTGACAGATCCCTGTTCTGGCTCTCTGTGGAGCGATCGCAGGTGGCCATCGCGGCCACCGGCCACGCGCATAAGCTCCCCCCGTGCAGCAGCGCCTGCTATAGTCCTTAAAGGGACTAGGGTTGCCACCTCATCACTTTAAACCCGAACACATATTAATTACACAGGTTCTGAGGCTGATTAATATGGTAATTAAACTCACTTGGTGCCTTACCTGCATTTAATTAGCCCCAGAACCTGAGTAATTCAAAGGTGTTTGGGTTTAAAGGGATGAGGTGGCAACCCTAAAAGGGACTGACGTATAGCTACGCCAATTCGCGGGAACGAACCGACCTGTCACAGTATAATGACAGCGGCTGGTCGGCATGTGGATAATTTAGGTCACTGATCTATACTCTGCATATTTGCTGACAAATTCATGTCATTGACCTATATATATATATATATATATATATATATATATATATATATATATATATATAACTACTTATGTAACTATCTGTGAGTGCTGTCTTGCAAAACTCTGGAAAGCAGTATAGAGGCAGCACTACCACCGCCGCTCCTCCTTTCAGGGATCAGAAGATTGGAGGCATCTTGGTCATTAGAGGGGATCCTGCTTCCATCAACAATTTGAGTTCTTACTAAGGCCCCTTTCACACTGAGGCGTTTTTACCGCGTTTTCGCGGTAAAAATAGCGCTGTAATAACGCCTGAAATAATCCTGCCCCAGCATTCTCAATGTGAAATCTCTGAGGGCTTTCACATTGAGGCGTTTTGCTGGCTGGGCGTTGAAAAAAATCCTGCAAACAGCTTTTTTAGAGCAACTTTAGGGCGCATAAAATAGCGCTGTAAAAACGCCTATCCCCATTGAAATGAATGGGATTCGTGGTAAAAACGTGGTAAAAACGCATAGGCATAAGCGTTATGTTAAAAAATAGCGCTAACGCCTATGCGTTTTTACCGCGAACGCATAGGCGTTAGCGCTATTTTTACCGCGATCGTGGTAAAATCGCGGTAAAAAATGTCATTTTTTTTTGCGTTTTTTCAACGCCTCAGTGTGAAAGGGGCCTTAGTACCTCCTCAAATGCTGCATTTTGGGCTTTCTTTGGGATGGCGGCAGTAGACCGCAAGTTTTACCATTGCATCCAGGATCTAATGGGTGGCCATCAATGGCGGCTGGCGCTCAAAATCTTTGGGGGGCGCAAACAAACTGAAAAAAAATCAATTGCAGCTACTGTGCCATCAAACGCAGCCACTGTGCCATCAAACACAGCCACTGTGCCCAACAAACGCAGCCACTGTGCCAACGCAGCCACTGTGCCATCAAACTAAGCCACTGTGCCATCAAACGCAGCCACTGTGCCATCAAACGCAATCACTGTGCCATCAAATGCAGCCACTGTGCCATCAAACGCAGCCACTGTGCCATCAAATGCAGCCACTGTACCCATAAATTGCCACCATTGTGCCCATCAAACGCAGCCACTGTGCCATCAAACGCAGTCACTGTGCCATCAAATGCAGCTAATGTGCCAAACGCAGCCACTGTACCCATAAATTACAACCACTGTGCCCATCAAACGCAGCCACTGTGCCCATCAAACACAGCCACTGTGCCCATCAAACGCAGCCACTGTGCCCACCAATTGCTGACAGTGTGCCCATCAATTTCTGCCAGTTTGCTTATCAATTGCCGCTACTGTGCCCCATCAGATGCTGTCAGTGTGCCCATCAATTGCATCTACTGTGCCCCATCAGATGCCGCCAGTGTGCCCCATCAGCTGCCACCAGTGTGCCCCATCAGATGCCGCCAGTGTGCCCCATCGGATGCTGCCTGCACTTACCTGTCTCGGAGCTGGTCAGCGGTGGTGTCCTGCATGTCTTCTTCCATCCTATCTCAGGCATCCAATCACAGCGCCTGACGTTTCAGCCAATCAGGTGACTGGTAACAGACCCGGCAACCTGATTGGCTGAGAGGCGGATTCAGTGTTAGCAAAGAGAATTCCTTTGCTTTGCTAACACACAGCTGAGTGAACAGCGAACGCCCAGCATGGCGCCTGCTGTTCACATTTATGGGCGCCTATTAGAGCCTATGGCTCTAATCAGGCGCTTCCAAAAAACACCCCCGTCTGTGTAATTCAGGTGACGGACACCTGAATAGGGGGTGTCAGCGGCAACCATAGATACATGAATCTATCTATGGTAATAGAGCGGTGCAGGAGAGAGGGGGCGGCACTCCTTCACCCTTTATGGACAGTGGTCTCTCTTTTCGATTACCAAAATCCTAGGATCATTGTGCAGGAATATGAGCATAAATTACCACATTTGCCCCAAATTTCCTGCAGCAGAGGACCTCAAGTCTCCAGTGTTGATGACGACAATAATGTCCCCAACAATTTTGACCCACCCAGGTACAACTTCTAAGGTTAGGGAAGGGCAAAATGTCCTCCATTCAGTCTGCCAGAATTCCTCTTTACCACCAGCATCCCAGCTCTTCTCCTCTTTGTATTTCTCCTCTGCCCCCTGCTGCCTTTGCCTTGCAGAGGTGGATCCATCTGGCCATAAAACACCAGCAAAAAGTCCTCCTCTTCCACCTGATGCTGTGCCTCTAATGCAAAGTTTATAAGGCCAAATAGTCTGCCCTAGGGATGGGCCCGGTGCTCGATTCGAACCCATGTTCGAATCGAGCATCGGGCGTTCGCTCGCTCGTCGAGCCCAGAACTATTTGGGCCGTTCGCATCACATTCGTGTGATGCGAGCGGCCCCGCAATGCATTGCGGCCGGCGCGGCCGGCGCAGTGCATTGCTGGCTGATGATTGGCCAAGCATGCACTGTGACCCCGCATGCTTGGCCAATCACAGCGCCCGAAACTCGGAGAGCAATAATTGGCTACAGGCAGGACGGCTGTAGCCAATTACAGCTCAGGGGCTTTAGTACACGCCCCACCATTTAAAAGGCCGCCACGCCATCGGCCCCTGTCACATGAGTTCCGGCTTTAGGAGAGATTAGTCTGCTGATTCTGTCTTTGCTTGATACTGAAAGATTTGCTCTTCTTTGCTAAACCATTGGCTATTTCTTTGCTAAACCATTGCTACCTAAGTCATTGATCGTTCATTGCTGCTGATTGCACAGTTAGTGTGTTATTAGCTGCTGCTGGGGATTAGTCTGGTGCGTGCTTACTGTTAGTACAGTATTGCAGTAGTACCAACCGCAGTGCTGTTAGCACAGCATTGCACCCCAACAGCACCCATAGGACTTCTAGTGTGTTAGTGGCAGCAAACAGAGCTCCTATATTTTCTTCTCAGCAGCACCCATAGGACTTCTAGTGTGTTAGTGGCATCACACAGAGCTCCTATATTTTCTTCTCAGCAGCACCCATAGGACTTCTAGTGTGTTAGTGGCAGCAAACAGAGCTCCTATATTTTCTTCTCAGCAGCACCCATAGGACTTCTAGTGTGTTAGTGGCAGCAAACAGAGCTCCTATATTTTCTTCTCAGCAGCACCCATAGGACTTCTAGTGTGTTAGTGGCAGCAAACAGAGCTCCTATATTTTCTTCTCAGCAGCACCCATAGGACTTCTAGTGTGTTAGTGGCAGCAAACAGAGCTCCTATATTTTCTTCTCAGCAGCACCCATAGGACTTCTAGTGTGTTAGTGGCAGCAAACAGAGCTCCTATATTTTCTTCTCAGCAGCACCCATAGGACTTCTAGTGTGTTAGTGGCAGCAAACAGAGCTCCTATATTTTCTTCTCAGCAGCACCCATAGGACTTCTAGTGTGTTAGTGGCATCACACAGAGCTCCTATATTTTCTTCTCAGCAGCACCCATAGGACTTCTAGTGTGTTAGTGGCAGCAAACAGAGCTCCTATATTTTCTTCTCAGCAGCACCCATAGGACTTCTAGTGTGTTAGTGGCAGCAAACAGAGCTCCTATATTTTCTTCTCAGCAGCACCCATAGGACTTCTAGTGTGTTAGTGGCAGCAAACAGAGCTCCTATATTTTCTTCTCAGCAGCACCCATAGGACTTCTAGTGTGTTAGTGGCAGCAAACAGAGCTCCTATATTTTCTTGTAAGCAGCACA
Organism: Rana muscosa; assembly: GCA_029206835.1. Taxonomy (NCBI): domain Eukaryota; kingdom Metazoa; phylum Chordata; class Amphibia; order Anura; family Ranidae; genus Rana; species Rana muscosa. The sequence continues at coordinate 336,072,811 of CM055117.1, forward strand.
CATAGTACCTATAGTGTGTTAGTGTCAGCACCCATAGGACCTACAGTGTGTTGTGAGCACACATAGGAGTTCTATTTTTTATACTATATACACTACCGACTACAATGGCTGGAAGACCGCCAAGGAGAGGCAGAGCGTGCCGAGGCAAGAACACAGGGCAGGCAGGCTCTGTTTCTAGAGACAACAGTGCTGGCCGTGGACGTGGTCGTGCATCGTCATCAGCACGTGGCCATGGGACACGCTTGTCTTTGTTTTCGGCAGCTGGACATGTGGAGCCGCATCATGCCGAAGGCTTGGTAGAATGGATGACCAAGCCCTCCTCATCCTCCTCATCCTCTCTCACCCAGGCTCAGGGTACTGGCAGAGCAGGTGCCAACGCGTACTCAATGGCATCATCAGCCACCCCTTCCCTAGACCCACCATGTCCTCCTGAGGAGTCCCCCGAACTGTTTGAGCACAGTGTTGGGTACATGCTCCAGGAGGATGCCCAACGATTCGAAGGCTCGGATGATGATACCCAGCTTGAGGAAGTCAGTAGTGTGCGCGCAGAGAGAGGGGATGCTGAAGGACAGCAATCTGGCAGTAGTGTTCCACCAGCTGCAGCTTACTGCCAGGTTTGCTCTAGTGGTGAAGAGGGAGGGGATGATGAGGTCACTGACTCCACGTGGGTGCCTGAAGGGAGAGAGGAGGAGGAGGAGGAGGATGCAGCGTCACATGTCCAACGAGGCAGGATGCCCCCTGGAGGCCAGCTAGAGGCCAGCACAGCAACTGTACCACACCGCAGAGCTCCGCCTGTGCAGGGCGCTGCCTCTGCACGTTATCACAAAAGTTCTTTGGTGTGGGCCTTTTTTGAGACGAGTGCATCAGATCGCACCACTGCTATTTGCAATATTTGTCTCAAGCGTATCTCGCGTGGCCAAAACATCAGCCGCTTGGGCACCACAAGCATGAGCAGACATATGTCGACCTGCCATGCAGCTCGTTGGCAAGCACACATAAAAGACCCACACCAAAGAACAAAGCGGACCTCTCCTTGCTCCTCATCAGCTGGGATCTCCATCCCCACTATATCTTCAGTCCTCTCTGAAAGCTGCTCTGAGAGGACTGAAGGTGTAGAATTAGGTGTGTCACAACCAAGTACTTGCAGTACACCGACGTCCGATTGTAGCAGGCAAATTTCCCTGCCCCAGCTGCTGGACCGTCGAAAGAAGTATACTCCCAGCCATCCACATGCCCAGCGGTTGAATGCTAGCTTGGCTAAATTGCTAGCACTTCAACTGCTGCCTTTTCAGTTGATAGACTCGGCCCCCTTCCGTGAGTTTGTTCAATGTGCGGTTCCTCAGTGGCAGGTTCCCAAACGCCACTTTTTCTCACGGAAGGCGATTCCGTCTCTCTACTGGCATGTGGAAGGCAATGTCCATGCCTCGCTGGACAGGGCGGTCAGCGGTAAGGTGCATATTACCGCTGACTCATGGTCCAGCAGGCATGGACAGGGACGTTATCTTTCTTTCACGGCCCATTGGGTCACTCTATTGGTAGCTGGGAGGGATGCAGGACAAGGTGCAGTAGTGTTGGAGGTTGTTCCGCCACCACGCCTCCAAAATGCTACTACTGGTTGTGACACACCTCTCTCCTCCACCCCCTCCTCTTCTTCTTCCTCCATGTCCTCTTCGAGTGCTCTGTCCTCGGAACCAGCGGTGCTCCGTAGGCGTACAAGGGGCTACGCGAGTACGCAGGCAAAAAGATGCCATGCCGTGCTTGCGCTGGTGTGTTTGGGGGACAGGAGCCACACTGGGCCAGAGGTTCTGGCAGCTCTGCAGGGGCAGGCCGAGAGGTGGTTGACGCCACGCCAGCTTAAGCCAGGAATGGTCGTTTCTGATAATGGCACCAACCTCCTCTCCGCCCTGCGACAGGGGCAGCTCACCCATGTGCCCTGTATGGCTCACGTCCTCAACCTGGTGGTGCAGCGGTTCTTGGGCAGGTTCCCAGGCTTACAGGATGTCCTGAGGCAGGCCAGGAAAGTCTGTGTGCATTTCCGCCGATCTTATAATGCCAGTGCTCGGCTGACTGAGCTGCAAAAGGAGCTGAACCTGCCCAAGAACCGCCTAATATGTGACATGCCCACCAGGTGGAACTCAACGTTGGCCATGCTGCAGCGACTGCACACGCAGCAGAGGGCCATCAATGAGTACCTTTGCGACTACGGCACCAGGACAGGGTCAGGGGAGCTTGGCTTTTTTTCCCCACGCCAGTGGAGCATGATCAGGGATGCATGCACTGTCCTCTCACCATTTGAGGAGGCCACGAGGATGGTGAGCAGTGACAGTGCATGCATCAGTGACACTGTACCTCTTGTCCACCTGTTGGAGCATACGCTGCGTGGGATAATGGACAGGGCACTTGAGGCAGAACAGAGGCAGGAAGAGGAGGACTTCCTTGTCTCTCAAGGCCCCCTTTATCCAGACAATGTTCCTTCTGTCCCACCCATCACACAGGAAGAGGAGGAGGAGGAGGAGGAGGATTGTGTGAGCATGGAGGTGGAGCCTGGCACTCAGCATCAGCAGCAGCAGTCTTTTAGGGATGATGTACAGTCCCAACAAACCAGTGGACTTGTACGTGGCTGGGAGGAGGTGGCTGGCGATCATGTCATCCTCAGTGACCCAGAAGACTCCGGACCGAATGCCTCAGCTAACCTACGCTGCATGGCCTCCCTGATCCTGCAAAGCCTGCGGAAGGATCCTCGTGTTCTTCGGATCAAGGAGAGTGACCATTACTGGCTGGCCACTCTCCTTGATCCACGGTACAAGGGTAAGGTTGCGGACCTTATCTTGCCGTCGCAGAGGGAGCAGAGGATGAGACATCTCAGGGAGGCCTTGCAGAAAGGTCTGTGCAACGCGTTCCCAGAAACTGGGAGGTTACAAACTCCTGGTCTTGGACGACAAGTTGCTGAGGCTTCGGTCAGTAGCAGAAGGAGCGGTGGGGAAGGTGGACGTCTGACCGATGCGTTCAGACAATTTTTTAGTCCGCAGCCCCAAGGTATGATCGGTTCCAGCAACCATCGCCAGCGTCTGATATACATGGTGCAGGAATACCTAGGGGCAAGGTCAGACTTGGACACCTTTCCCACCGAAAATCCTCTGGCTTACTGGGTCCTGAGGATGGATCACTGGCCAGAGCTTGCACAGTATGCAATTGAGCTACTGGCCTGTCCTGCATCCAGCGTTCTTTCCGAACGCACATTCAGTGCTGCTGGAGGATTTGTCACCGATCATAGGGTGCGCCTGTCCACCGACTCGGTTGATCGACTGACCTTCATAAAAATGAATCAGTCTTGGATCACCACCAGCTACCAGACACCTGAAGCGGATATAACGGAATAATTTATAATGTCACATCCCTTCAAGACTGCCTATGCTGATGCTGAGTGACTGTCCTGTTATGTTCACTGACTATCCTCTTCCTCCTCCTCAATGATCCATGCCACCACACCAGTGCCTAAGGCACAATTTTTCAGCCCCTGTATTACAGGGGCGTGTAATTACAATTTTTTAAAAAGATGCTTCGCAACAGGTGTGACTGCTGTGCTCAGAGTACAGTATCTGTGAGGGGTTGCAGTGTTGTGGCACCAGCACCAGTGCCTAAGGCACAATTTTTCAGCCCCTGTTGGGGCGTGTAATTACAATTTTTAGGCAATGCTTTGCAACAGGTCTCATTGCTGTGCTCAGAGTACAGTATCTGTGAGGGGTTGCAGTGTTGTGGCACCAGCACCAGTGCCTAAGGCACAATTTTTCAGCCCCTGTATAACAGGGGCGTGTAATTAAATTTTTTTAAAAAGATGCTTCGCAACAGGTGTGACTGCTGTGCTCAGAGTACAGTATCTGTGAGGGGTTGCAGTGTTGTGGCACCAGCACCAGTGCCTAAGGCACAATTTTTCAGCCCCTGTTGGGGCGTGTAATTACAATTTTTAGGCAATGCTTTGCAACAGGTCTCATTGCTGTGCTCAGAGTACAGTATCTGTGAGGGGTTGCAGTGTTGTGGCACCAGCACCAGTGCCTAAGGCACAATTTTTCAGCCCCTGTATAACAGGGGCGTGTAATTACAATTTTTTAAAAAGATGCTTCGCAACAGGTGTGACTGCTGTGCTCCAAGTACAGTATCTGTGAGGGGTTGCAGTGTTGTGGCACCAGCACCAATGCCTAAGGCACAATTTTTCAGCCCCTGTTTAACAGGGGCGTGTAATTACAAATCTTGATCTAATAGTTCACAGCAGGGCCCATTCCTGCGCCCACCAAGAGTAACTATGAGGGCCTACAGTCTTGTGGCAACACCGTCCACCACCACCACCACCACCAAAGGCCCAATTTTTCTGCCCTGTTCAACAGGTGCATGCAATTACAAATCTTGATCTAATAACTCACAGCAGGGCCCATTCCTGCACCCACCAAGAGTAACTGTGAGGGCTTACAGTCTTGTGGCAACACCGTCCACCACCACCACCACCACCACCAAAGGCCCAATTTTTCTGCCCGGTTCAACAGGTGCATGCAAGTACAAATCTTGATCTATTAACTCACAGCAGGGCCCATTCCTGTGCCGACCAGTCTTGTGGCTACACCAACATCTAATAGGGCAAATTTCTGCAGAGTATATACGGCAGGCCCCTACTTTCAAACATCCAACTTACAAACGACTCCTACTTGCAAACGGCAAGAGAAAACAGGAAGTGAGAGGAAATCTACCCCTAGGAAGGAAAATTCTATCCTGTTAGATTTAATTTGGGAAAAAGGTATCTCCTCTCTACTGATGCTTTATCACCAATCCTTGTTTCAATTAAAACCCCACTTTTCCAAAAACATTTGTCATTGGGACGGAAAGTGAGGTGACATGTTCTGAACAGATGTGCAAAGACAGCAAATGTTACAGGGGTGATAACCCCTCCCTATGTTCTCCAAAAAGCTTAAAAATTGATTTTTTTGGGATGTAGCTACACTTCATAATGTACCTGTTCAGATTCTACTTAAGAACAAACCTACAGTCCATGTCTTGTTTGCACCACCTATATACTGCTGTTCAGAGTATATAGGGTTGTAGGTATAGGGTTTTATTTTGGGTGCGGGGTCCCCCTTAGTATCCATACAAGACCCAAAGGGGCTGGGGTGGGGGGGGGGTGATGGGGTAGCCATGCCATTTTTCTCAAGGATTTTCAGCCATATGGCGGCCAGGACAAGACATGACATTAAAGCCGCAAGTGGTTTTAAATGGCTTCTTTTTTTCCTTTACAAATGTCATTTTGTGCAAGGACAGTTCTAAACACGGGAAACACATGCCACTTCACAGGCATACTTTAGACACCCCCCAGGTACCATATTTAAAGGAAAATTTCACTTTTTTTTTTTCACTTTATGCATCATTAAAATGACTGCTCCCGAAAAAACTTTAGTTTTTAAAATTTCTTTTTGCATTGATATATGTCCCCTGGGGCAGGACCCGGGTCCCCAAACCTGTTTTATAACATTAACATGCATATTGGCCGTTGTAATTAGCAATTTTGATTTCGAACGTTCGCGTCCATTATAACGAATAGGGTTCGAAAATTCGCGCAAACTTTCGGTCCGTTCGAAGGTTCTGGTGCGAACCGAACCCGGGGGTGTTCGGCTCATCCCTAGTCTGCCCTATAGGATGGAGAGGCATTGTATCACAAATCCCCACCTCGTCATTATTTTGGTTGTGCCTTCAAAAGATCCTAAAATGCTTCACGCATCATGAATAACGAGTCAGAACCTGTGTTTATACTATAATTACATAGGTACTCATTGATGACATGCTACAGTATAGCTAACATTAAGCCCCAGCTCATGTTGCCGCTGCATTTCTGCCAAGCAATTGCCAAGTATGACTACCTAAAGTGACCACTAGGGATGAGCTTCGTGTTCGAATCGAACATACGTTCGACTTGAACATCGGCTGTTCGATCGTTCGACGAAGATCGAACGATTTGGGCCGTTCGCGCCAAATTCGAGTGACGCGAACGGCCCACAATGCACTACGCCATCACAGTGTCATCCAGGCACTGTGATTGGCCAAGCATGCACTGTGACCCCGCATGCTTGGCCAATCACAGCGCCGGCAGCGAGGAGAGCAATGATTGGCCACAGGCAGGATGCCTGTGGCCAATTATTGCTGAGGGTGTTTAGTACACGCCCCACACTATAAAAGGCCGCCAGCACGGCGGCCTAGTGTAGTGTGTTCCGGAGCAGGGATAGAGCAGCATAGGCAGGGACAGTGACTTTTATTTCTTTCTTGCTTAACCTGGATTCCTTTAGTTTAGGGAAAGAGAAGGATAGGTAGGGAGAGTGTCAGTGTGTTTTGTGCTTGTGCTATAGTGTGCTTAAAAAAAACATTTTTTCTAGGGACAGAAAACTGTAGGTAGGGAGAGTGTCAGTTTCTTTCACTGTGTAAGTCCTTGTTTCTAGGGACCTGGAAGGACAGTGAGTGAATTCTCCTTGTGCTATATTGTGCTTAAAAAAAAAATTTTTCTAGGGACAGAAAACTGTAGGTAGGGAGAGTGTCAGTTTCTTTCACTGTGCAAGTCCTTGTTTCCAGGGACCTGGAAGGACAGTGAGTGAATTCTCCTTGTGCTATATTGTGCTTAAAAAAAAACATTTTTTCTAGGGACAGAAAACTGTAGGTAGGGAGAGTGTCAGTTTCTTTCACTGTGCAAGTCCTTGTTTCTAGGGACCTGGAAGGACAGTGAGTGAATTCTCCTTGTGCTATATTGTGCTTAAAAAAAACATTTTTTCTAGGGACAGAAAACTGTAGGTAGGGAGAGTGTCAGTTTCTTTCACTGTGTAAGTCCTTGTTTCTAGGGACCTGGAAGGACAGTGAGTGAATTCTCCTTGTGCTATATTGTGCTTAAAAAAAAACATTTTTTTCTAGGGACAGAAAACTGTAGGTAGGGAGAGTGTCAGTTTCTTTCACTGTGCAAGTCCTTGTTTCTAGGGACCTGGAAGGACAGTGAGTGAATTCTCCTTGTGCTATATTGTGCTTAAAAAAAACATTTTTTCTAGGGACAGAAAACTGTAGGTAGGGAGAGTGTCAGTTTCTTTCACTGTGCAAGTCCTTGTTTCCAGGGACCTGGAAGGACAGTGAGTGAATTCTCCTTGTGCTATATTGTGCTTAAAAAAAACATTTTTTCTAGGGACAGAAAACTGTAGGTAGGGAGAGTGTCAGTTTCTTTCACTGTGCAAGTCCTTGTTTCTAGGGACCTGGAAGGACAGTGAGTGAATTCTCCTTGTGCTATATTGTGCTTAAAAAAACATTTTTTCTAGGGACAGAAAACTGTAGGTAGGGAGAGTGTCAGTTTCTTTCACTGTGCAAGTCCTTGTTTCTAGGGACCTGGAAGGACAGTGAGTGAATTCTCCTTGTGCTATATTGTGCTTAAAAAAAACATTTTTTCTAGGGACAGAAAACTGTAGGTAGGGAGAGTGTCAGTTTCTTTCACTGTGCAAGTCCTTGTTTCAAGGGACAGAGAAGGACACCTGAAGGTAGCCCTTATTGCTTTTTTCCCATCTCCCTGCAGGCCATCTATTAGAATGTCTGGAAGGCAAACAAGGAGAGGCAGACAGTCAGGAGGCAATAAAAGAGGGCAAGCAGGCTCTGTGTCTGGGGGCAACAGTGCTGGTCGTGGACGCGGTGCATTGTCATCAGCACATGGCCATGGGACACGCTTGTCCTTCTTTTCCGCAGCTGGACATGTTGAGCCACATCATGCCGAAGACTTGGTAGAGTGGATGACCAAGCCCTCCTCCTCCTCCTCATCCTCTCTCACCCAGGCTCAGGGTACTGGCAAAGCAGCTGCCAAAGCGTCCTCTTCCCTGGTATCAATGTCAGACTCATCATCAGTCACTCCTTCCCTAGACCCACCATGTCCTCCTCCTGAGGAGTCCCCCGAACTGTTTGAGCACAGTGTTGGGTACATGCTCCAGGAGGATGCCCAGCGTTTCGAAGGGTCTGATGATGAAACCCAGCTACAGGAAGGCAGTAGGGTGAGAGCAGACAGAGGGGATGCTCAAGAAGGACACCAATCTGGCAGTCATGTTCCAGCAGCTGCAGCATACTGCCAGATTGGCTCCAGTGATGAGGAGGGAGGGGATGATGAGGTCACTGACTCCACGTGGGTGCCTAATAGGAGAGAGGAGGAGGAGGATGAGGAGGAGGCACATCTCCAACGAGACAGGATGCCCTTTGGTGGCCAGCGTAAGGGCAGTACACCGACGGAATCACACCGCAGAGCTCCGCCTGTGCAGGGCGCTGCCTCTGCCCGTCATTCAAAAAGTTCCTTGGTGTGGGCCTTTTTTGAGGCTAGTGCATCAGATCGCACAGCTGCTGTTTGCAACATATGTCTCAAGCGTATATCGCGTGGCCAAAACATCAGCCGCTTGGGTACCACATGCCTGACCAGACATATGTTGACCTGCCATGCAGCTCGTTGGCAAGCCTACGTCAAAGACCCACACCAAAGAACAAAGCGGACCTCTCCTTGCACCGCATCAGCTGGGATTTCCAACCCCACTATAACTTCAGTCCTCTCTGAAACATGCACTGAGAGGAATGAAGGTGTAGAATTAGGTGTGTCACAGCCAAGTACTTGCGGCCACTCTGCTAGCAGTACACCGACGTCCGATTCTAGCAGGCAAATTTCCCTGCCCCAGCTGCTGGACCGTCGAAAGAAGTTCACTCCCAGCCATCCACATGCCCAGCGGTTGAATGCTAGCTTGGCTAAATTGCTAGCGCTTCAACTGCTGCCTTTTCAGTTGGTAGACTCGGCCCCCTTCCGTGAGTTTGTGCAATGTGCGGTTCCTCAGTGGCAGGTTCCCAAACGCCACTTTTTCTCACGGAAGGCTATTCCGGCTCTCTACCGGCATGTGGAAGGCAATGTCTTGGCCTCGCTGGACAGGGCGGTCAGCGGTAAGGTGCATATTACCGCTGACTCATGGTCCAGCAGGCATGGACAGGGACGTTACCTTTCTTTCACGGCCCATTGGGTCACTCTTTTGGCAGCTGGGAAGGATGCAGGACAAGGTGCAGTAGTGTTGGAGGTTGTCCCACCGCCACGCCTCCAAAATGCTACTACTGGTTGTGACACACCTCTCTCCTCCACCCCCTCCTCTTCTTCTTCCTCCATGGCCTCTTCCTGTGGTTTGTCCTATGAACCAGCGGTGCTCCGTAGCCGTTCACGGGGCTACGCAAGTACGCAGGCAAAAAGATGCCATGCCGTGCTTGCGCTGGTGTGTTTGGGGGACAGAAGCCACACTGGGGCAGAGGTCCTGTCTGCTCTGCAGGGCCAGGCCGAGAGGTGGTTGACGCCACGCCAGCTTAAGCCAGGAATGGTGGTTTGCGACAATGGCACCAACCTCCTCTCCGCCCTCCGACAGGGACAACTGACCCATGTGCCCTGTGTGGCTCACGTCCTTAACCTGGTGGTGCAGCGGTTCTTGGGCAGGTACCCGGGCTTACAGGATGTCCTGAGGCAGGCCAGGAAAGTCTGTGTGCATTTCCGCAGATCTTATAATGCCAGTGCTCGCCTGGCTGAGCTGCAAAAGGAGTTGAACCTGCCCAAGAACCGCCTTATATGTGACATGCCCACCAGGTGGAACTCAACGTTGGCCATGCTGCAGCGGCTGCACACGCAGCAGAGGGCCATCAATGAGTACCTGTGCGACTACGGCACCAGGACAGGGTCAGGGGAGCTTAGTTTTTTTTCTCCACGCCAGTGGGGCATGATCAGGGATGCATGCACTGTCCTGGCACCATTTGAGGAGGCCACGAGGATGGTGAGCAGTGACAGTGCATGCATCAGTGACACTGTACCTCTTGTCCACCTGTTGGAGCACACGCTGCATGGAATAATGGACAGGGCACTTGAGGCAGAACAGAGGCAGGAAGAGGAGGACTTCCTTGCCTCTCAAGGCCCCCTTTACCCAGACAGTGTTCCTTCTGTCCCACCCATCGCACAGGAAGAGGAAGAGGAGGAGGAGGAGGAGGAGGAGGAGGAGGATTGTGTCAGCATGGAGGTGGAGGCTGGCACTCAGCATCATCAGCAGCAGTCTTTTAGGGATGATTTACAGTCCCAAGAAACCAGTGGACTTGTACGTGGCTGGGAGGAGGTGACTGCGGATCATGTCGTCCTTAGTGACCCAGAGGACTCCGGAGCGAATGCCTCAGCAAACCTACGCTGCATGGCCTCCCTGATCCTGCAAAGTCTGCGGAAGGATCCTCGTATTCTTCGGATCAAGGAGAGGGACCATTACTGGCTGGCCACTCTCCTTGATCCACGGTACAAGGGTAAGGTTGCGGACCTTATGTTACCGTCGCAGAGGGAGCAGAGGATGAGACAACTCCGGGAGGCCTTGCAGAAAGGTCTGTGCAACGCGTTCCCAGAGACTGGGAGGTTACAAACTCCTGGTCCAGGACAACGAGTTGCTGAGGCTTCGGCCAGTCAAAGAAGGAGCGGTGGGGAAGGTGGCCGTCTGACCGATGCGTTCAGACAATTCTTTAGTCCGCAGCCCCAAAGTATGATTGGTTCCAGCAACCATCGCCAGCGTCTGATAAACATGGTGCAGGAATATCTAGGGGCAAGGTCAGACTTGGACACCTTCCCCACCGAAAATCCTCTGGCTTACTGGGTCTTGAGGATGGATCACTGGCCAGAGCTTGCACAGTATGCAATTGAGCTACTGGCCTGTCCTGCATCCAGCGTTCTTTCGGAACGCACATTCAGTGCTGCTGGAGGATTTGTCACGGATCACAGGGTGCGCCTGTCCACCGACTCGGTTGATCGACTGACTTTCATCAAGATGAACCAGTCTTGGATCACCACCAGCTACCACACACCTGATGCTGATATAACAGACTAATTGATTTTAACATGTCACATCCCTTCAAGACTGATGCTGATGCTGAGTGTCTGTGCTGTTATGTTGACTGGCTATCCTCCTCCTCCGAGTCCTCAATGATACGATTGATGATGATAGCTTGGAAGATCATTTTTGTTTATGGGTGCCGCCACCAGTGGCTAAGGCCCAATTTTTCAGCCCCTGTTTTACAGGGGCGTGTAATTACAATTTTTTTAGCAATAATTTGCCATAGGGCTCATTGCTGTGCTCCAAGTACAGTATCTGTGAGGGGTTGGAGTGTTGTGGCACCAGTGCCTAAGGCCCAATTTTTCAGCCCCTGTTTAACAGGGGCGTGTCATTACAATTTTTGAAGCAATACTTTGCAACAGGGCTCATTGCTGTGCTCCAAGTACAGTATCTGTGAGGGGTTGTAGTGTTGTGCCACCAGTGCCTAAGGCCCAATTTTTCAGCCCCTGTTCAACAGGGGCATGTAATTACAATTCTTGATCTAATAATTCACAGCAGGGCCCATTCCTGCACCCACCAAGAGTAACTCTGAGGGCTTACAGTGTTGTGTCAACACCACCACCACCACCAAAGGCCCAATTTTTCAGCCCCTGTTCAACAGGGGCATGCAATTACAATTCTTGATCTAATAATTCACAGCAGGGCCCATTGCTGCACCCACCAAGAGTAACTGTCAGGGCTTACAGTGTTGTGGCACCAGCACCACCATCAAAGGCCCAATTTTTACTACCACTGTTCAACAATTATATGTAATTACAATTCCTGATATAATAGTTGACAGCAGGGCGTTCCAGCACCAACCAAGAGTAACTGTGAGTGCTTACAGTGTTGTGCCAACACCAACAACTAAGGGGCCTATTTCTGCAGAGTATCTACGGCAGGTCCCTACTTTCAAACATCCAACTTACAAACGACTCCTACTTGCAAACGCAAGAAGACAACAGGAAGTGAGAGGAAATCTACCCCTAGGAAGGAAAATTCTCTCCTGTAAGAATTAATATGGGAGAAAGGTGTCTCCTCTGTACTGATGCTTTATCAGCAATCCTTGTTTCAAGAAAAACACCACATTTCAAAAACAGTTGTCATTGGGACGGAAAGTGAGGTGAAATGTTCTGCACAGGGGCACAGACAGCAAAACAAATGTTACAGGGGTGATAACCCTTACCTATGTTTTCCAAAAAGTTTAAAAATAGATTTTTGGGCTGGAGCTACACTTAAACAATGTACCTGTTCAAAATTACAAACAGATTCTACATAAGAACAAACCTACAGTCCCTGTCTTGTATGCACCGCCTGTATACGGCTGTTCAGAGTATATAGGGCCTTTTTTATTTTATGTGCGGGGTTCCCCTTAATATCCATACAAGACCCAAAGGGGCTGGTAATGGGCTGGGGTAGGGGGGGGTCATGGGGTAGCTATGCCATTTTTCTTAAAGATTTTCATCCATATTACCGGGACCAGACATTACATTAAAGCCGCAAGCAGTTTTAAATGGCTTTTTTTTCCTTTAGAAGTGTCATTTTGTGCAGGGACAGTTCTAAACACGGGAAACACGTGGCACTTCACAGGCATACTTTAGACACCCCCCAGGTACGATATTTAAAGGAATATTTGACTTTTTTTTTTTCACTTTATGCATCATTAAAATGACTGCTCCCGAAAAACGACCGTTTTTAAAACTTCTTTTTGCATTGATACATGTCCCCTGGTGCAGAACCCGGGTTCCCAAACCCTTTTTAGGACAATAACATGCATAATAGTTGTTATAATTAGCACTTTAGAATTCGAACGTTCGCATCCATTGTATTTAATAGGGTTCTAATGTTCGTACGAACTTTCGGTCCGTTCGCGGGTTCTGGTGCGAACCGAACCCGGGGGTGTTCGGCTCATCACTAGTGACCACAAATCCTTCTTGCCTGGTGAAATACCTGCTGAAAGATAGTGTACTTCATAATGATTTTCTGCCCCACCAGGTTGAGGATATGTGCCAGGCAAGGTACATGTGTGGTAAAGGGCAGCCAGCAAGTTAGTGCTATTATCACACATGACCTTGCCTAGCTAAAAATGGCTTGTGATGAGCCACCTCCTAGCCTGGGCCTGGAGATTTGTCAGCAGTTCAGACCCAGTGTGGCTATGGTCCTCCAGGCAGATGAGCTGCAACATATCATGGCAGCATTTACCCAGTTGGGCTTGGGTGGGACTGCTAGGTCTAAGGAGTCAGAAGATGAGGGCAGTGATGAGGAGGTACAAATGACTGCATTGTAAACAGTGGTGGTGGCAGTGGCGGTGCATCCATAGTGGGCGCAGGAGCGCCGCACCCTCTCTCCCCTGCACCGTAACTCAAGTCAACAATACATACATACAATACATGAATGTATGTATTGTCGCCGGCGCCGCTGCCGCCCACTATTCATATGGCCGTCCCCCTGGCGAGTGCCGGCCATCTGAATATCAGCAGTTGGTTGGTTTTTGGAAGTGTCTATCAGAGCCAGCAGCTCTGATAGATTTCCCGATTACAGCCTGTGGGCTGTAATTGACTTCCAAATAGTTAACCAGGGGAACCACGGGCTGTGCGTTCCCTGGTTAACACTGACTTGCGTCTCAGCCAATCTGGTTACTGGTAACCTGATTGGCTGAAGCGACATTGAGGGCGGGAGAAGACATTGAGGATGTAAGAAGACATGACAGAGCGTGGAGGAGGACGGCGCTGACCCGAGGAAGGTAAGTGCCGGACTGGGGACAAACTGGCTGTATTTGGGGACAAACTGGCTGCATTTGGGGACAAACTGGCTGCATTTAGGGGAAAACTGGCTGCATTTAGGGGAAAACTGGCTGCATTTAGGGGGAAACTGACTGCATTTAGGAGGAAACTGGCTGCATTTAGGAGGAAACTGGCTGCATTTGGGTGGAAACGGGCTGCATTTGGGGGGAAACTGGCTGCATTTGGGGGGAAACTGGCTGCATTTGGGGGGAAACTGGCTGCATTTGAGGGGGCAAACTGGTGGCGTTTGGGCACAGTGTCTGTGTTTTATGGGCACAGTGGCGGCAATTTATGTTTTTTTTTTTTCAGTTTGTTTGCGCCCCCCAACAATTTTGAGCACCAGCCGCCACTGATTGTAACCATTGAACAAAACACGGTGGCACCACTAGATCCAGGAGAATAACCCATCTTGCATCCTTCCCAGCCACCAGAAGACTGACTCAGCATGCTGTGAAGGATATGTAGCATCCTTTCCCATACTTACTGGCCCACATGTTTGAGCTAATGTGTTCAATGCCACTGACAGTATCCTTCAGCGACACAGACACAATGAATACCACATGCTAGTAGAGAGCAGGGACGGCCCTCAGGGCAAAATAATGGCGGCTGGGTACCTGCCACTCTGGTGTAGCACATGCCATAAAGTTGTGGAGGGTGTTTGATTCCATAAGCTGGAATTTGAGTAGGCACAAAGCCATCTATTTTGCCAAGCTGGCATTAGTATCCTAAACATGGGGTGATTTGGGGGCATAGCAGGGTGGGTTCAGGAGACATTCAAGGTTCAAACCTTCCCTTGACTCTTATTAGCATGGCCCCATGACCCTCTTCCTCTATTGATGTCATGTATCTTAAGCCTCTGAAATCTCTTATAAGACTTCCGTCCCTGTTGCTGAAGGCCACAAAAATTACAGCAGATGCAGCAAGAGAATGTTGCAGAGGCAGGGGAGATACAGAAAGTGAGGAACAAAGAGCAGAAGTGCAGGCCTTTTGCTGCCAACTCACTGAGTTCTGTGGTGCAGTCATTTGTTTCCTCGTGCACATGGTACCCCAAGGTCTGGTACTTTTGTTACCGCTGATACACAGTAGGCAGAGACTACAGACCGCAATGGTGCTCTTGGCAGCAGATACATAGAAAAGTCCCATGCTGCGGATCTCTGGGCACCAACTCTGGGCATAGCAGTGTCCTGCACCATTGCTGCCAAATGGATAAGGATGCTCTCTTTAGTCCTCTGAAAGCTGTCTATGCCCCTGGACCAAAATCCTCCCTCAATGCTCTTCGGCCTCCCCACTTTGGAACTTTCCTTCTCCTCAATCAGTGGCACCCACAGATGGCCTGCCACTTTATCAGCCACTCTCACTTTGCAGTAAGCTCTGCTGCTGAAACATAACTGCCTCTTGCTGCTCCCTGTAGATATCTCATCCCTCTATGGTTGTGATGCTATCTTCCTCATCCTCTATATCTGAAAGTTGGAATGTTTGCTCATGACCAATATCATCATCCTGCAGTGATGGAGTGATTAAATAACAATGATGACTCCTCTTTGTCAATTTATAGGGCTATGGCAAGATTAGCAGAATCGGAGGAGGAGGAGGAAGAAGAGGGTGCATTAACAGAAGTTGCAGACAATAGGCTGCTCTGTGCCTGAGAGAAGGAAGAGGAACATTTGATAGCCACTTAACTACCTCCTGCGTGTGCTGTGTCTGTATGGCATGGCCACTCTGAAATAGAAAAGGCAGACATGCCCTACCTCCACATGGTATCATCGCTTTGTCTTGTAGACTCCGCTTGTCTCCTACCACAAGTTTATGTGGTAACACATTACAAACAATTACAATTTAATATTCCAGACCCTGAAATAGGAAAAAGGCTGTATAAATTTTTTTTTTATAAAAAAACTAAACCCCAAACCATTTTTTAACCTTGCAGGAGTTTTAAAGAAATATGGTGTAAAATAAAAACAAAATTAAAATGAAAACAAAACACAAAGTATGGTCATGTAGCCATATTAAAGGGGTTGTAAAGGTTCATTTTTTATTTTCTAAATAGGTTCCTTTAAGCTAGTGCATTGTTGGTTCACTTACCTTTTTCCTTTGATTTACCTTCTAAATGTTTTTTTTCTTTGTCTGAATTTCTCACTTCCTGTTTCTCCTCAGTAAACTTCACACCATCATCCCAGTGGTGTGGAGTCAGCCAGAACAGCTTACTGAACAGCTTACTGAGGAGGAACAGGAAGTGAGAAATTCAGACAAAGAAAACAAAGAAAAAAAATATTTAGAAGGGAAATCAAAGGAAAAGTTAAGTGAACCAACAATGCACTAGCTTAAAGGAACCTATTTAGAAAATAAAAAACGAACCTTTACAACCCCTTTAAGTCAATGACTTCACCAGCATCCCCACCCCTTTATTATGTGTGGCTGTGGGGTGCAGAATCCCCTGGCCACATCTAATTGGGAGGAGCCTGCTATTATCTGGCATCCCATTGGATTGGACCGAACCAAAGCTCATCATTAATTGTTACATTAAATTCAGTCTGGCAATCATAGGCATGCACACATGGTGTGCCAGGTGTGCCCATGCACATCCTAATCACCCTGTGCAGAACAGATTCCCCCTACTGACCTGGCTCCCCCTCCTTCCCCCCACAGCACTGCCGGCTTCCCTCCTCTCCCACCCATTGTTGCTGTGGATGTTTTAGGATGAGTGGGGGCAGGGGCAAGTAAATATGCCATTTACCGGCCCCTTCCCTTTCTGAATGAACATCGTGAGTGATCAGTAGAGTGTGTTTGAGCTTTGGGGTGCACACCCTAATGCCAAAGGCTGTGCACACCTATGCTGGCAATTTTCAGGACCATGAATTTCAAATGCGCTGGATCCTTGGTAAACCCAAACCTCATACCTCCTCGTTGTGGGCCAGTTCTAAACTGTCTTTTCTTCAGCTTTTTCAATGTTTTAAAAGGGAAACAGTATGGAGATAATAATGTGAGGTGTCATGCTTTATAGTTTGTAATCATGTATAATCATGCAGCCATATTTATTTATTATTAGCTCTGTTTTCTGCTCAGTAATTTTGTAAATGGATGTGCCCTAAAATGACAGTAATAGTCTCCTCAACAGCAATGGGCTGGCAGACATCTCCACATGCTAAAAATCACCGAGACCCACCAAGATATACTAAACAACTCAGCTGATTAGTAGAAGCAGCACAAGTATAGTGAAGTGTTCTTTAACTCTTCTCAATTAGTAAAGTGCAGGATCAGCCCAACTGCACAGAAATTATACAAGTTAGAAAATCACTGTTTGCAATAATGAGTGTTTTAATATACTCATTATTATCCCCCTAGGATAGCCCTAAATGGCCAGATTTTCATCAAATTGGGGGTGAGCACAGGCCATTTATGACCACCTGTGCTCAAGTCTTCTGTTCAAGTCTGAAAACAACAGATTCTCTGTGTTAATGAGAATTTATCCCAGCAGTTTTTAATCTGTGAGAATTGGATGACTGTGTTGAAATACAGGTAAGCACTAGTAGCAGAATCCACATTTACAGTATTATCTGCATATTTATAATAATGGAAATAAGGTGCATCAAGTATGTACAAGTGAAAAAGGAAAATAAATGCGCTACCCAAAAAACATATGAAATAATAACAACCCTAGAAGGGAAGTGAAGCAGCTGCACTGGAATGTGACAAATTCAAACAAAGTGGAGGATAATAATGCAGCTACGTGTAAACCAGTTGAAACTAAACTATATCTGAGGATGAGACCGTAAAATACGGCACAAAGAAAGGGCAGACTGTAAGTGTTCAACCAAATAAACAAAATGTCCAGTGTGTGAACCAATGAACAAAGTGATAAGTGTCCAAAAAGAAAAAAGGTGAATATCATGGGGTGGAAGGAGAAATCCCGGCACAATTCTTAATGTGAATGATGACATACATGTGCGCTTACCGGAAACGTTGGACCCGAATGTCATAAGACATCGGATCAATCGAGCTTAGGGGTATCCCAAACGACTGCTACACGGGAACATCACCGAAACCCAAATGGGTGATGAGATGTGCCTCCTAGGCAGTCAGATTTCCTCAATCCAAGTAAGACGGATCGGTCCGATGTTTGTCAGGCACTGATTGCTTCAACACTGAAGGTCCTACCGGAGAGTTGATATGTGGATCATAGTACTCCACCAGACAATGGGATATAATCCAGCTCGAACGAATAAATACCCTGACAAGGGTATTGAGAAAGGACCAGCTGGAGAAAACTGAAAAAAACTTGTCTTCCACGGATTCATGCAAAGAGAAGAAAAAAAAATAGGAGGCTCCAATGGTGTAGGTCATAAATGGGTTTTTAATTAAAAAAAAACAGCATACAGAGTAAAAAGTGATCACAATCCGTAGTATATTAAAAGGCAACTTGGGAAACAAAATGCATTTTGCCGGTTCTTTCTTCCTTCTGCCGGGCCTCCGCTATCTTCTTCCAGCTCGTTTGCTAGCGGGGGCCCGGTCTTCTTCGTCGCCTTCTTCCCTCTTCTCTCCTGGAGATGTTGACTCGTCGCTATCTCCGGCTGTAATGCCGTGCGCACGGAGCGCATTCACTTATATAGGCATGGGCGTGCACCGGGTGATGCCACCCAGTGACCCTGCCCCCATATGACGTCACAGTCCCATCATTCCCCGGGACTGCACGTCATATGGGGGCGGGGTCACTGGGTGGCATCACCCGGTGACCACGCCCAATGCCTATATAAGTGAATGCGCTCCGCGCACATGGCACATGGCATTACAGCCGGAGACAGCGACGAGTCAACATCTCCAGGAGAGAAGAGGGGAGAAGGCGACGAAGAAGACCAGGCCCCTCTAGCAAGAGAGCTGGAAGAAGATAGCGGAGGCCCGGCAGAAGAAAGAAAGAACCGGAGAGCGAGAGAAGAACCGGAGAGCGCGGAGACAACACCGGAGACCCCCGAAGTCGGAAGAGACCCCCGAAGTTGGAAGAAGAACTCCCGAAGTCAGAAGAGACCCCCGAAGATGGAAGAAGACCCCCGAAGTTGGAAGAGACCCCCGAAGTCGGAAGAAGACCCCTGGAGCTGTGTAATAAATTAATTAAAAAACCTGTGTAGTGTTTTTATTGACATTTTTTTTCCACCAGGTGAATGGGTAGGGGTACGATGTACCCCTACTCATTCACATAGGGTGGGGGGCCGGGATCTGGGGGCCCCCTTATTAAAGGGGGCTCCTGGATTCTGATAAGCCCCCCGCCCCATACCCCGACAACCAACGGCCAGGATTATCGGGAAGAGGCCCTGTCCTCACCAACATGGGGGCAGGTGCTTTGGGCAAAGCACCCAACCCCCCATGTTGAGGGCATGCGGCCTGGTATGGTTCAGGAGGGAGGGGGGGCAATCTCTTGTCCCCCCTCTTTTCCTGCAGCCTGCCAGGTTGCGTGCTCGGATAAGGGTCTGCTATGGATTTTGGGGGGACCCCCACGCCGTTTTTTTCCGGCGTAGGGGTTCCCGTTAAAGTCCATACCAGACCTAAGGGCCTGGTATGCTCTTGGAGGGGAACCCATGCCGTTTTTTTATTTAAAATTTGGCGTGGAGTTCCTCCTCATGATAACAGCGGCAAGACTTCCCAGGTCGGCAAGTCCGCAGCTAAAAACGCAAAGGAACCGCTGAACGACTGATTGCGAACTTGGCAAAGACTCCAAGCTCAAAAACGCAACGCATAGGTGTGAACCCAGCCTTACAGTCTGCCCTTTCTTTGTGCCGTATTTTACGGTCACATCCATAGATATAGTTACGTTTCAACTGGTTTACACGTAGCGCTGCATTATTATCCTCCATCAAGCATGTAAAACATGAGACTTACATAAAATATGGATAAGCTAAACATTATAATAACAACTCAAAGCATGTGCTAATAAAACACACTATAGTTTTCTTTTAAAGGAAAAAGTCAGCAGAAGGTACCACAAGGATCATAGCTGGGCCCAGTTATTTTTAGTAATTTTATTACTTTAGCCCTTTTTGCTGATGACACAAAATTATGTAGAATTATTGAACCTCAGCAGAATAGAAATATATTCTGGAAGGGTGATGACAAAGTATAAAAATGGTCATTAAATGGGAGATAACTTTCAATGTTAATAAAAATAGCGTTACACAGACAGGCCATGGTAACAGGACCACATTCAATATAAATCACTTGTAGGGCAAGATCTCACAATGTGGTAAAGTTTTGAGCATAATGCCCCATACACACGATCGTTTTTCATGCCGTTAAAAATGCAATTTTTAAAAATGGGCATTAAAACCGATCGTGTGTATGCTCCAGAGCATTTTTAACGACGTGAAAAATGGCCATTAAAAATTTCGAACATGCTCTATTTTTTCACGTCGTTTTGCATGTCGTTTTTTTTAACGACGTGAAAAACGATGGTGTGTATGCTTTGACGAGGTGAAAAAAAACGCGCATGCTCAGAATCAAGTATGAGACGGGAGCGCACGTTCTGGTAAAACTATCATTTGTAATGGAGATAGCACATTCGTCACGCTGTAACGGACTGAAAAGCAGGAGGCTGAAAAGCGCGAATCGTCGCTCAACAAACTTTACTAACATGAAGGGTGGCACCATCCGAACGGAACTTCCTCTTTATAGTGCCGTCGTACGTGTTGTAAGTCACTGCGCTTTGCTTGAACGTTTTTTAAAATGATCGTGTGTACGCAAGACAGGCTTGAGAGGAAACATAAAAAAAAAACGACGAGAAAAACGTCGGTTTCAAAAATGGCATGAAAAACGATCGTGTGTACGCCGCATTACACTTTAAGAAGGACGTAGCAAATTTCTAAAATGTTTAAGCAGACAGTTAATTATTTAAAAAGGATGAGAGTTCTCACATTCAATTAAAGGTTAGAAAAATGTGTTCAGTTTGACATAAAAGGCACCTCAGATGTGATCTAATTATTATTCATAAATGCATCCAAGATCATTATCAACATTTGGCAAATTAACTTTATACTTCAAGGACTGTAAAAAAGACAAGGGCATATCAGTTGAGCAGGAGGACAGAATATTTTATCATGAATCATAGGAAGGATTCTTTTCAGTAACAGAATTAAGGTTGTTTAATAGCCTGGAGAGGCCTTTCTCAAACAATGTTCCATGGAATCCGCAATCAAAAGCTGATGGTGGTTCCTTGATCAGCGAGACATTTCCAACTCCTGGATAAGAAACCACTGACACTAATGATCTGACCAGCAGTGTAATGGGGCCCTTCTCTCACTACAATGACCACCAAGGTAATGAGAACCTACTCCCACCAATAACCAATCTAAATGGGCATTTTTCCACTGACCACCCATGCAAGGGAGCATTACATTGACCACTAATGAAGAAAGGTAGTTTTCCACTGACTATCATAATAAGTGGGCATTTCTCCACTGACCATCAATGTGAGGGTAACACTGCAATTTTCTCTGTCCATATTCCTTTTTTGTCCATTATGATTATTATTTGTTTCACCTTATTAATATTATTATTGAAACATACTTCGTAATTTAGAGTAGCCCTGGGTGTCAAATGTTCTAAGTACATTGTGATTGACGCTAATGTACCACGAGATATAGATGGGCTAATGATTAGTAGGGGTTCCCTGAGACCATTGATTAGTAGGGGGTCCCTGAGATCATTATTTCAAGGGTTCCCCCAAGGTAAAAAGGGGGAGAAAGGCTGCCCTAGAGCATTTAGTGATAATGGCAATCAATGAAAAAAAGTTTGGATTTTTTTTACAACTATTGTTACCCCTAGTTATAATGAAGGAGTTGTAAGTATGGGAATGTTTGAATACTCTTGATTTCATCATGTTTCTGAGGTCCCAAGGGATTACTTTCTTTCTTGAAGAAAACCTTGGTATCTATGCAACTGTTATAATACTCAAATCGATTTGATCTCAAATACTAGACTACTCTGCATAGCTTGCCACATATGACTGTACATGCTATAATATAGCTGAACATAATGCAATTAGCAGCCTTCACTCAACTTGAATTGATTAGTGTAAATTGATCAAAAAAAGCAATATTGAGTAAACAATTATAATTAGTAATTGGGGTTCCATAAACAAAGATGATAGATAGATAGATAGATAGATAGGATAGATAGATAGATAGATAGATAGATAGATATTACATTTAAAAAAATATACAGACTATCAATAAATGAATACATATTCTGTAGATGTAACAACATTAATGAAGGATTGCTTGTTTTTGTGAATTGCAATCCATGTGTGGTTTTACACTGTATTATGAATATACCAGTATGAAAGTGTCCCAGTAATCTGTAGTCCAGGGGTCAAACTACTGTGCAGCTGAGGCAAACATAGCAATATGAAATGCAGTAAAACACAGTTGGGAAGGAAAAATGCTCCCAGAATGCAATCTGTACACATTTGCATTCATTTCCCGTACTCTCCAATAAACACAGCTTGTGTGTATATACACATAAGCACATCAAAAACTGGTATCCCTCATAATCGGTAGTCAGAAGATCAATCAGCTGTACACTGGAGGGGAAACAGCAATATCTCAGCATGTCCTTGCAATCTGCTTTAAATATGTTAAAGTGCCTTATAGTTTAGTCTGAAAAATAGAACTCCACTATAAACTTGCAACACATACTGTATATAATAACAATCTGCATGTATATGCTATTAAAACAAGTCTTCTTCTTGGGCTTTAATAAGCGTGATACATGAACCAATAGTGCCTCTGCTCGGTCCTATATTTCACACTAAGGGGTCCATTTTACACACTCTATTAACCAGAAATGCATGCCAATATAATGTGCAGCCTTCATTTGTCAATCAACAATTTATACTTTACCCCCCCCCCCCCCCCCAGTAATCTGTAAACATAGGACACTGTTCACCATTAACAACAACCATTAGATGAAACCTAATTTGAAGAAAGTCTCAACACCCCAACACATCAATAGTGATACATAGGATCATGGGCTAAGGCTGATGTATAAATATACTGTATATTTATACTGGATAGATAGATAGATAGATAGATAGATAGATAGATAGATAGATAGATAGATAGATACGATACGATACGATAGATACATAGATAGATACATACATACATACATACGATAGATAAATACATAGATACATACGATAGATACATACGATAAATAGATAGATAGATAGATAGATAGATAGATAGATAGATAGATGACAGGGTAGTATTTCATAAATTTTTGGGCTGAAGCACTTTACTATAGCCTTTTGCTGTTAGTAGTACTAACAAACTGTTCAAAAGATTTCACAAATCCTGAAATGTTGCACTGCTTCAAACTATATTCTGCACACAGGATTCCTTCTATGCACCAGACCAGGTCTAATGCAGGTACAATTTCATTAAAGAATTAACCTGGCCAATGGTATGCCAATTAATAAAGAGAAGATCCCCTTGGGGTAATGTTACCCTTCTCTCTTTTACTCTCTTACCCACTCCCACAAACTAAAATGGATTTTTAATTACCCTCTATATCTCAGTGCCTGTAAATCTCTCTCTACTGCAAGAGAGAAGACTGATTTTAATCAAGACTTCTTGCTGCCAACTACAGACTGGAGCAGTCTGCCCTAAAGATGTTAAATGGGTGCAATTCAGAGGAGCAGATGAAAATATTTAGCACAGGAAAACATAGGAGGGGGGTGGGGGATGTATAGGAGATAAGAGGGAGAGCTACACCAGGAGCTAGGGAGAGAGTCGTGGAAATGGGAACAGAGTGCATGGGATGAATATGATACTTAAATCACACACAGAGGTATAATGAACAAAAAGGTAAAGAGACTGTGGAATAGATGAAGTAATGAAGTAAAGATAAGGGAGGAACAGTAGATCACTGAAAGGAGATCAAAATGCAAATAGGGAGGTGAGCAGTGAAACAGAGGAATGAAAGTGCCTGGGAGACTGGAGTGTGGGGGGGGGGGGGGGGTATATATTAGAATGCTTGCAAAATGAGTATAGGGGCACTCCAATGTAAATGGCTGCATTTAGAAAAAATGAGTATAGGGGCACTCCAATGTAAATGGCTACATTTAGAATAGACAGACAAAAGCAAGTAACAGGGGGTGAGACAGGGATAAAGAAACAGAAGGAGACAAATGACAGACAAGCCAATTAACTATGTAGAAGCATGAAGCATCAATCCACTAAATGTTTGCCATCCACTCCAACATACTACAGCCACTTGCAGAGGATCTATAAGAAGCTGTGCCACAAAACATTAAGCACATCTGCATTTTCTAGTCTTCCCAGCACAGAACAAGCTCACACAGCTCTTGAGAATTAAAGGTAATCGCACAGCCTGCTTCCCCCTCATCCCTCCTCACTTTGGATGTTCTCTCTCCTTCTTTTGCTCAGTTTCCAGCTTGTAATAGAATATGATCAGAGCAGGGTCTCTTCTTGCAAAGCACATCATCAGCTGGCAGACTGAATGCTCTCTTAGGGATAGTTAACCATTTTAGCTAGCCCCCAAGCAAAGAGGCTAGCTCCCCCCCCCTTTTCCAATAGGAATATAAGGAAGCAGCATGCCTTTGGGGATAAATCACTTACCAGCGTTTGAATTTAAAGACAGGAGTCTTCAGTGGTCATCTTGTGTAGAAGGGGGTGGAGGTGAAGATGGAGTTCCCCCCTTTTTCCTGCAGCAGTTAGGGGGGCTTTACATAATTAGGAAGTGCTGCCTGAAGACAGTGTCAGGATGCATAGTAGTCCTATAGAGGTCCAAAGGTAGGTTAGCTCACAGAGAAGGGATCCTAGGGATTGGAAACGTCCAGGGAACGATAGCAGACTGGTGCGGATGGAAGGAGCTGTCCACTAGAAGTGGTCCTGAAACAAGATGTAACGATGCTCTCCAATAGAAGCAGTGCTGGAATGACCAGCAGTGCTACCAATGCATTGCTGGGACTTCCAAGGAGCACACGTGAGAAGGGATGTGGGGCTCCCACACACAAGGTAAAAGGTCCCCCAACCCCCCCAGGAGGAGGGAAAAAAAAGGGTTTGTCTACAAACCAATACTGCTTCTTCTGTGATCTCCAAGCACCCACCCTTCCTCTCCTCCTCTAAGAAGGCAGGTCCTTCCCTTACAAGCTATAGATTCCTCTACTCTTACACAACCACCCTGTGTCACCCCCTCTACCTCTGTGATTGGATTAAGGGGCTGAGCTGGTGACCTGTCCCAGCTTGATGCTGCTGCCAAAAAATCATGCTGCCCCTGTGCTCATGGGATTGCCAGGATGGCAGGGATTCAAATCAATGTGAGTTTAGAGAAAAGAGGAAAGCAACACCCCCACTACACACAGTACAGGCTGCCAGCACCCCGTAGTCAGTGGCTGTTCTCTGCTAGAAGCTGCACATCACAGAGCCCAGCTGCTGCTGTCACCTGCAGTCAGTGCTGAGCCCGGCTCTCTGCTCATCAGGCACAACATTTCTCTACTGGTGACAGACTGATCAGGACCCAGGAGAGCCAGGTCATAGCCTCTCATACAGCTGGGGGGGGGGGCTGGAGAGATATTGGCCCTCTTGGGACACATACAAAAGACTTATATGCCTTTCTGCTGATCTAAGAACATTAGCATTGCAGAGGGGTTTGTACTAAAACTGGAGCAGACAAAATCTGCAGCAGCTGTGATCAGTAGCCAATCAGCTTCTAACTTCTGCTTGTTTAGATAAGCTGTGAAAATGAAAGCTAGGAGCTGATTGGTTGCCAGGCTTAGTAAATACATATGTGGATTAAACACACCAATACATATGTGGACATAGGCGTGCGCAGCCTATTGCATTAGGGTGTGCACCCCAAAGCTCAACACATACTACCGATCACTCACGATGAAAGGGAAGAGGCCGGTAAGTTACATATTTACCTGCCCCTTCCCCCACTCATCCTAAAACATCCCCAGCAGCAACAGCCGGTGGGAGAGGAGAGTAGGGAAGCTGGAAGTGATGCAAGGGAAGGAGGGGGGGAGCCAGGGCAGTAGGGGGAATCTGTGCTGCACAGTGTGATTAGGGTGTGCCTGGGCACACCTGGCACACCCTGTGTGCACGCCTATGTATGTGGATTACAATGGGGTCAGGCTGCCTACATGTAAGCTAAGCATAAGTGTGCACAGCCTATTGCATTAAGCTCAAACACACATGCGTGTATATATATAGAGAGAGAGAGAAATATAAAGTAAAACCTTGGTTTGAGAGTAACTTGGCTTGAGAACGTTTTGCAAGACCCACGGCTGTGCATATTAAAGGGGACGCCAATATGCCCAGCCATGCCATTCTGCCAAGGTACATCGGCGTGCGGCGGTCGGCAAGCAGTTAAATACCCTCCGGGCTCCTCCCATAAATTCAGGCCACCATACTGGCCTTCTTATATATATATATATATATATATATATATATATTATATAATATATTCACACACATACGCAGTTACCGTCCACTTTATTAGGTACACCTTGCTAGTACCGGGTTGGACCCTCTTTTGCCTTCAGAACTGCCTTAATTCTTCATGGCATAAATTCAACAAGATGCTGCAAACATTCCCCAGAGATTTTCGTCCATATTGACATAATAGCATCACACAGTTGCTGCAGATTTGTCGACAGCACTTCCATGATGCAAATCTACCGTTCCACCACATCCCAAAGGTGCTCTATTGGATTGATATCTGGTGACTGTAGAGGCCATTGGAGTACAGTGACCTCATCGTTCATGAAACCAGTTTGAGATTATTTGAGCTTTGTGACATGGTGCATTGTCCTGCTGGAAGTAGCCATCAGAAGAAGGATACAGTCAGCGGCGGCCCATCCATTAGGGGCGAACAGGCACCACCCCCCCCCATTCATGCGTCTGGCCCCCTGATCTACATGCAGGATGCCAGACCATGGAGTCCAATGGGGGGTGTTTTTTTTTAAGAACATAAATAGAACCAGAGGCTCTAATAGGCTTCAAAAAAGGGTGGGTCTGGGGCGCAGAGCACTGCGCTCTGAGCCCACCCAGTAAGCAGGTCTTAAGCCGATTGGCTGAAAGGACAGGCGATCCTATTGGATGCCTAGGAGGAGGGAGGAGACGCACGGCAGAAGCCGCCATGATGGAAAAGAAGAGGACACAGGACAGGGGTGCCGCCGGCCGACCGGGGGGAGGTGGTTGTTTGCCCCCCCAAAAAAAACAGCTGCCACTGGGTACACTGTAGTAATAAGGGATGGACATGGTCAGCAACAATACTCAGGTATTCTGTGACATTTAAACGATGCTCAATTTGTACTAAGGGGCCCAAAATCTGACAAAAAAAATCCTCCACACCATTACACCACCACCAGCCTGAACCGTTGATAAAAGGCAGGATGGATCCACCCTTTCATGTTGTTTATGCCAGATTCTGATCCTACCATCTGAATGTTGCCGCTCAAATCGAGGCTCATCAGACCAGGCAACGTTTTTCCAATCTTCTATTGTCCAATTTTGGCAAGCCTATGTGAATTGTAGCCTCAGTTTCCTGTTCTTAACTGACAGAAGTGGCACCCACAGTGTGGTCTTCTGCTGCTGTAGCCCATCTGCTTCAAGGTTCGTTCATTGTGTTGTGCATTTGTAGATGGTATTCTGCATACCTAGGTTGCAGGGCTGGTGCAAGGATTTTTGACACCCTATGTGAAACCCCATTTTGCCGCCCCTTGGCTCCACCCCTTTGTCTTGCCCATGTATACGTGGAGCTGGGGGAGGTGGCACCTTCAGTCGTGGTCTGCAAGGACCGTACCTGCGCCTCTGGACCCGGCCTGAAGACAAATAGTGGCGGCACCGGCTTGCTTCCTCACGCCAGCCTAGGGTAGTATATGGACAGGCTATGATGCAGGGGACAGCCCCAGTGGGCATGCAGCAATAAGTAATAGGCTTCTAACAAGAGGACTGAACAATGTAACCAAAAAAAGTAGTAAAATACTTCCTAAAAAGGAGTTACATGTAAACATTGCATACCATTAACCGCTTCCCCACCGCCGCGCGCACTTTTACATCGACAGAATGGCACGGCTGCACATATGGGCGTATATAAATGTCCCCTTTAAGATGCGAGCGAGGAGAGAGATAACACAGAGGCCATGCAAGTTAATTAAAGGGGAATGAAGAGAGGGGAGAAGAGTAAAGGATGTTACAGGATAGACCCATTTTGTTGAAAGTGTATGTATTGTCAAATTTTTTGTAATGTATATGTGTTTATTGGTAATGATATGAAAGATATATGTACAGGTATGTATGTACAAGAAAACTTGAATAAAAATAAATTTAAAACAAAAAACAAGATGCGAGCCGTGTGCCCGCAGGACCTGCGGACCCGATCGCTGTCGGTGTCCCGCGATCGGGTCACAGAGCTGAAGAACGGGGAGATGTTAGTGTAAACACAACATCTCCCCGTTCTGGCTAGTGACACTGTCACTAATCGTGTTCCCTGTCATTGGGAACAGCGATCAGTGACGTGTCACGGCAGGCCACGCCCCCTAACAGTTAGAAGCACTACCTAGGTCACACTTAACCCCTTCAGCGCCCCCTACAGGTTAACCCCTTCACTGCCAGTGTCATTTTTACAGTAATCAGTGCATTTTTATAGCACTGATCGCTGTAAAAATGACAATGGTCCCAAAATGGTGTCAAAAGTGTACGATGTGTCCGCCATAATGTCGCAGTCACGATAAAAATCGCTGATTGCCGCCATTACTAGTTTAAAAAAAAATATTAATAAAAATGCCATAAACTATCCCCTATTTTGTAGACGCTATAACTTTTGCTATAACTTTTGTGCAAACCAATAAATAAACGCTTATTGCGATTTTTTTTTTACCAGAAATATGTAGAAGAATACGTATGTATCGGCCTAAACTGAGGGAAAAAAAAAATTATAAATTTTTGGGGGATATTTATTATAGCAAAAAGTAAAAAATATAGAATTTTTTTCAAAATTGTCGCTCTATTTTTGTTTATAGCGCAAAAAATAAAAACCGCAGAGGTGATCGAATACCAACAAAAGAAAGTTCTATTTGTGGGAAAAAAAGGACGTCAATTTTGTTTGGGAGCCACGCCGCACGACCACGCAATTGTCAGTTAAAACGACGCAGTGCCGAATCGCAAAAAGTGGCCTGGTCTTTGGCCAGCAAAATGTTCCGGGGCTTAAGTGGTTAAAAAGTATACAAAAAGTTCACAATATATACATAATAAAAATTACATATCAAAAGAATGAAATATAACAGTAAGACTAAAAATAATGCACAAGAACAAAGCTAAAAAGTGTTTTTTAGAATGCAAGTTATAAACACAAAAGGCAAAACTAACACAATGAAGTAAACTACAGCTTATCTAGCAGTGGCAGCTAATTATTTAGAAAAAAGTCTAAATAGTAAATAAAGTGTGGGGTAGGAGAGGCTCTAATATGTTGCTAGTTTGTATCAAAAACTTGATAAACCCCAAATAAATGTCAGTCCATGCCAAAGACATTTTATGTTGGACAATACAATATCAGCTGTATATGACAACTATATAATCTAGAAATAATAATAAATATATATATATATATATATATATATATATTAATATTAATATGCGCATGTAACCAGGTGTGTCTCCAGAATAACCAATAACAAGGGGTTTACAAGGCAGGGACCATAACTTTAGAATAAACCAGCAACTTTATATATGTAAATAATTTGTGATATCATTTATTTTGCTGATATATCTATATTTTATTTTCATACTTATTTCAATATATATCATCCACAGAATCCCAGTTGCCCTATGTTGATCTGTGAGGACTTATTCTATATCTGTGCCCCAGGCAGCCAATCAGAAAAGGGTTTCCAGCAGAAGGCTGATTGCAGTCATTGTGGACAGCTGCTCAGCACACTGGTCATACTGTGCCATGCTCTGAAATCCAATCCGAAGACTGTGCACTCACCTGCCTGGTAGTTGGTTCTCTTGCAGAGTAAAGCGTGTCGGGCAGCAGAGTGTTGGGAGGATGTATGAATGGGAGGTGCAGCTTCACTTACCTGAGCTCAGATTTCTAGGTCCGCTGTGCTGTCAGCAGTCTTTTATTGGTAGCGCTGGCCCTGCTTGGTTGTAACAAGTGGTTATTTGAGTTTACTGTTGCCTTTCCATCATCTCGAACCAGTCCTGCCCATTCTCTTCTGACCTCTGGCATCAACAAGGCATTTTTTGTCCACACAATGGCGGCTCACTGGATATTTTCTTATATTCTTTTTCAGACCATTCTCTGTAAAACCCTGATGGTTTGTGTGTGAAAATTCCAGTAGATCAGCAGTTTTTTGAAATACTCAGACCAGCGGTCTGGCACCAACAACCATGCCACGTTCAAAGACACTTAAATCCCCTTTTTCTTCCCCATTCATTAAGCTGCTGCCATGTGATTGGCTGATTAGTGTTACCAAGCAATTGGGACAGGTGTAACTAATAAAAGTGGCTGGTGGAGTGTATGTATATTGTACAGGTGCATCTCATAAAAATTTGAATATCACCAAAAAGTGAATTTATTTCAGTAATTCAGTAATTCAATTCAATTCAAAAAGTGAAAACTCATATATTTTATATAGATGTATTACACCACAGAGTGATATATTTTCAAGCATTTCTTTATTTTAGTTTTGAT
Source organism: Rana muscosa (assembly GCA_029206835.1). NCBI lineage: Eukaryota > Metazoa > Chordata > Amphibia > Anura > Ranidae > Rana > Rana muscosa. Next base: position 336,103,202 of record CM055117.1, read on the forward strand.
GATTATGGCTTACAGCTAATGAAAAACCTAAAATTCTGTATCTCAGAAAAACTAGAATATTACATAAGACCAATAAAAAAAAAAGGATTTTTAATACAGAAATGTTGGTTACTGAAAAGTATGTCCATGTACAGTATAGTATGCACATAATACTTAGTCAGGGCTTCTTTTGCATGAATTACTGCATCAATGCGGCGTGGCATGGAGGCGATCAGCCTGTGGCAATGCTGAGGCCGTTATGGAAGCCCAGGTTGCTTTGATAGTGGCTTTTACCTCATCTACATTGTTGGGTCTGGTGGTCTCTTATCTTCCTCTTGACAATACCCCACAGATTCTCTATGGGGTTTTAGGTCAGGTGAGTTTTGCCGTCCAATTAACCACTTAAAGCCCCGGACCATTTGGTAGCTAAAGGACCAGAGGTGATTTCAGAATTTTGCACTGCGCTGCTTTAACTGTAAATTGTGCGGGACATGCAATGTTGTACCCAAACGAAATTTGTGTCCCTTTTCTTCCCACAAATAGAGCTTTCTTTTAATGGTATTTGATTGCCTCTGCGATTTTTAATTTTTTTGCGATATAAACGGAAAAAGGACCGAAAAATTTTGAAAAAAAAAGATATTTTCTACTTTTTGTTATAAGAAAAAATCGAATAAACTCAATTTTAGTCATACATTTTAGGCCAAAATGTATTCAGCCACATGTCTTTAGTAAAAAAAAAATGTCAATACGCGTATATTTATTGGTTTGCGCAAAAGTTATAGCGTCTACAAACTAGGGTATATTTTCTGGTATTTACACAGCTTTTAATTTATGACTGCCTATCTCATTTCTTGAGGTGCTAAAATGGCAGGGCAGTACAAAACCCCCCCCCAAATGACCCCATTTTGGAAAGTAGACACCCCAAGGAAAATTGCTGAGAGGCATGTTGAGCCCATTGAATATTTTTTTTTTTTGTCTCAAGTGATTGAATAATGACAAAAAAAAAAAAAATTACAAAAAGTTGTCACTAAATGATATATTGCTCACACATGCCATGGTTATATGTGCAATTGCACCCCAAAATACATTTTGCTGCTTCTCCTGAGTACGGGATACCACAAGTGTGGGACTTTTTGGGAGCCTAGCGGCGTACGGGCCCCCCGGAAACCAAGCACTGCCTTCAGGATTTCTAAGGGCGCAAATTTTTTGATTTCACTCCTCACTACCTATCACAGTTTTGAAGGCCATAAAATGCCAAAATAGCACAGACCCCCCCCCCCCCCCCAATGACCCCATTTTTAGGAAAGTAGGACACCCCCAAGGAAATTGCTGAGAGGCCTGTTGAGCCCACTGAATATTTTTTTTTTTGTCCCAAGTGATTGAATAATGACAAAAATAAAAATAAAAAATTACAAAAAGTTGACACTAAATGATATATTGCTCCACACATGCCATGGTTATATGTGGAATTACACCCCAAAAATACATTTTTGCTGCTTCTCCTGAGTACGGGGATACCACATGTGTGGGACTTTTTAGGAGCCTAGCCGCGTACGGGACCTAGCCGCGTACGGGACCCCGAAAACCAAGCACCGCCTTCAGGATTTCTAGGCACAAATTTTTGATTTCACTCCTCACTACCTATCACAGTTTCGAAGGCCATAAAATGCCAAAATAGCACAAAACCCCCCCAAATGACCCCATTTTGGAAAGTAGACACCCCAAGCTATTTGCTGAGAGGCATGGTGAGTATTTTATAGCTCTCATTTGTTTTTGAAAATGAAGAAAGAAAATATATATATTTTTTTTTTTCAATTTTCAAAACTGTGACAAAAAGCGAGATCTCCAAAATACTCACAATAGCTCTCAGCAAAAAGCTTGGGGTGTCTACTTTCCAAAATGGGGTCATTTGGGGGGTTTTGTGCTATCTGGGCATTCCATGGCCTCCGAAACTGTGATAGGCAGTGAGAAGTGAAATCAAAAATTTACACCCTTAGAAAGCCTGAAGGCGGTGCTTGGTTTTTTGGGGTCCCGTACGCGGCTAGGCTCCCAAAAAGTCTCACACATGTGGTATCCCCGTACTCAGGAGAAGCAACAGAATGTATTTTGGGGTGTAATTCCACATATGCCCATGGCATGTTTTGAGCAATATATCATTTAGTGACAACTTTGTGCAAAAAAAAATAAAAAAAAATCTTTTTTCCGCAACTTGTGTCAACATATAAAATACTCCATGGACTCGATATGCCTCTCAGTAGATAGCTTGGGGTGTCTACTTACCAAAATGGGGTCATTTGGGGGGTTTTGAACTGTTCTGACATTTTATACACAACATTAGGAAGCTTACATCCACTCTTCTAACCACTTGAAGACAAAGCCCTTTTTGACACTTTTTGTTTACATGAAAACATATTTATTTTTTTTGCAAGAAAATTATGTTGAACCCCCAAACATTATATATATTTTTAAAGCAAAGGCCCTACAGATTAAAATGGTGGGTGTTGCATTTTTTTTTCTACACAGTATTTGCGCAGCGATTTTTTTAAACGCATTTTTTGGGGAAAAAAATACACTTTTTTTAATTTTAATGCACTAAAACACACTATATTGCCCAAATGTTTGATGAAATAAAAAAGATGATCTTAGGCCGAGTACATAGATACCAAACACGACATGCTTTAAAATTTCGCACAAACGCGCATTGGCGACAAACTACATACATTTTTAAAAGCCTTTAAAAGCCTTTACAGGTTACCCCGTTAGATTTACAGAGGAGGTCTACTGCTAAAATTACTGCCCTCGATCTGACCTTCGCGATGATACCTCACATGCATGGTGCAATTGCTGTTTACATATGACGCCAGACCGACGCTTGCGTTCGCCATTGGGCAAGAGCAGGGCAGGACAGGGGTGCTTTTTTTTTTTATTATTAATTTTGCTTTTTTATTTTATTTTTAAATTGTTCCTTCCATATTATTATTTTTTTATCATTTTCATTGTTATCTCAGGGAATGTAAATATCCCCTATGATAGCAATAGGTAGTGACAGGTACTCTTTTTTTGAAAAAACTGGGGTTTCTAGACCCTAGATCTTTCCTCTGCCCTCAAAGCATCTGACCACACCAAGATCGGTGTGATAAAATGCTTTCCCAATTTCCCAATGGCGCTTTTTATATCCAGGGGGGGGACATTCCCTCCCACTGCTTGTAAAAGCAGTCCAGAGGCTAATTAGCCACTAGGATTGCTTTTACATGAAAGCCGGCCGGTGGCTGAAAATAATTATACCAAGATGATACCTAAACCCACAGGCATCATTCTGGTATAAACATTCAAAGTCCAGCAACATACCAGTACGTTGCTGGTCCTTGTTGGACATGTATTGCAATCTTTTTTTTTCATGCAGCCAGTTGGCTGAACGAAAAAAGAGATTGATCGGTGGGTATGCCCACCATTAGAATACCTCCCTTCATCCACCCACTTCTAATGATGGGCATACACGCACCATTTATATATGCCGAAGCATTGGGGCATCCTCCCGCAAAAAAGTTATGCCGCTTACACATGGTCGGACTTTTCCATGGGCAAGCCTCCATCGGAATTTCGACCGTATGTACGCGGCATTAGGAGCAAAATTGCTCCTCCGCTCCTCCGCCCCTGCTGCACCCATGCTTCGGCATATATGCTTTTTTTTTTAACTGTGGTGGTGAAATCACCTTCCACAGCACTGGAGTCGCAGGGATCAGGCCTGTCTCTGCGAACGCTGCAGTTATGTGTGTTGTGTTTTGTAAGTGACAGTGATCGATCGATACTGCACTTGGGTGGCCTGGGCTGGACGGAGGGGCAAAACGCAGGTGCTAGCAGGTATCTGGGCTGATCCCGCTAACACTGCGTTTTTGGGAACCCTAAACTGCTGGGGACGCTAGTATAGATCTGATCAGATCAGATATTGATCTGTTCAGATACTATACCACTAAGGGAGGTGTATGCTTCACGCGTGGGTGTTAGCGTTACTGGCACTAACATGACGCTGCCTGGGGTGTGACGTAGACCCTCTCTGATGCTAAAACCTAATTGATATCACCCGCCGGGTGATCAGGGGGTTAAACCTTTATTGGGTTATATATACGGCGGGTGCCCTGACACTATAAAAAGCAAACTAACTAACCAGCGTCACCCGTAACACTTATATGGTGATCACTGGCGAAAGGGTTAACTAGGGGCAATTAGGGGGTAAAAACCTTTATTAGATAATATATGGGGGTACCTGACGCTATAAAAACCTGACGGGGAACCTAAAAAAAATTACTGGCTACCGATCGGCATCACCGACACTAAGACAGCGATCAGAAAAACGATTGCTTAGCGACAGTGGTGATAGGGGGTGAAAGGGTTACCTGGGGGGTGATCAAGGGGGTTAAACCTTTATTAGATAATATATGGGGGTCCCTGATGCTATAAAAACCTGCGGTGAACCTAAAAAAAATTACTGGCTACCGATCTGCATCACCGACACTAAGACAGCGATCAGAAAAACTATCGCTTAGCGACAGTGGTGATAGGGAGTGAAAGGGTTACCTGGGGGGCGATCAAGGGGGTTAAACCTTTATTAGATAATATATGGGGGTACCTGACGCTATAAAAACCTGCGGCGAACCTAAAAAAATGACTGGCTACCGATCTGCATCACAGACGAAGACAGCGATCAGAAAAATGATCGCTTAGCGACAGTGGTGATAGGGGTAAACGGGTTACCTGGGGGGCGATCAAGGGGGTTAAACCTTTATTAGATAATTTATGGGGGTACCTGACGCTATAAAAACCTGCGGCGAACCTAAAAAAAATTACTGGCTACCGATCTGCATCACGGACGCTAAGACAGCGATCAGAAAAATGATCGCTTAACGACGGCGGTGCTAGGGGGTGAAAGGGTTATCTGGGGGGTGATCAGGGGGTTAAACCTTTATTAGGTAATATATGGGGATACCTGACGCTATAAAAACCTGCGGCGAACCTAAAAAATATTACTGGCTACCGATCTGCATCACAGACGCTAAGACAGCGATCAGAAAAATTATCACTTAGCGAAAGTGGTGATAGGGGGTGAAAGGGTTACCTGGGGGGCGATCAAGGGGGTTAAACCTTTATTAGATAATTTATGGGGGTACCCAACGCTATAAAAACCTGCGGCGAACCTAAAAAAAATTACTGGCTACCGATCTGCATCACCGACGCTAAGACAGCGATCAGAAAAATGATCGCTTATCGACGGCGGTGATAGGGGGTGAAAGGGTTATCTGGGGGGTGATCAGGGGGTTAAACCTTTATTAGGGGGGGTTAGGGGGCTACACTGGACCTAAAACGAACTTTAGTGACACTTTTACAGTCACAAATGTTACTGATTGCAGTGATCAGTAAATAAATGGTCACTGCAATGACACTGTGACTGGGGGCTGGGGGGTGATCTGGGGGGGGCGATTTATGTTCCTATGTGTCCTGGTGTCAGTGTGCTGTTTGTGCACTAACCTGTATGTCTTCTCTTGTACGGCGCTCGGTATATGTGAGCGCCGCATGAGAGATGACATCACTTCCTCCTGCTTACTCTGCCTGTGTTTATATTACAGGACAGAGGAAGCATTTTCATTCGCCTGGAGCGATCGCGGGGGGGGGGTGGCCGGAATCGAACGGCCGTCCCCTCATCTCGGATCGCTCCCCAACGAATACCAACCGCTCACTGTATAGGAGGGGGGTCCGATCAGACCCCCCAACTGTACAAAGGCAATCACGTACACTGTACGTGATTGTGCCTGTCGGTGCCATTCTGCCGACGTACATATACAGTGAGCGGTCGTTAAGTGGTTAAGCACAGTGATACCATGATCATTAAACCAGGTATTGGTACTTTTGGCAGTGTGGGCAGGTGCCAAGTCATGCTGGAAAATTAAATCAGCATCTCCATAAAGCCGGTCAGCAGAGGGAAGCATGAAGTCCTGGTAGAGGGCCGCGCTGACTTTGGACTTGATAAAACACAGTGGACCAACACCAGCAGACGACATTGCTCCCCAAAGCATCACAGACTGTGGAAACTTCACACTGGACCTCTTTGATTCTGTGCCTCTCCACTCTTCCTCCAGACTCTGGGACCTTGATTTCCAATGAAATGCAAAATTTTCCACAGTCCATGATAATTTGGGGATAATTTGGGGATTTCTCACAAAAGTGAGTACACCCCTCACATTTTTGAAAATATTTTATTATATCTTTTTATGTGACAACACTGAAGAAAGTAGTGAGTGTACAGCTTGTATATTTTATTGTCCCCTCAAAATAACTCAACACACATTAATGTCTAAACCGCTGGCAACAAATGTGAGTACACCCCTAAGTAAAAATGTCCAAATGGGCCCAATTAGCCATTTTCCATCCCTGGTATCATGTGACTCATTAGTGTTACAAGATCTCAGGTGTGAATGGGGAGCAGGTGTGTTAAATTTAGTGTTAAATTTGTGGTTATCCCTCTCACTCTCTCATACTGGTCACTGGCCACAGTGCTGTCACATTCACTTTATCATTATTTTTTCTTTATGCGAACACATAGGTGCCAGCAGCAGCATCTATTCACAATTTTTTTTTCTGTTGTTTTTTTTAGTTTATGTTTATTGATTAACCACTTCCCGCCCAGTCAATAGGAGATTGACGTCCGGGAAGTGGTTCTGTTATCCACACTGGACGTCTATTGACGTCCTACAGAATAATAGCCGCCGCGCGCCCGGGGGGGGGGCGTGCATCGCGGCGATCGGTGGAGCAGTGTGTCAGTCTGACACACCGCTACACTGATCTCGGTAAAGAGCCTCCGGCGGAGGCTTTTTACCACGTGATCAGCCGTGTCCAATCACGGCTGATCAAGATGTAAACAGGAATAGCTGTTGATCGGCTCTTCCTCACTTGCGTCTGACAGACGCGAGTAGAGGAGAGCCGATTGGCGGCTCTCCTGACAGGGGGGTTCACGCTGATCGTTTAACAGCGCAGCCCCCCCTCAGATACCCACACTGGACCACCAGGGAAGCCCCCCAGGACCACCAGGGAAGCCCCAAGCATGTGGATGGCCAGGTAAGTCCCCCATGGCCATCCACTTGCACAAATACACACAAAACATATGCCAATCAGTGCCCACAAATGGGCACTGACTGGCACCATCATGGCACCATCATGGCATGTGATGCCCAGCAATGCCAGCCACCAGTGTCATCAGTGCCACCTACCAGTGTCCATCAATGCCACCTATCAGTGCCCATCCGTGCCCATCTCTGCCCATAAGTGCCCACCTATCAGTGCCCGTCTGTGCCACCTATCAGTGCCACCCATAAGTATCCATCAGTGCTGCCTATAAGTGCCCATCAGTGCTGCCTATGAGTGCCCATCAGTGCTGCCTATGAGTGCCCATCAGTGCCGCCTATGAGTGTCCATCAGTGCCGCATACCAGTGCCACATATCAGTGCCCATCAGTGCCGCCTATCAGTGCCCATCATCAGTGCCCATCAGTGCCACCTCATCAGTGCCACCTCATTGGTGCCACCTCATCAGTGCCCATCAGTGTCGCCTTATCAGTGCCCGTTAGTGCCACCTTATCAGTGCCCATCATTAAAGTAGAAAAGGTACTTATTTACAAAAAAAATTAACAGAAACAAAGAAAAACTTAGTTTTTTTCAAAATTTCCGCTCTTTTTTATTTGTTGTGCAAAAAAGGCGATCAAATACCACCGAAAGAGAGCTCTATTTGTGGGAACGAAATGATAAAAAAATTGTTTGGGTACAGTGTTGCATGACCGCGCAATTGTCATTCAAATTGCGACAGCGCTGAAAGCTCAAAATTGGCTTGGGCAGGAAGGTGTATAAGTGCATGGTATTGAAGTGGTTAACAGCGCGCAACTACCTTCCGATTCAATATGCATTATATAGTTCACATTGCATATGTTTCGTATAAAATGTTTACACTGTTTCATTTCTTTTTTTATCTAAATGATGGCCAGTTAGAAGCCACATTTTTGGTGCAAGAATGGCATTGAATTAGTAATGTTTTTGTTTGTTTGTTTGTTTGTTTACTAGGTACACAATTCCTCCTACAGTCTGAAAGCTTTATAATCCAAGTCAGAAGCAGCTGAATGATATGTGAGTTGCAAAATGTTTGCATTGGTTTATCTTTGCTGGTGTATCTTAAAAGCTTGTAATGAAGCATGTTAAAGTGGTGATGACCAGAATGAAAAAATGTATTGCTTACCTATCTGCATTTGGGAGAGAGAGGATACAGGTAATTATTCATTAGATCTTCAAAGCTACATGGGGAAAAAAATACAGAAGGAAAGAGCAGACATCATGGGTCAAAAGTCAACTGAAAGAGTATGCATAGAAGGTTGACATCCCCAATTGCCAATTGCTAAACAACATCTTAGCGTTGTCACCCTGAAACAGAAAGTGCTTATCTTCGACATCTTTACAAAATGTTGTAAACACTGTACTGATACAATCTTCCAAAAGTGTTCGAATCCTGGTACTTTCATGGGATTTTTGGTCAGAGACCTTTGTCACCAAACATAACAAAAAATGAATAAGTAATTTCAGAAGAAATTATCTCAAAAGCACCTATAACTAATGTTAAACTGATGACCTGAAACAAGCCTATCAACATTACTAAAGCTAAGCTAGCTCCAAAAACTAACTTCTTACCAGAAGTAAGGCCCCTTTCACACTGAGGCGCTTTGCAGGCGCTATTGCGCTAAAAATAGCACCTGCAATGCGCCCTGAAAAAGCGGCTCCTTTGTATCCAGTGTGAAAGCCTGAAGGCTTTCACACTGGAGCGTTGCGCTGGCAGGAGGGTAAAAAAACTCCTGCAAGCCGCATCTTTGAGGCGCGATAGGAGCGGCAAAAATACCGCTCCTATAGTGCCCCTGCCTATTGAAATCAATGGGGTAGCGCCTCCAAAATTCCCACAAAACGCTGCAAAGAGGCGTTATTGCAGGCGTTTTTAACCCTTTTTCGGCTGCTAGCGGGGGTTAAAATCACCCCACTAGCGCGGCAAAAACGATGGTATAGTGGCGGTAAAAATAGTGGCGCTATACCGCCAGCGCATCCAGCACTTCAGTGTGAAAGTAGCCTTTGAGTTTAGGCTCAGGCTGAATCTAATAGCCCGTACACACGACCGGTTTTCCCGTCTGAAAAAGTCTGATAAGAGCTTTTGGCCAGGAATCCTGACCAGGTGTATGCTCCATCTGACTTTTTCCAACAGGAAAACTGCCGGAAAAAAAAAGAGAGCAGGATCTCTTTTTTCCCGTCAGGAAAAAATCCTATCAGGAAAATCATATGTCTATATGCTTTTACAAGGCGCAAAAAAAAAAACCATGCATGCTCGGAAACAAATTGACGCATGCTTGGAAGCATAGAACTTAATTTTCTCGGCTCATTGTAGTCTTTTACATCACCGCGTTTTTGGCAGTCAAAAGTTCACCGAATTTTTGTGTGACCGTGCGTATGCAAGGCAGGCTTGAGAGGAATTCCGTCGGAAAAAACACCAGTTTTTTTTCCGATGGGAAAATCGCTTGTGTGTACGGGGCATTAAGGTTTGCTGAAAAGTGCATGTGCCCAGATCGCAAAGCTTAAAATTAATAAAGATCCATATCCATGGAATTTATCATAAAAAGTGCTTTCCATCTATCTGAACATGCAGTTCTTTCAAGAAGTCTGTAAAACAAAAGGTGTTGCTTTAGACTGGGTTCACATATGAGCACGCAGCGGCTCACAGCAGTTGTCTGGTGCATCTTCATTCACCGTATCAGGTCCGATTTCAGCCCGAATTTTTGGCAGAATTTGGACCTGAAACTGACCAAAAGACACAGTGTTCCTGTGCAAATCTCACTGGAGCCGCTGTGGAGATATGTGAGCCGGTCACAATCTCCTGCTTTTGCGAATTGGATGCGGTGAAGCCGCATCCAATTCACACTAGTGTGAACCCAGCCTTAAATAACTGTCTCACTATTAGACCATGGGGTTGTATTTGCTAAAATTGTAGAGTGCAAAATCTGGTGCAGCTGTGCATGGTAGCCAATCAGCTTCCAGGTTTTGTTGTCAAAGATTAATTGAAAAAAACGGAAGTTAGATGCTGATTGGCTACCATGCACAGCTGCACCGGATTCTGAGCATTCCAGTTTTAGTAAACCAACCCCTATGTGTCTTAAAGCAGTTTTATGCATCTCTCTCATAAAATATTTAATTTCTGGTACAAAGTTGGCTACAGGGAAAATTCTGTAACTGATCAATACATCCCTTATCATATAGCTGATAGAACAGTAGTTCAATATGTACACCTTGAGGGAAATAAGCTGTGTAGGCTTAAAAATCTTCCAGTTTCTAAGCGTCCAAGATGTGTGATTTTGCTAACTATTTACCTCTAAGGATAGCAAGGTATGCAAATGTATTTGGCAAATACAGTTGCAGGCAGGACTTTCAAGCACGCCCCTTTATCTCCACAATGGGCAGCATTCAGTATAGGTGATGGCGGATATGTATATCATATACATATGAATGCTGCCTCTATTTACATATGAATGCAGCTGCTATTTACATATCAATGCAGGTTATTTACATGTAAACACAAGGTCTGCAGGTGAGTCATCCATACACAACAATAGGGCAGAGCTGGGCAGCATTAGTAGCAGCACTTCACACTGAGATATCGGGACACAGCACTGGACTAAAACTTCAAGGAACAGGAGACTTTAAACTGGGATATTTGGCAAGTATGAGGCAGCTGCTTTGGGCCCCACAACAATGATGGGGTCCTGGGCAGCTGCCCCTTTTGCCCTGCCTTAAAGACGGGCCTGACTGCAACGCAGATGGCTGCACTCGTTTTATGATGGCTGCAGAAGTTAGATGCTGATTGGCTACCATGCACAGCTGCACCAGATTCTGAGCGTTCCAGTTTTAGTAAACCAACCCCTATGTGTCTTAAAGCAGTTTTATGCATCTCTCTCATAAAATATTCAATTTCTGGTACAAAGTTGGCTACAGGGAAAATTCTGTAACTGATCAATACATCCCTTATCATATAGCTGATAGAACAGTAGTTCAATATGTACACCTTGAGGGAAATAAGCTGTGTAGCCTTAAAAATCTTCCAGTTTCTAAGCGTCTCTAAAGATGTGTGATTTTGCTAACTATTTACCTCTAAGGATAGCAAGGTATGCAAATGTATTTAGCAAATCATATGAAATTCAAAGAGAAAATGCACTCACTATAGTAAAAAGAAATCAAAGCATATAAGTTAAGATGACAACTGCTGTTGTAATCTAAGGTAAAGGCTTTAACTTTTTTTTTTATAGGAACATTTTTATTGGCATATTATATAGTGTTTGTTTTACATCAACATAATATACTCATTTTATTTTTTCAACATAGATTGGCTGCTGCTTTTGGCAGCTCCCCTACAAGCAAGTGCACAACTCATACTCTTGTTTCCATTAGACTGAAATCCAATGTTTCAAACACAACAGAGATTATAGAGCACTATTTATCAATATGGACTGGCCTTGATACCAGAAGCTTGAATGTCAACAACCAAAAGTTGGAAAAATTTGGAACAGTTGAAGTTTCACTAATGCACTTGCTTACTCATTTTATAGCAGTAAAAAATGCTTATTGTTGCCTCTGGTCTTTGGTATTTCAGAACATCCTGATTTTTTACTATACATTTTTATAGTGCAAGGAGGGGATCCCTCCATGCTCACCTGTGCACCCAAACTGTAATTGCTTCTCTGCCTACATCTGCACACCCCACACTACCCTCCCCTCCAATTTACTTACCTTTGCAGGACAGGCTGAGGTTAGGCCTAATGACCACAGTTGCAGGCAGGACTTTCAAGCACGCCCCTTTATCTCCCCAATGGGCAGCATTCAGTATAGGTGATGGCAGATAAGTATATTATATACATATGAATGCTGCCTCTATTTACATATGAATGCAGCTGCTATTTACATATCAATGCAGGTTATTTACATGTAAACACAAGGTCTGCAGGTGAGTCATCCATACACAACAATAGGGCAGAGCTGGGCAGCATTAGTAGCAGCACTTCACACTGAGATATCGGGACACAGCACTGGACTAAAAATTCAAGAAACAGGAGACTTTAAACTGGGATATTTGGCAAGTATGAGGCAGCTGCTTTGGGCCCCACAACAATGATGGGGCCCTGGGCAGCTTCCCCTTTTGCCCTGCCTTAAAGACGGGCCTGACTGCAATGCAAATGGCTGCACTAGTTTTCTTTTTAAGGCTGTTTTTCTTTCTCTTTTCTTTTCATCTGGTATTTCAGCCAGTAAGTTTGTTGTTTTTTAACAGAATAAGCTCTTCTGCAAATGTAGCAGTTAAAGTGTTGAGACAAACAATTTACTACTGATAGGGGTACTCGCAATGATTAACTTTTATTTATTTATGTAAAACCTTTATTCCAAAAGGAAGAAACTGTTGCTGTACCTGCTTGAGTAACTGCTTGTGAGCTGGAGTTTGGCTTTGATTTGTCAGTGTATGTATATTTGCTAGTACATCTAACACTCCCCTCCCCCCAGACTCACAATACTGCTGTCTAAGGCCGGGTTCACACCTATGCAAATTGGTTGCGGCTTACACAGCGTCCAATTCGCATTACATTTTAAAATACATTTATTTTAATGAGGCTGGTTCACATATGTGCGATGCTTTCACTCTGCGCATTGCCCAAAAAAAGTGTGCGTTTTCTAGGCATTGCGGTGCGAATTGTCTGCACATATATTATGGGAACGCATCTGATTCGCAGATGTGTTCCGTTCTGAACAGGAATTCTCTCCCTGTTCACTACACTTCCCCCCTCCCCTCTCCCAGGTCAGCAAATCCGCAGCTATAACACAGCTGAACCGCTGAACAGCTCTGTTTTATCTTCACAGAGAAAAAAGAGCTGGAATTCTAATAAAGTATGTGAAACGGAATTACACTATGGGTTTTTTGTTGCATGCTAGTCTCAGGTCGAAAGTGAAGAGGTTACTCACCATACAAAAATTCTCGTATGACAGAATACAACTTCAGAAGTGATGAAATGTGTTGAATAGTTTTGTATGTATTCTTTTGTTTCTGAGCATTCGTAGTCTTGCTGTTACGATCTTTTTTTTTCAGACAAAAAGCGTACTAATTAAACGAAAATCGGACGTTGAGTTCACGTACGACAAAAATGTTATAGTCTGCACATCCAGATTTTTTCCTGCCGAAAAATTGGAATCGGCTGTCGAAAGCACCGTACTAACGATCTAAAAATCGGGAGACCGTCCGTCAGACTAAATTTTACTTTTGATTTTTGTATCGTGTGTACGGGCCTTTGCCCAGGTTCACACTGGGCTGTGGCAGTGAAGCCGGGCGAGTTCAGCTGAACTCGCACGATTTCACTCCCACTGGCAGTCCCAATTTCGGCCGCCATTACAGAGACATCTGTGCAGGTTTCTGCACAGCTGTCAATGTAAATCGCTTCCCAAAATCGCAAAAAGTAGTACAGAAACTACTTTTTGAAATCGGTGCAGCGCCGCAGATGCGGCATCGCACCGATTAGGTCGGTGCCATTGCCGGCAAATGTCATCGATGTGACATGTCAAATCGCATGTCAAATCGCACCAGTGTGAACCAGGGCTTAAGAATGTTTGCTGATCAGAGATGAGAGGCAAAAATAGTGGTGAGTGAGGTGGCATAAGAGGAGACACTTTCTTTCACCTGTGATGTGATGAAGTGGATAACAAGCTAACATCTAAAAACTAATTAGTACCAGTGGATGGGATTTGGCTGCTCTGATCTTTACATGCACTACTAACCCTGGGAGGTGGAGGCTCCTCTGTTTAATTTCTTAGGTGAAGCGCTGCTGGAGTGATTGAACTTTTCACTCTATATAAGGACTAAAAAAAGAATTGCCGGGTAACAAATGTGTTAAAAAAACAGCGTGTGGTCCCCCCAATTCATACCAGGCCCTTTGGGTAAGGATTTGCAGGGGAACCCTACGCCAATTTTTTATTTATTTTTAATGACGTGGGGTCCCCCCCAAAATCCATACCAGACAAGGTCATCGACTGGTGCATGCTGGGCCACCGACGTCACAGGGGGGCAGTGCCACCAGATGATTCCGCCCCATAGCGATTTAAAAAATGTTACACGGTGGAGCAGGCAGACTGCGGGAGCGTTTGTGAAGAGTGGTCGTTTTTTGGGTCCAGCAGTGGCAGCGGCGTCATGATTGATGATGGATCTACATCGAGGGGCATTGTTTTTGTATTTAATAAAGGGATTGTCAAAAATGTTGGTACTGTCTTTATTCACGTTTACACTTCTTTGGAGAATTAGTAGGGGTACTATATACCCCATACTCATTCACATGGGGGGGCGGGATCTGGGGGCCCCTTTGTTAAAGGGGGCTTCCAGATTCTGATAAGACCCCTGCCCGCAGACCCCCACAACCATAGCCCAGGGTTATGGGGAAGAGACCCTTGCCTCCATCAACATGGGGACAAGGTGGTTTGGAGCAGAGGGCAGAGCCCCCCTGCCCAAAGCACCCGCCCATGTTGAGGGCATGTGGCCTGGTATGTTTCAGGAGGGGGAGGCACTTGCTTGTCCCCTCCCTGTCCTGACCTGCTAAGAAAAAAAACAGAAAAGCGCCTCTGAGTGCTATGTTTAATGTACAATAACATGTAGTTTAAAACACTTAGATATAAGTAAGGGAAGGCTGAAACCCATGTGGAACAGTCATCAGTGTCTCCTAAGTAAGAGAAGTACCCACTGCGGTGAAGCAGGAAGGAAGCCGCCAAGTTCTTCTTCCGGGTATGCCTGATGGAATCAGCTAGGATAGCGGCGCCAATAGGCGTGTGACATCACTGGGGTAAGGGGAGAACCACAACGCGTTTCAGAGCATGGGCTCCCCTTTCTGCTATGCTGCATGCTCGGATAAGGGTCTGGTATGGATTTTGGGGGGGGGCACAACATTTTTTTTTATTGTGGCTTTGGGTTCCCCTCCAAATCCATACCAGAAAAAAGTTGGTATGAGCTTTGCAAATTACTACAATCTTATAGTTAATGGATTGTGGCACAGAGAAAAATTGTAAATTATAGTGTTAAATGGGAAAACTAGTAAAAAAGAAATCAAGTGCACTGGGCATATTCATTATTAAAACGGATTCATTGCTCATACAATTGACGTCTTCAGTTCATCTGATAATAAGGAATTCTCTGGTATTTAATCCCTTTTGGGATGTCCGATTACCACAATCTAGTTACCAATGCCATGCATATAATAAAGATGTTAGTTCACGTACGTAATTCAAGGTGTCATTGAGACTGGTGTTAACTAGAGTTACAGTGCCTTGAAAAAGTACTCATACAACTTGAAATTTTCCACATTTTGTCATGTTACAACCAAAAACGTAAATTTATTTTTTTGGGATTTTAAATGATAGACCAACACAAAGTGGCACATAATTGTGAAATGGAAGGAACATAATAAATGTTTTTCAAAACCTTTTACAAATAAAATATGTGAAAAGTGTGGCGTGCATTTGTATTCAGCCCCCTTTACTCCGATACCCCTAACTAAAATCTTGTGGACTCAATTGCCTTCAGAAGTAACCTAATTAGTAAATAGAGTCCACTAGGGATGAGCTCGGTGTTAGAGTCGAACACACGTTGGAGTCGAACATCGGCTGTTCGCTCGTTCGACGAAGATCAAACATTATGGGCCGTTCGCGCCAAATTCGAGTGACGTGAATGGCTCACAATACACTGCGCCATCGCAGTGCAATCCCGGCGCTGTGATTGGCCAAGCATGCACTGTGACCCCGCATGCTTGGCCAATCACAGCGCCGGCAGCGAGGAGAGCCATAATTGGCCACAGGCAGGATGCCTGTGCCAATCATAGCTCAGGGGGGTTTAGTACACGCCCCACACTATAAAATGTCGCCAGCGCGGCGGCCTCGTGCAGTGTGTTCCGGCGTGCAGGGAAAGAGATAGATAGGCAGGGACAGTGTGTTCTGTGTTCTATTTTTTTCTCAGGCATCTGCAGGAGTTAGTGGGTGTTGTGTGCCTCCAGCACAGTATACACCAGGATCTAAACTTTATTGCTGTTCTCTAGGTAGGCAGGCAGGGAAAGAGATACATAGGCAGGGACAGTGTGTTCTATGTTCTATTGTTTTCTCAGGCATCTGCAGGAGTTAGTGGGTGTTGTGTGCCCCCAGCACAGTTTACACCTGTATATATCCGTCATTGCTGTTCTCTAATACAGGCATCTGCAGGAGTTAGTGGCACAGTATACACCTGTATATACCCGCCATTACTGTTCTCTAATACAGGCATCTGCAGGAGTTAGTGGCACAGTGTACACCTGTATATACCCGTCATTACTGTTCTCTAATACAGGCATCTGCAGGAGTTAGTGGCACAGTGTACACCTGTATATACCCGTCATTACTGTTCTCTAATACAGGCATCTGCAGGAGATAGTGGCACAGTGTACACCTGTATATACCCGTCATTACTGTTCTCTAATACAGGCATCTGCAGGAGTTAGTGGGTGTTGTGTGCCTCCAGCACAATATACACTACCCAATTGCTGTTTTTTCCCATCTCCCTGCAGGCCATTACTATGTCTGGAAGGCCAACAAAGAGAGGCAGACAGTCACGAGCCAATAAAAGAGGGCAAGCAGGCTCTGTGTCTGGGGGCAACAGTGCTGGTCGTGGACGCGGTGCATTGTCATCAGCACATGGCCATGGGACACGCTTGTCCTTATTTTCAGCAGCTGGACGTGTTGAGCCGCATCATGCCGAAGACTTGGTAGAGTGGATGACCAAGCCCTCCTCATCCTCCTCATCCTCTCTCACCCAGGCTCAGGGTACTGGCAAAGCAGCTGCCAAAGCGTCCTCTTCCCTCGTATCAATGTCATCATCAGTCACTCCTTACCTAGACCCACCATGTCCTCCTGAGGATTCCCCCGAACTGTTTGAGCACAGTGTTGGGTACATGCTCCAGGAGGATGCCCAGCGTTTCGAAGGGTTTGATGATGATACCCAGCTAGAGGAAGGCAGTAGCGTGAGTGCAGAGAGAGGGGATGCTCAAGAAGGACAGCAATCTGGCAGTCATGTTCCAGCAGCTGCAGCATACTGCCAGATTGGCTCCAGTGATGAGGAGGGAGGGGATGATGAGGTCACTGACTCCACGTGGGTGCCTGATAGGAGAGAGGAGGAGGAGGAGGATGAGGAGGAGGCACGTCTCCAACGAGGCAGGATGCCCTTCGGGGGCCAGCGTAAGGGCAACACACCGACTGAATCACACCACAGAGCTACGCCTGTGCAGGGCGCTGCCTCTGCCCGTTATTCCAAAAGTTCTTTGGTGTGGGCCTTTTTTGAGTCGACTGCATCAGATCGCACCGCTGCTATTTGCAACATATGTCTCAAGCGTATCTCGCGTGGCCAAAACATCAGCCGCTTGGGCACCACTTGCTTGACTAGACATATGTTGACCTGCCATGCAGCTCGTTAGCAAGCGTACCTTAAAGACCCACACCAAAGAAAAAAGCGGACCTCTCCTTGCTCCTCATCAGCTGGGATCTCCAACCCCACTATACCTTCAGTCCTCTCTGAAACCTGCACTGAGAGGAATGAAGGTGTAGAATTAGTTGTGTCACAGCCAAGTACTTGCGGGCACTCTGCTAGCAGTACACCAACGTCCGATTGTAGCAGGCAAATTTCCCTGCCCCAGCTGCTGGACCGTCAAAAGAAGTTCACTCCCAGCCATCCACATGCCCAGCGGTTGAATGCTAGCTTGGCTAAATTGCTAGCAATTCAACTGCTGCCTTTTCAGTTGGTAGACTCGGCCCCCTTCCGTGAGTTTATGCAATGTGCGGTTCCTCAGTGGCAGGTTCCCAAACGCCACTTTTTCTCACGGAAGGCGATTCCGGCTCTCTACCGGCATGTGGAAGGCAATGTCCATGCCTCACTGGACAGGGCGGTCAGCGGTAAGGTGCATATTACCGCTGACTCATGGTCCAGCAGGCATGGACAGGGACGTTACCTTTCTTTCACGGCCCATTGGGTCACTCTTTTGGCAGCTGGGAAGGATGCAGGACAGGGTGCAGTAGTGTTGGAGGTTGTTCCGCAGCCACGCCTTCAAAATGCTACTACTGGTTGTGACACACCTCTCTCCTCCACCCCCTCCTCTTCTTCTTCCTCCATGGCCTCTTCCTGTGCTTTGTCCTCGGAACCAGCGGTGCTCCGTAGGCGTTCCAAGGGCTACGAAAGTACGCAGGCAAAAAGATGCCATGCCATGCTTGCGCTGGTTTGTTTGGGGGACAGGAGCCACACTGGGGCAGAGGTTCTGTCAGCTCTGCAGGGGCAGGCCGAGAGGTGGTTGACGCCACGCCAGCTTAAGCCAGGAATGGTGGTTTGCGACAATGGCACCAACCTCCTCTCCGCCCTCCGACAGGGACAACTGACCCATGTGCCCTGTGTGGCTCACGTCCTTAACCTGGTGGTGCAGCAGTTTTGGGCAGGTACCCGGGCTTACAGGATGTCCTGAGGCAGGCCAGGAAAGTCTGTGTGCATTTCCGCAGATCATATAATGCCAGTGCTCGGCTGGCTGAGCTGCAAAAGGAGTTGAACCTGCCCAAGAACCGCCTTATATGTGACATGCCCACCAGGTGGAACTCAACGTTGGCCATGCTGCAGCGGCTGCACACGCAGCAGAGGGCCATCAATGAGTACCTGTGCGACTATGGCACCAGGACAGGGTCAGGGGAGCTCAGGTTTTTTTCACCACGCCAGTGGGGCATGATCAAGGATGCATGCACTGTCCTGGCACCATTTGAGGAGGCCACGAGGATGGTGAGCAGTGACAGTGCATGCATCAGTGACACTGTACCTCTTGTCCACCTGTTGGAGCATACGCTGAGTGGAATAATGGACAGGGCACTTGAGGCAGAGCAGAGGCAGGAAGAGGAGGACTTCCTTGCCTCTCAAGGCCCCCTTTACCCAGACAGTGTTCCTTGTGTCCTACCCATCACACAGGAAGAGGACGAGGACGAGGAGGAGGAGGAGGATTGTGTCAGCATGGAGGTGGAGCATGGCACTCAGCATCAACAGCAGCAGTCTTTTAGGGATAATTTACTGTCCCAACAAACCCATGGACTTGTACGTGGCTGGGAGGAGGTGGCTGCGGATCATGTCGTCCTCTGTGACCCAGAGGACTCTGGACCGAATGCCTCAGCTAACCTACGCTGCATGGCCTCCCTGATCCTGCAAAGTCTGCGGAAGGATCCTCGTATTCTTCGGATCAAGGAGAGGGACCATTACTGGCTGGCCACTCTCCTTGATCCACGGTACAAGGGTAAGGTTGCGGACCTTATCTTGCCGTCGCAGAGGGAGCAGAGGATGAGACAACTCCGGGAGGCTTTGCAGACAGGTCTGTGCAATGCGTTCCCAGAGACTGGGAGGTTACAAACTCCTGGTCCTGGACAACGAGTTGCTGAGGCTTCGGTCAGTAGCAGAAGGAGCGGTGGAGAAGGTGGCCGTCTGACCGATGCGTTCAGACAATTTTTTAGTCCGCAGCCCCAAGGTATGATCGGTTCCAGCAACCATCGCCAGCGTCTGATATACATGGTGCTGGAATACCTAGGGTCAAGGTCAGACTTGGACACCTTTCCCACCGAAAATCCTCTGGCTTACTGGGTCTTGAGGATGGATCACTGGCCAGAACTTGCACAGTATGCAATTGAGCTACTGGCCTGTCCTGCATCCAGCGTTCTTTCGGAACGCACATTCAGTGCTGCTGGAGGCTTTGTCACAGATCACAGGGTGTGCCTGTCCACCGACTCGGTTGATCGACTGACCTTCATAAAGATGAACCAGTCTTGGATCACCACCAGCTACCAAGCACCTGAAGCTGATATAACAGAATAATTTATTTTCAAATGTCACATCCCTTCAAGACTGATGCTGATGCTGAGTGACTGTCCTGTTATGTTGACTGACTATCCTCCTCCTCCTCAATGATCCTATTCTTGATGATAGCTTGGAAGAACTTTTTTGTTTCTGGGCGCCGCTACCAGTGGCTAAGGCCCAATTTTTCAGCCCCTGTTTAACAGGGGCGTGTAATTAAAATGTTTGATGCAATACTTTGCAACAGGGCTCATTGCTGTGCTCCAAGTACAGTATCTGTGAGGGGTGGCAGTGTTGTGGCACCAGTGCCTAAAGCCCAATTTTTCTGCCCCTGTTTAACAGGGGCGTGTAATTACAATTTTTGATGCAATACTTTGGAACAGGGCTCATTGCTGTGCTCCAAGTACAGTATCTGTGAGGGGTTGCAGTGTTGTGCCACCAGTGCCTAAGGCCCAATTTTTCTGCCCCTGTTCAACAGGGGCATGTAATTACAATTCTTGATCTAATAATTCACAGCAGGGCCCATTCCTGCGCCCACCAAGAGTAACTGTGAGGGCTTACAGTGTTGTGGCAACACCACCACCACCACCACCAAAGGCCCAATTTTTCTGCCCCTCTTCAACAGGGGCATGCAATTACAATTCTTGATCTAATAATTTACAGTAGGGCCCATTCATGCGCCCATCAAGAGTAACTGTGAGGGCTGACAGTGTTGTAGCACCAGCACTACCACCAAAGGCCCAATTTTTCCTACCACTGTTCAACAATGGCATGTAATTACAATTCCTGATATAATAGTTCACAGTAGGGCGTTCCAGCGCCCACCAAGAGTAACTGTGAGGGCTCACAGTGTTGTGGCAACACCAACATGTAAGGGGCAAATTTCTGCAGAGTATATACGGCAGGCCCCTACTTTCAAGGTGATGTAAAAAAAGTCTCGACCTATGCAGGGTCTCGACCGCGTCACTTCCGGTGCAGCTACGTCAAAAACACAGCTGTTGGCGGCCTCGACTGCGCGTGCGCGGCTTCACCGCACCTATACCGCGCATGCGCAGACGCTCGGTTTAGTCCGTGAAAATTCTAGACTCGAGCGGGCGGGCGGAGGCGTTGCGAATTGCTTAACATCGTCGCCAGCACCGCCTCCAGACCCGCCCCCAACACGCCCCTAGCTTGTATATCATTGGGACCGAGGTCGAGAGAAAATATAGAGCTGCACCGCCTCCAGCCCCGCCCCCGCCCCTAGCCTGCTCTACTGAAGGGGGGCGGGCCCCCGTGCATAGCACTGAGTCCAAGTACAGTACTGTGCATTGTTCTGCCATCAAATATGCGGCCTCACTGCACCCAGCAAACGCAACCACTGTGCCCGTCATACGCAGCCTCTGTGCCCGTCATACGCAGCCACTGCATCCAGCAAACGCAACCACTGTGCCCGTCATACGCAACCACTGTGCCCGTCATACGCAACCACTGTGCCCAGCAAACGCAACCACTGTGCCCGTCATATGCAGCCACTGTGCCCAGCAAACGCAACCACTGTGCCCGTCATACGCAGCCTCTGTGCCCGTCATACGCAGCCACTGCACCCAGCAAACGCAACCACTGTGCCCGTCATACGCAACCACTGTGCCCATCATACGCAACCACTGTGCCCGTTATACGCAACCACTGTGCCCAGCAAACGCAACCACTGTGCCCGTCATACGCAGCCACTGTGCCCAGCAAACGCAACCACTGTGCCCGTCATACGCAGCCTCTGTGCCCGTCATACGCAGCCACTGCACCCAGCAAACGCAACCACTGTGCCCGTCATACGCAACCACTGTGCCCGTCATACGCAACCACTGTGCCCGTCATACGCAACCACTGTGCCCAGCAAACGCAACCACTGTGCCCGTCATACGCAACCACTGTGCCCAGCAAACGCAACCACTGTGCCCGTCATACGCAGCCACTGTGCCCAGCAAACGCAACCACTGTGCCCGTCATACGCAACCACTGTGCCCAGCAAACGCAACCACTGTGCCCGTCATACGCAGCCACTGTGCCCAGTAAACGCAACCACTGTGCCCGTCATACGCAACCACTGTGCCCAGCAAACGCAACCACTGTGCCCGTCATACGCAGCCACTGTGCCCAGCAAGCGCAACCACTGTGCCCGTCATACGCAGCCACTGTGCCCGTCATACGCAACCACTGTGCCTGTCATACGCAACCACTGTGCCCAGCAAACGCAACCACTGTGCCCAGCAAACGCAACCACTGTGCCCGTCATACGCAGCCACTGCACCCAGCAAACGCAAACACTGTGCCCGTCATACGCAACCACTGTGCCCGTCATACGCAGCCACTGTGCCCAGCAAACGCAACCACTGTGCCCGTCATACGCAACCACTGTGCCCAGCAAACGCAACCACTGTGCCCGTCATACGCAGCCACTGTGCCCAGCAAACGCAACCACTGTGCCCGTCATACGCAACCACTGTGCCCAGCAAACGCAACCACTGTGCCCGTCATACACAGCCACTGTGCCCAGCAAACGCAACCACTGTGCCCGTCATACGCAGCCACTGTACCTGTCATACGCAACCACTGTGCCCATCATACGCAACCACTGTGCCCAGCAAACGCAACCACTGTGCCCGTCATATGCAGCCACTGTGCCCAGAAAACGCAACCACTGTGCCCGTCATACGCAGCCACTGCACCCAGCAAACGCAAACACTGTGCCCGTCATACGCAACCACTGTGCCCGTCATACGCAACCACTGTGCCCAGCAAACGCAACCACTGTGCCCGTCATACGCAGCCACTGTGCCCAGCAAACGCAACCACTGTGCCCGTCATACGCAACCACTGTGCCCAGCAAACGCAACCACTGTGCCCGTCATACGCAGCCACTGTGCCCAGCAAATGCAACCACTGTGCCCGTCATACGCAGCCACTGTGCCCAGCAAACGCAACCACTGTGCCCGTCATACGCAACCACTGTGCCCAGCAAACGCAACCACTGTGCCCAGCAAACGCAACCACTGTGCCCGTCATACGCAGCCACTGCACCCAGAAAACGCAACCACTGTGCCCAGCAAACGCAACCACTGTGCCCGTCATACGCAGCCACTGTGCCCGTCATACGCAGCCACTGTGCCCATCAAACGCAGCCACTGTGCCCGTCATACGCAGCCACTGTGCCCAGCAAATGCAACCACTGTGCCCGTCAAACACAACCACTGTGCCCGTCATACGCAGCCACTGTGCCCAGCAAACGCAACCACTGTGCCCGTCAAACGCAGCCACTGCACCCAGCAAATGCAACCACTGTGCCCGTCAAACGCAGCCACTGTGCCCGTCAAACGTAACCACTGTGCCCGTCAAACGCAACCACTGTGCCCGTCAAACGCAGCCACTGTGCCCGTCAAACGCAGCCACTGTGCCCATCAATTGCTGTCAGAATGTCAAGCCATAGCTGTGCTCCCTGGGGATAAGCTGATCGCCCATCCGTGCTGCTGGAGGGAGCCCAGACCACCATAAATGAGGGACCTGCAGACTTGGTCATGGTAAGTGAGACCATCCCATATCCCACTCCATATTCCCTGAGGACAGGGACCTCCACCTCCCCCCCAAGACAGAGACCCCCTTCTCCCCCCTGAGGACAGAGACCCCCTTCTCCCACCTGAGGACAGGGACTCCCTTCTCTCCTGGGAACAGGGACTCCCTTCTCTCCTGGGGACAGGGACTCCCTTCTCCTTTGGGGACAGGGACTCCCTTCTCCTCTGGGGACAGGGACTCCCTTCTCCTCTGGGGACAGGGACTTCCTTCTCCTCTGGGGACAGGGACTCCCTTCTCTCCTGGGGACAGGGACTCCCTTCTCTCCTGGGGACAGGGACCCCCCCCCCAAGACAGAGACCCCGTCTCCCCCCTGAGGACAGGGAAACCTTCTCCCCCTGAGGACAGGGAAACCTCCCCCCCCTGGGGACAGGGACCCCTTCTCTCCTGGGGACAGGGACCCCTTCTCCCATGGAAACAGGGACCCTCTGGGCCACTCACCTGGGAACAGGAACTCCTCCTCTCCTGGGGACAGGGACCTACTTCTCCCCTGGGGACAGGGACCCCCTTCTCACTCTGGGGCAGGGATCCTATCTCACCTGGGGGCAGGAACTCCATCTCACCTGAGGGAAGGAACTCCATCTCCCCTGGCAACGGGGACTTCATCTCACCTAGGGACCCCATCTTTCCTAGGGATCAGGACCCCACCTCCCTAAGAACAGGAACCTGATCACCCTGTGTGTGCCAAACTCACTGCCCTGCCTGCCATGTGTCCTGTGTGAGGGCCCTTCTGTGACAGCTCTTATCAGGACTTAATCCCACTGTGTAATCCCCCTACATGACTGACCCCTCTGTGTGCACCCCTTACATGGGGAACCCCTCTGTTTGCTAGCCCTAAATGTCTGCATACTCTGACCACCACCTGTACCATTTCCACATCCTCTGACTGCCTCCTGTATCCTGTCCGCCATCCTCTGACCACCTCCTCTATCCTGTGCACATGTTCTGACCACCTATTGACTGCAGCCTCTAACCACCTCCTGTATCCTGTCCGCAGCCTCTAACCTGTCTGCAATCTCTGACTATCTCTTGTCTTTTATTGTGTCTGCAGTCTCTTAGGGAGAGTCTGGAGAGGAATCAAGAGTGAGAGCGTCGCCGGGATTGGGATTATGGGAGGAGTCAGACGTGTATGGACTGTGGAGAACAGACTATAGAATAAAACCAGAGCCACCAACCAGGAGCCATCTAACTGAGACCTGCACGCTGCACCGGAGAGGAGGTCAGTGACAGCGCCATCAGGTCAGTCTGAGGGGGGGGGGGTTCACTGATGTAGGGGGGGAGTGAATGCAATTATGTAAGGGGGCACTGATATAAAGGTTTTCCCTTATATCAGTAACACCCCCCCTTACCTTAGTGTATTCATTCTTCGGAAGGTGGTCTCTGTTAACCAGAGTCCCCCTTCCCCCCACATCACATTTTCCGTCATTCCCCTTTACATCAGAGTCGGCAGGATTCCCCCTTACAGTGCAAGGGAACACAGATGTAAAGGAAAATGCTGCAGAGCATAATCTAAGGAAAAACTCTGATGTAAGGGGTGCTCTGGTCACCAGAGACCACCTTATATCAGAGTCCACTGCATTCCCATTTACATCAGAGTTCCCACTTACATCAGGTTCTGCAGCATTGCCCTTTACATCAGTGTTCCCCTTTACATCAGGGTTCGCAGAGTTCCCCCTGTAAGATTAGAAGGGATGGAGGCCTGGAGACATGTCCAGAGTACACAGAGGATACATGGGATAGATTAGAAAGGATGGAGGCCCGGAGACATGTCCAGAGTACACAGAGGATACATGGGATAGATTAGAAGGGATGGAGGCCCGGAGACATGTCCAGAGTACACAGAGGATACATGAGATAGATTAGAAGGGATGGAGGCCCGGAGACATGTCCAGAGTACACAGAGGATACATGGGATAGATTAGAAGGGATGGAGGCCCGGAGACATGTCCAGAGAACACAGAGAATACATGGGATAGATTAGAAGGGATGGATGTCCAGGGAAAACAGAGGAGGCCTCCATCCCTTCTAATCTATCCCATGTATCCTCTGTGTTCTCTGGACATGTCTCCGGGCCTCCATCCCTTCTAATCTATCCCATGTATCCTCTGTGTACTCTGGACATGTCTCTGAGCCTCCATCCCTTCTAATCTATCCCATGTATCCTCTGTGTTCTCTGGACATGTCTCCGGGCCTCCATCCCTTCTAATCTTACAGGGGGAACTCTGCCAACCCTGATGTAAAGGGGAACACTAATGTAAAGGGCAATGCTGCACACCCTGATGTAAGTGGGAATTCTGATGTAAATAGGAATGCAGTGGACTCTGATATAATGTGGTCTCTGGTGACCAGAGCACCCCTTACATCAGAGTTCCTCCTTAGATTATGCTCTGCAGCATTTTCCTTTACATCTGAGTTCCCTTGCACTGTAAGGGGGAAGCCTGCCGACTCTGATGTAAAGGGGAAATGTGATGTGGGGGGGGGACTCTGGTGACCAGAGACCACCTTCCGCAGAGTGAATACACTAAGGTAAGGGGGGGTGTTACTAATATAAGGGAAAACCTTTATATCAGTGCCCCCTTACATAATTGCATTCACTCCCCCTTACATCAGTGACGCCCCCCCCCCCTCAGACTGGCCTGACGGCGCTGTCACTGACCTCCTCTCCGGTGCAGCGTGCAGGTCTCAGTTAGATGGCTCCTGGTTGGTGGCTCTGGTTTTATTCTATAGTCTGTTCTCCACAGTCCATACATGTCTGACTCCTCCCGTAATCCCAATCCCGGCGACGCTCTCACTCTTGATTCCTCTCCAGACTCTCCCTAAGAGACTGCAGACACCATAAAAGACAAGAGATAGTCAGAGATTGCAGACAGGATACAAGAGATGGTTAGAGGCTGCGGACAGGATACAGGAGGTGGTTAGAACATGTGTACAGGATATAGGAGGCAGTCAGAGGATGTGGAAATGGTACAGGTTGTGGTCAGAGTATGCAGACATGTAGGGGTAGCAAACAGAGGGGTTCCCCGTGTAAGGGGTGCACACAGAGGGGTCAGTCATGTAGGGGGATCACAAAGTGGGATGAAGTTCTGATAAGAGCTGTCACAGGAGGGCCCTCACACAGGACACATGGCAGGCAGGGCAGTGAGGTTGGCACACACAGGGTGATCAGGTCCCTGTTCTTACGGGGGGGATGGGGTCCCGATCCCCAGGGAAGATGGGGGTCCCTGTCCCCAGGAGAGAAGGTAGTCCCTGTCCCCAGGAGAGAAGGGAGTCCCTGTTCTCAGGGGGGAGAAGGTTTTCATGTCCTCGGGGGGGGTCCCTGTTCTCAGAAGGGGGAGAGGGTCCCTGTCCTCAGAGGGGGTCCCTGTCCTCGGGGGGGGGGTCCCTGTCCTCAGGCAAGATGGAGTGGGATATGGGATGATCTCACTCACCATGACCAAGTTTGCAGGTCCCTCGTCTATGGTGGTCTGGGCTCCCTCCAGCAGCACGAATGCGCGAGCAGCATATCCCGAAGGAGCACGGCTACGGCTTAACATCACACTTTTCAAAAGATCAAAGAGTACGCAGTGGTGGTGCTTCCATAGGGGAGCATGGGTTCCGCCCCCTCTCTCCTGGCACCACTCTATCACCATAGATAGAATCATGCATTGCATGAATCTATCTATGGTCACTGCTGACACCCCCTATTCAGGTGTCCGGCCCCTTTTTGGGCGCCGGGCACCTGAATTACATCGGCGGGGGTGTTTTTTGGAAGCACCTGATTAGAGCCATAGGCTCTAATAGGCGCCCAAAAAGGTGAACAGCGGGCGCCATGCTGGGCGTTCTCTGTTCACCCAGCGTTGTGTTAGCAAAGCAAAGGAATTCGCTTTGCTAACACTAATCCGCCTCTTAGCCAATCAGGTGCTCGAGTCTGTTACCGGTCCCCTGATTGGCTGAAACGTCAGGCGCTGTGATTGGATGCCTGAGAGAGGACGGAAGAAGACATGGAGGACGTGCAGGACACCGCCGCTGACCCGCTGCGAGACAGGTAAGTGCCGGGCAGCATTTGATGGGGCACATTAGTGGTAATTGATGGGCACACTGGCAGCATTTGATGGGGCACAGTAGCGGCAATTGATGGGGCACACTGACAGCAATTGATGGGTACAGTAGCTGC
The DNA here is from genome assembly GCA_029206835.1 of Rana muscosa. Taxonomy (NCBI): domain Eukaryota; kingdom Metazoa; phylum Chordata; class Amphibia; order Anura; family Ranidae; genus Rana; species Rana muscosa. The sequence goes on from CM055117.1 coordinate 336,130,905, forward strand.
GTTTGATAGCACAGTGGCGTCAATAGTGGGTGCGTTTGATGGGCACAGTGGCTGGGTTTGATGGGCACAGTGGCAGCGGTTGATAGGCACAGTGGCTGCGTTTGATGGGTGCAGTGGCTGCGTTTGCTGGGCACAGTGGTTGCATTTGATGGGCACAGTGGTTGCGTTTGCTGGGTGCAGTGGCTGCGTTTGCTGGGCACAGTGGCTGCGTTTGACGGGCGCAGTGGTTGCGTTTGACGGGCACAGTGGTTGCGTTTGCTGGGTGCAGTGGTTGCGTTTGCTGGGTGCAGTGGTTGCGTTTGCTGGGTGCAGTGGTTGCGTTTTCTGGGTGCAGTGGTTGCGTTTGCTGGGCGCAGTGGTTGCGTTTGCTGGGTGCAGTGGTTGCGTTTGCTGGGCGCAGTGGTTGCGTTTGCTGGGCGCAGTGGCTGCGTATGACGGGGCAGTGGTTGCGTTTGACGGGCACAGTGGTTGCGTTTGCTGGGTGCAGTGGTTGCGTTTGCTGGGTGCAGTGGTTGCGTTTGCTGGGCGCAGTGGTTGTGTTTGCTGGGTGCAGTGGTTGCGTTTGCTGGGTGCAGTGGTTGCGTTTGCTGGGCGCAGTGGTTGCGTTTGCTGGGTGCAGTGGTTGCGTTTGCTGGGCGCAGTGGTTGCGTTTGCTGGGTGCAGTGGCTGCGTATGACGGGCACAGTGGTTGCGTTTGCTGGGTGCAGTGGTTGCGTTTGCTGGGTGCAGTGGCTGCGTATGACGGACGCAGTGGTTGCGTTTGCTGGGCACAGTGGTTGCGTATGACGGTCACAGTGTTTGCGTTTGCTGGGCGCAGTGGCTGCGTATGACGGGCACAGTGGTTGCGTTTGCTGGGCACAGTGGTTGCGTATGACGGGCACAGTGGTTGCGTTTGCTGGGTGCAGTGGCTGCGTATGACGGGCACAGTGGTTGCGTTTGCTGGGCACAGTGGTTGCGTATGACGGGCACAGTGGTTGCGTTTGCTGGGCACAGTGGTTGCGTATGACGGGCACAGTGGTTGCGTTTGCTGGGTGCAGTGGCTGCATATGATGGGCACAGTGGTTGCGTTTGCTGGGCACAGTGGTTGCGTATGACGGGCACAGTGGTTGCGTATGACGGGCACAGTGGTTGCGTATGACGGGCACAGTGTTTTCGTTTGCTGGGTGCAGTGGCTGCGTATGATGGGCACAGAGGCTGCGTATGACGGGCACAGTGGTTGCGTTTGCTGGGTGCAGTGAGGCAGCATATTTGATGGCAGAACAATGCACAGTACTGTACTTGGAGTCAGTGCTATGCACGGGGGCCCGCCCCCCTTCAGTAGAGCAGGCTAGGGGCGGGGGCGGGGCTGGAGGTGTTGCAGCTCTATATTTTCTCTCGACCTCTGTCCCAATGATATACAAGCTGGGGGCGTGTTGGGGGCGGGTCTGGAGGCGAAGATGTTAAGCAATTCGCAACGCCTCCGCCCGCCCGCTCGAGTCTAGAATTTTCACGGACTAAACCGAGCGTCTGCGCATGCGCGGTATAGGTGCGGTGAAGCCGCGCACGCGCAGTCGAGGCCGCCATCAGCTGTGTTTTTGACGTAGCTGCACCGGAAGTGACGCGGTCGAGACACCGGTGATGTAAAAAAAGTCGCGACCTATGCAGGGTCTCGACCGCGTCACTTCCGGTGCAGCTACGTCAAAATCACAGCTGATGGCGGCCTCGACTGCGCATGTGCGGCTTCACTGCACCTATACCGCGCATGCGCAGACGCCCAATTCGGTCCGTAAAAATTATAGACTCGAGCGGGCGGGCGGAGGCGTTGCCAATTGCTTAAGATCGTCGGCAGCACCGCCTCCAGCCCCGCCCCCAACACGCCCCGGCTAGCCTGTTCTGGAGAAGGGGGCGGGCAACTTAACACTATGTATATTATGTATATTAATAGGACCGAGGTCGCAAAAAAATATATAGCTGCACCGCCTCCAGCCCCTAACACGCCCCTAGCCTGCTCTGCTCTGGAGAAGGGGGACGGGCAACCTAGCAATTGAACACTGTTCATATATAGAGCTGCACCGCCTCCAGACCCGCCCCCGCCGTAAGCAGAAGTGTATTAATATATGCACTCTAAGTGTATCAGTGTCTAAGTAGTCTAAGTATATAAGCAGTGTATGTAGTTTATTATTTTTAGGAGAATCTTGGATTGACACAGCAGTGGGAGGGGCCAAGGTCATGTAAACTCACATCACCATTCTAGAAGGCTCTGATAGACAGAGTGCAAGTGGGAGGGGCTAAGGTCATGTATAGTTTTTGAAAATTCTAGAAGACGACACTCAGGACGTTGGAGGCACTGGATAAAGAGCGGAGACAATCTTTAACCAGAGCAGCTGGCAGACTGTTGCATTTTCACAGCTTTAGCAGGAGAAGCAGCTTGTAGTGTCAACTATTTACACACCGACAGCAGCAGGATCTTTTCTGGGTCAAGGATTTTCACAGGCAAGTTCTTGGTTGAGGATCTTATGTGGTGGATAGCCTCTGATGTAATGGGGAAAGGCCTGTAATGTGATGGGGGCCCTCTGATGTGATGGGTGGGTCTGGGCCTGTAATGTGATGGGGGCCCTCTGATGTGATGGGTGGGTCTGGGCCTGTAATGTGATGTGGGCCCTCTGATGTGATGGGTGGGTCTGGGCCTGTAATGTGATGGGGGGCCCTCTGATGGGTGGGTCTGGGCCTGTAATGTGATGGGGGGGGGTCTAGGCCTGTAATGTGATGGGTGGGGGCTATTTGATTACTAAATACTAAGGGTACTTTCACACTGAGGCGCTTGGTGCACGGCTGGTAAAGCCCTGCTATTTTTCGCGGCGTTTTATTGATGTGTTTGGTGTGATTTTTGTCCGTTCCGTACGTTTTTAACCCCTGCTCGCAAAACCCGGCTGCAAAATCTGCGCTTTGCGTGCCGTTTGGAGGCGCTACCCCATTGATTTCCATGGGCAGGGGCGGTATATTTACCACTCCTACAGCGCCTGAAAGATGCGGCTGCCAGGATTTTTTTTTTACCATCCTGCAACACTCCAGTGTGAAAGGAGCGGCACTGGTTTTAGCGTAATATCGCCTCAGTGTGAAAGCAGCCTTAAGCCCTGTACACACGATCGGATTTACGATGGAATCAAATCCGATGGATTTTTGCAGCGGAATTCAGATGAAGCTGACTTCCATCAGTCTTGCCTGCACACCATCAGACAAAATTCCGACCATCCCAAACGCGGTGACGCACAACACGTACGACGGCATTATAAATGTGAAGTTCAAATCCAATGGCGCCATCCTTTGGGCTGCTTTTGCTGATTTCGTGTTACCGCGTGTTAGTAAAAATTTGGTGTTAGCCAATTTGCGCTTATCATTTAATGTGCTTTTCAGTCCGTTACAGCATGACAAAGTGCTATCTCCATTACGAATACTAGTTTTAACAGAACAAGCGCTCCCGTCGTGTAATTTAGTCTGAGCATGCGTGGATTTTTCTCCAATGGAGTTCCATACAGACGATCGGAATTTCCTACCTTTTTTTTTCTCATTGTAAAAATGTCACATGTTCTATTTTGATCTAGGTTCGTCCGTCTAGGTACGTCCTATGAAAACAGTCCATCGGACTGTTTTCATCAGTAAAACCAATTGTGTGTGTATAGGGCTTAAAGTGGATGTAAAGCCACTCTCATCCTTTCTAAAGTACTGCCATAGTGCTGATCTATAAGGATATAGATGCCTCCTGCATGTATCCTTATCTGTCAAATGTCTCCCCTCTGTCTGTTATAAGAACTGAAAAACTGCAGATTCTGTGGGCGGGTCTGTTGTCTGGAGCTCGGTGGGTGGAGTCGTGATGTCAGTAGACTCCCCGCCCACCTCTACACTCCCCTTGTCAACATGCATTTTCTCCTGTGTATTCCTTCTGCTATGATCACTAACATCCAGTCAAAATCCAGAAAAGTAACCACATGACTTCAGAAAAAGGAGTGGGGGGTGGGAATTGAAAAAATAATGCCTGTCTAAAGCTAGTGCACGAGATATGTAAATAACCTGTCACTCAAAGCAAGGGGGCGGAACGGACAAAGGTTCTTCTCTGTTTGTCCCTTTTATCTCAATGAACAATAAAACAGGATTGCTCAGAGCTGGATTAACTCTTTGTGGCAAGACCTGGCACAAATGATAGGAAATCTTATACTCTACATTGTGACAGCAAACAAAAAAATTGTGTTTACATGGACTTTAAGTCTTTGAAATGTTACGATTGTACTATTTTTGCTGTGAATGGTGATCTAATTTTTTTAGGTATGGAGAAGAAGTACGCAGACGTTTTCAGATTCCTTTCTGTAGGGGAATACCCATCTGGGTATGACAAGTCTCAGAGATATAGGTTCCGGCAGACCACTGCTAAATTTACCCTAAAGGGTAAGTATCAGAAATAAAAGAATTTTTAGTTGTTTTTAGAAAATATGTTTGTCATGAATGTAGCCATTTGAATTTTCCCTTTCATTACAGAACGTGGTATCTTTGTTGGAACTAAAAGATTTATTGAATCGGAGGAAGAAGCTAAGAATATCTTTTCTCAGTTTCATTCAACACCAATTGGAGGCCATGCAGGAGTCAACAAAACGCAGTCGACAATCTGCTCAAGATTCTACTGGCATGGAATGAGTATAGATATTCGGAACTGGGTACACACTAATTAATTTTATGTCTTACAATTTTTATGAAAATGGTACACAGGTTAACATATGTTTCCCTACAGATCGGGGAATGCGAGAAGTGCCAGAAGGTTGGAAAGCCTTTAGCAGCACCTCAGCCGTTACAATGTATTAAGGTAAATAACTATTGCAGTCTAAAATCACAGATATTATTACATTACTATATACAAAATCATTATTATTTTTATCATCTCATTAGGTGTCTTCTGTTTGGGAGCTTGTAGGTATTGACCTAACAGGCCCTTTGCCAAAAACAGAGGATGGCTTTCAGTACATTTTGACGGCCACCGATTACTTTTCTAAGTGGGTTGAGGCATTTCCACTCAAGACAAAGACAGCAGCAGAGGTGGGACGCCATTTATGTGCTATGATCTACCGACATGGTTGTCCACAGCGCATACTCTCTGACCAGGGCAGAGAATTTGTGAACCAAGTATGTGTAATTTCCATTTACCATTTTTGTAACATGACTTTGTCATTTGTTGGTTCATTATAATTTTATATCCCTATGTTTGTTTTTTTAAAGCTCAACGACCGGATGTGCAGCATGCTTGGTATCAAAAGGAGCGTGACAGCGGCGTATCATCCTCAAACAAACGGTCTGGATGAGAAGACCAATCACAACATCAAGCGGTAAGTTTAATTAAGTCTTGTTTATCTTCTGAGTTTTATTCAAATATTCTTCCACAGGTTTCTCTTTGATACACTCCCTTATTGTCCAGACCAATTTTCATCTTTCAGTGCTCTGACACTTTCAATGACAATTACTCAGTCATGCATCACTTTACCTAAATTATTTTTAAAGTATAATTTGTTCACACAAATTGATCTTTCTTTTGGTGTTACTTAATCAACACTTGTACTCGGATACTCTGATGGGCTGGAGACAAGTATTTTTTAGGGTCATATAGACAGTTTTTTTGGGTGAAATGTTTGGATTGTATTTGACTACAGCAAGCAATAACCTTGTTACTGCAATCTCCTCCTCACAATGCATCAGTGTATGAGGAGAACCCATTCATGTTGAGTTACTGCCATTTTGTTGATATGTGTCCAGCGTTGATTGGACACAGCCAGGCACGTATTAATGAGGCATTTTCATTGGCTACTTATCCCGATAAGAAATGGGCTGTGTCCCGAGGGAGACGCCTCACCCCCAATCGCCGGGCCGAAGGGTTCCGTTTACATAACCACTTCCCTTAATTCGGTATAGTAATGTTCCTCTTGCATTCCACATTTGTCTCTGATATTACATGCTTTGAACTATAAATTATATATTATTAATGAGAGTGTGGTGTTAATGTGTTTATCTTGTTTCATCATTTATTATAGAGCTCTTGCAAAATTGGTGAATGAACAACATACAAATTGGGATGTTTACTTGGAAGCGACCTTATTTTCTCTAAGATCGAAGGTCCAAACAACGACCAAGCGTTCACCATTCATTTTGATGTACGGGAGGGAGGCAGTCTTCCCAGCAGAGGTTCCAATTGACCTTCCAGTGAGTTTTTTTTTGTTTTGTCTACAGCTAATTATTTTATAGTAATATAATTGTGTAGTCTGTGTGTGTATATATTTGATGGTTATTTCTTAAATATTTGTTAAATGGTAATGTAAGTTGATATAAATGTATGTAAGTAAACATTTTTAGGTATTCATAAGCATTTCAATCACAAATTTTCAGTTCTATTTTTCTGGGAACTGTATGCCTAGATTACAACATGTATGTATTTATTTATTCATTTTGTCAAAACTCTTAACTGACACATTGTTCTACTATTCATTAAAACTTTTTTTTTATTTTTTTTACTGCAGCTTTCCACAATTATTCTACCACAGGAGAATGATTACAAAGCATTCATGGAGGAAAAGAAGAATGCGATGGAAAAAGAGCAAAAAATCACATTACAAAATATCATGATGTCACAGGAGAAGCAGAAGACGGCGTTTGATAAAAAGGTGAAACAAAAGTATAAGGCATTAACGTATAATATTGGTGATGAGGTTCTTGTTTTTAATTCTAGGAAGCGTGGAAGGAAAGGAGGAAGACTGGAAAGTAACTTCAAAGGGCCATATATTATCATGGGCATGTGTGGCAAGGTTGTTCAGGTGGCAAATATGCAGGGTCTTGCACTGAAGCAAAAAATTTATATCGACCACATCAAGCCATTCAGGAGAAGCAACGAGAGTTCAGCACCCCGGCCGGAAAGTCATGTCCAGTCATTTAACTCGCCTGAGGAGATCACCACCACCATATCATCTACGCCGCAAAGGACCTCCGTAATACAATTCGCTACACCACAAAAGGTCAGTAGTATTGAGGTAACAGCAAACTTGATACATGAATACCTTGCATAAATCTGCATTTCATATAGAGTGCCTTCTTCTGTTTTGTCAGCTTATTTTTCATTCGTGTAGTATATACATCCTAAAGTTATAATAAAATTAATTGATTAACATTAATTTTGGTTTTTAAAGACTTCAGCAGCTTTCATCCCTGACATAGCAGATAAAAGAGGTATCAGTTTAATGGGTTATTCAATACTACCTTGACCCCGTTGGTCATTTGTTTGGCCGTGCCCTGTTGGTTGGCCTAGTCTTCTCACTCTGTTGGTCATTCTGGCCTTTGTAGTTTTAAGTTGCCGCTGTTTGGCATTCTGTTCTATCCAGTTCTTGTTTAATTAACATTGAAAGTTTGATATTATACCAAATGTCAATCTACAGGTTGAGTAAAAGCCTTATCAGAAATGCCTTTGCACAATAGTGATTTTGATTCAGCTATACTAGCATGTATGTGTGTGTGTATATATATATATATATATATATATATATATACAGGTCCTTCTCAAAAAATTAGCATATTGTGATAAAGTTAATTATTTTCTGTAATGTACTGATAAACATTAGACTTTCATATATTTTAGATTCATTACACACAACTGAAGTAGTTCAAGCCTTTTCTTGTTTTAATATTGATGATTTTGGCATACAGCTCATGAAAACCCAAAAATCCTATCTCAAAAAATTAGCATATTTCATCCGACCAATAAAAGAAAAGTGTTTTTAATACAAAAAAAGTCAACCTTCAAATAATTATGTTCAGTTATGCACTCAATACTTGGTCGGGAATCCTTTTGCAGAAATGACTGCTTCAATGCGGCGTGGCATGGAGGCAACCAGCCTGTGGCACTGCTGAGGTGTTATGGAGGCCCAGGATGCTTCGATAGCGGCCTTAAGCTCATCCAGAGTGTTGGGTCTTGCATCTCTCAACTTTCTCTTCCCAATATCCCACAGATTCTCTATGGGGTTCAGGTCAGGAGAGTTGGCAGGCCAATTGAGCACAGTAATACCATGGTCAGTAAACCATTTACCAGTGGTTTTGGCACTGTGAGCAGGTGCCAGGTCGTGCTGAAAAATGAAATCTTCATCTCCATAAAGCTTTTCAGCAGATGGAAGCATGAAGTGCTCCAAAATCTCCTGATAGCTAGCTGCATTGACCCTGCCCTTGATAAAACACAGTGGACCAACACCAGCAGCTGACATGGCACCCCAGACCATCACTGACTGTGGGTACTTGACACTGGACTTCAGGCATTTTGGCATTTCCCTCTCCCCAGTCTTCCTCCAGACTCTGGCACCTTGATTTCCGAATGACATGCAAAATTTGCTTTCATCCGAAAAAAGTACTTTGGACCACTGAGCAACAGTCCAGTGCTGCTTCTCTGTAGCCCAGGTCAGGCGCTTCTGCCGCTGTTTCTGGTTCAAAAGTGGCTTGACCTGGGGAATGCGGCACCTGTAGCCCATTTCCTGCACACGCCTGTTCACGGTGGCTCTGGATGTTTCTACTCCAGACTCAGTCCACTGCTTCCGCAGGTCCTCCAAGGTCTGGAATCGGTCCTTCTCCACAATCTTCTTCAGGGTCCGGTCACCTCTTCTCGTTGTGCAGCGTTTTCTGCCACACTTTTTCCTTCCCACAGACTTCCCACTGAGGTGCCTTGATACAGCACTCTGGGAACAGCCTATTCGTTCAGAAATTTCTTTCTGTGTCTTACCCTCTTGCTTGAGGGTGTCAATGATGGCCTTCTGGACAGCAGTCAGGTCGGCAGTCTTACCCATGATTGCGGTTTTGAGTAATGAACCAGGCTGGGAGTTTTTAAAAGCCTCAGGAATCTTTTGCAGGTGTTTAGAGTTAATTAGTTGATTCAGATGATTAGGTTAATAGCTTGTTTAGAGAACCTTTTCATGATATGCTAATTTTTTGAGATAGGAATTTTGGGTTGTCATGAGCTGTATGCCAAAATCATCAATATTAAAACAAGAAAAGGCTTGAACTACTTCAGTTGTGTGTAATGAATCTAAAATATATGAAAGTCTAATGTTTATCAGTACATTACAGAAAATAATGAACTTTATCACAATATGCTAATTTTTTGAGAAGGACCTGTATATAATGGAGCTGGGATCCAGATTAAATCCAATTGTAAACAATTTTCCAATTAAACCTTGTACAAAGGGCCAAGCTTTAGGCGTCCTGTGCAAATACTCTTCACAGCGCCCCTTCCTTACCACATCCCTCTACATATATATATATACACACACACTCATTTAATATTTTGAAAAAAAAAAACATATAAAAAAATCGGTATGCTTTTTCAGATTCGGTAATACTCAACTTGTATTGGCTTTGGCTCCCAAGGGTACAATAACAGACATGTAATTTACTAATTTTTTTTTTTTTTTCTCAGTTAAAACCATTTGGGCTGCAGAAAATCTTGGCTCGGTGGAAGCAGAAGTGGGACCATACAAGCTGTATGTGTCTTCATTTCAAACGCTGCGTGAGAGAGGGTGGTTGGTGGATGAGGTGAGATACTACACTCAATTTTGAAAGTGTATCAAAACCAATATTTCACCATTTTTGTGATTCTTATTTTTTTTTTATTTGTTTTTTAATGCAGGTGATTGATGCTTATCTTTACAATTTGAAAGAAAAGCATCAGGCAAGTGTGAATTGTGTGTATGCTTGTCTTATGTGTATTTTGCATTGTTAGGATTTGTTGCTAATTTTTAATGTGTTTTTTTGACAGGAACCTGTTCACCTAATGTCTGCAGTGATTGCAACGGCGATGTTTACTGGACAAACTAGTAGGCTTGGCAAGGTTGGTCACAATTACAACTATACATGAGAATATATATATAATTAGTTTTACTTAACTGGCTTTCTACCTCCTTTCCGATGTTTCCTACAGAAGAACTCTCGCTGTGTCCTATTAACATCAATAAACACTGGATTTTAGTGGTAATTTATTTCTGAAATAAGTTAATTTGCCAATCTTAAAGGGGTTGTAAAGGTTTGTGTTTTTTTCACCTTTATGCATCATATGCATTAAGGTGAAAAAATAACTGGCAATCACGGCCCCCCCCCCTTTTACTTACCTGATCCAGTTCACCTGCTCGGCGCGTCCACGGCGCCCTCTTCTCCATGGAGTCTCGTTGTTGATTGAATAGATTGATAGGAGCGCAGCCATTGGCTCCATCTGCTGTCAATCAAATGCAATGACACGTGGGGGAGGGGTCAATTCATAAACTCAGTGTCTATGGACGCAGAGTGTATGGCATAGGAGCGCGCACGCAAGGTAACACCCTCGGGAGAGAGCTTCCTAAAGGGGGTTATCTAATGCAGTGAGGAAACGCATAAGCCACCAAAGGGCCCCTGAAGAGTATGTCCGTGCCACTCTGCAAAACGAATTGCACAGTGGAGATCAGTATAACATTTTTGTTATTTTTAAAAACAAATAACTGAACTTTTACAACCCCTTTAACATAATGTTATCATGCACTATTCTATTTTATTTAGATTTTTTATGTATACAGATATTGCTCAATAACCTATGACACCACAGAGTGTATCTGCTCTATATTGTAATGAAATTTGTGTGATTCTCACAATATTTTTTAGATTATCATGATGTCGAAGAAGGCCCTTATTGTTATGGACCCGTTGGGAAACAAACTTTCCTACCATTCAGGGTTGCATGACAATTGGAGGTAAGTGTGCCTATGTGCCAAAAAATGGCAATAACATAAGTATATGAGTTTCAAATTGCGTGTTGAATTTTTTTGATAATTTATATATATATATATATATATATATATATATATATATATATATATATATATATATATAAAACCAAAAACAGTCTGTTCTTGAGGATGAATAATCAGGAAGACCAAGCTGCCAACTGGAATACCTGGATAATGGAGCACAGCAATCAGCAGGATTCCAGTAGCTGTGGTGTCTTGATCTTAATGGTACATATTGATTTTGTAATTTTTTTAGCAGTATTTCAGTCTATTCTAAAAATGTTATTTGCTGTTACAAATGTTACATGTTGTTTTACAGTTTGCAAAGGAGTTCCTAAAGACGAAGACCATCAATGCAGTCAGTACCTCTGCTGAAGCAGTGATGGATGCTCGTCTTGAAATAGCTTGTGATCTACTCCGGTACAGTACATAAGGTCAGTTTTGTTACACCGTGGAAGAAAGCTTTGTGAAGCTAAATTCTATTAATACTCAAAATCCAAGCTGCTTTAAAGCGGAGCTCCACCCTAAAGTGTGTCACAATTGACACCTTTCAGGTTGGAGTGGGGTGCAGATACCTGTCTAAGACAGGTATTTGCACCCACTTCCGGGAGTCCTCTCTGCAGGAAGTACGTCACTTCCCCCAGAATTCCCGTTGTGTTCTGGGAGACACTCGGCTCCCAGAACACAGGGGGACCAGTCAGAACGGCGCAGCGCGACTCGCGCATGCGCCGTAGGGAACTAGGCAGTGAAGCCGCAAGGCTTCACTGCCTGGTTCCCTCACCGAGGATGGCGGGGGGGGGGGGTCAGCAGAGTGACGAGCGATTGCTCGTCCTCTGCTATGGATGTCGCTGGACTCCAGGACAGGTAAGTGTCCTAATATTAAAAGTCAGCACCTGCAGTAGTTGCAGATGCTGGGTTTTAATATTATTATTTTTTTGGCGGAGCTCCTCTTTAATCATCGACCTGCAAACATGTTGATTAGAAAATCATTCCAAGAATGATAAATGTGCAAATACACAATGCCTGACATTAACATATTGTACTTTAACCACTTAAGCCCCGGACCATTTCGGGCCATTAGGACCAGGCCTGTTTTTGGGATTCGGCACTGCGCTGCTTTAACTGTAAATTGTGCGGACATGCAATGTTGTACCCAAATGAAATTTGCGTACTTTTCTTCCCACAAATAGAGCTTTCTTTTAATGGTATTTGATTGCCTCTGCGATTTTTATTTTTTGCGATATAAACAGAAAAAGACCGAAAATTTTGAAAAAAAATGATATTTTCTACTTTTTGTTATAAGAAAAATCGAATAAACTCAATTTTAGTCATACATTTAGGCCAAAATGTATTCAGCCACATGTCTTTAGTAAAAAAAATGTCAATAAGTGTATATTTATTGGTTTGCGCAAAAGTTATAGCGTTTACAAACTAGGGTACATTTTCTGAAATTTACACAGCTTTAAATTTATGACTGCCTATCTCATTTCTTGAGGTGCTAAAATGGCAGGGCAGTACAAACCCCCCCCAAATGACCCCATTTTGGAAAGTAGACACCCCAAGGAAATTGCTGAGAGGCATGTTGAGCCCATTGAATATTTTTTTTTTTGTCCCAAGTGATTGAATAATGACAAAAAAAAAAAAAAAAATTACAAAAAGTTGTCACTAAATGATATATTGCTCACACATGCCATGGTTATATGTGGAATTGCACCCCAAAATACATTCTGCTGCTTCTCCTGAGTACGGGGATACCACATGTGTGGGACTTTTTGGGAGTCTAGCCGCGTACGGGACCCCAAAAACCAAGCCCCGCCTTCAGGATTTCTAAGGGCGCAAATTTTTGATTTCACTCCTCACTACCTATCACAGTTTTGAAGGCCATAAAATGCCAAGATGGCACAAAACCCCCCCAAATGACCCCATTTTGGAAAGTAGACACCCCAAGCTATTTGCTGAGAGGCATGTTGACCCCATTGAATATTTTTTTTTTCCCAAATGATTGAATAATGACAAAAAGAAAAAGAAAATGTACAAAAAGTTGTCACTAAATGATATATTGCTCACACATGCCATGGTTATATGTGGAATTGCACCCCAAAATACATTCTGCTGCTTTTCCTGAGTACGGGGATACCACATGTGTGGGACTTTTTGGGAGCCTAGCCGCGTACAGGGCCCCAAAAACCAAGCACTGCGAACGCTGCAGTTATGTGTGTTGTGTTTGGTAAGTGACAATGATCGATCGATACTGCACTTGGGTGGGCTGGGCTGGGCTGGGCTGGGCGGAGGGGCTAAACGCAGGCGCTAGCAGGTATCTGGGCTGATCCCGCTAACACTGCGTTTTTGGGAACCCTAAACCGCTGGGGATGCTAGTATAGATCTGATCAGATCTGATCAGATACTATACCACTAAGGGGGGTGTATGCTTTGCGCGTGGGTGTTAGCGTTACTGTCACTAGCCTAACACTGCCTGGGGCGACGCAGACCCTCTCTGGCGCTAAAACCTAATTGATCTCACCCGCCGGGCGATCAGGGGGGTTAAACCTTTATTGGGTTATATACGGCAGGTGCCCTGATGCTATAAAAAGCAAACTAATCAACCAGCGTCACCCGTAACCTTTATATGGTAATCACTGGTGAAAGGGTTAACTAGGGGCAATCAGGGGGTTAAAACCTTTATTAGGTTAAATATGGGGGTACCTGACACTATATAAAAACCTGACGGGTAACCTAAATAACTAAATAACATACTGGCTAACCAGTGACACCAGTGACGCTTATACGGCGATCACTGGTGAAAGGGTTAACTCTAGGGGCAATCAGGGGGTTAAAATAATATATGGGGGTACCTGACACTAATAAAAACCTGCGGCGAACCTAAAAAAAAATAACTGCCTATCTAAAACACCAGCGACACGAATACAGCGATCGGAAAAACAATCGCTTAGTGACGCTGAAGTTAGGGGGTGAAAGGGTTACCTGGGGGGTGATCAAGGGGTTAAACCTTTATTAGGGGGGGTTAGGGGGCTACCCTGGACCTAAAGGGGCCTAATCCTAACTGCCCTGCAACTTTTTACAATCACAGATGACACTAAATGCAGTGATCAGTAAAATAAATGATCACTGCAATCAGTGACACTGTGATTGGGGGCTTTGGGGTGACCTGGGGGGTGATCTGGGGGTGACTGGGGGGTGATTTGTGTGCCTATGTGTACCTACGTGTCAGTGGACTGTTGGTGCACTAACCTGCTTCTTCTCTGCTCGGCGCCGGGAACGAAAAGACCGCGGCGAGGGAGATGACATCACTTCCTCCAGCATGTGTTTACATCACATGGCGGAGGAAGCATTTTCATTGGCCGGGAGCGATCGCGAGGGGGGGGCGGAATCGAGCGCCCCCCCCTCATGCCTGATCGCTCCCGAACACTTAACGGCCGCTCACTGCAGTGAAGGGGGGTCCGGATGGACCCCCCAACTGCACAAAGGCGATCACGTAGATCTACGTGATTCTGCCTGTCGGTGCCATTCTGCCGACGTAAATCGGCGGTGGGCGGTCGTTAAAGGAGTAGTAAAGTTACATGTTTTTTCACCTTAATGCATCCTATGCATTAAGGTGAAAAAACATTCGACAATACCGCCCCCCCCCCGAGCCCCCGTTTTTCTTACCTGGCCCCTCGAAAGTCCCATGCTCGTCCCCGTCATCCTCTTCGTTTTTCAGCCTGGCCGCCGATTGGCTACACTGCATGGATTGAAAGCAGCGCAGCCATTGGCTGGCGCTGCTGTCAATCACATCCAATGACGCGGCACACCGGGGGGCGGGGCCGAGTGATACAGTCGGCGGCTATGGTCGCCGCTGTATCACGGGAGCGCGCCCGCAATCACTCCACACCATGCGAGCTCACTCGCATTAAGGTGTGGAGTCCTTGCGGGGAGGAGCCAAGACAGCCGCCGAGGGACCCCAGAAGACCAGGATCGGGGCCACTGTGTGCAAAACGAGCTGCACAGTGGAGGTAAGTATAACATGTTTGTTATTTTTAAGCAAAAAAAAAAAAAGCTTTAGTGCTCCTTTAAGTGGTTAATGTAACATGTTGTTTTTATTTTAGTAGGTGCAATATCAGTCAATTTTAAAATCTCTCTCCATCTGCTTGGGATCCCATAAAACAAAAACATGCTTATGTCCAGGATGGAGTAGTCTAAATAAGGTGTTATGAATGCTGATATGAAAGGTGTGTATGGGCATCAGCTGGTGTTGAAAGTCTTGATGTCTGGAAATATTACTGTGTACTTCTGTGTGTCCATGGTGATGTGTGTATGATTATTAGTTGGGATGGTACTCTTGATGAATGTAAAGTATGGTGTGTACATGGTGATGTGTTGTGTGGTTGGTAGCAGGGATGGTACTCTTGATGAATGGAAAGTATGGTGTGTACATGGTGATCAGGGATGAGCCGAACACCCCCCTGTTCGGTTCGCACCAGAACCTGCGAACAGACAAAATGTTCGTGTAAACTTTAGAACCCTATTAAATACAATGGACTCGAACGTTCGAAATCTAAAGTGTTAATTATAAAGGCTAATATGCAAGTTATTGTCCTAAAAAGTGTTTGGGGACCCGGGTCCTGCCCCAGGGGACATGTATCAATGCAAAAATAAGTTTTAAAAACGGCCGTTTTTTTGGGAGCAGTGATTTTAATAATGCTTAAAATGAAAAAATAAAAGTGAAATATTCCTTTAAATTTCGTACCTGGGGGGTGTGTATGATATGCATGTGAAGTGGCGCATGTTTCCCGTGCTTAGAACTGTCCCTGCAAAAAATGTCATTTTTGAAAGAAAAAAATGCATTTAAAACTGACTCGTGGCTATTAATGAATTGTCGGCTCCCGGCAATACATACAAAAGTCATTGATAAAAAATAAAAAAAAAGCGTGGGTGTTCCCCAGAATTCAATTACCAGGCCCTTCAGTTCTGGAATGGATATTAAGGGGAACCCTGCCGCAAATTAAAAAAAAAATTGACGTGGGGTTCCCCCAAATATCCATTCCAGGCCCTTCAGATCTGGCATGGATTTTAAGGGGAACTCCACCCCAAATTTTTTAAAAAAATGACGTGGAGTCCCCCTAAAAATCCATACCAGACCCCTTATCCGAGCACGCAACCTGGCCGGCCACAGGGGAAAAGGGGGGGACGAGAGAGCGGCCCCCCCTCCCTCCTGAACCGTACCAGGCCACATGCCCTCAACATGGGGAGGATGTCCCCATGTTGATGGGGACAAGGGCCTCATCCCCACAACCCTTGCCCGGTGGTTGTGGGGGTCTGCGGGCGGGGGGCTTATCAGAATCTGGAAGACCCCTTTAACAAAGGGGACCCCCAGATCCCGCCCCCCCCCTATGTGAATTGGTAAGGGGTACATTGTACCCCTACCATTTCACGAAGAAAGCGTAAAAAAATGTTTAAAAAAACACACAAACACCTTGAAAAAGTCCTTTATTTAAAAAAAAAAAAAAACATTCCAGCGGTGAAATCCAGTGTCCCGCGGCGATCCCGATGTCCAGCGCTGTCCTTCATTGGTTGTGCCTGAGCGGACCTGATGGGGAACTCCCTCTCAGTATTTTAAATGTATAGACCCGCCCCTTCTAAAGTTCCCCATCAGGTCCGCTCAGCGGACCAGATGCGGAACATGAGAAGGGGCGGGTCTATACATGTATTACCAAAGTGAGAGCAGTCCCCCATCAGGTCCGCCCCCTCGGTATGTCAGACCCGCCTACGTCATTGGCTTGAGCGGGGAACTTCCTTCACTATGTATATTTAAATTACACAGTGAAGGAAGTTCCCCGCTCAAGCTAATGACGTAGGCAGGTCCGACATACCGAGGGAGCGGACCTGATGGGGAACTTTAGAAGGGGCGGGTCTATACATTTAAAATACTGAGAGGGAGTTCCCCATCAGGTCCGCTCAGGCACAACCAATGAAGGACAGCGCTGGACATCGGGATCGCCGCGGGACACTGGATTTCACCGCTGGAATGTTTTTTTTTTTTTTTTTTTTTTTAATAAAGGACTTTTTCAAGGTGTTTGTGTGTTTTTTTAAACATTTTTTTACGCTTTCTTCGTGAAATGGTAGGGGTACAACGTACCCCTTACCAATTGACATAGGGGGGGGGCCGGGATCTGGGGGTCCCCTTTGTTAAAGGGGTCTTCCAGATTCCGATAAGCCCCCCGCCCGCAGACCCCCACAACCACCGGGCAAGGGTTGTGGGGATGAGGCCCTTGTCCCCATCAACATGGGGACATCCTCCCCATGTTGAGGGCATGTGGCTTGGTACGGTTCAGGAGGGAGGGGGGGCCGCTCTCTCGTCCCCCCCTTTTCCCCTGCGGCCGGCCAGGTTGCGTGCTCGGATAAGGGGTCTGGTATGGATTTTTAGGGGGACTCCACGCCATTTTTTTTTAAAATTTGGGGTGGAGTTCCCCTTAAAATCCATGCCAGATCTGAAGGGCCTGGAATGGATATTTGGGGGAACCCCACGTCAATTTTTTTTTAATTTGCGGCGGGGTTCCCCTTAATATCCATTCCAGACCTGAAGGGCCTGGTAATTGAATTCTGGGGAACCCCCACGCTTTTTTTTTTTTTTTTATCAATGACTTTTGTATGTATTGCCAGGAGCCGACAATTCATTAATAGCCGCGAGTCAGTTTTAAAAGACTTTTTTTCTTTCAAAAATGACATTTTTTGCAGGGACAGTTCTAAGCACGGGAAACATGCGCCACTTCACATGCATATCATACACACCCCCCAGGTACGAAATTTAAAGGAATATTTCACTTTTATTTTTTCATTTTAAGCATTATTAAAATCACTGCTCCCGAAAAAACGGCCGTTTTTAAAACTTCTTTTTGCATTGATACATGTCCCCTGGGGCAGGACCCCGGTCCCCAAACACTTTTTAGGACAATAACTTGCATATTAGCCTTTATAATTAACACTTTAGATTTCTCCCATAGATTTTTCGAATTTGCCGCGAACACCCCAATTTGTTCGCTGTTCGGCGAACGGGCGAACAGGCAATGTTCGAGTCGAACATGAGTTCGACTCGAACTCGAAGCTCATCCCTAATGGTGATGTGTTGTGTGGTTGGTAGCAGGGATGGTACTCTTGATGAATGGAAAGTATGGTGTGTAAATGGAGATATGAATGGTCAGTAACAAGGGTTGAAGCCTTGACGTGGCGTTACTGCTCACTTGGATAACCAGGTGCCAATTCAACCAGTATGAGCGACTATAATATGTATCTTGTTAAAGAAATTGTGTTCTTTTATTAAAATGCCTCCACGGAAGTGCCTTGGCCTGCAGGAACCAAGGGAACTGAGCATGTGTGCTGTGCGAGAGATGGCCTGCTCCATTGTGTGTAAAAAAGGTGATGGGAGTCACCTTGAGCGGGGGGGGGATCGTGCACCACAGCTTACCTTAGAGACATCAGAAAACTCCTTGTTCAGCTCCTCAGGCCCCTCTTATGTGCAAGTCACCCTGTGTCTATTATTGGCATAGGGTAACCAAAAAACATTTAAGGTGACAAATAGCTAATGGACACTTAGAGCGTGGTTTTGATTACTTCTAATGGGACAAAGATATTTGTCAAGTATATCCCTTAAAGCGATGAAGATAAATGTATTCTACTTTATCAGACTGTGTGACTCGTAGCAGATGTTAATATGATCAGCAAGCCACCAGTTACCGTTTGATCTCCTGCAATATTGTCAGTTTAATAAAGTGATTGTACAATATGTTTTTAGAAAAGAAATAAAAAATAACAAACATGTTATACTTGCCTCCTCTGTGCTGTTGTAGTTCCAATAAGCAGCCCCGAACCACCTCTTCCAGCCAGCAGCTGTCTATGGGGGCACCCAAGCTGAGTGTGAGAGCTTCATGTGTCCATTCAGCCACGGAGACACGACTCGGCCCCCACACCCTCTCTCCCCTGATTGTCTGACTGACAGCTGCAGGAGTCAATAGCGCCGATGCTGTCTCTCAGCCAATCAGGAGGAGTGTCCTGGACATCGCTGGGGAGAGACAGGGCTTGGGTAAGTAACTAGGGGGGCTGCTACATACAGAAATAAAAAAAATAAGTATGCCTTTCAAACTCCTTTACATATGTCTCTCCCATTGTTAATTGTATTAATTGTTCAACCTGTTTTCTCATCTATGTGTTTATAATTGTAATAATGTTTAGTTTACGGCTCCTCTACAATAAGAACCGAGTGATCGAGCTCTACTGATCGCTCATTTGCCACAGTTCATCGAGCAGAGAGCTGCTGACCAACAGTTAGCAGCTCTATGCTCTCCCACGCTCTTCCCTCCCTCACAGGAGCACTGGGCTGTGGAAGAGGAGGGAGCATCCTGATTAGGCTCTCAGAAGCTCACTGAGAGGCTGAGCCGGGTGTTCTTGATGAAGCCTGAGCCTGGACTGACTACTAACACATCAGCAGAGGGGGACCTGAAACCACTCTTTGCTGATAACGGGTCAGAGGGTGGCAGAATGAACTGTAGTCCTGTGATCAACAGAAGTACAGCCAAAATAGCTTTGGCTGGACATCTCCTTTTAAATGACTGGTTAATTAGCTACTGTTAATTATATCCCTGTATGCAGTTGGCTTTACATACAGGCTTAACTGATCTGGTGTACTATAAGTTCTGTGTTATTATTTTTTTTTTACAAAAAAGTTCCAGTTCATATTAAAGATTTTGTGAGCTGGTCTTGTATGATCAGCTGCAATATCTGGTTCCTATGTCTAGACTTGAGGAATCTGTATTCTGTTGGATGAACTCAAGCTGGGTGCTGGTGAGTTCTGTCAAACCTTTGGACTGTTGTGTATGTGTGTAGGCCTGACATCAACTTCCCTGCCTGTACCCAACATCACTGGCCACCCAATGTCATCCCTTTTCACTGCCCCCCCCCCCATGTCTTCCCTCATCAATCATGCCACCCCATATCCTTTCTGATCACTGCAACCCCCATGTCCTCACTCATCTCTGACACACCCCTCCTCAAAACCACTGTGCTCGCCATGTTCTCCCCCCAGCCTTTGTTTAGGGGTCTCCCTGTGTCCAGGCTGATGGGGGGGTTCATCCAAGCTGTGGTGGAATCTTACTGATCATTGCCATGGCTTGGATATTATGCCGTACAGCGATTGCCATCACATGCCTTACTGTGCCATGTCATAGTCCTGGTCTCTCTGAAATAACTTCTGTTCATCTTCTACAGAACTGTCTCCCCAGATCACCCCAATATAAAATGGACATAATCTGATTTTGCTCTAACTTATCAAACTATGGCTTGTTTTGAGTACTTTGGGAACTGAGGTCAGGGACCACTTTTCAAGAATAAAGTATACATCTATAAATACATTTTTTCTGCTTTTTACTTCATAATACATTGACTACATATCTACATAAATTGAACATTGCTTTCCTTGGTAAGTGACTTTATCAAGCAATGTGAAGATAACAGTCTGCCATGAGCAGTATTGACAAGAGAGTGGGCTGTCACTGATGTAAGTGGCAACTCTGATGTAAATGGGAATGCAGTGGACTCTGATATAAGGTGGTCTCTGGTGACTAGAGCACTCCTTACATCAGAGTTCCTCCTTAGATTATGCTCTGCAGCATTTTCCTTAACATCTGAGTTCCCTTGCACTGTAAGGGGGAATCCTGCCGACTCTGATTGTAATGGCGCCCCAAATATCAAGGGGATTAACGCCGTTTACGATGTTCCCTCTCCTAGACACACATCCACTCGCTACCAATATCCACAGCTAAACGACCCTTTCCTATAGGAGCCGACCCCTCTGGAAGAAGACGAGACGCACTCTGTCTCTTCTGTAATAGGAATCCCTTTATTATTGAGAAACATTGTAACTTTATACACAATTCAATACACATGATTCAACATGAACAAGGGCCCAGCTCCACCCACACATCCCAAGACTCAACACCTCATCCTGACGTCTGCTAGGCTTCAAAAGATCCCAACACAATAGAATATACGATCTCCAATACACATCTTCTCACAAAGGGTTGGCAGCCAGTCTGTCTGGCACTTTGCAATACACACAAGGACTTAATCTCTATTCATACCAGACCTTCCCAGTCATAATGAACAATAGAAATGCAAAACAACTTAATTCCTCACAGCAATGCTTACTTAACCCCCACATACAGTATACATCCAATCTATATACAATGTATATACAGCCTTGAATATGGCTATCACAGACCATATCGGGGGTTTCTTTTATTCACCCTGTGTCCAAAGTGACCCCACTGTCACACTGATGTAAAGGGGAATGCCGGGAAATGTGATGTGGTGGGGGGGGGGACTCTGGTGACCGGAGACCACCTTCCGCAGAGTGAATACACTAAGGTAAGAGGGGGGGTGTTACTGAGATAAGGGGAAACCTTTATATCAGTGCCCCCTTACATAATTGTATTCATTCCCCCCTTACATCAGTGAGCCCCCCTCAGACTGACCGGACGGCGCTGTCACTGATCTCCTCTCCGGTGCAGCATGCAGGTCTCAGTTAGATGGCTCCAGGTTGGTGGCTCTGATTTTATTCTATAGTCTGTTCTCCACAGTCCATACACGTCTGACTCCTCCTGTAATCCCAATCCCGGCGACGCTCTTACTCTTGATTCCTCTCCAGACTCCCCCTAAGAGACTGCAGACACCATAAAAGACAAGAGATAGTCAGAGATTGCAGACAGGTTAGAGGCTGCAGTCAGGATACAGGAGGTGGTTAGAGGCTGAAGACAATAGGTGGTCAGAACATGTGTACAGGATAGAGGAGGTGGTCAGAGGATGGCGGACAGGATACAGGAGGCAGTCAGAGGATGTGGAAATGGTACAGGTGGTGGTCAGAGAATGCAGACATGTAGGGGGAGAAAACAGAGGGGTTCCCCGTGTAAGGGGTGCACACAGAGGGATCAGTCATGTAGGGGGATCACACAGTGGGATGAAGTACTGATAAGAGCTGTCAC
The DNA here is from genome assembly GCA_029206835.1 of Rana muscosa. Lineage (NCBI taxonomy): Eukaryota > Metazoa > Chordata > Amphibia > Anura > Ranidae > Rana > Rana muscosa. Next base: position 336,152,728 of record CM055117.1, read on the forward strand.
AGAAGGGCCCTCACACAGGACACATGGCAGGCAGGGCAGTGAGGTTGGCACACACAGGGTGATCAGGTTCCTGTTCTTAGGGGAGGTGGGGTCCTGATCCCTAGGGAAGATGGGGTCCCTAGGTGAGATAAAGTCCCTGTTGCCAGGGGAGATGGAGTTCCTGCCCCCAGGTGAGATGGAGTTCCTGCCCCCAGGTGAGATAGGATTCCTGCCCCCAGGTGAAATAGGATCCCTGCCTCAGAGTGAGAAGGGGGTCCCTGTCCCCAGGGGAGAAGGGGGTCCCTGTCCCCAGGAGAGGAGGAGTTCCTGTTCCCAGGTGAGTGGCCCAGAGGGTCCCTGTTTCCAGGGGAGAAGGGGGTCCCTGTCCAAAGGAGAGAAGGTGTCCCTGTACCCAGAGAAGAAGGGAGTCCCTGTCCCCAGGAGAGAAGGGAGTCCCTGTCCTCAGGGGGAAGAAGGTTTCCCTGTCCTCAGGGGGAAGAAGGTTTCCCTGTCCTCAGGGGGGAGAAGGGGGTCTCTGTCTTGGGGGGGAGGGGGTCCCTGTCCCCAGGAGAGAAGGGAGTCCCTGTCCCCAGGAGAGAAGGCGTCCCTGTACCCAGAGGAGAAGGGAGTCCCTGTCCCCAGGAGAGAAGGGAGTCCCTGTCCCCAGGAGAGAAGGGGTCCCTGTCCTCAGGGGGGAGAAGGGGGTCTCTGTTATGGGGGGGAGGTGGAGGTCCCTGTCCTCGGGGAATATGGAGTGGGATATGGGATGGTCTCACTTACCATGACCAAGTCTGCAGGTCCCTCATTTATGGTCGTCTGGGCTCCCTCCAGCAGCACGGATGGGCGATCAGCTTATCCCCAGGGAGCACAGCTATGGCTTGACAATCTGGCAGCAATTGATGGGCACAGTCATTGCGTTTGCTGGGTGCAGCGGCTGCATTTGACGGGCACAGCGGCTGCATTTGACAGGCACAGTGGCTGCATTTCACGGGCACAGTGGCTGCGTTTGCCAGGCGCAGTGGCTGCGTTTGACGGGCACAGCGGCTGCGTTTGACTGGCACAGCGGCTGCATTTGACGGGCACAGCGGCTGCATTTGACGGGCACAGTGGCTGCGTTTGCTGGGTGCAGTGGCTGCGTTTGACGGGCACAGTGGCTGCATTTGACGGGCACAGCAGCTACATTTGACGGGCACAGCGGCTGCATTTGACGGGCACAGCGGCTGCATTTGACGGGCACAGCGGCTGCATTTGACAGGCACAGAGGCTACATTTGACGGGCACAGCGGCTGCATTTGACGGGCACATCGGCTACATTTGACGGGCACAGCGGATGCGTTTGACGGGCACAGCGGATGTGTTTGCTGGGTGCAGCGGCTGCGTTTGACGGGCACAGCGGCTGCGTTTGACGGGCACAGCGGCTGCATTTGACGGGCACAGTGAGGCTGAAATTGAGTGGGGGGGGGGTTTCAGTTTGATGAGTAATGTCTTCTATGTCTTAATGTCTCCCACAGGCAAAGTTCTATATTTTTCATGGACCTGCCATTGTGATATACACAGTGCTATGCACGGGGCCCGCCCCACTTCAGCAGAGCAGGCTAGGGGCGTGTTAGGGGCTGGAGGCGGTGCAGAACTATATTTTATGTCGACCTCGGTGTCTAGCTTGTCCGCCCACCTTCTCCAGAGCAGGCTAGGGCGTGTTGCGATCGGGACTGGAGGCGGTGCTGACGACGGTGTTGAGCAATTCGCAACGCCTCCGCCCGCCCGCTCGAGTCCAGAATTTTCATAGACCGAAATAGGCGTCTGCGCATGCGCGGTATAGGTGCGGTGAAGCCGCGCATGCGCAGTCGAGCCCGCCATCAGCTGTGTTTTTGACGTAGCTGCACCGGGAGTGACGCGGTCGAGACCCTGCATAGGTCGAGACTTTTTTTACATCAAAACATCCAACTTACAAACGACTCCTACTTGCAAACGGAAGGAGACAACAGGAAGTGAGAGGAAATCTACCCCTTTTTTTATTTTGGGTGCGGGTTCCCCTTAATATCCATACAAGACCCAGAGGGGCTGGTAATGGGCCGGGGTGGAGGGGGGGGGGGGGTGATGGGGGTAGCCATGCCATTTTTCTCAAAGATTTTCATCCATATTACCGGGACCAGACATTACATTAAAGCCGCAAGCAGTTTTAAATGGCTTTTTTTCCTTTAGAAATGTCATTTTGTGCAGGGACAGTTCTAAACACGGGAAACACATGCCACTTCACAGGTATACTTTAGACACCCCCCAGGTACGATATTTAAAGGAATATTTCACTTTTTTTTTTTTCACTTTATGCATCATTAAAATGACTGCTACCGAAAAACGGACGTTTTTAAAACTTCGTTTTGCATTGATACATGTCCCCTGGGGCAGAACCCTGGTCCCCAAACCCTTTTTAGGACAATAACATGCATATTAGTTGTTATAATTAGCACTTTAGATTTCGAACGTTCGCGTCCATTGTATTTAATAGGGTTCTAACGTTCGTGCAAACTTTCGGTCCGTTCGAAGGTTCTGGTGCGAACCGAACCAGGGGGGTGTTCGGCTCATCCCTAGAGTCCACCTGTGTGTAATTAATCACAGTATAAATACAGCTGTTCTGTGAAGCTCTCAGAGGTTTGTTAGAGAACCATAGTGAACAAACAGCATCATGAAGGCCAAGGAACACACCAGACAGGTCAGGGATAAAGTTGTGGAAAAGTTTAAAGCAGGGTTAGGTTATAAAAAAATATCCCAAGCTTTGAGCATCTCACGGAGCATTGTTCCACCCTTCATCCGAAAATTGAAAAAGTATGGCACAACTGCAAACCTACCAAGATATGGCTGCCCACTTAAACTGACAGGCCGGGCAAGGAGAGCATTTATCAGAGAAGTAGCCAAGAGGCAAATGGTAACTCTGGAGGAGCTGCAGGGATCCACAGCTCAGGTAGGAGAATCTGTCCAAAGGACAACTATTAGTCGTGTACTCCACAAATCTGGCCTCTATGGAAGAGTGGCAAGAAGAAAGCCATTGTTAAAAGAAAGCCATAAGAAGTCCTGTTTGCAGTTTGCGAGAAGCCATGTGGGGGACACAGCAAACATGTAGAAGGTGCTTTGGACTAAAAGCAAAATGCTATGTGTGGCGGAAAACTAACACTGCACATCACCCTGAACACACCATCCCCACCGTGAAACATGGTGGTGGCAGCATTGTGTTGTGGGGATGCAAATACAGGGCAATCTTAGAAGAAAACCTGTTAGAGTCTGCAAAAGACTTGAGACTGGGGCAGAGGTTCACCTGCTAGCATGATAACGACCCTAAACATACAGCCAGAGCTACAATGGAATGGTTTAGATCAAAAAATATTCATGTGTAAAGCCTCGTACACACGGATTTTCCGACAACAAATATGTGATGGCAGGGTTTTGTCGGGTAATCCGACCGTTTGTATGCTCCATCGGACAATTGTTGTCAGAATTTCCGACAACAAATGTTTTATAGCATGCTTTAAAATTTTCCGACAACAAATGTGTGCCGTCGGATTATCCGATCGTGTGTACACAAGTCCTTTGCAAAAAATCCAAAGTACAAACACGCATGCCCTGAACCAATGCTAACCATAAGACAACATTAGCAGAAGTTGCCCAAAGGGTGGCGCTAAAGAGCTGAAAAACCACGTAGTTTCATGTATTTTGGCTGAAAAAGTTCTGCCGTCTGTATGCAGAACAAGTTTACGGCCAACGCCCTTCGCACAAAATTCCACGGATTTGTCCGATGGAAATCCGATCGTGTGTATGAGGCTTCAGAATGGCCCAGTCAAATTCAAGACCTAAATCCAATAGAGAATCTGTGGCAAGACTTTAAATTTGCTGTTAACAGACGCTCTCCATACAATCTGACAGAGCTTGAGCTATTTTGCAAAGAAGAATGGGCAAAAATTTCACTCACTAGATGTGCAAAGCTGGTAGAGAAAAAAAAAAGACTTGCAGCTGTAATTGCAGCAAAAGGAGGTTCTACAAAGTATTGACCTTTCATTTCACAATTATGTGCCACTTTGTGTTGGTCTATCACATAAAATCCCAATAAAATACAATTACGTTTTTGATTGTAACATAACAAAATGTGGAAAATTTCAAGGGGTATGAATACTTTTTCAAGGCACTGTACATAACTGGGGGTGGGGGGTGAATTTGCCAGGCTGAAGAAGCCAGGACAACATTGCAAGTTGCTGTTGGATAGTGCCCCTATCTCTGTTTAGGCAAGATTTTATGAATTTGGCACAGTGGACCTCTTATACCACTTTCAGTCTACCTTTAGTGTCTTTTTACACAGTATATCTATAGCAGTGGCGGTGCGTCCATAAGGGCGCACGGTCACTGCCCCCTCTCCAGCCACCCCCTGTATGACCAATGGATAGATTCATGCATAGCATGAATCTATTCATGGCCACCGCTGACACCCCCTATTCAGGCGCCCGGCCCCTTTTCGGGCGCCGGGTGCCTGAATTACAGCAGCGGGGGGTGTTTTTGAAGCACCTGATTAAACCCATAGGCTCTAATAGCATAGTTGCCAACTGTCCCGGATTGGCCGGGACATTCCCGGGATTCACAACCTATTCCCAGATTTATTTTGTCCAGGGAAATGTCCCGGCAAATCCGTTTTTTCCCGTTTTTCGCGAGAGGTCAATGGCCGGCGGAGACAATGTCTCCGCAGGCTGCCATTTTTAAGAAGACCAAAACAACACAGATGTCTAGTACAATAGAAAATAAAGCTGCTGCGGCGCTGCCCAACCCCCGCCCCGCTGCAGGTCCGTCTGTTATGGAAAGGGGCGGGGGTGGGCGGCACCGCAGCAGCTTTATTTTCTATTGTACTAGACATCTGTGTGTTGGCTGCTATAGAAATTAAGTTGCGGCGCCGCCCATCCCCTGCCCCACTGCAGGTGGTGCCGCAGCTTAATTTTTTTTGCAGCCACGCGGCCGGCTCCGCCTCTACTTTCTTTCCCCACGGGGAAGGGGAAACAGTAATTGCGGCCGAGACAGGAGACACCTGGTTAAGGGGGGCTCCAATGTGGGGACACTTGATGTAAGGAGAGACTCCGCTGGGGATGCCTGATGTAAGGAGGGACTCCGTTGGGGATGCCTGATATAAGGAGGGACTCCGCTGGGTACGCCTGATGTATGGAGGGACTCCGCTGGGGACGTCTGATGTAAATAGGGACTCCGCTGGGGACGCCTGATGTAAGGAGGGACACTGCTGGGGACGCCTGATTCAAGGAGGGACTCCGCTAGGGATGCCTGATGTAAGGAGGGACTTCGCTGGGTACGCCTGATGTAAGGAAGGACTCCGCTGGGTAAGCCTGATGTAAGGACGGACTGCGCTGGGTAAGCCTGATGGCATCTGGTGGCAGGCGACGTGGCAGGTGACACACTCGGGGCTAACACTGATTCGGCATTATGGTGAGTTGAATAATTTCATTCTATATTACAATGTAATAATAGAAATAATGCGCTTCAATCATCCTGACACCATAACAACCATAGTGCCGGGATGATTGAAGCGCTAACACCAAGTGTTTGTAGTATCTTTATCTGCTGATTTGTTAAACTCTGGAATACACATATTTCTATTGTGGTGTAGGATCTGGGCCTGCTGTCCCTCCTTCTCTCTCCTTCCCTCCCTCTTTCTTTCTCCCTTTCTTTCTCCCTCCATTCCTCATTCATCTCAGACTCTAGCCACACCCCATTTGAGCCACGCCCATTTAAGCCACTCCCACTACCCACGTAAACCACGCTTCGCGCGCTGCATTTTTCTACTAGGGTGTGATACACCTACAAACAAATGCCCCGCCCCCTAATTATAGCAAGGCTCCGCCTACATGCAAAAAAGTGTCCCGGATTTTTTTTTTGCAATGTTGGCAACTATGTAATAGGTGTCAAAAACGGTGACCTGCGAGCGTCATGCTTGGCGCTCGCAATTCACCCATGTGCGTTAGAACAGCAAATTAATATTCGCTGTTCTAACACTGAACCGCCCCTTCGCCAATCAGGTGCTCGGGTCTGTTACCCGTCACCTGATTGGCTGAAACGTCAGGCGCTGTGATTGGACGCCTATTAGGCGTCCAATCGCCTATAGGAGAGGACGGGAAGAGAGGAGGATGGGAGAAGACCCATGGAGGACACTGCTGGCCGTCACCCGCTGCTCCACCTAGACAGGGTATGTGCTGGCGGGGGGGGGGGAACACAGTGGCAGCATTTGATGGGCACAGTGGCGGCATTTGATGGGCACAGTCGCTGCAAGTGATGGGCACAGTGGCTGCGTTTGATGGCACAGTGGCTGCGTTTGATGGCACAGTGGCTGCAATTGATGGGCACTGTGGCTGCGTTTGATGGCACAGTGGCTGCATTTGATGGCACAGTGGCTGCATTTGATGGGTTTGTTTGCGCCTCCCCAAAAATTTTGAGCACCAGCCGCCACTGATCTATAGTCTGCTTAGTATTCACCTGAGGAGTTTCTCTTCTGTGTTGGGCACAGTATATACAGTAGGTGTGTGCTCTCAGTAAAAAAAAATGCATATCCTAGTCAAACACCATTTGCTGAACCACTCCACATAAGGTGCCATCAAACCAAAAACAATAAAGGCTTATCTGCCTTGCCTTTAAAATTATGTCACACTCTCTACGTTGTGCAATCAGAGAATGCTTTGCATTCAGTCAGAAAATGCAAAGCATTCTCTGATTGGTGCAAGTGCTGAGCAGGTGACCGGGAAGGACCTATGTAACGATGTATAAAATATCCATTTGTGTAATCCCTCTTTAAACATCTTGTTTGAAGTTCTGAGAGGACACCACTTTGAAGCCAACCTCCGGAATAGGTGAATATTGTTTAAATACCAGTCCAGAGGCATGTGTATCCACGAATAATTGTGTATTTTGTGTATCTCTTCTAGATCGCTGCAGTGATCCAGCATGAAGCTTCCTACAAAAAAGACCAGACACTGCTGCTCTGCCTGTACTGGATGCAAGCGCAATGGTTTATTGCAGGGATGGGGATGCCCTGACCCTAACTCTAATGCCGCGTACACACGATCGTTTTTTCCGATGAAAAAAGACAGATGGACTTTTTTCATCTGAAAAAACTATCGTGTGTGGGCCCCATCGGTCTTTTTTCCATCGGTGTAAAAAAATAGAACACGTTTTAAATTTTACTGATGGAAAAAAAAAACTATAGCAAATTACTATCGTCTGTGGGGAACTCCATCGGAGAAAAATCCACGCATGCTCAGAATCAAGTTGACGCAAGCTCAGAAGCATTGAACGTCATTTTTCTCGGCTCGTCGGAGTGTTTTACGTCACCGCATTTTGGACGGTCGGAAATTTGTCTGATGGTGTGTAGGCAAGACTGATGAAAGTCAGCTTCATCGGAATTCCGATGGAAAAATCCATTGGATTTTATTCCATCGGAAATCCGATCGTGTGTACACGGCATAAGGGATTGGGGGGGCATAATTTGGAATCTTTGCCCTGAGCGCTGGATGACCTTGTCCTGGCACTGACTGGATGTACCTACCACAGCTCTGCCGTCTGCATAAATGCAACACAATGATGATGTCACTGCTGCCTTTACCTAATAGGTAATATCTGTGCATTTGGTGCACACAAGGTTGATTATCTATTATGACAATTAAAGCTGAACTCCAGACACAAAAACTTTAATTTACCCACTTAAGGACCGGAAGGATTTGCCCCCTTAACCACTTAAGCCTCGGACCATTTTGCTGGCCAAAGACCAGGCCACTTTTTGCGATTCGGCACTGTGTCGCTTTATCTGACAATTGTCGTGCAACGTAGCTTCCAAACAAAATTGACGTCCTTTTTTTCCCACAAATAGAGCTTTCTTTTGGTGGTATTTGATCACCTCTGCAGTTTTCATTTTTTGTGCTATAAGCAAAAATAGAGCGACAATTTTGAAAAAAATACAATATTTTTTACTTTTTGCTATAATAAATATCCCCAATAAATATATAAATAAATAAAAATTTCCTCAGTTTAGGCCGATATGTATTCTTCTACATATTTTTGGTAAAAAAAATTGCAATAAACAGTAATTGATTGGTTTGCACAAAAGTTATAGCGTCTACAAAATAGGGGGTAGTTTTATGGCATTTTTATTAATAATTTTTTTTTGTAGTAATGGCAGCCATCAGCGATTTTTATTGTGACTGTGACATTATGGCAGACACATCGGACACTTTTGACACCATTGTCATTTTTGCAGCGATCAGTGCTATATATAATGCACTGATTACTGTAAAAATTACACTGGCAGTGAAGGGCTTAACCTGTAGGGGGCGCTGAGGAGGTTAAGTGTGACCTAGGGGGCGTGGCTTGTCGTGACACATCACTGATCGCTGTTCCTGATAACAGGGAACACGGTCAGTGACAGTGTCACTAGGCAGAACAGGGAGATGTTGTGTTTACACTAACATCTCCCAGTTCTTCAGCTCTGTGACCCGATCGCGGGACACCAGCGGTGATCGGGTCTGCGGGTCCCGCGGGTGTGGTCACGAAGCTCACGACAGGGTCGCGTGAACACCGCCGGCGTCGCGCGCAACCACACGGCTCGCATCTTAAAGGGGACGTATATATACACCCATATGCGCAGCCGTGCCATTCTGTCGACGTAAAAGTGCGTGTGGCGGTCGGGAAGCGGTTAATGACCTGCGTCGCTTTAACTGACAATTGTGCGGTCCTGCGACGCTGTATCCAAACAAAATTTATGTCCTTTCTTCCACACAAATAGAGCTTTCTTTTGGTGGTATTTGATCACCTCTGTGATTTGATTGGTTTGCGCAAAAGTTATAGCGTCTACAAAATAGGGGATAGGTTTGTGGCATCTTTATTATTATTATTGCAGCGATCTGCGATTTTTAGCAGGACTGCGACATTGCGGCAGAAAGATTGGACACTTTTGCCACATTTTTGGGACCATTGACATTTATACAGCGATCAGTGCTATAAAAATGCACTGGTTACTGTTTAAATGTCACTGATAGGAAAGGGGTTAACACTAGGGGGCGATTAAGGGGCTAAATGTGTTCCCTGGGAGGTGTTTCTAACTGTGGGGGGATGGGACTGACTGGAGGAGGAGAGAGATCGCTGTTCCTAATCACTAGGAACAGCAAATCTCTCTCTTCTCCCCTGTCAGAACAGGGATCTGTCTATTTACATTGACAGATCCCCGTTCTGGCTCTTTGTGGAGTGATTGCGGGTGGCTGGCAGACATCGCGGCTCCGGCGTCGCACGCTCCCCCTATCGCTCTTAAAGCAGCCGATGTAAACCTTTCTCCCAGGAGAGCCAACCTGTCACAGTATAATGACGGTGGCTGGTCCTTAAGCGGTTTAATATGTTCCTTATAAGTTTACAAACCATATAAATCCACTTTGTGCACAACAAATGTGTTTACAAACTCAGACCCTATACACACAATTAGATTTTCTGCAGATTTTTGTCTTCAGATTTACCAAAACCATGTAGTGCAAGGGCCTGCCTGATTGCATACAAATTTAAACTCTTATGCCGCGTACACACGGTCGGAATTTCCAAAGGGAGTTTTTCATCGGATATTCGGACCGTGTGTATGCTCCATTGGACTTTTTCCATCGGAAATTCCGACAGAATTAGATAGAAAATTCCGATCGTCTGTATGCTTTTCCGACGAAAAAATAAAACAGGCATGCTCAGAAACAATTCGACGCATGCTCGGAAGCATTTTCTCAGCTCGTCGTAGTGTTTTACGTCACCGCGTTCTTGACAGTCGGAATTTAGTGTGACCGTGTGTATGCAAGACAAGCTTGAGCGGAATTCTGTCTGAAAAACCATACGATTTTATTCCAACGGGAAAACCGGTCGAGTGTACGCGGCATTTAGGTTTGACCTCACAAAAATCTGCAGAAAATCTAATAGTGTGTATGGGGTCTCAGAAAAGGTCTTGTAAAAGAAGTGAGATAATCACTGCATTGCACATAGCCTGCATTGAGAGCAGAGCTGTGGGAGAGGCCCACCAACTACAGGCTGCCTGCAGAGAACCACAGGTGGGGGAGATACAATACCAGTCTGAGCACAGAGAGCAACATAGTCTGGTCTGAATTTACAGGAAATTCCTGTACAGAGGCTAAGTGTAAAGCTTCGTACACACGATCAGGTTATCTGACGGGAATTGTGTGATGACAGGCTGTTTTCGGAAAATCCGACTGTTTGTATGCTTTATCGGACAATTGTCGGATTTTCCATGGATAAACGTGGGATAGCATGCTTTAAAATTCTCCGCCAACAATTGTGTGCTGTCAAATTTTCTGATCGTGTGTACACAATTCCGTCGGACAAAACTCCAAAAGTACAAACACGCATGCTCAGAAGCAATGCTCACCATAACCTAACATTAGCGGAAGTTGTCCAAAGGTTGGTGCTAAAGAGCTGAAAAAACACGTAGTTTTGTGTTTGTTGGCCGACAATTCTTTGCTGTTTGTATGCAAGTCAAGTTCCTGGCCAACGCCCTTCGGCCAAAAGTCCTACGCTTTGTCCGCTGAAGATCCGATCTTGTGTATGAGGCTTTATTTGTTTACAAATCGTTTTATTTGGAAAGACATAGTAATACAAAGTACAGTGCAATACATGTTTGGTATAATGATATTAGATAGCATAATGATTACAATTTTGTGTATGGTAGGCTACATCATATCTGTTGTACATAATATCCCAAGCAAACTATACAAGACAAGAAGGGCAGGAAGGGAGAGAGGGAAGCAGTTATAACTAGCTAGGACCAATTACTCAATTTTTTAGTATAAATATGCATGCTATCCCCCAATGTATGAAGTATTCTTTCTGATAGTTTAACTGAGTCCATCCTGGACAATACCTGAGACCAACAGAGTTTGTGAGATCTCCAATTGAAGGCTATCATCCACTGTATAGCGCCAACCAGTGTATGGACCAACCTATTACAAGAGATGAGGACATCCGGGATGTCTGCATATAAAAGGCATATTTGAGGCGTGACAGTTATCTTTATTTTGGAGGTGTGTTCAAGTTTGAGTGCCATAGCTCTCCAAATTGGATCCAGACGTTCGCAGCTCCAGAAAATGTGGTAGTAATCACCCCGTTCAGAGCAGCCTCTGAAACAATCAGAGGAAGCTGTGGGATAAAATGTATTTATTTTCGCTGGCATCACATACCATCTTGTGAGTACCTTCAAAGAGGATTCTCTGTAAGCAGGGGCCCTACTACTCTTTCTGAGGTTGTCAATCATTTTGTGCCATGTAAATATTGGGATAGAGATACCTAGGTCTGTCTCCCACCGTAGCATAGGTCCTGATTTCTCAGGTTGGTTTAGATTGAGAAGAAAGTTATATATCATGGAAATAAGACCCCTGTCCCTAGAGGCAGATTTACAGATATGCTCAAAAAGAGTGCTTGGGGGGTTAGTGGACAAGCATAGAACTTATGTATTAATAAGTATTGTGAGTGCCGATGAGAGGAGACTGAATTTGGCTTGTAATGCTGAGAAGGGGGGAATGTTCATGTTCATGTTAATAATTAGAGAATTCAGGTTGATGAGATTTTCTCTGATCCAGATGTGAAAGATCAAGGAAAGCTTGGGGGAGTCTGGGGTCTCCTATAAAAGATGCCAAAGGGGGTATCTCAGATATAAGTTTATAATTACGGTAGATCTTGTACCACAACTGCCAGAGATGAGCTACTATAATGTTTTTTTTTTAATCAGGGTATGGTATAATTTTAAGTTGGACCCTAATATCGATGTTTAGAGGGAAAATTGAATTAGATTCAAAATTCAGCCATGAGATTTGGGGATCAGAGGAGGACCACTGTGCTAATTGGGTGAGTTTAGTTGCTAGATAGTAAAGCCAAAGATTAGGGAGGCCCAATCCTCCTTTGTTTTGGGATCTATGCAATAGGGAGTAGCTACTTCTAGGCTTTTTATTATTCCAGATAAACCTATTGATCTCTCTCTGTAGGGCCTCCAGTCTAGTTTTAGGAACTGTTATTGGGAGTGATCTAAAGAGATAGAGTAGTTTTGGAAGTAAAGTCATTTTAAAGGCACATATTCTACCTAGATAGGAGATGTGATAGGAAGACCAGGATTTTAGTAGTGAGCTAATGTGGGTAAAAGGGGGGGGGGTAGTTTGCTTTATATAATTTGTTATGGCATGCTGTAATGTTTACCCCAAAATATTTGAAGGAGTGTGTAGACCAATTAAGTTTAAATTTACTCATCAGAAGAGATAGAATGTCGGGGGGTTGATTAATAGGTAGAGCTGAACATTTATTCAGGTTAATTCGTAAACCTGAGATTTTATGGAAATTTTTGAGCTCCCTAAGGAGGTTAGGCAGGGATATGAGAGGGCCAGTTAGAAATAGAAGGGTGTCATCTGCGTAAAGGCTTAATTTATACTGGTCAGAGTTTTTGTGGTAGCCTTTAATAGTATTCTTATTTCTGATGGCCTGGGCAAGGGGTTCTAACGCTAAGGCGAAAAGGAGAGGGGATAGTGGGCACCCTTGCCTAGTGCCCCTACTTAAGGTGAAGAAGTCTGAACTATTACCAGGAATTCTGATTCGAGTCATTGGGGATTTGTATAGGGCGTTAAAGCCATGAATAAACTTATCCGAGAACCCAAATTTTGGGAGAAGGAGGTTAAGATAGGACCAACTAACACTATCGAAAGCTTTATGGATGTCCAGGCTTAATAAACATAGAGGGCGAGAATGAAGGTTGGCATCTTGAATCAAATTAGTGACTAGACGGATATTATCAACTATTTGTCGGCCGGGGATAAATCCAGTTTGGTCTGTGTGGATCAGTGAGGTAATCACCGAGGCCAGTCTGTCAGCAAGCAATCTTCTGAATAATTTGACATCATTATTCAAGACCAAGATGGGGCAGAAGTTATGGGGTAGGGTATGATCTTTATGGGGTTTAGGAATTAGAGAAAGATTTGCAAAAAGCATGTCTACTGGGAAATGGCCCCCTTGGAGGATATGATTAAACATCTTTGTGAGACTGGGGACTAAAGAAGGAGAATTTTTTTTATAATAGGCTGATGTGAAGCCGTCTGGGCCAGGTGCCGTAGAGGGTTTAAGGGATTTTATTAAATTAGCTATTTCAGATTCTGTGCATGGTTCTTCAAGCAATAAAATTTGATGATCATTCAGGGAGGGCAGTTGAATAGAGTCCAGCCATTCTGATGAAGGGGGCTGAGGATGAGTTTGTGGACCTGAGAGTAGATCTTTGTAAAAGGCGGTGAAGATTTGCAGAACATCTTGAGGATGAGTTACAAAATTCCTTATATACATGGGGGGGGGGTTTAATATCTTGATTGAGTTTCCTGGCAAACATCACAGAGCGGGAGTTACCTTGCAAAATAAATTTGGCTTTAGAAAATCTCAATGATTTTTCTGTATCTTCTGATAACAAGGCATTGAGGGCTGTGCGTTTAGTCTGTATCAAATTTGGAATTTCTGAGGACTGGGAATGATTACGTTTATTATAGAGGCTGTTGAGATCTTTCGTAAGATCTGTGATGTCTCTGAGTTTAGTTTTATTCCTGGCTGCTGCTATACTAATCAAGTGGCCTCTAAGTACCGCTTTATGTGCAGCCCACACAGAGGTTGGAAGGACGTCGTCAGAAGTATTTTTAGAAAAATATTCAGTCAGATGTGTGTTAATCTGAAGTTGGGTGTTGGGGTCAGAAAGAAGGGAATCATTAAGATGCCAATTAAAGGGGGTTGGGGACATTCCGATGTGAGATGTCTCAAAGGATACTATATTATGGTCAGACCAAGGGCATGGATAGATTGATGCTGTAGAGGAATTAGCCAAAAGTATAGGGGTGCAATTTATATAATCAATTCTGGCGTAGCTATCATGAGGGCTGGAGTAATGAGTGTAAGCTTTGATGCCAATGTTATGGGACCTCCATGAATCAATTAGTTGGAATTTGCTTAAGGAACGGTTCATTGTTTTGGAGAACGCCTTAGAAGAAGGGGTCACTCTGCTTCTGTCTAGGGTTGGATGGGCGGAGAGGTTGAAATCCCCACCCACAATAACATGAGGAGAAGTATATTTCTCTAGGGTGTCAAAAAAACTAGAAAAAAAGAGGTTTGGGCATCATATGTGGCATAAACTGATGCTATTGTGATATTTTGTCTGTTAATGCTACCCTTTAGAATAATAAACCTGCTATCTTCATCTTTAGAAAAACTGTGTGGTTTAAATACTATTGAGTTTCTGATAAAAATAGCTGTGCCTCTAGATTTGTTTGAAAAAGTAGTGAAATAAACTTGATTGAAAGTTTTATCGAAGTACTGTGGGTGGTTGGATTCAGCAATGTGTGTTTCCTGTACTAGGATAATATCTGCACCTAGCCTTTTGTAGTGTCTAAAAGCTTTTTTACGTTTGTTAGGGGAGTTGAAACCCTGCACATTGTGTGAGAAGATCCTGATACCCATTTATAGGGGAGAGAATGGGGGGGTTTGGTGAGAATATGAGGATAGAAAAATCATATGTGAAGTGTCCATCAAGCCGATAGAATCCAAAACCATACAAGGATTACAAGGTGTCACTCCTATCGTAAAATATAGATTATCCATGTAAATTATCCACACAGAAAAAAAGATAAGTAAGTTGTAACGGCACCCCAAGCATGAAAGGGGTTAACGCCGTTTAGGATATTCCCTCTCTGGACACACATCCACTGCCGATCCTCCACAGTCAGGCGACCGCTTCCCATAGGATTAATCCTTCCAAACATACGAGACAAACACTCTGTATAAAGTTTCCAACTGGACTGACAATCTTTAATGACAAACTCCCAGTTTTATACACACAGAGAGGAGGTTCTTACATTCTCCTCAGACAATACACCTTTGACCAGACCTAATTTACATGAGCTAATTAACTACAGTGATGACTTAGACACATGACCTTTAGGCTAGCCTCACTGTCTCCCAATACACATCTGACATCTTAGCAGACACAGGTGGGGGCTGGATGTGGTACATTAGCATCTAACAGTATGTGTCCCAACATCATGAAGGAGTCACTTTTCAGTTAACCTGTTGAGTTCATAATCAAACAGTAAATAGTTCTTTACAGATACCTTGGGGAATATTGTGGATAAATATCACTGTCCCATTTTAAAGCAATCCAAGACATATTCTTAATGTCCATTATTTTCTTGCTCACCCTGTGCCCAAAGTGACCCCTGTCACACATCTCCCTTTTCGGCAGGAGACTAACACAGGAGGAGACCCCAGACGGGTTGACTCCGAAGTTAGTCCATAGTTCCATTCCTCTAATGCCTGGACAACCCATCAGCATTGCCATTTTGCTTACCGGGTCAGTAGCTGATGGTGACGTTGTAAGGTTGCAGGGCGAATAATGGAATTCAGTTCTGGAACAGTCACTTGCTTTGCTCTCTCAATGGCTCCCAAAACTTGTTGCTGATGCTCTTGGGAGAGGTAAGGCAAAACCTGGGCGCAAATCCCATTTAACCTTTTGACAATTTCAGCCTGTTTGTGCATTTCAATATTCAAGCCATGGGACATCTCATAATACATGACGTAGTGTCGTTGCATCTCCGATTTCTCCCTGGCCAACTTGTCACATTCCAACTCTAGACTGTGATATTTTCCCTGATCTAAGGTACATGTCGGGGAAGATAGTCTTACCCAGTTCCCAGTTGTAAGCGGGCCGGTTTCAGCAGCATGGGTCTGGGCACAGGTAGTCACTGGGTTGGCTTCAGGGGCCCATCGGGGCGTAAGCAGAAACGAGGGGGGCCAAATCATTCCCCAGTAGTACATCCGCTGGCAAATCCTTCATCACCCCCACATTCACGTGTCCCGAACCAACCCCCCAATCCAGGTGAACACGGGCAACGGGTAGCCGGAAGATGGTACCTCCCGCTACTCTTACGGCTACAGTGTCTCCGGTGTGTTGGCTCTCTGGGATGAGGTTCTTCTGTAGTAGGGTCATGGTGGCACCAGTATCACGTAGGCCATTGGCTACCTTTCCATTGACCCAGACAGTCTGCCTGTTTTGCTGCCTGTTGTCCCGGTTAGCTGCTTGTATTGGATCAGCCTCGTGCAGGACGCTCCAATGTTCTTCCTCCTCAATGCAGTGGGCCGCAGGCATGGATGTGCGGGGGCTCCCCCTTGCTGGCTGTCTCCATGACTGGGACTGTCTGGCTGGATTCAACGGACAGTCTGGCTTTTTGTGCCCTAGCTGTTTACATCCGAAACACCTGATGGGTTTTGAGTAGTCCTGGGAGTTGAACCTGGGCTGCTGAGGATAAGTGGCTGCTGGAGGTGGTGCTGAAGTTGGGTTAGAGGCTGGTAAACTGGGCCGAGATAGTGGATAGCGCTCGCTTCCGCCTGACCTTCGAGAGTCCAGATATTCATCGGCCAAAGTAGCCGCTTGTTGTACAGTCCGTGGTCGCTTATCTCGCACCCAATCCCGTAATACCAGAGGGGTGTGGTTAAAGAACTGTTCTAAGAGTACTAGCTGGGTGATGTCCTCTATGGTATGAGCGCGGCTTCCCTGGAACCAGCCCTTAAGGTTTCGCTGCAGACGATGTGCCCACTCCACGTATGTTATGTGGGTTTGTTTCCGGGATTCTCGAAACTTAATCCGGCTGGCTTCGGGTGTAATGGCAAATCGGGCTAGCAGAGCTTCTTTTACCCGCTCATAGTCTTTAGCATCCTTATCCTCCAGGGCCCGATACGCATCCGCCGCTCTGCCAGTTAAATTACTTGCCAGTAAGGCGACCCAATCTTGGGGCAGTACTTCATGTATCTGGCATAGTCTCTCAAAGTCCTGCAGGAACGCTTCAATTTCCTCCTCTCCTTCCTTAAATAGCAAACAGGAACAAAAAAGTCTTCTGGATAGCAGCACTCCAAAAATTCTACACCTGAGCGGCTTCCTTTTCTCTCCTTCCTTAAATAGTTTGAACGCCCGAAAGGGCAACTTACGGACAGGCGCTGCATCTTTAGGCGTTGTCTCCGATTGCCGTATTTCCGCCATTCTCCGATCATGTTGCCGCTCTAGTTCTCTCTCTTGTCGCTCCAGTTCTCTCTCTTGTCGTTCATCCTGCAGCTGGATGTCTTTAATGGCTTCCTGTATGGTGGTCTCTGATGGGTTAGCACCATATAATGCCAACCGCTGTCGAACTCGTTGCTGAAACAAGCCTTCAACTGACCGGGGTCCTGCATCACCATCCCTCTGATCCATCTCGGCTAGCTCCCTGATCAAGGTGGCCTTGTTCTTTGTCCCACCTGTCCCTCCACGGCTCTCAAGTAAGTCTTTCAGCGTGGCTTTCCTGCAGGCTGCATAGCTGGTCATTCACTGTGGTGGTTTGGAGTGTCCCAGTAACTGGAGGGAAAATCCGTCCGCTGCCAACCAATCTAACGGCACCCCAAGCATGAAAGGGGTTAACGCCGTTTAGGATATTCCCTCTCTGGACACACATCCACTGCCGATCCTCCACAGTCAGGCGACCGCTTCCCATAGGATTAATCCTTCCAAACATACGAGACAAACACTCTGTATGAAGTTTCCAACTGGACTGACAATCTTTAATGACAAACTCCCAGTTTTATACACACAGAGAGGAGGTTCTTACATTCTCCTCAGACAATACACCTTTGACCAGACCTAATTTACATGAGCTAATTAACTACAGTGATGACTCAGACACATGACCTTTAGGCTAGCCTCACTGTCTCCCAATACACATCTGACATCTTAGCAGACACAGGTGGGGACTGGATGTGGTGACATTAGCATCTAACAGTATGTGTCCCAACATCATGAAGGAGTCACTTTTCAGTTAACCTGTTGAGTTCATAATCAAACAGTAAATAGTTCTTTATAGATATCCTGGGGAATATTGTGGAAAAATATCACTGTCCCATTTTAAAGCAATCCAAGACATATTCTTAATGTCCATTATTTTCTTGCTCACCCTGTGCCCAAAGTGACCCCTGTCACATAAGTTAATGTAGCGATTGTAGAACTGTATCATTTTAACTAATCTTAATGGTGATGGAACATATAAAACAGTATGTCTTTCAGTGTATGTAATATATATAATAGTATATATATTGTCTAAATGAAAAGCCACCATAGCTGTGAACATAATCAAAAATATTAACATTCTATGGGGGTTGGGAGAAAAAAGTACTCCCAACCAAAGTTGTATCCAAAAAGGACTAAACCGTCCTAATTCTGTCCACATGGCCCCGCACATCGCCACGGAGGGGACGACGCAGAGGGTCCTACGGAAAGAATGGGGGACAAACCAGCGCCAACGGAAACCTCCAGGAAAATTGACATTATTATAAAATTAATAAAAGCTCAAAAGTGCAATAGGTAAGGTATAACAAGGCATAATTAGAAATATAAATCAGGTTGTAAAAAACAAACAAAAAAAAAACCTTATCTCCGGGGCCTTAGAGTGGAGTGTTCGGAGGTGGGGGAGGGAAGGAGGGGGGGAAGGGGGTGGGAAGGTGGGGGGGGGGCAAACAGATATACCCAAGGGGCAAAGGTAAAGCTGTGTGTCCATTTCCTCTGTCTCTTCTGACTTCATTGCGATTTTATGTGTCCGGGATAGGGTGGAAAAAAGACACACATGAAGTGGCATCAATGAAGAATAGCCCTTGGAGTTCAGGGGGCTTGATCCTGAAATGAATGCCGCCATCTGCCCTGTTCTCTTGGGGGGCGTCTTGATCCAGGGGTGGACCAAATAGGAGAAGGTCTTGGTGTAGTAGGATAACGTTGAGCTGGGGGTTGTTCAAGTAGGCCCAGTTTGATCAACAGCTCCTTACCCTCAATCACATTATAGACTGTGTGATTGGTACCATTATGCATGATGGACAATTTAAATGGAAAACCCCATCTATATTTCATTCTAGCAGATTGAAGAACATTTGTCACCTCCTTCATCCTACGTCTCCTATCCAAGGTCGCAGGGGAAATGTCTGGGTAAATTTGCAACTTAATACCCTCCAGTTCAATGTTCTGTGTATTCCTGGATGCTCTCATGATATCTTCTTTCGTTAGGAAATCCTTCATATACATTATGACACCTCTTGGGGGTTTATCACGTGTAGGTTTGGGGCGAAGCGCCCTATGTAATCTATCACATGCAAAGGCCGAGACAGGTTTATCAGAAAGAAGGCCATGAAATAATTTGTTGATGGCCTTATTCAGATCTATAACAGATTCGGGGATGGCACGTACCCTAATATTGTTTCTTCTGTTACGATTGTTCAAATCTTCGATATGGGCTTGCATAAATGAAAAGCTATCTGCCAGCACTTCATAATCTTTCCTCAGATCATTGTGTGCAAGAGCTAGTTCGTCATGTTTAGTTTCTAGCTTATCAGAGCGGTTTCCAATAGAGGCTATCTCCTGGGAGAGTGAGCTTGTGGAGTTATGTATCTCATTCTCTAGCTTATTAACCAGTTTTTCATAAATTGCAGACAAACTGGCATCCAGGTCTGCTTTAGTGAGATGAGATGAGTACTCACTGTCTTTGGATGAAGTAGATTGAGAGTGTCCGGAGCGCTCAGCTGCCTCGTGGGGAGCGGCGCCATCTTGGGACATCTTCCTTGCTGTGTTTTCCAGTCCCAGGAGATAGTTGGTAAAGTTGCGCTGGGAGCGTCTACTGCGTCCCTTCTTGCCCGCAGACATGCACTGGACTTTCCCGCGGGGAGATAGTAGAAATTATGCATCTTTGGTGTTAGTATAGCCCCGGGGATCGTGCCTGGAGGACTCGGCTAGACGGAGCTCTGCTTACTCACGTCTATCCAGTTTCAGGCCGCGCATGCGCCCCCCGTGTATGAGGCTTTAGAAGTCAGCACAGGGATGACCAGGTCTGTGTAGCTACGCAAATAAACTGGGACCAGACAATATATAATAAAGTCAATTTATTAACAGCAAAGCAAAAGACACGCACACACCAACAAACAGTGAAAAACAAAAACAAATGACCCAAAAAATGCCTAACTTAGACCAGCCATAGATGATTCGATTCTTGGCCCATTCAGCAGGAACCTGACAAGATTACAACCATGTATGGGCAGGTTGAGTGTACCAAGTTAATTAATCGATCAACATGGGTACAACCAGCCTGCCAGATTTTGCATGCGATTGCTAGCAGCAGGTATAGCCGCTAGAACTAATCACAGTCTTCTCCCGACAGGGGTGGCTTCCGCCACTCTCCTGCTGGGAGAATACAATGGCTTGGCGGGAGGGATTACCCTGTCAGGAGTGTCTGGTTGCAGGAAAAAAAAAATTGCTCAGTGTATGGGCTGCTTAACAGAAACCTAACAAACTAAACATATACAAAATATCAACAAGGTGGAAAGCATGGGTAATGGGGAAATACCAGCAATGCAAGAAAAGGGGGAAATCAGGGTACATGAACAAGTGAGTGGAGCAGAAGTAAGGCAGCAGGGCATGGGGTTCTGGATGCAAGGCTAGCTTAAGGAACAGGGTAAACAAGCATTAGGAATCTGATAGCAAGCAAGGCAATCTAAACACCGGTGCAAGGAGCAATACTAGAGGTGGGACTTAAGTACCCTCCCAGCAGCTGTGGCCAGGTGGAGCTGATTGCTGGAACCTGCTGGCTGCTAGGAGACACCTGCTGGAGGACACTGAAACTACAGCTTTCTGCTCAGAGAACCACTGTGCCACCAGCAGGTGAACCTCACACAAAGTTTTACAAAGAAATACACAAAGCACACCAAGATTTAGGCTGGGTTCACACTGGTGTGATGCGGGAAACCCTGTGAATCCTGTGCAAGTTCCCGCATCGTACCTGAATTGCCGGTGATTCACACTGACATCTGGGAACCGCTGCGGGTGTCATTGTAACTTTAATGACACCCCCAGATCGCAATGAAAACTGGTATATGGTGCAGGAATTGGATCGCATAGGTCAGATTCCAGTGCGGACCAGTCATGCACCATTTTGGTGCAAAAGCGATGCGATTTTAGCCGTACAGTTTGTATGGCTGAATTCGCATCGCACAGACATTGCATGTGATCTGCAAAGCAATGCGGTGCGAATCACATGCGACGTCTGTGATCGCACAAGTGTGATCCCAGCCTTAAGTAAAAATTTCAAGGCTCTTGTATTTAGACAATTTTTACTTATCCTTTTGTTCAGCTTTGAATTAAAGTTTGTGTGCCTTTTGTGGGGGGGTCAGATTTCACTGCAACTCCAGGTGTCATGAAATGTGTTCAGCTAAATGCTGTTTATCCAAGAACCTGACTGGAGGTGTAAGGCTCGATTCACACCTATGCATGTTGCTTTTGAGCGTTTTTGCCTTGCTTTTTGCGGTGCTTGCCGCGTTTTTACCGCAATTTGCGTTTTGCGTTTTTTTTTTTATTAATTTTTATAAATTCATTTTTATTTTTATACATTTCCATAAAAAAAAACGCAAATCGCGGCAAAATCGCGGTAAAAACGCGGTAAAAACGCATCAAAAACTTGGTACTTGCGTTTTTGATGCAGGTCCATTGACTTCTATTACATGCAAAACGCTGCTTTTTGCATGAAAAAAAGTCCCCGACCCTTTCTGAAAACGCAGAGGTACAAAAATGCATTGATGTGAACATGTTCCATAGGAACCCATGTTAAAAAAAATTCCATGCATTTCAGCAAAATGCAAAATGCACCAAAAAACGCATTAGTGTGAATGGAGCCTTAAAATTTGATTTTAGGGCCAGTTCACACCAGATGCAGTTCCGTTCAGTTCCGTGTGCTTTTTTCTGCACTAAAAATGCATTCACAGTGTTTTCCATGTATTCCAATGGCTCTAGTTCACACCAGTGCAGTCAGTTCCAGTCAGTTTCTGGTCAGTTTCCGGTGCAGAAACTGACCGGAAACTGACCGGAACTGACTGTATTGGTGCAGAAAAAACGAAACTGCACGAAACTGCATCTGGTGTGAACTGGCCCTTAATGTTCTTTTTTTCTATTTTTTCTATTCTAATAAAGATGTCTATAGACTGACATGCTAAAATATGGACTGGTATGCTACAGCTAAAAGGATGGATCATGTTTAACCACTTCAGCCCCTGAAGGATTTACCCCCTTAATGACCAGGCTATTTTTTGAGATACGGTACTGCGTTACTTTAGCTGACAATTGCGCGGTCGTGCGATGCTGTACCCAAATAAAATTGATGTATTTTTTTCCACAAATAGAGCTTGCTTTTGGTGGTATTTGATCACCTCTGCGGTTTTTATTTTTTGCACTATAAACAAAAAAAGACATACAATTTTTTTTAAAAAGCATTATTTTAATTTTTTTGCTATATAACATACCCAATAAAAAAATGCAAAAATTTGAATTTCTTCATCAATTTGGGCTACTTTGTATTCTGCAACATAAGCAACATAATAAGCTTATATTGATTGGTTTGCGCAAAAGTTACCGCGTCTACAAAATAGGGAATAGATTCATGGCATTTTTATTTTCTCTTTTTTTGTTTTTTACTATTAATGAGGGTGATCTGCGATTTTTAGCTGGACTGCGACGGACAGATCGGACACTTAACTGACATTTTTTACACTTTTTTGGGAACCAGTGAAATTGTTACAGTGATCAGTGCTAAAAATATGCACTGACATTGTACTAATGGCACTGGCAGGGAAAGGGTTAACATAAGGGGCGATCAAGGGGCTAACTGTGTACCTTGGGTGAGTTTACTAACTGTATGGGGGATGGGCTGACTGGGACAACACACAGATCCATCTTCCTGCATAGCAGAAAGACAGAATCTGTGTGTCATCCCCTGACAGAACGGAGATCTGCCTTGTTTACTTTGGCAGATCCCCATTCTTTCTCTACGGGGAATGATCACGGGCGGCCGGCGGACATTGAGTCCGCCAGACCCACTGATTGGCTCCCCCGCTGGCCAATCGGCAGACGTGCCCACAGAAAGCCGCTTATGAGCCCGACTTACACCTACGGCGGTTCGCTCAGCCGAGCCAACCTGCCACAGTTTAACTGTGGTGACTGGTCGGCAAGCGATTAAAGAACAAGGGACTTAAAAATAACTCCCCAGACCACCCTTCCTTGGCATGAATTATGAACAAAGCATATCCCTCTATAGTGTTTACTTGTTTCAATTAAGAGCACTAAGTGTCACTTTTGTCTGCTGCTTCATTCCTCTGCTATCAGCATAAATCACTTCTGACAAGTTTTCCTGACACCAAGAGAAAAAAGGTGACAGGGGAGGGAGCTCCAGCTTATTGACAGCCTCAGTTCTGTTCCTGTGCACTGTGTGAAGTGGGGGGGTGTATCCTTTGCCTCCAATCAGCTCTCAGAGCTCCCCTGACTGAGCTCTGCAGAGTGTAATTCCAGCTCCCCGCCCCCTTTTTATTGAACTTTCAAACAAGCTTTAAAATTCAGCACTTTGAACAGCTATAGAGAAGAAATGGCTGCAGATAGACAGCTACAACTTATGTCTATTTCATCTCTGTATATCACCACAGACCAGTCACTTCACTGGGTACCAACTAGGGATGAGCTTCGTGTTCGAGTCGAACATACGTTCGACTCGAACATCGGCTGTTCGATCGTTCGACGAAGATCGAACGATTTGGGCCGTTCGCGCCAAATTCGAGTGACGCGAACGGCCCACAATGCACTACGCCATCGCAGTGTCATCCAGGCGCTGTGATTGGCCAAGCATGCACTGTGACCCCGCATGCTTGGCCAATCACAGCGCCGGCAGCGAGGAGAGCAATGATTGGCCACAGGCAGGATGCCTGTGGCCAATTATTGCTGAGGGTGTTTAGTACACGCCCCACACTATAAAAGGCCGCCAGCACGGCGGCCTAGTGTAGTGTGTTCCGGAGCAGGGATAGAGCAGCATAGGCAGGGACAGTGACTGTTATTTCTTTCTTGCTTAACCTGGATTCCTTTAGTTTAGGGAAAGAGAAGGATAGGTAGGGAGAGTGTCAGTGTGTTTTGTGCTTGTGCTATAGTGTGCTTTAAAAAAACATTTATTCTAGGGACAGAAAACTGTAGGTAGGGACAGTGTCAGTTTCTTTCACTCTGCAAGTCCTTGTTTCCAGGGACCTGGAAGGACAGTGAGTGAATTGTCCTTGTGCTATATTGTGCTTAAAAAAACATTTATTCTAGGGACAGAAAACTGTAGGTAGGGAGAGTGTCAGTTTCTTTCACTCTGCAAGTCCTTGTTTCCAGGGACCTGGAAGGACAGTGAGTGAATTGTCCTTGTGCTATATTGTGCTTAAAAAAACATTTATTCTAGGGACAGAAAACTGTAGGTAGGGAGAGTGTCAGTTTATTTCACTCTGCAAGTCCTTGTTTCCAGGGACCTGGAAGGACAGTGACTGAATTGTCCTTGTGCTATATTGTGATTAAAAAAAACATTTATTCTAGGGACAGAAAACTGTAGGTAGGGAGAGTGTCAGTTTATTTCACTCTGCAAGTCCTTGTTTCCAGGGACCTGGAAGGACAGTGACTGAATTGTCCTTGTGCTATATTGTGATTAAAAAAAACATTTATTCTAGGGACAGAAAACTGTAGGTAGGGAGAGTGTCAGTTTATTTCACTCTGCAAGTCCTTGTTTCCAGGGACCTGGAAGGACAGTGAGTGAATTGTCCTTGTGTTATATTGTGATTAAAAAAAACATTTTTTCTAGGGACAGAAAACTGTAGGTAGGGAGAGTGTTTTATTTCTTTCACTCTGCAAGTCCTTGTTTCCAGGGACCTGTAAGGACAGTGAGTGAATTGTCCTTGTGCTATATTGTGCTTAAAAAAAACATTTATTCTAGGGACAGAAAACTGTAGGTAGGGAGAGTGTCAGTTTATTTCACTCTGCAAGTCCTTGTTTCCAGGGACCTGGAAGGACAGTGAGTGAATTGTCCTTGTGTTATATTGTGATTAAAAAAAACATTTTTTCTAGGGACAGAAAACTGTAGGTAGGGAGAGTGTTTTTTTTTCTTTCACTCTGCAAGTCCTTGTTTCCAGGGACCTGTAAGGACAGTGAGTGAATTGTCCTTGTGCTATATTGTGCTTAAAAAAAACATTTATTCTAGGGACAGAAAACTGTAGGTAGGGAGAGTGTCAGTTTATTTCACTCTGCAAGTCCTTGTTTCCAGGGACCTGGAAGGACAGTGACTGAATTGTCCTTGTGCTATATTGTGATTAAAAAAAACATTTATTCTAGGGACAGAAAACTGTAGGTAGGGAGAGTGTCAGTTTATTTCACTCTGCAAGTCCTTGTTTCCAGGGACCTGGAAGGACAGTGACTGAATTGTCCTTGTGCTATATTGTGATTAAAAAAAACATTTATTCTAGGGACAGAAAACTGTAGGTAGGGAGAGTGTCAGTTTATTTCACTCTGCAAGTCCTTGTTTCCAGGGACCTGGAAGGACAGTGACTGAATTGTCCTTGTGCTATATTGTGATTAAAAAAAACATTTATTCTAGGGACAGAAAACTGTAGGTAGGGAGAGTGTCAGTTTATTTCACTCTGCAAGTCCTTGTTTCCAGGGACCTGGAAGGACAGTGACTGAATTGTCCTTGTGCTATATTGTGATTAAAAAAAACATTTATTCTAGGGACAGAAAACTGTAGGTAGGGAGAGTGTCAGTTTATTTCACTCTGCAAGTCCTTGTTTCCAGGGACCTGGAAGGACAGTGACTGAATTGTCCTTGTGCTATATTGTGATTAAAAAAAACATTTATTCTAGGGACAGAAAACTGTAGGTAGGGAGAGTGTCAGTTTATTTCACTCTGCAAGTCCTTGTTTCCAGGGACCTGGAAGGACAGTGACTGAATTGTCCTTGTGCTATATTGTGATTAAAAAAAACATTTATTCTAGGGACAGAAAACTGTAGGTAGGGAGAGTGTCAGTTTATTTCACTCTGCAAGTCCTTGTTTCCAGGGACCTGGAAGGACAGTGACTGAATTGTCCTTGTGCTATATTGTGATTAAAAAAAACATTTATTCTAGGGACAGAAAACTGTAGGTAGGGAGAGTGTCAGTTTATTTCACTCTGCAAGTCCTTGTTTCCAGGGACCTGGAAGGACAGTGAGTGAATTGTCCTTGTGTTATATTGTGATTAAAAAAAACATTTTTTCTAGGGACAGAAAACTGTAGGTAGGGAGAGTGTTTTTTTTCTTTCACTCTGCAAGTCCTTGTTTCCAGGGACCTGTAAGGACAGTGAGTGAATTGTCCTTGTGCTATATTGTGCTTAAAAAAAACATTTATTCTAGGGACAGAAAACTGTAGGTAGGGAGAGTGTCAGTTTATTTCACTCTGCAAGTCCTTGTTTCCAGGGACCTGGAAGGACAGTGAGTGAATTGTCCTTGTGTTATATTGTGATTAAAAAAAACATTTTTTCTAGGGACAGAAAACTGTAGGTAGGGAGAGTGTTTTTTTTCTTTCACTCTGCAAGTCCTTGTTTCCAGGGACCTGTAAGGACAGTGAGTGAATTGTCCTTGTGCTATATTGTGCTTAAAAAAAACATTTATTCTAGGGACAGAAAACTGTAGGTAGGGAGAGTGTCAGTTTATTTCACTCTGCAAGTCCTTGTTTCCAGGGACCTGGAAGGACAGTGACTGAATTGTCCTTGTGCTATATTGTGATTAAAAAAAACATTTATTCTAGGGACAGAAAACTGTAGGTAGGGAGAGTGTCAGTTTATTTCACTCTGCAAGTCCTTGTTTCCAGGGACCTGGAAGGACAGTGACTGAATTGTCCTTGTGCTATATTGTGATTAAAAAAAACATTTATTCTAGGGACAGAAAACTGTAGGTAGGGAGAGTGTCAGTTTATTTCACTCTGCAAGTCCTTGTTTCCAGGGACCTGGAAGGACAGTGACTGAATTGTCCTTGTGCTATATTGTGATTAAAAAAAACATTTATTCTAGGGACAGAAAACTGTAGGTAGGGAGAGTGTCAGTTTATTTCACTCTGCAAGTCCTTGTTTCCAGGGACCTGGAAGGACAGTGACTGAATTGTCCTTGTGCTATATTGTGATTAAAAAAAACATTTATTCTAGGGACAGAAAACTGTAGGTAGGGAGAGTGTCAGTTTATTTCACTCTGCAAGTCCTTGTTTCCAGGGACCTGGAAGGACAGTGACTGAATTGTCCTTGTGCTATATTGTGATTAAAAAAAACATTTATTCTAGGGACAGAAAACTGTAGGTAGGGAGAGTGTTTTTTTTCTTTCACTCTGCAAGTCCTTGTTTCCAGGGACCTGTAAGGACAGTGAGTGAATTGTCCTTGTGCTATATTGTGCTTAAAAAAAACATTTATTCTAGGGACAGAAAACTGTAGGTAGGGAGAGTGTCAGTTTATTTCACTCTGCAAGTCCTTGTTTCCAGGGACCTGGAAGGACAGTGACTGAATTGTCCTTGTGCTATATTGTGATTAAAAAAAACATTTATTCTAGGGACAGAAAACTGTAGGTAGGGAGAGTGTCAGTTTATTTCACTCTGCAAGTCCTTGTTTCCAGGGACCTGGAAGGACAGTGACTGAATTGTCCTTGTGCTATATTGTGATTAAAAAAAACATTTATTCTAGGGACAGAAAACTGTAGGTAGGGAGAGTGTCAGTTTATTTCACTCTGCAAGTCCTTGTTTCCAGGGACCTGGAAGGACAGTGACTGAATTGTCCTTGTGCTATATTGTGATTAAAAAAAACATTTATTCTAGGGACAGAAAACTGTAGGTAGGGAGAGTGTCAGTTTATTTCACTCTGCAAGTCCTTGTTTCCAGGGACCTGGAAGGACAGTGACTGAATTGTCCTTGTGCTATATTGTGATTAAAAAAAACATTTATTCTAGGGACAGAAAACTGTAGGTAGGGAGAGTGTCAGTTTATTTCACTCTGCAAGTCCTTGTTTCCAGGGACCTGGAAGGACAGTGACTGAATTGTCCTTGTGCTATATTGTGATTAAAAAAAACATTTATTCTAGGGACAGAAAACTGTAGGTAGGGAGAGTGTCAGTTTATTTCACTCTGCAAGTCCTTGTTTCCAGGGACCTGGAAGGACAGTGACTGAATTGTCCTTGTGCTATATTGTGATTAAAAAAAACATTTATTCTAGGGACAGAAAACTGTAGGTAGGGAGAGTGTCAGTTTATTTCACTCTGCAAGTCCTTGTTTCCAGGGACCTGGAAGGACAGTGACTGAATTGTCCTTGTGCTATATTGTGATTAAAAAAAACATTTATTCTAGGGACAGAAAACTGTAGGTAGGGAGAGTGTCAGTTTATTTCACTCTGCAAGTCCTTGTTTCCAGGGACCTGGAAGGACAGTGAGTGAATTGTCCTTGTGTTATATTGTGATTAAAAAAAACATTTTTTCTAGGGACAGAAAACTGTAGGTAGGGAGAGTGTTTTTTTTCTTTCACTCTGCAAGTCCTTGTTTCCAGGGACCTGTAAGGACAGTGAGTGAATTGTCCTTGTGCTATATTGTGCTTAAAAAAAACATTTATTCTAGGGACAGAAAACTGTAGGTAGGGAGAGTGTCAGTTTATTTCACTCTGCAAGTCCTTGTTTCCAGGGACCTGGAAGGACAGTGAGTGAATTGTCCTTGTGTTATATTGTGATTAAAAAAAACATTTTTTCTAGGGACAGAAAACTGTAGGTAGGGAGAGTGTTTTTTTTCTTTCACTCTGCAAGTCCTTGTTTCCAGGGACCTGTAAGGACAGTGAGTGAATTGTCCTTGTGCTATATTGTGCTTAAAAAAAACATTTATTCTAGGGACAGAAAACTGTAGGTAGGGAGAGTGTCAGTTTATTTCACTCTGCAAGTCCTTGTTTCCAGGGACCTGGAAGGACAGTGACTGAATTGTCCTTGTGCTATATTGTGATTAAAAAAAACATTTATTCTAGGGACAGAAAACTGTAGGTAGGGAGAGTGTCAGTTTATTTCACTCTGCAAGTCCTTGTTTCCAGGGACCTGGAAGGACAGTGACTGAATTGTCCTTGTGCTATATTGTGATTAAAAAAAACATTTATTCTAGGGACAGAAAACTGTAGGTAGGGAGAGTGTCAGTTTATTTCACTCTGCAAGTCCTTGTTTCCAGGGACCTGGAAGGACAGTGACTGAATTGTCCTTGTGCTATATTGTGATTAAAAAAAACATTTATTCTAGGGACAGAAAACTGTAGGTAGGGAGAGTGTCAGTTTATTTCACTCTGCAAGTCCTTGTTTCCAGGGACCTGGAAGGACAGTGACTGAATTGTCCTTGTGCTATATTGTGATTAAAAAAAACATTTATTCTAGGGACAGAAAACTGTAGGTAGGGAGAGTGTCAGTTTATTTCACTCTGCAAGTCCTTGTTTCCAGGGACCTGGAAGGACAGTGACTGAATTGTCCTTGTGCTATATTGTGATTAAAAAAAACATTTATTCTAGGGACAGAAAACTGTAGGTAGGGAGAGTGTCAGTTTATTTCACTCTGCAAGTCCTTGTTTCCAGGGACCTGGAAGGACAGTGACTGAATTGTCCTTGTGCTATATTGTGATTAAAAAAAACATTTATTCTAGGGACAGAAAACTGTAGGTAGGGAGAGTGTCAGTTTATTTCACTCTGCAAGTCCTTGTTTCCAGGGACCTGGAAGGACAGTGACTGAATTGTCCTTGTGCTATATTGTGATTAAAAAAAACATTTATTCTAGGGACAGAAAACTGTAGGTAGGGAGAGTGTCAGTTTATTTCACTCTGCAAGTCCTTGTTTCCAGGGACCTGGAAGGACAGTGACTGAATTGTCCTTGTGCTATATTGTGATTAAAAAAAACATTTATTCTAGGGACAGAAAACTGTAGGTAGGGAGAGTGTCAGTTTATTTCACTCTGCAAGTCCTTGTTTCCAGGGACCTGGAAGGACAGTGACTGAATTGTCCTTGTGCTATATTGTGATTAAAAAAAACATTTATTCTAGGGACAGAAAACTGTAGGTAGGGAGAGTGTCAGTTTATTTCACTCTGCAAGTCCTTGTTTCCAGGGACCTGGAAGGACAGTGAGTGAATTGTCCTTGTGTTATATTGTGATTAAAAAAAACATTTTTTCTAGGGACAGAAAACTGTAGGTAGGGAGAGTGTTTTTTTTCTTTCACTCTGCAAGTCCTTGTTTCCAGGGACCTGTAAGGACAGTGAGTGAATTGTCCTTGTGCTATATTGTGCTTAAAAAAAACATTTATTCTAGGGACAGAAAACTGTAGGTAGGGAGAGTGTCAGTTTATTTCACTCTGCAAGTCCTTGTTTCCAGGGACCTGGAAGGACAGTGAGTGAATTGTCCTTGTGTTATATTGTGATTAAAAAAAACATTTTTTCTAGGGACAGAAAACTGTAGGTAGGGAGAGTGTTTTTTTTCTTTCACTCTGCAAGTCCTTGTTTCCAGGGACCTGTAAGGACAGTGAGTGAATTGTCCTTGTGCTATATTGTGCTTAAAAAAAACATTTATTCTAGGGACAGAAAACTGTAGGTAGGGAGAGTGTCAGTTTATTTCACTCTGCAAGTCCTTGTTTCAAGGGACAGAGAAGGACACCTGAAGGTAGCCCTTATTGCTTTTTTCCCATCTCCCTGCAGGCCATCTATTAGAATGTCTGGAAGGCAAACAAGGAGAGGCAGACAGTCAGGAGGCAATAAAAGAGGGCAAGCAGGCTCTGTGTCTGGGGGCAACAGTGCTGGTCGTGGACGCGGTGCATTGTCATCAGCACATGGCCATGGGACACGCTTGTCCTTCTTTTCGGCAGCTGGACATGTTGAGCCACATCATGCCGAAGACTTGGTAGAGTGGATGACCAAGCCCTCCTCCTCCTCCTCATCCTCTCTCACCCAGGCTCAGGGTACTGGAAAAGCAGCTGCCAAAGCGTCGTCTTCCCTGGTATCAATGTCAGACAAATCATCAGTCACTCCTTCCCTAGACCCACCATGTCCTCCTCCTGAGGAGTCCCCCGAACTGTTTCAGCACAGTGTTGGGTACATGCTCCAGGAGGATGCCCAGCGTTTCGAAGGGTCTGATGATGAAACCCAGCTAGAGGAAGGCAGTAGCGTGAGAGCAGACAGAGGGGATGCTCAAGAAGGACACCAATCTGGCAGTCATGTTCCAGCAGCTGCAGCATACTGCCAGATTGGCTCCAGTGATGAGGAGGGAGGGGATGATGAGGTCACTGACTCCACGTGGGTGCCTAATAGGAGAGAGGAGGAGGAGGAGGATGAGGAGGAGGCACATCTCCAACGAGGCAGGATGCCCTTTGGTGGCCAGCGTAAGGGCAGTACACCGACGGAATCACACCGCAGAGCTCCGCCTGTGCAGGGCGCTGCCTCTGCCCGTCATTCAAAAAGTTCTTTGGTGTGGGCCTTTTTTGAGGCTAGTGCATCAGATCGCACAGCTGCTGTTTGCAACATATGTCTCAAGCGT
The DNA here is from genome assembly GCA_029206835.1 of Rana muscosa. Lineage (NCBI taxonomy): Eukaryota > Metazoa > Chordata > Amphibia > Anura > Ranidae > Rana > Rana muscosa. The sequence continues at coordinate 336,184,206 of CM055117.1, forward strand.
ATATCGCGTGGCCAAAACATCAGCCGCTTGGGTACCACATGCCTGACCAGACATATGTTGACCTGCCATGCAGCTCGTTGGCAAGCCTACCTCAAAGACCCACACCAAAGAACAAAGCGGACCTCTCCTTGCACCGCATCAGCTGGGATCTCCAACCCCACTATAACTTCAGTCCTCTCTGAAACATGCACTGAGAGGAATGAAGGTGTAGAATTAGGTGTGTCACAGCCAAGTACTTGCGCCCACTCTGCTAGCAGTACACCGACGTCCGATTCTAGCAGGCAAATTTCCCTGCCCCAGCTGCTGGACCGTCGAAAGAAGTTCACTCCCAGCCATCCACATGCCCAGCGGTTGAATGCTAGCTTGGCTAAATTGCTAGCGCTTCAACTGCTGCCTTTTCAGTTGGTAGACTCGGCCCCCTTCCGTGAGTTTGTGCAATGTGCAGTTCCTCAGTGGCAGGTTCCCAAACGCCACTTTTTCTCACGGAAGGCTATTCCGGCTCTCTACCGGCATGTGGAAGGCAATGTCTTGGCCTCGCTGGACAGGGCGGTCAGCGGTAAGGTGCATATTACCGCTGACTCATGGTCCAGCAGGCATGGACAGGGACGTTACCTTTCTTTCACGGCCCATTGGGTCACTCTTTTGGCAGCTGGGAAGGATTCAGGACAAGGTGCAGTAGTGTTGGAGGTTGTCCCACCGCCACGCCTCCAAAATGCTACTACTGGTTGTGACACACCTCTCTCCTCCACCCCCTCCTCTTCTTCTTCCTCCATGGCCTCTTCCTGTGGTTTGTCCTATGAACCAGCGGTGCTCCGTAGCCGTTCACGGGGCTACGCAAGTACGCAGGCAAAAAGATGCCATGCCGTGCTTGCGCTGGTGTGTTTGGGGGACAGAAGCCACACTGGGGCAGAGGTCCTGTCTGCTCTGCAGGGCCAGGCCGAGAGGTGGTTGACGCCACGCCAGCTTAAGCCAGGAATGGTGGTTTGCGACAATGGCACCAACCTCCTCTCCGCCCTCCGACAGGGACAACTGACCCATGTGCCCTGTGTGGCTCACGTCCTTAACCTGGTGGTGCAGCGCTTCTTGGGCAGGTACCCGGGCTTACAGGATGTCCTGAGGCAGGCCAGGAAAGTCTGTGTGCATTTCCGCAGATCTTATAATGCCAGTGCTCGCCTGGCTGAGCTGCAAAAGGAGTTGAACCTGCCCAAGAACCGCCTTATATGTGACATGCCCACCAGGTGGAACTCAACGTTGGCCATGCTGCAGCGGCTGCACACGCAGCAGAGGGCCATCAATGAGTACCTGTGCGACTACGGCACCAGGACAGGGTCAGGGGAGCTTGGTTTTTTTTCTCCACGCCAGTGGGGCATGATCAGGGATGCATGCACTGTCCTGGCACCATTTGAGGAGGCCACGAGGATGGTGAGCAGTGACAGTGCATGCATCAGTGACACTGTACCTCTTGTCCACCTGTTGGAGCACACGCTGCGTGGAATAATGGACAGGGCACTTGAGGCAGAACAGAGGCAGGAAGAGGAGGACTTCCTTGCCTCTCAAGGCCCCCTTTACCCAGACAGTGTTCCTTCTGTCCCACCCATCGCACAGGAAGAGGAGGAGGAGGAGGAGGAGGAGGAGGAGGAGGATTGTGTCAGCATGGAGGTGGAGGCTGGCACTCAGCATCATCAGCAGCAGTCTTTTAGGGATGATTTACAGTCCCAAGAAACCAGTGGACTTGTACGTGGCTGGGAGGAGGTGGCTGCGGATCATGTCGTCCTTAGTGACCCAGAGGACTCCGGAGCGAATGCCTCAGCAAACCTACGCTGCATGGCCTCCCTGATCCTGCAAAGTCTGCGGAAGGATCCTCGTATTCTTCGGATCAAGGAGAGGGACCATTACTGGCTGGCCACTCTCCTTGATCCACGGTACAAGGGTAAGGTTGCGGACCTTATGTTACCGTCGCAGAGGGAGCAGAGGATGAGACAACTCCGGGAGGCCTTGCAGAAAGGTCTGTGCAACGCGTTCCCAGAGACTGGGAGGTTGCAAACTCCTGGTCCTGGACAACGAGTTGCTGAGGCTTCGGCCAGTCAAAGAAGGAGCGGTGGGGAAGGTGGCCGTCTGACCGATGCGTTCAGACAATTCTTTAGTCCGCAGCCCCAAAGTATGATCGGTTCCAGCAACCATCGCCAGCGTCTGATAAACATGGTGCAGGAATATCTAGGGGCAAGGTCAGACTTGGACACCTTCCCCACCGAAAATCCTCTGGCTTACTGGGTCTTGAGGATGGATCACTGGCCAGAGCTTGCACAGTATGCAATTGAGCTACTGGCCTGTCCTGCATCCAGCGTTCTTTCGGAACGCACATTCAGTGCTGCTGGAGGATTTGTCACGGATCACAGGGTGCGCCTGTCCACCGACTCGGTTGATCGACTGACTTTCATCAAGATGAACCAGTCTTGGATCACCACCAGCTACCACACACCTGATGCTGATATAACAGACTAATTGATTTTAACATGTCACATCCCTTCAAGACTGATGCTGATGCTGAGTGCCTGTGCTGTTATGTTGACTGGCTATCCTCCTCCTCCGAGTCCTCAATGATACGATTGATGATGATAGCTTGTAAGATCATTTTTGTTTATGGGTGCCGCCACCAGTGCCTAACGCCCAATTTTTCAGCCCCTGTTTAACAGGGGCGTGTAATTACAATTTTTGAAGCAATACTTTGCAACAGGGCTCATTGCTGTGCTCCAAGTACAGTATCTGTGAGGAGTTGCAGTGTTGTGCCACCAGTGCCTAACGGCCAATTTTTCAGCCCCTGTTTAACAGGGGCGTGTAATTACAATTTTTGAAGCAATACTTTGCAACAGGGCTCATTGCTGTGCTCCAAGTACAGTATCTGTGAGGAGTTGCAGTGTTGTGCCACCAGTGCCTAAGGCCCAATTTTTCAGCCCCTGTTTAACAGGGGCGTGTCATTACAATTTTTGAAGCAATACTTTGCAACAGGGCTCATTGGTGTGCTCCAAGTACAGTATCTGTGAGGAGTTGCAGTGTTGTGCCACCAGTGCCTAAGGCCCAATTTTTCAGCCCCTGTTTAACAGGGGCGTGTCATTACAATTTTTGAAGCAATACTTTGCAACAGGGCTCATTGCTGTGCTCCAAGTACAGTTGCTGTGAGGGGTTGCAGTGTTGTGCCACCAGTGCCTAAGGCCCAATTTTTCAGCCCCTGTTCAACAGGGGCATGTAATTACAATTCTTGATCTAATAATTCACAGCAGGGCCCATTGCTGCACCCACCAAGAGTAACTGTCAGGGCTTACAGTGTTGTGGCACCAGCACCACCATCAAAGGCCCAATTTTTACTACCACTGTTCAACAATTATATGTAATTAAAATTCCTGATATAATAGTTGACAGCAGGGCGTTCCAGCACCAACCAAGAGTAACTGTGAGTGCTTACAGTGTTGTGCCAACACCAACAACTAAGGGGCCTATTTCTGCAGAGTATATACGGCAGGTCCCTACTTTCAAACATCCAACTTACAAACGACTCCTACTTGCAAACGCAAGAAGACAACAGGAAGTGAGAGGAAATCTACCACTAGGAAGGAAAATTCTCTCCTGTAAGAATAAATATGGGAGAAAGGTGTCTCCTCTGTACTGATGCTTTATCAGCAATCCTTGTTTCAAGAAAAACACCACATTTCAAAAACAGTTGTCATTGGGACGGAAAGTGAGGTGAAATGTTCTGAACAGGGGCACAGACAGCAAAACAAATGTTACAGGGGTGATAACCCTTACCTATGTTTTCCAAAAAGTTTAAAAATAGATTTTTGGTCTGGAGCTACACTTCAACAATGTACCTGTTCAAAATTACAAACAGACTCTACATAAGAACAAACCTACAGTCCCTGTCTTGTATGCACCGCCTGTATAGGGCTGTTCAGAGTATATAGGGCCTTTTTTATTTTATGTGCGGGGTTCCCCTTAATATCCATACAAGACCCAAAGGGGCTGGTAATGGGCTGGGGTAGGGGGGGGGGTCATGGGGTAGCTATGCCATTTTTCTTAAAGAATTTCATCCATATTACCGGGACCAGACATTACATTAAAGCCGCAAGCAGTTTTAAATGGCTTTTTTTTCCTTTAGAAGTGTCATTTTGTGCAGGGACAGTTCTAAACACGGGAAACACGTGGCACTTCACAGGCATACTTTAGACACCCCCCAGGTACGATATTTAAAGGAATATTTGACTTTTTTTTTTCACTTTATGCATCATTAAAATGACTGCTCCCGAAAAACGACCGTTTTTAAAACTTCTTTTTGCATTGATACATGTCCCCTGGTGCAGAACCCGGGTTCCCAAACCCTTTTTAGGACAATAACATGCATAATAGTTGTTATAATTAGCACTTTAGAATTCGAACGTTCGCATCCATTGTATTTAATAGGGTTCTAATGTTCGTTCGAACTTTCGGTCCGTTCGCGGGTTCTGGTGCGAACCGAACCCGGGGGTGTTCGGCTCATCACTAGTACCAACACTTTAATGCAGGGGAAAATTGCAGAACATTGTAACTTCAAGCAAAGAGGGTGGATGATTGTTTCTCAAGGCATAAGAGGCTTCCTGAAATACATTTACTACTCTAACCCAAAACATGGTGTCCCTTTTTTTTTTTACAGGTGAATATGGCAAATCTATAAATCAAATGAAAAACCTACAGTTTACTTCAAATGACATGAATAAAACACGATAAAGATTTATGAGATAGTCAGCATTCTTACTCAGCTTCCTCTTTTGCCAGGAGATATAGCCCAACCACTTCAAGTACTCATTACTGAACACATCTAACAGCATATCAACAAATAACACATAATTATATAACAGCAGAACTGCAATGAACACACACATATACTAACATTAAAGGGTTTTCTGCTTTCAACAAGTATAAACTACAGACATATGAAGGTCAGTGGGAGGTGCCCTATCAGAACTTCAATGTTCAGTTGTATATGATAGCAGCTGTAAGGTTGCTAAAGTACTTTGATGTGTTCTTTCCAATTTAATGTCTCTCTAGCTCCATGGTGTAACAATAGCCATAGCAGCCCATGTAGCTGCTTTGAGGCATAAGGGCGCAAGGGAGACTCATTATGGGGTCTGCTATGGCAATTTAAACGCAGAAAGTCTGTTTACATGTGAAAATAACACTGTATTCTGATGAAAGCCCAACAACAGGCATTGCAAAAAAATAAATAAAAATATTTGCAGTGGACCACCCCCCCCCCACTGCAAGGGTTAAATGCTCATTAACTCCAGTGGGTGAGGAGTAAGGTGTAATACTTACCTTACTATTCTGTTGTGAAGTCATTAAGGAAAATAATAATAATAATAATACATTTAATAATTACTGGCAAAGATGTGGGATTCGCTTAGATGAACTATGATGTGGCAATAATGCTATTGGAACCAGTTAAGGCAAGATGGGTGGCTTAAAGGTCTATGTGAATTCTCATGTTTGCCAAGTCTCCAATACATGATCTATCTGTGTTTTACAAGACCTGTGTTGAAAACTGTTACAAACCTGATGTTGACGAAAAGTGATCTGAACAATGGTGCCACCTCACACCAAACAAGAACTGACTTCAAGTGGAGAAATAAACCCATTGTGAAGTAGATTTTAGTAAATACCAATGTTGACTCTAGCTGCCTTACAGACAATGGATGTTGTTGGCCAAGGAGTATTGATAAGAAGAATTTGTTTGTACAGCTGGACTAGTCTCCTGTCTTTGGGAGAAGACAGTCTAAAGTCCGATTTTAACAACCAGAGAAACATCCAAACATCCAAGTCTTGTATAATTTTTTCTTATATATCTGTATATATGCATATGCATATGCTACTTCTCAGACATTTTAAGAAAACCTCTGTATACATGTTGCATTATAAATATACATGATATTAGAAATAAGAATGTGATATATTGACATGGAATAAATTAAAAATTCTGGTTAGATTATCTATGATATTGTAAATCAAAAAGATGATAATAATTGTAGTATCTGATGGCCTAAGAAATTGGTTAAAATAAATATATAAGAAGTGTGATTTTATAAATAGAAGTGTTTTAAAGAGTTAATTAGCATTATGAAAGACGTCAAATTGTGATTATAAAAATATAAATTAACCTGCATTTAGAGATTAACACATATTAATCGGATATCCGAATTATTCATGTATCCGTATAGATAATATATTTTTTTGTGATATTGATTGATATCTAACCTGTGTCATGTTTAGAAAAAAACTGTTTTAAAAAATATACATTTAAACAGGAATATAGAACTATGTTAGGTTATTTAAATGAATCAAAAAGTATATTAATCGTATGTTATGTATACTAGTTACCAGAATATTCAAAATATATATATATTCTTCCCAGCATTATATAAACCATTATACACATTCTGAAAATAGAATATTAACTTAAAGAAATAGACTCAAAGCACAGGTGAGACACCTGGTGGTTGAAGGTGATATTACCTTAAAATCATCGCTCTCCTGGAAAGGGGTGGTGAGAATCAGGGCAGTTAACTCCCATATTTGCAACCAACCAATGAGTTAGGAACACATAACTTTTGGGCAGAACTTAGTATAATTTTTATAATCTTATTGTTTGGAGATAGTATTTAAGACAAGAAAAATTTGATTCAATACATTCATGAAGATTCCTAGACACCTGATACCTGAAAGCCACGGCAGCCATTTTAATTCTGGTCACCTGCCAGTAGCAAATAGCCAGTTTGGAATGGGTAATTATGTCATTTTTTTTATTTTATCTTGAATTCATTTTTGTTCTCTAAAATATTGAAGTATTGAATATTCTGCAATTTATGATTTATTCTCATTAATCAATAACCGCTTGTTAGATTTTTCTCTAAAGATTACATTTTTCATTATATTTTTATTTTTACATAGTTGCCAATTTATTGACAAAACAAAACGTCCAATTTATTTCACATTGTTAACTACTTACTTACCTGCAGTATAGTAACGGTTGGACGTGTGAAATACAGACGTTCTGTTTAATTGTCATTTACACAAGGTTATTGATTATACCGAGAAGTTATCATGGCAGTATTATGCCAAAGGGACTGCACGCCCATTTTGCAGTGTTTTTAATGATTTTCAAGTCGTTCATGTAACGCAATTGGTATTTTAATTTCATGTAAATATTAATTTTTTTGTCAACCAATAAATGTAACTATTTTGTATGATCACATGTCTCCTCGAATACGTTTCATATGCATAGACTGTGTCATATAGATTGACTTGTATCTTTTTTTGTTTCATAAATTTTTATTGAGTGAGATATGATAACATAAAATATCAGTTTATACGTATGAACATCAAATATTCTTAACCTAGGAAAATAGGACAAATCTTGTCTTGTAAAAACATATGGTTCACATACAGTTACAACTAAAGGTATCCATGAGTGTTAGTAGTCAACATATTACACCAGTTGATTTTCCTGCTTTGTTCTAGAAGAATATTCTAGTCAATAAGGCCCATTTTATTTGTCTATTCAATAATTATCTTTCCTTTTTCCCCTCTCCACCTCACTGGGGAGGAGGAGGGGAGCAGAGAAGGAGGGGAAGAAAAAAAAAGGGGGGGGTAGGGACAGCTGAACAGTGAGTTAGGATTTCTCCAATATAGGATTTTCCTTTAGAGACATATATGGGTTAAGCTCTTTAGGAAAGAATACAGTTTCTACTCCATTACTTGTTTGTATGCCTGAGAGTTTTTGAAAGCAATCCAATCGTGCCAGGTTGTCGAGAATTTAATAATATTTTCATGAGAGATACTAATGAGTTCCTCAATTTGTTCTATATTGTTTATTCTCCGAAACCATTCTATTTTTGTCGGTATTTTGTTAGATCGCCAGTGACAGGGGATACAGTGACGTGCAGCATTAATCATAAACATAGGTAATGACTTCAGGTAAACTTTTCTGGGAATGGAATTAAAATGCAACAAATATTGTGCAGGGTCAAATAATAGGTGTTCTGACGTGATTAAGATAATGGTTTCATGTACCAATTTCCAGAAGCTTTGAATTAAGGGGCAGGACCACCAAATATGGAGCATCGAGCCCTCCTCTTGTTTGCATCTCCAACACTTGTCAGAGCTTTGGGGGTAAAATTTGTGTATGATATTGGGAGTTCTGTACCACCTGGTGAGAATTTTAAAACCACTCTCCTGGGTGGCTACATTTAGTGACCCTTTATGTGCGTACATGAATATTTTTTCCCAGTTTTCTTTCGTCAGAGTGATACCTAGATCACTTTCCCATTTTTGACACGACACACTGGAGAAATCCGTCAGTCCCTCAAAGAGCGAGTTATAAATGGTTGAAATGATATGTCTGTGGGGGGATTTTTTTGTGCAAAGGTCTTCTAATGTTGTAAGAGGTCTTGTCCAGAATCGAGTCATGTCTCGTTTAGTCAGGAAATGTCTTATTTGGTTGTATGTCCATTGTGTGATTGAGAATGGTTTAATGACTTTATTTAGATCATCCCTGGATAAAATTTTTCCGTCTTTTAGGAAATGATTGACCAATATGTCTTTGTGAGGCCAACAGTCTGATAAAAAGTTTTTTTCTAGACCAGGGGGGAAGTCTGGATTATTTCTTAGTGGCGTGAGTGGGCTCAGCCACGGCGATGGATTCATCGTTTTAAAAGTGTTGTGAAATGTCTCAAGAGTGGGGCCTATAAGAGGATGTGATTCAATGTGTTTTGAGTAAAATTTGGGGTGGATCCAAGATAGTGACTTTAACTCTTGTGGGAACTGGATGTGTTCCAGAGTAACCCAATCTTTAACTTTTTGGTGTATGTTCCAGTCCACTATTCGTGTTAGAAGTGTTGCTTGATGATACTTTTTGAGATCTGGTAGAGCAATTCCCCCCCTGTTTTTGGGTAGGTTTAATCTAGTGAATTTTATTCTGGGAGGTTTGCCCCTCCAGACAAAGAGGGAACATGCCTTACGAAAGGATGAAAAGAAAGATGATGGTAATTTGATGGGAATTGTTTGCATGACATATAGGAATTTAGGTAGGATTGTCATCTTTATCAGTGAGGCCCTCCCAAACCAGGATATATTTAGACAATTCCACCTCTTCAGGTCTGCATGTGCTTCTTTTAGTATGGGGGTGTAATTTTATTGATATAAATTGTTTAGGTTAGAAGGGGATTTCAATTCCTAGGTATGTGATGTTTTGATTTGCCCAAGTAAATGGGAAGTTTTTTTTGCATAGTTCTACTGAGCTTGTGGGTAGCGTGACATTTAGAACGTTAGATTTGGAATGGTTGATTTTTAAGTTTGAGAGTAATTGGAAATGTTCTAAGTCTTTCAAGAGATTTGGCAGTGATATATGAGGTTCCGAGAGAAAAAGAAGCATATCATCTGCAAACGCTGCGATTTTATATGTTTTGCTGTGAATCTCAATCCCCCTGATATCATTGTTATCTCTGATCCTGTTTAATAGTGGTTCTAGAGTTAGAACAAATAATAATGGGGACAAGGGGCATCCCTGTCTTGTGCCGTTTCGTAAATTGAAGGCGTTCGACAGATGACCATTGACACGCACTCGAGCTGTTGGATTAGAATACAGTGCTTTGATGTAAGATCTCATCAATGGCAAAATGCCTATATGTTCCAGTACCGCGTCAATGAAATCCCATGCCACTCTGTCGAACGCCTTTTCTGCATCTAGGGACAGAAAAAAACCTTGTTGCCTTTTTGTTGTTAGCCAATGATTAATGTTCAGCGCTTTAATTGTATTGTCTCGTCCCTCTCTGCCTGGTATGAATCCCACTTGATCGAGGGCTATCAAGGAGGTCAATAAGGGAAGTAATCTATTTGCTAGGATTTTGGCATAGATCTTCACGTCTACGTTAATTAAAGAGATTGGTCTGTAATTTGTAACCTGAGTAGCATCTTTTCCCTCCTTGGGTATTACAGTGATATGGGCTTCTAGCAATTGTTTAGGGGGTCGTTTATCAGAGTGTAGTGACCTAAATGTTTTCAAGAATCTTGGTTTTAGAATGTCAGTGAAAGTTTTGTAATATTGTAAGGGTAGACCATCTGGGCCAGGGGCTTTCCCTAATTTCATTTCTTTTAATGCTTTGTCAAATTCTAGGGTTGAGATCGGTTCTTCTAGTTCTTTAGCTATATTCATTGGGACTTGGGGTGAGCTATATTTCCCTAGGAACTCCTGAATGAGCTTCGCTCTTTTGTCTGAATCATGCGGGCATTTGGGATTGGATGGAATGCTATATAAGGATTGGTAATAAATTTCGAACTGCTTTGCGATCTCGTCATTCGAGGACTGTAGTTTGCCTTGTTTGTCACTTATTTGGTGAATAGTTGCATTGACTTTTTTGCTCTTGACCGCTTTTGCAAGCAGTTTTCCGCTTTTATTTCCTTGTTCATAATAAATCTTGTGCCTCAATATGTATTGTCTTTTGGTTTTCATGTTTAATTCCTCCGAGAGCAATTTTCTGGTTTTTGTTAGATCCTCAAATGCTGAGACCGCAAGAGTTCGTTTGTGAGCTATTTCCAGTTTGTGAATGTATTCAATTAATGTCTTTATTTTAGATTGTTGTTCTTTCTTAATTTTGGCTAATCTTTTAATGAATTCCCCTCTGATGACGCATTTGTGTGCCTCCCATTGCGTAAGTGATGTGGTCTCCTCGTTTTCATTTCTCAAAAAGTAGTCTTTTAATGTGTCTCTGAACTCTAGTACGTCAATAGGGTCTTTTAGAACGGTCGTGTTGAGTCTCCATGTTTTGGTAACAGTGTTTTTCTCTGGGAATGTCAGCGTCATAGTAATTGGGTTATGATCAGATATAATTAGGGGTTCTATCGTTGAATTTGTTAGAAGGGTTAGGTCGGGTTGTGATATAAAAAAGTAGTCAATTCTCGAGTATTTTTGATGAAGGCTCGAGAAGAACGTATAGTCTTTAGTTTGAGGATTAAGAGTTCTCCAGGTGTCGTGTAGCGTCAGTTCTTGCAATTGAAGTTTGATTTGTTTGAGTGCTCTGTATGGAAGGCTCGAGGCTCCACTCGAGGTGTCTATGATGGGGTTGAGCGGGACATTGAAGTCCCCACCCAGTATAAGGATACCTGTTGCAAAGGTCATTAATAGATTCTTTATTTTGCGAAAGAAGATTACTTGCTTCGAATTAGGGGCATATATGTTTGCTATTGTTACGGGGTACTGGCCTATTTTCCCTTTTAGGAAGAGATATCTTCCATCAGGGTCCGATAAGGTGTTTAGCATCTGAAACAGGGTCTGCTTGGAGATTAAAATTGAGACTCCTTTTGTTTTCCCTTCAGGGTTTGTGGCATGGAATACTGTTGGGTATCTTTTATTCTGTAATTTAGGAATTGTGTCAGATTTAAAATGAGTCTCTTGGATACAAATGATGTTAGCTTTATGTTTATGGAATTCATTAAGAAATTTTTTCAGGTATATTAAGTCCTTTGGCATTTACTGATAATAATTTAATTGATAATGGAGTAGATTGTTGTTTATTGTTGGACATCTTTAAAGGTGATTTTTAGAGAGAAAGAGACAAAAAAAAAAAAAAGGGGGGGGGGACGGGTATGTAGGGGGGAAAGTTTTCCGGGGATAGATCTAGGCCTGCTAGTCTACCCTCAAAGTAGGGAAATCCGGTTGGTTCAAAGGGCAAATTAGTTTTGCCCCTTGTGTGGGAACGAGGTCTAATCAGAATCAGACGGATTCTTATACTCACTAGATATTTATTTTAGGCTATTGTAGGATTCTAGACGAAACAATTCAGAAATCTCTTATTTCTTTAAAATTTCTGTCTAGTTGAAGATCCTTTCTTTACTTTTTTACTCTTTTTGTCACCTAACAACCCGGTGAAGCTAGCTGAACAAGTTATTTTTGTATTTCAGGATGTTGATATGGAGTAACGGGTCTGGGGGAGGGTGTAGATGATTTTGTAATAGATTTGAGTCGGTGAGCCTTAGTATCATACAATGATTGACTTGTATCTTAACCACTTCCATACAGGGCTTTTTGTACCACTTCAATAACGGGCCTATTCTAGCACTTCTCTCCTACATGTACAAATCATCATTCTTTTTGCTAGAAAATTACTCAGAACCCCCAAACATTATATATGTTTTTTTAGCAGACACCCTAGGGAATAAAATGACGGTCATTGCAACATTTTTTCTTGCACGATATTTGCACAATAATTTTTCAAACGCCTTTTTTTTTTTTTTAAATGGTTTCATGAATTAAAAAATAACAAAACAGTAATGTTAGCCCAATTTTTTGGGAAAATATGAAAGATGATGTTACGCCGAGTAAATAGATACCTAACATGACATGACACGTTATTTTTATTTTTTTTTACAATTATTTATTTATTTATGTTTTTGATCACTTTTATTCCTATTACAAGGAATGTAAACATCCCTTGTAATAGGAATGTGTGTGACAGGTTCTCTTTATTGAGAGATGCGGGGTCAATAAGACCCCACATCTCTCCTCCAGGCTGGAAAGCATGAGATCAGTGAAAAAAATGTCACTGATCTCATACTTACAGCCGCAATGGCGGCTTTGTTTACATTTGAGGCCCGGGCGTGACGTCATCACATCGCGCCCGGGCCTCCGACGATCATAGAGATGACTGGTGACCATCATCTGGTCACCAGTCATCTCTATGCTCATCACGTGACCCACCAACGACGCCGGAAGATTCGCTCCGGGTCCTAGATCGCACGGGAGAGCCCGGAGAAGCACCGGATGGCGGCGGGAGGGGGGGATGTCCCCTCCCGCCGCCTATAAGAACAATCAAGCGGCAGAACCGCCGCTATTATCATTCTTATGGTGCACAGAATCGCTGGCCCAAGAAAAGTATATCTGAATGATGCCTCTAGCTGCAGGCATCATTCAGATATCCCCCTACAAAGCCGAGAACATCATATGACGTCCACCCAGGATGGGAGATCCCATCTGTGGACGTCATTTGACTATGGCTGGGTAGGGAAGTGGTTAAAAATATCTTTGTTAAAAATTACTCAATAATAATTACTGTGCGGGAAAACTGTCCTTAAAAAAGCACAACAATTCACTCCAGCAATAATACTTAATAATAATTATAATAATGCTTAAAAATAACTTAGCAATAATGTACGGTACTTTACTATTTACTTTGTTCTGGCCTGCAAATTGGCACAACCATGTCATTAAGTACGATAAAGAACCTATAGTTTTACGTTGTACATGAGGACAGCAAGGGACCACCTACAGCCCCGAAGTGGAGGAAAAAAGTGATGGAGTCTGTTGGAGTGAGAAGTAAGGTAAGCATAAGTTCTTTTTTTTCCTCATCCCCTATAGTTAAGGCCCGTGCACACGATACGAAAATCGGAAGAAAAATTTCATCCGACGAACAATCTGCCGATTTTCAGATTGTTAGTATGGTGCTTTGGACAGCTGATTACGGTTTTTCGTCCGACAAAAGCTGGGTGTGCAGACTATAAAATTTGTGTCATACGTGAACTCAATGTCTGATTTTCGTTCAATTAGTACGGTTTTCGTACGAAAAAAAATCGTAAGAGCAAGACTACGCATTCTCAGAAACTAAAGAATACATACAAAACTAGTCAACACATTACATCACTTGTGAATTTGAATTCTGTCGTACGAGAATTTTCGTGTGGTGAGTAGCCTCTTCACTTTCGACATGAGACTAGCATTCAACAAAAAACGGACGAACGTTAGTCCGAAAATCTAATCGTGTGTGGCTACTTTCCCACTGCGGCCGTGGCGGGTTTGGCAGTAAAGCGCTGCTTGTTTTAGTGGCGTTTTACCGTCAATTTAGCTAGCGGCCAAAGAAAGGGTTATAACTGCCCGTGTGGCGGGGCTTCCGAATCGCATTTCAGGCGCTTCGAAGGCACTGCTAATGCATTCCAATAGGCACGGGCGGTGGCGGAGCGGTGTATACACGGCTCCCAAACCACCCCAAAGATGCTGCTTGCAGGACTTTTTCTAATGTCCTGCAAGCGCATCACCCCAGTGTGAAAGCACTCGGGCTTTCACACTTGGGAGCCATGAGAGGCGGTTTTCAGGTGCTTTACAGGCGCTATTTTTAGCACTAAAACGCCTGAAAACCACCTTTAGTGTAAAAGCAGCCTTAACGAGCATTTAACCCTTGCAGTGTGAGTAGGAGAGCTGCACAGGTAGTTTTCTGTTTTTAATTCCTAGGCTTTACAGCAGTGTTTCTTAACTCCAGTCCTCAAGGTGCCCCAACAGGTGATGTTTTTTGGATTTCCCTCAGATGAAATGGCTGTGGTAATTACTAAGGCAGTGAAACTGATCAAATCACCTGTGCAAAATAATGGAAAGCCTGAAAACATGACCTGTTGGGGCTTCTTGAAGACTGGAGTTGAGCAGCACTGCTTTAGAGTGTAAGTTCACCTTTTCAACAAAAATAAATAAATGAAAAGGTGAACTAACTCCCTATAGCCTACAGCCTCCCCACCCCCTTTGTCCTCGATGGGTGATGAACTGTCAGTGCCCACAAAGCTGGTGCAGTGGTCCAGTGGTCTTCCCTTTCTTTTTGCAGGGTATCCAGAATGGAATAGAGCAATTCTTATTGGGCAGCGCAGCCACAGAGCATTTCTCCAATCCAAAAGCCCTGCAAAAAGGACTAAAGTGAGCTAACCCTTTAAGGACTTCAGATGGTTGCTAATGATGACCTTGTTCCCCCTAATCAAGAAGAACTGATGTCAGACATAACAGAGGAGACTTCAGAATTGTTGTTGTTGTTGCTAGTCACAGATTTTCTTTTTCAGACTGTGGAATGAGAAAAATTTGTTTAGCTGTTTTAACAGTGTAGATTTATTGCCCTCCAAGTTTCTGGTCATCCTGGCCATCACCCTGTTTTCCTAACACAGTTTTCAGGCTGAAAAAAAAAAAACTAGAGTATCTCCTTTACATGCATTTGTAATGCGTTTTCACTACAATTTTGTTGCATTTGCAGTGCATTTAGGGTGCAATTTTTAGGCATTATTATTATTATTGTTTTGTTTTTTGTTTTGTTTTTTGCATTTACACGTGTTTGCAGTGTGTCCATGTTCATTTACGCATGTTTACGAGTGAAAAATGCAGCATGCAATACTTTTTTTAAACACACATGAAAGCAGTATAATAGTGTAAGCCAGGCTCATTGAAATACATTTGTTTGTTTTCCTTGCATACGCATTTGTAATTTAACGACTACCTCTAGTGTAAATGAGCCCTTGGGGCTCATTGTAAGTGTGTGCAGTAGTATTAAGAAATATGATATTGTAATGATCATTAGTCTTGCTACAACAACTCTACTGTATGTTATAGTTTTTTTCTTTTTACTGACTACACCATCTCTTTCGCAGGTTGCTTACTGTGGCAGTGGAAGAGGTCGAAGGGTTTATAATAGACACTGGGGCCCTGAAATCCGAGATGCTGAAAATTAATATTAAATGCAATTACTGTATTTATTGGCGTATAACACTCACTTTTTTACCCTGAAAATAGAGGGTAAACTGTGCCAGCGTGTTATACGCAGGGGCTGTGGAAAGTTTTTTCCCTGAAACTTACCTCTTAAAGTTAGGATGCGTGTTATACGCCTGTGCGCGTTATACGCCGATAAATACGGTACATGCATTGATGCCCCTCCTTCCATTATGCCTAATGCCACCCCAAAAGTGATGTGAGAAGCGATCTTTGAACATTGCGTAGTGGAAACGCTCTTTCCCACTAAGCGATATGTGAGTCTAAAGGTAGGTGGTAAATACATTGTAATTAAAAAATATTATATGTTTTCTTCATAATAGAGATGAAATCAAGAAGTAAAATAAACCACTAAATCACTTTTGAAATACCAGTGAACAAATAAAAAAGATTTTTATTACATATAATAATATTAATATGTTTTTTCAGGTATACAGTCAGGTCCATAAATATTGGGACATCGACACAATTCTAATCTTTTTGGCTCTGTACACCACCACAATGGATTTGAAATTAAATGAACAAGATGTGATTTAACTGCAGACTTTCAGCTTTAATTTGAGGGTATTTACATCCAAATCAGGTGAACGGTGTAGGAATTACAACAGTTTGTATATGTGCCTCACACTTTTTAAGGGACCAAAAGTAATGGGACAGATTAACAATCATAAATCAAACTTTCACTTTTTAATACTTGGTTGCAAATCCTTTGCAGTCATTTACAGCCTGAAATCTGGAATGCATAGACATCACCAGACGCTGGGTTTCATCCCTGGTGATGCTTTGCCAGGCCTCTACTCAAACTGTCTTCAGTTCCTACTTGTTCTTGGGGCATTTTACCTTCAGTTGTGTCTTCAGCAAGTGAAATGCATGCTCAATCGGATTCAGGTCAGGTGATTGACTTGGCCATTGCATAACATTCCACTTCTTTCCCTTAAAAAAACTCTTTGGTTGCTTTTGCAGTATGCTTCGGGTCATTGTCCATCTGCACTGTGAAGCGCCGTCCAATGAGTTCTGAAGCATTTGGCTGAATATGAGCAGATAATATTGCCCGAAACACTTCAGAATTCATCCTGCTGCTTTTGTCAGCAGTCACATCATCAATAAATACAAGAGAACCAGTTCCATTGGCAGCCATACATGCCCACGCCATGACATTACCATCACCATGCTTCACTGATGAGGTGGTATGCTTTGGATCATGAGCAGTTCCTTTCCTTCTCCATACTCTTCTCTTCCCATCACTCTGGTAAAAGTTAATCTTGGTCTCATCTGTCGACCATAGGATGTTGTTCCAGAACTGTGAAGGCTTTTTTAGATGTTGTTTGGCAAACTCTAATCTGGCCTTCCTGTTTTTGAGGCTCACCAATGGTTTACATCTTGTGGTGAACCCTCTGTATTTACTCTGGTGAAGTCTTCTCTTGATTGTTGACTTTGACACACATACACCTACATCCTAGAGAGTGTTCTTGATCTGGCCAACTGTTGTGAAGGGTGTTTTCTTCACCAGGGAAAGAATTCTTTGGTCATCCACCACAGTTGTTTTCCATGGTCTTCCAGGTCTTTTGGTGTTTCTGAGCTCACTGGTGTGTTCTTTCTTTTTAAGGAAGTTCCAAACAGTTGATTTGGCCACACCTAATGTTTTTGCTATCTCTCTGATGGGTTTGTTTTGTTTTTTTCAGCCTAATGATGGCTTGCTTCACTGATAGTGACAGCTCTTCGGATCTCATATTGAGATTTGACAGCAACAGATTCCAAATGAAAATAGCACAATTGAAATGAACTCTGGACCTTTTATCTGCTGCTTGTAAATGGGATAATGAGGGAATAACACACACCTGGCCATAGAACAGCTGAGCAGCCAATTGTCCCATTACTTTTGGTCCCTTAAAAAGGGGGAGGCACATATACAAACTGTTGTAATTCCTACACCGTTCACCTGATTTGGATGTAAATTCCCTAAAATTAAAGCTGAAAGTCTGCAGTTAAAGAACATCTTGTTCGTTTCATTTCAAATCCATTGTGGTGGTGTATAGAGCCAAAAAGATTAGAATTGTGTCAATGTCCCAATATCTATGGACCTGACTGTATACTGTATCAGCTCTGGAGTTATTTGAGGACATTGCTCTCCAACATGCAACACACTTCCTATTGAAATATAAAGTAAATAGATTTGTCTCAGTTTCCCCTGAGTCTGTTTGGTCTGATACTATAAAATAACAGGACAGATGCAGCTACAAAAAAGAAAAACAGTTCTGTGGTGGAGAACTTTTCTATTTCTGTTTATTTCAGTTTTTTTTTTTTTTTTTTTTTTTTTAATAAGGCATGGGCGCATCTGCTTTTCTATACAGATCCCATTTATTTTTAAAAAGCAAAAATTCACAAAAATCAATTGATAGAAAATAGTTCCATCCTCAGTTGGTTAAGATATCTGTCCACATCTTCTTCTACAATTATCAAGTTCGGAATAATGAAATTTTAATATAGTGGTGCAAAAAGAATGAATATATGCCAGCTGCTGCTATTGTAACCAGGGGCAGATCTGGGGGGGAGACAATGGGGAAATTTCCCCCCCCTCGAGAAATTAGTGACGGGCCGGCGGGTGAGCGAGCAGGCCAGTCAGTGGGTCGGCGGGTGAGCGGGGGAACAGGCCAGTCGGCAGGTGAGCGGGCAGGCAGGCCAGTCGGTGGGACGGCAGGTTAGCGGGCAGGTAAGTGGGCAGGCAGGCCAGTCGGCGTGCGAGGGAGCAGAAAGATGACATCATCTCTCACCGCCAGCCTTGCATCACCGCAGTTCCGCCCTTCATTGTGCAGCCATGGGCAGTAGAGAGATTACATCATCTCTCTGCTGCCTGCCTTCACTCTGGGACACAGCAAGTGACAATCTGCACCTTGTAGCAGACAAGTGACTATCTGCAACTTGTGGCAGGCAAGTGACAATCTGCACCTTGTAGCAGGCAAGTGACAATCCGCACTCAAAGTGACATGGCAAGTGACAATCCACAACGTGTGGCAGGTGACGTGGCAAGTGACAATGCGCAACTTGTGGCAGACAATGTGACAAGTGACAGTCCGCAACGTGTGGCGGGTGATGTGGCAAGTGACAATTCACAACATGTGGCAGAAGACATGGCAAGTGACAATCTGCAATGTATGGCAGGTGACGTGGCAAGGGACAATCCGCAACTTGTGGCAGGTGGCGTGGCAAGTGGCAATCCACAATGTGTGGCAGATGACGTGGAAAGTGACAATCTGCAATGTGAGGCAGGTGACATGGCAAGTGACAATCCGCAACATGTGGCAGATGATGTGGCAAGTGACAATCCGCAACGTGTGACAGGCCATGTGGCAAGTGACAATCCGCAACTTGTGACAGGTGACGTGGCAAGTGACAATCCGCATGGTGTAGCAGGCGACGTGGCAGGTGACAATCCGCATCTGGTGGCAGGCGATGTGGCAAGTGGCAATCTGCATCTAGTGGCAGGCAAGTGACAATCCGCAACTCGTGGCAGGTGACTTGGCAAGTGACAATCCACAACTTGTGGCAGGCGACGTGGCAAGTGGCAATTTGCATCTGAGAGCAGGTGACGCGGCAAGTGACACACTGCATCTGGTGGCAGACAACGGTGGCAAGTGACACACTCAGGGCCAAGGGTGGATCTAGGGGAGCAATGAGGCAATTGCCCCCCACCCCCCAGAAATTAGTGAAGGGCCCGCAGGTTAGTGGGCAGGCCAGTCAGCGAGACGATGAGTGAGTAGGCGGACCAGTCAGCGGGCCAGCGGGTGAGTGAGCAGGTAGGCTAGTCAGTGGGGTGGCAGCTGAGCGGTCGAACAGGCCAGTCGGCAGGTGAGCGGGCGGGCAGGCCAATCAGCAGGTCAGTGGGTGAGCTGGCGGGCAGGCCAGTCAGCGGGCCGGCAGGCGGGGGAGCAGAGTGATGGCACCATCTCTCACCGCCCGCCCTGAATCACTGCAGTTCCGCCCTCAATGTGCAGCCGCGGGCAGCAGAGAGATTACATAATCTCTCTGCTGTCTGCCTTCACTCTGGGACATCGCAAGTGACAATCCGCACCTTGTAGCAAGGAAGTGACAATCCGCAACTTGTGGTAGGCAAGTAACAATCTACAACTTGTGTCAGGTGACGTGGAAAGTGACAATCCGCAACTTGTGGCAGGCCACGTGGCAAGTGACAATCCGCAACATGTGGCAAGTGACAATCCGCAACTTGTGGCAGGTGACGTGGCAAGTGACAATGTGCAACGTGTGAAAAGTGACAATCCACAATGTGTGGCAAGTGACGTGGCATGTATCAATCCACAACTCGTGGCAGGTGACGTGGCAAGTAACAATCCGCATCTGGTGGCAGGTGACGTGGCAAGTGGCAATCCGCATTTGAAGGCAGGTGACGTGGCAAGTGGCACGCTGCATCTGGTGGCAAGCAACAGTGGCAAATGACACACTCCCACTGATTCTGCATTATGGTGAGTTGAACTATTTCAATGTATATAACAATGTAATAATAGAAATAATGCACTTCAATCATTCTGACACCTGCCATGGTGCCGTAATGATTGAGGTACCAACACCAAAAAAACATATTTTTTGGTAGTGCCCCTCCCAAGACTAGACTCTGGATCCGCCCCTGATTGTAACCCATGAAATCTTTTTATCACTGCAGGATTATTAGGTATTTTATTACAACAAAGAATATATTTCCTCAAAATATTATGTTAGGCCCATCACTTTGGGTTGCAACGCTTAGAAGTTGGAAAATATTAATACTTTTCTTGCCACCATATTGACAAGCTAAATCAGATAAAATGGCTGTTGAATAAAAACAACAAATGTGTGATTTGCTGCAATCTCTTTTTTGGACCTATCTATTGGATGTAGATATGAACATCTACCCCTGTAGGAGCTGTTGGTACTAGCTGTTTCCCCCCCCCCCCTAAAAGTGCAGAGGCTGCCTGTTCACCAAGCACCAATACACTCATTTCAGCTCCAACAAACAGTCTAGTGGTTGTCTTTTTTAATATTTATTACTAGAAGTAAGTTTAACAGGAGAGAGGCTGGGGAATAAAATACTCCAAAAAATACTCCAAAAAAATAGTATTCAGCAATGAAAGTACAGTCTTTTCCTTCAGTAGATGTGAATTTTGGAAAGTCTAAACCTCCACAGCTGGGGACCATGAGGCAAGTTTATGAGCAGTCTAAGGCCTCACAGCTGAAGACCTTGGAGTAGGTCTTTGGCACCTGGTAACCTTGTGCCTCTGCACAACTACTGCTACCCAGTACAATCTCCAGAACACTAAACAGTCACTGGGATCAGTTTAAGTCCCCAGGACAGTTGCCACCTTTTGTGAGAGGACACCTCCCCAGACCAGATATTCTTTGGTGAGGTTCTGCAATCAGATTCTAAGCAGATCCATCCATGCCTTCAACCCTGACACCGCTAAGGCCTCTATAACAGCTGTACAGTCCATGAGCTGCCTTAGGGCAGCAGCCCCTCTGGCTCTGGAACCCAGCTCTCCAGTGCTTTAGACTATAACCATTCAATCTGTAATGGCAGGAGTTACCACCATTTAAGGATATTCCCTTTCCGAACACACATCAGCTACCGACACTCCACAGTCAGGCGACCGAGACCCATAGGAATAATTCTCCCCCAGATACGAGACAAACGCTCTGTATGAGGTTCAAACAGGGAATGAATCTTTATTGCAAGCACATGGTAACCCACTTCTCTTCAAAACCCTTCCCTCCCATTCTTGGGAAACAGGGCGGGTTAAACTGTCCAATGGCAATGGTGATACAGGTCAGGTGTGTTCAAACTTCTCCTTCAGTAAACAGTCTTAGCGGGGGGGGGGGGGGTTTGCTGGAGTGATTCCCCCCCCCCTTCCTCACAGCAAGACACTTAAACATCCCATAATAGTCTACCAAGCTCCAATCCACATAACCACAAACAATAATGAAAAGGTCTTTAGAAGCTAGTCTGGATTCATTAACATTACAACAGGCATCCAGGTGGTTGGAGGTGATGGCATTAACATCTTTCAACTAACATGTTGAATTCAGAATCAAACACACAGTAAATAGTTCTTTACAGATATCCTGGGGAATATTGTGGATTAAGATTACAGACCCATTTTAAAGCAATCCAAGACATATTCTCAATGTCCATTATTTTCTGGCTCATACTTTCTAAGAACTTCTGGGTTCCACGGGCCCACCCGTTACATCTCTCTCCTTTCGGCAGGAGACTAACACAGGAGGAGACCCCAGACAGGTTGACTCCGAAGTTAGTCCATAGTTCCATTCCTCTAATGCCTGGACAACCCATCAGCATTGCCATTTTGCTTACTGGGTCAGTAGCTGATGGTGAAGTTGTAAGGTTGCAGGGCGAATAATGGAATTCAGTTCTGGAACAGTCACTTGCTTTGCTCTCTCAATGGCTCCCAAAACTTGTTGCTGATGCTCTTGGGAGAGGTACGGCAAAACCTGGGCGCAAATCTACCTTTTGACAATTTCAGCCTGTTTGTGCATTTCAATGTTCAAGCCATGGGACATCTCATAATACATGACGTAGTGTCGCATCTCCGATTTCTCACTGGCCTACTTGTCACATTCCAATTTTAGACTGTGATATTGTGCCTGATCTAAGGTACATGTCGGGGAAGATAGTCTTACCTGGGTCTCGGCAGCAAGCGGGTCAGTTCCAGCAGCATGGGTCTGGGCACAGGTAGTCACTGGGTTGGCTTCAGCGGGGCCCATCGGGGCGTAAGCAGAAACGAGGGGGGCCAAATCATTCCCCAGTAGTACATCCGCTGGCAAATCCTTCATCACCCCCACATTCACATGTCCCGAACCAACCCCCCAATCCAGGTGAACACGGGCAATGGGTAGCCGGAAGACGGTGCCTCCCGCTACTCTTACGGCTACAGTGTCTCCGGTATGTTGGCTCTCTGGGATGAGGTTCTTCTGTAGTAGGGTCATGGTGGCGCCAGTATCACGTAGGCCATTGGCTACCTTTCCATTGACCCAGACAGTCTGCCTGTGTTGCTGCCGGTTGTCCCGGTTAGCTGCTTGTATTGGATCAGCCTCGTGCAGGACGCCCCAATGTTCTTCCTCCTCAACGCAGTGGGCCGCAGGCATGGATGTGTGGGGGTTCCCCCTTTCTGGCTGTCTCCATGACTGGGACTGCCTGGCTGGATTCAACGGACAGTCTGGCTTTTTGTGCCCTAGCTGTTTACACCCGAAACACCTGATGGGTTGTGAGTAGCCCTGGGAGTTGGACCTGGGCTGCTGAGAATAAGTGGCTGCTGGAGGTGGTGCTGTAGGGTGGCACGACTGGGGTTGGT
Organism: Rana muscosa; assembly: GCA_029206835.1. Lineage (NCBI taxonomy): Eukaryota > Metazoa > Chordata > Amphibia > Anura > Ranidae > Rana > Rana muscosa. The sequence goes on from CM055117.1 coordinate 336,207,147, forward strand.
AGGCGATAGCCAGAGGGGGTGCCACTGATCGATAATCCACCCGAGCTGTTGTCTTGACCACAGGGTTATCCAGTTTGCGGGCGTCTGTGTATTTGTCCGCTAGGCGAGCTGCTTCAGGCAAGGTGAAAGGTTTTCGGTCCCGGACCCACTCTCTGATTTCCAGGGACAGTTTGTCAAAGAAGTGCTCCAGCAGGAACACCTGCAGCACCTCTTCCCAGGATTCTGCTTGGCATCCAGCGACCCAGTGGGCTGCCGTGCAGTATAGGCGGCATGCCCACTCGGTATATGAGTCTCCAGTCTGCTTGCTCGTCTCTCGGAACCACCTGCAGTATGCCTCCGGTGTGACGGCATACCTGGCCAAAAGTGCTTCTTTTATCAGTCCATAGTTCATAATATCCTCGTCTGGGATGGCCCTGAACGCTTCACTGGCCCGGCCGGACAGTTTCCCAGACAAAATGGTAACCCATTCCTCTGTGGGCACCCGGTGCAGGGCACATTGCCGTTCAAAATCGGCAAGGTACCCATCAATCTCCCCTTCAGTTTCAATTAAATTTTTAAAAGCAGCAAAATGTATCTTTCTCCTTTCAGTTGGTGCTGCTCTGACTTCTGCTGCTGCAGCACCTCTTTGCTGTAGCCAATTTGCATCCACAGCCGCTATAACTCGGTCTATGATCTCCGCTGTAGGGTTAGGACCATAATGTGCCAGTCTTATGTTAACAGCCCGATCAAAACTTGCCTCTTCGGGTGTCCTGTTTGTTACGCTGGGCCTTTCGATTATGTTGGGTCTTTCAGCTCCATCCATTTTGACTCGTTCTGCGATTAATGTCCCTTTTCTTACAGTTGTTGGCCGGTTGGCCCTGGTTCTCCAGTAAGTCCTTGAGGGAAGAGCGCTTTAGCCGTCCCTACTGTGCTTCCATTGTCCTGTGTCCTCTTGTAGCTGTCCTTATAGGCTGTGGGAATCATCCCGCTGCTTTGCCACCAATGTAACGGCAGGAGTTACCACCGTTTAAGAATATTCCCTTTCCGAACACACATCAGCTACCGACACTCCACAGTCAGGCGACCGAGACCCATAGAAATAATTCTCTCCCAGATACAAGACAAACGCTCTGTATGAGGTTCAAACAGGGAATGAATCTTTATTGCAAGCACATGGTAACCCACTTCTCTTCAAAACCCTTCCCTCCCATTCTTGGGAAATAGGGAGGGTTAAACTGTCCAATGGCAATGGGGATACAGGTCAGGTGTGTTCAAACTTCTCCTTCGGTAAACAGTCTTAGCAGGGGGGGGGTTGCTGGAGTGATTCCCTCCCCCCCTTTCCTCACAGCAGGACACTTAAACATCCCATAATAGGCAGCCAGGCTGTCTACCAAGCTCCAATCCACATCAATTCACCACAAACAACAGTAAAAGGTCTTTAGAAGCTAGTCTGGATTCATTAACATTACAACAGGCATCCAGGTGGTTGGAGGTGATGACATTAACATCTTTCAACTAACATGTTGAATTCAGAATCAAACACACAGTAAATAGTTCTTTACAGATATCCTGGGGAATATTGTGGATTAATATTACAGACCCATTTTAAAGCAATCCAAGACATACAGTATTCTCAATGTCCATTATTTTCTGGCTCATACTTTCTAAGAACTTCTGGGATCCACGGGCCCACCCGTTACACGGACCCACCTATTCTGGACACTTCTCTTTATGGATTGGCTAGAACCTGATAAATATTCAAGCTGGATGTTTTGAATCTTCCTATGCTCTGGAAGCTTCTTACAGAGGCAAGGGAAGCAATCAAACTCCCAGCCCGTGAAACTCTCAAGAGACAGCTCCTTTGATTACAGGAGCCAAAAAATACATTTAAAATAAAAAATAATGTTTTATGGCGCAAAGGCTGAGTTAGAAAAAAAGGAAAAAAGAAGGGGGTGGGAAATGCGTATCTATATCACGAGTCCCAATATATAATCTATAAGGTTGAATATTCACTCCTATGAATGGCTGCAGCTCCTCTGATCAGGGTATAGGATAGATCCTCTGTACTTGTATACTGCAAAAGATTCAAAAAACAAGGGGCGCCACCATATAAGTGTAGACTTTTATTAACGACACATGTAAAAAGGTAAAATGCACTCGCATATTAACCACTATAGGCCCGGGCCAATTCTGACACGTCGCTCCTACATGTAAAAATCATAATTTTTATGCTAGAAAATTACCTAGAACCCCCAAACACTATATATGTTTTTTTAGCAAAGTCCCTGGAGAATACAATGGCAGTCATTGCAACTTTTTATCTCGCACGGTATTTGCGCAGCAATTTTTCAAACGCATTTTTGGGGGAAAAAAACTGTTTCATGCTTTAAAAAAAAAAAACAGTAAAGTTAGCCCAATTTTTTTGCATAATGTGAAAGATGAAGTTACGCCGAGTAAATAGATACCTAACATGTCATGCTTCAAATTTGCACACGCTCGTGAAATGGCGCCAAACTTCGGTACTTAAAAATTCCCATAGGCGACGCTTTAAAATGTTTTACTGGCTAAATTTTTTGAGTTACAGAGGAAGTCTAGGGCTAGAATTATTGCTCTCGCTCAAACGTTCGCAGCGACACCTCACATGTGTGGTTTTGAACACTGTTTTCATATGTGGGCGGCACTTGCGTATGCGTTTGCTTCTGAATGCCAGCACACGGGGACAGGGGCACTGTAAAAAAAAAAAATGTTATTGTTAATTTTACCTTTTTTTTTTTTTTGACACTTTAAAAAAAAAAAAAAAATTGGATCACTTTTATTCCTATTACAAGGAATGTAAACATCCCTTGTAATAGGAATATGACATGACAGGTCCTCTTTACAGTGAGATATGGGGTCAATAAGACCCCACATCTCACCTCTAGGCTTAAAAGCCTAAAAAAAAAAAAACGATCACCGCTTCAAAGCCGAAGCAGCGCCGTTTTTTTTGAACGCAGAGGCCAGGCATAACATCGCACCCGGCCTCCGATGATCATAGAGACTCGGGCGACCATATAGTCCGCCGGAAATCTCTTTGATCAACATCCGGGGCCGGCGAATCCTGTCACCGACTCACCGATCGCACAGGTGAGTCGGTAGAAGCACCGGAGGGCGGCGGGAGGGAGGGAACAGCCACTATGATTGTTCTCATGGTGCAGGGAATCGCCGGCTGAAACCGGCAATATCTGAATGATGCCTGTAGCTGCAGGCATCATTCAGATATACCCCCACAAACCCGAGGACATCATATGACGTCCTGTGGGCCTGAAGTAGTTAAAATGGATAAAAAAAATACACATCAGGTAGTCCTGTGGACACCTGCAGAGTTCGCCAGGGAGGCGGCCATGTGTTGCAGAGTATTGCCAAAAGCAGCTGTGGAACCTATGCAAAGTTCATCATGGAAGCATTGCCAGGTGATGCAGAGTTGTTGCAGGAAGAGGCCAGGAGTCCACACACTAGTTAGAACAAGCGTGGAACGCACCAGCAAACTGGAAGAGACGCATGATGACATCAGAACAAGGCAACGAGATGTGGCTATGCATTATTGGGCCTCGAAATGCCCCTTTCACTGAGGCCCTGAAATGCATAGACACACCCCTGCCATTGACATCATCCTGTTGCCATGTTCTGACATCATTATGCTTCTGGTTCTAGTTTGCTAGTGTGTTCCACGCTGGTTCTAATTAGTGTGCCCACTTCTGGCTGCTTCCTGCAACAACTCCTGTATCACCCAGCAATGCTTCCATGACGAACTCTGCATAAGTTCCACAGTCACTTTCAAGCACTAATATGAAACACTTGGCCGCCTCCCTGGTGAACTCTGCAGGTGTACACAGGACTACCTGATATGCCTTTTTATTAATTTTAATATGTGAGGGCATTTTACCTTTTTACATGTGTCGTTAATAAAAGACTACACTTATATGGTGGCATCCCTTGTCTTTTGAATCTTTTGCAGTGTACAAGTACAGAGGATCTATCCTATACTCTAATCAGAGAAGCTGCAGCCAATAATAGAAGTGAATATTCGACCTTATGGACTTTATATTGGGACTCGTGATATAGATACGCATTTCCCACCCCCTTCTTTTTTTCTTTTACTAAACCAGCCTTTGCGCCATAAGACATTATTGTGCCTTTTTATTGATTTTAATATGTGTGTGTATTTTAACATTTGTCTTTATTAAAAGTCTACATTTAGGTGGTGGCGCCCCCTGTCTTTTGAAATTTTTGCAAAAAATTCATTTACCTAGCATCCTACACTAGGAGGGTGCTACATCACCAATACGCATGAGTTTGAATTTTTCATTGCAAATTCTATTATTCCCGTAATGTATAATATATGGAAACTAAATTATAGCCAGTTCGAGTTTTTCATTTATGCACACATTGCAACACAAGAAATGAAATAATGTAAAATATTTAACAGGGATATAAAATATTGCCAGCACAGAAGGAGGTGGAAGGGGGATGTGGAAAATTAGCAAGAGAGAGATTGAAGAGATAGAGATAGAAAAAGACAGGAGAGAGTGCAAAACAAAGACGGAAACATAAAAACACATATGCCAATACACCTAAAATGTGCAATCTGTACATATTGTGCTCAGTGAATGCCTTGGGATGTCAGTCTAACAATGCCCTATTCTATATTCTCCTTAAAAGATGCAAACACAGGACTGCCTGGGCTAATTATAGGGGAATTTCCACTAATTATACATTGCTAGGGGCTGCAAATACAGCCAGGGGTGGAGAAAATACAGAGGAACAGGCAGCAAAAGAGAGAATTCATTCACTGCATGAAGATCAAAAAGAGATGATGAGCAGAACCGGTGAACCTTTTCACTGCCATAGGTGCATGGAAGACATTACATTTTATTGACCCTCAGATATTTATATACAATAGGTTCACATCATTAAATATTCATAAAGTGGGAGAAGTAGGAGAGATAAATGGATTGTGTGTTACAGAGACAGGGAGATGGGAGGGGGAGTAAGAGGAATATCAGCTAGAAGAGTGCAGATAAATAGAGAAGTCAAAAGTCAGTGTTCTGAAGAGTCCCTGAGAAGAATAAGGCCTCATGCCTACGGGCGTTTTTTCAGCCGCGTTTTTGAGTGTTTTTTACAGCTTAAAAACGCCTGTCCATGTTAGTCTATAGCTTCATGCCCACCTAGGCGATTTTGAGCTGTAAAGAGCATAGGCGTTTGTAAGCTGTAAAAAAAACCCAGGGCCAGTGCGTTCCTCAGCGTCAGAATTAGGCAGAAAAAAACGCGAGCGTCAAAAAACTCGGAAAAACGCGCACTAACGCGAAAAAAAACGCGCACTAACGCGCGGTCGCGTTTTTAGCTCCGACGTTTTTTGTTTTTTTCAAAAAAAATAAAAATATTTACAATAACATAGACAGGCGTTTTTAAGCTGCAAAAAACGCAGCTGTAAAAACGCCAGTGGGCATGAGGCCTAAAGTCTCATTATAAGTGGTTATTCAATTAAGCTTCTTTAGTTAAAACAAAGGAATGTCACCTTTTTGACGAAGCAGGATGTTCTAGTGCCAAGGCTTTGACTTAAAAATATTTCAGAGATAGAAGGTTGGTCACTATTAATGGGGATGAGTGCAGCACAAGAATGTACAGTATGCAAGCAAAGGGTTAAAGTGTATCTAAAGCCAACCTTTTATTTTATTTTTGAATAGAGTGGTGAGTGCTTAGAACCCCTGGCCGGGTTTTAATTGCTATATGTGTCCCTGTTAGGGAGATAGACCTTCTCAATGTGTCCTGGTGGCTATTGTCAACGGGACTGAAAGTGAGGCAGAAACAAGAATTTTTAGTGGCCTCCAGAACAAGAATTTAGGGGAGATCTTTCAGTGGGGACCATTTTTCCTGTGACAGCTGTCTAAGAGGCAAATAATATATCCCCATGTCTACGTTTTACCATAGTGTACAGTGCACTAATGTAATGTAAGCATAACTATATGATTTAATTCAGTTTTTTCTAATAAAGCAGTATTACAAAATTGGATTGTATTTTATGTTTATGTCCTTCCCACATTAACAACATTTATGAAGATTGAGTTGGAATGATGAAAAAGATCCTTTTTTTTAATAATTTTTTTAATAATTGGGTATTCTTTTTTGGATGTTTTTTTTTTCCAGTGAGAGATCTGGAGATAATGGTGAAAATGCATATCTGACCTTTGAGATCCATCTCAGGTGAGTAAGCCTTTCTGAAAGTGGTGGTGGATAACAAAGTGGGATGTGGATTTCAGAACACATGCCATGCTGTGGATAATTTACTTGGTTGTGTGGTGAATGAAATACAGTTAGGGTCCTTTCCCTTGGGCTGTATTCAATCCATTCAGCAGGGGATTTGTTCACAGGACAAGATGGATGTCACTTTTGTGATATCCGTGACCACAGCTTCTCTACACCTATGTTCAATCTATGTGCAGCGGGATGAAAATGGATTTGCATCTATTTCCATCAGACTACCTCCGATCTGTCAAGTTTAGGCCTGCAAAAATGGAAAAGGACTGCATCCTTTTCCATTTTTGTTTTTCAGACCTGAATGGATTTAGAGGTAAGTGGATATAAATGGATGCATGTCCATTTACATCTGCCTGCCCAAAGTCTTACATGGAGCTTCTCATCAGGTCCACTTAAAACACTGACTGTGAAAGGACTCTTGTACAGAAAGATTGTAGGCTTTGCAACATTAAGGCCCGTACACACGATCGGATATTCCGACAACAATTGTCCGATTGGACATGTTTTGTCGGATAATCCGACGTCTGTATGCTCCATTGGACAATTATCGGAATTTCCGACAACAAATGTTGGATGGTCATGCTCTCAAATTGTCCGACAACAAATGTGTTCCATCAGATTATCCGATCGTGTGTACACATGTCCGTCAAACTAAAATCCAAAGTACAAACACGCATGCTCCGAACCAATGCTAACCATCAGACAACATTAGCAGAAGTTGCCCAAAGGGTGGCGCTAAAGAGCAGAAAACCCACATCGTTTCGTGAATGTTGGCTGAAAAAGTTCTGCCGTCTGTATGCAAAACAAGTTCACGGTCAACGCCCTTCGGACAAAAATCCACGGATTTGTCCGATGGAAGTCCGATAGTGTGTATGAGGCTTAACATAGTTAGTTTGGTTGAAAAAAGACACAAGTCCATCCAGTTCAACCAATAGAAGGGAAAAAATTTATACAATCCTATATAAACTATCCCATACCCACAGTTGATCCAGAGAAAGGCAAAAAAAATCTAATAAAGCATGATCCAAAAATTCCTTCCTGATCCCCCAAGAGGCAATCCGATATTCCCTGAATCAACTTTACCTTTAAATATTGTGTAGCGGAGCCTCACTCTCCATCTCTGTGATTCCTCGTGTGAGGGACTTGTGTCTAGGGGTACCTGGGAGAGGAGAGTGCAGGAACACTACGCCAAGCTCTCCCCTCGTATGTGTATGAGGTTTGAGCAGAGTTAGTTCAATTACCTCCGGGTCTGTCCACTGCATACGAAGCCTTAGTTGTTCTGTGGAGATGTGTCTGCCAATAATAGAGCCCCACACCAAACGAAAGTCCAACACTCCTTTATTTCTCGTACAATACGGTGAACACAATCAGTTGAACTTCCAATAACAGACAAACAAGGGGGTGTGGGTACGAGTAGGCCCAGGCACAACTGAACTCTCCTATTCCTTTGCTAGCGAATAGACCTGGCACACGGTCTCTGCCACGACCGTGAGTTTTGGTCGCTGCCACCGACTGGATGAACTGTTGAGGCCCCTGCCACAGGCCTAATAGCAGGTCTCTGCCACTGACCTGATTGGAATAGTTGGACCTCTGCCACCGGTCATTGAACATGGACTGAACTTCCTCTCTGAACTTGGCCCCTGTTCGGGAAAGATATCCCTCCGGGCGGTCTCCAGAGGTTCACCCGGCACTGGCAATCTGCTGCACCAGGTCTTCGGGTGAGTCCCTCCTCCGGTCCCTTACGCCTCTGGATTCGGGTGCCCCACTCCCGGGGACCCCTAGGACAATCCCTCCCTCGCGGGACCCAGCGGAAGGTACAGTATCTCACCCCAGACTGAAGGTGTCCGGGATGGAACGCGAACTTCAAGTGTCCAGGCCGCCTGGACACCGACCGCACAGCAGCCCTCAGGCTGAAGGTGCCTTGGACTCGAACCTCGTGGCGAAGATGTCCGCCCCCTTTATACCCTCTCCCAGCAAGCACGGTGGGTTCCCCGCCCCGCCGTACAACCGCTGCGAGAGGTCACAAAGGGTACGGCACTGCAACGATGGTTCAACCCCGGCCCAAAGTGACAGCGCCACCTGCTGGGCCGCAGGGAACTATGCATCACTGGTGTCCTCACCAGATTTAAAAGTACATACCCGCTACAATTGGTATTCAGTTACATTATGTGTATCTAGGAAAGAATCCAGGCCTTTTTTAAAACAATATACTGAGCGGGCCAGCACCAGCTCTTGAGAAAGTCTATTCCACCATTTTACAGCTCTTACTGTGAAGAAGCCTTTCCTTAATTAAATCTCTTTTCATCCAGACGTAAAGAGTGTCCCCTTGTCCTCTGTGATGACCTTAAAATTAATAACTCAACACAGAGTTCATAAACATCACCTTGGAGAGATTTTCAATCACTTCATGTTGTGTCTATAGAACAGGAAGTGAAGGGAAATATCCCTAGTGGGGCACAGATGGAACTAAATCCAGACAGGAACTTTTACCATTCCATATTCCACCCAAAATGAAAAGTTTTGGCTTCCATGTGGCTCAACAAAGTCAGGAATATTAACGCTTTGGAGGACCTAGTACTTACCGCCAAAAACAGGAGAGAGCAATATACTAAAACATGGTCATGTTGGAACATGTACGTATATTTGGATGAGGGCAGTGCCCTTATGGAGGATTGGTCTGGGGATTGAGGTCTTCCCACCATTCTTGATGACACTTAGGTGCATCCCACCACCCTCCTTCCCCATCTTAGTGGGGGCTGGTTGGGGGGTATTTTTTTTTTTGTTTGTTTTTTTCCTTCTACCTCTCTTTCTTTCCTCATCTGTTTCACAGTTCTCTGGTGCTCCTAGGCATCCTTCTCATTCCCCGCCCTACTTTCGTGAACAAAAAATTCGGAAAAATTTGAGTGATTTCCGCAACATTTGTTAGGGTTAGCCCCGGATTTTCAATGGGAGCTTTCATTTGTCTTTTCTGGGCAGAAAATGTTTTACATATTCTATATCTCTCACTGAGGCAATGTTATCTTTGTATTTAGCGAGATACCGCTCTCATTATATGAATATGTTTGCATTGTTCTGCTCTGATGTAAACTTTATTCTAAAATTAAAGAATTAAAAAAAAAAAAAGTTTGGGCTTAAGTTATGCTTTAAGTTGTACAAAGGGTTTGTTTTAGAGTTATGGAGAAAGTTTGTGTTGGGGGTCTTAGCAGCACCAAAGCCTTCCTGACTTTTCCAAACTGTTGAAGAGAGAAATCTAAATGGTTACTATAGGTTACAACATTTATATATACTCACTACTCTTTGCATTGCCATAAAATAAAAAAAGACCATATGTTTTAGCAGGATAATGATGAAATAACACAGCATGTTCATATGAGGGAGATCTAAGCTTTGCTGCTGCTGATAATCCTTCAGTGGATGTGTGAAGGAACACTTCAGAGTAATGAAAATCTGTAACACGGGAAGCAGAGCACTTACGCCACACCAGAAAAGTTCTTTGTGAGTAAAATATCTTGCAAACGTAACAAATGAGTCACACACATAATTATTTCACAGTACAGGTGGTTAGCAGAAAAGAATGCAAATAAGATCGAATATTTGCCCTTTCAAAAAATAACTTGAAGAAAAATAATTTGAGATAGAAAGAATATATCATCATCTGAGGAACCAGCAAATATTATATCTTATTATATACTAACTGGACTTTGTCAGTATATGGCAAGCTTTATATTTTGCGTGTTCTAAATTTGTTATTATAATATAATATTGGGCAAGTCCTGGAAGGTTTCAGCTTCCCAAAAGCTGATTGTCCATAGTTAAAGCATAACTTCATCCTTTTTTTTTTGTGGGGGGGGAGCTGGTACCTAGTTTTTGAAAGTACCCACTCCCGTTTCCACTGTGCTCTCCTAGGTGATCAGAGCGGAAGTTCTCCTCCTCAATACTCAAGGATGAATTGATCACACCAAAAACATTATGGGGGTTATTTACGAAAGGCAAATACACTTTGCACTACAAGTGCACTGAAAGAGCACCTGGAAGTACAGTCGCTGTAGATCCGAGGGGGACATGCAAAGAAAATAAAAAACAGAATTTTAGCTGGCACATGATTGGATGATAAAATCAGCAGAGCTTCCCCTTATTTCAGATCTTCCCCTCAGATCTACAGCGACTGCACTTTCAAGTGCACTTTGCACTATGTATTGTACCTAAACATGTAAACTTACCTGGGTAATTTACCAGAATTTACCATTAGCCAAAACCTAATCCCCTACTTTAAATCCCTAAAGGCATTCTTTAAAGCATATGTCAAGGCAAAATATATATTTTTTTATCCCTTTAAAGACCCTTCAAGTAAAGAGCAATACCTGTACGATCTACCAGAAATGCGATCAGCTCTTAATTTTTGTGGGCTGACAACACACAGCATTTTGTGGACTGGGTGGTGTCAGTCTTCCCAGTGTCTTTTGTTCAACTACTCAACCAACCACTCACACTATCAAATCTCTTCAGCACAGAAGCTAATAATTTTGTAATGCAGGTTAAAAACTATGAGGGCTATTTGAGAATAAAACAGGAAGCATTCAGAGGACAGCTCTGAATTTCTGACAAGATCAATATATATATATATATATATATATATATATATATATATATATATATATGTACATATATATTTGCATTTATCAAACAGAGATAACAAAATGTTTCCAATGGGAGAGTAAACAGACTGAATGGGAACAAATAATAGAGGATTATTGCATAGTTGCCAACATTGCAAAAAAAAAATCCGTGACACTTTTTCGCATGTAGGCGGAGCCTTGGTATAATTAGGGGGTGGGGCATTCATTTGAAGGTGTGTTATACTTTAGGAGAAAAAAGTGGCGCACGAAGCGTGGGCGTGGTTTACGCGGGTAGTGGGAGTGGCTTAAATGAGCGTGGCTCAAAGGGGGTGTGGTTAAAGTCTGAGATGAATGAGGGATGAAGGGAGAAAGAAAGAGGGAGGGAAGGAAAGAGAAGGAAGGATGGAAGGACAGCAGGCCCAGATCCTACACCATAATAGAAATATGTGTATTCCAGAGTTTAACAATCAACAGATAAAGATAATCCAAACATCTGGTGTTAGCTCTTTAATCATACCGGCACCATGGTTGTTAGGGTGTCAGGATGACTGAAGTGCATTATTTCTCTTATTACATTTTAATATAAAATGAAATCATTCAACTCACCAAAATGCCGAATCAGTGTTAGCCCCGAGTGTGTCACCTGCCACGTCGCCTGCCACCAGATGCCATCAGGTGTCCCCAGGGGAGTCCCTCCTTACATCAGGCGTACCCAGCGGAGTCCTTCCTTACATCAGGTGTACCCAGAGGAGTCCCCCTTACATCAGGCGTCCCCAGCGGAGTCCCCCCTTACATCAGGCGTCCCCAGTGGAGTCCCCCTTACATCAAGTGTCCCCAGAGGAGTCCCTCCTTACATCAGGCGTCCCCAGCGGAGTCCCTCCTTACATCAGGCGTCCCCAGAGGAGTCCCTCCTTACATCAGGCGTACCCAGCGGAGTCCTTCCTTACATCAGGTGTACCCAGAGGAGTCCCCCTTACATCAGGCGTCCCCAGCAGAGTCCCCCTTACATCAGGCGTCCCCAGCGGAGTCCCCCCTTACATCAGGCGTCCCCAGCGGAGTCCCCCCTTACATCAGGCGTCCCCAGTGGAGTCCCCCTTACATCAAGTGTCCCCAGCGGAGTCCCCCCTTACCTCAGGCGTCCCCAGCGGAGTCCCCCCTTACATCAGGCGTCCCCAGCGGAGTCCCCCCTTACCTCAGGCGTCCCCAGCGGAGTCCCCCCTTACATCAGGCGTCCCCATCGGAGTCCCCCCTTACATCAGGCGTCCCCAGCGGAGTCCCCCCTTACATCAGGCGTCCCCAGCGGAGTCCCCCCTTACCTCAGCCGTCCCCAGCGGAGTCCTCCCTTACCACAGGCGTTCCCAGCGGAGTCCCCCCTTACCACAGGCGTTCCCAGCGGAGTCCCCCCTTAACCACAGGCGTCTCCTGTCTCGGCCGCCATTATTGTTTCCCCTTCCCCGAAGGGGAACAAAATAGAGGCGGAGCCGACAGTGTGGCTGCAAAAAAAAAAAAAATTAAGCTGTGGCGCTGCCGACCCCCGCCCCTTTCCATTACAGACAGACCTGCAGCGGGGCGGGGCGGGGCGGGGGGGTGGCCGGCCGGCCAGCCAAAACACAGATGTAGTACAATAGAAGATAAAGCTGCTGCGGCGCCGCCCACCCCTGGGGAGGTGCGGGGTGTGGGCGGCGCCGCAGCGGCTTTATTTTCTATTGTACTACATCCGTGTTTTGGTCTTCTTGAACATGGCGGCCGGCCGAGACATTGTCTCCGCCAGCCGTGGACCTCTAGCGGCGGCGGCCTCAAATTCGGGGAAAACGGGAAAAATCGGATTGGCCGGGACATTGGCCGGGACAAAATAAATCCGGGAAAAGGGTTTGAATCCCGGGAACGTCCCGGCCAGTCCGTGACTGTTGGCAACTATGTTATTGTTAAAGTGGTTGTAAACCCCCCTGAGACATTTTTACACATACAATATCTCACATAAGTGAGTACACACCTCAAATTTTTGTAAATATTTTATTATATCTTTTCATGTGACAACACTGAAGAAATTACACTTTGCTACAATGTAAAGTAGTGAGTGTACAGCTTGTATAACAGTGTAAATTTGCTGTCCCTCAAAATAACTCAACACACAGCCGTTAATGTCTAAACCGCTCGCAACAAAAGTGAGTACACCCCTAAGTGAAAAGGTTCAAATTGGGCTCAAAATGTCAATATTTTGTGTGGCCACCATTATTTTACAGCACTGCCTTAACCCTCTTGGGCATGGAGTTCACCAGAGCTTCACAGGTTGTCACTGGAGTCCTCTTCCACTCCTCCATTAAGACATCACAGAGCTGGTGGATGTTAGAGACTTTGCGCTCATCCACCTTCCGTTTGAGGATGCCCCATAGATGCTCAATGGGGTTTAGGTCTGGAGACATGATTGGCCAGTCCATCACATTTACCCTCAGCTTCGTTAGCAAGGCAGTGGTCGCATCCAATTCGCAGAACATTTGAAAATATGTTCTTTTCAATGGGTCTGGTTCACATATGTGCGTTGCATTCGCAGTCCGCATTGCACAAAAAACGTGTGCGTTTTCTAGACAGTGCGGTGCGAATTGCAGGCACATAATCTTCAATGGGAACACATCTGATTTGCAGATGTGTTCTGTTCTGAACACAAATTCTCTCCCCCTCCTCACTACACCTCCCCCCTCTCCCTGGTCAGCAGATCCAAAGCTAAAGTGCTGAACAACTGATTTTTACCTTCGCAGGAAAACTGGAGCTGCAATTCGCACCGCACATGTGTGAACCCAAATGTAACCCCTTCAACTAAAAATAACCCCAAACCTATCCCAAAAGCATACCTAGACCCTAAGGGGGAGATTTACTAAAACTGGTGCACACAGAATCTGGTGCAGCTGTGCATAGTAACTGTTATGCGTTTGTGTCAGGGAATGCCTGAACGATTAAATAATTTGAGTAATTTAATGCCAGTGCAGAAATCTTTAAGAAAACAGCAGATTGATGTGACTACAGACTGGATATTGATAATAAATTAATATTTATTCAATAAATCAAACATTCACAATAAATAGTTTGATTAGTAGATGGACATACAGTATCTCACAAAAGTGAGTACACCCCTCACATTTTTGTAAATATTTTATTATATCTTTTCATGTGACAACACTGAAGAAATCACACTTTGCTACAATGTAAAGTAGTGAGTGTACAGCTTGTATAGCAGTGTAAATTTGCTGTCCCCTTAAAATAACCCAACACACAGCCATTAGTGTCTAAACTGCTGGCAACAAAATTGAGTACACCCCTAAGTAAAAATGTCCAAATTGGGCTCAATTAGCTATTTTCCCTCCCCGTTGTCATGTGACTCGTTAGTGTTACAAGGTCTCAGGTGTGAATGGGGAGCATTCGCTCTCACTCTCTCATACTGGTCACTGGAAGTTCAACATGGCATCTCATGGCAAAGAACTCTCTGAGGATCTGAAAAAAATAAATTGTTGCTCTACATAAAGATGGCCTAGGCTATTAGAAGATTGCCAAGACCCTGAAACTGAGCTGCAACATGGTGCCCAAGACCATACAGAGGTTTAAGAGGACAGATTCTACTCAGAACAGGCCTCGCCATGGTCGACCAAAGAAGTTGAGTGCATGTGCAGAGGTTTTCTTTGGGAAATAGACGTTTGAGCATTGCTACAGATGTTGAAGGGGTGGGGGGTCAGCATGTCAGTGCTCAGACCATACGCCGCATACTGCATCAAATTGGCCTGCATGGCTGTCATCCCAGAAGGAAGCCTCTTCTAAAGAAGATGCACAAGAAAGCCTGCAAACAGTTTGCTGAAGACAAGCAGACTAAGGACATGGATTACTGGAACCATGTCCTGTGGTCCAATGAGACCACAAGCGTGTGTGGTGGCAACCAGGTGAGGAGTATAAAGACAAGTGTGTCTTGCCTACAGTCAAGCATGGTGGTGGGAGTGTCAAGGTCTGGGGCTGCATGAGAGCTGCCTGCACTGGGGAGCTACAGTTCATTGAGGGAACCATGAATGCCAACATGTACTGTGACATACTGAAGCAGAGCATGATCCCCTCCCTTCGGAGACTGGGCCACAGGGCAGTCATGCAACATGATAAGGACCCCAAGCACACCCTCAAGATGACCACTGTCTTGCTAAAGAAGCTGAGGGTAAAGGTGATGGACTGGCCAAGCATGTCTCCAGACCTAAACCCTATTGAACATCTGTGAGGCATCCTCAAACAGAAGGTGGAGGAGCGCAAGGTCTCTAACATGCACCAGCTCCGTGATGTCTTAATGGAGGAGTGGAAGAGGACTCCAGTGGCAACCTGTGAAGCTCTGGTAAACTCCATGCCCAAGAGGGTTAAGGCAGTGCGGGAAAATAATGGTGGCCACACAAAATATCGACACTTTGGGCCAAATTTGGACATTTTCACTTAGGGGTGTACTCACTTTTGTTGCCAGTTTAGACATTAATGGCTGTGTGTTGAGTTATTTTGAGGGGACAGCAAATTTACACTGTTATACAAGCTGTACACTCACTACTTTACAGAAAAGTGGAATTTCTTCAGTGTTGTCACATGAAAAGATATAATAAAATAATTACAAAAAAAAAGAGAGGTGTACTCACTTTTATGAGATACTGTAGATACTACAATCTTACATAATACAAAAATTGTCTATAACAATCGATGATAAATACAGTATATAGATATCTCTATAGGTATGATGATGATGAGGGTTTCTCTGGATGGATGAATCTCTTTATCGAGGGATGTTCCTGTGGATGGATGTGTGTGTCGATGGATCTGTCTGGATCGATGAGTGTGTGTCCCTAATGGCTCCATCAACTTGTCCTATATTCAGTTCTGAAAAAAAAGCTCATAAAAATCTTACTAATCCTAGGCCAGAAGGTAGAATCTACTTTTTCATTGGTTAATTCGGTTAACCATTGACTTAGTGTTTGTTTAACTAGTTATCAGGAACAGCAAACTCTCTCTACTCCCAGTCAGTCCACTCCACCCACAGTTATAAACACCTCCCTAGGGAACACCTTACTCCTTGATCACCCCCTAGTGTTAACCCCTTCTCTGCCAGTGAGTTGTATAAATGTCAATGGTCCCAAAAAAGTGTTGAACGTGTCCGATCTGTCCGCCGCAATGTCGCAGTTCCGCTAAAAATCTCTGATCACCACCATTACTAGTAAAAATGCCCAAAATATATCCCCTATTTTGTAGACGCTATAAATTTTGCCAAAAAATATATAGAAGAATACATATTGGCCTAAACTGATGAAGAAATGTGTTTTTATTTTAAAAAAATTGGGGATATTTATTATAGCAAAAAATAAAAAAATATTGTGCTTTTTTCAAAATTGTCACTCAAATACCACCAAAAGAAAGCTCAGGGAGGGAGCTGCAGTATTTTGTTTTAGTGTCCTTTGCACAGTGTGCACCTAAAGCTTACCTCAATACAATTGCTGGTGTTCTCATACAAATACCACAGGCAGGGAGCTGCAGTATTTTCAGTTAGTGTACTGTGTCCTCTGCATAGTGTGCAACTAAAGCTAACTGAAGACAATTGCTGGTGTTCTCATACTAATAATACTACAGGCAGGCAGTAATGCTGCTAGCTGCAGTATAATCAGTATATATATACATCCCAGCTTTGTGCAGCTACATCTCCCTGCAGGCCATTAGTATGTCTGGAAGGATAACAAGGAGAGGCAGACAGTCACGAGCCAATAAAAGAGGGCAAGCAGGCTCTGTGTCTATTGACAACAGTGCTGGTCATGGACACGGTGCATCCTCATCAGCACATGGCCGTGGGACACGCTTGTCCTTTTTTTCGGCAGCTGGCCGTGTTGAGCCGCAACATGCCAAAGACTTGGTAGAGTGGATGACCAAGCCGTTCTCATCCTCCTCATCCTCTCTCACCCAGGCTCAGGGTACTTTGTCTGGCAAAGCAGCTGCCAAAGCGGCCTCTTCCCTCGGCTCAATGGCATCAGTCACTCCTTCCCTAGCCCCACCATGTCCTCCTGAGGAGTCCCCCGAACTGTTTGGCCACAGTGTTCGGTACATGCTCCAGGAGGATGCCCAGCGTTTTGAAGGCTTCGATGATGGTACCTAGCTAGAGGAAGGCAGTAACGTAAGCCCAGAGAGAGGGGGTGCCCAAGAAGGACAGCAATCTGGCAGTCATGTTCTTCCAGCTGCAGCATACTGCCAGGTTTGCTACAGTGATGAGGAGGGAGGGGATGATGAGGTCACGGACTCTACGTGGGTGCCTGAGAGGAGAAAGGAGGAGGAGGAGGAGGAGGCACATGTTCAACGAGGCAGAATGCCCTCCAGGGGCCAGCTGAAGGGCAGCACACCAACAGCATCACACCGCAGAGCTCCTCATGTTCAGGCCGCTGCTGTCTCTGCACGTTATTACAAAAGTTCTTCGGTGTGGGCCTTTTTTGAGACGAGTGCATCAGATTCCAGCGCTGCTATTTGCAACATATGTCTCAGGCGTATCTCCCGTGGCTAAAACATCACCCGCTTGGGCACCACATGCTTGATCAGACATATGTCGACCTGCCATGCAGTTCGTTGGCAAGAAAACCTAAAAGACCCACACCAAAGAACAAAGTGGACCTCTCCTTTCTCCTCATCAGCTGGGATCTCCAACCCCACTATACATTCAGTCCTCTCTGAAACCTGCACTGAGAGGAATGAAGGTGTAGAATTAGGTGTGTCACAGCCAAGTACTTGCGGACAATCTGCTATCGGTACACCAATGTCAGATTGTACCAGGCAAATTTCCCTGCCCCAGCTGCTGCACCGCCAAAAGAAGTTCGCTCCCAGCCATCCACATGTCCAGCGGTTGAATGATAGCTTGGCTAAATTGCTAGCACTTCAACTGCTGCCTTTTCAGTTGGTAGACTCTGCCCCCTTGAGTTTGTGGAATGTGTGGTTCCTTAGTGGCAGGTTTCCAAACGCCACTTTTTCTCACGGAAGGCGATTCTGGCTCTCTACTGGCATGTGGAAGGCAATGTCTTGGCCTCGCTGGACAGGGCGGTCAGCGGTAAGGTGCATATTACCGCTGACTCATGGTCCAGCAGGCATGAACAGGGACGTTACCTATCTTTCATGGCGCATTGGGTGACTCTGATGGCAGCTGGGAAGGATGCAGGACAAGGTGCAGTGGAGTTGGAGGTTGTTCCGCCACCATGCCTCCAAAATGCTACTACTGGTGATTCTGACACACCTCTCTCCTCCACCCCTCCTGTTCTTCTTCCTCCATGGCCTCTTCCTGTGCTTTGTTCTCGGAACCAGCGGTGCTCCGTAGGCGTTCAAGGGGCTATGCAAGTACGCAGGCAAAGAGATGCCATGCGGTGCTTGAGATGGTGGGCTTGGGGGACAGGAGCCACACTGGGGCAGAGATTCTGTCAGCTCTGCAGGGGCAGGCTCAGAGGTGGTTGACGCCATGCCAGCTTAAGCCAGGAATGGTGGTTTCCGACAATGGCACCAACCTCCTCTCCGCCCTCCGACAGGGACACCTGACCCATGTGCCCTGTTTGGCTCATATCCTTAACTTGGTGGTGCAGCGGTTCTTGGGCAGGTACCCGGGCTTACAGTATGTCCTGAGGCAGGCCAGGAAAGTCTGTGTGCATTTCCGCCGGTCATATAATGCCAGTGCTCGGCTGGCTGAACTGCAAAATCAGATCAGGGATGCATGCTATGTCCTGGCACCATGGCACCACGAGGATGGTGAGCAGTGACAGTGCATACATCAGTGACACTGTCCCTCTTGTCCACCTGTTGGAGCACACGCTACGTGTAATAATGGACAGGGCACTTGAGGCAGAACAGAGGCAGGAAGAGGAGGACTTCCTTACCTCTCAAGGCCCCCTTTATCCAGACAGTGTTCCTGCTGGCTCGGCTATCACACAAGAAGAGGAGGAGGAGGAGGATTGTGTCAGCATGGAGGTGGAGCCTAGCACTCAGCATCAGCAGCAGTCTTCAAGGGATCAATTACAGTCCAAAGACACCCATGGACTTGTACGTGGCTGGGAGGAGGTGGCTGCGGATCATGTCGTCCTGAGTGACCCAGAGGACTCCGGACCAAATGCCTCAGCAAACCTATGCTGCATGGCCTCCCTGATCCTGCAAAGCCTGCGGAAGGATCCTCGTATTCGTGCTATCAAGGAGAGGGATCAGAACGTTACAAGGGTAAGGTTGCGGACCTTATCTTGCCATCGCAGAGGGAGCAGAGGACGAAACATCTTCGGGAGGCCTTGCAGAAAGGTCTGTGCAGCGCGTTCCCAGAGACTGGGAAGTTACAAATTCCTGGTCCTGGACAACGTGTTGCTGAGGCTTCGGTCAGTCAAAGAAGGAGCGATGGAGAAGGTGGTCGTCTGACCGATGCGTTCAGACAATTTTTTAGTCCGCAGCCCCAAGGTATGATCGGTTCCAGCAACCATTGCCAGTGTCTTGTTTACATGGTGCAGGAATACCTAGGGGCAAGGTCAGACTTGGACACCTTTCCCACCGAAAATCCTCTGGCTTACTGGGTCTTGAGGATGGATCACTGGCCAAAGCTTGCACAGTATGCAATTGAGCTACTGGCCTGTCCTGCATCCAGCGTTCTTTCGGAACGCACATTCAGTGCTGCTGGTGGCTTTG
Source organism: Rana muscosa (assembly GCA_029206835.1). Classification (NCBI taxonomy): domain Eukaryota; kingdom Metazoa; phylum Chordata; class Amphibia; order Anura; family Ranidae; genus Rana; species Rana muscosa. The sequence goes on from CM055117.1 coordinate 336,226,721, forward strand.
TAATCGATCACAGGGTGCACCTGTCCACCGACTCGGTCGATCGACTGACCTTCATAAAAATGAATCAGTCTTGGATCACCACCAGCTACAAAGCACCTGATGCTGATGTAAATGAATAATTTTTTTTGAAATGTCAGATCCCTTCAAGACTGCCTATGCTGATGCTGAGTGACTATCCTGTTATGCTGAGTGACTATCCTCTTCCTCCTCAATGATCATGCTGATAGCTTGTAAGAACATTTTTGGTTCTGGGCACCGCCACCAGTGTTGTGGCACCAGCACCAGTGCCTAAGGCCCAATTTTTCTGTCCCTGTTTAACAAGGGCGTGTAATTACAATTTTTGATGCAATACTTTGCAGCAGGGCTCATTCCTGCGATCCCTACAACTAGAGTATCTGTGAGGGGCTGCAGTGTTGTGGCTCCAGTGCCTAAGGCCCAATTTTTATGCCCCTGTTCAACAGGGGCATGTAATTACAATTGTTTATCTAATATTTCACAGCAGGGCCCATTCCTGCGCCCACCAAGAGTAACTGTGAGGGCTTACAGTGTTGTGGCAACACCACCACCACCACCACCACCAAAGGCCCAATTTTATTCTAGGCTTCAGATGGGGGGAGTACACACTCATTTGTTCTTCTAACCACTTCTGTAAACACTTTGTTTGCAAACCCCCAGCAATTCCAGCGAGTTGTGACCTGAATTGAACCTTTTATCTCTGGGGCTCATTCAGTCTTAAAACATCCATGATTCCAAATTTGAAACAATGAAAATATACCTATTTCTTCATAAAGATTCTGACATAACCAATCAGCTTCTAACTTCATTTTGGGGGGGGACCCCACGCCGTTTTTTTTTCAATACATTTTGCATTGCTAACATTGACTCTGAGCACATGTGGCATGTCTCGAGTCGGATCAGTTAAGATGCTGATCCGACTTGGATGCGACGTTGATTAAATTCAATGGGCTACAATCGGACCCAAGTCGGACCAAAATAGTGCAGGAACCTTTTTAAAAGTCGGCCTGACACAAGTCAGACCAGTTAATATATGATATTGCATGACATGTTAAAATATTGATTTTAACATTTCATGCAACTTGTGTCAGAGCGCTTGTCGCACCAGTGTAAACCGGGCCTAAAACAGAAAACCCATACAACTTATAGTCCCATTCTGTTTTGACCCCATCTAAAGTTCATAAAGCTCTTGAATTTGTTCCAACACTACAGGCAATCCTCACCATTGTTTGTTTAGCCATGTGTGAATAGGCACTGTATGTGAAGGAACCTGCCCTTACTTTAAATATACTGAGCTAATAGTATGAATGAAAGCAGAAGTGTGTAGATGCTTACAGATATTTATAGAAATCTTCATTAGTGGCACTGAAGCCATGAAACCCACAGTACTTTTTTATGTATACTGACTAGAAGATGAACTCTGGGCAGATGCTATTTGGGTTTATTTATATCAGGTTTTTTTATTGCAGTGTCCAGGATTAATGGATTCACTACTTCTATTTGCCTAGTAACTCTTGTCAGATGGAATATCCAATATGTACAGAAGGTATGGGAAATCTTCAGATGGGGTCTGCAGCAGTGCCAACTAAGGGTCAGTTTCCACTCTCTCTCTCTCTGGGTCAGGATATAAAAGGGAAATCTCCCCAACAGGACACAAAAGGCAAAAGAAGATTTCAACCTTTTCCTACCTTAGAATATGTACAGTATAACAATTGCCTTTGGATATACGTTAAGGGTAGCATAGTACCAAAACTGTAATAGCAATGGCGCCTTTGGGTTCAAAGGGTGAAAGTGGTAGCCATCTTGGTTGCCTTGTGCTTACAGATTAGCGGTGAAGGGTGTGCTTGTCGGCTGGCATGTACCGCAGTATTTAGGTATATTTTGGCCCACGTAGGGAACATTCTGGACCCCACGCAATTCTATTTATTCGTGGATATAAAAAAGTGTTATGAGAAATATCCAGTGAGCTATGTGTTTGTGTTCAGTTCCTAAATCTGATGTGTTTTGGTTTTAAAGTAATCAGTTAAATAAGGCCCGGTTCACACTGGTGCGATGCGAGAACCCTGCGAATCCACTCTGGGTTCCCACATCGCACCAGACTTGCACGGCAGTTCACACTGCCATATGCGAACTGCTGGGGAGTGTCATACAATGTTAACGACACCCCCAGTTCAGCTCGCATATCGCACTGCGAACTGACAGTTCGGACATGAATCGGATCGCATAGGTGTGAACACCCATGCGATCCGATTTTGGTCCGAACAAAAAAAAGGGTACTATTTGTATGGCTGAAATCGCCTCGCACAGACATCGCATGTGATGTGAACAGCAGTGCGCTGCGAATCACATGCAATGTCTGGCATCGCAGCAGTGTGAACCGGGCCTTATATCTTAATTTCGTGTTACAAGTTATTGCCCTTTGCATATTTACATTATTTAAAAGAAACTTGTACTGAGAAAAAAGTAAGCTGCCACTGCTGAAATCTCTTTCTGACAATGTCTCCATATTTCTTCTAGCACATTTCCTTTATTAAGCCACCTTGTATAAACGCATTCATGTGGCTGTAAATTATTCTGAAGTATAGATCTAATAAAGCCAAAAGGGATGGGGAACAGTGACACTGCTGACTATATTTTAGAAAGCATGATGGTGTTGTATAGAAAAGCAGGTACTGTATATTTGACAAGAATGAAAGCTATGGAGTTGACAAAATAGAAAACTATAGACATACCAAATAACATTTTTCTATGTTGATCATGCCTCTCACATCACTATATGTCCAACTTTCTATTGGATCCAGCAGACAGGAGGCTCATCTTATATTCAGTTTCATTGTATGATTACTGTTTCATTGTAAGCGTACACTGCTGCAGGCAGAAGCAGAGCATCTGAAATTCCCTGGAGACATCCGAACATTGCTCTAATAGCTGGTGGAAATGTAAAAGCTTAAAGGTAACCTACGCTGATAGAAATAGGTGGACTGCCATTGCTGACCTCCTTCTGCATAATGCTACTTGCCTGGCTGTCAAGCTAATTTTATATATTTTATTAATTTCTGACTCGCAGTCCTGAAACAAGCATAGACCAAGCTAAGTAAGAATATTTTTAAGTTCAGAGACCCAGAAATAGAGATGAGCTGGGTCGGTGCAAACGCAGCCTGTCCCTTTGTCGGAAAATACAGTTTTTTATGCAAAAAATCTGCTATATTGATGTAAGTGCAATCATTTGTTTTAAATAAATTCTCAGTGAGGATTTTACACTATGTGGAGCATTTCTTTCATGTTTTGTGAGTACACCAACGGAATTGATCTCTAGGAGCAAGCTTTGGAGGACCAGTACTGTTCTACTTGGGAGGAGATTTTTCTGAATTCATCTGGGCAACACCCTGGCCTAGGTTGTATGGCCGCATGCCCTATTGGCCTTTTCTTTAATTAAAAGGTTATGTGAAGCTGGAAAGCCTGCATATTTAGGCCTCATGCCCACTGGCGTTTTTTCAGCCGCGTTTTTGAGCGTTTTTTACAGCTTAAAAACGCCTGTCCATGTTAGTCTATAGCTTCATGCCCACCTAGGCGTTTTTGAGCTGTAAAGAGCATAGGCGTTTGTAAGCTGTAAAAAAAACCCAGGGCCAGTGCGTTCCTCAGCGTCAGAATTTGGCAGGAAAAAACGCGAGCGTCAAAAAACGCGCAAAAACGCGCACTAACGCGCACTAACGCGCACTAACGCGCAAAAAACGCGCACTAACGCGCGGTCGCGTTTTTAGCTCTGACTTTTTTTTTTTTTTTTTTTTTTTAAAAAAAAAAAAAAAAATATTTACAATAACATGGACAGGCGTTTTTAAGCTGCAAAAAACGCAGCTGTAAAAACGCCAGTGGGCATGAGGCCTTATAATTGAGGTGGTGGTGGCACAGCTGGAGTCTCTAAAAGGTGTGGTGTACCCCTCTTCTCACATGCATGGATTTGTGGACTTTACTTGAAATAGATCTCTTGGAGAATACAATATTGATGATTTTTCTGTTTTTTTCAGCTTTATATTTATTTATGTGCTCTATTGTGACATTTGAGATATGTATTCACATCTTTTCACTTTGGACTTTATTTGCACTAATCTGGTTTGTGAATTTTGATTTATGTACTTAATTTTGTTCTGGTTTAGTGGCTTCAATAATAGCGCAATTTTTTAAGTTGCTATATTTATGAGTACTGTGCAAATATCACACAGTTTATGTGTAGGCACCTTTTCTGATCTAAGTGCAGTTTCTGTTTTTTTGGTTTATACTATTATTTATTCTACCAACTTCCTTTTTTTTTTTACAACAATTTTGACTGTTACAATATCTACATTTCCATTCAAGTCCAGGGGTCACCCCAGCCAAAAAAGATGTTTTAGTATTTGCTGGATGCCAGCAGGTTAAATAATCTACTTCTGTTTGCTTTATCTTTGAGACTTCAGTGCCATAATTTGCATGCCTAGCTTTCATATAGTTATTCCCTACCACAATCATTGCGTGGGCTTGTTTTCCCTGCTTAATTTTTTATTTTGCTTTGCATTATAGCGGACACCACAGGTGGATTGAGACACCTCTCGTAAATGAAAGAATGAGATTCCATTGTGATGGGAACAGAAGCAGATGTTGATACAGCCTCTGAGTGATGTTGAAAGCCAGCAATAAATGCCTAAAAGTGAAGTAGTGATAGGCAAGCTGCAATGTTATTTTGCCAAAATAATCAATACCAAGAAATTACAAGCTGTTAATTAAATCAATATATAGATTTTTACATTAACTTTAATGAGAACAGCATGTTTGCCCATGGTTGGGCAAATATCGTAGTTTGGATCCATGTACTTCATTCACAATTCTGCCCTAAGCTACATCACCAATCTTGTCTCCAAATATCACCCAAACCGTCCTCTCTGCTCCTCCCAAGACCTTCTGCTCTCTAGCTCCCTTGTCTCCTCCTCCCATGCTTGTCTCCAGGACTTCTCCAGAGTCTCTCCCATCTTCTTGAACGCACTACCCCAATCTGTCTGGCTATCTCCTACTCTATCCACTTTTAGGCAATCCCTGAAAACACATCTCTTCAGGGTGGCCTATCCTGCCTCCAGCTAACAACCAGATCTTCTATACCCTTCATCAGTTCTTCCCTCACAGTCCCTACCTTTTGTTTCACCAGCCCCTCCCTTTTAGATTGTAAGCTCGCAGGAGTAGGACTTCTCTAACCCTCTTGTTTTGAACTGTACTGTTGGTGTAGTGTCTTCCTGCATTGTAAAGCGCTGCGCAAACTGTTGGCACTATATAAATCCTGTATAATAATAATAATGTACTTATCAGTTACTGTTACCTCAGAAGAGGAATTAACTTGATAGATAGATAGATAGATACAATGCTACCATCTAGTGGTGATCTTTTACAAAGCCATCACAGAGCACCACTATATTCCTGTAAAATTGTATTTTTCTAAGCAACCAGTGATTTGTCTATGCACTACATTAACTTTGTTTCTTCAAGTCAAGAAAGTGAGCAGAGATCTGCACAAGACTTGTTTACAAGTTATGGCACCAACATCCCTAAGAAATAGGAAATAATTTTGTTGGGGATATGGGACTTTAAAGGTGCATTACAATACAAGAAGTCACTCAAAATATATGTAAAAATATATGTAGCGCCCCTACTCCCCCTCTACCTGTCTTTGGCTCCTCGCAGGTAGAGAGGGCACACCACGCCACAAGCCCGTACCCTCCCGTATGGGGAGGTTGAGCGGTGTTGTTGATGGGTCTCCGCAGTCAGAAAGTCAGAGAATGTTTCTAATCTCTATGAATAACAGAGATAAGTCCTTGTTTCCCCAGTAACTTGAATGTCCACACTAGCTGCAACTCCACCGCAGAGTTTATTTTCTCTTTTAGTAAAATAACAGTCTCTGATAGAAAAAAGGTTGGAATAAAGACAGGACAGTACAAGATGTGGGAGAGGTCCAGGCACAAACACAATCACTTCACTGCTCGGCTTCTCAAGCAGACTCAGCCCAAATGGATAGTCTCCCTAGCAAGGGACTAGCAGCCAAATGGTACTCCAACTTAGACTCACAGTCTCTGCCACAGACTGGGTTGAATTTGGTCTCTGCCACAGACCTGGTGAACTTGGTCTCTGCCACAGACCTGGTGAACTTGGTGCTTCAAAACTTGGCCTCTATGTAAGGAGAAGACATCCCTCCAGAGAGTTACCGGGACCCTTCCTTCACCGTGACTTCTCACCAGTCCCTCGGAACAGTTCCTCCCCCGGCCTCCTCGTCTAAGATACGGGTCCCCTCGCAAGACGGCACCCTGGGATTCCTCGATCCTTGATGGGCCCCAGCCGAAGGTGCTGGGTCCCAGGCCTTTGCCGCAGCCCCAGGACTAAAGGTGCCTGGGACCGATTCACCAACCTCCGCCCCTGGGCCAAAGATGCCCAGGGCGGACAGGAACACACTCCTGGGGTAGGACCCCCGACCACGACAGAACGGGCCGACAACTGGCAGCGTCTGCCCCTTTTATATCCCTTACCGGCATGCACAGCAGGCCTGCCACACCCACGGTACGGCTGCTGAGAGGGGACACACAAGGCACAGCCCTGTATCAGCAGTTCAACCCTGGCCTACTATGGCAGCGCCACCTGCAGGCCACAGGGAACTACACACCAATACTCTCCCTGCGGATAAAAATGGTTGACAGAACCCTGACAATTGGGGTGTTTGAGCACAACTACCACTCAAACACTTCCCCTTAATTTAGGACCCCGCTACATATACAAAAGTATTTATTAAATAAAAAAAACCATAAAACTGATGGATACAGTATGATCATAGCCATAGGTGTGCAGAAACATCCTACTATTTACAATGAATAGCTGTTATCACATACATATTTTCGTCACATGAATGAAAATATGTATGTGATTACAGCTATTCATTGTCAATATATATAAAATATAAAAGTATGATCATACTGTATCCATCAGTTTTATGATATTGTTTATTTAATAAATTCTTTTGTATATTTTTACATACATTTTGAGTGACTTCTTATATTGTAATGCTCCTTTAAAGTCCCATATCCCCAACAAAATTATTTTTGTTTCTTCAAGTTATTTCTTTAGTGCTAACACCAATCTATATAATTAATTCTTGGGAGTAGCAAAACCAGATTTCCCTTGTCTCAAATTTCTGCTGTTTTGTAAGTTTTTCAGATGGGTACCAAAAGTTAACGGGCATGATTTACTAAGGTTAGAAGGTCAATCATCATCCTTCCAGGCAATGGAATAGGAGCATCACAACAGCTTAGTCATTAGTACTCTTGATTTGCAGCTCTGCATCATGAGTTTAAATTCCACCTGGGGTGCTGTTTAATCTGAGTTTATATGGTCATGAGAATGATAGACAATAGATCATGACCTTTTTTTGGGGAGAAGCACCGCATAACATTTAGCGATATATAATTAGAGGTAATAAATCATGAGGGATACATTATTATCCGTTTTACTAAAAGAGAATGAAAAAACATATATAACCAGTTTAGAACTAAACAGACATACTAAATTCCAGCCCATATCCCCATTTTTTAGTGTCTTGCATACAGCAGAATGGATATTTTCTCCTCACTTCTGTCAACCTAAAAACACATCCTTTCAATTAGCTTAAAATTTTTTAACATTGCAATCTCATGTATAATTGCAACAGACTGTTATAATTAAAAATATACACTTTTAACTGTTATGATGCCTAAATCTAGCAGGTAAAATACATTTACTTATACTATGTAGCGCCCTGCTCCCAATGAGTGTGCGCTATATGTTGAAATTATAGTTGTCTGGGCATTCGTTTGGCCCAGAGAGATTGGTATTTAAATTGCGGTGCTGTTTCAGTTCAGCTGGTTGCATGATTTTCCCCCCAGCGGTGGGTGTCACTGTCACTGCTGGTCAGGGTTGGAAAGGCAACAGACTGGACGTATTGGGTACCTCTTTCCCAGAAGCAGCCCAGGAACATGGTGAACCTGCTGTGCATGCTGGGAGAGGGTACTTAAGGAACGGACACCATTCGGTGGGGTTCGTTCTCCGATCCTCACCTGAGGGCCCTCCTGGCCTCAGGAATGTGTTAGCAGTTCCTGCCTCGGGGCCAAGTTGGCCCAAGGCCTCGCAACTGAGATTACTGGGGCCTGCTGATCCAGGGATGATCCTGTGTCACCTTGCCTGATGGAAGGGACCGAGCAATTGAGGACACAATTGGAGGATGTACCAGGATCCCAAAATTCTACCTCACAGTGCTGCCAGAGCGGCTGAAAGATCCTGGCACTGAGAGCTGTGTTCTTTCTGAGGGAGCTAGCCCAGTGAGGGGTTATACGAGTCTGTGGCAGAGACTATTGAACAAATTCCAATACCAAGTCTGTGGCAGAGACTATCTTTAATCGAGCTTTGCGCCGGTTGCTGGGACGGTGAGAGTGGGCCTATCCGGTGGTTGCTGAGTCCAGCGTGGAGACAGTTGCTCCTCTGGACCTAGGAAATTTCCATAATCGACAAGTAAGATACCCGAGTCCTCCCCATTCCTCTACCCCTCTGTTGGAAAGTTTATTCAATAAAACCCTTGAAAGAGACATTGGGGCTGATTTACTAATAACAGTGCGCTGCACTGGTTCTAACCTTAATTGGTGCGCCGGATAACTCCTTCACTGGGAGCAGGAAGCAGCGGCGCACTGTTATAGTAAATAGAAATGTCAGCGGCGCTCTATTGAAAATGAATGGTTCCCTATGGGAGCCCATTGATTTGATTAGAGGTCGCCCGGGAAGTCGGATCCGACTTGCGGGCGACTCGTGTGCCGGCTGACACAGGGACAGCGCGACTCTGCGAGGCGACCTGGACACGACCTGAGCGTGCAGCAGCCGCTCAAGTCGTGTCCTAGAGGCGACTAGCCGGCCGAGAATGTGTCCAGCGCGATGTCATCGCGCTGGTCCTCGGCAGCCTCGCTGTCTCATGTTTGGTATGAATCATGAAGGGGAACTCCAGGCCAAATATTAATGAAAAAACCGACATGGGTTCCCCTCCAGGAGCATACCAGGCCCTTAGGTCTGGTCTGGATTTTAAGGTGAACCCCCTAAGCCGAAAAAACGGCATGGGGGTCCCCCCAAAATCCAAACCAGACCCTTAGGTCTGGTCTGGATTTTAAGATGAACCCCCTTAAGCCAAAAAATGGCGTGGGGGTCCCCCAAAATCCAAACCAGACCCTTATCCGAGCACGCAACCTGGCAGGCCCCAGGGGAAAAGGGGGGGCGAGAGAGCGGCCCCCCCTCCCTCCTGAACCGTACCAGGCCGCATGCCCTCAACATGGGGGGTTTGGTGCTTCGGGGCAGGGGGCGACCTGCGGCCCCCCCACCCCAAAGCACCCTGCCCCCATGTTGATGGGGACAAGGGCCTCTTCCCGACAACCCTGGCCGTTGGTTGTCGGGGTATGTGGGCGGGGGGCTTTTCGGAATCAGGGCGCCCCCTTTAAAAAGGGGGCCCCCAGATGCCGGCCCCCACCCTATGTGAATGAGTATGGGGTACATCGTACCCCTACCCATTCACCTGGTGGCAAAATAAGTCAATAAAAAAAGACAACACAGGTTTGAATAGTAATTTATTGGGCAGCTCCGGGGGTCTTTCTGCCGGGCCCCCACTATCTTCTGCTAGCTCTTTTGCTAGCGGGGGTCCCGGGCTTCCTCGCCGTCTTCTTCCGACTTCGGGGGTCTCTTGTTCTGTTCTCCGGTTCTTCTCCCGCTCTCCGACGCCTTCTCCACGATCTCCGGTTCTTTCTGCCTTCTGCCGGGCCCCCGCTATCTTCTGCCAGCTCTTTTGCTAGCGGGGGCCCGGCCCCGTTTCACGTCAAAGTCCCATCATTCCCCGGGACTGTGACATCATACGGGGGCGGGATCAGCGGTGGCATCATCCGGTGACCACGCCCCATGCCAATAAAAGTGGCACCGCTGCTCGAACAGAGCATTGCGGCGGTGGACAGTGACGAGGCAACATCGGGCGAAGAGAAGAGGGAAGAAGGCGACGAAGAAGACCGGCCCGGCAGAAGACCGGCCGGCAGAAGGCAGAAAGAACCGGAGATCGTGGAGAAGGCGTCGGAGAGTGGGAGAAGAACCGGAGAACAGAACAAGAGACCCCCGAAGTCGGAAGAAGATGGCGAGGAAGACCGGGACCCCCGCTAGCAAAAGAGCTAGCAGAAGATAGTGGGGGCCCGGCAGAAAGACCCCCGAAGTCGGAAGAAGACGGCGAGGAAGCCCGGGACCCCCGCTAGCAAAAGAGCTAGCAGAAGATAGCGGGGCCCGGCAGAAAGACCCCCGAAGACGGCGAGGAAGCCCGGGACCCCCGCTAGCAAAAGAGCTAGCAGAAGATAGCCCGGCAGAAAGACCCCCGGAGCTGCCCAATAAATTACTTTTCAAACCTGTGTTGTCTTTTTTTATTGACTTATTTTGCCACCAGGTGAATGGGTAGGGGTAGGATGTACCCCATACTCATTCACATAGGGTGGGGGCAGGTATCTGGGGTCCCCCTTATTAAAGGGGGCTCCCGGATTCCGATAAGCCCCCCGCCCGCAGACCCCGACAACCAACGGCCAGGGTTGTCGGGAAGAGGCCCTTGTCCCCATCAACATGGGGGCAGGGTGCTTTGGGGTGGGGAGGGCCGCAGGTCGCCCCCCCTGCCCCGAAGCACCAAACCCCCCATGTTGAGGGCACGTGGCCTGGTACGGTTCAGGAGGGAGGGGGGGCCGCTCTCTCGTCCTCCCTTTTCCCCTGCGGCCTGCCAGGTTGAGTGCTTGGATAAAGGGTCTGGTGTGTATTTTTAGGGGACCCCACGCAAATTTTTTTTGTTTTTGGCACGGGGTTCCCCTTAAAATGCATGCCAGACCTGAAGGGCCTGGTATGGATTCTGGGGGGACCCCCCCGCCAGTTTTTTTTTATTTTTTGGGGGGTCCCCTTTGAATCCATACTAGACCCAAGGGCCTGGTATGGACCTGGGGGGGACCCAACGCTATTTTTTTTTATTTTATTTTTTTTATTATTTGAACCATTTTTTTTTTTTTTTACATTTCCTTTAACAACCAGCTATAAACAGGTAAAACAAAAAAATGCCGCAAAATTGCGGTACTTGCGTTTTGGATGCGGGGTCCATTGAATTCTATTACATCCAAAACACTGTTTTTGGCCTGGCAAAAAAAATCTGCAGTTGCGTTTAAAATAGTTTTTCACAAACCCTCAAAATGCCTTCAGACGCCAAAGATTTCCACGTTTCAGACGCGGGTACCGGCGTTTAGCCGCATTTTAGTTTAGAAGCGTTTTTAAAGGTGACCTATTTTTTTACATTGATAAACTCCAAATTTATGGCAAAATGAGGAAAAACCATAATATATATATATATATATATATATATATATATATATATATATATAAAAAGAAATTGCTTCCATTGCATTGTGGACAATCCACAACTTGGGGCAGCTGACGTGGCAAGTGGACAATCCACAACTTGTGGCAAGTGATGTGGCAAGTGACACGCTAAATACAACTACACAGCTGCTCTCAGCTGCTGATATCACTCTGGTCTCACTAAATAGCTAAAATCGTAAATAATACTGTTTTTGGAGCTTAGGGCGGCTCCTTATCATATACACGCAAATGTGGTAAAACACGGCATGCAAACGCCACAAAGCGCGCCTTTCTAAGCGCCACTTTCAACCTTAGTTCTGAACACTTTGCACCAGTGTCCTGTCTACATGGGGCCTAAAAACGCCTATGCCATTTACAGCTCAAAAACGCCATGGTGGCCATGAGGCCATAGGCTAACATGGAGAGATGTTTTTAAGCTGCAAAAAACGCTCAAACAAGCGGCTTGAAAAACATCCGTGTGCATGTAGCCTTATATTAACCACTTGTGCACTGCCCAGACCAAGTTTCACATTTCAGCGCTGATGCACTTTTAATGACAATTGCGCGCTCATACAACGCTGTAACCCAATGAAAATGTTTTATTTGTTGGCACACAAATAGAGCTTGCTTTTGGTGCTATTTGATCACCTTTGTGTTTTATTTTTTATTTTTTTCGATAAATACAAAAGACCGAGTTTAAAAAAAAAAAAAAAGGATATTTTACCCACTTCAGCACTGGGCCTATTCTGGCACTTCTCTCCTTCATGTAAAATTCATAAATTTATGGCTATAAAATTACTTCAAAACACCAAATATTATATATGTTTTTGGAGAAGACACCCTAGGGAATAAGATGGTGGTCATTGCAAATTTTTCTCTCGCTCGGTATTTGCGCAATAAATTTTCAAACGCCTTTTGTTTGCTAAAAATATTACAAAACAGTAAAGTTACGGCCAATTTTTTGGTATAATGTGAAAGATGTTGTTATGCTGAGTAAATAGATACCTAACACGTCACACTTTAAAATTGCGCACACACATGGCATGAAACTTCAGTAATTAAAAATCTCCCTAGGCGATGCTTGAATTTTTTTTACAGGTTACCATTTTGGCATTACAGAGGAGGTCTAGTGCTAGAATTGTTGCACTCGTTCTAACGCACGCAGCAATAACTCACATGTGTGGTTTGAACGGCGTTTACATATATGGGCGGGACTTACGTATGTGTTCGCTTCTGAGCGCGAGCTACCGGGGACATGGGCGTTTTTTCTTATTTTTGCTTATTTTTTTAATTTTGTTTTTTTACTTTTTTGTATTTCTTACTCTTTTTTTTTTGGATCACTTTTATTCCTATTACAAGGAATGTAAACATCCCTTGTAATAGGAATGTGTGTGACAGGTCCTCTTTATGGAGGGATGCGGGGTCAATAAGACCCTGCATCTCTCCTCCAGGCTGGAAAGCATGATATTGGTCCAAAAAAAAACACAAATCTCATGCTGACAGCCGAGATCACGGCTTGGTTAACATACGGGAACAAGGCGTGATGTCATAACGCCGTGCCCGCGCCTCCGACGGTCATAGAGATGACTGATGACCATCTGGTCACCAGTCATCTCCAAATCGTTCTCCGAGCCCCAGATGGCACGGGAGAGCCTGGAGAAGCACCGGATGGCGGCAAGAGGGGGGGAACGTCCCCTCCCCCCGCCTATAAGAACGATCAAGCGGTGGAACTGCCACTATGATCGTTTTTATTGTGCACAGAATCGCCGGCTGAAAAGAATGATATCTGAATGATGCCTGCAACTGCAGGAATCATTCAGATGTCACCGCCCAAAGCCAAGGATGTCATTTGACAGTGGGCGGTAGGAAACTGGTTAATATTTTTAAAAAAGGTAATTTTTCTTCTTCATTGATGTACACTGATGAGACTGCACTGATGGGCACCGATAAGGTGGCATTGCTATTTGGCACTGGTGGGCAGTGAGAAGTGTCACTGCTAGGTGGCAATGATAGTTGGCAGTGATGGGCACTGATAGGCAGCACTGCTAGGTGCCACTGATTGGAACCAGTGGTGGGCATTGATAGGTGGCACTGGCAGGGGCTACTAATTGTCACAGATGATGCAGAATTGCCTCTTCCTCTTCGGGCCCCATGTCCCTTGCACATAAGCCGGTGATTGCCTTTTTTATGCTCACGCTGTCGGCACAAGGAGAAAACAAAAACCATTACCCAGCTTTTGTTTACATCACGTGATCAGCTGTCATTTGCTGACAGCTGATCACATGGTAAAGGGCAGGGATCGGCCCCTTACTCGGATCTGTCATCACCTGAGTCTCAGTGACTCTGTGACCACAGCGCGCGCAAAGGGGAGGACGTTTATTGACGGACTCCCGGCAATTGAGGACCATGCTGTGGCCGTCGATCAGTTATAGCGCTGATCTCAAGTGATTAAAGAGGGTCTAAATGGGCCATTGACATGCATCACTATTCAACTTAGGAATGAGTCTTTGAAAAGTTAAACTAAATAATTTGGCCACTTCATCCTTCCAAATAATTCACTTCCTGTCACATAGCCACACAGGAAGTGAGGGAAACTCCCTAACAATGTCTTTCCTTGGGGACACACAGGTCAGTCTAAATACTTTCCCCATTATGCACATTGCACTCCAGCATATTGCGGGGTACACCACAATTTATTAGGTAGTTTGGACTGTGGGGTTTATTTACTAAAGGCAAATCTACTTTGCACTACAAGTGCACTTGCTGTATATCTGAGGGGGACATGCAAGCCAAAAAAAAAAACATCTTTGCTTTTACATGATTGTAACATCCAATCACCAGTACTTTCACTCAGATTTTCAGCAGCTACACTTTTACTGCAGAGTGGATTTGTCTTTACTAAACCCCAAACTACCCAATGATTTGGGGTGTACACAACAAAGTGCTAGAGTGCAATTTGCTTAATGGGGACACTAGTTAGATTGATCTGTGTGTCCCCAAGAAAAGACATTGGTAGGGTTTTACCTTCACTTCCTGTTTAGCTGTGTGACAGGAAGTGAAGCCAATGTTAAGAAAAGGAGACACAAAAGCCAAACTACAAAAAATAAAAAAAAAATCTAAAAAAAAAAACACACACGCAGGGGTTCTAACACTTACTGCGTTTCCCTCAAAATGCCCACAATTAGAATTGTATGGCCTTGAGCTATTTTTAAGTGCAGTGCTCTAAATCAGTGCTTCTCAAGTACCCCCAACAGGCCATGTTTGCAGGTTTTCCTTCATCTTGCACATGTGCTTTAAATCACAGTCAATGGTTTTGATTTTTGGACAGCAATTCTCGATAAAATAAATTCACAAAACATGTCCTGTTGGGGGTACTTGAGGACTGAGGCTGAGAACCACTGCAGTAAAAAAAGGAAAATTGAATACTTACCGCTCTGTATTTTTCATTTCCTAGTGACGCTCCATGGCAGTACACAATACAATCCATGCATATGCTAGCATGAAGGCACCAGATTAGACAAATCACACCTGTTTTGTTTTGACATGCCAATCAGCTGTCACATTTGTTGCAAAGAAAACACAAAACAAACATCAAAACTTTGCATCAAATTTTATTGTTCAACAAAACAAAGGGAAGCGAAAATAAAAAACATGGTCAATTTGAAACAGTTACAGACTCAACATCTTGAGCAATTTTTGGCCAAAAAAATGCAGCACAGACAATTAAATCAAAGTGAACAAACGACACACATTAACAACATCAGAATTATTTCAGGGGAACATTTTCCCCACACAAAAAATACAGTCCACAAAAGTTAACCAATCACCTGTTTTGCAAAAACATAACAAATAAAATACATGTGTTACAAACTCGATAAGGACACCGAAATGTACATTTTGCCCCCCACACACACACACTTGCCTCTTCTCAGGGCAAGAGACCGAATGCTCTGTGAGCTTTATATAACATAGGTTTGTGTGCTAATGAGGCAATTGAAAACACATGCACAGTCCATGAAACACCCAAAATGCAAGTTCACTCAATGTAGAGACTGAAATTCGAAGTGGGTACACCTGTTAAGGATGTCCTTCAATTACTAACCCATAAAAACACTCTCTGAGTGAGCATGCCCAGAAATACCCAGGTGCTGTTCACACACAAAAAAAAACTAACTGGCTGGGCATGTGCAGAACAATACCAATGCAGCTAGCAGAAAATAACCCCCCCTCCCCCTGTCCAAAATTAAGCACATCATCCAGCATGCTACAAAATTAGAGATGGGACAAACACCCCCCCCCCCCCCAACAAATACCATTGCAGTCTATGGGAACTGACTTGTTAATTTTGCTAGTGCCCACTTGGCTGGCTTATCTTCTAGTTATCGGCCTTAAAATGGGGGCCCAGGTCCCACCCTAAGGGACATATATCAATGTCACCAATTTGGAAAACACCAAAAACAAAACAAGGAGAAGTGCCTTTAAATATGCCAAATTGCTTAAGGGCCATTTCACACCACATGCAGTGCATTGCGTTTTTTATGCATCCAAAATGCATGGAAAGTTGGTTATATGGTTCTAAATGGCAAAAAAGTAGAACATGCTGCATTTTACCTGCACTGGACTGTACTGGAACGCATCAAAACGCATCATAAACGCACTGGAATGCACAGGAACACACCTAAATGCACCAAAAACGCACTGGAACACACTTGTCCTTATCTATGGTTAATAAAAAAGAGGGGTGAAAAAAAAGCACTGGACTGCATCAAAAATGTACCAAAAATGCACTGGAACGCATGAAAAACGTGCATGCAGAAAAGCACCTGGAACGCATCCGGATTGTGTTTCTATGGTGTGAACTGGCCCTAGTTCACACCATAGAAACGCAGTCTGGGTGCGTTCCAGGTGCTTTTCTGCATGCACGTTTTTGACACATTCCAGTGCATTTTTGATGCGTTTTTGATGCAGTCCAGTGTTTTTTCCCCCTCTTTTCACTTAGGACAAGTGTGTTGCAGTGTGCCTTGCGTGCATTTAGGTGCGTTCCGGTGCATTCTAGTGCATTTTTGGTACATTCCGTTGCGTTTTTGATGTGTTTTACTGCGGTCCAGTACAGTTCTGTACCTAAAAAGTGCAGCATGACCAATTTTTTTTTTTTGCTTTCTGAAACGCACTGGAACGGACTGCAGTGGTGTGAACTATGCCATTGGCATTAATGTGATCAACTTTCTTTGCGTTTTTCAGGCATCAAAAAAACGCACTGCACTGCATCCGGTGTGAACTGGCCCTAAATATCATACCGGGGGGTGTCTATAGTATGCCTGTAAAGTAGCACATGTTTTCCATGTTTATAACAGTTGGAGAGCAAAATGACATTTCTAAAGTAAAATAATAGTAATTAAAAAGTCCTTGCAGCTGTAATGAATTGCTGGTTCCCGTCAATACAGATAAAAGTAATTGAAAGTCTTTGATTACACAAAAAAAAAGCGTGGGGGTTCCCCCAAATTCCATAACCAGGCCCTTCAGGTCTGGAATGGATATTAAGGGGAACCCCGCTGCAAATTTTAAAAAAAAATGACGTGGGGTTCCCCCCAAATATCCATACCAGGCCCTTCAGATCTGGCATGGATTTTAAGGGGAACTCCACCCCAAATAAAAAAAAATGGCGTGGAGTCCCCCCAAAAATCCACACCAGACCCTTATCCGAGCACATTACCTGGCCGGCCGCAGGGGAAAAGGGGGGGACGAGAGCGGCCCCCCTCCCTCCTGAACCGTACCAGGCCACATGCCCTCAACATGGGGAGGATGTCCCCATGTTGATGGGGACAAGGGCCTCATCCCCACAACCCTTGGTGGTTGTGGGGGTCTGCGGGCGGGGGGCTTATCGGAATCTGGAAGACCCCTTTAACAAAGGGGACCCCCAGATCCCGCCCCCCCTGTGTGAAATGGTAATGGGGTACAAATGTACCCCTACCATTTCACAAAGAAAGTGTAAAAAATGTAAAAAATGACAAGAGCCGGTTTTTGACAATTCCTTTATTAATGTCTTCTCCTTTCTTTCATCTTCTTCTTCTTCCATCTTCTTCCATCTTCTTTCGGGTTTCTTCTCCCTTCTCCCTTCTCCCTTCTCCCTTCTCCCTTCGGTGTTCTCGTCTGCATCTTGCTCCGGCGTCTTCCCTTCTTCTTTCTTCTCCGGCCGCTCCGTTTGAATTGGAGGTTCCCGCTGTGCGACGCTTCAGTTCTTCAGTTCCCCATCGGGTCCGCTGCCACCCGGTGACCCCGCCCCCCTCTGACGCACATGGATTTCACAGGGACTTTCCCCGTGGTGTCAGAGGGGGGCAGCGGACCAAGTGGGGAACTGAGGCGCCGCTCAGCGGGAACCTCCAATTCAAACGGAGCGGCCGGAGAAGAAAGAGGAAGGGAAGACGCCGGAGTAAGATGCGGACGAGAAGACCGAAAGAAGAAGGAAGATGAAGATGAAGATGAGGATGAAGATAAAGATGAAGAGGAAGATGGAGGAAGAAACCCGAATGGAGAAAAGAAGAAGATGGAAGAAGAAGGAAGAAGAAGAAGGAAGAAAAGAGAAGACATTAATAAAGGAATTGTCTAAAACCGGCTCTTGTCATTTTTTACATTTTTTGACACTTTCTTTGTGAAATGGTAGAGGTACAATGTACCCCTTACCAATTCACATAGGGGGGGCCGGGATCTGGGGGTCCCCTTTGTTAAAGGGGTCTTCCAGATTCGATAAGCTCCCCGCCCGCAGACCCCCACAACCACCGGGCAAGGGTTGTGGGGATGAGGCCCTTGTCCCCATCAACATGGGGACATCCTCCCCATGTTGAGGGCATGTGGCGTGGTACGGTTCAGGAGGGAGGGGGGGGCCACTCTCGTCCCCCCTCTTCCCCTGCGGCCGGCCAGGTTATGTGCTCGGATAAGGGTCTGGTATGGATTTTTGGGGGACCCCACGCCATTTTTTAAAAAAATTTGGGGTGGAGTTCCCCTTAAAATCCATGCCAGATCTGAAGGGCCTGGTATGGATATTTGGGGGAACCCCACGTCATTTTTTTTTACATTTGCAGCTGGGTTCCCCTTAATATCCATTCCAGAACTGAAGGGCCTGGTTATGGAATTTGGGGGAACCCCCACGCTTTTTTTTTGGGTTAGCAAACACTTTCAATGACTTTTCTCTATATTGCCGGGAGCCGACAATTCATTACAGCCGCGGCTGCTTTTAAATGGCTTTTTTTTTCCTTTAGAAATGTCATTTTGCAGGCGCAATGGAAAGTTCAGAGCTGCGCCTGTTCAACTTATGCAAATTGATTTACGTGACTTGACATTTACTAAGATTTTGCCGGCGCAATGTCCCGGCGCATTTGAACCATTGAAATTCCCGCGCTGAGCTCAAAAAAAACTCCCGCAGCTCGAATCGGAATTGCCGGCGCAGCGGGCTGATTTTGAAAAAGTTACTTTCTCTCTCTATTTTGGGCATGTTTGTTATTTGGGCAGGTGTCACTTCCCTTCCTCACATCACCCCACATCACCCCCATTATATTCGCACTTCCAACTTCTTTATATTTATATTTTAACATGCTGTGCGCCAGGTCCCTAGTGGCGCACTGAGCGCCTCCTCCCGTCCGCCGACAACACTATAGTAAATGGGAAATAGGGCTGCGCTACCGGCGCTAATGTTTTGTAAATACCAAAACAGCCATTGCGCACGCAGATGCGCCAATACTCATGGCGCAAACGTTTTGTAAATCAGCCCCATTGTGTTGGTGCAGACATTTCTTCCGGATAAACTCTTCAAGGAGAACCCCTGAGCCGAACATTTGGAACAGTATGGTAACGTGCAGACCCAAAACTAAACCAGGAGCTCCTATGGGGGTACTGCTACACTATAACACATATTTCTTCTTTATAGTGTAAAACAAGTATATAAAATTATATGCATGCTTACCAACTGTCCTGGATGTGATGGAACATTCAGCTGTTTGTTCAGCTTTCCCACCAAAACTGCCTTTACATACTAATGAAGCATGGTTTATTGATTTACAAGTCCAGCAGCACATTCATATGCAAATCCCATGGCTCATTCATGTGTTTGTGGAGGGGCAGGGCAGTACCTCCTTAGGAAGGAAGTCAGGTACTGGCCTGCTGCATACATACACACTGTGCACCCACACTATCCTCATTGTGCACCTACACAGACACCTGGGAACTCGGGGTCCTCTGCGGGTGGTGGCAAAGAGGAACTAGCCATTTTAGGATGGAGGTGGGGGGTTTGTTACTCCACTTCCTTACGCCAACTTTGAGGCATAATTTCTCCCACTGACCAGCACATGGGGCACAAAATTTACTGACCACTGCACATGGTACACAGTGCTATATTTTACATAGTCCTAACCCCTACACTGTATATGCTATGTTTTATGTTATACTCCTGACCCCTGTAATCTATATGCTGTGTTGTACATTGTACCCCCTGCACTACACACGCTATGTTGTAGATTATACTCCTGAACCCTGCACGATATATGCTATATTGTACATTATACTCTAGACGTCACTCTGCTTTAGATAGTGTAGGGAAAGGTTACTGCTGCTGCTTTGAGGAAGAGAATTAGATAGGAGTCCTGATTCAGAAATCAAATTACTCAGCGATCTACCTTGATTTTGTTGTGTGGGTGCAGTGCAAAATCTTTTTACCCTGCCCTGAGCCCAGTGCCAGAGAAAAGATAACTTTTATCCGTCTGTTAGGTTGGCGTCGGCGGGCATTTTATGCAAGCTCAGTGCACCAGCACTGCATATGTTACTGTGAGATACACCCTTTAGATACTGTTGGTCTATTCTGCTATTCTAAAAACACCCATTTAGGGCAAAAAATATATATTTTGCTGCGTTTCCTGCATATATGTATTTAGTGAGATACACACTTTAGATACTGTTGTTTTATTCTGCTATTCAAAAAAAATAAAAAATTAGGACCCAAAAAAAATTTTGCCAACGTTTTCTGCATATCTGTATGTGTGAGACAGACACTTTAGATACTGTTCTTCTATTCTGCTATTCAAAAAAATAATAGTTTAGGGCAAAAAATAATTTTTTTGGTGCGTTTTCTGCATATATGTACGTGTGAGATACACACTTTAGATACTGTTCTCCTATTCTGCTATTCAAATTTTTTTTATTAGGACCAAAAAAAATTTTGGGAAATGTTTTCTGCATATCTGTACATGTGAGATACACACTTTAGATACTGTTCTCCTATTCTGCTATTCAAAAAAAAATTTAGGGCAAAAAATATTTTTTTGGTGCATTTTCTGCATATCTGTACGTGTGAGATACACGCTTTAGATACTGTTCTCCTATTCTGCTATTCAAAAAAATAATAATTTAGGGCAAAAAATAATTTTTTGGTGCGTTTTCTGCATATCTGTACGTGTGAGATACACACTTTAGATACTGTTCTCCTATTCTGCTATTAAAAAAAATTTTTTTTAGGGCAAAAAAAATTTTTGGGGTGCGTTTTCTGTATATCTGTACCTGTGAGATACACCCTTTAGATACTGTTGCTCTATTCTGCTATTCAAAAACACCCATTCAGGGCAAGATCCTAAATTTGAGAAATATGAGGAGAACATCAAATAAGGGACGTTGGCCCCGGTCGTGGTGCTGCTGGTGGAGCTCCTGTTGCAGGGAGAGGACGTGGTCGATCTGTGCCAGCTACACGCACAAGTGAAACACCTTCATCAGGTGTGAGTAGGTGACAGAGCCTGCAGCGGTATTTGGTCGGGCCTAATGCGGCTCTACGAATGTTGAGGCCAGGACAAGTACAGGCGATAGTAGATCGGGTTGCGGACAGTGCCTCCAGTTCCTTCACATTGTCTCCCACCCAGTCTCCTGCTGAAAGATCAGAGTTGGCACCTGCAGCCGATGTCAATCAGTCTTTCACCTCACCCCCTTGCAAATCAGCCAAGCAGTCTGAGCTCCAAGTCATGCAGCAGTCTCTTCTGCTTTTTGATGAATCTGATAGCAGGGTTTCCCAGGGCCATCCACCTAGCCCTGCCACAGAAGTGGAAGAGATTGGGTGCACTGATGCCCAACCACTTATGTTTCAAGATGAGTACATGGGAGGACCATCGCAGCACGTCTCGGATGATGAAGAAACACAGGTGCCAACTGCTGCTGCTTTCGCAATTGTGCAGACCAACAAGGAGGGCAGGGGTGAAGACTGGGTGGAAGATGATGTGGAGGACGATGAGGTCCTCGACCCCACATGGAATCAACGTCATGCAGGTGACCTGTGTAGTTCGGAGGAAGAGGCGGTGGTCGCACAGAGCCACCAGCACAGCAGAAGAGGGAGCAGGGTGCAAAAGCGGAGCGTCCGTCCCCTAGACAGTACGCCTGCTACTGCCCAATGCAGCAAGGGACCGAGCACACCAAAGCCAGGTCCAAGGAGTTCCCTAGTGTGGCAGTTCTTCAGACAATGTGCTGATGACAAGACACGAGTGGTTTGCACGCTGTGCAATCAGAGCCTGAAACGAGGCATAAACGTTCTCAACCGGAACACAACATGCATGACCAGGCATTTAAGGGCAAAGCACGAGCTGCAGTGGAGTAGACACCTCAAAAACCAAGAAAGGTCTCTGGCTCCTCCTGCTTCCTCTTCTGCTGCCGTTTCGGCCTCTTCATCCACCTCTGTAGTGACAGTGGCACCGGCCACCCCCAAACAGAGAATCTGCCAGCAACACTACAACCTGGGTCACCAACCATCTCCACAATGTCCCACGGAAGCGTTCAGCTCTCTATCTCCCAAACACTGGAGGGGAAGAGGAAGTACCCCCCTACCCACCCGCGATCCGTGGCCCTGAATGCCAGCATTTCAAAATTCCTGGCCTTTGAAATGCTGTCATTCCGTCTGGTGGAGACGCAGAGTTTTAAAAGCCTGATAGCATTGGCTGTCCCACAGTACGTCGTGCCCAGCCGCCACTACTTTTCCAGGCGAGCCATCCCTTCCCTGCACAACCAAGTGGGGGACAAAATCAGGTGCGCACTGCGCAACGCCATCTGTGGCAAGGTCCACCTAACTATGGATACTGTAAGCACGGTCAGGGACGTTATAGCTCCCTAACAGCACACTGGGTAAATGCAGTGGCGGCTGGGCCAGAGGCGGATAGCAGTTTGGCGCATGTCCTTCCACCACCGAGGATTGCAGGGCGCTTCAGTTTGCCTCCTGTTGCTAACTCCTCCTACTCCGCTTCCTCATCCTCTACTGCCTCCTCATCCGGTCAGCGTAACACCTTCACCACCAACTTCAGCACAGCCAGGGGTAAACGACAGCAGGCAGTTTTAAAACTTTCCTGTTTGGGGTAAAAAACCCACACCGCGCAGGAGTTGTGGAGGGACATGGATCAACAGACCGATGAGTGGTTGGTGGCAGTGAGCCTCAAGCCCGGCCTGGTGGTGTGCGATAATGGGCGAAATCTCGTAGCAGCTCTGGGCCTAGCCGGTTTGACGCACATCCCTTGCCTGGCGCATGTGCTGAATTTCGTGGTGCAGAGGTTCCTTAAAAATTACCCCGATATGCCAGAGCTGCTGCAGAAAGTGCAGACCGTCTGTGCGCACTTTTGGCGTTCTCACCCTGCTGCTGCTCGCCTGTCAACGCTGCAGCGTAACTTCGGCCTTCCCGCTCACCGCCTCATATGTGACGTGCCCACAAGGTGGAACTCCACCTTGCACATACTGGCCAGACTGTGCGAGCAGCAGCAGGCGATTGTAGAGTTTCAGCTGCAGCACGCACCACTTCGCCACCAATAACTGGGCCTCCATGCGAGACCTGTGTGCCTTGTTGCGCTGTTTCGAGTACTCCACCAACATGGCCAGTGCCGATGACGCCGTTCTCAGCGTTACTATCTCAGTTCTATGCCTCCTTGAAAAAACGCTTCGGGCGATGATGGAAGAGGATGTGGCACAGGAGGAGGAGGAGGAGGAAGAGGGATCATTTCCAAGGCTTTCAGGGCAGTCATTCACAAGTGGCTCCGAGGGTGGGTTCCTGCACCAACAAACGCCAGGTACACAATTGTCCAGCAAGGGCACAGTTCTGGAGGATGACGAGGTGGAGGATGAGGAGGAGGAGATGGAGGAGGAGGAACCATGTTCACAGCAGGGTGGCACCCAGACCAGCTCATGGCCATCACTGGTGCGTGGCTGGGGGGATACAGAGGACACAGATGATACACCTCCCACAGAGGACAGCTTTTCATTGCCTCTGGGCAGCCTGGCACACATGAGCGATTACATGCTGCAGTGTCTCCATAATGACCGCCGAGTTGCCCACATTCTAACTGGTGCTGATTACTGGGTGGCCACGCTGCTGTATCCCCATGAAAAGGACAACGTACCATCCTTAATTCCCTCACTGGAGCGTGATCGCAAGATGCGCGAGTACAAGCGCACGCTGGTAGACGTGCTGCTGGTGGCATTCCCACCTGACAGCGGGGGCACAGTGAAGCACAAGGCGAAGGCAGAGGAGGAGGAAGAGGTCGCCAACGCAGCAGGGGCACCGCCAGCACCTCAGAAGGCAGGGTTAGCATGGCCGAAATGGGGAAAAGCTTTGTCAGCACGCCACAACAACCAGCACCACCAGCTGATATGGAACGTCTTAGCAGGAGGCAGCATTTCACCAACATGGTGGAGCAGTATGTGTGCACACGCCTACACGTACTGAATAACGGGTCTGCCCCCTTCAACTTCTGGGTCTCCAAATTGGGCACATGGCCTGAGCCTGCCCTTTACGCCTTGGAGGTGCTGGCCTGCCCTGCAGCCAGTGTATTATCTGAACGTGTATTTAGCACGGCAGGGGGCGTTATCACAGACAAGCGCAGCTGCCTGTCCAGAGCCAATGTGGACAAGCTCACGTTCATTAAAATGAACCAGGCATGGATCCCACAGGACTTGTCCGTACCTTGTGCAGAATAGACATGTATACCGGCCTTACCCAGCCATTGTTGTATTTTTGATCTTTCTCACTCTTTTGGGGTGTACCCTAATTAAAAAAAAAAAAAAAATTAAAAAAAAAACAGTGTTGGCTACCTCGTCCTCCTCCACCGCCGCATCCACCTACACTGCCACATCCACCACCACCTCAACCTCCTACTTCATATAGACCTCGTCCTCCTAGGTCAAGATTATTATTTTTTATTTTTATGTATTTTATGTTATTTTAAGTTATTTCCCTATCCACATTTGTTTGCAGAGCACTTTCCATGCTCTTAACAACACTTTGCTGCCATTTGCAGCCCTCTAGCCCTTTCCATTACTTTTTTAGAGCCGTTTTAGTCCTCAAAAGTTTGGGTCCCCATTGACTTCAATGGGGTTCGGGGTCAAGCTTGGGTCCCGAACTCAAACTTTTTTGCGAAGTTCGGCCAAACCCATCGAACTCGAACATCCAGGTGTCCGCTCAACTCTAGCCAAGACCCGATTGAATGCCCTTCTCAGATTGAGTACCCGCATGTTGTAAATTATACCCCTGACTTCTGCAATGTGTACACTATGTTGTACATAATACTTCAGCCCCCTGCACTGTATTCATTAAGTTTTACATTCTCCTCCTAACCCCGGCACTGTTATGTCATGTTGTACATTATACTTCTGACCCCTTTTCTGTATATGCTATTTTGTACATTACACTTCTGACCCCTGCATTGCATAGGCTGAACATTTAAACCAAACCAAAACTGCATAAAATAAAATATGTAGGTAATAAAATAGTGAAAAATCTATATAGGATTGTGAAAAACAAGTCCATAGGTTGACGTGATTTCCATACAATTCTTGAGCTGTGAATAACTTCACCACGGCAGGTTGTGATAGTAGAAAAGGGAAACCTCCACCACATAAAATGGCTGCTTACCAGCTCCTGAGATCTCTTAGTACAGAAGCTCTGAGACACCTTTGGCTCTAAACCCAGTCAGGGCCTTTGAATATCCAGGGGGATCGTTTATAAGTTTATAAGCCCCCACCGCCCACAGGGAATTGATCAGCTCCTGAGACCTCTTGTTACAGGTGGTCGGAAGAACTTGTCATCTAGGCAATTACGCTGTTTCAAGCCAGGTGACCATATACGTAACAATCTGATCAAAAGACACTTCACAGAATCGTACAATGTGATTGCACCCTAGTAGGGCTTGGTGTTCTGAAAATCTGGCCACTGCACAGTATACACTTTATTGTGCATTATACCCCTGACCTCTGCACTATATGTGCAATGTTATACAGTATAATCCTGACGCCCGCACTGTATACACTGTGCATTATATTAACCACTTCAATACTTTGCACTTTCACCCCCTTCCTGCTCAGGCCAATTTTCAGCGCTGTCACACGTTGAATGACAATTACTCAGTCATGCAACACTGTACCCAAATTAAATTTTTATCTTTTTTTACACAAATAGAGATTTCGCCACTGGGTTTTTTACTTTTTTTACTTTTTGCTATATAAATAAAATAAAAAAATTTAACTTGTTTTTCTTGGTCTCTTTTATGCAGTTTTGCAAATAAATAATCGTTCTTCATAACATTAGGACAACATTTTATCTGCTACATTTCTTTGGTAAAAGTAACCAAAATCAGCATATATTATTTAGTCTGTGTGAAAGTTATAGATTCTACAAAGTATGATATATATATATATATATTTATGGTCGGAGCCCTCTGTCATAAGAGATATGAATCACATAGACACGCCACAAGACTAACGACACAAATAAGACCTGAAGTGTGGCCTGGCCTGGTGTATGGTATGCCAAAGAAGGGGCCATACCTGAAATAGAAGTAATGAATAATTCTGTTGAGAATTGTTTTAAGGGAAGTGCCCTAAAAAGGGGTATGGGTGGGTGGGTATCGCGCATTAGAGCCGACACTGACCATCGTAGATGGTCTGTTTATGTACCCCTCGAACTCCTCCCATAATTTCAGGCCAGCATACTGGCCTTCCTATTTATGGTCGGAGCCCTCTGTCATAAGAGATATGAATCACATAGACACGCCACAAGACTAACGACACAAATAAGACCTGAAGTGTGGCCTGGCCTGGTGTATGGTATGCCAAAGAAGGGGCCAAAAGTCACACAAGTTTAGGGAGGAACCGTTTATTTATGAAGGTAGATGACTACAAAGCGAGACTGCTGAAGGCTCGTGCTACCTCCGTCTGAGGATCGGGGACATAATGAGCGAAGCACATGGATTTCCACCGGCCCATCGTCTTGATGACGTGGTCCGGGACTCCGTTCCGTGATGCTGCGGAGGCGGCTCCGATACGGAAGGAATGTCCGGAGTATCGTCTAGGGTCAAGGCCCAAGGTAATTAGCAGTGTCCTAACATGGGCAATGAACTGGTTCCCGCTCAGGGGTTCAGAAGGAAAAGGCAGGAGTGGGCTGTCCGCGGGCAGGTCGGACAGTAAGGTAAGCAGACGATCTAAGACGTCCACGGGGCACCAGGCGTTGTGCGTCCGGAAAAGCCTGATGTCAACCCCGGGACCAGTCTGATGGGTTTTCGACACTGTTAGGTGCAGGACGAAGTGATCCTGGTGGCGAGTCAGTTGGTGCCTACGGAGTATCTGGCAGTTAGGGCTAGTGACAGTGAACTCACTGGGCCGGAGGAAGCCATAGAAGGCTAGGTATATGGCGGCCTGTATGACCAGACTAGGCCATATGCCGAAGGGAGCGCGTGTGAGGATCGAGGACATGCTTCGGAATATGGAGCTGGTCACCGGTAGGCGCCTGGTACTGGTGTGTGGTTGCTGCCTTTGGATGCCGCGTAATATGGCTTTGACCGCATGGGTGGCGAACAAGGATGGCGTGGTCGGATTTTGAAGGGACACGAAGTGCTGGATGCCGGCCAAGTACAACCTGACAGTATTATACGACAGCTTGAGCTGGGTGTGGCAGTGTGAAATGAAGGCCAGGATATGGCTGAGATTCCCAGAGAGCGCCCCGGGGTTAGCGGCTAGGAACCTGTTGTAGGTCTTCCAGGCGGAGCGATAAGCTTTCAGCGTGTTGGGAGACAAGGACGAGTTGATCAGGGAGGTTGCACCCTGGAGGTGCTGACTCAATCCAGGGTCAGTTGAGACCAGTGTGGGACGTGTGACATGGTTGGATCGGCTCCGGGCTCCTGCGAAAAGAACATGGTATAGTTAGACCGTGACAGTGCGTCGGCTGAGGAATTGCTATGACCGGGGATGTGGACACAGAGGACATTGAATTGGTGTGGAAGGGATAACAGTACCAGCCTGCGCAGGAAGGACATGATGGCCAATGATTTGGACCTGCCTTTATTGATGATAGCGGCCGTGGCTTGGTTGTCTGTAAAGAAGGTGACGGTCTGACCGGCCCAGGTGCTGCCCCATACTCGAGCTGCAGCGACTATGGGGTAGATCTCAAAGAGGGAAGAGGATTGACTGAAACCGGGAATGGCGAGTATTTCTGGTGGCCATGGCCCGGCGAACCAATGATGGCCAAAAATAGCAGCGAAACCTGTGGAAGCAGGTGCGTCGGTGACTACTTGAGGAGAGGACGAGGACGCTGAGGGAATGAACATGGACCTGCCATTCCAGTTCTCGAGGAACTGATCCCACATGTACAGGTCTGCTACCACGGGTGAGTCTAGTTTAACGGTTTGGTCGGGATCTTGTGCCTGGGAAAGGAAAACTAATAGTCGTGAGATGAAGGAACGCCCTTGGGGGATGATCCTCATAGTGAAATTGAGCATTCCCAGCAAGGATTGCAGCTGTCTCTTGGTGCACACTCGTGAGATAGTAAAGGTGTGGACGACTGTCCTGATGCGGGTCAGTTTATCAAGGGGCAGGCTGGCCTGCATGGTGCGAGTATCCAGATTGACTCCCAGGAAGGTGATAAGCTGTGCTGGGCCTTCGACTTTGTTCTCTGCTATTGGAACGTTGAGATTCCTAAAGACCTCTCTAAGGCTTACTAGGTCTACTGGAGGCCTGCTAGGTGACTCTATGAGGAGGAAGTCATCTAAGTAGTGGATGACCTTCTGACAGTGAGCCTGGTGTGCAAGAATCCAGGAAAGGGCTTGAGCAAAGGTATCGAAGAGCCAGGGACTGCTTTTGGAGCCGAAGGTCAGCTTTGTAGCGAAATAATAAGGACCTTTCCATTTGAGGCCGTGCCACCTCCACAGGTTCGGCTCGATGAGCAGTAACTTAAAGGCATCTGAGATGTCAGCTTTAGAAAGCCAAGCCCCGACCCCTGCCTTGATAATTGACTGGATGGCTAAATCGACAGAGGAGTATTTGAGAGAAAACTCCTCAGATGGTATAAGGGAGTTTAAACTAGGAATGTTGGAGGAATGAGGCGCGGACAAGTCGTAAATTAAGCGTAATTTATTAGAGAACTTGCCCTTGACAAGTCCAATAGGGCTGACTCTCCAGGTGGTAAAGGGTGATTGCGAAAAGGGGCCAATCATGTACCCCCGGTCCAACTCGACCTGTAGGAGGGCGGAGATAGCTTCCTCGTCTGAGGCTGCCGAGAGCAGGTTCCTGCACTCATAGGTGGAGTTGGGAAGGGCGATGAGTCCGGTATGGAATCCTGTGGTGAAGCCCTGTACTAGAAAGGCTGTAAGGGACGGGGTCGGGTGATCAGATAGGTAGAAGCTGAGCCACCCGACGTGTACGCGGCCTAGTCAGGCCGGACCCAGCTGCTTGATGCTGCAGGCGCTTCTTGGATGAGCTTTCCGGCACAGGAGGCAGATGTGTAGAAGTCTGCAGTTGGGGTAGAAGCAACCCTTAAAGTTAAAGTTATTGCATATGGGTGCCCCCCCAATGCTCGAACCGGACATCCAAGCCTGTCGGCCTGGGATGACTGCATGTTTGCAAGGGGCGCATTGGAGGTGGAAGGGAAGCTGGGGGGGCGTCTGCCACTCGACTCGGAGCACCAATTTGCCGTGTGGGTGGCAGATTGGCAGATGGAGCAGAGCGGAGAGCGGAGGCCCGCGAAGTGGCGGCAGAACAATTCCGTATCAATGGTGCTCCAGTCAGTGACGAGCTGGAACTGGGTCAACCTGGCTGCAGCTTTTGCAGAAAAGGAACGATGATAGTCGTAAAAGGCGTACCCACCATATTTGTGGCCTAGGTCGACTATCGCATGGAGATACAGGTCGAGTTCCTCCCTCCTGTCGGGGTTGGCTGAGCAGAGCACATCTCTGAACATCCCGAAGGCCAATACAAATTCAGTGACCGAGAGCTTACGGTTGAGCCTTGGCCTTCAGGACAACAGAGACGTCCCCCCAGGAGTACGATTTATTCTCTGCCATGTCCTGGACGGAAATGAGCAGAGACGCTAAGTTAACGTCCTTGCCGTCCAGGATGTCCTTCCTGATGCCCGCTGGGACAAGGTGAGAAGGGAGGATGGTGGTGCTACTGCCTGGGGTACCTGTGAGTGTGGGTACTGCTACAACCGTGGGGACCAGGGTTGCTGGTGGCAAAGTTGGATGAGTTTCCAGGACCCCTACTCTAAGCTGGACATCGGTAAGTGATGTAGCAAGTGAAGCCACTAAGCCATGGAGCTGGGAGATGGCGGAGGATATGGACTGTAGAGATGCCTGGGAATCAGATGGGGCAGCCGCTGGCGGTGGGAACAACAGCTGAAACAGTTCGGCTTTCCTGACGGTGGCAGGATAAGGGATGCCTCTACGGCGGAGTTCGGCCGTAAGCCTGAGGATGGTCCATGCCCTGAGGGACTGCGAAGAGCCGTCTGGTGTGCCCGCGAGGGGTGATGGCGGGGCGGAGGCGAAGTCCTCGCTGTCGGCCTGCGACATGTTGTCGGCTAAGAGAAGGGGAATGCATATGTTTTAGAATAAGATGCCAGATAGGAGGGGATAGGGAAGTATTAGGTAGCGAGAATGAAAAGGAAAACAGTGAGGACAGGGCAAGGAGCGAAAGGCGTAGATGACAGTTTAGTTTGCGTATGAGCGCTGTTGAGTGAAATTTTAGAAAACTCAAAAGAATGCGTGGCAACTGAGGTGAGCCAGGAGGTGACTGGCTAGGTAACCGATAGCTCAGGTGCCGTCTGTGCTCGGCACAGACTGATGAACCAGAGCCCCCAGGGCGTGCTGGGGCGGGTAGCAGAAGTCTGGTACGCTAAGTAAGAATGTTTCGATCTGTAGTGGTTGACGTGTGGACGGTCTGCTCACCCTTGCACTGCCAGCAAGGTGGATGTTAAGCGACCTTGTCTGTGTGGTGAAGGATCTCGGATCGCTCTTCGAAAACAGAGTGTAATGCGCAGAAGTATGTGACAGTCACTAACGCCTCTCAAGCGGTCGAAATTGTGTATGTGAAGGAACATATGTCGTGAAAGAGTGTGAGAAGAAAGCAAGGAGGGGCCTTGCATTGTTTTACGCACCTGTCTGGTGCGCTGATGGATGGAGTCTGGTTGAGGTCGAGACGTGGGTCGACCGGAAACCTGAGACAAGGGTGACACGGAGACATGTATCTATATATGTATAATTGATATATTCCCCCCCCCTTTTTTTTTTTTTCAAGGGGTGGTTTGTGACACTTTCCCTCTATTTTTTTTTTTCTTTACCTGGGGAGGATAATGTCCGAACCTGGAGTAGGGTGGACCAAGTGAAGCTTACCGTAATTGACCTGTGTGGGGAAAGTGATAGAGAAAAAGGTGAGTAGCCGTGTTGCTACTAAAGATGAAGAGTGGCTGATTTCGAACCACTTGTCGGACGCTCGCAGCGATTGCGAGGAGAAGTAGCCTTGCTGTGAGGCGAAAGAAGGAAAGTTTGAAAACTGTAAGTATGTAGGGGTGACCGTCCGAAGAGAACCTGGAGTAATTAAAGTAAGGTGCATATGTAATGCATGAAGAAAGTTGCATTTTCCTTTTTATATCGACTGGGATTGTAAAGGGTCCGAATCAGGGAGCCGACTTTATGACTGGATTCGGATCGGTCGGAAGTGTCGATGGTGCGGGTCCGTGCTATTAGAGGCGGTGGTGCGACTGTGCTTGGATCGGACGTGTTTAGCGGGTGATTCGAACCTTGAGCCGAAGCTACGACTGAGTACGGATCAGAAAGTCAGGTGCCGGAGGGCCGAGCCGATGGTGCGACTGGGCTCGGACCATTTGTAAATGCCAGAACCGAATGTCAAGGGGGGACATTACGACTGCGTGCGGATCGGGTAGAATGATTCGTTGCTAAAGATCCGAGACGGATGAGTCGGCGCTGTGACTGGACTCGGATCGATGGGGTGTGCCGTGGGTCCGAAAGTTGAGCCGATGCTGCAACTGGGTTCGGAACGGTTGGAAGTTTTGACGTTTGTAGATCCGAGCCGATGAGCCGGACGTGCGACTATGCTCAATCGTGGATGCCAGAGATCCAAATCTCCTAGCCGATGCTGCCTGTATTCGGGCTGATAGCGGGTGCATAGAGGGGTTTTGTTTTGCCGGGTCCCAATCATAGCACCGGAGATACGGCTGGACTCGGACGGCTGTTCGGTGTTTCGAAGTTGAAGGGGCTTGTGATTTGCCGAGGGTCCGACCTGTAGTGCCGATTGTTAGCGACCAGAGCCGGACCGGACTGTTCGGTGTATGGTGTGAGTAGTAGGAGGTGTAGGGCATCAGTAATGTGAAGGGAGAGTATCGTAGGAGGTGTAGGGCATCAGTGACTAGGGATAAGGAAGTGCAGTGTGGGATACCAGTCCGACGACTGGATATCGGATGTGCGACTGAGGCAAGAGACTTGTGAGCTGCGAGCAATTCGTACAATAGCTCTGTGAGACGTAGTGTCTAGGCGGGCCGTTACCGGTGGTAACGTGCGTGCGACAGGGTTCGAAAAGACAACTGGGCTAGCCGGTAAACATACGATGCAGACGAAAACACGGGGTTATGAACCGTGTGATTGTAAAGGAAGAAAACGTGTACCGGCGCTACGATTCGAACGAATTGTAACGGCCGGTCCTATCTGCGACAGCGAGCGGGGATACGATCAACTGCGAGCGAAGCTGGAAGGTACGAAAGCGACTAGACGGGCGTTGCGAGTCGTACGGCGTCGGCTGATGACGACAAAGTATCGCGCATTAGAGCCGACACTGACCATCGTAGACGGTCTCGTTTAAGTACCCCTCGAACTCCTCCCATAATTTCAGGCCAGCATACTGGCCTTCCTATTTATGGTCGTAGCCCTCTGTCTGAAGAGATATGGATCACACAAACACGTCACAAGTCTAACAACACAAATAAGACCTGAAGTGTGGCCTGGCCTGCTGTACGGTATGCCAAAAGAAGGGGCCATACCTAAGATAGAAGTAATGGATAATTCTGTTGAGAATTGTTTGTAGAGAAGTGCCCTAAAAAGGGGGTATGGGGGGAGGGTACCGCGCACTAGAGCCGACACTGACCATCGTAGACGGTCTCGTTTAAGTACCCCTCGAACTCCTCCCATAATTTCAGGCCAGCATACTGGCCTTCCTATTTATGGTCGTAGCCCTCTGTCTGAAGAGATATGGATCACACAAACACGTCACAAGACTAACAACACAAATAAGACCTGAAGTGTGGCCTGGCCTGCTGTACGGTATGCCAAAAGGAGGGGCCAAAAGTCACACAAGGTTAGGGAGAAATTATTTTATTATGTTTAGGTAATGACTACAAAGCGAGACTGTTGAAGGCTCGTGATATTTCCGTCTGAGGATTGGGAATGTATCGGGCGAAACATGTGGATTTCCATCGGCCCATCGTCTTGATGACATGGTCCGGGACTCCGTTCCGTGATGCTGCGGAGGCTGCTCCTATACAGAAGGAATGTCCTGAGTATCGTTTGGGATCGAGGCCCAAGGAGCTCAGAAGTGTCCTGACATGGCTAATGAACTGGTTCCCGCTCAGGGGTTCATTAGGGAATGGCAGAAGCGGGCTGTCCGCGGGTAGGTCGGACAGAAGGGTTACGAGACGATCTAAAACGTCCACAGGGCACCAGGCATTGTGCGTCTGGAAAAGCTTAATGTCAACACCGGGACCGGTTTGTAGAGTTTTAGACACCGTTAGGTGCAGGACATAGTGTCCCTGGTGGCGAATCAGGTGGTGTCTGCGTAGTACCTGGCAGTTAGGGCTGCTGACGGTAAACTCACTGGGCCGGAGGAAGCCGTAGAAGGCTAGGTATATGGCTGCCTGGATAACCAGGCTCGGCCGTACACCAAAAGGAGCACGTGATAGGATTGTGGACATGCCTCGGAATGTGGAGCTGGTTACTGGTAGGCGCCTGACGAAGGTGTGAGGCTGCTGCTTGTGGATGCCGCGTAGTATGGCCTTGAACGCATGGGCGGCGAACAAGGAAGGTGTGGTCGGGTCTTGCAGGGACGTGAAATGCTGGATACAGGCCAAGTACAGTCTGATAGTATTGTGTGACAGCTTGAGTTGGGAGTGACAGTGGGAAATGAAGGCCAAGATATGGCTGAGGTTTCCTGAGAGCGCACCGGGGTTAGTGGCTAGGAATCTGTTGTAGATCTTCCAGGCGGAGCGATAGGCTTTTAGCGTATTGGGAGACAAGGACGCGTTGATGAGGGTGGTAGCGCTCTGGAGGTGCTGACTCAGTCCAGGGTTAGTTGCGACCAATGTGGGACGTGTGACATGGCCGGGTCGGCTCCGGGCTCCTGCGAAAAGAACGTGGCATAATTAAAGCGTGACAGAGCATCGGCCAAGGTATTGCAATAACCGGGGATGTGGACACAGAGGACATTGAATTGGTGTTGAAGGGAAAGTAGCACCAGCCTGCGCAGGAAGGACATGATGGCCAACGATTTGGACCTGCCTTTATTGATGATAGCGGCTGTGGCCTGATTATCTGTGAAGAAGGTGACGGTTTGTCCCGCCCAGGTGCTGCCCCATACTCGAGCTGCAGTGACTATGGGGTAGATCTCGAACAGGGAAGAGGACTGACTGAAGCCGGGAATGGCGAGTATTTCCGACGGCCATGACCCCGCGAACCAATGATGGCCAAAAATTGCAGCGAAGCCTGTGGAAGCTGCAGCGTCTGTGATTACTTGTGGAGAGGAAGGGGATGCTGAAGGAATGAACATGGATCTACCATTCCAGTTCTCGAGGAACTGATCCCACATGTCCAGATCTGCTATAGCGGCTGCGTCTAGCTTGACGACTTGGTCGGGGTCTTGTGCCAGGGAAAGAAACACTCATGCCGCGTACACACGATCATTATTCACGGCGGTTAAAAAACCGCCGTGAATAATGACATTTTAAACGAGGGAACAGCTTGTTCCCCACACATGGTCATTTTTCTCGTCATTTTTTAAAATGACGAGAAAAACGATCGTCTATGGGCTCCACGGCAGTGTTTCCCTATGGGAAACACTGCCGCGGAAGAAATGTCTGGAAAAACGACGAGAAAAATTGTTCTAATTTTTCTCGTCGTTTTTAATGCCGTTTTTCACGTCGTGAAAAATGACAAAAAGACCACACACGGTCGTTTTTCTTGTTGAAAACAAAAAATTTCATTTTTCACGACGTGAAAAATGATCGTGTGTACGCGGCATAAGAGGCGTGAGATGAAGGATCGCCCTTGGGGGATGATCCTCATTGCGAAATTGAGCATGCCCAGCAGGGATTGCAACTGTCTCTTGGTGCACACTCGTGAGATGGTAAAGGCGTGAACGACTGCTCTGATGCTGGTCAACTTATCAAGAGGTAGGCTGGCCTGCATGGCGCGAGTATCTAGATTGACTCCCAGAAAAGTGATGAGCTGTGCCGGGCCTTCTACTTTTTTCTCTGCTATTGGCACGTTGAGGTTTCTAAAGACCTCTCTCAGCCTTACTAGGTCTACTGGGGGCCTGCTAGGTGTCTCAATAAGTAGAAAGTCGTCTAAGTAATGGATTACCTTCTGACAGTGTGCATGGTGTGAGAGTATCCAGGATAGGGATTGAGCAAAGGTGTCAAAGAGCCAGGGGCTACTTTTGGAGCCGAAGGTCAGCTTGGTTGCAAAGTAGTACAGACCTTTCCACTTAATCCCGTGCCACCTCCAAAGGTATGGCTCTATGGGCAGTAATTTAAAGGCATCTGAGATCTCAGCTTTAGAAAGCCAGGCCCCAACCCCTGTTTTTATGATAGACTGGATGGCTAAATCAACAGAGGAATATTTGAGTGAGAACTCCTCTGATGGTATAAGGGAGTTTAAACTGGGTACGTTGGAGGAATGAGGCGCGGACAAATCATAGATTAATCTCAGTTTATTAGAGAACTTGCCCTTGACAAGTCCAATAGGGCTGACTCTCCAGACGGTAAAGGGAGACTGAGTAAAGGGGCCAATCATGTACCCCCGGTCCAATTCGACCAGTAGTAGGGTGGAGATGACAGCCTCATCGGTGGCCGCCGAGAGCAGGTTTTTGCACTCGTACGTGGAGTCGGGGAGAGCGATGAGTCCGGTGTGGAACCCAGAAGTGAATCCTTGCACTAGGAAGGCTGCTAGGGACGGGGTTGGGTGTGAGGAACGGTAGAAGCCGAACCACCCGACGTGCACGCGGCCTAGTCAGGATGGACCCAGCTGTTTGATGCTGCAGGCACTCTTTGGATGAGCCTTCTGGCACAGGAGGCAGATGTGCAGAAGTCTGCAGTGGGGGTAAAAGCAGCCCTTAAAATTGTAATTGTTGCATATGGGTGCACCCCCCAATGCTCATATCGGACGTCCTAGCCTGTCAGCCTGGGATGACCGAGTGGCTGATGGTGTATTGTGAGGTGCATTGGAGGTGGAAGGGAAGCTGGGGGGACATCTACCGCTCAACTCGGAGCACCAATTCGCCGTGTGGGAGGCAGATTGGCAGATGGTGCAGAGTGGGGAGCGAAGGCCGGCGAAATGGCGACAGAACAGTTCAGTGTCTATGGTGCTCCAGTTAGTGCTGAGCTGAAACTGAGACAACCTGGCTGCGGCTCTTGCTGAAAACGAGCGGTGGTAGTCATAAAAGGAGCACCCACCGTACTTGTGGCCTAGATCGACTACTGCGTGGAGGTACAGATCGAGTTCTTCCCTCCTGCTGGGGTTGGCCGAGCATAACACATCTCTGAACATCCCAAAAGCTAATACAAACTCGGTGACCGAGAGCTTGCGGTTGAGCCTGGGATCTTTGGCCTTTAGGACAACAGAGACGTCCCCCCAGGAATATGATTTATTCTCCGCCATGTCCTGTACGGAGATAAGCAAGGACGCTAAGTTCACGTCCTTGCCGTCCAGGATGTCCTTCCTGATGCCCGCTGGGACAAGGTGGGAAGGGAAGATGGTAGTGCTTCCGTCGGGCGTACCTGAAGGTGGGGGTACGGCGACGGCCGTGGAGACTAGGGCTGCTGGTGGTGAAGCTGGACATGTTTCCAGGACCCCTACTCTAACCTGGACGTCAGTGACTGAGGTAGCTAGCGAAGCCACCAAGTCGTGGAGCTGGGTGATGGCGGCATATATTGACTGCAGAGATGCTTGGGGATCTGGTGGAGCTGCCGCTGGTGGTGGGAACAGCAGCCGAAACAGCTTGGCTTTCCTGGCGGTGGCCGGGTAGGGGATGTCCCTACGGCGTAGTTCGGCCGTAAGCCTGGGGATGGTCCAAGCCCTGACAGACTGCGTAGAGCCGTCCGCTGTACCCGGGAGGGGTGATGGTGGGGCGGAGGCGAAGTCTTCGCTGTCTGCCTGCGACATGTTGTCGGCTAGGAGTAGTGGAATGCATATGTTTTAGAATAAGATGCCAGGTCGGAGGGGATAGAAGAGTCTTTAGAAAATGGGGAGGAAGAAGGAAAGGAGGGTGGACAGGACAAGGAGCGATAGGCGTAGAGGACAGTTTAGTTTGCGTACGAGCGCTGTAGAGTGAAAATTTAGAAAACTCAAAAGAATGCTTAGCAATTGAGGTGAGCCAGGAGGTGACTGGCTAGATAACCGAAGCTCAGGTGCCATCTGTGCTCGGCACAGACTAATGAACCAGAGCCCCTGATGTACTATGGATCATCACTGGTGTACTATGGATCATCACTGATGTACTATGGATCATCACTGATGTACTATGAACCATCACTGATGTACTATAGATCAACACTGATGTACTGTGGAGCATCACTGATGTACTGTGGATCATCACTGATGTACTGAGGATCATCACTGATGTACTATGGATCATCACTGATGTACTGTGGATCATCACTGATGTACTATAGATCATTACTGATGTACTATGGATCATCACTGATGTACTATGGATCATCACTGATGTACTATGGACCATCCCTGATGTACTGTGGATCATCACTGATGTACTGTGGACCATCACTGATGTACTGTGGATCATCACTGATGTTCTATGGACCATCACTGATGTACTGTGGATCATCACTGATGTACTGTGGATCATCACTGATGTACTATAGATCATTACTGATGTACTATGGACCATCACTGGTGTACTATGGATCATCACTGGTGTACTATGGATCATCACTTGTGTACTGTGGACCATCACTGATGTACTATGGACCATCACTGATGTACTGTGGACCACCCCCGATGTACTGTGGATCATCACTGATGTACTGAGGATCATCACTGGTGTACTATGGATCATCACTGGTGTACTATGGATCATCACTGATGTACTATGGATCATCACTGATGTACTATGGATCATCACTGATGTACTATGGATCATCACTGATGTACTATAGATCATCACTGATGTACTTTGGGCCATCACTGGTGTACTATGGATCATCACTGATGTACTGTGGACCATCCCTGATGTACTGTGGATCATCACTGATGTACTGTGGATCATCACTGATGTACTGTGGATCATCACTGATGTACTGAGGACCATCCCTGATGTACTGTGGACCATCACTGATGTACTGTGGACCATCACTGATGTACTGTGGATCATCACTGATGTTCTATGGACCATCACTGATGTACTGTGGATCATCACTGATGTACTATAGATCATCACTGATGTACTATGGGCCATCACTGGTGTACTATGGATCATCACTGGTGTACTATGGATCATCACTGATGTACTATGGACCATCCCTGATGTACTATGGACCATCCCTCATGTACTGTGGATCATCACTGATGTACTGAGGACCATCCCTGATGTACTGTGGACCATCACTGATGTACTGTGGACCATCACTGATGTACTGTGAATCATCACTGATGTTCTATGGACCATCACTGATGTACTGTGGATCATCACTGATGTACTATAGATCATCACTGATGTACTATGGGCCATCACTGGTGTAATATGGATCATCACTGATGTCCTATGGATCATCACTGATGTACTATGGATCATCACTGATGTACTATGAGCCATCACTGATGTACTATGGATCATCACTGGTGTACTATGGATCATCACTGATGTACTGTGGACCATCCCTGATGTACTGTGGATCATCACTGATGTACTGTGGATCATCACTGGTGTACTATGGATCATCACTGATGTACTATGGATCATCACTGATGTACTATGGATCATCACTGATGTACTATGGATCATCACTGATGTACTATGGATCATCACTGGTGTACTATGGATCATCACTGATGTACTGTGGACCATCCCTGATGTACTGTGGATCATCACTGATGTACTGTGGATCATCACTGATGTACTGTGGATCATCACTGGTGTACTATGGATCATCACTGATGTACTATGGATCATCACTGATGTACTATGGATCATCACTGATGTACTATGGATCATCACTGGTGTACTATGGCCCATCGCTGATGTACTATGGATCATCACTGATGTACTATGGATCATCATTGATGTACTGTGGACCATCCCTGATGTACTGTGGATCATCACTGATGTACTGTGGATCATTACTGATGTACCGTGGATCATCACTGATGTACTGAGGATCATCACTGATGTACTGTGGATCATCACTGATGTACTATGGGCCATCACGGGTGTACTATGGATCATCACTGGTGTACTATGGATCATCACTGATGTACTATGGACCATCCCTGATGTACTGTGGACCATCACTGAAGTACTGTGGACCATCCCTGATGTACTGTGGATCATCACTGATGTTCTATGGACCATCACTGATGTACTGTGGATCATCACTGATGTACTATAGATCATCACTGATGTACAGTCTATCATCACTGATGTACTGTGGATCATCACTGATGTACTGTGGATCATCACTGATGTACTATAGATCATCACTGATGTACTATGGACCATCACTGGTGTACTATGGATCATCACTTGTGTACTGTGGATCATCACTGATGTACTGTGGATCATCACTGATGTACTATAGATCATCACTGATGTACTATGGGCCATCACTGGTGTACTATGGGCCATCACTGGTGTACTATGGATCATCACTGATGTACTGAGGATCTTCACTGATGTACTGTGGATCATCACTGATTTACTGGGGATCATTACTGATGTACTGTGGATCATCACTAATGTACTGAGGATCATCACTGATGTACTATTGATCATCACTGATGTACTATGGATCATCACTGATGTACTATGGATCATCACTGATGTACTATGAGCCATCACTGATGTACTATGGATCATCACTGGTGTACTATGGATCATCACTGATGTACTGTGGATCATCACTGATGTACTATAGATCATCACTGATATACTATGGGCCATCACTGGTGTACTATAGATCATCACTGATGTACTATGGATCATCACTGATGTACTATGGATCATCACTGATGTACTATGGATCATCACTGATGTACTATGAGCCATCTCTGATGTACTATGGATCATCACTGATGTACTGTGGATCATCACTGATGTACTGTGGATCATCACTGATGTACCGTGGATCATCACTGATGTACTGAGGATCATCACTGATGTACTGTGGATCATCACTGATGTACCGTAGATCATCACTGATGTACTGAGGATCATCACTGATGTACTGTGGATCATCACTGATGTACTATGGGCCATCACGGGTGTACTATGGATCATCACTGGTGTACTATGGATCATCACTGATGTACAGTCTATCATCACTGATGTACTGTGGATCATCACTGATGTACTATAGATCATCACTGATGTACTATGGACCATCACTGGTGTACTATGGATCATCACTTGTGTACTGTGGATCATCACTGATGTACTGTGGATCATCACTGATGGACTATGGACCATCACTGGTGTACTACGGGCCATCACTGGTGTGCTATGGATCATAACTGGTGTACTATGGATCATCACTGATGTACTCTGGACCATCCGTGATGTACCATGGACCATCCCTGATGTACTGTGGATCATCACTGATGTACTGTGGATCATCACTGATGTACTATAGATCATCACTGATGAACTATGGGCCATCACTGGTGTACTATGGGCCATCACTGGTGTACTATGGACCATCACTGATGTACTACGGACCATCACTGATGTACTGTGGATCATCACTGATGTACTGTGGATCATCACTGATGTACTGTGGATCATCACTGATGTACTGTGGATCATCACTGATGTACTGAGGATCATCACTGATGTACTGTGGATCATCACTAATGTACTATAGATCATCACTGATGTACCATGGGCCATCACTGGTGTACTATGGGCAATCACTGGTGTACTATGGATCATCACTGATGTACTATGGATCATCACTGATGTACTATAGATCATCACTGATGTACTTTGGGCCATCGCTGGTGTACTATGGATCATCACTGATGTACTGTGGATCATCCCTGATGTACTGTGGATCATCACTGATGTACTGTGGATCATCACTGATGTACTGTGGATCATCACTGATGTACTGAGGACCATCCCTGATGTACTGTGGTCCATCACTGATGTACTGTGGACCATCACTGATGTACTGTGGATCATCACTGATGTTCTATGGACCATCACTGATGTACTGTGGATCATCACTGATGTACTGTGGATCATCACTGATGTACTATAGATCATCACTGATGTACTATGGGCCATCACTGGTGTACTATGGATCATCACTGATGTCCTATGGATCATCACTGATGTACTATGGATCATCACTGATGTACTATGAGCCATCACTGATGTACTATGGATCATCACTGGTGTACTATGGATCATCACTGATGTACTGTGGACCATCCCTGATGTACTGTGGATCATCACTGATGTACTGTGGATCATCACTGGTGTACTATGGATCATCACTGATGTACTATGGATCATCACTGATGTACTATGGATCATCACTGATGTACTATGGATCATCACTGATGTACTATGGATCATCACTGGTGTACTATGGATCATCACTGATGTACTGTGGACCATCCCTGATGTACTGTGGATCATCACTGATGTACTGTGGATCATCACTGATGTACTGTGGATCATCACTGGTGTACTATGGATCATCACTGATGTACTATGGATCATCACTGATGTACTATGGATCATCACTGATGTACTATGGATCATCACTGGTGTACTATGGGCCATC
This sequence comes from Rana muscosa, assembly GCA_029206835.1. Taxonomy (NCBI): domain Eukaryota; kingdom Metazoa; phylum Chordata; class Amphibia; order Anura; family Ranidae; genus Rana; species Rana muscosa. The sequence goes on from CM055117.1 coordinate 336,268,737, forward strand.
ACTGGTGTACTATGGATCATCACTGATGTACTGAGGATCATCACTGATGTACTGTGGATCATCACTGATTTACTGTGGATCATTACTGATGTACTGTGGATCATCACTAATGTACTGAGGATCATCACTGATGTACTATGGATCATCACTGATGTACTATGGATCATCACTGATGTACTATGGATCATCACTGATGTACTATGAGCCATCACTGATGTACTATTGAACATCACTGGTGTACTATGGATCATCACTGATGTACTATGGATCATCACTGGTGTACTATGGATCATCACTGGTGTACTATGGATCATCACTGGTGTACTATGGATCATCACTGGTTTACTATGGATAATCACTGATGTACTATAGATCATCACTGATGTACTATGGGCCATCACTGGTGTATAGGGATGAGCTTCATGTTCGAGTCGAACATACGTTCGACTCGAACATCGGCTGTTCGATCGTTCGACGAAGATCGAATGATTTGGGCCGTTCGCGCCAAATTCGAGTGACGCGAACGGCCCACAATGCACTACGCCATCGCAGTGTCATCCAGGCGCTGTGATTGGCCAAGCATGCACTGTGACCCCGCATGCTTGGCCAATCACAGCGCCGGCAGCGAGGAGAGCAATGATTGGCCACAGGCAGGATGCCTGTGGCCAATTATTGCTGAGGGTGTTTAGTACACGCCCCACACTATAAAAGGCCGCCAGCACGGCGGCCTAGTGTAGTGTGTTCCGGAGCAGGGAAAGAGAAACATAGGCAGGGACAGTGACATTTATTTTTTTCTTGCTTAACCTGGATTCCTTTAGTTTAGGGAAAGAGAAGGATAGGTAGGGAGAGTGTCAGTGTGTTTTACTGTGCGAATCCTTGTTTCTAGGGACAGGGAAGGACAGTGAGGGAATTCTCCTTGTGCTATAGTGTGCTTTAAAAAAACATTTTTTCTAGGGACAGAAAACTATAGGTAGTGTGACAGCAGGAAGGTAAAGTCACCTGGTTGCATCCAGGGGGGTAGATATATTTCTCCCAGATTCAGGCTTTATGCCGACTTATACAACTAGGGAGGGAGTTGATGAAGCCCAGCTGAGGCTAGTGGGCTCATGGATGATTCATACCTCTAGGGAGAGTGCTGGGCGTCGTGCAGGCAGGGAGTTGATGAGACCAGCTGAAGCTTGTCAGCTCGTTTAAGGCCTCTATAAAAACTCCCAGCTTCATTAGGTGTTTGCTCATGCCTGGAACCAGACCTGTGTGGACTGTCTAGGGAGAGTGAACCCCTGTGCGGTGAGACAAAGCCTGTGTGGCTATTTGTTTGGACATTTACTAAACCAGGGACTTAGGGACTAGGACAGCACCAGGCTGATCCCAGTTGTTAGTTAGGAAACCTGCATGTTTAGTCAGAGGTCAAGCTGACCAGGGTTTATTTTGTTTGTTTCTTTTTGCTTTGCTGTGTTTTTTTGTCACTGTAAATAGAGAAATAAACCGCACCTTTTTGATCTTGAAAACCACAACCTCCGTCTGCTGGGCCTGTTTTTGTGTGGGGAGCCCATCCAGGGGATCACACACACCCGCTGCCGAGCCAACCCCCCCACAGTTGGTGGAGAACCAGTGGCAGTTTTTTTTTAAGCCAGCATGGAGGAGATACTGAAACAGCTGGCTCTAGCAAATGCCAATCAACAGCAGACAAATGCAGGTTTGCAAAAGAGCCTTGCAGCTCAACAACAGAGCTTCGCAGCCCAGCAGCAAGCTCATCAACAGAGCCTTGCAGCCCAGCAGCAAGCTCACCAACAGAGTCTGGAAGCTCAGCAACAAGCCCAGCAGCAATCTGAGGCCCGCTTCATAGACCTGTTACAGAAGCAAGAGCAGAGACTACAACAACAGATGGAAGCAGTAATGCAGCAACGTCCGCAGACCAGTGAGGAAAGCCGTCCCACTAATACCGCGTCCTTTGGGGTGAGTCGTTTATTGACAAAAATGACTGGAGAGGATGATCCAGAGGTATTTTTGACCACATTTGAAAGGACTGCTGAAAGAGAAAAGTGGCCTGAGGAGCAGTGGGCTGGACTGGTGGCTCCTCTGTTAACTGGTGAATCGCAGAAGGCTTACTATGACCTAGAGCCTGACCAAGCAAAAGACTATGTGATGCTAAAAGCTGAAATATTGGCAAGGCTGGGTGTCACCCTGGCTGTCCGGGCTCAGCGTGTGCATAACTGGACTTTCCAGCTTGGAAAACCCCCCAGGTCTCAAATGTATGATCTCATTCACCTGAGCAGGAAGTGGCTACAGCCAGAGACTTTGTCCGCACCAGAGATTGTGGAACGTGTTGTAATGGATCGGTTTTTGAGAGCTCTTCCTACTGCCATCCAAAAGTGGGTAAGCCATGGAGACCCAGAGACGGCCGGTGGTCTTGTGGATCGTGTAGAGAAATACTTGGCTACAGAGAACCTGACGGGCTCTTCCAGAGACTCTCGGACTTTCCACCCTAAGACCAGACCATCCCCAGGGGCGGATAAGAGGATTCCAAGGGGTGAGGGTGGAGAGAGTGAGAGGGTGGGAGCTCTACCCAAAGTTTGGCGAGAACAGCCTGGGAAGTCAGGGGCTCAAGAGGCAGCCAAATGGATTGTTTGCTACCGCTGCCGGCAAACGGGACATATTGCAGCAAATTGCCCGGTTGTGGAGGAACCCATGCAATGTGACTTTCTGACGGACAGACGTCAGTCGCTGTGTGCGACAGTCGCATGCACTGCCATTCGGGGAACTGAGAAACATTTATGCAAAATGTGTATTAATGGTAGAAATGTTGTGGTATTACTGGATTCAGGTAGCCTTGTGACCCTGATAAAGGCTGAATTAGTTAAAACAGAGGTCTCTGGGAATAGCAAGGTAGCTGTGATTTGTGTGCATGGGGACACCCGAGAGTATCCAGTGACTACAGTGTGTTTCAAGACCCCCAAAGGTACCCTCTCTCATCCAGTGGGGTTAGTATCTCAATTACCGCATGATGCCATTGTGGGAAGGGATTTTCCGAAGTTCTGGGAACTGTGGGATGATCCTGAGCCCCCCACTGGTGCCCCTATGTACCAGGAAGGTGATAGCCAGAACTCCTCTGAGAGTGGTGAGGACTCTCCAGAATTTCCCTTGTCAGTATTGGCAGGCGAGACTCAAGAAACTGGAGAGGAGCCCACCTCCTCAGACGAAAACCTACCGTCTGTGGAGTTTTCTGATCTTGAGGTTCACAGGGAAAATTTTGCCACAGAACAGTTAAAAGACCCTGCCCTAATAAAGGCACGGGAAAACGTAGTGGAAATAGATGGCGAGTTAGTGAACCCAGATAATACCTGCACTTACCCATACTTCAGCGTAGAGAAGGACCTACTGTATCGGGTGGCAAAAAGGGCAGAAGAAACCGTGGAGCAGCTTGTGGTGCCCAAACCTTACAGGAAGTTGGTGTTGGAGTTGGCCCATGGGCACATTCTTGGAGGTCATCTGGGGACAGAGAAAACCTGAGAGAGGGTATTACAGAGATTCTATTGGCCTGGGGTGATGAAGGACATAGAAAATTATTGTTCCTCCTGCCCTGTGTGTCAGAGGTCGGCCCCGATGCCACATTTCCGTAGCCCGCTGGTCCCTCTACCCATCATTGAGGTCCCGTTTGAGAGGGTCGCAATGGATTTGGTAGGTCCTATAATCAAGTCCGCTAGGGGGCACCAGTACATATTAGTTATAATGGACTATGCCACCCGTTATCCAGAAGCGATCCCTCTCCGAAATACCTCGGCCAAAACCATAGCCAAAGAGCTATCTCTTGTTTTTAGCCGGGTGGGTATTTGTAAAGAACTGCTTACGGACCAAGGTACACCCTTTATGTCCCGGGTTATGAAAGAGCTGTGTAAATTGTTCAAAGTGACGCAATTGCGTACGTCTGTGTATCACCCCCAAACCAATGGGCTGGTTGAAAGATTCAACAAAACCCTAAAACAAATGTTGAAGAAAGTGGTGGATAGAGATGGAAAGGATTGGGACTGTCTACTTCCTTATTTGATGTTTGCTATTAGGGAGGTGCCCCAATCCTCTACGGGATTCTCCCCCTTTGAGTTACTGTATGGGAGACACCCAAGAGGACTGTTGGATATTGCCAAGGAAACTTGGGAAAGTGAGAGTTCTCCCCACAGGAGTGTGATTGAGCATGTCGCCCTGATGCAAGATCGAATTGCACAGGTAATGCCCATCGTGAAGGAACATTTGGCCCAAGCGCAGTTGGCACAGCAGAGAGTGTACAACCGTGGAGCCAAGACCCGTACCTTTTCCCCGGGGGATAGGATATTGGTACTTGTCCCTACGGTTGAAAGTAAATTCCTTGCCAAATGGCAAGGCCCCTACGAGATAATGGACAAAGTGAGCGAAGTGAATTACAAGGTCAGACAACCAGGAAGGCGAAAGCCCGAACAGATCTATCACGTTAATCTGTTGAAAGCCTGGAGGGATAGAGAGTCCCTAGTCGCAGAAACTTGGTCACCAGCTCAAACTGGTTGCGTGATTCCGGAGGTTGGAATAGCAGCCACCTTGTCACAACCCCAACAACAGGAGGTGAAGGAGTTTGTGCTTCGCAACAAGGAGGTGTTCTCTGAGCTGCCGGGACAAACATCTGGGGTAGAGCATGATATTATTACCCCGCCCGGTGAAAGGGTGAAGTTAAAACCCTATCGGATCCCAGAGGCCCGACGGGAGGCAATACGGGAGGAAGTACAGAAAATGCTGAACTTAGGGGTGATAGAGGAGTCCCAAAGTGATTGGTCTAGTCCCATTGTGTTGGTGCCTAAACCGGATGGGAGCTGGCGATTTTGTAACGATTTTCGTCAGTTGAACAAAGTTACAAAATTTGACACCTACCCCATGCCACGTATAGATGAGTTGATCGACCGGCTGGGAACAGCCCGATACATGACGACTCTTGACCTCACAAAAGGGTATTGGCAAATTCCCCTGGCCAAGTCGGCCAAAGAGAAAACCGCATTTGTAACCCCAGACGGGGCGTTCCAATATAAGAGAATGCCGTTCGGGTTACAGAATGCGCCGGCCACATTCCAGCGGAAAATGGACCAGATACTGAGGCCCCATCGGAAGTATGCTGCGGCTTACCTGGATGACGTAATTGTCCATAGCACAGATTGGGCCTCACATCTGCCAAAAGTGCAAGCAGTCCTAGACTCTATCCGGGAAGCGGGGTTTACGGCTAACCCCAAGAAGTGTACCATTGGGCAGGAGGAGGCCAAATATCTTGGGTACACCATTGGCAGGGGAGTAATAAAACCCCAACTCAACAAAGTCGAGGCCATCCAGAGTTGGCCACGTCCCAACAGCAAGAAACAGGTACGGGCCTTTCTGGGAATCGCGGGTTATTATCGGCGCTTCATTCCCCACTTTGCTTCTAAGGCTGTGCCCCTAACCAACCTGACGAAAGGGAAAGGGTCGGTCATGATTAAATGGACCCCCGAGGCTGAGGCAGCATTCCAATTCTTGAAACAAGCCTTATGTAGCCAGCCAGTGTTGTACTCACCCGACTTCTCTAAAGACTTTGTCGTACAAAGTGATGCGTCAGATGTGGGGTTAGGAGCAGTATTGTCCCAGGTCTGGAACGGGGAAGAGCACCCAGTCATTTACCTCAGCAGGAAGTTGAAGTCCCATGAGGTAAATTATGCCACGGTTGAAAAGGAGTGTTTAGCGGTGAAGTGGGCTCTAGATTCCCTTCGGTACTATCTGCTAGGTAGGCACTTTGACATGGTTACGGATCACGCTCCGTTAAAGTGGATGGCTCAAAACAAGGAGACAAATAGAAGAGTGAATAGGTGGTTCCTGGCCCTACAGGAATTCAACTTCACAGTAAAGCATCGCCCTGGCGTTCAAATGGGGAATGTGGATGCTTTGTCTCGAGTACATGAATGCCTGATTGCTGGTGTTCCAACCCCAAGGTTAAAACAAGAGGGGGGGTATGTGACAGCAGGAAGGTAAAGTCACCTGGTTGCATCCAGGGGGGTAGATATATTTCTCCCAGATTCAGGCTTTATGCCGACTTATACAACTATGGAGGGAGTTGATGAAGCCCAGCTGAGGCTAGTGGGCTCATGGATGATTCATACCTCTAGGGAGAGTGCTGGGCGTCGTGCAGGCAGGGAGTTGATGAGACCAGCTGAAGCTTGTCAGCTCGTTTAAGGCCTCTATAAAAACTCCCAGCTTCATTAGGTGTTTGCTCATGCCTGGAACCAGACCTGTGTGGACTGTCTAGGGAGAGTGAACCCCTGTGCGGTGAGACAAAGCCTGTGTGGCTATTTGTTTGGACATTTACTAAACCAGGGACTTAGGGACTAGGACAGCACCAGGCTGATCCCAGTTGTTAGTTAGGAAACCTGCATGTTTAGTCAGAGGTCAAGCTGACCAGGGTTTATTTTGTTTATGTTTCTTTTTGCTTTGCTGTGTTTTTTTGTCACTGTAAATAGAGAAATAAACCGCACCTTTTTGATCTTGAAAACCACAACCTCCGTCTGCTGGGCCTGTTTTTGTGTGGGGAGCCCATCCAGGGGATCACACACACCCGCTGCCGAGCCAACCCCCCACAGTAGGGAGAGTGTCAGTGTGTTTTACTGTGCGAATCCTTGTTTCTAGGGACAGGGAAGGACAGTGAGGGAATTCTCCTTGTGCTATAGTGTGCTTTAAAAAAACATTTTTTCTAGGGACAGAAAACTATAGGTAGGGAGAGTGTCAGTTTCTTTCACTGTGATAATCCTTGTTTCTAGGGACAAAGAAGGAAAGTGAGTGAAATTCTCCTTGTGCTATAGTGTGCTTTAAAAAAACATTTTTTCTAGGGACAGAAAACTATAGGTAGGGAGAGTGTCAGTGTCTTTTACTGTGCGAATCCTTGTTTCTAGGGACAGGGAAGGACAGTGAGGGAATTCTCCTTGTGCTATAGTGTGCTTTAAAAAAACATTTTTTCTAGGGACAGAAAATTATAGGTAGGGAGAGTGTCAGTGTCTTTTACTGTGCGAATCCTTGTTTCTAGGGACAGGGAAGGACAGTGAGGGAATTCTCCTTGTGCTATAGTGTGCTTTAAAAAAACATTTTTTCTAGGGACAGAAAACTATAGGTAGGGAGAGTGTCAGTGTCTTTTACTGTGCGAATCCTTGTTTCTAGGGACAGGGAAGGACAGTGAGGGAATTCTCCTTGTACTATAGTGTGCTTTAAAAAAACATTTTTTCTAGGGACAGAAAACTATAGGTAGGGAGAGTGTCAGTGTCTTTTACTGTGCGAATCCTTGTTTCTAGGGACAGGGAAGGACAGTGAGGGAATTCTCCTTGTGCTATAGTGTGCTTTAAAAAAACATTTTTTTCTAGGGACAGAAAACTATAGGAAGGAAGAGTGTCAGTTTCTTTCACTGTGATAAACCTTGTTTCTAGGGACAAAGAAGGAAAGTGAGTGAAATTCTCCTTGTGCTATAGTGTGCTTTAAAAAAACATTTTTTTCTAGGGACAGAAAACTATAGGAAGGAAGAGTGTCAGTTTCTTTCACTGTGATAAACCTTGTTTCTAGGGACAAAGAAGGAAAGTGAGGGAATTCTCCTTGTGCTATAGTGTGCTTTAAAAAAACATTTTTTCTAGGGACAGAAAACTATAGGTAGGGAGAGTGTCAGTGTCTTTTACTGTGCGAATCCTTGTTTCTAGGGACAGGGAAGGACAGTGAGGGAATTCTCCTTGTGCTATAGTGTGCTTTAAAAAAACATTTTTTCTAGGGACAGAAAACTATAGGTAGGGAGAGTGTCAGTGTCTTTTACTGTGCGAATCCTTGTTTCTAGGGACAGGGAAGGACAGTGAGGGAATTCTCCTTGTGCTATAGTGTGCTTTAAAAAAACATTTTTTCTAGGGACAGAAAACTATAGGTAGGGAGAGTGTCAGTGTCTTTTACTGTGCGAATCCTTGTTTCTAGGGACAGGGAAGGACAGTGAGGGAATTCTCCTTGTGCTATAGTGTGCTTTAAAAAAACATTTTTTCTAGGGACAGAAAACTATAGGTAGGGAGAGTGTCAGTGTCTTTTACTGTGCGAATCCTTGTTTCTAGGGACAGGGAAGGACAGTGAGGGAATTCTCCTTGTGCTATAGTGTGCTTTAAAAAACCATTTTTTTCTAGGGACAGAAAACTATAGGAAGGAAGAGTGTCAGGCCTCGTACACACGACCGATTTTCTCGTCGTAAACAGTCAAGAAAAGTGCCGCGAGAGTTTTTTTGTCTAGAAAAACGTTCGTGTGTATGGTTTTACGACGAGAAACTTGACGAGAATCTCGACGAGAAAATAGAGAACCTGCTCTCTATTTTCTCGTCAGGATTCCAGATTTCCTCGTCGTGTTTCTCGTCGGCCTGTTTTGTGACGAGAAAATGGTTCGTGTGTATGCTTTTACGACTCTTCCAAAAGCGCGCATGCTCACAAGCAACTATGAGACGGGAGCGCATCTTCTGGTAAAACAAGCCTTCATAATGGAGAGAGCACATTCGTCACGCTCATAAATATTTCATCGTTTAAATGTTCTGCATTGAATTCTTCGTTAGAATGTTACATTAATCAAAACGAGAGACCTTCTTTTGCTGCTGATATTCACACAGAGTTCTGCCTTATTTTTAACCTTTTTCATGCTGCTCTTTATAAGATTTATGTGTATTATATCGTGCAAGTTTTTAGGAATAATTTAAATGGTTAGATTTTTCAAAATGATGTTAATTATAATTTCTCAATGTTTTGAGAGCGATCTCCCATTTAATTTTCTAATCTATATTTTTAAAATTTCACACCATGTTTTTGAGCTAATCAGATTTAGTTATTCTTTTGGGGGGGTGATATCTGTGCCTTTTATTGTCAGTCAAATGTATCTGCTTACTCCAAAGCTTGTTTTTTTTTTTATTTAAAAATACACATAGTCAAGTATGAACTTAAACAAAAAACACATTTATTCATGTTTATAAATTAAATAAAGAGAAGGCAGCGCTGGAGAAGCTGCTGCCATTTGTGCATCCCAGGGACCCCAGAGCACACAGCAACCCTGTGTGGACACTAAAATTGGGAGCTTGAGAAGGCCCACATTTCAGAACACAATCTGATGCTGGCCTCCCAGAGGTCAGGAACAGCAGCAGGTGAGATATATGTCCCAAGTGTGTGGTACTACAACAGGCTGCCTTCTGTCCGACCAGTGCGACCACAATGAAGCAAGGCCATCACTTCCTCTTCTTCCTGGCAACCTTCCCTGCAGCCTTTCCTGAAGCCTTTCCTGAAGCCTTTCCTGCAGCCTTTCCTGCAGCCTTCCTTCTTCGTTTAGCTGGAGGCTGGCCCACTGGAGGGGTACTCCTGTCAGGAGGAGGAGGTGGAGGTGTAGCAGAAGGGGGTGGGGCAGAAGAAGAAGGTGGAGGTGTAGCAGAAGGGGGTGGGGCAGAAGGTGGAGGTGTAGCAGAAGAGGGTGGGGCAGAAGGTGGAGGTGTAGCAGAAGGGGGTGGGGCAGAAGGTGGAGGTGTAGCAGAAGAGGGTGGGGCAGAAGGTGGAGGTGTAGCAGAAGGGGGTGGGGCAGAAGGTGGAGGTGTAGCAGAAGGGGGTGGGGCAGAAGGTGGAGGGGTAGCAGAAGGGGGTGGGGCAGAAGAGGAAGGTGGAGGTGGAGGTTGAGGTTGGGTCAGTTGGGCCACCTCACATATGGCGGTATTGGGGGTAATTTGCTCCATCACCCCCTTGTTGAGCAAGGTGATGAGCAGGGGTTCGCATAGGAGGCGTTGCTCCATGCTCATCACCTTGAACTTAGCCTCCACTAGGCCGGCAATGGCCTCTTCAGGGGATGTGGGCTCCTTGAGGGTGGCATGGGCCTCTTTAATAAGGGCCATTGCTGCCTCACTGGTGGTCCTGTCCCTCCTGCCTCTTTTGTGAAGCCTGATGGGAGGCACCTGGGATCTGGTGCTTCTCCTTTGCCCTGCCACCTCCTGTCTGCCACTGGGCCCTGCCACCTCCTGGCTGCCACTGGGCCCTGCCACCTCCTGGCTGCCACTGGGCCCTGCCACCTCCTGGCTGGTACTGGGCCCTGCCACCTCCTGGCTGCCACTGGGCCCTTCCTCCTCCTGCCTGACAGTTTCCAGACCCTCCTCCTGGCTGATTTCATCCTGTGTATGAAAAAGAAACATAGTTTAATATGTTGGTTTAATCTTTGCATCAAACTTTGTAATCCTGATGGAAGCAATTAGAATGTAAATGCATAAATCCTTGCTTTAAATTTACCACTACATCAGCTTGACTATTTACCACACAATTACGTGCAGAATAATGTCTACAGATCATGATTTCACTTGTGGAATACAAAATAATGTATGTTTCTCATCCTGACATATTTGGGAAACATTAATTTTATCCCACTACATTTTCAGTTAATACTATACCTGGCTCCAGATGGACAAATCAGGATCATCCAGGATGGCTGCCTCCTCTTGCTCCAGAGAAGGCTCAGGTTGGCTGCAGGGAAGTCTGGGGGGAAGAGTGGAGAGTGATGGCCTTGGCTCAATGTGGTCATCCAGGAAGGACATCCTGCTGTAGTACCACAAAACCGGGACATAAACATCATCTGCTGCTGCTCCTGACCTCTGAGAAGCCAGCACCTTAGAGCGTTCAGTCCTGTAGGTACCTCTCAAGCTCCCAATTTTAGTGTCCACTTGTTTTGCTGTGGCTGTGGGCACCTTGGTATGCACAAATGGGAGCAGCTTCTCCAGCGCTGCTTTTCTCACCCCTTTTTTTTATGGATGGGGTTTTTGGTCTCCCACAGAGCCGGCAGCTCCCTTACCCGGTCAATAAATTCCGCCAGGAACTCTTTGTCGCTAATAAAGACATTCATATTGTATCTGCAAGTAAAATAAATTATATTTAAATAATGTGAGGCAAACAGTCTAACCTCCTTCACATCCTAGTCACCATATATATCCTCCACCAATCTCAAGACAGTATAGGCCAACAATTTTTACAAGTCTCACAAAATCACATACCTTCGTTCGCACGTCCGTCACTTGAACTCCTCTCTCCGCACACCGAACGTACTATAGTCACATGTGTGTTTGCTATATACACACCACGCATGCGTCCAAATTCGAACACGTCGCTCCGCACACGTCGCCCGCCCATGACGTTCTAACTAACATCTTTTCCCCGCCCCTTCTCTTTCGGCGCGCAGACAGATATGGCGGAGTTACAGCAGGTGTCTGATAATTCCGCAACTAGCGAGGAGACAAGCCCGGAGACCGAGGACACGTCACGATCAAGGAGGAGATTCAAGGCATCGAATATGTCTTTGGCGGAGATGGCGGAGATGGTGGACATCTTGGTCAAGGCTGATTATGATGCCAAGCATGGGCCGTATAGCAAACCAAATAGAAGGAAGGCCAAAATCCTCACTAAAGTTGTGAAGAGTCTGAGGGCGAAGTTCGGGGTGAAACGCTCAAATGAGCAGCTCAGAAAGAGGTGGTCAGACCTCAAACTGAGGGAGCCAGACCAGTTGAGGAGCATAAAGAGGATGCTCGCTAAAAGTAAGTAAAATGACGACCTTTCTGCTATTAATCTTTTTAGAAACTGACATTTTTTTTTTTTTTATCATATTGGACTCCCTTCCAAAATGTAATATTTTGAACTAGGTTGGGCACAGTAATCGTTCGTTACGTTACCGACACTTCGTTCGGCCACTATCCGCGGTTTTTGCTTATTTAAGACCCCCAAAAGTAATTAGACATCTGCCATTTTTGATCAAGTATTGTGGATAATTTTTAAGTCTAGATGATGTGTTTGTAAGGAGAATGAAATGCAAACTTTAATCAGTGTAAAGGAGAGGACACTCAGCAGCTGCTTCCACATCTGTACTTTGGAGCACTATAGTGTGGGCCACCAGACCCGCCTTTTTTGGGTGTCCCACACAGGTGCATCAGAGTTTATTTGTGGTGCCTCCATGTCCAAAAAATTACATCCAAATGTGAATACTAAACATATTTGGGGTCATAAATAATGCATTTTTCTTTAAATTCCGCACAAACACACACTTGTACCCCACTTCCAAACAATTTAGCCTGTTTTAAGTTTAAAAATAAGATTTTTACAGTGTGATAAATAGACCTTTGGTTTTATTCTCATAGGGGAGAGAAGACTGGGAGGAGGACACTCCAGGGAGCACATGCACCCCACAACTTCCAAGCAACCCCAAACTCCCAAAGATCCACAACCGAAAGATGTGCAGGAAGTTGAGGTGGAGGAAGGAGAAGTGCAGGAAGGAGAGGTGGATGACGTTGTGGATCTGGTCACCACAACAGGTCAGTATCTGACACCACAGCTTAAGGTAAGCGAGGTAGGCCTGCAGAGTTTTATTAATTTTTTTTATGGTTTTTAGGGGATGGAAATGTTGTGAAGGATAGCACACCGTTCTCTGCTGACAGTGCCCTCCGCCTCATCCAGCAAGTGATGGAATGTAGCACGGAACTGGACCTAATTAAACAAAGAATCCATGTGATGGAACAAACATTTAAAGACATTCTCGATGTTTTGGGGAGAATTCAATAAGCCATCCAAACACATTTGTTTTTACATGTTTGTTTTTATATTTTTACTAATTTTTTGAGTAACAAAGCAGCCAAAAATTGAATATGCACACAGTGTGTGAACATGTGCTATCTGCCATCAGGGGATATCCATGTACGTCTTTTGTGGGTGCAACCCCTTCCTCGTATCAAAAGTCGGTGAACTGAGGAAGGGGATGCACCCCCAAAACACGTCCATTGATCACCCCTGATGGCAGATAGCACATGTTGACAATAGGGATCAGGATTGTAAACTTCCTATTTGCAAAAAAGTAAAAATGTGTGCATATTGAATTTTTGGCTGGGCAAGGGGTGGCAGGACCCCATATTAGGACGGGCACATAGAGACATAGTTTGTGTAACTGAATGTCTCAGATTGCTCAGAGGTATCCAATGTTGTCATTTTAGAAATGCAAGTGGTATTTTTGTATTTTCATAAGCCAAAATTTGCCGGGTTGTGGCCAGGCCAACCCCAAAGTAAAACAAAAAAAAATGTGCAGAGAGTAAAATATTTGACCACAAACAACGTGTAGCTTCTTTTTATAATACTCTCTAAGCTTATTTGGTTCTTTTGTAAGGTAACATAGTGAAATTGGTTGTTATTTACTAAAGTAAAATACACTTGCCACTACAAATGCACAAAGACAAACTAGGAGACAGGAAAGAACAAATAATTAAAGGTTTAAACAAGATTTTTATTGGGATACTTAGACATAGGCTGGCATAGGAATTGCCCCCCTACCCGTGAAATACTCCATGTATTTGTCCCGAACCACACGGGCATTTTGGGGGGGCAAGCCAAGACGGGCAGATTCCAGGCCCGGAAGGGGATTTGCAGGGGAAAGTCCAGCCTCTGGCAAAACTGAGGCCATATAGGACTTAGATTTTTGGCTCAGAAAGTTGTGTAGCACACAGCAGCATAACACTACATAGTTTATTTTGTAGTCCGCCAAGTGGATGGAAGTCATAAAAAGGCGGAACCGGCTGGCCATTATGCCGAAGGCATTTTCAACGACTCTTCGGGCCCTGGCCAGCCGGTAATTGAACACACTCTTCTCTGGGGTCAGGGTCCTCTGTGGAAATGGCCTCATAAGATGCCGTCCGAGTCCGAAGGCTTCATCAGCCAAGAAAACAAAGGGGAGTCCTTCAATATTCCCTGCATCCGGTGGCAATGCAAGGTCGTCACTCTGGAGACGGAGGGCAAACTCCGTCTGGATGAAGGATCCCCCATCGGACATCCGGCCATTCTTCCCTACATCAACATAGAGGAATTCATACCGTGCTGACACCACCGCCATCAGCACAATGCTATGAAACCCTTTGTAATTGTAGTAGTAGGATCCAGAACGGGGTGGCGGCACGATGCGGACGTGCTTCCCGTCTATGGCACCACCGCAGTTGGGGAAGTCCCACCGCGTGTCAAACTCCGATGCCACAGTCTGCCATTCCTGTGGCGTGGAAGGAAGCTGTGGAGTGAAACAAGATGAAATAATATTAGAAAAACAAAGGCATACATTACAAGCAAATTCTAGACCAAAAAATTAGAGACCAACATCAATCTAATTATACGTTTATTAAGGTGTGTAAAAAAAGTATAATGGAAGGCTCATTTATCATATTCATCACCCCCTCTGATGGGCCATTACTAAATTAGTTTGGGGGGGGGAGATGTGTTTGGCCACAGGATAGCATTGCAGTGGCGGTGCGTCCAGAGTGGGCGCTGGAGCACTGTCCCCTCTATCCTGTGCCCATCACTCAGAACAATACATAGGTTCATGCGTTGCATGAACCTATGTATTGTCTATGCCGCACACTATTCAGGTGGATGGCCTCTTGTAAAGCGACCGACATATGAATAATTGCGTCATTTAGGGGGTTAAAATTGCAGAGCAGAAACAGGTATTAAAAAAGTCTTGAAAATTACAACCTGAGGGATGTAATTGGCTTCCTCAAAGAAAAATCGGGGACGCAAGGAGGGGGCATTCCTTGTGTAAACACTGACAGGCTGCTCTGGCAATCATGTTCACCAAGTCTGTTTAATGGTAACATGATTGGCTGATGCAACATGAAGGGAAGGAGAAGACATCAAGGACAGAAGAAGGATGGCGCTGACCACAAGAAGGTAAGTGCAGGGCTGGGGGGAAACTGGCTGCATTAGAGGGGACTAAATGGCTGCATTGGAGGGGACAACTGGGGGCGTTTATTAGGCAACAGAGCAAAAAAGGAGGAAGTTTATTTCCGAAATTGGGGTTGGAACCCCCCAACATTTGGAGCAACAGGCGCCCCTGCTGGAAAAGTTAGTGAGGGGAAATATTTAGGGAGGATAAAAAAGGGGCAATCTAAAGCTTCCAACATGCATGGGGACAAAGGGGACATTCTCAGCATATTACAATCATGGTAATTAGGGAAGGATGAAAGAAATACAATACATTAGCATACATGTAATACATAAAATGTGATGTTAAGGGAGAAAACTTACCCTAATATAGTCCTCCTGCAGGACTTGTATAATAGCAGAACAGGTGTCTGGGATTATGAGGCCCAGAGCCTGGGGGGAGATGCCTGTGGTGAACTTCAAGTCCTGAAGACTTCTCCCTGTCGCCAGGTAACGCAACGTGGCGATGAGCCTCTGCTCAGCACTGATGGCTTCCCGCATAACGGTGTCCTTCCTGGTAATATAGGGGGACACCAAAGCCAACAGTTCCTGAAAAACGGGGTCAGACATCCTCAGAAAATTCCTGTAGTCCTCAGGATTATTCTCGACGATCTCCCGCAGCAGAGGCATGTGGCAGAATTGGTCCCGCTGGAGCAACCAATTCTTGGTCCATGAACTCCTCCTCACACCATTCATGGACTGGTCTTGGTCCAAAACAAGCAGACCAACACCAAGCGCACGCACAGCACGAACTCGACGACGAGAACGTCCAGGCGACATGGCTAGGAAACGGTCGTCTAATCAGAACGTACAGAACAGAACGCACTTTAGAACAGCAAGGCCTATGAATAACGAACTGAAATTCAGAAACGAACAGGCAAGAACGCACTGTAAAACAGATACGACCTGCCTAGACGCCCTGAAAGTCAAGATACGAACCCACAAGCACAAACTGAACGGCAGAAAACGATCTGAAAAGTACGAAGACTGAAAAACGCGAATCGTCTCTTCCCAAACTTTTACTTCACACGCGGTAACACGAGATCAGCAAAAGCAGCCCAAGGGGTGGCGCCAAGAAAAAAGATCTTCCCCTTTATAGTGCCGTGGTGGACGTGAGCGCAGAGAACCACGAGGAAATTGGAAAATGACAGTGTGTACGCATAGAAAGCTTGACGAGAAAATCGACAAGCTTAACAAGAATCTCGTCGAAAAAAACGACGTGTTTTTTACGACGAGAAAATCGGTCGTGTGTACGAGGCCTCAGTTTCTTTCACTGTGATAAACCTTGTTTCTAGGGACAAAGAAGGAAAGTGAGTGAAATTCTCCTTGTGCTATAGTGTGCTTTAAAAAAACATTTTTTTCTAGGGACAGAAAACTATAGGTAGGGAGAGTGTCAGTGTCTTTTACTGTGCGAATTTTTTTCTAGGGACAGAAAACTATAGGAAGGAAGAGTGTCAGTTTCTTTCACTGTGATAAACCTTGTTTCTAGGGACAAAGAAGGAAAGTGAGGGAATTCTCCTTGTGCTATAGCGTGCTTTAAAAAAACATTTTTTCTAGGGACAGAAAACTATAGGTAGGGAGAGTGTCAGTGTCTTTTACTGTGCGAATCCTTGTTTCTAGGGACAGGGAAGGACAGTGAGGGAATTCTCCTTGTGCTATAGTGTGCTAAAGCATTCCTCATCAACCATCTTTGAAATCCTTGTTTTTTTGGACAGTCAGGGAAATTGTCGTTGTGCTATTCTGTGCAAAAGCAATCATCCTCAACCATATTTAGAAATCCTTAAGTAAAGGGACAGAGAAGGACACCTGAAGGTAGCCCTTATTGCTTTTTTCCCATCTCCCTGCAGGCCATCTATTAGAATGTCTGGAAGGCAAACAAGGAGAGGCAGACAGTCAGGAGGCAATAAAAGAGGGCAAGCAGGCTCTGTGTCTGGGGGCAACAGTGCTGGTCGTGGACGCGGTGCATTGTCATCAGCACATGGCCATGGGACACGCTTGTCCTTCTTTTCGGCAGCTGGACATGTTGAGCCACATCATGCCGAAGACTTGGTAGAGTGGATGACCAAGCCCTCCTCCTCCTCCTCATCCTCTCTCACCCAGGCTCAGGGTACTGGAAAAGCAGCTGCCAAAGCGTCCTCTTCCCTGGTATCAATGTCAGACTCATCATCAGTCACTCCTTCCCTAGACCCACCATGTCCTCCTCCTGAGGAGTCCCCCGAACTGTTTGAGCACAGTGTTGGGTACATGCTCCAGGAGGATGCCCAGCGTTTCGAAGGGTCTGATGATGAAACCCAGCTAGAGGAAGGCAGTAGCGTGAGAGCAGACAGAGGGGATGCTCAAGAAGGACACCAATCTGGCAGTCATGTTCCAGCAGCTGCAGCATACTGCCAGATTGGCTCCAGTGATGAGGAGGGAGGTGATGATGAGGTCACTGACTCCACGTGGGTGCCTAATAGGAGAGAGGAGGAGGAGGAGGATGAGGAGGAGGCACATCTCCAACGAGGCAGGATGCCCTTTGGTGGCCAGCGTAAGGACAGTACACCAACGGAATCACACCGCAGAGCTCCGCCTGTGCAGGGCGCTGCCTCTGCCCGTCATTCAAAAAGTTCTTTGGTGTGGGCCTTTTTTGAGGCTAGTGCATCAGATCGCACAGCTGCTGTTTGCAACATATGTCTCAAGCGTATATCGCGTGGCCAAAACATCAGCCGCTTGGGTACCACATGCCTGACCAGACATATGTTGACCTGCCATGCAGCTCGTTGGCAAGCCTACCTCAAAGACCCACACCAAAGAACAAAGCGGACCTCTCCTTGCACCGCATCAGCTGGGATCTCCAACCCCACTATAACTTCAGTCCTCTCTGAAACATGCACTGAGAGGAATGAAGGTGTAGAATTAGGTGTGTCACAGCCAAGTACTTGCGGCCACTCTGCTAGCAGTACACCGACGTCCGATTCTAGCAGGCAAATTTCCCTGCCCCAGCTGCTGGACCATCGAAAGAAGTTCACTCCCAGCCATCCACATGCCCAGCGGTTGAATGCTAGCTTGGCTAAATTGCTAGCGCTTCAACTGCTGCCTTTTCAGTTGGTAGACTCGGCCCCCTTCCGTGAGTTTGTGCAATGTGCGGTTCCTCAGTGGCAGGTTCCCAAACGCCACTTTTTCTCACGGAAGGCTATTCCGGCTCTCTACCGGCATGTGGAAGGCAATGTCTTGGCCTCGCTGGACAGGGCGGTCAGCGGTAAGGTGCATATTACCGCTGACTCATGGTCCAGCAGGCATGGACAGGGACGTTACCTTTCTTTCACGGCCCATTGGGTCACTCTTTTGGCAGCTGGGAAGGATGCAGGACAAGGTGCAGTAGTGTTGGAGGTTGTTCCACCGCCACGCCTCCAAAATGCTACTACTGGTTGTGACACACCTCTCTCCTCCACCCCCTCCTCTTCTTCTTCCTCCATGGCCTCTTCCTGTGGTTTGTCCTCGGAACCAGCGGTGCTCCGTAGGCGTTCAAGGGGCTACGCAAGTACGCAGGCAAAAAGATGCCATGCTGTGCTTGCGCTGGTGTGTTTGGGGGACAGAAGCCACACTGGGGCAGAGGTCCTGTCTGCTCTGCAGGGCCAGGCCGAGAGGTGGTTGACGCCACGCCAGCTTAAGCCAGGAATGGTGGTTTGCGACAATGGCACCAACCTCCTCTCCGCCCTCCGACAGGGACAACTGACCCATGTGCCCTGTGTGGCTCACGTCCTTAACCTGGTGGTGCAGCGGTTCTTGGGCAGGTACCCGGGCTTACAGGATGTCCTGAGGCAGGCCAGGAAAGTCTGTGTGCATTTCCGCAGATCTTATAATGCCAGTGCTCGCCTGGCTGAGCTGCAAAAGGAGTTGAACCTGCCCAAGAACCGCCTTATATGTGACATGCCCACCAGGTGGAACTCAACGTTGGCCATGCTGCAGCGGCTGCACACGCAGCAGAGGGCCATCAATGAGTACCTGTGCGACTACGGCACCAGGACAGGGTCAGGGGAGCTTGGTTTTTTTTCTCCACGCCAGTGGGGCATGATCAGGGATGCATGCACTGTCCTGGCACCATTTGAGGAGGCCACGAGGATGGTGAGCAGTGACAGTGCATGCATCAGTGACACTGTACCTCTTGTCCACCTGTTGGAGCACACGCTGCGTGGAATAATGGACAGGGCACTTGAGGCAGAACAGAGGCAGGAAGAGGAGGACTTCCTTGCCTCTCAAGGCCCCCTTTACCCAGACAGTGTTCCTTCTGTCCCACCCATCGCACAGGAAGAGGACGAGGAGGAGGAGGAGGATTGTGTCAGCATGGAGGTGGAGGCTGGCACTCAGCATCATCAGCAGCAGTCTTTTAGGGATGATTTACAGTCCCAAGAAACCAGTGGACTTGTACGTGGCTGGGAGGAGGTGGCTGCGGATCATGTCGTCCTTAGTGACCCAGAGAACTCCGGAGCGAATGCCTCAGCAAACCTAGGCTGCATGGCCTCCCTGATCCTGCAAAGTCTGCGGAAGGATCCTCGTATTCTTCGGATCAAGGAGAGGGACCATTACTGGCTGGCCACTCTCCTTGATCCACGGTACAAGGGTAAGGTTGCGGACCTTATGTTACCGTCGCAGAGGGAGCAGAGGATGAGACAACTCCGGGAGGCCTTGCAGAAAGGTCTGTGCAACGCGTTCCCAGAGACTGGGAGGTTACAAACTCCTGGTCCTGGACAACGAGTTGCTGAGGCTTCGGCCAGTCAAAGAAGGAGCGGTGGGGAAGGTGGCCGTCTGACCGATGCGTTCAGACAATTCTTTAGTCCGCAGCCCCAAAGTATGATCGGTTCCAGCAACCATCGCCAGCGTCTGATAAACATGGTGCAGGAATATCTAGGGGCAAGGTCAGACTTGGACACCTTCCCCACCGAAAATCCTCTGGCTTACTGGGTCTTGAGGATGGATCACTGGCCAGAGCTTGCACAGTATGCAATTGAGCTACTGGCCTGTCCTGCATCCAGCGTTCTTTCGGAACGCACATTCAGTGCTGCTGGGGGATTTGTCACGGATCACAGGGTGCGCCTGTCCACCGACTCGGTTGATCGACTGACTTTCATCAAGATGAACCAGTCTTGGATCACCACCAGCTACCACACACCTGATGCTGATATAACAGACTAATTGATTTTAACATGTCACATCCCTTCAAGACTGATGCTGATGCTGAGTGCCTGTGCTGTTATGTTGACTGGCTATCCTCCTCCTCCGAGTCCTCAATGATACGATTGATGATGATAGCTTGGAAGATCATTTTTGTTTATGGGTGCCGCCACCAGTGGCTAAGGCCCAATTTTTCAGCCCCTGTTTTACAGGGGCGTGTAATTACAATTTTTTTAGCAATAATTTGCCATAGGGCTCATTGCTGTGCTCCAAGTACAGTATCTGTGAGGGGTTGGAGTGTTGTGGCACCAGTGCCTAAGGCCCAATTTTTCAGCCCCTGTTTAACAGGGGCGTGTCATTACAATTTTTGAAGCAATACTTTGCAACCGGGCTCATTGCTGTGCTCCAAGTACAGTATCTGTGAGGGGTTGTAGTGTTGTGCCACCAGTGCCTAAGGCCCAATTTTTCAGCCCCTGTTCAACAGGGGCATGCAATTACAATTCTTGATCTAATAATTCACAGCAGGGCCCATTGCTGCACCCACCAAGAGTAACTCTGAGGGCTTACAGTGTTGTGGCAACGCCACCACCACCACCACCATGAAAGGCCCAATTTTTCAGCCCCTGTTCAAAAGGGGCATGTAATTACAATTCTTGATCTAATAATTCACAGCAGGGCCCATTGCTGCACCCACCAAGAGTAACTCTGAGGGCTTACAGTGTTGTGGCAACACCACCACCACCACCACCACCACGAAAGGCCCAATTTTTCAGCCCCTGTTCAACAGGGGCATGCAATTACAATTATTGATCTAATAATTCACAGCAGGGCCCATTGCTGTACCCACCAAGAGTAACTCTGAGGGCTTACAGTGTTGTGGCAACGCCACCACCACCACCACCACGAAAGGCCCAATTTTTCAGCCCCTGTTCAAAAGGGGCATGTAATTACAATTCTTGATCTAATAATTCACAGCAGGGCCCATTGCTGCACCCACCAAGAGTAACTCTGAGGGCTTACAGTGTTGTGGCAACACCACCACCACCACCACCACCACGAAAGGCCCAATTTTTCAGCCCCTGTTCAACAGGGGCATGCAATTACAATTCTTGATCTAATAATTCACAGCAGGGCCCATTGCTGCACCCACCAAGAGTAACTCTGAGGGCTTACAGTGTTGTGGCAACGCCACCACCACCACCACCACGAAAGGCCCAATTTTTCAGCCCCTGTTCAAAAGGGGCAGGTAATTACAATTCTTGATCTAATAATTCACAGCAGGGCCCATTGCTGCACCCACCAAGAGTAACTCTGAGGGCTTACAGTGTTGTGGCAACACCACCACCACCACCACCACCACGAAAGGCCCAATTTTTCAGCCCCTGTTCAACAGGGGCATGCAATTACAATTCTTGATCTAATAATTCACAGCAGGGCCCATTGCTGCACCCACCAAGAGTAACTCTGAGGGCTTACAGTGTTGTGGCACCAGCACCACCATCAAAGGCCCAATTTTTACTACCACTGTTCAACAATTATATGTAATTAAAATTCCTGATATAATAGTTGACAGCAGGGCGTTCCAGCACCAACCAAGAGTAACTGTGAGTGCTTACAGTGTTGTGCCAACACCAACAACTAAGGGGCCTATTTCTGCAGAGTATATACGGCAGGTCCCTACTTTCAAACATCCAACTTACAAACGACTCCTACTTGCAAACGCAAGAAGACAACAGGAAGTGAGAGGAAATCTACCACTAGGAAGGAAAATTCTCTCCTGTAAGAATAAATATGGGAGAAAGGTGTCTCCTCTGTACTGATGCTTTATCAGCAATCCTTGTTTCAAGAAAAACACCACATTTCAAAAACAGTTGTCATTGGGACGGAAAGTGAGGTGAAATGTTCTGAACAGGGGCACAGACAGCAAAACAAATGTTACAGGGGTGATAACCCTTACCTATGTTTTCCAAAAAGTTTAAAAATAGATTTTTGGGCTGGAGCTACACTTCAACAATGTACCTGTTCAAAATTACAAACAGATTCTACATAAGAACAAACCTACAGTCCCTGTCTTGTATGCACCGCCTGTATACGGCTGTTCAGAGTATATAGGGCCTTTTTTATTTTATGTGCGGGGTTCCCCTTAATCTCCATACAAGACCCAAAGGGGCTGGTAATGGGCTGGGGTAGGGGGGGGGGTCATGGGGTAGCTATGCCATTTTTCTTAAAGATTTTCATCCATATTACCGGGACCAGACATTACATTAAAGCCGCAAGCAGTTTTAAATGGCTTTTTTTCCTTTAGAAATGTAATTTTGTGCAGGGACAGTTCTAAACACGGGAAACACGTGGCACTTCACAGGCATACTTTAGACACCCCCCAGGTACGATATTTAAAGGAATATTTGACTTTTTTTTTCACTTTATGCATCATTAAAATGACTGCTCCCGAAAAACGACCGTTTTTAAAACTTCTTTTTGCATTGATACATGTCCCCTGGTGCACAACCCGGGTTCCCAAACCTTTTTTAGGACAATAACATGCATAATAGTTGTTATAATTAGCACTTTAGAATTCGAACGTTCGCATCCATTGTATTTAATAGGGTTCTAATGTTCGTACGAACTTTCGGTCCGTTCGCGGGTTCTGGTGCGAACCGAACCCGGGGGTGTTCGGCTCATCACTACTGGTGTACTATGGATCATCACTGGTGTACTATGGACCATCCCTGATGTACTATGGACCATCCCTGATGAACTGTGGATCATCACTGATGTACAGTGGATCATCACTGATGTACTATAGATCATCACTGATGTACTGTGGTCATCACTGATGTACTATAGATCATCACTGATGTACTATGGGCCATCACTGGTGTACTATGGGCCATCACTGGTGTACTATGGATCATCACTGATGTACTGAGGATCTTCACTGATGTACTGTGGATCATCACTGATTTACTGTGGATCATTACTGATGTACTGTGGATCATCACGAATGTACTGAGGATCATCACTGATGTACTATGGATCATCACTGATGTACTATGGATAATCACTGATGTACTATGGATCATCACTGATGTACTATAAGCCATCACTGATGTACTATGGATCATCAGTAGTGTACTATGGATCATCACTGATGTACTGTGGATCATCACTGATGTACTATAGATCATCACTGATGTACTATGGGCCATCACTGGTGTACTATGGATCATCACTGATGTACTATGGGTCATCACTGATGTACTATGGATCATCACTGATGTACTATGGATCATCACTGATGTACTATGAGCCATCTCTGATGTACTATGGATCATCACTGATGTACTATGGATCATCACTGATGTACTGTGGACCATCCCTGATGTACTGTGGATCATCACTGATGTACTGTGGATCATTACTGATGTACCCATGATCATCACTGATGTACTGAGGATCATCACTGATGTACTGTGGATCATCACTGATGTACTATGGGCCATCACGGGTGTACTATGGATCATCACTGGTGTACTATGGATCATCACTGATGTACTATGGACCATCCCTGATGTACTGTGGACCATCACTGAAGTACTGTGGACCATCACTGATGTACTGTGGATCATCACTGATGTTCTATGGACCATCACTGATGTACTGTGGATCATCACTGATGTACTATAGATCATCACTGATGTACAGTCTATCATCACTGATGTACTGTGGATCATCACTGATGTACTGTGGATCATCACTGATGTACTATAGATCATCACTGATGTACTATGGACCATCACTGGTGTACTATGGATCATCACTTGTGTACTGTGGATCATAACTGATGTACTGTGGATCATCACTGATGGACTATGGACCATCACTGGTGTACTATGGGCCATCACTGGTGTACTATGGATCATCACTGGTGTACTATGGATCATCACTGGTGTACTATGGATCATCACTGGTGTACTATGGATAATCACTGATGTACTATAGATCATCACTGATGTACTATGGGCCATCACTGGTGTACTATGGATCATCACTGATGTACTGAGGATCATCACTGATGTACTGTGGATCATCACTGATTTACTGTGGATCATTACTGATGTACTGTGGATCATCACTAATGTACTGAGGATCATCACTGATGTACTATGGATCATCACTGATGTACTATGGATCATCACTGATGTACTATGGATCATCACTGATGTACTATGGATCATCACTGATGTACTATGAGCCATCACTGATGTACTATGGATCATCACTGGTGTACTATGGATCATCACTGATGTACTATGGATCATCACTGGTGTACTATGGATCATCACTGGTGTACTATGGATCATCACTGGTGTACTATGGATCATCACTGGTGTACTATGGATAATCACTGATGTACTATAGATCATCACTGATCTACTATGGGCCATCACTGGTGTACTATGGATCATCACTGGTGTACTATGGACCATCCCTGATGTACTATGGACCATCCCTGATGTACTGTGGATCATCACTGATGTACTGTGGATCATCACTGATGTACTGTGGATCATCACTGATGTACTATGGGCCATCACGGGTGTACTATGGATCATCACTGGTGTACTATGGATCATCACTGATGTACTATGGATCATCACTGGTGTACTATGGATCATCACTGGTGTACTATGGATCATCACTGGTGTACTATGGATCATCACTGGTGTACTGTGGATAATCACTGATGTACTATAGATCATCACTGATGTACTATGGGCCATCACTGGTGTACTATGGATCATCACTGGTGTACTATGGACCATCCCTGATGTACCGTGGATCATCACTGATGTACTGAGGATCATCACTGATGTACTGTGGATCATCACTGATGTACTATGGGCCATCACGGGTGTACTATGGATCATCACTGGTGTACTATGGATCATCACTGATGTACAGTCTATCATCACTGATGTACTGTGGATCATCACTGATGTACTATAGATCATCACTGATGTACTATGGACCATCACTGGTGTACTATGGATCAT
Source organism: Rana muscosa (assembly GCA_029206835.1). Classification (NCBI taxonomy): domain Eukaryota; kingdom Metazoa; phylum Chordata; class Amphibia; order Anura; family Ranidae; genus Rana; species Rana muscosa. The sequence continues at coordinate 336,293,719 of CM055117.1, forward strand.
CACTTGTGTACTGTGAATCATCACTGATGTACTGTGGGTCATCACTGATGATCTATGGACCATCACTGGTGTATTACGGGCCATCACTGGTGTGCCATGGATCATAACTGGTGTACTATGGATCATCACTGATGTACTCTGGACCATCCGTGATGTACCATGGACCATCCCTGATGTACTGTGGATCATCACTGATGTACTGTGGATCATCACTGATGTACTATAGATCATCACTGATGTACTATGGATCATCACTGGTGTACTATGGATCATCACTGGTGTACTATGGATAATCACTGATGTACTATAGATCATCACTGATGTACTATGGGCCATCACTGGTGTACTATGGATCATCACCGGTGTACTATGGACCATCCCTGATGTACCGTGGATCATCACTGATGTACTGAGGATCATCACTGATGTACTGTGGATCATCACTGATGTACTATGGGCCATCACGGGTGTACTAATGATCATCACTGATGTACTGAGGATCATCACTGATGTACTGTGGATCATCACTGATGTACTGTGGCTATAGATCATCACTGATGTACTATGGGCCATCACTGGTGTACTATGGATCATCACTGGTGTACTATGGACCATCCCTGATGTACTATGGACCATCCCTGATGTACTGTGGATCATCACTGGTGTACTGTGGATCATCACTGATGTACTATAGATCATCACTGATGTACTATGGTCATCACTGATGTACTATAGGTCATCACTGATGTACTATGGGCCATCACTGGTGTACTATGGGCCATCACTGGTATACTATGGATCATCACGGATGTACTGAGGATCATCACTGATGTACTGTGGATCATCACTGATGTACTGTGGATCATCACTGATGTACTGTGGATCATTACTGATGTACTGTGGATCATCACTAATGTACTGAGGATCATCACTGATGTACTATGGATCATCACTGATGTACTATGGATCATCACTGATGTACTATGGATCATCACTGATGTACTATGAGCCATCACTGATGTACTATGGACCATCCCTGATGTACTATGGACCATCCCTGATGTACTGTGGACATCACTGATGTACTGTGGACCATCACTGATGTACTGTGAGGTATCACTGATGTTCTATGGACTATCACTGATGTACTGTGGATCATCACTGATGTACTATAGATCATCACTGATGTACAGTCTATCATCACTGATGTACTGTGGATCATCACTGATGTACTATAGATCATCACTGATGTACTATGGACCATCACTGGTGTACTATGGATCATCACTTGTGTACTGTGGATCATCACTGATGTACTGTGGATCATCACTGATGGACTATGGACCATCACTTTTGTACTATGGGCCATCACTGGTGTGCTATGGATCATCACTGGTGTACTATGGATCATCACTGATGTACTCTGGACCATCCCTGATGTACCATGGACCATCCCTGATGTACTGTGGATCATCACTGATGTACTATAGATCATCACTGATGTACTATGGGCCATCACTGGTGTACTATGGGCCATCACTGGTGTACTATGGATCATCACTGGTGTACTATGAATCATCACTAGTGTACTATGGACCATCACTTATGTACTATGGACCATCCCTGATGTACTGTGGATCATCACTGGTGTACTGTGGATCATCACTGATGTACTGTGGATCATAACTGATGTACTGTGTATCATCACTGATGTACTGTGGATCATCACTGATGTACTGTGGATCATCACTGATGTACTGTGTATCATCACTGATGTACTGTGGATCATCACTGATGTACTGTGGATCATCACTGATGTACTGAGGATCATCACTGATGTACTGTGGATCATCACTGATGTACTATGGACCATCACTGGTGTACTATGGATCATCACTGGTGTACTATGGATCATCACTGGTGTACTATGGACCATCCCTGATGTACTATGGACCATTCCTGATGTACTGTGGATCATCACTGGTGTACTGTGGATCATCACTGATGTACTATAGATCATCACTGATGTACTGTGGTCATCACTGATGTACTATAGATCATCACTGATGTACTATGGGCCATCACTTGTTTACTATGGGCCATCACTGGTGTACTATGGACCATCACTGATGTACTGTGGACCACCCCCGATGTACTGTGGATCATCACTGATGTACTGAGGATCATCACTGGTGTACTATGGATCATCACTGGTGTACTATGGATCATCACTGATGTACTATGGATCATCACTGATGTACTATGGATCATCACTGATGTACTATGGATCATCACTGATGTACTATAGATCATCACTGATGTACTTTGGGTCATCACTGGTGTACTATGGATCATCACTGATGTACTGTGGACCATCCCTGATGTACTGTGGATCATCACTGATGTACTGTGGATCATCACTGATGTACTGTGGATCATCACTGATGTACTGAGGACCATCCCTGATGTACTGTGGACCATCACTGATGTACTGTGGACCATCACTGATGTACTGTGGATCATCACTGATGTTCTATGGACCATCACTGATGTACTGTGGATCATCACTGATGTACTATAGATCATCACTGATGTACTATGGGCCATCACTGGTGTACTATGGATCATCACTGGTGTACTATGGATCATCACTGATGTACTATGGACCATCCCTGATGTACTATGGACCATCCCTCATGTACTGTGGATCATCACTGATGTACTGAGGACCATCCCTGATGTACTGTGGACCATCACTGATGTACTGTGGACCATCACTGATGTACTGTGAATCATCACTGATGTTCTATGGACCATCACTGATGTACTGTGGATCATCACTGATGTACTATAGATCATCACTGATGTACTATGGGCCATCACTGGTGTACTATGGATCATCACTGATGTCCTATGGATCATCACTGATGTACTATGGATCATCACTGATGTACTATGAGCCATCACTGATGTACTATGGATCATCACTGGTGTACTATGGATCATCACTGATGTACTGTGGACCATCCCTGATGTACTGTGGATCATCACTGATGTACTGTGGATCATCACTGGTGTACTATGGATCATCACTGATGTACTGTGGATCATCACTGATGGACTATGGACCATCACTTTTGTACTATGGGCCATCACTGGTGTGCTATGGATCATCACTGGTGTACTATGGATCATCACTGATGTACTCTGGACCATCCCTGATGTACCATGGACCATCCCTGATGTACTGTGGATCATCACTGATGTACTATAGATCATCACTGATGTACTATGGGCCATCACTGGTGTACTATGGGCCATCACTGGTGTACTATGGATCATCACTGGTGTACTATGAATCATCACTAGTGTACTATGGACCATCACTTATGTACTATGGACCATCCCTGATGTACTGTGGATCATCACTGGTGTACTGTGGATCATCACTGATGTACTGTGGATCATCACTGATGTACTGTGTATCATCACTGATGTACTGTGGATCATCACTGATGTACTGTGGATCATCACTGATGTACTGTGTATCATCACTGATGTACTGTGGATCATCACTGATGTACTGTGGATCATCACTGATGTACTGAGGATCATCACTGATGTACTGTGGATCATCACTGATGTACTATGGACCATCACTGGTGTACTATGGATCATCACTGGTGTACTATGGATCATCACTGGTGTACTATGGACCATCCCTGATGTACTATGGACCATTCCTGATGTACTGTGGATCATCACTGGTGTACTGTGGATCATCACTGATGTACTATAGATCATCACTGATGTACTGTGGTCATCACTGATGTACTATAGATCATCACTGATGTACTATGGGCCATCACTTGTTTACTATGGGCCATCACTGGTGTACTATGGACCATCACTGATGTACTGTGGACCACCCCCGATGTACTGTGGATCATCACTGATGTACTGAGGATCATCACTGGTGTACTATGGATCATCACTGGTGTACTATGGATCATCACTGATGTACTATGGATCATCACTGATGTACTATGGATCATCACTGATGTACTATGGATCATCACTGATGTACTATAGATCATCACTGATGTACTTTGGGCCATCACTGGTGTACTATGGATCATCACTGATGTACTGTGGACCATCCCTGATGTACTGTGGATCATCACTGATGTACTGTGGATCATCACTGATGTACTGTGGATCATCACTGATGTACTGAGGACCATCCCTGATGTACTGTGGACCATCCCTGATGTACTGTGGACCATCACTGATGTACTGTGGATCATCACTGATGTTCTATGGACCATCACTGATGTACTGTGGATCATCACTGATGTACTATAGATCATCACTGATGTACTATGGGCCATCACTGGTGTACTATGGATCATCACTGGTGTACTATGGATCATCACTGATGTACTATGGACCATCCCTGATGTACTATGGACCATCCCTCATGTACTGTGGATCATCACTGATGTACTGAGGACCATCCCTGATGTACTGTGGACCATCACTGATGTACTGTGGACCATCACTGATGTACTGTGAATCATCACTGATGTTCTATGGACCATCACTGATGTACTGTGGATCATCACTGATGTACTATAGATCATCACTGATGTACTATGGGCCATCACTGGTGTACTATGGATCATCACTGATGTCCTATGGATCATCACTGATGTACTATGGATCATCACTGATGTACTATGAGCCATCACTGATGTACTATGGATCATCACTGGTGTACTATGGATCATCACTGCTGTACTGTGGACCATCCCTGATGTACTGTGGATCATCACTGATGTACTGTGGATCATCACTGGTGTACTATGGATCATCACTGATGTACTATGGATCATCACTGATGTACTATGGATCATCACTGATGTACTATGGATCATCACTGATGTACAATGGATCATCACTGGTGTACTATGGATCATCACTGATGTACTGTGGACCATCCCTGATGTACTGTGGATCATCACTGATGTACTGTGGATCATCACTGATGTACTGTGGATCATCACTGATGTACTGTGGATCATCACTGGTGTACTATGGATCATCACTGATGTACTATGGATCATCACTGATGTACTATGGATCATCACTGATGTACTATGGATCATCACTGGTGTACTATGGGCCATCACTGGTGTACTATGGATCATCACTGATGTACTGAGGATCATCACTGATGTACTGTGGATCATCACTGATTTACTGTGGATCATTACTGATGTACTGTGGATCATCACTAATGTACTGAGGATCATCACTGATGTACTATGGATCATCACTGATGTACTATGGATCATCACTGATGTACTATGGATCATCACTGATGTACTATGAGCCATCACTGATGTACTATGGAACATCACTGGTGTACTATGGATCATCACTGATGTACTATGGATCATCACTGGTGTACTATGGATCATCACTGGTGTACTATGGATCATCACTGGTGTACTATGGATCATCACTGGTTTACTATGGATAATCACTGATGTACTATAGATCATCACTGATGTACTATGGGCCATCACTGGTGTACTATGGATCATCACTGGTGTACTATGGACCATCCCTGATGTACTATGGACCATCCCTGATGAACTGTGGATCATCACTGATGTACAGTGGATCATCACTGATGTACTATAGATCATCACTGATGTACTGTGGTCATCACTGATGTACTATAGATCATCACTGATGTACTATGGACCATCACTGGTGTACTATGGACCATCACTGATGTACTGTGGACCACCCCCGATGTACTGTGGATCATCACTGATGTACTGAGGATCATCACTGGTGTACTATGGATCATCACTGATGTACTATGGATCATCACTGATGTACTATGGATCATCACTGATGTACTATAGATCATCACTGATGTACTTTGGGCCATCACTGGTGTACTATGGATCATCACTGATGTACTGTGGACCATCCCTGATGTACTGTGGATCATCACTGATGTACTGTGGATCATCACTGATGTACTGTGGATCATCACTGATGTACTGAGGACCATCCCTGATGTACTGTGGACCATCACTGATGTACTGTGGACCATCACTGATGTACTGTGGATCATCACTGATGTTCTATGGACCATCACTGATGTACTATAGATCATCACTGATGTACTATGGGCCATCACTGGTGTACTATGGATCATCACTGGTGTACTATGGATCATCACTGATGTACTATGGACCATCCCTGATGTACTATGGACCATCCCTCATGTACTGTGGATCATCACTGATGTACTGAGGACCATCTCTGATGTACTGTGGACCATCACTGATGTACTGTGGACCATCACTGATGTACTGTGAATCATCACTGATGTTCTATGGACCATCACTGATGTACTGTGGATCATCACTGATGTACTATAGATCATCACTGATGTACTATGGGCCATCACTGGTGTACTATGGATCATCACTGATGTCCTATGGATCATCACTGATGTACTATGGATCATCACTGATGTACTATGAGCCATCACTGATGTACTATGGATCATCACTGGTGTACTATGGATCATCACTGATGTACTGTGGACCATCCCTGATGTACTGTGGATCATCACTGATGTACTGTTGATCATCACTGGTGTACTATGGATCATCACTGATGTACTATGGATCATCACTGATGTACTATGGATCATCACTGGTGTACTATGGATCATCACTGATGTACTATGGGCCATCACTGGTGTACTATGGGCCATTACTGGTGTACTATGGATAATCACTGGTGTACTATGAATCATCACTAGTGTACTATGGACCATCACTGATGTACTACGGACCATCACTGATGTACTGTGGACCATCCCTGATGTACTGTGGATCATCACTGATGTACTGTGGATCATCACTGATGTACTGTGGATCATCACTGATGTACTGAGGATCATCACTGATGTACTGTGGATCATCACTTATGTACTATAGATCATCACTGATGTACCATGGGCCATCATTGGTGTACTATGGGCAATCACTGGTGTACTATGGATCATCACTGATGTACTATGGATCATCACTGATGTACTATAGATCATCACTGATGTACTTTGGGCCATCACTGGTGTACTATGGATCATCACTGATGTACTGTGGATCATCACTGATGTTCTATGGACCATCACTGATGTACTGTGGATCATCACTGATGTACTGTGGATCATCACTGATGTACTATAGATCATCACTGATGTACTATGGACCATCACTGGTGTACTATGGATCATCACTGGTGTACTATAGATCATCACTTGTGTACTGTGGACCATCACTGATGTACTATGGACCATCACTGATGTACTGTGGACCACCCCCGATGTACTGTGGATCATCACTGATGTACTGAGGATCATCACTGGTGTACTATGGATCATCACTGGTGTACTATGGATCATCACTGATGTACTATGGATCATCACTGATGTACTATAGATCATCACTGATGTACTTTGGGCCATCACTGGTGTACTATGGATCATCACTGATGTACTGTGGACCATCCCTGATGTACTGTGGATCATCACTGATGTACTGTGGATCATCACTGATGTACTGTGGATCATCACTGATGTACTGAGGACCATGCCTGATGTACTGTGGACCATCACTGATGTACTGTGGACCATCACTGATGTACTGTGGATCATCACTGATGTTCTATGGACCATCACTGATGTACTATAGATCATCACTGATGTACTATGGGCCATCACTGGTGTACTATGGATCATCACTGGTGTACTATGGATCATCACTGATGTACTATGGACCATCCCTGATGTACTATGGACCATCCCTCATGTACTGTGGATCATCACTGATGTACTGAGGACCATCCCTGATGTACTGTGGACCATCACTGATGTACTGTGGACCATCACTGATGTACTGTGAATCATCACTCATGTTCTATGGACCATCACTGATGTACTGTGGATCATCACTGATGTACTATAGATCATCACTGATGTACTATGGGCCATCACTGGTGTACTATGGATAATCACTGATGTCCTATGGATCATCACTGATGTACTATGGATCATCACTGATGTACTATGAGCCATCACTGATGTACTATGGATCATCACTGGTGTACTATGGATCATCACTGATGTACTGTGGATCATCACTGATGTACTGTGGATCATCACTGGTGTACTATGGATCATCACTGATGTACTATGGATCATCACTGATGTACTATGGATCATCACTGATGTACTATGGATCATCACTGATGTACTATGGATCATCACTGGTGTACTATGGACCATCACTGATATACTGTGGACCATCCCTGATGTACTGTGGATCATCACTGATGTACTGTGGATCATCACTGATGTACTGAGTATCATCACTGATGTACTGTGGATCATCACTGATGTACTGTGGATCATCACTGATGTACTATGGGCCATCACAGGTGTACTATGGGCCATCACAGGTGTACTATGGACCATCACTGATGTACTGTGGATCATCACTGATGTACTATAGATCACCACTGATGTACTGTCTATCATCACTGATGTACTGTGGATCATCACTGATGTACTATAGATCATCACTGATGTACTATGGACCATCACTGGTGTACTATGGATCATCACTGGTGTACTGTGGATCATCACTGATGTACTGTGGATCATCACTGATGTACTATGGATTATCACTGGTGTACTATGGGCCATCACTGGTGTACTATGGATCATCACTGGTGTACTATGGATCATCACTGATTTACTCTGGACCATCCCTGATGTACCATGGACCATCCCTGATGTACCATGGACCATCCCTGATGTACTGTGGATCATCACTGATGTACTGTGGATCATCACTGATGTACTATAGATCATCACTGATGTACTATGGGCCATCACTGGTGTACTATGGACCATCACTGGTGTACTATGGACCATCACTGATGTACTATGGACCATCACTGATGTACTGTGGACCATCACTGATGTACTGTGGACCATCACTGATGTACTGTGGATCATCACTGATGTTCTATGGACCATCACTGATGTACTGTGGATCATCACTGATGTACTATAGATCATCACTGATGTACTGTCTATCATCACTGATGTACTGTGGATCATCACTGATGTACTGTGGATCATCACTGATAAACTATAGATCATCACTGATGTACTATGGACCATCACTGGTGTACTATGGATCATCACTGATGTACTATGGACCATCCCTGATGTACTATGGACCATCCCTGATGTACTGTGGATCATCACTTATGTACTATAGATCATCACTGATGTACCATGGGCCATCATTGGTGTACTATGGGCAATCACTGGTGTACTATGGATCATCACTGATGTACTATGGATCATCACTGATGTACTATAGATCATCACTGATGTACTTTGGGCCATCACTGGTGTACTATGGATCATCACTGATGTACTGTGGATCATCACTGATGTTCTATGGACCATCACTGATGTACTGTGGATCATCACTGATGTACTGTGGATCATCACTGATGTACTATAGATCATCACTGATGTACTATGGACCATCACTGGTGTACTATGGATCATCACTGGTGTACTATAGATCATCACTTGTGTACTGTGGACCATCACTGATGTACTATGGACCATCACTGATGTACTGTGGACCACCCCCGATGTACTGTGGATCATCACTGATGTACTGAGGATCATCACTGGTGTACTATGGATCATCACTGGTGTACTATGGATCATCACTGATGTACTATGGATCATCACTGATGTACTATGGATCATCACTGATGTACTATGGATCATCACTGATGTACTATAGATCATCACTGATGTACTTTGGGCCATCACTGGTGTACTATGGATCATCACTGATGTACTGTGGACCATCCCTGATGTACTGTGGATCATCACTGATGTACTGTGGATCATCACTGATGTACTGTGGATCATCACTGATGTACTGAGGACCATGCCTGATGTACTGTGGACCATCACTGATGTACTGTGGACCATCACTGATGTACTGTGGATCATCACTGATGTTCTATGGACCATCACTGATGTACTATAGATCATCACTGATGTACTATGGGCCATCACTGGTGTACTATGGATCATCACTGGTGTACTATGGATCATCACTGATGTACTATGGACCATCCCTGATGTACTATGGACCATCCCTCATGTACTGTGGATCATCACTGATGTACTGAGGACCATCCCTGATGTACTGTGGACCATCACTGATGTACTGTGGACCATCACTGATGTACTGTGAATCATCACTGATGTTCTATGGACCATCACTGATGTACTGTGGATCATCACTGATGTACTATAGATCATCACTGATGTACTATGGGCCATCACTGGTGTACTATGGATAATCACTGATGTCCTATGGATCATCACTGATGTACTATGGATCATCACTGATGTACTATGAGCCATCACTGATGTACTATGGATCATCACTGGTGTACTATGGATCATCACTGATGTACTGTGGATCATCACTGATGTACTGTGGATCATCACTGATGTACTGTGGATCATCACTGGTGTACTATGGATCATCACTGATGTACTATGGATCATCACTGATGTACTATGGATCATCACTGATGTACTATGGATCATTACTGATGTACTATGGATCATCACTGGTGTACTATGGACCATCACTGATATACTGTGGACCATCCCTGATGTACTGTGGATCATCACTGATGTACTGTGGATCATCACTGATGTACTGAGTATCATCACTGATGTACTGTGGATCATCACTGATGTACTGTGGATCATCACTGATGTACTATAGATCATCACTGATGTACTATGGGCCATCACTGGTGTACTATGGACCATCACTGGTGTACTATGGACCATCACTAATGTACTATGGACCATCACTGATGTACTGTGGACCATCACTGATGTACTGTGGACCATCACTGATGTACTGTGGATCATCACTGATGTTCTATGGACCATCACTGATGTACTGTGGATCATCACTGATGTACTATAGATCATCACTGATGTACTGTCTATCATCACTGATGTACTGTGGATCATCACTGATGTACTGTGGATCATCACTGATAAACTATAGATCATCACTGATGTACTATGGACCATCACTGGTGTACTATGGATCATCACTGATGTACTATGGACCATCCCTGATGTACTATGGACCATCCCTGATGTACTGTGGATCATCACTTATGTACTATAGATCATCACTGATGTACCATGGGCCATCATTGGTGTACTATGGGCAATCACTGGTGTACTATGGATCATCACTGATGTTCTATGGACCATCACTGATGTACTGTGGATCATCACTGATGTACTATAGATCATCACTGATGTACTGTGGATCATCACTGATGTACTATAGATCATCACTGATGTACTATGGATCATCACTGGTGTACTATGGATCATCACTGGTGTACGATGGACCATCACTGATGTACTATGGACCATCACTGATGTACTGTGGACCATCCCCGATGTACTGTGGATCATCACTGATGTACTTTGGATCATCACTGATGTACTGAGGATCATCACTGGTGTACTATGGATCATCACTGGTGTACTATGGATCATCACTGATGTACTATGGATCATCACTGATGTACTATAGATCATCACTGATGTACTTTGGGCCATCACTGGTGTACTATGGATCATCACTGATGTACTGTGGACCATCCCTGGTGTACTGTGGATCATCACTGATGTACTGTGGATCATCACTGATGTACTGAGGACCATCCCTGATGTACTGTGGACCATCACTGATGTACTGTGGATCATCACTGATGTACTATAGATCATCACTGATGTACTATGGACCATCACTGGTGTACTATGGATCATCACTGATGTACTGTGGATCATCACTGATGTACTGTGGATCATCACTGATGTACTGTGGATCATCACTGATGTACTATAGATCATCACTGATGTACTATGGGCCATCACTGGTGTACTATGGATCATCACTGGTGTACTATGGATACTCACTGATGTACTATGGACCATCACTGATGTACTGTGGACCATCCCTGATGTACTGTGGATCATCACTGATGTACTGTGGATCATCACTGATGTACTGTGGATCATCACTGATGTACTGAGGATCATCACTGATGTACTGTGGATCATCACTAATGTACTATAGATCATCACTGATGTACCATGGGCCATCACTGGTGTACTATGGACCATCACTGGTGTACTATGGATCATCACTGGTGTACTATGGATCATCACTGGTGTACTATGGACCATCCCTGATGTACTGTGGATCATCACTGCTGTACTGTGGATCATCACTGATGTACTATAGATCATCACTGATGTACTATGGGCCATCACTGGTGTACTATGGATCATCACTGATGTACTATGGACCATCCCTGATGTACTATGGACCATCCCTGATGTACTGTGGATCATCACTGATGTACTGTGGATCATCACTGATGTACTATAGATCATCACTGATGTACTGTGGATCATCACTGATGTACTGAGGACCATCCCTGATGTACTGTGGACCATCACTGATGTACTGTGGACCATCACTGATGTACTGTGGATCATCACTGATGTTCTATGGACCATCACTGATGTACTGTGGATCATCACTGATGTACTGTGGATCATCACTGATGTACTATAGTTCATCACTGATGTACTATGGACCATCACTGGTGTACTATGGATCATCACTGGTGTACTATGGATCATCACTGGTGTACTATGGACCATCACTGATGTACTGTGGACCATCCCCGATGTACTGTGGATCATCACTGATGTACTGTGGATCATCACTGATGTACTGTGGATCATCACTGATGTACTGTGGATCATCACTAATGTACTATAGATCATCAATGATGTACTATGGATCATCACTGGTGTACTATGGACCATCCCTGATGTACTGTGGATCATCACTGATGTACTGTGGATCATCACTGATGTACTATAGATCATCACTGATGTACTATGGGCCATCACTGGTGTACTATGGATCATCACTGATGTACTATGGACCATCCCTGATGTACTATAGACCATCCCTGATGTACTGTGGATCATCACTGATGTACTATAGATCATCACTGATGTACTGTGGATCATCACTGATGTACTATAGCTCATCACTGATGTACTATGGGCCATCACTGGTGTACTATGGATCATCACTAATGTACTATGGATCATCACTGATGTACTATAGATCATCACTGGTGTACTATGGACCATCCCCGATGTACTGTGGGTCATCACTAATGTACTATGGATCATCACTGGTGTACTATGGACCATCCCTGATGTACTGTGGATCATCACTGATGTACTGTGGATCATCACTGATGTACTATAGATCATCACTGATGTACTATGGGCCATCACTGGTGTACTATGGATCATCACTGATGTACTATGGACCATCCCTAATGTACTATGGACCATCCCTGATGTACTGTGGATCATCACTGATGTACTGTGGATCATCACTGATGTACTATAGATCATCACTGATGTACTGTGGATCATCACTGATGTACTATAGCTCATCACTGATGTACTATGGGCCATCACTGGTGTACTATGGATCATCACTGATGTACTATGGATCATCACTGATGTACTATAGATCATCACTGATGTACTTTGGGCCATCGCTGGTGTACTATGGATCATCACTGATGTACTGTGGACCATCCCTGATGTACTGTGGATCATCACTGATGTACTGTGGATCATCACTGATGTACTGAGGACCATCCCTGATGTACTGTGGACCATCACTGATGTACTGTGGACCATCACTGATGTACTGTGGATCATCACTGATGTTCTATGGACCATCACTGATGTACTGTGGATCATCACTGATGTACTATAGATCATCACCGATGTACTGTGGATCATCACTGATGTACTATAGATCATCACTGATGTACTATGGACCATCACTGGTGTACTATGGATCACCACTGGTGTACTATGGATCATCACTGGTGTACTATGGACCATCACTGATGTACTATGGACCATCACTGATGTACTGTGGACCATCCCCGATGTACTGTGGATCATCACTGATGTACTGTGGATCATCACTGATGTACTGTGGATCATCACTGATGTACTGTGGATCATCACTGATGTACTATAGATCATCACTGATGTACTATGGACCATCACTGGTGTACTATGGATCATCACTGATGTACTTTGGATCATCACTGATGTACTGAGGATCATCACTGGTGTACTATGGATCATCACTGGTGTACTATGGATCATCACTGATGTACTATGGATCATCACTGATGTACTATAGATCATCACTGATGTACTTTGGGCCATCACTGGTGTACTATGGATCATCACTGATGTACTGTGGACCATCCCTGGTGTACTGTGGATCATCACTGATGTACTGTGGATCATCACTGATGTACTGAGGACCATCCCTGATGTACTGTGGACCATCACTGATGTACTGTGGATCATCACTGATGTACTATAGATCATCACTGATGTACTATGGACCATCACTGGTGTACTATGGATCATCACTGATGTACTGTGGATCATCACTGATGTACTGTGGATCATCACTGATGTACTGTGGATCATCACTGATGTACTATAGATCATCACTGATGTACTATGGGCCATCACTGGTGTACTATGGATCATCACTGGTGTACTATGGATACTCACTGATGTACTATGGACCATCACTGATGTACTGTGGACCATCCCTGATGTACTGTGGATCATCACTGATGTACTGTGGATCATCACTGATGTACTGTGGATCATCACTGATGTACTGAGGATCATCACTGATGTACTGTGGATCATCACTAATGTACTATAGATCATCACTGATGTACCATGGGCCATCACTGGTGTACTATGGACCATCACTGGTGTACTATGGATCATCACTGGTGTACTATGGATCATCACTGGTGTACTATGGACCATCCCTGATGTACTGTGGATCATCACTGCTGTACTGTGGATCATCACTGATGTACTATAGATCATCACTATGTACTATGGGCCATCACTGGTGTACTATGGATCATCACTGATGTACTATGGACCATCCCTGATGTACTATGGACCATCCCTGATGTACTGTGGATCATCACTGATGTACTGTGGATCATCACTGATGTACTATAGATCATCACTGATGTACTGTGGATCATCACTGATGTACTGAGGACCATCCCTGATGTACTGTGGACCATCACTAATGTACTGTGGACCATCACTGATGTACTGTGGATCATCACTGATGTTCTATGGACCATCACTGATGTACTGTGGATCATCACTGATGTACTGTGGATCATCACTGATGTACTATAGTTCATCACTGATGTACTATGGACCATCACTGGTGTACTATGGATCATCACTGGTGTACTATGGATCATCACTGGTGTACTATGGACCATCACTGATGTACTGTGGACCATCCCCGATGTACTGTGGATCATCACTGATGTACTGTGGATCATCACTGATGTACTGTGGATCATCACTGATGTACTGTGGATCATCACTAATGTACTATAGATCATCAATGATGTACTATGGATCATCACTGGTGTACTATGGACCATCCCTGATGTACTGTGGATCATCACTGATGTACTGTGGATCATCACTGATGTACTATAGATCATCACTGATGTACTATGGGCCATCACTGGTGTACTATGGATCATCACTGATGTACTATGGACCATCCCTGATGTACTATAGACCATCCCTGATGTACTGTGGATCATCACTGATGTACTATAGATCATCACTGATGTACTGTGGATCATCACTGATGTACTATAGCTCATCACTGATGTACTATGGGCCATCACTGGTGTACTATGGATCATCACTAATGTACTATGGATCATCACTGATGTACTATAGATCATCACTGGTGTACTATGGACCATCCCCGATGTACTGTGGGTCATCACTAATGTACTATGGATCATCACTGGTGTACTATGGACCATTCCTGATGTACTGTGGATCATCACTGATGTACTGTGGATCATCACTGATGTACTATAGATCATCACTGATGTACTATGGGCCATCACTGGTGTACTATGGATCATCACTGATGTACTATGGACCATCCCTAATGTACTATGGACCATCCCTGATGTACTGTGGATCATCACTGATGTACTGTGGATCATCACTGATGTACTATAGATCATCACTGATGTACTGTGGATCATCACTGATGTACTATAGCTCATCACTGATGTACTATGGGCCATCACTGGTGTACTATGGATCATCACTGATGTACTATGGATCATCACTGATGTACTATAGATCATCACTGATGTACTTTGGACCATCGCTGGTGTACTATGGATCATCACTGATGTACTGTGGACCATCCCTGATGTACTGTGGATCATCACTGATGTACTGTGGATCATCACTGATGTACTGAGGACCATCCCTGATGTACTGTGGACCATCACTGATGTACTGTGGACCATCACTGATGTACTGTGGATCATCACTGATGTTCTATGGACCATCACTGATGTACTGTGGATCATCACTGATGTACTATAGATCATCACCGATGTACTGTGGATCATCACTGATGTACTATAGATCATCACTGATGTACTATGGACCATCACTGGTGTACTATGGATCACCACTGGTGTACTATGGATCATCACTGGTGTACTATGGACCATCACTGATGTACTATGGACCATCACTGATGTACTGTGGACCATCCCCGATGTACTGTGGATCATCACTGATGTACTGTGGATCATCACTGATGTACTGTGGATCATCACTGATGTACTGTGGATCATCACTGATGTACTATAGATCATCACTGATGTACTATGGACCATCACTGGTGTACTATGGACCATCACTGGTGTACTATGGATCATCACTGGTGTACTATGGATCATCACTGGTGTACTATGGACCATCCCTGATGTACTGTGGATCATCACTGATGTACTGTGGATCATCACTGATGTACTATAGATCATCACTGATGTACTATGGGCCATCACTGGTGTACTATGGATCATCACTGATGTACTATGGACCATCCCTGATGTACTATGGACCATCCCTGATGTACTGTGGATCATCACTGATGTACTGTGGATCATCACTGATGTACTATAGATCATCACTGATGTACTGTGGATCATCACTGATGTACTATAGCTCATCACTGATGTACTATGGGCCATCACTGGTGTACTATGGATCATCACTGATGTACTATGGATCATCACTGATGTACTATAGATCATCACTGATGTACTTTGGATCATCACTGGTGTACTATGGATCATCACTGGTGTACTATGGACCATCACTGATGTACTATGGACCATCACTGATGTACTGTGGACCATCCCCGATGTACTGTGGATCATCACTGATATACTTTGGATCATCACTGATGTTCTATGGACCATCACTGATGTACTGGGGATCATCACTGATGTACTATAGATCATCACTGATGTACTATGGACCATCACTGGTGTACTATGGATCATCACTGATGTACTGTGGATCATCACTGATGTACTGTGGATCATCACTGATGTACTGTGGATCATCACTGATGTACTATAGATCATCACTGATGTACTATGGGCCATCACTAGTGTACTATGGATCATCACTGGTGTACTATGGATACTCACTGATGTACTATGGACCATCACTGATGTACTGTGGACCATCCCTGATGTACTGTGGATCATCACTGATGTACTGTGGATCATCACTGATGTACTGTGGATCATCACTGATGTACTGAGGATCATCACTGATGTACTGTGGATCATCACTAATGTACTATAGATCATCACTGATGTACCATGGGCCATCACTGGTGTACTATGGACCATCACTGGTGTACTATGGATCATCACTGGTGTACTATGGACCATCCCTGATGTACTGTGGATCATCACTGCTGTACTGTGGATCATCACTGATGTACTATAGATCATCACTGATGTACTATGGGCCATCACTGGTGTACTATGGATCATCACTGATGTACTATGGATCATCACTGATGTACTATAGATCATCACTGATGTACTTTGGATCATCACTGGTGTACTATGGATCATCACTGGTGTACTATGGACCATCACTGATGTACTATGGACCATCACTGATGTACTGTGGACCATCCCCGATGTACTGTGGATCATCACTGATATACTTTGGATCATCACTGATGTTCTATGGACCATCACTGATGTACTGGGGATCATCACTGATGTACTATAGATCATCACTGATGTACTATGGACCATCACTGGTGTACTATGGATCATCACTGATGTACTGTGGATCATCACTGATGTACTGTGGATCATCACTGTTGTACTGTGGATCATCACTGATGTACTATAGCTCATCACTGATGTACTATGGGCCATCACTGGTGTACTATGGATCATCACTGATGTACTATGGATCATCACTGATGTACTATAGATCATCACTGATGTACTTTGGATCATCACTGGTGTACTATGGATCATCACTGGTGTACTATGGACCATCACTGATGTACTATGGACCATCACTGATGTACTGTGGACCATCCCCGATGTACTGTGGATCATCACTGATATACTTTGGATCATCACTGATGTTCTATGGACCATCACTGATGTACTGGGGATCATCACTGATGTACTATAGATCATCACTGATGTACTATGGACCATCACTGGTGTACTATGGATCATCACTGATGTACTGTGGATCATCACTGATGTACTGTGGATCATCACTGATGTACTGTGGATCATCACTGATGTACTATAGATCATCACTGATGTACTATGGGCCATCACTAGTGTACTATGGATCATCACTGGTGTACTATGGATACTCACTAATGTACTATGGACCATCACTGATGTACTGTGGACCATCCCTGATGTACTGTGGATCATCACTGATGTACTGTGGATCATCACTGATGTACTGTGGATCATCACTGATGTACTGAGGATCATCACTGATGTACTGTGGATCATCACTAATGTACTATAGATCATCACTGATGTACCATGGGCCATCACTGGTGTACTATGGACCATCACTGGTGTACTATGGATCATCACTGGTGTACTATGGACCATCCCTGATGTACTGTGGATCATCACTGCTGTACTGTGGATCATCACTGATGTACTATAGATCATCACTGATGTACTATGGGCCATCACTGGTGTACTATGGATCATCACTGATGTACTATGGACCATCCCTGATGTACTATGGACCATCCCTGATGTACTGTGGATCATCACTGATGTACTGTGGATCATCACTGATGTACTATAGATCATCACTGATGTACTGTGGATCATCACTGATGTACTGAGGACCATCCCTGATGTACTGTGGACCATCACTGATGTACTGTGGACCATCACTGATGTACTGTGGATCATCACTGATGTTCTATGGACCATCACTGATGTACTGTGGATCATCACTGATGTACTGTGGATCATCACTGATGTACTATAGTTCATCACTGATGTACTATGGACCATCACTGGTGTACTATGGATCATCACTGGTGTACTATGGACCATCACTGATGTACTGTGGACCATCCCCGATGTACTGTGGATCATCACTGATGTACTGTGGATCATCACTGATGTACTGTGGATCATCACTGATGTACTGTGGATCATCACTAATGTACTATAGATCATCAATGATGTACTATGGATCATCACTGGTGTACTATGGACCATCCCTGATGTACTGTGGATCATCACTGATGTACTGTGGATCATCACTGATGTACTATAGATCATCACTGATGTACTATGGGCCATCACTGGTGTACTATGGATCATCACTGATGTACTATGGACCATCCCTGATGTACTATAGACCATCCCTGATGTACTGTGGATCATCACTGATGTACTATAGATCATCACTGATGTACTGTGGATCATCACTGATGTACTATAGCTCATCACTGATGTACTATGGGCCATCACTGGTGTACTATGGATCATCACTAATGTACTATGGATCATCACTGATGTACTATAGATCATCACTGGTGTACTATGGACCATCCCCGATGTACTGTGGGTCATCACTAATGTACTATGGATCATCACTGGTGTACTATGGACCATCCCTGATGTACTGTGGATCATCACTGATGTACTGTGGATCATCACTGATGTACTATAGATCATCACTGATGTACTATGGGCCATCACTGGTGTACTATGGATCATCACTGATGTACTATGGACCATCCCTAATGTACTATGGACCATCCCTGATGTACTGTGGATCATCACTGATGTACTGTGGATCATCACTGATGTACTATAGATCATCACTGATGTACTGTGGATCATCACTGATGTACTATAGCTCATCACTGATGTACTATGGGCCATCACTGGTGTACTATGGATCATCACTGATGTACTATGGATCATCACTGATGTACTATAGATCATCACTGATGTACTTTGGGCCATCGCTGGTGTACTATGGATCATCACTGATGTACTGTGGACCATCCCTGATGTACTGTGGATCATCACTGATGTACTGTGGATCATCACTGATGTACTGAGGACCATCCCTGATGTACTGTGGACCATCACTGATGTACTGTGGACCATCACTGATGTACTGTGGATCATCACTGATGTTCTATGGACCATCACTGATGTACTGTGGATCATCACTGATGTACTATAGATCATCACCGATGTACTGTGGATCATCACTGATGTACTATAGATCATCACTGATGTACTATGGACCATCACTGGTGTACTATGGATCACCACTGGTGTACTATGGATCATCACTGGTGTACTATGGACCATCACTGATGTACTATGGACCATCACTGATGTACTGTGGACCATCCCCGATGTACTGTGGATCATCACTGATGTACTGTGGATCATCACTGATGTACTGTGGATCATCACTGATGTACTGTGGATCATCACTGATGTACTATAGATCATCACTGATGTACTATGGACCATCACTGGTGTACTATGGACCATCATTGGTGTACTATGGATCATCACTGGTGTACTATGGATCATCACTGGTGTACTATGGACCATCCCTGATGTACTGTGGATCATCACTGATGTACTGTGGATCATCACTGATGTACTATAGATCATCACTGATGTACTATGGGCCATCACTGGTGTACTATGGATCATCACTGATGTACTATGGACCATCCCTGATGTACTATGGACCATCCCTGATGTACTGTGGATCATCACTGATGTACTGTGGATCATCACTGATGTACTATAGATCATCACTGATGTACTGTGGATCATCACTGATGTACTATAGCTCATCACTGATGTACTATGGGCCATCACTGGTGTACTATGGATCATCACTGATGTACTATGGATCATCACTGATGTACTATAGATCATCACTGATGTACTTTGGATCATCACTGGTGTACTATGGATCATCACTGGTGTACTATGGACCATCACTGATGTACTATGGACCATCACTGATGTACTCTGGACCATCCCCGATGTACTGTGGATCATCACTGATATACTTTGGATCATCACTGATGTTCTATGGACCATCACTGATGTACTGGGGATCATCACTGATGTACTATAGATCATCACTGATGTACTGTGGATCATCACTGATGTACTATAGATCATCACTGATGTACTATGGATCATCACTGGTGTACTATGGATCATCACTGGTGTACTATGGACCATCACTGATGTACTATGGACCATCACTGATGTACTGTGGACCATCCCCGATGTACTGTGGATCATCACTGATGTACTTTGGATCATCACTGATGTACTGAGGATCATCACTGGTGTACTATGGATCATCACTGATGTACTATGGATCATCACTGATGTACTATAGATCATCACTGATGTACTTTGGGCCATCACTGGTGTACTATGGATCATCACTGATGTACTGTGGACCATCACTGGTGTACTATGGATCATCACTGGTGTACTATGGATCATTACTGATGTACTGTGGACCATCACTGATGTACTGTGGACCATCCCTGATGTACTGTGGATCATCACTGATGTACTGTGGATCATCACTGATGTACTGTGGATCATCACTGATGTACTGAGGATCATCGCTGATGTACTGTGGATCATCACTAATGTACTATAGATCATCACTGATGTACCATGGGCCATCACTGGTGTACTATGGACCATCACTGGTGTACTATGGATCATCACTGGTGTACTATGGACCATCCCTGATGTACTGTGGATCATCACTGATGTACTGTGGATCATCACTGATGTACTATAGATCATCACTGATGTACTATGGACCATCACTGGTGTACTATGGATCATCACTGGTGTACTATGGATCATCACTGGTGTACTATGGACCATCCCTGATGTACTGTGGATCATCACTGATGTACTGTGGATCATCACTGATGTACTATAGATCATCACTGATGTACTATGGACCATCACTGGTGTACTATGGATCATCACTGGTGTACTATGGATCATCACTGGTGTACTATGGACCATCCCTGATGTACTGTGGATCATCACTGATGTACTGTGGATCATCACTGATGTACTGAGGACCATCCCTGATGTACTGTGGACCATCACTGATGTACTGTGGACCATCACTGATGTACTGTGGATCATCACTGATGTTCTATGGACCATCACTGATGTACTGTGGATCATCACTGATGTACTATAGATCATCACTGATGTACTGTGGATCATCACTGATGTACTATATATCATCACTGATGTACTATGGACCATCACTGGTGTACTATGGATCATCACTGGTGTACTATGGATCATCACTGGTGTACTATGGACCATCACTGATGTACTATGGGCCATCACTGGTGTACTATGGATCATCACTGATGTACTATGGACCATCCCTGATGTACTATAGACCATCCCTGATGTACTGTGGATCATCACTGATGTACTATAGATCATCACTGATGTACTGTGGATCATCACTGATGTACTATAGCTCATCACTGATGTACTATGGGCCATCACTGGTGTACTATGGATCATCACTAATGTACTATGGATCATCACTGATGTACTATAGATCATCACTGGTGTACTATGGACCATCCCCGATGTACTGTGGGTCATCACTAATGTACTATGGATCATCACTGGTGTACTATGGACCATCCCTGATGTACTGTGGATCATCACTGATGTACTGTGGATCATCACTGATGTACTATAGATCATCACTGATGTACTATGGGCCATCACTGGTGTACTATGGATCATCACTGATGTACTATGGACCATCCCTAATGTACTATGGACCATCCCTGATGTACTGTGGATCATCACTGATGTACTGTGGATCATCACTGATGTACTATAGATCATCACTGATGTACTGTGGATCATCACTGATGTACTATAGCTCATCACTGATGTACTATGGGCCATCACTGGTGTACTATGGATCATCACTGATGTACTATGGATCATCACTGATGTACTATATATCATCACTGATGTACTTTGGGCCATCGCTGGTGTACTATGGATCATCACTGATGTACTGTGGACCATCCCTGATGTACTGTGGATCATCACTGATGTACTGTGGATCATCACTGATGTACTGAGGACCATCCCTGATGTACTGTGGACCATCACTGATGTACTGTGGACCATCACTGATGTACTGTGGATCATCACTGATGTTCTATGGACCATCACTGATGTACTGTGGATCATCACTGATGTACTATAGATCATCACCGATGTACTGTGGATCATCACTGATGTACTATAGATCATCACTGATGTACTATGGACCATCACTGGTGTACTATGGATCACCACTGGTGTACTATGGATCATCACTGGTGTACTATGGACCATCACTGATGTACTATGGACCATCACTGATGTACTGTGGACCATCCCCGATGTACTGTGGATCATCACTGATGTACTGTGGATCATCACTGATGTACTGTGGATCATCACTGATGTACTGTGGATCATCACTGATGTACTATAGATCATCACTGATGTACTATGGACCATCACTGGTGTACTATGGACCATCACTGGTGTACTATGGATCATCACTGGTGTACTATGGATCATCACTGGTGTACTATGGACCATCCCTGATGTACTGTGGATCATCACTGATGTACTGTGGATCATCACTGATGTACTATAGATCATCACTGATGTACTATGGGCCATCACTGGTGTACTATGGATCATCACTGATGTACTATGGACCATCCCTGATGTACTATGGACCATCCCTGATGTACTGTGGATCATCACTGATGTACTGTGGATCATCACTGATGTACTATAGATCATCACTGATGTACTGTGGATCATCACTGATGTACTATAGCTCATCACTGATGTACTATGGGCCATCACTGGTGTACTATGGATCATCACTGATGTACTATGGATCATCACTGATGTACTATAGATCATCACTGATGTACTTTGGATCATCACTGGTGTACTATGGATCATCACTGGTGTACTATGGACCATCACTGATGTACTATGGACCATCACTGATGTACTGTGGACCATCCCCGATGTACTGTGGATCATCACTGATGTACTTTGGATCATCACTGATGTTCTATGGACCATCACTGATGTACTGGGGATCATCACTGATGTACTATAGACCATCACTGATGTACTGTGGATCATCACTGATGTACTATAGATCATCACTGATGTACTATGGATCATCACTGGTGTACTATGGATCATCACTGGTGTACTATGGACCATCACTGATGTACTATGGACCATCACTGATGTACTGTGGACCATCCCCGATGTACTGTGGATCATCACTGATGTACTTTGGATCATCACTGATGTACTGAGGATCATCACTGGTGTACTATGGATCATCACTGATGTACTATGGATCATCACTGATGTACTATAGATCATCACTGATGTACTTTGGGCCATCACTGGTGTACTATGGATCATCACTGATGTACTGTGGACCATCACTGGTGTACTATGGATCATCACTGGTGTACTATGGATCATCACTGATGTACTATGGACCATCACTGATGTACTGTGGACCATCCCTGATGTACTGTGGATCATCACTGATGTACTGTGGATCATCACTGATGTACTGTGGATCATCACTGATGTACTGAGGATCATCACTGATGTACTGTGGATCATCACTAATGTACTATAGATCATCACTGATGTACCATGGGCCATCACTGGTGTACTATGGACCATCACTGGTGTACTATGGATCATCACTGGTGTACTATGGATCATCACTGGTGTACTATGGACCATCCCTGATGTACTGTGGATCATCACCGATGTACTGTGGATCATCACTGATGTACTATAGATCATCACTGATGTACTATGGACCATCACTGGTGTACTATGGATCATCACTGGTGTACTATGGATCATCACTGGTGTACTATGGACCATCCCTGATGTACTGTGGATCATCACTGATGTACTGTGGATCATCACTGATGTACTATAGATCATCACTGATGTACTATGGACCATCACTGGTGTACTATCGATCATCACTGGTGTACTATGGATCATCACTGGTGTACTATGGACCATCCCTGATGTACTGTGGATCATCACTGATGTACTGTGGATCATCACTGATGTACTGA
This sequence comes from Rana muscosa, assembly GCA_029206835.1. Taxonomy (NCBI): domain Eukaryota; kingdom Metazoa; phylum Chordata; class Amphibia; order Anura; family Ranidae; genus Rana; species Rana muscosa. The sequence goes on from CM055117.1 coordinate 336,319,731, forward strand.
GGACCATCCCTGATGTACTGTGGACCATCACTGATGTACTGTGGACCATCACTGATGTACTGTGGATCATCACTGATGTTCTATGGACCATCACTGATGTACTGTGGATCATCACTGATGTACTATAGATCATCACTGATGTACTGTGGATCATCACTGATGTACTATATATCATCACTGATGTACTATGGACCATCACTGGTGTACTATGGATCATCACTGGTGTACTATGGATCATCACTGGTGTACTATGGACCATCACTGATGTACTGTGGACCATCCCCGATGTACTGTGGATCATCACTGATGTACTGTGGATCATCACTGATGTACTGTGGATCATCACTGATGTACTGTGGATCATCACTGATGTACTGTGGATCATCACTAATGTACTATAGATCATCAATGATGTACTATGGACCATCACTGGTGTACTATGGACCATCACTGATGTACTATGGGCCATCACTGGTGTACTATGGATCATCACTGATGTACTATGGATCATCACTGATGTACTATAGATCATCACTGATGTACTTTGGGCCATCGCTGGTGTACTATGGATCATCACTGATGTACTGTGGACCATCCCTGATGTACTGTGGATCATCACTGATGTACTGTGGATCATCACTGATGTACTGAGGACCATCCCTGATGTACTGTATCACTGATGTACCGTGGACCATCACTGATGTACTGTGGATCATCACTGATGTTCTATGGACCATCACTGATGTACTGTGGATCATCACTGATGTACTATAGATCATCACTGATGTACTGTGGATCATCACTGATGTACTATAGATCATCACTGATGTACTATGGACCATCACTGGTGTACTATGGATCATCACTGGTGTACTATGGATCATCACTGGTGTACTATGGACCATCACAGATGTACTATGGACAATCACTGATGTACTGTGGACCATCCCCGATGTACTGTGGATCATCACTGATGTACTGTGGATCATCACTGATGTACTGTGGATCATCACTGATGTACTATAGATCATCACTGATGGACTATGGACCATCACTGGTGTACTATGGACCATCACTGGTGTACTATGGATCATCACTGGTGTACTATGGATCATCACTGGTGTACTATGGACCATCCCTGATGTACTGTGGATCATCCCTGATGTACTGTGGATCATCACTGATCTACTATGGACCATCACTGGTGTACTATGGATCATCACTGGTGTACTATGGATCATCACTGATGTACTGTGGACCATCCCTGATGTACTGTGGATCATCACTGATGTACTGTGGATCATCACTGATGTACTGTGGATCATCACTGATGTACTGAGGACCATCCCTGATGTACTGAGGACCATCCCTGATGTACTGTGGATCATCACTGATGTACTGTGGATCATCACTGATGTACTGTGGATCATCACTGATGTACTGTGGATCATCACTAATGTACTATAGATCATCAATGATGTACTATGGATCATCACTGGTGTACTATGGACCATCCCTGATGTACTGTGGATCATCACTGATGTACTGTGGATCATCACTGATGTACTATAGATCATCACTTATGTACTATGGGCCATCACTGGTGTACTATGGATCATCACTGATGTACTATGGACCATCCCTGATGTACTATGGACCATCCCTGATGTACTGTGGATCATCACTGATGTACTGTCGATCATCACTGATGTACTATAGATCATCACTGATATACTGTGGATCATCACTGATGTACTATAGCTCATCACTGATGTACTATGGGCCATCACTGGTGTACTATGAATCATCACTAATGTACTATGGATCATCACTGATGTACTATAGATCATCACTGATGTACTTTGGGCCATCGCTGGTGTACTATGGATCATCACTGATGTACTGTGGACCATCCCTGATGTACTGTGGATCATCACTGACGTACTGTGGATCATCACTGACGTACTGTGGATCATCACTGATGTACTGAGGACCATCCCTGATGTTCTGTGGACCATCACTGATGTACTTTGGATCATCACTGATGTTCTATGGACCATCACTGATGTACTGTGGATCATCACTGATGTACTATAGATCATCACTGATGTACTGTGGATCATCACTGATGTACTATGGACTAGGCTTGTGCACAACAGAACAATTCGTTCCGTTTCGGTTCGTTTCTTTCCGGTCCTGTTGATTCGTAATCATTCGTAATTTTGCTAGACGAGATTTTTCGTGTTCGGACTCATTCGTATTTTTGCAAGCGACATTTTTCGTTGATTTTTTTGTTGCTTTATAATTCGTACTTTCGGTAGAGTACGTTGTTTTTCGTTGATTCTGGACACAACTCCTACTTTCGTAACTTTTTTTGGGTTCGTTGATTCGTAATTTTCTGTGTCTCTCTCACGACGACGCTGCCTATTATGCCTAATGTGCTTCGAATGGATTTGTACTTTTCGAAATACATAGCGGTTATTTGTAACGATTCGAAATCTCGTATTTTACTTTCGTTTTTTACATGCGGCTATAGCCTCCGCCCCTGTACACCATTTTGAGAGGGTTCAGCACGGTGAGGGAGAAGCAGAGAGCAGAGCAGAGTGTTATTGTGCTTCGAATGGATTAGAAATCTCGTATTTTACTTTCGTTTTTTACATGCGGCTATAGCCTCCGCCCCTGTACACCATTTTGAGAGGGAGTTCAGCACGGTGAAGGAGAAGCAGAGAGCAGAGCAGAGTGAGTGTTATTGTGTTTCCAATGGATTTGTACATTCATAAGTTTTTTCATAACGAATTATGCCGAAGACATTCGGGCATTCGCTATTTTGCGGTATAATTTATTTCGGATTCGGTTTTATTCGTAATTGCTTTGTTCGGAAATTCGAATGCTTCCGAATGTCCGAAAGTTGCTAAATTCGGACGAATTTCGATTCGTTACGAAACGAATTGCACAAGCCTACTATGGACCATCACTGGTGTACTATGGATCATCACTGGTGTACTATGGATCATCACTGGTGTACTATGGACCATCACTGATGTACTATGGACCATCACTGATGTACTGTGGACCATCCCCGATGTACTGTGGATCATCACTGATGTACTATGGATCATCACTGGTGTACTATGGACCATCCCTGATGTACTGTGGATCATCACTGATGTACTGTGGATCATCACTGATGTACTATAGATCATCACTGATGTACTATGGGCCATCACTGGTGTACTATGGATCATCACTGATGTACTATGGACCATCCCTGATGTACTATGGACCATCCCTGATGTACTGTGGATCATCACTGATGTACTGTGGATCATCACTGATGTACTATAGATCATCACTGATGTACTGTGGATCATCACTGATGTACTATAGCTCATCACTGATGTACTATGGGCCATCCCTGGTGTACTATGGATCATCACTGATGTACTATGGATCATCACTGATGTACTATATATCATCACTGATGTACTTTGGGCCATCGCTGGTGTACTATGGATCATCACTGATGTACTGTGGACCATCCCTGATGTACTGTGGATCATCACTGATGTACTGTGGATCATCACTGATGTACTGAGGACCATCCCTGATGTACTGTGGACCATCACTGATGTACTGTGGACCATCACTGATGTACTGTGGATCATCACTGATGTACTATAGATCATCACTGATGTACTATGGATCATCACTGGTATACTATGGATCATCACTGGTGTACTATGGACCATCACTGATGTACTATGGACCATCACTGATGTACTGTGGATCATCACTGATGTTCTATAGATCATCACTGATGTACTATGGACCATCACTGGTGTACTATTAATCATCACTGGTGTACTATGGATCATCACTGATGTACTATGGACCATCACTGATGTACTGTGGACCATCCCTGATGTACTGTGGATCATCACTGATGTACTGTGGATCATCACTGATGTACTGTGGATCATCACTGATGTACTGAGGATCATCACTGATGTACTGTGGATCATCACTAATGTACTATAGATCATCACTGATGTACCATGGGCCATCACTGGTGTACTATGGGCGATCACTGGTGTACTATGGATCATCACTGATGTACTATGGATCATCACTGATGTACTATAGATCATCACTGATGTACTTTGGGCCATCGCTGGTGTACTATGGATCATCACTGATGTACTGTGGACCATCCCTGATGTACTGTGGATCATCACTGATGTACTGTGGATCATCACTGATGTACTGTGGATCATCACTGATGTACTGAGGACCATCCCTGAAGTACTGTGGACCATCACTGATGTACTGTGGATCATCACTGATGTTCTATGGACCATCACTGATGTACTGTGGCTCATCACTGATGTACTGTGGATCATCACTGATGTACTATAGATCATCACTGATGTACTATGGAACATCACTGGTGTACTATGGATCATCACTGGTGTACTATGGACCATCCCTGATGTACTGTGGATCATCCCTGATGTACTGTGGATCATCACTGATGTATTATAGATCATCACTGATGTACTATGGACCATCACTGGTGTACTATGGATCATCACTGGTGTACTATGGATCATCACTGATGTACTGTGGACCATCCCTGATGTACTGTGGATCATCACTGATGTACTGTGGATCATCACTGATGTACTGTGGATCATCACTGATGTACTGAGGACCATCCCTGATGTACTGTGGATCATCCCTGATGTACTGTGGATCATCACTGATGTACTATAGATCATCACTGATGTACTATGGGCCATCACTGGTGTACTATGGATCATCACTGATGTACTATGGACCATCCCTGATGTACTATGGACCATCCCTGATGTACTGTGGATCATCACTGATGTACTATAGATCATCACTGATGTACTATAGATCATCACTGATGTACTGTGGATCATCACTGATGTACTGAGGACCATCCCTGATGTACTGTGGACCATCACTGATGTACTGTGGACCATCACTGATGTACTGTGGATCATCACTGATGTTCTATGGACCATCACTGATGTACTGTGGATCATCACTGATGTACTATAGATCATCACTGATGTACTGTGGATCATCACTGATGTACTATATATCATCACTGATGTACTATGGACCATCACTGGTGTACTATGGATCATCACTGGTGTACTATGAATCATCACTGGTGTACTATGGACCATCACTGATGTACTGTGGACCATCCCCGATGTACTGTGGATCATCACTGATGTACTGTGGATCATCACTGATGTACTGTGGATCATCACTGATGTCTGGTGGATCATCACTGATGTACTGTGGATCATCACTAATGTACTATAGATCATCAATGATGTACTATGGACCATCACTGGTGTACTATGGACCATCACTGGTGTACTATGGATCATCACTGGTGTACTATGGACCATCCCTGATGTACTTTGGATCATCACTGATGTACTGTGGATCATCACTGATGTACTATAGATCATCACTGATGTACTTTGGGCCATCACTGGTGTACTATTGATCATCACTGATGTACTATGGACCATCCCTGATGGACTATGGACCATCCCTGATGTACTGTGGATCATCACTGATGTACTGTGGATCATCACTGATGTACTATAGATCATCACTGATGTACTGTGGATCATCACTGATGTACTATACCTCATCACTGATGTACTATGGGCCATCACTGGTGTACTATGGATCATCACTGATGTACTATGGATCATCACTGATGTACTATAGATCATCACTGATGTACTTTGGGCCATCGCTGGTGTACTATGGATCATCACTGATGTACTGTGGACCATCCCTGATGTACTGTGGATCATCACTGATGTACTGTGGATCATCACTGATGTACTGAGGACCATCCCTGATGTACTGTATCACTGATGTACCGTGGACCATCACTGATGTACTGTGGATCATCACTGATGTTCTATGGACCATCACTGATGTACTGTGGATCATCACTGATGTACTATAGATCATCACTGATGTACTGTGGATCATCACTGATGTACTATAGATCATCACTGATGTACTATGGACCATCACTGGTGTACTATGTATCATCACTGGTGTACTATGGATCATCACTGGTGTACTATGGACCATCACAGATGTACTATGGACAATCACTGATGTACTGTGGACCATCCCCGATGTACTGTGGATCATCACTGATGTACTGTGGATAATCACTGATGTACTGTGGATCATCACTGATGTACTATAGATCATCACTGATGGACTATGGACCATCACTGGTGTACTATGGACCATCACTGGTGTACTATGGATCATCACTGGTGTACTATGGATCATCACTGGTGTACTATGGACCATCCCTGATGTACTGTGGATCATCCCTGATGTACTGTGGATCATCACTGATGTACTATAGATCATCACTGATCTACTATGGACCATCACTGGTGTACTATGGATCATCACTGGTGTACTATGGATCATCACTGATGTACTGTGGACCATCCCTGATGTACTGTGGATCATCACTGATGTACTGTGGATCATCACTGATGTACTGTGGATCATCACTGATGTACTGAGGACCATCCCTGATGTACTGTGGACCATCCCCGATGTACTGTGGATCATCACTGATGTACTGTGGATCATCACTGATGTACTGTGGATCATCACTCATGTACTGTGGATCATCACTAATGTACTATAGATCATCAATGATGTACTATGGATCATCACTGGTGTACTATGGACCATCCCTGATGTACTGTGGATCATCACTGATGTACTGTGGATCATCACTGATGTACTATAGATCATCACTGATGTACTATGGGCCATCACTGGTGTACTATGGATCATCACTGATGTACTATGGACCATCCCTGATGTACTATGGGCCATCACTGGTGTACTATGAATCATCACTAATGTACTATGGATCATCACTGATGTACTATAGATCATCACTGATTTACTTTGGGCCATCGCTGGTGTACTATGGATCATCACTGATGTACTGTGGACCATCCCTGATGTACTGTGGATCATCACTGACGTACTGTGGATCATCACTGATGTACTGAGAACCATCCCTGATGTTCTGTGGACCATCACTGATGTACTGTGGATCATCACTGATGTTCTATGGACCATCACTGATGTACTATAGATCATCACTGATGTACTGTGGATCATCACTGATGTACTATAGCTCATCACTGATGTACTATGGGCCATCCCTGGTGTACTATGGATCATCACTGATGTACTATGGATCATCACTGATGTACTATAGATCATCACTGATGTACTTTGGGCCATCGCTGGTGTACTATGGATCATCACTGATGTACTGTGGACCATCCCTGATGTACTGTGGATCATCACTGATGTACTGTGGATCATCACTGATGTACTGAGGACCATCCCTGATGTACTGTGGACCATCACTGATGTACTGTGGACCATCACTGATGTACTGTGGACCATCACTGATGTACTGTGGATCATCACTGATGTACTATAGATCATCACTGATGTACTATGGATCATCACTGGTGTACTATGGATCATCACTGGTGTACTATGGACCATCACTGATGTACTATGGACCATCACTGATGTACTGTGGATCATCACTGATGTTCTATAGATCATCACTGATGTACTATGGGCCATCACTGGTGTACTATTAATCATCACTGGTGTACTATGGATCATCACTGATGTACTATGGACCATCACTGATTTACTGTGGACCATCCCTGATGTACTGTGGATCATCACTGATGTACTGTGGATCATCACTGATGTACTGTGGATCTTCACTGATGTACTGAGGATCATCACTGATGTACTGTGGATCATCACTAATGTACTATAGATCATCACTGATGTACCATGGGCCATCACTGGTGTACTATGGGCGATCACTGGTGTACTATGGATCATCACTGATGTACTAAGGATCATCACTGATGTACTATAGATCATCACTGATGTACTTTGGGCCATCGCTGGTGTACTATGGATCATCACTGATGTACTGTGGACCATCCCTGATGTACTGTGGATCATCACTGATGTACTGTGGATCATCACTGATGTACTGTGGATCATCACTGATGTACTGAGGACCATCCCTGAAGTACTGTGGACCATCACTGATGTACTGTGGATCATCACTGATGTTCTATGGACCATCACTGATGTACTGTGGATCATCACTGATGTACTGTGGATCATCACTGATGTACTATAGATCATCACTGATGTACTATGGACCATCACTGGTGTACTATGGATCATCACTGGTGTACTATGGACCATCCCTGATGTACTGTGGATCATCCCTGATGTACTGTGGATCATCACTGATGTACTATAGATCATCACTGATGTACTATGGACCATCACTGGTGTACTATGGATCATCACTGGTGTACTATGGATCATCACTGATGTACTGTGGACCATCCCTGATGTACTGTGGATCATCACTGATGTACTGTGGATCATCACTGATGTACTGTGGATCATCACTGATGTACTGTGGATCATCACTGATGTACTGAGGACCATCCCTGATGTACTGTGGATCATCCCTGATGTACTGTGGATCATCACTAATGTACTATAGATCATCACTGATGTACCATGGGCCATCACTGGTGTACTATGGGCGATCACTGGTGTACTATGGATCATCACTGATGTACTATGGATCATCACTGATGTACTATAGATCATCACTGATGTACTTTGGGCCATCGCTGGTGTACTATGGATCATCACTGATGTACTGTGGACCATCCCTGATGTACTGTGGATCATCACTGATGTACTGTGGATCATCACTGATGTACTGTGGATCATCACTGATGTACTGAGGACCATCCCTGAAGTACTGTGGACCATCACTGATGTACTGTGGATCATCACTGATGTTCTATGGACCATCACTGATGTACTGTGGATCATCACTGATGTACTGTGGATCATCACTGATGTACTATAGATCATCACTGATGTACTATGGACCATCACTGGTGTACTATGGATCATCACTGGTGTACTATGGACCATCCCTGATGTACTGTGGATCATCCCTGATGTACTGTGGATCATCACTGATGTACTATAGATCATCACTGATGTACTATGGACCATCACTGGTGTACTATGGATCATCACTGGTGTACTATGGATCATCACTGATGTACTGTGGACCATCCCTGATGTACTGTGGATCATCACTGATGTACTGTGGATCATCACTGATGTACTGTGGATCATCACTGATGTACTGTGGATCATCACTGATGTACTGAGGACCATCCCTGATGTACTGTGGATCATCCCTGATGTACTGTGGATCATCACTGATGTACTATAGATCATCACTGATGTACTATGGACCATCACTGGTGTACTATGGATCATCACTGGTGTACAATGGATCATCACTGATGTACTGTGGACCATCCTTGATGTACTGTGGATCATCACTGATGTACTGTGGATCATCACTGATGTACTGTGGATCATCACTGATGTACTGAGGACCATCCCTGATGTACTGTGGACCATCCCCGATGTACTGTGGATCATCACTGATGTACTGTGGATCATCACTGATGTACTGTGGATCATCACTGATGTACTGTGGATCATCACTAATGTACTATAGATCATCAATGATGTACTATGGATCATCACTGGTGTACTATGGACCATCCCTGATGTACTGTGGATCATCACTGATGTACTGTGGATCATCACTGATGTACTATAGATCATCACGGATGTACTATGGGCCATCACTGGTGTACTATGGATCATCACTGATGTACTATGGACCATCCCTGATGTACTATGGACCATCCCTGATGTACTGTGGATCATCACTGATGTACTGTGGATCATCACTGATGTACTATAGATCATCACTGATGTACTGTGGATCATCACTGATGTACTATAGCTCATCACTGATGTACTATGGGCCATCACTGGTGTACTATGAATCATCACTAATGTACTATGGATCATCACTGATGTACTATAGATCATCACTGATGTACTTTGGGCCATCGCTGGTGTACTATGGATCATCACTGATGTACTGTGGACCATCCCTGATGTACTGTGGATCATCACTGATGTACTGTGGATCATCACTGATGTACTGAGGACCATCCCTGATGTACTGTGGACCATCACTGATGTACTGTGGACCATCACTGATGTACTGTGGATCATCACTGATGTACTATAGATCATCACTGATGTACTATGGATCATCACTGGTGTACTATGGATCATCACTGGTGTTCTATGGACCATCACTGATGTACTATGGACCATCACTGATGCACTGTGGATCATCACTGATGTACTATAGATCATCACTGATGTACTATGGGCCATCACTGGTGTACTATTAATCATCACTGGTGTACTATGGATCATCACTGATGTACTATGGACCATCACTGATGTACTGTGGACCATCCCTGATGTACTGTGGTTCATCACTGATGTACTGTGGATCATCACTGATGTACTGTGGTTCATCACTGATGTACTGAGGATCATCACTGATGTACTGTGGATCATCACTAATGTACTATAGATCATCACTGATGTACCATGGGCCATCACTGGTGTACTATTGGCGATCACTGGTGTACTATGGATCATCACTGATGTACTATGGATCATCACTGATGTACTATAGATCATCACTGATGTACTTTGGGCCATCGCTGGTGTACTATGGATCATCACTGATGTACTGTGGACCATCCCTGATGTACTGTGGATCATCACTGATGTACTGTGGATCATCACTGATGTACTGTGGATCATCACTGATGTACTGAGGACCATCCCTGAAGTACTGTGGACCATCACTGATGTACTGTGGATCATCACTGTTGTTCTATGGACCATCACTGATGTACTGTGGATCATCACTGATGTACTGTGGATCATCACTGATGTACTATAGCTCATCATTGATGTACTATGGGCCATCGCTGGTGTACTATGAATCATCACTAATGTACTATGGATCATCACTGATGTACTATAGATCATCACTGATGTACTTTGGGCCATCGCTGGTGTACTATGGATCATCACTGATGTACTGTGGACCATCCCTGATGTACTGTGGATCATCACTGACGTACTGTGGATCATCACTGATGTACTGAGGACCATCCCTGATGTTCTGTGGACCATCACTGATGTACTGTGGACCATCACTGATGTACTGTGGATCATCACTGATGTTCTATGGACCATCACTGATGTACTGTGGATCATCACTGATGTACTATAGATCATCACTGATGTACTGTGGATCATCACTGATGTACTATAGATCATCACTGATGTACTATGGACCATCACTGGTGTACTATGGATCATCACTGGTGTACTATGGATCATCACTGGTGTACTATGGACCATCACTGATGTACTATGGACCATCACTGATGTACTGTGGACCATCCCCGATGTACTGTGGATCATCACTGATGTACTATGGATCATCACTGGTGTACTATGGACCATCCCTGATGTACTGTGGATCATCACTGATGTACTGTGGATCATCACTGATGTACTATAGATCATCACTGATGTACTATGGGCCATCACTGGTGTACTATGGATCATCACTGATGTACTATGGACCATCCCTGATGTACTATGGACCATCCCTGATGTACTGTGGATCATCACTGATGTACTGTGGATCATCACTGATGTACTATAGATCATCACTGATGTACTATAGCTCATCACTGATGTACTATGGGCCATCACTGGTGTACTATGGATCATCACTGATGTACTATGGATCATCACTGATGTACTATAGATCATCACTGATGTACTTTGGGCCATCAATGGTGTACTATGGATCATCACTGATGTACTGTGGATCATCACTGATGTTCTATGGACCATCACTGATGTACTGTGGATCATCACTGATGTACTATAGATCATCACTGATGTACTGTGGATCATAACTGATGTACTATAGATCATCACTGATGTACTATGGACCATCACTGGTGTACTATGGATCATCACTGGTGTACTATGGATCATCACTGGTGTACTATGGACCATCACTGATGTACTATGGACCATCACTGATGTACTGTGGACCATCCCCTATGTACTGTGGATCATCACTGATGTACTGTGGATCATCACTGATGTACTGTGGATCATCACTGATGTACTATAGATCATCACTGATGTACTATAGCCCATCACTGGTGTACTATGGATCATCACTGATGTACTATGGATCATCACTGATGTACTATAGATCATCACTGATGTACTTTGGGCCATCGCTGGTGTACTATGGATCATCACTGATGTACTGTGGACCATCCCTGATGTACTGTGGATCATCACTGATGTACTGTGGATCATCACTGATGTACTTTGGATCATCACTGATGTACTGAGGACCATCCCTGATGTACTGTGAACCATCACTGATGTACTGTGGATCATCACTGATGTTCTATGGACCATCACTGATGTACTGTGGATCATCACTGATGTACTATAGATCATCACTGATGTACTGTGGATCATCACTGATGTACTATAGATCATCACTGATGTACTATGGATCATCACTGGTGTACTATGGATCATCACTGGTGTACTATGGACCATCACTGATGTACTATGGACCATCACTGATGTACTGTGGACCATCCCCGATGTACTGTGGATCATCACTGATGTACTTGGGATCATCACTGATGTTCTATGGACCATCACTTATGTACTGTGGATCATCACTGATGTACTATAGATCATCACTGATGTACTGTGGATCATCACTGATGTACTATGGATCATCACTGATATACTATGGGCCATCACTGGTGTACTATGGATCATCACTGGTGTACTATGGACCATCCCTGATGTACTATGGACCATCCCTGATGTACTGTGGATCATCACTGATGTACTGTGGATCATCACTGATGTACTATAGATCATCACTGATGTACTATAGCTCATCACTGATGTACTATGGGCCATCACTGGTGTACTATGGATCATCACTGATGTACTATGGATCATCACTGATGTACTATAGATCATCACTGATGTACTTTGGGCCATCAATGGTGTACTATGGATCATCACTGATGTACTGTGGATCATCACTGATGTTCTATGGACCATCACTGATGTACTGTGGATCATCACTGATGTACTATAGATCATCACTGATGTACTGTGGATCATAACTGATGTACTATAGATCATCACTGATGTACTATGGACCATCACTGGTGTACTATGGATCATCACTGGTGTACTATGGATCATCACTGGTGTACTATGGACCATCACTGATGTACTATGGACCATCACTGATGTACTGTGGACCATCCCCTATGTACTGTGGATCATCACTGATGTACTGTGGATCATCACTGATGTACTGTGGATCATCACTGATGTACTATAGATCATCACTGATGTACTATAGCCCATCACTGGTGTACTATGGATCATCACTGATGTACTATGGATCATCACTGATGTACTATAGATCATCACTGATGTACTTTGGGCCATCGCTGGTGTACTATGGATCATCACTGATGTACTGTGGACCATCCCTGATGTACTGTGGATCATCACTGATGTACTGTGGATCATCACTGATGTACTTTGGATCATCACTGATGTACTGAGGACCATCCCTGATGTACTGTGAACCATCACTGATGTACTGTGGATCATCACTGATGTTCTATGGACCATCACTGATGTACTGTGGATCATCACTGATGTACTATAGATCATCACTGATGTACTGTGGATCATCACTGATGTACTATAGATCATCACTGATGTACTATGGATCATCACTGGTGTACTATGGATCATCACTGGTGTACTATGGACCATCACTGATGTACTATGGACCATCACTGATGTACTGTGGACCATCCCCGATGTACTGTGGATCATCACTGATGTACTTGGGATCATCACTGATGTTCTATGGACCATCACTTATGTACTGTGGATCATCACTGATGTACTATAGATCATCACTGATGTACTGTGGATCATCACTGATGTACTATGGATCATCACTGATATACTATGGATCATCACTGGTGTACTATGGATCATCACTGGTGTACTATGGACCATCACTGATGTACTATGGACCATCACTGATGTAATGTGGACCATCCCCGATGTACTGTGGATCATCACTGATGTACTTTGGATCATCACTGATGTACTGAGGATCATCACTGGTGTACTATGGATCATCACTGGTGTACTATGGATCATCACTGATGTACTATGGATCATCAATGATGTACTATAGATCATCACTGATGTACTTTGGGCCATCACTGGTGTACTATGGATCATCACTGATGTACTGTGGACCATCCCTGATGTACTGTGGATCATCACTGATGTACTGTGGATCATCACTGATGTACTGTGGATCATCACTGATGTGCTGAGGACCATCCCTGATGTACTGTGGACCATCACTGATGTACTGTGGATCATCACTGATGTACTATAGATCATCACTGATGTACTATGGACCATCACTGGTGTACTATGGATCATCATTGATGTACTGTGGATCATCACTGATGTACTGTGGATCATCACTGATGTACTGTGGATCATCACTGATGTACTATGGGCCATCACTGGTGTACTATGGATCATCACTGGTGTACTATGGATCATCACTGATGTACTATTGACCATCACTGATGTACTGTGGACCATCCCTGATGTACTGTGGACCATCCCTGATGTACTGTGGATCATCACTGATGTACTGTGGATCATCACTGATGTACTGTGGATCATCACTGATGTACTGAGGATTATCACTGATGTACTGTGGATCATCACTAATGTTCTATAGATCATCACTGATGTACCATGGGCCATCACTGGTGTACTATGGACCATCACTGGTGTACTATGGATCATCACTGGTGTACTATGGATCATCACTGGTGTACTATGGACCATCCCTGATGTACTGTGGATCATCACTGATGTACTGTGGATCATCAGTGATGTACTATAGATCATCACTGATGTACTATGGGCCATCACTGGTGTACTATGGATCATCACTGATGTACTATGGACCATCCCTGATGTCCTGTGGATCATCACTGATGTACTATAGATCATCACTGATGTACTGTGGATCATCACTGATGTACTATAGATCATCACTGATGTACTATAGATCATCACTGATGTACTGTGGATCATCACTGATGTAATGAGGACCATCCCTGATGTACTGTGGACCATCACTGATGTACTGTGGACCATCACTGATGTACTGTGGATCATCACTGATGTTCTATGGACCATCAGTGATGTACTGTGGATCATCACTGATGTACTATAGATCATTACTGATGTACTGTGGATCATCACTGATGTACTATAGATCATCACTGATGTAATATGGGCCATCACTGGTGTACTATGGATCATCACTGATGTACTATGGACCATCCCTGATGGACTATGGACCATCCCTGATGTACTGTGGATCATCACTGATGTACTGTGGATCATCACTGATGTACTATAGATCATCACTGATGTACTGTGGATCATCACTGATGTACTATAGCTCATCACTGATGTACTATGGGCCATCACTGGTGTACTATGGATCATCACTAATGTACTGAGGATCATCACTGGTGTACTATGGATCATCACTGGTGTACTATGGATCATCACTGATGTACTATGGATCATCACTGATGTACTATAGATCATCACTGATGTACTTTGGGCCATCACTGGTGTACTATGGATCATCACTGATGTACTGTGGACCATCCCTGATGTACTGTGGATCATCACTGATGTACTGTGGATCATCACTGATGTACTGTGGATCATCACTGATGTACTGAGGACCATCCCTGATGTACTGTGGACCATCACTGATGTACTGTGGATCATCACTGATGTACTATAGATCATCACTGATGTACTATGGACCATCACTGGTGTACTATGGATCATCATTGATGTACTGTGGATCATCACTGATGTACTGTGGATCATCACTGATGTACTGTGGATCATCACTGATGTACTATGGGCCATCACTGGTGTACTATGAATCATCACTGGTGTACTATGGATCATCACTGATGTACTATGGACCATCACTGATGTACTGTGGACCATCGTTGATGTACTGTGGATCATCACTGATGTACTGTGGATCATCACTGATGTACTGAGGATTATCACTGATGTACTGTGGACCATCACTGATGTACTGTGGATCATCACTGATGTACTGAGGACCATCCCTGATGTACTGTGGATCATCCCTGATGTACTGTGGATCATCACTGATGTACTATAGATCATCACTGATGTACTATGGACCATCACTGGTGTACTATGGATCATCACTGGTGTACTATGGATCATCACTGATGTACTGTGGACCATCCCTGATGTACTGTGGATCATCACTGATGTACTGTGGATCATCACTGATGTACTGTGGATCATCACTGATGTACTGAGGACCATCCCTGATGTACTGTGGACCATCCCCGATGTACTGTGGATCATCACTGATGTACTGTGGATCATCACTGATGTACTGTGGATCATCACTGATGTACTGTGGATCATCACTAATGTACTATAGATCATCAATGATGTACTATGGATCATCACTGGTGTACTATGGACCATCCCTGATGTACTGTGGATCATCACTGATGTACTGTGGATTAGGGATGAGCTTCGAGTTCGAGTCAAACTCATGTTCGACTCGAACATTGCCTGTTCGCCCGTTCGCCGAACAGCGAACAAATTGGGGTGTTCGCGGCAAATTCGAAAAATCTATGGGAGAAATCTAAAGTGCTAATTATAAAGGCTTATATGCAAGTTATTGTCCTTAAAAGTGTTTGGGGACCGGGGTCCTGCCCCAGGGGACATGTATCAATGCAAAAAGAAGTTTTAAAAACGGCCGTTTTTTCGGGAGCAGTGATTTTAACCTCCCTAGCGGTAATCCCGAGCGTGACTCGGGGTTGTTTTTTTATGCTAGGATCGGTAACCCCGAGTCACGCTCGGGGTAGACATTGCAGAGCTCGCAGCGGAGTTTCCCTACCTTCTCCTGGCGATCCAGCGATGATGTCCTCTGCTGTGATCGCCAGCGAGACCTCCGGCGAGTGTCGGCACTTTCGACCCCATCTGACTTCCTAGTTCCGTTCCCTGCGAGCCGCAGCGGCGCATGGGAGCGGAACTGGGCGGCAAATTCAAAAAGGTAAACACATAGTATACATACAGTATACTGTAATCTTACTGATTACAGTACTGTATGTAATAATTACACACCCCCTTTGTCCCTAGTGGTCTGCCCAGTGCCCTGCATGCAGTTTTATATAATAAAAATCGTTCTTTCTGCCTGTAAACTGGGGATTGTCCATAGCAACTAAAAAGTGTCCCTTTATGTCAAAAGTGGTTTT
The DNA here is from genome assembly GCA_029206835.1 of Rana muscosa. Lineage (NCBI taxonomy): Eukaryota > Metazoa > Chordata > Amphibia > Anura > Ranidae > Rana > Rana muscosa. Next base: position 336,337,355 of record CM055117.1, read on the forward strand.
AGACCAACTAGAAAGCAGCGATAATAAATTAGAATCACTCGCAGAATTGAGCGATAGCGATTTGTGGGGAAATTCGCCATCAAACACTAAATCTAATGACAGCGACAATTCTGAAACTGAGCAAATTTCAGTGTTTTTGATTTGATTACATTATTGAATAATTTTTATTATAATTAGATTACTATTTTTTATAATTATTTATAGTTATTTATTATATTATAATTTATAATTTTGTGTTTCATATTTATCATACCCGGGATGTTTACTAGACTCTGATTTGCTCAGGTTTAAGTAAGTAATTACTAAGAATCGCAGGCCTATTATACATAACACCAAATTTTCATGCAAAATAATTGTACCGCTTTTGGTACATAATTCCAGAAAGAATCATACCGCCAGGGAGGTTAATAATGCTTAAAATGAAAAAATAAAAGTGAAATATTCCTTTAAATTTCGTACCTGGGGGGTGTGTATGATATGCATGTAAAGTGGCGCATGTTTCCCGTGCTTAGAACTGTCCCTGCAAAAAGTGTCATTTTTGAAAGAAAAAAATGCATTTAAAACTGACTCGCGGCTATTAATGAATTGTCGGCTCCCGGCAATACATACAAAAGTCATTGAGAAAAAAAAAAAAAAAAGCGTGGGGGTTCCGCAGAATTCAATTACCAGGCCCTTCAGGTCTGGAATGGATATTAAGGGGAACCCCGCCGCAAATAAAAAAAAAATTGACGTGGGGTTCCCCCAAATATCCATTCCAGGCCCTTCAGATCTGGCATGGATTTTAAGGGGAACTCCACCCCAAATTAAAAAAAAAATGGCGTGGAGTCCCCCTAAAAATCCATACCAGACCCCTTATCCGAGCATGCAACCTGGCCGGCCGCAGGGGAAAAGGGGGGGACGAGAGAGCGGCCCCCCTCCCTCCTGAACCGTACCAAGCCACATGCCCTCAACATGGGGAGGATGTCCCCATGTTGATGGGGACAAGGGCCTCATCCCCACAACCCTTGCCCGGTGGTTGTGGGGGTCTGCGGGCGGGGGGCTTATCGGAATCTGGAAGACCCCTTTAACAAAGAGGACCCCCAGATCCCGGCCCCCCCCCATGTGAATTGGTAAGGGGTACATTGTACCCCTACCATTTCATGAAGAAAGCGTAAAAAAATGTTTAAAAAAACACACAAACACCTTGAAAAAGTCCTTTATTTAAAAAAAACAAAACAAAACATTCCAGCGGTGAAATCCAGTGTCCCGCGGCGATCCCGATGTCCAGCGCTGTCCGTCATTGGTTGTGCCTGAGCGGACCTGATGGGGAACTCCCTCTCAGTATTTTAAATGTATAGACCCGCCCCTTCTAAAGTTCCCCATCAGGTCCGCTCAGCGGACCAGATGCGGAACATGAGAAGGGGCGGGTCTATACATGTATTACCAAAGTGAGAGCAGTTCCCCATCAGGTCCGCCTCCTCGGTATGTCGGACCCGCCTACGTCATTGGCTTGAGCGGGGAACTTCCTTCACTATGTAAATTTAAATTACACAGTGAAGGAAGTTCCCCGCTCAAGCCAATGACGTAGGCGGGTCTGACATACCGAGGGGGCGGACCTGATGGGGAACTGCTCTCACTTTGGTAATACATGTATAGACCCGCCCCTTCTCATGTTCCGCATCTCGTCCGCTGAGCGGACCTGATGGGGAACTTTAGAAGGGGCGGGTCTATACATTTAAAATACTGAGAGGGAGTTCCCCATCAGGTCCGCTCAGGCACAACCAATGACGGACAGCGCTGGACATCGGGATCGCCGCGGGACACTGGATTTCACCGCTGGAATGTTTTTTTTTTTTTTTTTTAAATAAAGGACTTTTTCAAGGTGTTTGTGTGTTTTTTTAAACATTTTTTTACGCTTTCTTCGTGAAATGGTAGGGGTACAATGTACCCCTTACCAATTCACATGGGGGGGGCCGGGATCTGGGGGTCCTCTTTGTTAAAGGGGTCTTCCAGATTCCGATAAGCCCCCCGCCCGCAGACCCCCACAACCACCGGGCAAGGGTTGTGGGGATGAGGCCCTTGTCCCTATCAACATGGGGACATCCTCCCCATGTTGAGGGCATGTGGCTTGGTACGGTTCAGGAGGGAGGGGGGGCCGCTCTCTCGTCCCCCCCTTTTCCCCTGCGGCCGGCCAGGTTGCATGCTCGGATAAGGGGTCTGGTATGGATTTTTAGGGGGACTCCACGCCATTTTTTTTTTAATTTGGGGTGGAGTTCCCCTTAAAATAAATGCCAGATCTGAAGGGCCTGGAATGGATATTTGGGGGAACCCCACGTCAATTTTTTTTTTATTTGCGGCGGGGTTCCCCTTAATATCCATTCCAGACCTGAAGGGCCTGGTAATTGAATTCTGGGGAACCCCCACGCTTTTTTTTTTTTTTCTCAATGACTTTTGTATGTATTGCCGGGAGCCGACAATTCATTAATAGCCGCGAGTCAGTTTTAAATGCATTTTTTTCTTTCAAAAATGACATTTTTTGCAGGGACAGTTCTAAGCACGGGAAACATGCGCCACTTCACATGCATATCATACACACCCCCCAGGTACGAAATTTAAAGGAATATTTCACTTTTATTTTTTCATTTTAAGCATTATTAAAATCACTGCTCCCGAAAAAACGGCCGTTTTTAAAACTTCTTTTTGCATTGATACATGTCCCCTGGGGCAGGACCCGGGTCCCCAAACACTTTTTAGGACAATAACTTGCATATTAGCCTTTATAATTAACACTTTAGATTTCGAACGTTCGAGTCCATTGTATTTAATAGGGTTCTAAAGTTTACACGAACATTTTGTCTGTTCGCAGGTTCTGGTGCGAACCGAACAGGGGGGTGTTCGGCTCATCCCTGCTGTGGATCATCACTGATGTACTATAGATCATCACTGATGTACTATGCGCCATCACTGGTGTACTATGGATCATCACTGATGTACTATGGACCATCCCTGATGTACTGTGGATCATCCCTGATGTACTGTGGATCATCACTGATGTACTGTGGATCATCACTGATGTACTATAGATCATCACTGATGTACTGTGGATCATCACTGATGTACTATAGCTCATCACTGATGTACTATGGGCCATCACTGGTGTACTATGAATCATCACTAATGTACTATGGATCATCACTGATGTACTATAGATCATCACTGATGTACTTTGGGCCATCGCTGGTGTACTATGGATCATCACTGATGTACTGTGGGCCATCCCTGATGTACTGTGGATCACCACTGATGTACTGTGGATCATCACTGATGTACTGAGGACCATCCCTGATGTACTGTGGACCATCACTGATGTACTGTGGACCATCACTGATGTACTGTGGATCATCACTGATGTACTATAGATCATCACTGATGTACTATGGATCATCACTGGTGTACTATGGATCATCACTGGTGTACTATGGACCATCACTGATGTACTGTGGATCATCACTGATGTACTATAGATCATCACTGATGTACTATGGGCCATCACTGGTGTACTATTAATCATCACTGGTGTACTATGGATCATCACTGATGTACTATGGACCATCACTGATGTACTGTGGACCATCCCTGATGTACTGTGGATCATCACTGATGTACTGTGGATCATCACTGATGTACTGTGGATCATCACTGATGTACTGAGGATCATCACTGATGTACTGTGGATCATCACTAATGTACTATAGATCATCACTGATGTACTGAGGACCATCCCTGATGTACTGTGGACCATCCCCGATGTACTGTGGATCATCACTGATGTACTGTGGATCATCACTGATGTACTGTGGATCATCACTGATGTACTATAGATCATCAATGATGTACTATGGATCATCACTGGTGTACTATGGACCATCCCTGATGTACTGTGGATCATCACTGATGTACTGTGGATCATCACTGATGTACTATAGATCATCACTGATGTACTATGGGCCATCACTGGTGTACTATGGATCAGCACTGATGTACTATGGACCATCCCTGATGTACTATGGACCATCCCTGATGTACTGTGGATCATCACTGATGTACTGTGGATCATCACTGATGTACTATAGATCATCACTGATGTACTGTGGATCATCACTGATGTACTATAGCTCATCACTGATGTACTATGGGCCATCGCTGGTGTACTATGAATCATCACTAATGTACTATGGATCATCACTGATGTACTATAGATCATCACTGATGTACTTTGGGCCATCGCTGGTGTACTATGGATCATCACTGATGTACTGTGGACCATCCCTGATGTACTGTGGATCATCACTGACGTACTGTGGATCATCACTGATGTACTGAGGACCATCCCTGATGTTCTGTGGACCATCACTGATGTACTGTGGACCATCACTGATGTACTGTGGATCATCACTGATGTTCTATGGACCATCACTGATGTACTGTGGATCATCACTTATGTACTATAGATCATCACTGATGTACTGTGGATCATCACTGATGTACTATAGATCATCACTGATGTACTATGGACCATCACTGGTGTACTATGGATCATCACTGGTGTACTATGGACCATCACTGATGTACTATGGACCATCACTGATGTACTGTGGACCATCCCCGATGTACTGTGGATCATCACTGATGTACTATGGATCATCACTGGTGTACTATGGACCATCCCTGATGTACTGTGGATCATCACTGATGTACTGTGGATCATCACTGATGTACTATAGATCATCACTGATGTACTATGGGCCATCACTGGTGTACTATGGATCATCACTGATGTACTATGGACCATCCCTGATGTACTATGGACCATCCCTGATGTACTGTGGATCATCACTGATGTACTATAGATCATCACTGATGTACTGTGGATCATCACTGATGTACTATAGCTCATCACTGATGTACTATGGGCCATCACTGGTGTACTATGGATTAGACTTGTGCACAACGGAAAAATTCGTTCCGTTTCGGTTCGTTTCTTTCCGGTCCTGTTGATTCGTAATCATTCGTAATTTTGCTAGACGGGATTTTTCGTGTTCGGACTCATTCGTATTTTTGCAAGCGACATTTTTCGTTGAATTTTTTGTTGCTTTATAATTCGTACTTTTGGTAGAGTACGTTGTTTTTCGTTGATTCTGGACACAACTCCTACTTTCGTAACTTTTTTTGGGTTTGTTGATTCGTAATTTTCCGTGTTTCTCTCACAACGACGCTGCCTATTATGCCTAATGTGCTTCGAATGGATTTGTACTTTTCTAAATACATAGCGGTTATTTGTAACGATTCGAAATCTCGTATTTTACTTTTGTTTTTTACATGCGGCTATAGGCTCCGCCCCTGTACACCATTTTGAGAGGGTTCAGCACGGTGAGGGAGAAGCAGAGAGCAGAGCAGAGTGAGTGTTATTGTGCTTCGAATGGATTTGAAATCTCGTATTTTACTTTTGTTTTTTCATGCGGCTATAGCCTCCGCCCCCTGTACACCATTTTGAGAGGGAGTTCAGCATGGTGAGGGAGAAGCAGAGAGCAGAGTGAGTGTTATTGTGCTTCGAATGGATTCGTACATTCGTAACTTTTTTCATAACGAATTATGCCGAAGACCTTCGGGCATTCGCTATTTTGCGGTATAATTTATTTCGGTTTCGGTTTAATTCGTAATTACTCTGTTCGGAAATTCGAATGCTTCCGAATGTCCGAAAGTTGATAAATTCGGACGAATTTCGATTCGTTACGAAACGAATTGCACAAGCCTACTATGGATCATCACTGATGTACTATGGATCATCACTGATGTACTATAGATCATCACTGATGTACTTTGGGCCATTGCTGGTGTACTATGGATCATCACTGATGTACTGTGGATCATCACTGATGTTCTATGGACCATCACTGATGTACTGTGGATCATCACTGATGTACTATAGATCATCACTGATGTACTGTGGATCATCACTGATGTACTATAGATCATCACTGGTGTACTATGGATCATCACTGGTGTACTATAGATCATCACTGGTGTACTATGGACCATCACTGATGTACTATGGACCATCACTGATGTACTGTGGACCATCCCCGATGTACTGTGGATCATCACTGATGTACTGTGGATCATCACTGATGTACTGTGGATCATCACTGATGTACTATAGATCATCACTGATGTACTATGGACCATCACTGGTGTACTATGGACCATCACTGGTGTACTATGGATCATCACTGGTGTACTATGGATCATCACTGGTGTACTATGGACCATCCCTGGTGTACTGTGGATCATCACTGATGTACTGTGGATCATCACTGATGTACTATAGATCATCACTGATGTACTATGGGCCATCACTGGTGTACTATGGATCATCACTGATGTACTATGGGCCATCCCTGATGTACTATGGACCATCCCTGATGTACTGTGGATCATCACTGATGTACTGTGGATCATCACTGATGTACTATAGATCATCACTGATGTACTGTGGATCATCACTGATGTACTATAGCTCATCACTGATGTACTATAGCCCATCACTGGTGTACAATGGATCATCACTGATGTACTATGGATCATCACTGATGTACTATAGATCATCACTGATGTACTTTGGGCCATCGCTGGTGTACTATGGATCATCACTGATGTACTGTGGACCATCCCTGATGTACTGTGGATCATCACTGATGTACTGTGGATCATCACTGATGTACTTTGGATCATCACTGATGTACTGAGGACCATCCCTGATGTACTGTGAACCATCATTGATGTACTGTGGATCATCACTGATGTTCTATGGACCATCACTGATGTACTGTGGATCATCACTGATGTACTATAGATCATCACTGATGTACTGTGGATCATCACTGATGTACTATAGATCATCACTGATGTACTATGGATCATCACTGGTGTACTATGGATCATCACTGGTGTACTATGGACCATCACTGATGTACTATGGACCATCACTGATGTACTGTGGACCATCCCCGATGTACTGTGGATCATCACTGATGTACTTTGGATCATCACTGATGTTCTATGGACCATCACTGATGTACTGTGGATCATCACTGATGTACTATAGATCATCACTGATGTACTGTGGATCATCACTGATGTACTGTGGATCATCACTGATATACTATGGATCATCACTGGTGTACTATGGATCATCACTGGTGTACTATGGACCATCACTGATATACTATGGACCATCACTGATATACTATGGACCATCACTGATGTAATGTGGACCATCCCCGATGTACTGTGGATCATCACTGATGTACTTTGGATCATCACTGATGTACTGAGGATCATCACTGGTGTACTATGGATCATCACTGGTGTACTATGGATCATCACTGATGTACTATGGATCATCACTGATGTACTATAGATCATCACTGATGTACTTTGGGCCATCACTGGTGTACTATGGATCATCACTGATGTACTGTGGACCATCCCTGATGTACTGTGGATCATCACTGATGTACTGTGGATCATCACTGATGTAATGTGGATCATCACTGATGTACTGAGGACCATCCCTGATGTACTGTGGACCATCACTGATGTACTGTGGATCATCACTGATGTACTATAGATCATCACTGATGTACTATGGACCATCACTGGTGTACTATGGATCATCATTGATGTACTGTGGATCATCACTGATGTACTGTGGATCATCACTGATGTACTGTGGATCATCACTGATGTACTATGGGCCATCACTGGTGTACTATGGATCATCACTGGTGTACTATGGATCATCACTGATGTACTATGGACCATCACTGATGTACTGTGGACCATCCCTGATGTACTGTGGATCATCACTGATGTACTGTGGATCATCACTGATGTACTATGGATCATCACTGATGTACTGAGGATTAGGGATGAGCTTCGTGTTCGAGTCGAACTTACGTTCGACTCGAACATCGGCTGTTCGATCGTTCGACGAAGATCGAACGATTTGGGCCGTTCGCGCCAAATTCGAGTGACGCGAACGGCCCACAATGCACTACGCCATCGCAGTGTCATCCAGGCGCTGTGATTGGCCAAGCATGCACTGTGACCCCGCATGCTTGGCCAATCACAGCGCCGGCAGCGAGGAGAGCAATGATTGGCCACAGGCAGGATGCCTGTGGCCAATTATTGCTGAGGGGGTTTAGTACACGCCCCACACTATAAAAGGCCGCCAGCACGGCGGCCTAGTGTAGTGTGTTCCGGAGCAGGGAAAGAGAAGCATAGGCAGGGACAGTGACATTTATTTCTTTCTTGCTTAACCTGGATTCCTTTAGTTTAGGGAAAGAGAAGGATAGGTAGGGAGAGTGTCAGTGTGTTTTACTGTGCGAATCCTTGTTTCTAGGGACAAAGAAGGAAAGTGAGGGGAATTCTCCTTGTGCTATGGTGTGCTTTAAAAAAACATTTTTTCTAGGGACAGAAAACTCTAGGTAGGGAGAGTGTCAGTTTCTTTCACTGTGCGAATCCTTGTTTCTAGGGACAGGGAAGGACAGTGAGTGAATTCTCCTTGTGCTATAGTGTGCTTTAAAAAACATTTTTTTCTAGGGACAGAAAACTCTAGGTAGGGAGAGTGTCAGTTTCTTTCACTGTGCGAATCCTTGTTTCTAGGGACAAAGAAGGAAAGTGAGGGGAATTCTCCTTGTGCTATAGTGTGCTTTAAAAAAACATTTTTTCTAGGGACAGAAAACTCTAGGTAGGGAGAGTGTCAGTTTCTTTCACTGTGCGAATCCTTGTTTCTAGGGACAAAGAAGGAAAGTGAGGGGAATTCTCCTTGTGCTATAGTGTGCTTTAAAAAAACATTTTTTCTAGGGACAGAAAACTCTAGGTAGGGAGAGTGTCAGTTTCTTTCACTGTGCGAATCCTTGTTTCTAGGGACAGGGAAGGACAGTGAGTGAATTCTCCTTGTGCTATAGTGTGCTTTAAAAAAACATTTTTTCTAGGGACAGAAAACTCTAGGTAGGGAGAGTGTCAGTTTCTTTCACTGTGCGAATCCTTGTTTCTAGGGACAAAGAAGGAAAGTGAGGGGAATTCTCCTTGTGCTATAGTGTGCTTTAAAAAAACATTTTTTCTAGGGACAGAAAACTCTAGGTAGGGAGAGTGTCAGTTTCTTTCACTGTGCGAATCCTTGTTTCTAGGGACAGGGAAGGACAGTGAGTGAATTCTCCTTGTGCTATAGTGTGCTTTAAAAAAACATTTTTTCTAGGGACAGAAAACTCTAGGTAGGGAGAGTGTCAGTGTCTTTTACTGTGCGAATCCTTGTTTCTAGGGACAAAGAAGGAAAGTGAGGGGAATTCTCCTTGTGCTATAGTGTGCTTTAAAAAAACATTTTTTCTAGGGACAGAAAACTCTAGGTAGGGAGAGTGTCAGTTTCTTTCACTGTGCGAATCCTTGTTTCTAGGGACAGGGAAGGACAGTGAGTGAATTCTCCTTGTGCTATAGTGTGCTTTAAAAAAACATTTTTTCTAGGGACAGAAAACTCTAGGTAGGGAGAGTGTCAGTTTCTTTCACTGTGCGAATCCTTGTTTCTAGGGACAAAGAAGAAAAGTGAGGGGAATTCTCCTTGTGCTATAGTGTGCTTTAAAAAAACATTTTTTCTAGGGACAGAAAACTCTAGGTAGGGAGAGTGTCAGTTTCTTTCACTGTGCGAATCCTTGTTTCTAGGGACAGGGAAGGACAGTGAGTGAATTCTCCTTGTGCTATAGTGTGCTTTAAAAAAACATTTTTTCTAGGGACAGAAAACTCTAGGTAGGGAGAGTGTCAGTTTCTTTCACTGTGCGAATCCTTGTTTCTAGGGACAAAGAAGGAAAGTGAGGGGAATTCTCCTTGTGCTATAGTGTGCTTTAAAAAAACATTTTTTCTAGGGACAGAAAACTCTAGGTAGGGAGAGTGTCAGTTTCTTTCACTGTGCGAATCCTTGTTTCTAGGGACAGGGAAGGACAGTGAGTGAATTCTCCTTGTGCTATAGTGTGCTTTAAAAAAACATTTTTTCTAGGGACAGAAAACTCTAGGTAGGGAGAGTGTCAGTTTCTTTCACTGTGCGAATCCTTGTTTCTAGGGACAAAGAAGGAAAGTGAGGGGAATTCTCCTTGTGCTATAGTGTGCTTTAAAAAAACATTTTTTCTAGGGACAGAAAACTCTAGGTAGGGAGAGTGTCAGTTTCTTTCACTGTGCGAATCCTTGTTTCTAGGGACAGGGAAGGACAGTGAGTGAATTCTCCTTGTGCTATAGTGTGCTTTAAAAAAACATTTTTTCTAGGGACAGAAAACTCTAGGTAGGGAGAGTGTCAGTTTCTTTCACTGTGCGAATCCTTGTTTCTAGGGACAAAGAAGGAAAGTGAGGGGAATTCTCCTTGTGCTATAGTGTGCTTTAAAAAAACATTTTTTCTAGGGACAGAAAACTCTAGGTAGGGAGAGTGTCAGTTTCTTTCACTGTGCGAATCCTTGTTTCTAGGGACAGGGAAGGACAGTGAGGGAAATTCTCCTTGTGCTATAGTGTGCTAAAGCATTCCTCATCAACCATCTTTGAAATCCTTGTTTTTTTGACAGTCAGGGAAATTGTCGTTGTGCTATTCTGTGCAAAAGCAATCATCCTCAACCATATTTAGAAATCCTTAAGTAAAGGGACAGAGAAGGACACCTGAAGGTAGCCCTTATTGCTTTTTTCCCATCTCCCTGCAGGCCATCTATTAGAATGTCTGGAAGGCAAACAAGGAGAGGCAGACAGTCAGGAGGCAATAAAAGAGGGCAAGCAGGCTCTGTGTCTGGGGGCAACAGTGCTGGTCGTGGACGCGGTGCATTGTCATCAGCACATGGCCATGGGACACGCTTGTCCTTCTTTTCGGCAGCTGGACATGTTGAGCCACATCATGCCGAAGACTTGGTAGAGTGGATGACCAAGCCCTCCTCCTCCTCCTCATCCTCTCTCACCCAGGCTCAGGGTACTGGCAAAGCAGCTGCCAAAGCGTCCTCTTCCCTGGTATCAATGTCAGACTCATCATCAGTCACTCCTTCCCTAGACCCACCATGTCCTCCTCCTGAGGAGTCCCCCGAACTGTTTGAGCACAGTGTTGGGTACATGCTCCAGGAGGATGCCCAGCGTTTCGAAGGGTCTGATGATGAAACCCAGCTACAGGAAGGCAGTAGCGTGAGAGCAGACAGAGGGGATGCTCAAGAAGGACACCAATCTGGCAGTCATGTTCCAGCAGCTGCAGCATACTGCCAGATTGGCTCCAGTGATGAGGAGGGAGGGGATGATGAGGTCACTGACTCCACGTGGGTGCCTAATAGTAGAGAGGAGGAGGAGGAGGATGAGGAGGAGGCACATCTCCAACGAGGCAGGATGCCCTTTGGTGGCCAGCGTAAGGGCAGTACACCGACGGAATCACACCGCAGAGCTCCGCCTGTGCAGGGCGCTGCCTCTGCCCGTCATTCAAAAAGTTCCTTGGTGTGGGCCTTTTTTGAGGCTAGTGCATCAGATCGCACAGCTGCTGTTTGCAACATATGTCTCAAGCGTATATCGCATGGCCAAAACATCAGCCGCTTGGGTACCACATGCCTGACCAGACATATGTTGACCTGCCATGCAGCTCGTTGGCAAGCCTACCTCAAAGACCCACACCAAAGAACAAAGCGGACCTCTCCTTGCACCGCATCAGCTGGGATCTCCAACCCCACTATAACTTCAGTCCTCTCTGAAACATGCACTGAGAGGAATGAAGGTGTAGAATTAGGTGTGTCACAGCCAAGTACTTGCGGCCACTCTGCTAGCAGTACACCGACGTCCGATTCTAGCAGGCAAATTTCCCTGCCCCAGCTGCTGGACCATCGAAAGAAGTTCACTCCCAGCCATCCACATGCCCAGCGGTTGAATGCTAGCTTGGCTAAATTGCTAGCGCTTCAACTGCTGCCTTTTCAGTTGGTAGACTCGGCCCCCTTCCGTGAGTTTGTGCAATGTGCGGTTCCTCAGTGGCAGGTTCCCAAACGCCACTTTTTCTCACGGAAGGCTATTCCGGCTCTCTACCGGCATGTGGAAGGCAATGTCTTGGCCTCGCTGGACAGGGCGGTCAGCGGTAAGGTGCATATTACCGCTGACTCATGGTCCAGCAGGCATGGACAGGGACGTTACCTTTCTTTCACGGCCCATTGGGTCACTCTTTTGGCAGCTGGGAAGGATGCAGGACAAGGTGCAGTAGTGTTGGAGGTTGTTCCACCGCCACGCCTCCAAAATGCTACTACTGGTTGTGACACACCTCTCTCCTCCACCCCCTCCTCTTCTTCTTCCTCCATGGCCTCTTCCTGTGGTTTGTCCTATGAACCAGCAGTGCTCTGCAGCCGTTCACGGGGCTACGCAAGTACGCAGGCAAAAAGATGCCATGCCGTGCTTGCGCTGGTGTGTTTGGGGGACAGAAGCCACACTGGGGCAGAGGTCCTGTCTGCTCTGCAGGGCCAGGCCGAGAGGTGGTTGACGCCACACCAGCTTAAGCCAGGAATGGTGGTTTGCGACAATGGCACCAACCTCCTCTCCGCCCTCCGACAGGGACAACTGACCCATGTGCCCTGTGTGGCTCACGTCCTTAACCTGGTGGTGCAGCGGTTCTTGGGCAGGTACCCGGGCTTACAGGATGTCCTGAGGCAGGCCAGGAAAGTCTGTGTGCATTTCCGCAGATCTTATAATGCCAGTGCTCGCCTGGCTGAGCTGCAAAAGGAGTTGAACCTGCCCAAGAACCGCCTTATATGTGACATGCCCACCAGGTGGAACTCAACGTTGGCCATGCTGCAGCGGCTGCACACGCAGCAGAGGGCCATCAATGAGTACCTGTGCGACTACGGCACCAGGACAGGGTCAGGGGACCTTGGTTTTTTTTCTCCACGCCAGTGGGGCATGATCAGGGATGCATGCACTGTCCTGGCACCATTTGAGGAGGCCACGAGGATGGTGAGCAGTGACAGTGCATGCATCAGTGACACTGTACCTCTTGTCCACCTGTTGGAGCACACGCTGCGTGGAATAATGGACAGGGCACTTGAGGCAGAACAGAGGCAGGAAGAGGAGGACTTCCTTGCCTCTCAAGGCCCCCTTTACCCAGACAGTGTTCCTTCTGTCCCACCCATCGCACAGGAAGAGGAGGAGGAGGAGGATTGTGTCAGCATGGAGGTGGAGGCTGGCACTCAGCATCATCAGCAGCAGTCTTTTAGGGATGATTTACAGTCCCAAGAAACCAGTGGACTTGTACGTGGCTGGGAGGAGGTGGCTGCGGATCATGTCGTCCTTAGTGACCCAGAGGACTCCGGACCGAATGCCTCAGCAAACCTACGCTGCATGGCCTCCCTGATCCTGCAAAGTCTGCGGAAGGATTCTCGTATTCTTCGGATCAAGGAGAGGGACCATTACTGGCTGGCCACTCTCCTTGATCCACGGTACAAGGGTAAGGTTGCGGACCTTATGTTACAGAGGGAGCAGAGGATGAGACAACTCCGGGAGGCCTTGCAGAAAGGTCTGTGCAACGCATTCCCAGAGACTGGGAGGTTACAAACTCCTGGTCCTGGACAACGAGTTGCTGAGGCTTCGGCCAGTCAAAGAAGGAGCGGTGGGGAAGGTGGCCGTCTGACCGATGCGTTCAGACAATTCTTTAGTCCGCAGCCCCAAAGTATGATCGGTTCCAGCAACCATCGCCAGCGTCTGATAAACATGGTGCAGGAATATCTAGGGGCAAGGTCAGACTTGGACACCTTCCCCACCGAAAATCCTCTGGCTTACTGGGTCTTGAGGATGGATCACTGGCCAGAGCTTGCACAGTATGCAATTGAGCTACTGGCCTGTCCTGCATCCAGCGTTCTTTCGGAACGCACATTCAGTGCTGCTGGAGGATTTGTCACGGATCACAGGGTGCGCCTGTCCACCGACTCGGTTGATCGACTGACTTTCATCAAGATGAACCAGTCTTGGATCACCACCAGCTACCACACACCTGATGCTGATATAACAGACTAATTGATTTTAACATGTCACATCCCTTCAAGACTGATGCTGATGCTGAGTGCCTGTGCTGTTATGTTGACTGGCTATCCTCCTCCTCCGAGTCCTCAATGATACGATTGATGATGATAGCTTGGAAGATCATTTTTGTTTATGGGTGCCGCCACCAGTGGCTAAGGCCCAATTTTTCAGCCCCTGTTTTACAGGGGCGTGTAATTACAATTTTTTTTAGCAATAATTTGCCATAGGGCTCATTGCTGTGCTCCAAGTACAGTATCTGTGAGGGGTTGGAGTGTTGTGGCACCAGTGCCTAAGGCCCAATTTTTCAGCCCCTGTTTAACAGGGGCGTGTCATTACAATTTTTGAAGCAATACTTTGCAACAGGGCTCATTGCTGTGCTCCAAGTACAGTATCTGTGAGGGGTTGTAGTGTTGTGCCACCAGTGCCTAAGGCCCAATTTTTCAGCCCCTGTTCAACAGGGGCATGCAATTACAATTCTTGATCTAATAATTCACAGCAGGGCCCATTGCTGCACCCACCAAGAGTAACTCTGAGGGCTTACAGTGTTGTGGCAACGCCACCACCACCACCACCACGAAAGGCCCAATTTTTCAGCCCCTGTTCAAAAGGGGCATGTAATTACAATTCTTGATCTAATAATTCACAACAGGGCCCATTCCTGCACCCACCAAGAGTAACTCTGAGGGCTTACAGTGTTGTGGCAACGCCACCACCACCACGAAAGGCCCAATTTTTCAGCCCCTGTTCAAAAGGGGCATGTAATTACAATTCTTGATCTAATAATTCACAGCAGGGCCCATTGCTGCACCCACCAAGAGTAACTCTGAGGGCTTACAGTGTTGTGGCAACGCCACCACCACCACCACCACGAAAGGCCCAATTTTTCAGCCCCTGTTCAAAAGGGGCATGTAATTACAATTCTTGATCTAATAATTCACAGCAGGGCCCATTGCTGCACCCACCAAGAGTAACTCTGAGGGCTTACAGTGTTGTGGCAACGCCACCACCACCACCACCACGAAAGGCCCAATTTTTCAGCCCCTGTTCAAAAGGGGCATGTAATTACAATTCTTGATCTAATAATTCACAGCAGGGCCCATTGCTGCACCCACCAAGAGTAACTGTCAGGGCTTACAGTGTTGTGGCACCAGCACCACCATCAAAGGCCCAATTTTTACTACCACTGTTCAACAATTATATGTAATTAAAATTCCTGATATAATAGTTGACAGCAGGGCGTTCCAGCACCAACCAAGAGTAACTGTGAGTGCTTACAGTGTTGTGCCAACACCAACAACTAAGGGGCCTATTTCTGCAGAGTATATACGGCAGGTCCCTACTTTCAAACATCCAACTTACAAACGACTCCTACTTGCAAACGCAAGAAGACAACAGGAAGTGAGAGGAAATCTACCACTAGGAAGGAAAATTCTCTCCTGTAAGAATAAATATGGGAGAAAGGTGTCTCCTCTGTACTGATGCTTTATCAGCAATCCTTGTTTCAAGAAAAACACCACATTTCAAAAACAGTTGTCATTGGGACGGAAAGTGAGGTGAAATGTTCTGAACAGGGGCACAGACAGCAAAACAAATGTTACAGGGGTGATAACCCTTACCTATGTTTTCCAAAAAGTTTAAAAATAGATTTTTGGGCTGGAGCTACACTTCAACAATGTACCTGTTCAAAATTACAAACAGATTCTACATAAGAACAAACCTACAGTCCCTGTCTTGTATGCACCGCCTGTATACGGCTGTTCAGAGTATATAGGGCCTTTTTTATTTTATGTGCGGGGTTCCCCTTAATATCCATACAAGACCCAAAGGGGCTGGTAATGGGCTGGGGTAGGGGGGGGGGGTCATGGGGTAGCTATGCCATTTTTTTTAAAGAATTTCATCCATATTACCGGGACCAGACATTACATTAAAGCCGCAAGCAGTTTTAAATGGCTTTTTTTTCCTTTAGAAGTGTCATTTTGTGCAGGGACAGTTCTAAACACGGGAAACACGTGGCACTTCACAGGCATACTTTAGACACCCCCCAGGTACGATATTTAAAGGAATATTTGACTTTTTTTTTTTCACTTTATGCATCATTAAAATGACTGCTCCCGAAAAACGACCGTTTTTAAAACTTCTTTTTGCATTGATACATGTCCCCTGGTGCATAACCCGGGTTCCCAAACCCTTTTTAGGACAATAACATGCATAATAGTTGTTATAATTAGCACTTTAGAATTCGAACGTTCGCATCCATTGTATTTAATAGGGTTCTATTGTTCGTACAAACTTTCGGTCCGTTCGCGGGTTCTGGTGCGAACCGAACCCGGGGGTGTTCGGCTCATCACTACTGAGGATTATCACTGATGTACTGTGGATCATCACTAATGTACTATAGATCATCACTGATGTACCATGGGCCATCACTGGTGTACTATGGACCATCACTGGTGTACTATGGATCATCACTGGTGTACTATGGATCATCACTGGTGTACTATGGACCATCCCTGATGTACTGTGGATCATCACTGATGTACTGTGGATCATCACTGATGTACTATAGATCATCACTGATGTACTATGGGCCATCACTGGTGTACTATGGATCATCACTGATGTACTATGGACCATCCCTGATGTTCTATGGACCATCCCTGATGTACTGTGGATCATCACTGATGTACTGTGGATCATCACTGATGTACTATAGATCATCACTGATGTACTATAGATCATCACTGATGTACTGTGGATCATCACTGATGTACTGAGGACCATCCCTGATGTACTGTGGACCATCACTGATGTACTGTGGACCATCACTGCTGTACTGTGGATCATCACTGATGTTCTATGGACCATCACTGATGTACTGTGGATCATCACTCATGTACTATAGATCATCACAGATGTACTGTGGATCATCACTGATGTACTATAGATCATCACTGATGTAATATGGGCCATCACTGGTGTACTATGGATCATCACTGATGTACTATGAACCATCCCTGATGGACTATGGACCATCCCTGATGTACTGTGGATCATCACTGATGTACTGTGGATCATCACTGATGTACTATAGATCATCACTGATGTACTGTGGATCATCACTGATGTACTATAGCTCATCACTGATGTACTATAGATCATCACTGATGTACTGTGGATCATCACTGATGTACTGAGGACCATCCCTGATGTACTGTGGACCATCACTGATGTACTGTGGACCATCACTGATGTACTGTGGATCATCACTGATGTTCTATGGACCATCACTGATGTACTGTGGATCATCACTGATGTACTATAGATCATCACTGATGTACTGTGGATCATCACTGATGTACTATAGATCATCACTGATGTAATATGGGCCATCACTGGTGTACTATGGATCATCACTGATGTACTATGGACCATCCCTGATGGACTATGGACCATCAATGATGTACTGTGGATCATCACTGATGTACTGTGGATCATCACTGATGTACTATAGATCATCACTGATGTACTGTGGATCATCACTGATGTACTATAGCTCATCACTGATGTACTATGGGCCATCACTGGTGTACTATGGATCATCACTGATGTACTATGGATCATCACTGATGTACTATAGATCATCACTGATGTACTATGGACCATCACTGGTGTACTATGGACCATCACTGGTGTACTATGGATCATCACTGGTGTACTATGGATCATCACTGGTGTACTATGGATAATCACTGATGTACTATAGATCATCACTGATGTACTTTGGGCCATCACTGGTGTACTATGGATCATCACTGATGTACTGTGGATCATCACTGATGTACTTTGGATCATCACTGATGTACTGAGGACCATCCCTGATGTACTGTGAACCATCACTGATGTACTGTGGATCATCACTGATGTTCTATGGACCATCACTGATGTACTGTGGATCATCACTGATGTACTATAGATCATCACTGATGTACTGTGGATCATCACTGATGTACTATAGATCATCACTGATGTACTATGGATCATCACTGGTGTACTATGGATCATCACTGGTGTACTATGGACCATCACTGATGTACTATGGACCATCACTGATGTACTGTGGACCATCCCCGATGTACTGTGGATCATCACTGATGTACTGTGGATCATCACTGATGTACTGTGGATCATCACTGATGTACTGTGGATCATCACTGATGTACTGAGGACCATCCCTGATGTACTGTGGACCATCACTGATGTACTGTGGATCATCACTGATGTACTATAGATCATCACTGATGTACTATGGACCATCACTGGTGTACTATGGATCATCATTGATGTACTGTGGATCATCACTGATGTACTGTGGATCATCACTGATGTACTGTGGATCATCACTGATGTACTATGGGCCATCACTGGTGTACTATGGATCATCACTGGTGTACTATGGATCATCACTGATGTACTATGGACCATCACTGATGTACTGTGGACCATCCCTGATGTACTGTGGATCATCACTGATGTACTGTGGATCATCACTGATGTACTGTGGATCATCACTGATGTACTGAGGATTATCACTGATGTACTGTGGATCATCACTAATGTACTATAGATCATCACTGATGTACCATGGGCCATCACTGGTGTACTATGGACCATCACTGGTGTACTATGGATCATCACTGGTGTACTATGGACCATCCCTGATGTACTGTGGATCATCACTGATGTACTGTGGATCATCACTGATGTACTATAGATCATCACTGATGTACTATGGGCCATCACTGGTGTACTATGGATCATCACTGATGTACTATGGACCATCCCTGATGTTCTATGGACCATCCCTGATGTACTGTGGATCATCACTGATGTACTGTGGATCATCACTGATGTATTATAGATCATCACTGATGTACTATAGATCATCACTAGGGATGAGCTCGGTGTTCGAGTCGAACATACGTTCGACTCGAACATCGGCTGTTCGATCGTTCGACGAAGATCGAACGATTTGGGCCGTTCGCGCCTAATTCGAGTGACGCGAACGGCCCACAATGCACTACGCCATCGCAGTGTCATCCAGGCGCTGTGATTGGCCAAGCATGCACTGTGACCCCGCATGCTTGGCCAATCACAGCGCCGGCAGCGAGGAGAGCAATGATTGGCCACAGGCAGGATGCCTGTGGCCAATTATTGCTGAGGGTGTTTAGTACACGCCCCACACTATAAAAGGCCGCCAGCACGGCGGCCTAGTGTAGTGTGTTCTGGAGCAGGGAAAGAGAAGCATAGGCAGGGACAGTGACATTTTTTTTTTCTTGCTTAACCTGGATTCCTTTAGTTTAGGGAAAGAGAAGGATAGGTAGGGAGAGTGTCAGTGTGTTTTACTGTGCAAATCCTTGTTTCTAGGGACAGGGAAGGACAGTGAGGGAAATTCTCCTTGTGCTATAGTGTGCTAAAGCATTGATCATCAACCATCTTTAAAAAATCATTTTTTCTAGGGACAGAAAACTATAGGTAGGGAGAGTGTCAGTGTGTTTTACTGTGATAATCCTTGTTTCTAGGGACAGGGAAGGACAGTGAGGGAAATTCTCCTTGTGCTATAGTGTGCTAAAGCATTGATCATCAACCATCTTTAAAAAAAACATTTTTTCTAGGGACAGAAAACTATTGGTAGGAAGAGTGTCAGTTTCTTTCACTGTGATAATCCTTGTTTCTAGGGACAGGGAAGGACAGTGAGGGAAATTCTCCTTGTGCTATAGTGTGCTAAAGCATTGATCATCAACCATCTTTAAAAAAAACATTTTTTTTAGGGACAGAAAACTATAGGTAGGGAGAGTGTCAGTTTCTTTCACTGTGATAATCCTTGTTTCTAGGGACAGGGAAGGACAGTGAGGGAAATTCTCCTTGTGCTATAGTGTGCTAAAGCATTGATCATCAACCATCTTTAAAAAAACATTTTTTCTAGGGACAGAAAACTATAGGTAGGGAGAGTGTCAGTTTCTTTCACTGTGATAATCCTTGTTTCTAGGGACAGGGAAGGACAGTGAGGGAAATTCTCCTTGTGCTATAGTGTGCTAAAGCATTGATCATCAACCATCTTTAAAAAAACATTTTTTCTAGGGACAGAAAACTATAGGTAGGAAGAGTGTCAGTTTCTTTCACTGTGATAATCCTTGTTTCTAGGGACAGGGAAGGACAGTGAGGGAAATTCTCCTTGTGCTATAGTGTGCTAAAGCATTGATCATCAACCATCTTTAAAAAAACATTTTTTCTAGGGACAGAAAACTATAGGTAGGAAGAGTGTCAGTTTCTTTCACTGTGATAATCCTTGTTACTAGGGACAGGGAAGGACAGTGAGGGAAATTCTCCTTGTGCTATAGTGTGCTAAAGCATCGATCATCAACCATCTTTAAAAAAACATTTTTTCTAGGGACAGAAAACTATAGGTAGGGAGAGTGTCAGTTTCTTTCACTGTGATAATCCTTGTTTCTAGGGACAGGGAAGGACAGTGAGGGAAATTCTCCTTGTGCTATAGTGTGCTAAAGCATTGATCATCAACCATCTTTAAAAAAACATTTTTTCTAGGGACAGAAAACTATAGGTAGGGAGAGTGTCAGTTTCTTTCACTGTGATAATCCTTGTTTCTAGGGACAGGGAAGGACAGTGAGGGAAATTCTCCTTGTGCTATAGTGTGCTAAAGCATTGATCATCAACCATCTTTAAAAAAACATTTTTTCTAGGGACAGAAAACTATAGGTAGGGAGAGTGTCAGTTTCTTTCACTGTGATAATCCTTGTTTCTAGGGACAGGGAAGGACAGTGAGGGAAATTCTCCTTGTGCTATAGTGTGCTAAAGCATTGATCATCAACCATCTTTAAAAAAACATTTTTTCTAGGGACAGAAAACTATAGGTAGGGAGAGTGTCAGTTTCTTTCACTGTGATAATCCTTGTTTCTAGGGACAGGGAAGGACAGTGAGGGAAATTCTCCTTGTGCTATAGTGTTCTAAAGCATTGATCATCAACCATCTTTAAAAAATCATTTTTTCTAGGGACAGAAAACTATAGGTAGGAAGAGTGTCAGTTTCTTTCACTGTGATAATCCTTGTTTCTAGGGACAGGGAAGGACAGTGAGGAAAATTCTCCTTGTGCTATAGTGTGCTAAAGCATTGATCATCAACCATCTTTAAAAAAAAACATTTTTTCTAGGGACAGAAAACTATAGGTAGGAAGAGTGTCAGTTTCTTTCACTGTGATAATCCTTGTTTCTAGGGACAGGGAAGGACAGTGAGGGAAATTCTCCTTGTGCTATAGTGTGCTAAAGCATTGATCATCAACCATCTTTAAAAAAACTTTTTTTCTAGGGACAGAAAACTATAGGTAGGAAGAGTGTCAGTTTCTTTCACTGTGATAATCCTTGTTTCTAGGGACAGGGAAGGACAGTGAGGGAAATTCTCCTTGTGCTATAGTGTGCTAAAGCATTGATCATCAACCATCTTTAAAAAAACATTTTTTCTAGGGACAGAAAACTATAGGTAGGAAGAGTGTCAGTTTCTTTCACTGTGATAATCCTTGTTTCTAGGGACAGGGAAGGACAGTGAGGGAAATTCTCCTTGTGCTATAGTGTGCTAAAGCATTGATCATCAACCATCTTTAAAAAAACATTTTTTCTAGGGACAGAAAACTATAGGTAGGGAGAGTGTCAGTTTCTTTCACTGTGATAATCCTTGTTTCTATGGACAGGGAAGGACAGTGAGGGAAATTATCCTTGTGCTATAGTGTGCTAAAGCATTGATCTTCAACCATCTTTAAAAAAACATTTTTTCTAGGGACAGAAAACTATAGGTAGGAAGAGTGTCAGTTTCTTTCACTGTGATAATCCTTGTTTCTAGGGACAGGGAAGGACAGTGAGGGAAATTCTCCTTGTGCTATAGTGTGCTAAAGCATTGATCATCAACCATCTTTAAAAAAACATTTTTTCTAGGGACAGAAAACTATAGGTAGGGAGAGTGTCAGTTTCTTTCACTGTGATAATCCTTGTTTCTAGGGACAGGGAAGGACAGTGAGGGAAATTCTCCTTGTGCTATAGTGTTCTAAAGCATTGATCATCAACCATCTTTAAAAAATCATTTTTTCTAGGGACAGAAAACTATAGGTAGGAAGAGTGTCAGTTTCTTTCACTGTGATAATCCTTGTTTCTAGGGACAGGGAAGGACAGTGAGGAAAATTCTCCTTGTGCTATAGTGTGCTAAAGCATTGATCATCAACCATCTTTAAAAAAAAACATTTTTTCTAGGGACAGAAAACTATAGGTAGGAAGAGTGTCAGTTTCTTTCACTGTGATAATCCTTGTTTCTAGGGACAGGGAAGGACAGTGAGGGAAATTCTCCTTGTGCTATAGTGTGCTAAAGCATTGATCATCAACCATCTTTAAAAAAACATTTTTTCTAGGGACAGAAAACTATAGGTAGGAAGAGTGTCAGTTTCTTTCACTGTGATAATCCTTGTTTCTAGGGACAGGGAAGGACAGTGAGGGAAATTCTCCTTGTGCTATAGTGTGCTAAAGCATTGATCATCAACCATCTTTAAAAAAACATTTTTTCTAGAGACAGAAAACTATAGGTAGGAAGAGTGTCAGTTTCTTTCACTGTGATAATCCTTGTTTCTAGGGACAGGGAAGGACAGTGAGGGAAATTCTCCTTGTGCTATAGTGTGCTAAAGCATTGATCATCAACCATCTTTAAAAAAACATTTTTTCTAGGGACAGAAAACTATAGGTAGGAAGAGTGTCAGTTTCTTTCACTGTGATAATCCTTGTTTCTAGGGACAGGGAAGGACAGTGAGGGAAATTCTCCTTGTGCTATAGTGTGCTAAAGCATTGATCATCAACCATCTTTAAAAAAAAAAATTCTAGGGACAGAAAACTATAGGTAGGAAGAGTGTCAGTTTCTTTCACTGTGATAATCCTTGTTTCTAGGGACAGGGAAGGACAGTGAGGGAAATTCTCCTTGTGCTATAGTGTGCTAAAGCATTGATCATCAACCATCTTTAAAAAAACATTTTTTCTAGGGACAGAAAACTATAGGTAGGAAGAGTGTCAGTTTCTTTCACTGTGATAATCCTTGTTTCTAGGGACAGGGAAGGACAGTGAGGGAAATTCTCCTTGTGCTATAGTGTGCTAAAGCATTGATCATCAACCATCTTTAAAAAAACATTTTTTCTAGGGACAGAAAACTATAGGTAGGAAGAGTGTCAGTTTCTTTCACTGTGATAATCCTTGTTTCTAGGGACAGGGAAGGACAGTGAGGGAAATTCTCCTTGTGCTATAGTGTGCTAAAGCATTGATCATCAACCATCTTTAAAAAAACATTTTTTCTAGGGACAGAAAACTATAGGTAGGGAGAGTGTCAGTTTCTTTCACTGTGATAATCCTTGTTTCTAGGGACAGGGAAGGACAGTGAGGGAAATTCTCCTTGTGCTATAGTGTGCTAAAGCATTGATCATCAACCATCTTTAAAAAAACATTTTTTCTAGGGACAGAAAACTATAGGTAGGGAGAGTGTCAGTTTCTTTCACTGTGATAATCCTTGTTTCTAGGGACAGGGAAGGACAGTGAGGGAAATTCTCCTTGTGCTATAGTGTTCTAAAGCATTGATCATCAACCATCTTTAAAAAATCATTTTTTCTAGGGACAGAAAACTATAGGTAGGAAGAGTGTCAGTTTCTTTCACTGTGATAATCCTTGTTTCTAGGGACAGGGAAGGACAGTGAGGAAAATTCTCCTTGTGCTATAGTGTGCTAAAGCATTGATCATCAACCATCTTTAAAAAAAAACATTTTTTCTAGGGACAGAAAACTATAGGTAGGAAGAGTGTCAGTTTCTTTCACTGTGATAATCCTTGTTTCTAGGGACAGGGAAGGACAGTGAGGGAAATTCTCCTTGTGCTATAGTGTGCTAAAGCATTGATCATCAACCATCTTTAAAAAAACATTTTTTCTAGGGACAGAAAACTATAGGTAGGAAGAGTGTCAGTTTCTTTCACTGTGATAATCCTTGTTTCTAGGGACAGGGAAGGACAGTGAGGGAAATTCTCCTTGTGCTATAGTGTGCTAAAGCATTGATCATCAACCATCTTTAAAAAAACATTTTTTCTAGGGACAGAAAACTACAGGTAGGAAGAGTGTCAGTTTCTTTCACTGTGATAATCCTTGTTTCTAGGGACAGGGAAGGACAGTGAGGGAAATTCTCCTTGTGCTATAGTGTGCTAAAGCATTGATCATCAACCATCTTTAAAAAAACATTTTTTCTAGGGACAGAAAACTATAGGTAGGGAGAGTGTCAGTTTCTTTCACTGTGATAATCCTTGTTTCTAGGGACAGGGAAGGACAGTGAGGGAAATTATCCTTGTGCTATAGTGTGCTAAAGCATTGATCTTCAACCATCTTTAAAAAAACATTTTTTCTAGGGACAGAAAACTATAGGTAGGAAGAGTGTCAGTTTCTTTCACTGTGATAATCCTTGTTTCTAGGGACAGGGAAGGACAGTGAGGGAAATTCTCCTTGTGCTATAGTGTGCTAAAGCATTGATCATCAACCATCTTTAAAAAAACATTTTTTCTAGGGACAGAAAACTATAGGTAGGGAGAGTGTCAGTTTCTTTCACTGTGATAATCCTTGTTTCTAGGGACAGGGAAGGACAGTGAGGGAAATTCTCCTTGTGCTATAGTGTTCTAAAGCATTGATCATCAACCATCTTTAAAAAATCATTTTTTCTAGGGACAGAAAACTATAGGTAGGAAGAGTGTCAGTTTCTTTCACTGTGATAATCCTTGTTTCTAGGGACAGGGAAGGACAGTGAGGAAAATTCTCCTTGTGCTATAGTGTGCTAAAGCATTGATCATCAACCATCTTTAAAAAAAAACATTTTTTCTAGGGACAGAAAACTATAGGTAGGAAGAGTGTCAGTTTCTTTCACTGTGATAATCCTTGTTTCTAGGGACAGGGAAGGACAGTGAGGGAAATTCTCCTTGTGCTATAGTGTGCTAAAGCATTGATCATCAACCATCTTTAAAAAAACATTTTTTCTAGGGACAGAAAACTATAGGTAGGAAGAGTGTCAGTTTCTTTCACTGTGATAATCCTTGTTTCTAGGGACAGGGAAGGACAGTGAGGGAAATTCTCCTTGTGCTATAGTGTGCTAAAGCATTGATCATCAACCATCTTTAAAAAAACATTTTTTCTAGAGACAGAAAACTATAGGTAGGAAGAGTGTCAGTTTCTTTCACTGTGATAATCCTTGTTTCTAGGGACAGGGAAGGACAGTGAGGGAAATTCTCCTTGTGCTATAGTGTGCTAAAGCATTGATCATCAACCATCTTTAAAAAAACATTTTTTCTAGGGACAGAAAACTATAGGTAGGAAGAGTGTCAGTTTCTTTCACTGTGATAATCCTTGTTTCTAGGGACAGGGAAGGACAGTGAGGGAAATTCTCCTTGTGCTATAGTGTGCTAAAGCATTGATCATCAACCATCTTTAAAAAAAAAAAATTCTAGGGACAGAAAACTATAGGTAGGAAGAGTGTCAGTTTCTTTCACTGTGATAATCCTTGTTTCTAGGGACAGGGAAGGACAGTGAGGGAAATTCTCCTTGTGCTATAGTGTGCTAAAGCATTGATCATCAACCATCTTTAAAAAAACATTTTTTCTAGGGACAGAAAACTATAGGTAGGAAGAGTGTCAGTTTCTTTCACTGTGATAATCCTTGTTTCTAGGGACAGGGAAGGGCAGTGAGGGAAATTCTCCTTGTGCTATAGTGTGCTAAAGCATTGATCATCAACCATCTTTAAAAAAACATTTTTTCTAGGGACAGAAAACTATAGGTAGGGAGAGTGTCAGTTTCTTTCACTGTGATAATCCTTGTTTCTAGGGACAGGGAAGGACAGTGAGGGAAATTCTCCTTGTGCTATAGTGTGCTAAAGCATTGATCATCAACCATCTTTAAAAAAACATTTTTTCTAGGGACAGAAAACTATAGGTAGGGAGAGTGTCAGTTTCTTTCACTGTGATAATCCTTGTTTCTAGGGACAGGGAAGGACAGTGAGGGAAATTCTCCTTGTGCTATAGTGTGCTAAAGCATTGATCATCAACCATCTTTAAAAAAACATTTTTTCTAGGGACAGAAAACTATAGGTAGGGAGAGTGTCAGTTTCTTTCACTGTGATAATCCTTGTTTCTAGGGACAGGGAAGGACAGTGAGGGAAATTCTCCTTGTGCTATAGTGTGCTAAAGCATTGATCATCAACCATCTTTAAAAAAACATTTTTTCTAGGGACAGAAAACTATAGGTAGGAAGAGTGTCAGTTTCTTTCACTGTGATAATCCTTGTTTCTAGGGACAGGGAAGGACAGTGAGGGAAATTCTCCTTGTGCTATAGTGTGCTAAAGCATTGATCATCAACCATCTTTAAAAAAACATTTTTTCTAGGGACAGAAAACTATAGGTAGGAAGAGTGTCAGTTTCTTTCACTGTGATAATCCTTGTTTCTAGGGACAGGGAAGGACAGTGAGGGAAATTCTCCTTGTGCTATAGTGTGCTAAAGCATTGATCATCAACCATCTTTAAAAAAACATTTTTTCTAGGGACAGAAAACTATAGGTAGGAAGAGTGTCAGTTTCTTTCACTGTGATAATCCTTGTTTCTAGGGACAGGGAAGGACAGTGAGGGAAATTCTCCTTGTGCTATAGTGTGCTAAAGCATTGATCATCAACCATCTTTAAAAAAACATTTTTTCTAGGGACAGAAAACTATAGGTAGGAAGAGTGTCAGTTTCTTTCACTGTGATAATCCTTGTTTCTAGGGACAGGGAAGGACAGTGAGGGAAATTCTCCTTGTGCTATAGTGTGCTAAAGCATTGATCATCAACCATCTTTAAAAAAACATTTTTTCTAGGGACAGAAAACTATAGGTAGGAAGAGTGTCAGTTTCTTTCACTGTGATAATCCTTGTTTCTAGGGACAGGGAAGGACAGTGAGGGAAATTCTCCTTGTGCTATAGTGTGCTAAAGCATTGATCATCAACCATCTTTAAAAAAAACATTTTTTCTAGGGACAGAAAACTACAGGTAGGAAGAGTGTCAGTTTCTTTCACTGTGATAATCCTTGTTTCTAGGGACAGGGAAGGACAGTGAGGGAAATTCTCCTTGTGCTATAGTGTGCTAAAGCATTGATCATCAACCATCTTTAAAAAAACATTTTTTCTAGGGACAGAAAACTATAGGTAGGGAGAGTGTCAGTTTCTTTCACTGTGATAATCCTTGTTTCTAGGGACAGGGAAGGACAGTGAGGGAAATTATCCTTGTGCTATAGTGTGCTAAAGCATTGATCTTCAACCATCTTTAAAAAAACATTTTTTCTAGGGACAGAAAACTATAGGTAGGAAGAGTGTCAGTTTCTTTCACTGTGATAATCCTTGTTTCTAGGGACAGGGAAGGACAGTGAGGGAAATTCTCCTTGTGCTATAGTGTGCTAAAGCATTGATCATCAACCATCTTTAAAAAAACATTTTTTCTAGGGACAGAAAACTATAGGTAGGGAGAGTGTCAGTTTCTTTCACTGTGATAATCCTTGTTTCTAGGGACAGGGAAGGACAGTGAGGGAAATTCTCCTTGTGCTATAGTGTTCTAAAGCATTGATCATCAACCATCTTTAAAAAATCATTTTTTCTAGGGACAGAAAACTATAGGTAGGAAGAGTGTCAGTTTCTTTCACTGTGATAATCCTTGTTTCTAGGGACAGGGAAGGACAGTGAGGAAAATTCTCCTTGTGCTATAGTGTGCTAAAGCATTGATCATCAACCATCTTTAAAAAAAAACATTTTTTCTAGGGACAGAAAACTATAGGTAGGAAGAGTGTCAGTTTCTTTCACTGTGATAATCCTTGTTTCTAGGGACAGGGAAGGACAGTGAGGGAAATTCTCCTTGTGCTATAGTGTGCTAAAGCATTGATCATCAACCATCTTTAAAAAAACATTTTTTCTAGGGACAGAAAACTATAGGTAGGAAGAGTGTCAGTTTCTTTCACTGTGATAATCCTTGTTTCTAGGGACAGGGAAGGACAGTGAGGGAAATTCTCCTTGTGCTATAGTGTGCTAAAGCATTGATCATCAACCATCTTTAAAAAAACATTTTTTCTAGAGACAGAAAACTATAGGTAGGAAGAGTGTCAGTTTCTTTCACTGTGATAATCCTTGTTTCTAGGGACAGGGAAGGACAGTGAGGGAAATTCTCCTTGTGCTATAGTGTGCTAAAGCATTGATCATCAACCATCTTTAAAAAAACATTTTTTCTAGGGACAGAAAACTATAGGTAGGAAGAGTGTCAGTTTCTTTCACTGTGATAATCCTTGTTTCTAGGGACAGGGAAGGACAGTGAGGGAAATTCTCCTTGTGCTATAGTGTGCTAAAGCATTGATCATCAACCATCTTTAAAAAAAAAAAATTCTAGGGACAGAAAACTATAGGTAGGAAGAGTGTCAGTTTCTTTCACTGTGATAATCCTTGTTTCTAGGGACAGGGAAGGACAGTGAGGGAAATTCTCCTTGTGCTATAGTGTGCTAAAGCATTGATCATCAACCATCTTTAAAAAAACATTTTTTCTAGGGACAGAAAACTATAGGTAGGAAGAGTGTCAGTTTCTTTCACTGTGATAATCCTTGTTTCTAGGGACAGGGAAGGACAGTGAGGGAAATTCTCCTTGTGCTATAGTGTGCTAAAGCATTGATCATCAACCATCTTTAAAAAAACATTTTTTCTAGGGACAGAAAACTATAGGTAGGGAGAGTGTCAGTTTCTTTCACTGTGATAATCCTTGTTTCTAGGGACAGGGAAGGACAGTGAGGGAAATTCTCCTTGTGCTATAGTGTGCTAAAGCATTGATCATCAACCATCTTTAAAAAAACATTTTTTCTAGGGACAGAAAACTATAGGTAGGGAGAGTGTCAGTTTCTTTCACTGTGATAATCCTTGTTTCTAGGGACAGGGAAGGACAGTGAGGGAAATTCTCCTTGTGCTATAGTGTGCTAAAGCATTGATCATCAACCATCTTTAAAAAAACATTTTTTCTAGGGACAGAAAACTATAGGTAGGGAGAGTGTCAGTTTCTTTCACTGTGATAATCCTTGTTTCTAGGGACAGGGAAGGACAGTGAGGGAAATTCTCCTTGTGCTATAGTGTGCTAAAGCATTGATCATCAACCATCTTTAAAAAAACATTTTTTCTAGGGACAGAAAACTATAGGTAGGAAGAGTGTCAGTTTCTTTCACTGTGATAATCCTTGTTTCTAGGGACAGGGAAGGACAGTGAGGGAAATTCTCCTTGTGCTATAGTGTGCTAAAGCATTGATCATCAACCATCTTTAAAAAAACATTTTTTCTAGGGACAGAAAACTATAGGTAGGAAGAGTGTCAGTTTCTTTCACTGTGATAATCCTTGTTTCTAGGGACAGGGAAGGACAGTGAGGGAAATTCTCCTTGTGCTATAGTGTGCTAAAGCATTGATCATCAACCATCTTTAAAAAAACATTTTTTCTAGGGACAGAAAACTATAGGTAGGAAGAGTGTCAGTTTCTTTCACTGTGATAATCCTTGTTTCTAGGGACAGGGAAGGACAGTGAGGGAAATTCTCCTTGTGCTATAGTGTGCTAAAGCATTGATCATCAACCATCTTTAAAAAAACATTTTTTCTAGGGACAGAAAACTATAGGTAGGAAGAGTGTCAGTTTCTTTCACTGTGATAATCCTTGTTTCTAGGGACAGGGAAGGACAGTGAGGGAAATTCTCCTTGTGCTATAGTGTGCTAAAGCATTGATCATCAACCATCTTTAAAAAAACATTTTTTCTAGGGACAGAAAACTATAGGTAGGAAGAGTGTCAGTTTCTTTCACTGTGATAATCCTTGTTTCTAGGGACAGGGAAGGACAGTGAGGGAAATTCTCCTTGTGCTATAGTGTGCTAAAGCATTGATCATCAACCATCTTTAAAAAAAACATTTTTTCTAGGGACAGAAAACTATAGGTAGGGAGAGTGTCAGTTTCTTTCACTGTGATAATCCTTGTTTCTAGGGACAGGGAAGGACAGTGAGGGAAATTCTCCTTGTGCTATAGTGTGCTAAAGCATTGATCATCAACCATCTTTAAAAAAACATTTTTTCTAGGGACAGAAAACTATAGGTAGGAAGAGTGTCAGTTTCTTTCACTGTGATAATCCTTGTTTCTAGGGACAGGGAAGGACAGTGAGGGAAATTCTCCTTGTGCTATAGTGTGCTAAAGCATTGATCATCAACCATCTTTAAAAAAACATTTTTTCTAGGGACAGAAAACTATAGGTAGGGAGAGTGTCAGTTTCTTTCACTGTGATAATCCTTGTTTCTAGGGACAGGGAAGGACAGTGAGGGAAATTCTCCTTGTGCTATAGTGTGCTAAAGCATTGATCATCAACCATCTTTAAAAAAACATTTTTTCTAGGGACAGAAAACTATAGGTAGGGAGAGTGTCAGTTTCTTTCACTGTGATAATCCTTGTTTCTAGGGACAGGGAAGGACAGTGAGGGAAATTCTCCTTGTGCTATAGTGTGCTAAAGCATTGATCATCAACCATCTTTAAAAAAACATTTTTTCTAGGGACAGAAAACTATAGGTAGGAAGAGTGTCAGTTTCTTTCACTGTGATAATCCTTGTTTCTAGGGACAGGGAAGGACAGTGAGGGAAATTCTCCTTGTGCTATAGTGTGCTAAAGCATTGATCATCAACCATCTTTAAAAAAACATTTTTTCTAGGGACAGAAAACTATAGGTAGGAAGAGTGTCAGTTTCTTTCACTGTGATAATCCTTGTTTCTAGGGACAGGGAAGGACAGTGAGGGAAATTCTCCTTGTGCTATAGTGTGCTAAAGCATTGATCATCAACCATCTTTAAAAAAACATTTTTTCTAGGGACAGAAAACTATAGGTAGGAAGAGTGTCAGTTTCTTTCACTGTGATAATCCTTGTTTCTAGGGACAGGGAAGGACAGTGAGGGAAATTCTCCTTGTGCTATAGTGTGCTAAAGCATTGATCATCAACCATCTTTAAAAAAACATTTTTTCTAGGGACAGAAAACTATAGGTAGGAAGAGTGTCAGTTTCTTTCACTGTGATAATCCTTGTTTCTAGGGACAGGGAAGGACAGTGAGGGAAATTCTCCTTGTGCTATAGTGTGTTAAAGCATTGATCATCAACCATCTTTAAAAAAACATTTTTTCTAGGGACAGAAAACTATAGGTAGGAAGAGTGTCAGTTTCTTTCACTGTGATAATCCTTGTTTCTAGGGACAGGGAAGGACAGTGAGGGAAATTCTCCTTGTGCTATAGTGTGCTAAAGCATTGATCATCAACCATCTTTAAAAAAAACATTTTTTCTAGGGACAGAAAACTATAGGTAGGGAGAGTGTCAGTTTCTTTCACTGTGATAATCCTTGTTTCTAGGGACAGGGAAGGACAGTGAGGGAAATTCTCCTTGTGCTATAGTGTGCTAAAGCATTGATCATCAACCATCTTTAAAAAAACATTTTTTCTAGGGACAGAAAACTATAGGTAGGAAGAGTGTCAGTTTCTTTCACTGTGATAATCCTTGTTTCTAGGGACAGGGAAGGACAGTGAGGGAAATTCTCCTTGTGCTATAGTGTGCTAAAGCATTGATCATCAACCATCTTTAAAAAAACATTTTTTCTAGGGACAGAAAACTATAGGTAGGAAGAGTGTCAGTTTCTTTCACTGTGATAATCCTTGTTTCTAGGGACAGGGAAGGACAGTGAGGGAAATTCTCCTTGTGCTATAGTGTGCTAAAGCATTGATCATCAACCATCTTTAAAAAAACATTTTTTCTAGGGACAGAAAACTATAGGTAGGAAGAGTGTCAGTTTCTTTCACTGTGATAATCCTTGTTTCTAGGGACAGGGAAGGACAGTGAGGGAAATTCTCCTTGTGTTATAGTGTGCTAAAGCATTGATCATCAACCATCTTTAAAAAAACATTTTTTCTAGGGACAGAAAACTATAGGTAGGAAGAGTGTCAGTTTCTTTCACTGTGATAATCCTTGTTTCTAGGGACAGGGAAGGACAGTGAGGGAAATTCTCCTTGTGCTATAGTGTGCTAAAGCATTGATCATCAACCATCTTTAAAAAAACATTTTTTCTAGGGACAGAAAACTATAGGTAGGGAGAGTGTCAGTTTCTTTCACTGTGATAATCCTTGTTTCTAGGGACAGGGAAGGACAGTGAGGGAAATTATCCTTGTGCTATAGTGTGCTAAAGCATTGATCTTCAACCATCTTTAAAAAAACATTTTTTCTAGGGACAGAAAACTATAGGTAGGAAGAGTGTCAGTTTCTTTCACTGTGATAATCCTTGTTTCTAGGGACAGGGAAGGACAGTGAGGGAAATTCTCCTTGTGCTATAGTGTGCTAAAGCATTGATCATCAACCATCTTTAAAAAAACATTTTTTCTAGGGACAGAAAACTATAGGTAGGGAGAGTGTCAGTTTCTTTCACTGTGATAATCCTTGTTTCTAGTAGTGATGAGCCGAACACCCCCGGGTTCGGTTCGCACCAGAACCCGCGAACGGACCGGAAGTTCGAACGAACATTAGAACCCTATTAAATACAATGGATGCGAACGTTCGAATTCTAAAGTGCTAATTATAACAACTATTATGCATGTTATTGTCCTAAAAAGGGTTTGGGAACCCGGGTTCTGCACCAGGGGACATGTATCAATGCAAAAAGAAGTTTTAAAAACGGTCGTTTTTCGGGAGCAGTCATTTTAATGATGCATAAAGTGAAAAAAAAAAAGTCAAATATTCCTTTAAATATCGTACCTGGGGGGTGTCTAAAGTATGCCTGTGAAGTGCCACGTGTTTCCCGTGTTTAGAACTGTCCCTGCACAAAATGACACTTCTAAAGGAAAAAAAAGCCATTTAAAACTGCTTGCGGCTTTAATGTAATGTCTGGTCCCGGTAATATGGATGAAATTCTTTAAGAAAAATGGCATAGCTACCCCATGACCCCCCCCCCCTACCCCAGCCCATTACCAGCCCCTTTGGGTCTTGTATGGATATTAAGGGGAACCCCGCACATAAAATAAAAAAGGCCCTATATACTCTGAACAGCCGTATACAGGCGGTGCATACAAGACAGGGACTGTAGGTTTGTTCTTATGTAGAATCTGTTTGTAATTTTGAACAGGTACATTGTTGAAGTGTAGCTCCAGCCCAAAAATCTATTTTTAAACTTTTTGGAAAACATAGGTAAGGGTTATCACCCCTGTAACATTTGTTTTGCTGTCTGTGCCCCTGTTCAGAACATTTCACCTCACTTTCCGTCCCAATGACAACTGTTTTTGAAATGTGGTGTTTTTCTTGAAACAAGGATTGCTGATAAAGCATCAGTACAGAGGAGACACCTTTCTCCCATATTTATTCTTACAGGAGAGAATTTTCCTTCCTAGTGGTAGATTTCCTCTCACTTCCTGTTGTCTTCTTGCGTTTGCAAGTAGGAGTCGTTTGTAAGTTGGATGTTTGAAAGTAGGGACCTGCCGTATATACTCTGCAGAAATAGGCCCCTTAGTTGTTGGTGTTGGCACAACACTGTAAGCACTCACAGTTACTCTTGGTTGGTGCTGGAACGCCCTGCTGTCAACTATTATATCAGGAATTTTAATTACATATAATTGTTGAACAGTGGTAGTAAAAATTGGGCCTTTGATGGTGGTGCTGGTGCCACAACACTGTAAGCCCTGACAGTTACTCTTGGTGGGTGCAGCAATGGGCCCTGCTGTGAATTATTAGATCAAGAATTGTAATTACATGCCCCTGTTGAACAGGGGCTGAAAAATTGGGCCTTAGGCACTGGTGGCACAACACTGCAACCCCTCACAGATACTGTACTTGGAGCACAGCAATGAGCCCTGTTGCAAAGTATTGCTTCAAAAATTGTAATGACACGCCCCTGTTAAACAGGGGCTGAAAAATTGGGCCTTAGGCACTGGTGGCACAACACTGCAACTCCTCACAGATACTGTACTTGGAGCACAGCAATGAGCCCTGTTGCAAAGTATTGCTTCAAAAATTGTAATTACACGCCCCTGTTAAACAGGGGCTGAAAAATTGGGCGTTAGGCACTGGTGGCGGCACCCATAAACAAAAATGATCTTCCAAGCTATCATCATCAATCGTATCATTGAGGACTCGGAGGAGGAGGATAGCCAGTCAACATAACAGCACAGGCACTCAGCATCAGCATCAGTCTTGAAGGGATGTGACATTTTAAAATCAATTAGTCTGTTATATCAGCATCAGGTGTGTGGTAGCTGGTGGTGATCCAAGACTGGTTCATCTTGATGAAAGTCAGTCGATCAACCGAGTCGGTGGACAGGCGCACCCTGTGATCCGTGACAAATCCTCCAGCAGCACTGAATGTGCGTTCCGAAAGAACGCTGGATGCAGGACAGGCCAGTAGCTCAATTGCATACTGTGCAAGCTCTGGCCAGTGATCCATCCTCAAGACCCAGTAAGCCAGAGGATTTTCGGTGGGGAAGGTGTCCAAGTCTGACCTTGCCCCTAGATATTCCTGCACCATGTTTATCAGACGCTGGCGATGGTTGCTGGAACCAATCATACTTTGGGGCTGCGGACTAAAGAATTGTCTGAACGCATCGGTCAGACGGCCACCTTCCCCACCGCTCCTTCTTTGACTGGCCGAAGCCTCAGCAACTCGTTGTCCAGGACCAGGAGTTTGCAACCTCCCAGTCTCTGGGAACGCGTTGCACAGACCTTTCTGCAAGGCCTCCCGGAGTTGTCTCATCCTCTGCTCCCTCTGCGACGGTAACATAAGGTCCGCAACCTTACCCTTGTACCGTGGATCAAGGAGAGTGGCCAGCCAGTAATGGTCCCTCTCCTTGATCCGAAGAATACGAGGATCCTTCCGCAGACTTTGCAGGATCAGGGAGGCCATGCAGCGTAGGTTTGCTGAGGCATTCGCTCCGGAGTCCTCTGGGTCACTAAGGACGACATGATCCGCAGCCACCTCCTCCCAGCCACGTACAAGTCCACTGGTTTCTTGGGACTGTAAATCATCCCTAAAAGACTGCTGCTGATGATGCTGAGTGCCAGCCTCCACCTCCATGCTGACACAATCCTCCTCCTCCTCCTCCTCCTCCTCCTCCTCTTCCTGTGCGATGGGTGGGACAGAAGGAACACTGTCTGGGTAAAGGGGGCCTTGAGAGGCAAGGAAGTCCTCCTCTTCCTGCCTCTGTTCTGCCTCAAGTGCCCTGTCCATTATTCCACGCAGCGTGTGCTCCAACAGGTGGACAAGAGGTACAGTGTCACTGATGCATGCACTGTCACTGCTCACCATCCTCGTGGCCTCCTCAAATGGTGCCAGGACAGTGCATGCATCCCTGATCATGCCCCACTGGCGTGGAGAAAAAAAACCAAGCTCCCCTGACCCTGTCCTGGTGCCGTAGTCGCACAGGTACTCATTGATGGCCCTCTGCTGCGTGTGCAGCCGCTGCAGCATGGCCAACGTTGAGTTCCACCTGGTGGGCATGTCACATATAAGGCGGTTCTTGGGCAGGTTCAACTCCTTTTGCAGCTCAGCCAGGCGAGCACTGGCATTATAAGATCTGCGGAAATGCACACAGACTTTCCTGGCCTGCCTCAGGACATCCTGTAAGCCCGGGTACCTGCCCAAGAACCGCTGCACCACCAGGTTAAGGACGTGAGCCACACAGGGCACATGGGTCAGTTGTCCCTGTCGGAGGGCGGAGAGGAGGTTGGTGCCATTGTCGCAAACCACCATTCCTGGCTTAAGCTGGCGTGGCGTCAACCACCTCTCGGCCTGGCCCTGCAGAGCAGACAGGACCTCTGCCCCAGTGTGGCTTCTGTCCCCCAAACACACCAGCGCAAGCACGGCATGGCATCTTTTTGCCTGCGTACTTGCGTAGCCCCGTGAACGGCTACGGAGCACCGCTGGTTCATAGGACAAACCACAGGAAGAGGCCATGGAGGAAGAAGAAGAGGAGGGGGTGGAGGAGAGAGGTGTGTCACAACCAGTAGTAGCATTTTGGAGGCGTGGCGGTGGGACAACCTCCAACACTACTGCACCTTGTCCTGAATCCTTCCCAGCTGCCAAAAGAGTGACCCAATGGGCCGTGAAAGAAAGGTAACGTCCCTGTCCATGCCTGCTGGACCATGAGTCAGCGGTAATATGCACCTTACCGCTGACCGCCCTGTCCAGCGAGGCCAAGACATTGCCTTCCACATGCCGGTAGAGAGCCGGAATAGCCTTCCGTGAGAAAAAGTGGCGTTTGGGAACCTGCCACTGAGGAACCGCACATTGCACAAACTCACGGAAGGGGGCCGAGTCTACCAACTGAAAAGGCAGCAGTTGAAGCGCTAGCAATTTAGCCAAGCTAGCATTCAACCGCTGGGCATGTGGATGGCTGGGAGTGAACTTCTTTCGACGGTCCAGCAGCTGGGGCAGGGAAATTTGCCTGCTAGAATCGGACGTCGGTGTACTGCTAGCAGAGTGGGCGCAAGTACTTGGCTGTGACACACCTAATTCTACACCTTCATTCCTCTCAGTGCATGTTTCAGAGAGGACTGAAGTTATAGTGGGGTTGGAGATCCCAGCTGATGCGGTGCAAGGAGAGGTCCGCTTTGTTCTTTGGTGTGGGTCTTTGAGGTAGGCTTGCCAACGAGCTGCATGGCAGGTCAACATATGTCTGGTCAGGCATGTGGTACCCAAGCGGCTGATGTTTTGGCCACGCGATATACGCTTGAGACATATGTTGCAAACAGCAGCTGTGCGATCTGATGCACTAGCCTCAAAAAAGGCCCACACCAAAGAACTTTTTGAATGACGGGCAGAGGCAGCGCCCTGCACAGGCGGAGCTCTGCGGTGTGATTCCGTCGGTGTACTGCCCTTACGCTGGCCACCAAAGGGCATCCTGCCTCGTTGGAGATGTGCCTCCTCCTCATCCTCCTCCTCCTCCTCTCTCCTATTAGGCACCCACGTGGAGTCATTGACCTCATCATCCCCTCCCTCCTCATCACTGGAGCCAATCTGGCAGTATGCTGCAGCTGCTGGAACATGACTGCCAGATTGGTGTCCTTCTTGAGCATCCCCTCTGTCTGCTCTCACGCTACTGCCTTCCTCTAGCTGGGTTTCATCATCAGACCCTTCGAAACGCTGGGCATCCTCCTGGAGCATGTACCCAACACTGTGCTGAAACAGTTCGGGGGACTCCTCAGGAGGAGGACATGGTGGGTCTAGGGAAGGAGTGACTGATGATTTGTCTGACATTGATACCAGGGAAGACGACGCTTTGGCAGCTGCTTTTCCAGTACCCTGAGCCTGGGTGAGAGAGGATGAGGAGGAGGAGGAGGGCTTGGTCATCCACTCTACCAAGTCTTCGGCATGATGTGGCTCAACATGTCCAGCTGCCGAAAAGAAGGACAAGCGTGTCCCATGGCCATGTGCTGATGACAATGCACCGCGTCCACGACCAGCACTGTTGCCCCCAGACACAGAGCCTGCTTGCCCTCTTTTATTGCCTCCTGACTGTCTGCCTCTCCTTGTTTGCCTTCCAGACATTCTAATAGATGGCCTGCAGGGAGATGGGAAAAAAGCAATAAGGGCTACCTTCAGGTGTCCTTCTCTGTCCCTGGAAACAAGGACTTGCAGAGTGAAAGAAAAAAAACACTCTCCCTACCTACAGTTTTCTGTCCCTAGAAAAAATGTTTTTTTTAATCACAATATAGCACAAGGAAAATTAACTCACTGTCCTTACAGGTCCCTGGAAACAAGGACTTGCAGAGTGAAAGAAAAAAAACACTCTCCCTACCTACAGTTTTCTGTCCCTAGAAAAAAATGTTTTTTTTAATCACAATATAGCAAAAGGACAATTCACTCACTGTCCTTCCAGGTCCCTGGAAACAAGGACTTGCAGAGTGAAAGAAACTGACACTGTCCCTACCTAGAGTTTTCTGTCCCTAGAATAAATGTTTTTTTTAATCACAATATAGCAAAAGGACAATTCACTCACTGTCCTTCCAGGTCCCTGGAAACAAGGACTTGCAGAGTGAAAGAAACTGACACTGTCCCTACCTAGAGTTTTCTGTCCCTAGAATAAATGTTTTTTTTAATCACAATATAGCAAAAGGACAATTCACTCACTGTCCTTCCAGGTCCCTGGAAACAAGGACTTGCAGAGTGAAAGAAACTGACACTGTCCCTACCTAGAGTTTTCTGTCCCTAGAATAAATGTTTTTTTTAATCACAATATAGCACAAGGAAAATTAACTCACTGTCCTTACAGGTCCCTGGAAACAAGGACTTGCAGAGTGAAAGAAAAAAAACACTCTCCCTACCTACAGTTTTCTGTCCCTAGAAAAAAATGTTTTTTTTAATCACAATATAGCAAAAGGACAATTCACTCACTGTCCTTCCAGGTCCCTGGAAACAAGGACTTGCAGAGTGAAAGAAACTGACACTGTCCCTACCTAGAATTTTCTGTCCCTGGAATAAATGTTTTTTTCAGCACAATATAGCACAAGGACAATTAACTCACTGTCCTTACAGGTCCCTGGAAACAAGGACTTGCAGAGTGAAAGAAAAAAAACACTCTCCCTACCTACAGTTTTCTGTCCCTAGAAAAAAATGTTTTTTTTAATCACAATATAGCAAAAGGACAATTCACTCACTGTCCTTCCAGGTCCCTGGAAACAAGGACTTGCAGAGTGAAAGAAACTGACACTGTCCCTACCTAGAGTTTTCTGTCCCTAGAATAAATGTTTTTTTTAATCACAATATAGCAAAAGGACAATTCACTCACTGTCCTTCCAGGTCCCTGGAAACAAGGACTTGCAGAGTGAAAGAAACTGACACTGTCCCTACCTAGAGTTTTCTGTCCCTAGAATAAATGTTTTTTTTAATCACAATATAGCAAAAGGACAATTCACTCACTGTCCTTCCAGGTCCCTGGAAACAAGGACTTGCAGAGTGAAAGAAACTGACACTGTCCCTACCTAGAGTTTTCTGTCCCTAGAATAAATGTTTTTTTTAATCACAATATAGCACAAGGAAAATTAACTCACTGTCCTTACAGGTCCCTGGAAACAAGGACTTGCAGAGTGAAAGAAAAAAAACACTCTCCCTACCTACAGTTTTCTGTCCCTAGAAAAAAATGTTTTTTTTAATCACAATATAGCAAAAGGACAATTCACTCACTGTCCTTCCAGGTCCCTGGAAACAAGGACTTGCAGAGTGAAAGAAACTGACACTGTCCCTACCTAGAGTTTTCTGTCCCTGGAATAAATGTTTTTTTCAGCACAATATAGCACAAGGACAATTAACTCACTGTCCTTACAGGTCCCTGGAAACAAGGACTTGCAGAGTGAAAGAAAAAAAATACTCTCCCTACCTACAGTTTTCTGTCCCTAGAAAAAAATGTTTTTTTTAATCACAATATAGCAAAAGGACAATTCACTCACTGTCCTTCCAGGTCCCTGGAAACAAGGACTTGCAGAGTGAAAGAAACTGACACTGTCCCTACCTAGAGTTTTCTGTCCCTAGAATAAATGTTTTTTTTAATCACAATATAGCAAAAGGACAATTCACTCACTGTCCTTACAGGTCCCTGGAAACAAGGACTTGCAGAGTGAAAGAAAAAAAATACTCTCCCTACCTACAGTTTTCTGTCCCTAGAAAAAAATGTTTTTTTTAATCACAATATAGCAAAAGGACAATTCACTCACTGTCCTTCCAGGTCCCTGGAAACAAGGACTTGCAGAGTGAAAGAAACTGACACTGTCCCTACCTAGAGTTTTCTGTCCCTAGAATAAATGTTTTTTTTAATCACAATATAGCAAAAGGACAATTCACTCACTGTCCTTCCAGGTCCCTGGAAACAAGGACTTGCAGAGTGAAAGAAACTGACACTGTCCCTACCTAGAGTTTTCTGTCCCTAGAATAAATGTTTTTTTTAATCACAATATAGCAAAAGGACAATTCACTCACTGCCCTTCCAGGTCCCTGGAAACAAGGACTTGCAGAGTGAAAGAAACTGACACTGTCCCTACCTAGAGTTTTCTGTCCCTAGAATAAATGTTTTTTTTAATCACAATATAGCAAAAGGACAATTCACTCACTGTCCTTCCAGGTCCCTGGAAACAAGGACTTGCAGAGTGAAAGAAACTGACACTGTCCCTACCTAGAGTTTTCTGTCCCTAGAATAAATGTTTTTTTTAATCACAATATAGCAAAAGGACAATTCACTCACTGTCCTTCCAGGTCCCTGGAAACAAGGACTTGCAGAGTGAAAGAAACTGACACTGTCCCTACCTAGAGTTTTCTGTCCCTAGAATAAATGTTTTTTTTAATCACAATATAGCAAAAGGACAATTCACTCACTGTCCTTCCAGGTCCCTGGAAACAAGGACTTGCAGAGTGAAAGAAACTGACACTGTCCCTACCTAGAGTTTTCTGTCCCTGGAATAAATGTTTTTTTCAGCACAATATAGCACAAGGACAATTAACTCACTGTCCTTACAGGTCCCTGGAAACAAGGACTTGCAGAGTGAAAGAAAAAAAATACTCTCCCTACCTACAGTTTTCTGTCC
Organism: Rana muscosa; assembly: GCA_029206835.1. Taxonomy (NCBI): domain Eukaryota; kingdom Metazoa; phylum Chordata; class Amphibia; order Anura; family Ranidae; genus Rana; species Rana muscosa. The sequence continues at coordinate 336,378,167 of CM055117.1, forward strand.
CTAGAAAAAAATGTTTTTTTTAATCACAATATAGCAAAAGGACAATTCACTCACTGTCCTTCCAGGTCCCTGGAAACAAGGACTTGCAGAGTGAAAGAAACTGACACTGTCCCTACCTAGAGTTTTCTGTCCCTAGAATAAATGTTTTTTTTAATCACAATATAGCAAAAGGACAATTCACTCACTGTCCTTACAGGTCCCTGGAAACAAGGACTTGCAGAGTGAAAGAAAAAAAATACTCTCCCTACCTACAGTTTTCTGTCCCTAGAAAAAAATGTTTTTTTTAATCACAATATAGCAAAAGGACAATTCACTCACTGTCCTTCCAGGTCCCTGGAAACAAGGACTTGCAGAGTGAAAGAAACTGACACTGTCCCTACCTAGAGTTTTCTGTCCCTAGAATAAATGTTTTTTTTAATCACAATATAGCAAAAGGACAATTCACTCACTGTCCTTCCAGGTCCCTGGAAACAAGGACTTGCAGAGTGAAAGAAACTGACACTGTCCCTACCTAGAGTTTTCTGTCCCTAGAATAAATGTTTTTTTTAATCACAATATAGCAAAAGGACAATTCACTCACTGTCCTTCCAGGTCCCTGGAAACAAGGACTTGCAGAGTGAAAGAAACTGACACTGTCCCTACCTAGAGTTTTCTGTCCCTAGAATAAATGTTTTTTTTAATCACAATATAGCAAAAGGACAATTCACTCACTGTCCTTCCAGGTCCCTGGAAACAAGGACTTGCAGAGTGAAAGAAACTGACACTGTCCCTACCTAGAGTTTTCTGTCCCTAGAATAAATGTTTTTTTTAATCACAATATAGCAAAAGGACAATTCACTCACTGTCCTTCCAGGTCCCTGGAAACAAGGACTTGCAGAGTGAAAGAAACTGACACTGTCCCTACCTAGAGTTTTCTGTCCCTAGAATAAATGTTTTTTTTAATCACAATATAGCAAAAGGACAATTCACTCACTGTCCTTCCAGGTCCCTGGAAACAAGGACTTGCAGAGTGAAAGAAACTGACACTGTCCCTACCTAGAGTTTTCTGTCCCTAGAATAAATGTTTTTTTTAATCACAATATAGCAAAAGGACAATTCACTCACTGTCCTTCCAGGTCCCTGGAAACAAGGACTTGCAGAGTGAAAGAAACTGACACTGTCCCTACCTAGAGTTTTCTGTCCCTAGAATAAATGTTTTTTTTAATCACAATATAGCAAAAGGACAATTCACTCACTGTCCTTCCAGGTCCCTGGAAACAAGGACTTGCAGAGTGAAAGAAACTGACACTGTCCCTACCTAGAGTTTTCTGTCCCTAGAATAAATGTTTTTTTTAATCACAATATAGCAAAAGGACAATTCACTCACTGTCCTTCCAGGTCCCTGGAAACAAGGACTTGCAGAGTGAAAGAAACTGACACTGTCCCTACCTAGAGTTTTCTGTCCCTAGAATAAATGTTTTTTTTAATCACAATATAGCAAAAGGACAATTCACTCACTGTCCTTCCAGGTCCCTGGAAACAAGGACTTGCAGAGTGAAAGAAACTGACACTGTCCCTACCTAGAGTTTTCTGTCCCTAGAATAAATGTTTTTTTTAATCACAATATAGCAAAAGGACAATTCACTCACTGTCCTTCCAGGTCCCTGGAAACAAGGACTTGCAGAGTGAAAGAAACTGACACTGTCCCTACCTAGAGTTTTCTGTCCCTAGAATAAATGTTTTTTTTAATCACAATATAGCAAAAGGACAATTCACTCACTGTCCTTCCAGGTCCCTGGAAACAAGGACTTGCAGAGTGAAAGAAACTGACACTGTCCCTACCTAGAGTTTTCTGTCCCTAGAATAAATGTTTTTTTTTAAGCACACTATAGCAGAAGCACAAAACACACTGACACTCTCCCTACCTATCCTTCTCTTTCCCTAAACTAAAGGAATCCAGGTTAAGCAAGAAAGAAATAACAGTCACTGTCCCTGCCTATGCTACTCTATCCCTGCTCCGGAACACACTACACTAGGCCGCCGTGCTGGCGGCCTTTTATAGTGTGGGGCGTGTACTAAACACCCTCAGCAATAATTGGCCACAGGCATCCTGCCTGTGGCCAATCATTGCTCTCCTCGCTGCCGGCGCTGTGATTGGCCAAGCATGCGGGGTCACAGTGCATGCTTGGCCAATCACAGCGCCTGGATGACACTGCGATGGCGTAGTGCATTGTGGGCCGTTCGCGTCACTCGAATTTGGCGCGAACGGCCCAAATCGTTCGATCTTCGTCGAACGATCGAACAGCCAATGTTCGAGTCGAACGTATGTTCGACTCGAACACGAAGCTCATCCCTAGTTTCTAGGGACAGGGAAGGACAGTGAGGGAAATTCTCCTTGTGCTATAGTGTTCTAAAGCATTGATCATCAACCATCTTTAAAAAATCATTTTTTCTAGGGACAGAAAACTATAGGTAGGAAGAGTGTCAGTTTCTTTCACTGTGATAATCCTTGTTTCTAGGGACAGGGAAGGACAGTGAGGAAAATTCTCCTTGTGCTATAGTGTGCTAAAGCATTGATCATCAACCATCTTTAAAAAAAAACATTTTTTCTAGGGACAGAAAACTATAGGTAGGAAGAGTGTCAGTTTCTTTCACTGTGATAATCCTTGTTTCTAGGGACAGGGAAGGACAGTGAGGGAAATTCTCCTTGTGCTATAGTGTGCTAAAGCATTGATCATCAACCATCTTTAAAAAAACATTTTTTCTAGGGACAGAAAACTATAGGTAGGAAGAGTGTCAGTTTCTTTCACTGTGATAATCCTTGTTTCTAGGGACAGGGAAGGACAGTGAGGGAAATTCTCCTTGTGCTATAGTGTGCTAAAGCATTGATCATCAACCATCTTTAAAAAAACATTTTTTCTAGGGACAGAAAACTATAGGTAGGAAGAGTGTCAGTTTCTTTCACTGTGATAATCCTTGTTTCTAGGGACAGGGAAGGACAGTGAGGGAAATTCTCCTTGTGCTATAGTGTGCTAAAGCATTGATCATCAACCATCTTTAAAAAAACATTTTTTCTAGGGACAGAAAACTATAGGTAGGAAGAGTGTCAGTTTCTTTCACTGTGATAATCCTTGTTTCTAGGGACAGGGAAGGACAGTGAGGGAAATTCTCCTTGTGCTATAGTGTGCTAAAGCATTGATCATCAACCATCTTTAAAAAAAAAAAATTCTAGGGACAGAAAACTATAGGTAGGAAGAGTGTCAGTTTCTTTCACTGTGATAATCCTTGTTTCTAGGGACAGGGAAGGACAGTGAGGGAAATTCTCCTTGTGCTATAGTGTGCTAAAGCATTGATCATCAACCATCTTTAAAAAAACATTTTTTCTAGGGACAGAAAACTATAGGTAGGGAGAGTGTCAGTTTCTTTCACTGTGATAATCCTTGTTTCTAGGGACAGGGAAGGACAGTGAGGGAAATTCTCCTTGTGCTATAGTGTGCTAAAGCATTGATCATCAACCATCTTTAAAAAAACATTTTTTCTAGGGACAGAAAACTATAGGTAGGAAGAGTGTCAGTTTCTTTCACTGTGATAATCCTTGTTTCTAGGGACAGGGAAGGACAGTGAGGGAAATTCTCCTTGTGCTATAGTGTGCTAAAGCATTGATCATCAACCATCTTTAAAAAAACATTTTTTCTAGGGACAGAAAACTATAGGTAGGGAGAGTGTCAGTTTCTTTCACTGTGATAATCCTTGTTTCTAGGGACAGGGAAGGACAGTGAGGGAAATTCTCCTTGTGCTATAGTGTGCTAAAGCATTGATCATCAACCATCTTTAAAAAAACATTTTTTCTAGGGACAGAAAACTATAGGTAGGGAGAGTGTCAGTTTCTTTCACTGTGATAATCCTTGTTTCTAGGGACAGGGAAGGACAGTGAGGGAAATTCTCCTTGTGCTATAGTGTGCTAAAGCATTGATCATCAACCATCTTTAAAAAAACATTTTTTCTAGGGACAGAAAACTATAGGTAGGAAGAGTGTCAGTTTCTTTCACTGTGATAATCCTTGTTTCTAGGGACAGGGAAGGACAGTGAGGGAAATTCTCCTTGTGCTATAGTGTGCTAAAGCATTGATCATCAACCATCTTTAAAAAAACATTTTTTCTAGGGACAGAAAACTATAGGTAGGAAGAGTGTCAGTTTCTTTCACTGTGATAATCCTTGTTTCTAGGGACAGGGAAGGACAGTGAGGGAAATTCTCCTTGTGCTATAGTGTGCTAAAGCATTGATCATCAACCATCTTTAAAAAAACATTTTTTCTAGGGACAGAAAACTATAGGTAGGAAGAGTGTCAGTTTCTTTCACTGTGATAATCCTTGTTTCTAGGGACAGGGAAGGACAGTGAGGGAAATTCTCCTTGTGCTATAGTGTGCTAAAGCATTGATCATCAACCATCTTTAAAAAAACATTTTTTCTAGGGACAGAAAACTATAGGTAGGAAGAGTGTCAGTTTCTTTCACTGTGATAATCCTTGTTTCTAGGGACAGGGAAGGACAGTGAGGGAAATTCTCCTTGTGCTATAGTGTGCTAAAGCATTGATCATCAACCATCTTTAAAAAAACATTTTTTCTAGGGACAGAAAACTATAGGTAGGAAGAGTGTCAGTTTCTTTCACTGTGATAATCCTTGTTTCTAGGGACAGGGAAGGACAGTGAGGGAAATTCTCCTTGTGCTATACTGTGCTAAAGCATTCCTCATCAACCATCTTTGAAATCCTTGTTTTTTGGACAGTCAGGGAAATTGTCGTTGTGCTATTCTGTGCGAAAGCAATCATCCTCAACCATATTTAGAAATCCTTAAGTAAAGGGACAGAGAAGGACACCTGAAGGTAGCCCTTATTGCTTTTTTCCCATCTCCCTGCAGGCCATCTATTAGAATGTCTGGAAGGCAAACAAGGAGAGGCAGACAGTCAGGAGGCAATAAAAGAGGGCAAGCAGGCTCTGTGTCTGGGGGCAACAGTGCTGGTCGTGGACGCGGTGCATTGTCATCAGCACATGGCCATGGGACACGCTTGTCCTTCTTTTCGGCAGCTGGACATGTTGAGCCACATCATGCCGAAGACTTGGTAGAGTGGATGACCAAGCCCTCCTCCTCCTCCTCATCCTCTCTCACCCAGGCTCAGGGTACTGGCAAAGCAGCTGCCAAAGCGTCCTCTTCCCTGGTATCAATGTCAGACTCATCATCAGTCACTCCTTCCCTAGACCCACCATGTCCTCCTCCTGAGGAGTCCCCCGAACTGTTTGAGCACAGTGTTGGGTACATGCTCCAGGAGGATGCCCAGCGTTTCGAAGGGTCTGATGATGAAACCCAGCTACAGGAAGGCAGTTGCGTGAGAGCAGACAGAGGGGATGCTCAAGAAGGACACCAATCTGGCAGTTATGTTCCAGCAGCTGCAGCATACTGCCAGATTGGCTCCAGTGATGAGGAGGGAGGGGATGATGAGGTCACTGACTCCACGTGGGTGCCTAATAGGAGAGAGGAGGAGGAGGAGGATGAGGAGGAGGCACATCTCCAACGAGGCAGGATGCCCTTTGGTGGCCAGCGTAAGGGCAGTACACCGACGGAATCACACCGCAGAGCTCCGCCTGTGCAGGGCGCTGCCTCTGCCCGTCATTCAAAAAGTTCTTTGGTGTGGGCCTTTTTTGAGGCTAGTGCATCAGATCGCACAGCTGCTGTTTGCAACATATGTCTCAAGCGTATATCGCGTGGCCAAAACATCAGCCGCTTGGGTACCACATGCCTGACCAGACATATGTTGACCTGCCATGCAGCTCGTTGGCAAGCCTACCTCAAAGACCCACACCAAAGAACAAAGCGGACCTCTCCTTGCACCGCATCAGCTGGGATCTCCAACCCCACTATAACTTCAGTCCTCTCTGAAACATGCACTGAGAGGAATGAAGGTGTAGAATTAGGTGTGTCACAGCCAAGTACTTGCGGCCACTCTGCTAGCAGTACACCGACGTCCGATTCTAGCAGGCAAATTTCCCTGCCCCAGCTGCTGGACCGTCGAAAGAAGTTCACTCCCAGCCATCCACATGCCCAGCGGTTGAATGCTAGCTTGGCTAAATTGCTAGCGCTTCAACTGCTGCCTTTTCAGTTGGTAGACTTGGCCCCCTTCCGTGAGTTTGTGCAATGTGCGCTTCCTCAGTGGCAGGTTCTCAAATGCCACTTATTCTCACGGAAGGCTATTCCGGCTCTCTACCGGCATGTGGAAGGCAATGTCTTGGCCTCGCTGGACAGGGCAGTCAGCGGTAAGGTGCATATTACCGCTGACTCATGGTCCAGCAGGCATGGACAGGGACGTTACCTTTCTTTCACGGCCCATTGGGTCACTCTTTTGGCAGCTGGGAAGGATGCAGGACAAGGTGCAGTAGTGTTGGAGGTTGTTCCACCGCCACGCCTACAAAATGCTACTACTGGTTGTGACACACCTCTCTCCTCCACCCCCTCCTCTTCTTCTTCCTCCATGGCCTCTTCCTGTGTTTTGTCCTCTGAACCAGCGGTGCTCCGTAGCCGTTCAAGGGGCTACGCAAGTACGCAGGCAAAAAGATGCCATGCCGTGCTTGCGCTGGTGTGTTTGGGGGACAGAAGCCACACTGGGGCAGAGGTCCTGTCTGCTCTGCAGGGCCAGGCCGAGAGGTGGTTGACGCCACGCCAGCTTAAGCCAGGAATGGTGGTTTGCGACAATGGCACCAACCTCCTCTCCGCCCTCCGACAGGGACAACTGACCCATGTGCCCTGTGTGGCTCACGTCCTTAACCTGGTGGTGCAGCGGTTATTGGGCAGATACCCGGGCTTACAGGATGCCCTGAGGCAGGCCAGGAAAGTCTGTGTGCATTTCCGCAGATCTTATAATGCCAGTGCTCGCCTGGCTGAGCTGCAAAAGGAGTTGAACCTGCCCAAGAACCGCCTTATATGTGACATGCCCACCAGGTGGAACTCAACGTTGGCCATGCTGCAGCGGCTGCACACGCAGCAGAGGGCCATCAATGAGTACCTGTGCGACTACGGCACCAGGACAGGGTCAGGGGAGCTTGGTTTTTTTTCTCCACGCCAGTGGGGCATGATCAGGGATGCATGCACTGTCCTGGCACCATTTGAGGAGGCCACGAGGATGGTGAGCAGTGACAGTGCATGCATCAGTGACACTGTACCTCTTGTCCACCTGTTGGAGCACACGCTGCGTGGAATAATGGACAGGGCACTTGAGGCAGAACAGAGGCAGGAAGAGGAGGACTTCCTTGCTTCTCAAGGCCCCCTTTACCCAGACAGTGTTCCTTCTGTCCCACCCATCGCACAGGAAGAGGAGGAGGAGGAGGATTGTGTCAGCATGGAGGTGGTGGCTGGCACTCAGCATCATCAGCAGCAGTCTTTTAGGGATGATTTACAGTCCCAAGAAACCAGTGGACTTGTACGTGGCTGGGAGGAGGTGGCTGCGGATCATGTCGTCCTTAGTGACCCAGAGGACTCCGGACCGAATGCCTCAGCAAACCTACGCTGCATGGCCTCCCTGATCCTGCAAAGTCTGCGGAAGGATCCTCGTATTCTTCGGATCAAGGAGAGGGACCATTACTGGCTGGCCACTCTCCTTGATCCACGGTACAAGGGTAAGGTTGCGGACCTTATGTTACCGTCGCAGAGGGAGCAGAGGATGAGACAACTCCGGGAGGCCTTGCAGAAAGGTCTGTGCAACGCGTTCCCAGAGACTGGGAGGTTACAAACTCCTGGTCCTGGACAACGAGTTACTGAGGCTTCGGCCAGTCAAAGAAGGAGCGGTGGGGAAGGTGGCCGTCTGACCGATGCGTTCAGACAATTCTTTAGTCCGCAGCCCCAAAGTATGATCGGTTCCAGCAACCATCGCCAGCGTCTGATAAACATGGTGCAGGAATATCTAGGGGCAAGGTCAGACTTGGACACCTTCCCCACCGAAAATCCTCTGGCTTACTGGGTCTTGAGGATGGATCACTGGCCAGAGCTTGCACAGTATGCAATTGAGCTACTGGCCTGTCCTGCATCCAGCGTTCTTTCGGAACGCACATTCAGTGCTGCTGGAGGATTTGTCACGGATCACAGGGTGCGCCTGTCCACCGACTCGGTTGATCGACTGACTTTCATCAAGATGAACCAGTCTTGGATCACCACCAGCTACCACACACCTGATGCTGATATAACAGACTAATTGATTTTAACATGTCACATCCCTTCAAGACTGATGCTGATGCTGAGTGCCTGTGCTGTTATGTTGACTGGCTATCCTCCTCCTCCGAGTCCTCAATGATACGATTGATGATGATAGCTTGGAAGATCATTTTTGTTTATGGGTGCCGCCACCAGTGGCTAAGGCCCAATTTTTCAGCCCCTGTTTAACAGGGGCGTGTAATTACAATTTTTTTAGCAATAATTTGCCATAGGGCTCATTGCTGTGCTCCAAGTACAGTATCTGTGAGGGGTTGGAGTGTTGTGCCACCAGTGCCTAAGGCCCAATTTTTCAGCCCCTGTTTAACAGGGGCGTGTCATTACAATTTTTGAAGCAATACTTTGCAACAGGGCTCATTGCTGTGCTCCAAGTACAGTATCTGTGAGGGGTTGTAGTGTTGTGCCACCAGTGCCTAAGGCCCAATTTTTCAGCCCCTGTTCAAAAGGGGCATGTAATTACAATTCTTGATCTAATAATTCACAGCAGGGCCCATTGCTGCACCCACCAAGAGTAACTCTGAGGGCTTACAGTGTTGTGGCAACGCCACCACCACCACCACCACCACCACGAAAGGCCCAATTTTTCAGCCCCTGTTCAACAGGGGCATGCAATTACAATTCTTGATCTAATAATTCACAGCAGGGCCCATTGCTGCACCCACCAAGAGTAACTGTCAGGGCTTACAGTGTTGTGGCACCAGCACCACCATCAAAGGCCCAATTTTTACTACCACTGTTCAACAATTATATGTAATTAAAATTCCTGATATAATAGTTGACAGCAGGGCGTTCTAGCACCAACCAAGAGTAACTGTGAGTGCTTACAGTGTTGTGCCAACACCAACAACTAAGGGGCCTATTTCTGCAGAGTATATACGGCAGGTCCCTACTTTCAAACATCCAACTTACAAACGACTCCTACTTGCAAACGCAAGAAGACAACAGGAAGTGAGAGGAAATCTACCCCTTGGAAGGAAAATTCTCTCCTGTAAGAATTAATATGGGAGAAAGGTGTCTCCTCTGTACTGATGCTTTATCACCAATCCTTGTTTCAAGAAAAACACCACATTTCAAAAACAGTTGTCATTGGGACGGAAAGTGAGGTGAAATGTTCTGAACAGGGGCACAGACAGCAAAACAAATGTTACAGGGGTGATAACCCTTACCTATGTTTTCCAAAAAGTTTAAAAATAGATTTTTGGGCTGGAGCTACACTTAAACAATGTACCTGTTCAAAATTACAAACAGATTCTACATAAGAACAAACCTACAGTCCCTGTCTTGTATGCACCGCCTGTATACGGCTGTTCAGAGTATATAGGGCCTTTTTTATTTTATGTGCGGGGTTCCCCTTAATATCCATACAAGACCCAAAGGGGCTGGTAATGGGCTGGGGTAGGGGGGGGGGGTCATGGGGTAGCTATGCCATTTTTCTTAAAGATTTTCATCCATATTACCGGGACCAGACATTACATTAAAGCCGCAAGCAGTTTTAAATGGCTTTTTTTTCCTTTAGAAGTGTCATTTTGTGCAGGGACAGTTCTAAACACGGGAAACACGTGGCACTTCACAGGCATACTTTAGACACCCCCCAGGTACGATATTTAAAGGAATATTTGACTTTTTTTTTTCACTTTATGCATCATTAAAATGACTGCTCCCGAAAAACGACCGTTTTTAAAACTTCTTTTTGCATTGATACATGTCCCCTGGTGCAGAACCCGGGTTCCCAAACCCTTTTTAGGACAATAACATGCATAATAGTCGTTATAATTAGCACTTTAGAATTCGAACGTTCGCATCCATTGTATTTAATAGGGTTCTAATGTTCGTACGAACTTTCGGTCCGTTCGCGGGTTCTGGTGCGAACCGAACCTGGGAGTGTTCGGCTCATCACTAATCATCACTGATGTACTGTGGATCATCACTGATGTACTGAGGACCATCCCTGATGTACTGTGGACCATCACTGATGTACTGTGGACCATCACTGATGTACTGTGGATCATCACTGATGTTCTATGGACCATCACTAATGTACTGTGGATCATCACTGATGTACTATAGATCATCACTGATGTACTGTGGATCATCACTGATGTACTATAGATCATCACTGATGTAATATGGGCCATCACTGGTGTACTATGGATCATCACTGATGTACTATGGACCATCCCTGATGGACTATGGACCATCCCTGATGTACTGTGGATCATCACTGATGTACTGTGGATCATCACTGATGTACTATAGATCATCACTGATGTACTGTGGATCATCACTGATGTACTATAGCTCATCACTGATGTACTATGGGCCATCACTGGTGTACTATGGATCATCACTGATGTACTATGGATCATCACTGATGTACTATAGATCATCACTGATGTACTATGGACCATCACTGGTGTACTATGGACCATCACTGGTGTACTATGGACCATCACTGGTGTACTATGGATCATCACTGGTGTACTATGGATCATCACTGGTGTACTATGGACCATCCCTGATGTACTGTGGATCATCACTGATGTACTGTGGATCATCACTGATGTACTATAGATCATCACTGATGTACTGTGGATCATCACTGATGTACTGAGGATCATCCCTGATGTACTGTGGACCATCACTGATGTACTGTGGACCATCACTGATGTACTGTGGATCATCACTGATGTTCTATGGACCATCACTGATGTACTGTGGATCATCACTGATGTACTATAGATCATCACTGATGTACTGTGGATCATCACTGATGTACTATAGATCATCACTGATGTACTATGGACCATCGCTGGTGTACTATGGATCATCACTGGTGTACTATGGATCATCACTGGTGTACTATGGACCATCACTGATGTACTATGGACCATCACTGATGTACTGTGGACCATCCCCGATGTACTGTGGATCATCACTGATGTACTGTGGATCATCACTGATGTACTGTGGATCATCACTGATGTACTGTGGATCATCACTGATGTACTATAGATCATCACTGATGTACTATGGACCATCGCTGGTGTACTATGGATCATCACTGGTGTACTATGGATCATCACTGGTGTACTATGGACCATCACTGATGTACTATGGACCATCACTGATGTACTGTGGACCATCCCCGATGTACTGTGGATCATCACTGATGTACTGTGGATCATCACTGATGTACTGTGGATCATCACTGATGTACTGTGGATCATCACTGATGTACTATAGATCATCACTGATGTACTATGGGCCATCACTGGTGTACTATGGATCATCACTGATGTACTATGGACCATCCCTAATGTACTATGGACCATCCCTGATGTACTGTGGATCATCACTGATGTACTGTGGATCATCACTGATGTACTATAGAACATCACTGATGTACTGTGAATCATCACTGATGTACTATAGCTCATCACTGATGTACTATGGGCCATCACTGGTGTACTATGGATCATCACTGATGTACTATGGATCATCACTGATGTACTATAGATCATCACTGATGTACTTTGGGCCATCGCTGGTGTACTATTGATCATCACTGATGTACTGTGGACCATCCCTGATGTACTGTGGATCATCACTGATGTACTGTGGATCATCACTGATGTACTGTGGATCATCACTGATGTACTGAGGACCATCCCTGATGTACTGTGAACCATCACTGATGTACTGTGGATCATCACTGATGTTCTGTGGACCATCACTGATGTACTGTGGATCATCACTGATGTACTATATATCATCAATGATGTACTGTGGATCATCACTGATGTACTATAGATCATCACTGATGTACTATGGATCATCACTGGTGTACTATGGATCATCACTGGTGTACTATGGACCATCACTGATGTACTGTGGACCATCCCCGATGTACTGTGGATCATCACTGATGTACTTTGGATCATCACTGATGTACTGAGGATCATCACTGGTGTACTATGGATCATCACTGATGTACTATGGATCATCACTGATGTACTATAGATCATCACTGATGTACTTTGGGCCATCACTGGTGTACTATGGATCATCACTGATGTACTGTGGACCATCCCTGATGTACTATGGATCATCACTGATGTACTGTGGATCATCACTGATGTACTGTGGATCATCACTGATGTACTGAGGACCATCACTGATGTACTGTGGACCATCACTGATGTACTGTGGATCATCACTGATGTACTATAGATCATCACTGATGTACTGTGGATCATCACTGATGTACTATAGATCATCACTGATGTACTATGGACCATCACTGGTGTATTATGGATCATCACTGGTGCACTATGGATCATCACTGGTGTACTATGGACCATCACTGATGTACTGTGGACCATCCCCGATGTACTGTGGATCATCACTGATGTACTGTGGATCATCACTGATGTACTATAGATCATCACTGATGTACTATGGGCCATCAATGGTGTACTATGGATCATCACTGGTGTACTATGGATCATCACTGATGTACTATGGATCATCACTGATGTACTATAGATCATCACTGATGTACTTTGGGCCATCGCTGGTGTACTATGGATCATCACTGATGTACTGTGGACCATCCCTGATGTACTGTGGATCATCACTGATGTACTGTGGATCATCACTGATGTACTGTGGATCATCACTGATGTTCTGAGGACCATCCCTGATGTACTGTGGACCATCACTGATGTACTGTGGACCATCACTGATGTACTGTGGATCATCACTGATGTTCTATGGACCATCACTGATGTACTGTGGATCATCACTGATGTACTGTGGATCATCACTGATGTACTGTGGATCATCACTGATGTACTATAGATCATCACTGATGTACTATGGACCATCACTGGTGTACTATGGATCATCACTGGTGTACTATGGATCATCACTGGTGTACTATGGACCATCCCTGATGTACTGTGGACCATCCCCGATGTACTGTGGATCATCACTGATGTACTGTGGATCATCACTGATGTACTGAGGATCATCACTGGTGTACTATGGATCATCACTGATGTACTATGGATCATCACTGATGTACTATGGATCATCACTGATGTACTATAGATCATCACTGATGTACTTTGGGCCATCACTGGTGTACTATGGATTATCACTGATGTACTGTGGACCATCCCTGATGTACTGTGGATCATCACTGATGTTCTATGGACCATCAGTGATGTACTGTGGATCATCACTGATGTACTATAGATCATCACTGATGTACTATGGGCCATCACTGGTGTACTATGGATCATCACTGGTGTACTATGGACCATCCCTCATGTACTGTGGATCATCACTGATGTACTGAGGACCATCCCTGATGTACTGTGGACCATCACTGATGTACTGCGGACCATCACTGATGTACTGTGGACCATCACTGATGTACTGTGAATCATCACTGATGTTCTATGGACCATCACTGATGTACTGTGGATCATAACTGATGTACTATGGATCATCACTGATGTACTGTGGATCATCACTGATGTACTATAGATCATCACTGATATACTATGGGCCATCACTGGTGTACTATGGATCTTCACTGATGTACTATGGACCATCCCTGATGTACTATGGACCATCCCTGATGTACTGTGGATCATCACTGATGTACTGTGGATCATCACTGATATACTGAGGACCATCCCTGATGTACTGTGGACCATCACTGATGTACTGTGGACCATCACTGATGTACTGTGGATCATCACTGATGTACTATAGATCATCACTGATGTACTGTGGATCATCACTGATGTACTATAGATCATCACTGATGTACTATGGACCATCACTGGTGTATTATGGATCATCACTGGTGCACTATGGATCATCACTGGTGTACTATGGACCATCACTGATGTACTGTGGACCATCCCCGATGTACTGTGGATCATCACTGATGTACTGTGGATCATCACTGATGTACTATAGATCATCACTGATGTACTATGGGCCATCAATGGTGTACTATGGATCATCACTGGTGTACTATGGATCATCACTGATGTACTATGGATCATCACTGATGTACTATAGATCATCACTGATGTACTTTGGGCCATCGCTGGTGTACTATGGATCATCACTGATGTACTGTGGACCATCCCTGATGTACTGTGGATCATCACTGATGTACTGTGGATCATCACTGATGTACTGTGGATCATCACTGATGTTCTGAGGACCATCCCTGATGTACTGTGGACCATCACTGATGTACTGTGGACCATCACTGATGTACTGTGGATCATCACTGATGTTCTATGGACCATCACTGATGTACTGTGGATCATCACTGATGTACTGTGGATCATCACTGATGTACTGTGGATCATCACTGATGTACTATAGATCATCACTGATGTACTATGGACCATCACTGGTGTACTATGGATCATCACTGGTGTACTATGGATCATCACTGGTGTACTATGGACCATCACTGATGTACTGTGGACCATCCCCGATGTACTGTGGATCATCACTGATGTACTGTGGATCATCACTGATGTACTGAGGATCATCACTGGTGTACTATGGATCATCACTGATGTACTATGGATCATCACTGATGTACTATGGATCATCACTGATGTACTATGGATCATCACTGATGTACTATAGATCATCACTGATGTACTTTGGGCCATCACTGGTGTACTATGGATTATCACTGATGTACTGTGGACCATCCCTGATGTACTGTGGATCATCACTGATGTTCTATGGACCATCAGTGATGTACTGTGGATCATCACTGATGTACTATAGATCATCACTGATGTACTATGGGCCATCACTGGTGTACTATGGATCATCACTGGTGTACTATGGACCATCCCTCATGTACTGTGGATCATCACTGATGTACTGAGGACCATCCCTGATGTACTGTGGACCATCCCTGATGTACTGCGGACCATCACTGATGTACTGTGGACCATCACTGATGTACTGTGAATCATCACTGATGTTCTATGGACCATCACTGATGTACTGTGGATCATAACTGATGTACTATGGATCATCACTGATGTACTGTGGATCATCACTGATGTACTATAGATCATCACTGATATACTATGGGCCATCACTGGTGTACTATGGATCTTCACTGATGTACTATGGACCATCCCTGATGTACTATGGACCATCCCTGATGTACTGTGGATCATCACTGATGTACTGTGGATCATCACTGATGTACTATAGATCATCACTGATGTACTGTGGATCATCACTGATATACTGAGGACCATCCCTGATGTACTGTGGACCATCACTGATGTACTGTGGACCATCACTGATGTACTGTGGATCATCACTGATGTACTATAGATCATCACTGATGTACTGTGGATCATCACTGATGTACTATAGATCATCACTGATGTACTATGGACCATCACTGGTGTATTATGGATCATCACTGGTGCACTATGGATCATCACTGGTGTACTATGGACCATCACTGATGTACTGTGGACCATCCCCGATGTACTGTGGATCATCACTGATGTACTGTGGACCATCCCCGATGTACTATAGATCATCACTGATGTACTATGGGCCATCAATGGTGTACTATGGATCATCACTGGTGTAGTATGGATCATCACTGATGTACTATGGATCATCACTGATGTACTATAGATCATCACTGATGTACTTTGGGCCATCGCTGGTGTACTATGGATCATCACTGATGTACTGTGGACCATCCCTGATGTACTGTGGATCATCACTGATGTACTGTGGATCATCACTGATGTACTGTGGATCATCACTGATGTTCTGAGGACCATCCCTGATGTACTGTGGACCATCACTGATGTACTGTGGACCATCACTGATGTACTGTGGATCATCACTGATGTTCTATGGACCATCACTGATGTACTGTGGATCATCACTGATGTACTGTGGATCATCACTGATGTACTGTGGATCATCACTGATGTACTATAGATCATCACTGATGTACTATGGACCATCACTGGTGTACTATGGATCATCACTGGTGTACTATGGATCATCACTGGTGTACTATGGACCATCACTGATGTACTGTGGACCATCCCCGATGTACTGTGGATCATCACTGATGTACTGTGGATCATCACTGATGTACTGAGGATCATCACTGGTGTACTATGGATCATCACTGGTGTACTATGGATCATCACTGATGTACTATGGATCATCACTGATGTACTATGGATCATCACTGATGTACTATGGATCATCACTGATGTACTATAGATCATCACTGATGTACTTTGGGCCATCACTGGTGTACTATGGATTATCACTGATGTACTGTGGACCATCCCTGATGTACTGTGGATCATCACTGATGTTCTATGTACCATCACTGATGTACTGTGGATCATCACTGATGTACTATAGATCATCACTGATGTACTATGGGCCATCACTGGTGTACTATGGATCATCACTGGTGTACTATGGACCATCCCTCATGTACTGTGGATCATCACTGATGTACTGAGGACCATCCCTGATGTACTGTGGACCATCACTGATGTACTGCGGACCATCACTGATGTACTGTGGACCATCACTGATGTACTGTGAATCATCACTGATGTTCTATGGACCATCACTGATGTACTGTGGATCATAACTGATGTACTATGGATCATCACTGATGTACTATGAGCCATCACTAATGTACTATGGATCATCACTGGTGTACTATGGATGATCATTGATGTACTGTGGACCATCCCTGATGTACTGTGGACCATCCCTGATGTACTGTGGATCATCACTGATGTACTGTGGATCATCCCTGATGTACTATGGATCATCACTGATGTACTATGAGCCATCACTAATGTACTATGGATCATCACTGGTGTACTATGGATGATCATTGATGTACTGTGGACCATCCCTGATGTACTGTGGACCATCCCTGATGTACTGTGGATCATCACTGATGTACTGTGGATCATCCCTGATGTACTGTGGATCATCACTGATGTACTGTGGATCACCACTGATGTATCGTGGATCATCACTGATGTATCGTGGATCATCACTGATGTACTGAGGATCATCACTGATGTACTGTGGATCATCACTGATGTACTATGGGCCATTACGGGTGTACTTTGGATCATCACTGATGTACTATAGATCATCACTGATGTACTATGGACCATCACTGGTGTACTATGGATCATCACTGGTGTACTATGGATCATCACTGGTGTACTATGGACCATCACTGATGTACTGTGGACCATCCCCGATGTACTGTGGATCATCACTGATGTACTGTGGATCATCACTGATGTACTGAGGATCATCACTGGTGTACTATGGATCATCACTGATGTACTATGGATCATCACTGATGTACTATGGATCATCACTGATGTACTATGGATCATCACTGATGTACTATAGATCATCACTGATGTACTTTGGGCCATCACTGGTGTACTATGGATTATCACTGATGTACTGTGGACCATCCCTGATGTACTGTGGATCATCACTGATGTTCTATGGACCATCAGTGATGTACTGTGGATCATCACTGATGTACTATAGATCATCACTGATGTACTATGGGCCATCACTGGTGTACTATGGATCATCACTGGTGTACTATGGACCATCCCTCATGTACTGTGGATCATCACTGATGTACTGAGGACCATCCCTGATGTACTGTGGACCATCCCTGATGTACTGCGGACCATCACTGATGTACTGTGGACCATCACTGATGTACTGTGAATCATCACTGATGTTCTATGGACCATCACTGATGTACTGTGGATCATAACTGATGTACTATGGATCATCACTGATGTACTGTGGATCATCACTGATGTACTATAGATCATCACTGATATACTATGGGCCATCACTGGTGTACTATGGATCTTCACTGATGTACTATGGACCATCCCTGATGTACTATGGACCATCCCTGATGTACTGTGGATCATCACTGATGTACTGTGGATCATCACTGATGTACTATAGATCATCACTGATGTACTGTGGATCATCACTGATATACTGAGGACCATCCCTGATGTACTGTGGACCATCACTGATGTACTGTGGACCATCACTGATGTACTGTGGATCATCACTGATGTACTATAGATCATCACTGATGTACTGTGGATCATCACTGATGTACTATAGATCATCACTGATGTACTATGGACCATCACTGGTGTATTATGGATCATCACTGGTGCACTATGGATCATCACTGGTGTACTATGGACCATCACTGATGTACTGTGGACCATCCCCGATGTACTGTGGATCATCACTGATGTACTGTGGACCATCCCCGATGTACTATAGATCATCACTGATGTACTATGGGCCATCAATGGTGTACTATGGATCATCACTGGTGTAGTATGGATCATCACTGATGTACTATGGATCATCACTGATGTACTATAGATCATCACTGATGTACTTTGGGCCATCGCTGGTGTACTATGGATCATCGCTGATGTACTGTGGACCATCCCTGATGTACTGTGGATCATCACTGATGTACTGTGGATCATCACTGATGTACTGTGGATCATCACTGATGTTCTGAGGACCATCCCTGATGTACTGTGGACCATCACTGATGTACTGTGGACCATCACTGATGTACTGTGGATCATCACTGATGTTCTATGGACCATCACTGATGTACTGTGGATCATCACTGATGTACTGTGGATCATCACTGATGTACTGTGGATCATCACTGATGTACTATAGATCATCACTGATGTACTATGGACCATCACTGGTGTACTATGGATCATCACTGGTGTACTATGGATCATCACTGGTGTACTATGGACCATCACTGATGTACTGTGGACCATCCCCGATGTACTGTGGATCATCACTGATGTACTGTGGATCATCACTGATGTACTGAGGATCATCACTGGTGTACTATGGATCATCACTGGTGTACTATGGATCATCACTGATGTACTATGGATCATCACTGATGTACTATGGATCATCACTGATGTACTATGGATCATCACTGATGTACTATAGATCATCACTGATGTACTTTGGGCCATCACTGGTGTACTATGGATTATCACTGATGTACTGTGGACCATCCCTGATGTACTGTGGATCATCACTGATGTTCTATGTACCATCACTGATGTACTGTGGATCATCACTGATGTACTATAGATCATCACTGATGTACTATGGGCCATCACTGGTGTACTATGGATCATCACTGGTGTACTATGGACCATCCCTCATGTACTGTGGATCATCACTGATGTACTGAGGACCATCCCTGATGTACTGTGGACCATCACTGATGTACTGCGGACCATCACTGATGTACTGTGGACCATCACTGATGTACTGTGAATCATCACTGATGTTCTATGGACCATCACTGATGTACTGTGGATCATAACTGATGTACTATGGATCATCACTGATGTACTATGAGCCATCACTAATGTACTATGGATCATCACTGGTGTACTATGGATGATCATTGATGTACTGTGGACCATCCCTGATGTACTGTGGACCATCCCTGATGTACTGTGGATCATCACTGATGTACTGTGGATCATCCCTGATGTACTATGGATCATCACTGATGTACTATGAGCCATCACTAATGTACTATGGATCATCACTGGTGTACTATGGATGATCATTGATGTACTGTGGACCATCCCTGATGTACTGTGGACCATCCCTGATGTACTGTGGATCATCACTGATGTACTGTGGATCATCCCTGATGTACTGTGGATCATCACTGATGTACTGTGGATCACCACTGATGTATCGTGGATCATCACTGATGTATCGTGGATCATCACTGATGTACTGAGGATCATCACTGATGTACTGTGGATCATCACTGATGTACTATGGGCCATTACGGGTGTACTTTGGATCATCACTGGTGTACTATGGATCATCACTGATGTACTATGGACCATCCCTGATGTACTATGGACCATCCCTGATGTACTGAGGATCATAACTGATGTACTATAGGTCATCACTGATGTTCTATGGGCCATCACTGGTGTACTATGGATCATCACTGATGTACTGTGGATCATCACTGATGTACTATGGATCATCACTGATGTACTATGGATCATCACTGATGTACTATGAGCCATCACTGATGTACTATGGGCCATCACTGATGTACTGTGGATCATCACTGGTGTACTATGGATCATCACTGATGTACTATGGATCATCACTGGTGTACTATGGATCATCACTGGTGTACTATGGATCATCACTGATGTACTGTGGACCATCCCTGATGTACTGTGGATCATCACTGATGTACTGTGGATCATCACTGATGTACTGAGGATCATCACTGATGTACTGTGGATCATCACTGATGTACTATAGGCCATCACAGGTGTACTATGGGCCATCACAGGTGTACTATGGACCATCACTGATGTACTGTGGATCATCACTGATGTACTATAGATCATCACTGATGTACTGTCTATCATCACTGATGTACTGTGGATCATCACTGATGTACTATAGATCATCACTGATGTACTATGAACCATCACTGGTGTACTATGGATCATCACTGGTGTACTGTGGATCATCACTGATGTACTGTGGATCATCACTGATGTACTATGGACCATCACTGGTGTACTATGGGATATCACTGGTGTATTATGGATCATCACTGGTGTACTATGGATCATCACTGATGTACTCTGGACCATCCCTGATGTACTGTGGATCATCACTGATGTACTGTGGATCATCACTGATGTACTATAGATCATCACTGATGTACTATGGGCCATCACTGGTGTACTATGGGCCATCACTGGTGTACTATGGACCATCACTGGTGTACTATGGACCATCACTGATGTACTGTGGACCATCACTGATGTACTGTGGACCATCACTGATGTACTGTGGATCATCACTGATGTTCTATGGACCATCACTGATGTACTGTGGATCATCACTGATGTACTATAGATCATCACTGATGTACTGTCTATCATCACTGATGTACTGTGGATCATCACTGATGTACTATAGATCATCACTGATGTACTATGGATCATCACTGGTGTACTGTGGATCATCACTGATGTACTGTGGATCATCACTGATGTACTGTGGATCATCACTGATGTACTATGGATCATCACTGGTGTACTATGGATCATCACTGATGTACTCTGGACCATCCTTGATGTACCATGGACCATCCCTGATGTACTGTGGATCATCACTGATGTACTGTGGATCATCACTGATGTACTATAGATCATCACTGATGTACTATGGGCCATCACTGGTGTACTATTGGCCATCACTGGTGTACTATGGATCATCACTGGTGTACTATGGATCATCACTGGTGTACTATGGATCATCACTGGTGTAATATGGACCATCACTGATGTACTATGGACCATCACTGATGTACTGTGGACCATCACTGATGTACTGTGGATCATCACTGATGTACTGTGGATCATCACTGATGTACTGTGGATCATCACTGATGTACTGAGGATCATCACTGATGTACTGTGGATCATCACTGATGTACTATAGATCATCACTGATGTACTATGGGCCATCACTGGTGTACTATGGGCCATCACTGGTGTACTATGGATCATCACTGATGTACTATGGATCATCACTGATGTACTATAGATCATCACTGATGTACTTTGTGCCATCGCTGGTGTACTATGGATCATCACCGATGTACTGTGGACCATCCCTGATGTACTGTGGATCATCACTGATGTACTGTGGATCATCACTGATGTACTGAGGACCATCCCTGATGTACTGTGGACCATCACTGATGTACTGTGGACCATCACTGATGTACTATGGACCATCACTGGTGTACTATGGATCATCACTGGTGTACTATGGATCATCACTGGTGTACTATGGACCATCACTGATGTACTGTGGACCATCCCCGATGTACTGTGGATCATCACTGATGTACTGTGGATCATCACTGATGTACTGTGGATCATCACCGATGTACTGTGGATCATCACTGATGTACTATAGATCATCACTGGTGTACTATGGGATATCACTGGTGTATTATGGATCATCACTGGTGTACTATGGATCATCACTGATGTACTCTGGACCATCCCTGATGTACTGTGGATCATCACTGATGTACTGTGGATCATCACTGATGTACTATAGATCATCACTGATGTACTATGGGCCATCACTGGTGTACTATGGGCCATCACTGGTGTACTATGGACCATCACTGGTGTACTATGGACCATCACTGATGTACTGTGGACCATCACTGATGTACTGTGGACCATCACTGATGTACTGTGGATCATCACTGATGTTCTATGGACCATCACTGATGTACTGTGGATCATCACTGATGTACTATAGATCATCACTGATGTACTGTCTATCATCACTGATGTACTGTGGATCATCACTGATGTACTATAGATCATCACTGATGTACTATGGATCATCACTGGTGTACTGTGGATCATCACTGATGTACTGTGGATCATCACTGATGTACTGTGGATCATCACTGATGTACTATGGATCATCACTGGTGTACTATGGATCATCACTGATGTACTCTGGACCATCCTTGATGTACCATGGACCATCCCTGATGTACTGTGGATCATCACTGATGTACTGTGGATCATCACTGATGTACTATAGATCATCACTGATGTACTATGGGCCATCACTGGTGTACTATTGGCCATCACTGGTGTACTATGGATCATCACTGGTGTACTATGGATCATCACTGGTGTACTATGGATCATCACTAGTGTAATATGGACCATCACTGATGTACTATGGACCATCACTGATGTACTGTGGACCATCACTGATGTACTGTGGATCATCACTGATGTACTGTGGATCATCACTGATGTACTGTGGATCATCACTGATGTACTGAGGATCATCACTGATGTACTGTGGATCATCACTGATGTACTATAGATCATCACTGATGTACTATGGGCCATCACTGGTGTACTATGGGCCATCACTGGTGTACTATGGATCATCACTGATGTACTATGGATCATCACTGATGTACTATAGATCATCACTGATGTACTTTGTGCCATCGCTGGTGTACTATGGATCATCACCGATGTACTGTGGACCATCCCTGATGTACTGTGGATCATCACTGATGTACTGTGGATCATCACTGATGTACTGAGGACCATCCCTGATGTACTGTGGACCATCACTGATGTACTGTGGACCATCACTGATGTACTATGGACCATCACTGGTGTACTATGGATCATCACTGGTGTACTATGGATCATCACTGGTGTACTATGGACCATCACTGATGTACTGTGGACCATCCCCGATGTACTGTGGATCATCACTGATGTACTGTGGATCATCACTGATGTACTGTGGATCATCACCGATGTACTGTGGATCATCACTGATGTACTATAGATCATCACTGATGTACTATGGACCATCACTGGTGTACTATGGACCATCACTGGTGTACTATGGATCATCACTGGTGTACTATGGATCATCACTGATGTACTATGGGCCATCACTGGTGTACTATGGATCATCACTGATGTACTATGGATCATCACTGATGTACTATAGATCATCACTGATGTACTATGGATCATCACTGATGTACTATAGATCATCACTGATGTACTATGGATCATCACTGGTGTACTATGGACCATCACTGATGTACTATGGACCATCACTGATGTACTGTGGACCATCCCCAATGTACTGTGGATCATCACTGATGTACTGTGGACCATCCCTGATGTACTGTGGACCATCCCTGATGTACTGTGGATCATCACTGATGTACTGTGGATCATCACTGATGTATCGTGGATCATCACTGATGTACTGAGGATCATCACTGATGTACTGTGGATCATCACTGATGTACTATGGGCCATCACGGGTGTACTATGGATCATCACTGGTGTACTATGGATCATCACTGATGTACTATGGACCATCCCTGATGTACTATGGACCATCCCTGATGTACTGAGGATCATCACTGATGTACTATAGGTCATCACTGATGTACTATGGGCCATCACTGGTGTACTATGGATCATCACTGATGTACTGTGGATCATCACTGATGTACTATGGATCATCACTGATGTACTATGGATCATCACTGATTTACTATGAGCCATCACTGATGTACTATGGGCCATCACTGATGTACTGTGGATCATCACTGGTGTACTATGGATCATCACTGATGTACTATGGATCATCACTGATGTACTATGGATCATCACTGGTGTACTATGGATCATCATTGGTGTACTATGGATCATCCCTGATGTACTGTGGACCATCCCTGATGTACTGTGGATCATCACTGATGTACTGTGGATCATCACTGATGTACTGAGGATCATCACTGATGTACTGGGGATCATCACTGATGTACTATAGGCCATCACAGGTGTACTATGGGCCATCACAGGTGTACTATGGACCATCACTGATGTACTGTGGATCATCACTGATGTACTATAGATCATCACTGATGTACTGTTTATCATCACTGATGTACTGTGGATCATCACTGATGTACTATAGATCATCACTGATGTACTATGGACCATCACTGGTGTACTATGGATCATCACTGGTGTACTGTGGATCATCACAGATGTACTGTGGATCATCACTGATGTACTATGGACCATCACTGGTGTACTATGGGATATCACTGGTGTACTATGGATCATCACTGGTGTACTATGGATCATCACTGATGTACTCTGGACCATCCCTGATGTACTGTGGATCATCACTGATGTACTGTGGATCATCACTGATGTACTATAGATCATCACTGATGTACTATGGGCCATCACTGGTGTACTATGGGCCATCACTGGTGTACTATGGACCATCACTGGTGTACTATGGACCATCACTGATGTACTATGGACCATCACTGATGTACTGTGGACCATCACTGATGTACTGTGGACCATCACTGATGTACTGTGGATTAGTGATGAGCCGAACACCCCCGGGTTCGGTTCGCACCAGAACCCGCGAACGGACCGAACGTTCGTACGAACATTAGAACCCTATTAAATACAATGGATGCGAACGTTCGAATTCTAAAGTGCTAATTATAACGACTATTATGCAAGTTATTGTCCTAAAAATGGTTTGGGAACCCGGGTTCTGCACCAGGGGACATGTATCAATGCAAAAAGAAGTTTTAAAAACGGTCGTTTTTCGGGAGCAGTCATTTTAATGATGCATAAAGTGGACAAAAAAAAGTGTCAAATATTCCTTTAAATATCGTACCTGGGGGGTGTCTAAAGTATGCCTGTGAAGTGCCACGTGTTTCCCGTGTTTAGAACTGTCCCTGCACAAAATGACACTTCTAAAGGAAAAAAAAGCCATTTAAAACTGCTTGCGGCTTTAATGTAATGTCTGGTCCCGGTAATATGGATGAAAATCTTTAAGAAAAATGGCATAGCTACCCCATGACCCCCCCCCCTACCCCAGCCCATTACCAGCCCCTTTGGGTCTTGTATGGATATTAAGGGGAACACCGCACACAAAATAAAAAAGGCCCTATATACTCTGAACAGCCGTATACAGGCGGTGCATACAAGACAGGGACTGTAGGTTTGTTCTTATGTAGAATGTGTTTGTAATTTTGAACAGGTACATTGTTTAAGTGTAGCTCCAGCCCAAAAATCTATTTTTAAACTTTTTGGAAAACATAGGTAAGGGTTATCACCCCTGTAACATTTGTTTTGCTGTCTGTGCCCCTGTTCAGAACATTTCACCTCACTTTCCGTCCCAATGACAACTGTTTTTGAAATGTGGTGTTTTTCTTGAAACAAGGATTGGTGATAAAGCATCAGTACAGAGGAGACACCTTTCTCCCATATTAATTCTTACAGGAGAGAATTTTCCTTCCTAGGGGTAGATTTCCTCTCACTTCCTGTTGTCTTCTTGCGTTTGCAAGTAGGAGTCGTTTGTAAGTTGGATGTTTGAAAGTAGGGACCTGCCGTATATACTCTGCAGAAATAGGCCCCTTAGTTGTTGGTGTTGGCACAACACTGTAAGCACTCACAGTTACTCTTGGTTGGTGCTGGAACGCCCTGCTGTCAACTATTATATCAGGAATTGTAATTACATATAATTGTTGAACAGTGGTAGTAAAAATTGGGCCTTTGATGGTGGTGCTGGTGCCACAACACTGTAAGCCCTGACAGTTACTCTTGGTGGGTGCAGCAATGGGCCCTGCTGTGAATTATTAGATCAAGAATTGTAATTGCATGCCCCTGTTGAACAGGGGCTGAAAAATTGGGCCTTTCGTGGTGGTGGTGGTGGTGGTGGTGTTGCCACAACACTGTAAGCCCTCAGAGTTACTCTTGGTGGGTGCAGGAATGAGCCCTGCTGTGAATTATTAGATCAAGAATTGTAATTACATGCCCCTTTTGAACAGGGGCTGAAAAATTGGGCCTTTCGTGGTGGTGGTGGTGGTGGCGTTGCCACAACACTGTAAGCCCTCAGAGTTACTCTTGGTGGGTGCAGCAATGGGCCCTGCTGTGAATTATTAGATCAAGAATTGTAATTACATGCCCCTGTTGAACAGGGGCTGAAAAATTGTTCCTTAGGCACTGGTGGCACAACACTGCAACCCCTCACAGAAACTGTACTTGGAGCACAGCAATGAGCCCTGTTGCAAAGTATTGCTTCAAAAATTGTAATGACATGCCCCTGTTAAACAGGGGCTGAAAAATTGGGCCTTAGGCACTGGTGGCACAACACTCCAACGCGTCACAGATACTGTACTTGGAGCACAGCAATGAGCCCTGTTGCAAAGTATTGCTTCAAAAATTATAATTACACGCCCCTGTTAAACAGGGGCTGAAAAATTGGGCCTTAGCCACTGGTGGCGGCACCCATAAACAAAAATGATCTTCCAAGCTATCATCATCAATCGTATCATTGAGGACTCGGAGGAGGAGGATAGCCAGTCAACATAACAGCACAGGCACTCAGCATCAGCATCAGTCTTGAAGGGATGTGACATGTTAAAATCAATTAGTCTGTTATATCAGCATCAGGTGTGTGGTAGCTGGTGGTGATCCAAGACTGGTTCATCTTGATGAAAGTCAGTCGATCAACCGAGTCGGTGGACAGGCGCACCCTGTGATCCGTGACAAATCCTCCAGCAGCACTGAATGTGCGTTCCGAAAGAACGCTGGATGCAGGACAGGCCAGTAGCTCAATTGCATACTGTGCAAGCTCTGGCCAGTGATCCATCCTCAAGACCCAGTAAGCCAGAGGATTTTCGGTGGGGAAGGTGTCCAAGTCTGACCTTGCCCCTAGATATTCCTGCACCATGTTTATCAGACGCTGGCGATGGTTGATGGAACCGATCATACTTTGGGGCTGCGGACTAAAGAATTGTCTGAACGCATCGGTCAGACGGCCACCTTCCCCACCGCTCCTTCTTTGACTGGCCGAAGCCTCAGCAACTCGTTGTCCAGGACCAGGAGTTTGTAACCTCCCAGTCTCTGGGAACGCGTTGCACAGACCTTTCTGCAAGGCCTCCCGGAGTTGTCTCATCCTCTGCTCCCTCTGCGATGGTAACATAAGGTCCGCAACCTTACCCTTGTACCGTGGATCAAGGAGAGTGGCCAGCCAGTAATGGTCCCTCTCCTTGATCCGAAGAATACGAGGATCCTTCCGCAGACTTTGCAGGATCAGGGAGGCCATGCAGCGTAGGTTAGCTGAGGCATTCGGTCCGGAGTCCTCTGGGTCACTAAGGACGACATGATCCGCAGCCACCTCCTCCAAGCCACGTACAAGTCCACTGGTTTCTTGGGACTGTAAATCATCCCTAAAAGACTGCTGCTGATGATGCTGAGTGCCAGCCTCCACCTCCATGCTGACACAATCCTCCTCCTCCTCCTCCTCCTCCTCTTCCTGTGCGATGGGTGGGACAGAAGGAACACTGTCTGGGTAAAGGGGGCCTTGAGAGGCAAGGAAGTCCTCCTCTTCCTGCCTCTGTTCTGCCTCAAGTGCCCTGTCCATTATTCCACGCAGCGTGTGCTCCAACAGGTGGACAAGAGGTACAGTGTCACTGATGCATGCACTGTCACTGCTCACCATCCTCGTGGCCTCCTCAAATGGTGCCAGGACAGTGCATGCATCCCTGATCATGCCCCACTGGCGTGGAGAAAAAAACCCAAGCTCCCCTGACCCTGTCCTGGTGCCGTAGTCGCACAGGTACTCATTGATGGCCCTCTGCTGCGTGTGCAGCCGCTGCAGCATGGCCAACGTTGAGTTCCACCTGGTGGGCATGTCACATATAAGGCGGTTCTTGGGCAGGTTCAACTCCTTTTGCAGCTCAGCCAGGCGAGCACTGGCATTATAAGATCTGCGGAAATGCACACAGACTTTCCTGGCCCGCCTCAGGACATCCTGTAAGCCCGGGTACCTGCCCAAGAACCGCTGCACCACCAGGTTAAGGACGTGAGCCACACAGGGCACATGGGTCAGTTGTCCCTGTCGGAGGGCGGAGAGGAGGTTGGTGCCATTGTCGCAAACCACCATTCCTGGCTTAAGCTGGCGTGGCGTCAACCACCTCTCGGCCTGGCCCTGCAGAGCAGACAGGACCTCTGCCCCAGTGTGGCTTCTGTTCCCCAAACACACCAGCGCAAGCACGGCATGGCATCTTTTTGCCTGCGTACTTGCGTAGCCCCTTGAACGGCTACGGAGCACCGCTGGTTCAGAGGACAAAGCACAGGAAGAGGCCATGGAGGAAGAAGAAGAGGAGGGGGTGGAGGAGAGAGGTGTGTCACAACCACTAGTAGCATTTTGTAGGCGTGGCGGTGGAACAACCTCCAACACTACTGCACCTTGTCCTGCATCCTTCCCAGCTGCCAAAAGAGTGACCCAATGGGCCGTGAAAGAAAGGTAACGTCCCTGTCCCTGTCCATGCCTGCTGGACCATGAGTCAGCGGTAATATGCACCTTACCGCTGACCGCCCTGTCCAGCGAGGCCAAGACATTGCCTTCCACATGCCGGTAGAGAGCCGGAATAGCCTTCCGTGAGAAAAAGTGGCGTTTGGGAACCTGCCACTGAGGAACCGCACATTGCACAAACTCACGGAAGGGGGCCGAGTCTACCAACTGAAAAGGCAGCAGTTGAAGCGCTAGCAATTTAGCCAAGCTAGCATTCAACCGCTGGGCATGTGGATGGCTGGGAGTGAACTTCTTTCGACGGTCCAGCAGCTGGGGCAGGGAAATTTGCCTGCTAGAATCGGACGTCGGTGTACTGCTAGCAGAGTGGCCGCAAGTACTTGGCTGTGACACACCTAATTCTACACCTTCATTCCTCTCAGTGCATGTTTCAGAGAGGACTGAAGTTATAGTGGGGTTGGAGATCCCAGCTGATGCGGTGCAAGGAGAGGTCCGCTTTGTTCTTTGGTGTGGGTCTTTGAGGTAGGCTTGCCAACGAGCTGCATGGCAGGTCAACATATGTCTGGTCAGGCATGTGGTACCCAAGCGGCTGATGTTTTGGCCACGCGATATACGCTTGAGACATATGTTGCAAACAGCAGCTGTGCGATCTGATGCACTAGCCTCAAAAAAGGCCCACACCAAAGAACTTTTTGAATGACGGGCAGAGGCAGCGACCTGCACAGGCGGAGCTCTGCGGTGTGATTCCGTCGGTGTACTGCCCTTACGCTGGCCACCAAAGGGCATCCTGCTTCGTTGGAGATGTGCCTCCTCCTCATCCTCCTCCTCCTCCTCTCTCCTATTAGGCACCCACGTGGAGTCAGTGACCTCATCATCCCCTCCCTCCTCATCACTGGAGCCAATCTGGCAGTATGCTGCAGCTGCTGGAACATGACTGCCAGATTGGTGTCCTTCTTGAGCATCCCCTCTGTCTGCTCTCACGCTACTGCCTTCCTCTAGCTGGGTTTCATCATCAGACCCTTCGAAACGCTGGGCATCCTCCTGGAGCATGTACCCAACACTGTGCTCAAACAGTTCGGGGGACTCCTCAGGAGGAGGACATGGTGGGTCTAGGGAAGGAGTGACTGATGATGACTCTGACATTGATACCAGGGAAGAGGACGCTTTGGCAGCTGCTTTGCCAGTACCCTGAGCCTGGCTGTCCCTAGAAACAAGGATTAGCACAGTAAAACACACTGACACTCTCCCTACCTATAGTTTTCTGTCCCTAGAAAAAATGTTTTTTTAAAGATGGTTGATGATCAATGCTTTAGCACAGTATAGCACAAGGAGAATTTCCCTCACTGTCCTTCCCTGTCCCTAGAAACAAGGATTAGCACAGTAAAACACACTGACACTCTCCCTACCTATAGTTTTCTGTCCCTAGAAAAAATGTTTTTTTAAAGATGGTTGATGATCAATGCTTTAGCACAGTATAGCACAAGGAGAATTTCTCTCACTGTATTTCCCTGTCCCTAGAAACAAGGATTAGCACAGTAAAACACACTGACACTCTCCCTACCTATAGTTTTCTGTCCCTAGAAAAAATGTTTTTTTAAAGATGGTTGATGATCAATGCTTTAGCACAGTATAGCACAAGGAGAATTTCCCTCACTGTCCTTCCCTGTCCCTAGAAACAAGGATTAGCACAGTAAAACACACTGACACTCTCCCTACCTATAGTTTTCTGTCCCTAGAAAAAATGTTTTTTTAAAGATGGTTGATGATCAATGATTTAGCACAGTATAGCACAAGGAGAATTTCCCTCACTGTCCTTCCCTGTCCTGAGAAACAAGGATTAGCACAATAAAACACACTGACACTCTCCCTACCTATAGTTTTCTGTCCCTAGAAAAAATGTTTTTTTAAAGATGGTTGATGATCAATGCTTTAGCACAGTATAGCACAAGGAGAATTTCCCTCACTGTCCTTCCCTGTCCCTAGAAACAAGGATTAGCACAGTAAAACACACTGACACTCTCCCTACCTATAGTTTTCTGTCCCTAGAAAAAATGTTTTTTTAAAGATGGTTGATGATCAATGCTTTAGCACAGTATAGCACAAGGAGAATTTCCCTCACTGTCCTTCCCTGTCCCTAGAAACAAGGATTAGCACAGTGAAACACACTGACACTCTCCCTACCTATAGTTTTCTGTCCCTAGAAAAAATGTTTTTTTAAAGATGGTTGATGATCAATGCTTTAGCACAGTATAGCACAAGGAGAATTTCCCTCACTGTCCTTCCCTGTCCCTAGAAACAAGGATTAGCACAGTGAAACACACTGACACTCTCCCTACCTATAGTTTTCTGTCCCTAGAAAAAATGTTTTTTTAAAGATGGTTGATGATCAATGCTTTAGCACAGTATAGCACAAGGAGAATTTCCCTCACTGTCCTTCCCTGTCCCTAGAAACAAGGATTAGCACAGTAAAACACACTGACACTCTCCCTACCTATAGTTTTCTGTCCCTAGAAAAAATGTTTTTTTAAAGATGGTTGATGATCAATGCTTTAGCACAGTATAGCACAAGGAGAATTTCCCTCACTGTCCTTCCCTTTCTCTAGAAACAAGGATTAGCACAGTAAAACACACTGACACTCTCCCTACCTATAGTTTTCTGTCCCTAGAAAAAATGTTTTTTTAAAGATGGTTGATGATCAATGCTTTAGCACAGTATAGCACAAGGATAATTTCCCTCACTGTCCTTCCCTGTCCCTAGAAACAAGGATTAGCACAGTAAAACACACTGACACTCTCCCTACCTATAGTTTTCTGTCCCTAGAAAAAATGTTTTTTTAAAGATGGTTGATGATCAATGCGTTAGCACAGTATAGCACAAGGAGAATTTCCCTCACTGTCCTTCCCTGTCCCTAGAAACAAGGATTAGCACAGTAAAACACACTGACACTCTCCCTACCTATAGTTTTCTGTCCCTAGAAAAAATGTTTTTTTAAAGATGGTTGATGATCAATGCTTTAGCACAGTATAGCACAAGGAGAATTTCCCTCACTGTCCTTCCCTGTCCCTACAAACAAGGATTAGCACAGTAAAACACACTGACACTCTCCCTACCTATAGTTTTCTGTCCCTAGAAAAAATGTTTTTTTAAAGATGGTTGATGATCAATGCTTTAGCACAGTATAGCACAAGGAGAATTTCCCTCACTGTCCTTCCCTGTCCCTAGAAACAAGGATTAGCACAGTAAAACACACTGACACTCTCCCTACCTATAGTTTTCTGTCCCTAGAAAAAAAGTTTTTTTAAAGATGGTTGATGATCAATGCTTTAGCACAGTATAGCACAAGGAGAATTTCCCTCACTGTCCTTCCCTGTCCCTACAAACAAGGATTAGCACAGTAAAACACACTGACACTCTCCCTACCTATAGTTTTCTGTCCCTATAAAAAATTTTTTTTTAAAGATGGTTGATGATCAATGCTTTAGCACACTATAGCACAAGGAGAATTTCCCTCCCTGTCCTTCCCTGTCCCTACAAACAAGGATTAGCACATTAAAACACACTGACACACTCCCTACCTATAGTTTTCTGTCCCTATAAAAAATGTTTTTTTAAAGATGGTTGATAATCAATGCTTTAGCACAGTATAGCACAAGGAGAATTTCCCTCACTGTCCTTCCCTGTCCCTACAAACAAGGATTAGCACAGTAAAACACACTGACACTCTCCCTACCTATCCTTCTCTTTCCCTAAACTAAAGGAATCCAGGTTAAGCAAGAAAAAAAATGTCACTGTCCCTGCCTATGCTCTTTCCCTGCTCCGGAACACACTACACTAGGCCGCCGTGCTGGCGGCCTTTTATAGTGTGGGGCGTGTACTAAACACCCTCAGCAATAATTGGCCACAGGCATCCTGCCTGTGGCCAATCATTGCTCTCCTCGCTGCCGGCGTTGTGATTGGCCAAGCATGCGGGGTCACAGTGCATGCTTGGCCAATCACAGCGCCTGGATGACACTGCGATGGCATAGTGCATTGTGGGCCGTTCGCGTCACTCGAATTAGGCGCGAACGGCCCAAATCGTTCGATCTTCGTCGAACGATCGAACAGCCGATGTTCGAGTCGAACATATGTTCGACTCGAACACCGAGCTCATCCCTACTGTGGATCATCACTGATGTTCTATGGACCATCACTGATGTACTGTGGATCATCACTGATGTACTATAGATCATCACTGATGTACTGTCTATCATCACTGATGTACTGTGGATTATCACTGATGTACTATAGATCATCACTGATGTACTATGGATCATCACTGGTGTACTGTGGATCATCACTGATGTACTGTGGATCATCACTGATGTACTGTGGATCATCACTGATGTACTATGGATCATCACTGGTGTTCTATGGATCATCACTGATGTACTCTGGACCATCCTTGATGTACCATGGACCATCCCTGATGTACTGTGGATCATCACTAATGTACTGTGGATCATCACTGATGTACTATAGATCATCACTGATGTACTATGGGCCATCACTGGTGTACTACTGGCCATCACTGGTGTACTATGGATCATCACTGGTGTACTATGGATCATCACTGGTGTACTATGGATCATCACTGGTGTAATATGGACCATCACTGATGTACTATGGACCATCACTGATGTACTGTGGACCATCCCTGATGTACTGTGGATCATCACTGATGTACTGTGGATCATCACTGATGTACTGTGGATCATCACTGATGTACTGTGGATCATCACTGATGTACTATAGATCATCACTGATGTACTATGGGCCATCACTGGTGTACTATGGGCCATCACTGGTGTACTATGGATCATCACTGATGTACTATGGATCATCACTGATGTACTATAGATCATCACTGATGTACTTTGGGCCATCGCTGGTGTACTATGGATCATCACTGATGTACTGTGGACCATCCCTGATGTACTGTGGATCATCACTGATGTACTGTGGATCATCACTGATGTACTGAGGACCATCCCTGATGTACTGTGGACCATCACTGATGTACTGTGGACCATCACTGATGTACTGTGGATCATCACTGATGTTCTATGGACCATCACTGATGTACTGTGGATCATCACTGATGTACTATAGATCATCACTGATGGACTGTGTATCATCACTGATGTACTATAGATCATCACTGATGTACTATGGACCATCACTGGTGTACTATGGATCATCACTGGTGTACTATGGATCATCACTGGTGTACTATGGACCATCACTGATGTACTATGGACCATCACTGATGTACTGTGGACCATCCCCGATGTACTGTGGATCATCACTGATGTACTGTGGATCATCACTGATGTACTGTGGATCATCACCGATGTACTGTGGATCATCACTGATGTACTATAGATCATCACTGATGTACTATGGACCATCACTGGTGTACTATGGACCATCACTGGTGTACTGTGGATCATTACTGATGTACTATAGATCATCACTGATGTACTGTGTATCATCACTGATGTACTATAGATCATCACTGATGTACTATGGACCATCACTGGTGTACTATGGATCATCACTGATGTACTATGGACCATCACTGGTGTACTATGGATCATCACTGATGTACTATGGATCATCACTGATGTACTATAGATCATCACTGATGTACTATGGATCATCACTGATGTACTATAGATCATCACTGATGTACTATGGATCATCACTGGTGTACTATGGACCATCACTGATGTACTATCGACCATCACTGATGTACTGTGGACCATCCCCGATGTACTGTGGATCATCACTGATGTACTGTGGACCATCCCTGATGTACTGTGGACCATCCCCGATGTACTGTGGATCATCACTGATGTACTGTGGATCATCACTGATGTACTGTGGATCATCACCAATGTACTGTGGATCATCACTGATGTACTATAGATCATCACTGATGTACTATGGACCATCACTGGTGTACTATGGACCATCACTGGTGTACTATGGATCATCACTGGTGTACTATGGATCATCACTGATGTACTATGGACCATCACTGGTGTACTATGGATCATCACTGATGTACTATGGATCATCACTGATGTACTATAGATCATCACTGATGTACTATGGATCATCACTGATGTACTATAGATCATCACTGATGTACTATGGATCATCACTGGTGTACTATGGACCATCACTGATGTACTATGGACCATCACTGATGTACTGTGGACCATCCCCGATGTACTGTGGATCATCACTGATGTACTGTGGACCATCCCTGATGTACTGTGGATCATCACTGATGTACTGTGGATCATCACTGATGTATCGTGGATCATCACTGATGTACTGAGGATCATCACTGATGTACTGTGGATCATCACTGATGTACTATGGGCCATCACGGGTGTACTATGGATCATCACTGGTGTACTATGGATCATCACTGATGTACTATGGACCATCCCTGATGTACTATGGACCATCCCTGATGTACTGAGGATCATCACTGATGTACTATAGGTCATCACTGATGTACTATGGGCCATCACTGGTGTACTATGGATCATCACTGATGTACTGTGGATCATCACTGATGTACTATGGGCCATTATCGGTGTACTATGGATCATCACTGGTGTACTATGGATCATCACTGATGTACTATGGACCATCCCTAATGTACTATGGACCATCCCTGATGTACTGAGGATCATAACTGATGTACTATAGGTCATCACTGATGTACTATGGGCCATCACTGGTGTACTATGGATCATCACTGATGTACTGTGGATCATCACTGATGTACTATGGATCATCACTGATGTACTATGGATCATCACTGATGTACTATGAGCCATCACTGATGTACTATGGGCCATCACTGATGTACTGTGGATCATCACTGGTGTACTATGGATCATCACTGGTGTACTATGGATCATCACTGATGTACTATGGATCATCACTGATGTACTATGGATCATCACTGGTGTACTATGGATCATCACTGATGTACTGTGGACCATCCCTGATGTACTGTGGATCATCACTGATGTACTGTGGATCATCACTGATGTACTGAGGATCATCACTGATGTACTGTGGATCATCACTGATGTACCATAGGCCATCACAGGTGTACTATGGGCCATCACAGGTGTACTATGGACCATCACTGATGTACTGTGGATCATCACTGATGTACTATAGATCATCACTGATGTACTGTCTATCATCACTGATGTACTGTGGATCATCACTGATGTACTATAGATCATCACTGATGTACTACGGACCATCACTGGTGTGCTATGGATCATCACTGGTGTACTGTGGATCATCACTGATGTACTGTGGATCATCACTGATGTACTATGGACCATCACTGGTGTACTATGGGATATCACTGGTGTACTATGGATCATCACTGGTGTACTATGGATCATCACTGATGTACTCTGGACCATCCCTGATGTACTGTGGATCATCACTGATGTACTGTGGATCATCACTGATGTACTATAGATCATCACTGATGTACTATGGGCCATCACTGGTGTACTATGGGCCATTACTGGTGTACTATGGACCATCACTGATGTACTATGGACCATCACTGATGTACTGTGGACCATCACTGATGTACTGTGGACCATCACTGATGTACTGTGGATCATCACTGATGTTCTATGGACCATCACTGATGTACTGTGGATAATCACTGATGTTCTATGGACCATCACTGATGTACTGTGGATCATCACTGATGTATCGTGGATCATCACTGATGTACTGAGGATCATCACTGATGTACTGTGGATCATCACTGATGTACTATGGGCCATCACGGGTGTACTATGGATCATCACTGGTGTACTGTGGATCATCACTGATGTACTGTGGATCATCACTGATGTACTATGGACCATCACTGGTGTACTATGGGATATCACTGGTGTACTATGGATCATCACTGGTGTACTATGGATCATCACTGATGTACTCTGGACCATCCCTGATGTACTGTGGATCATCACTGATGTACTGTGGATCATCACTGATGTACTATAGATCATCACTGATGTACTATGGGCCATCACTGGTGTACTATGGGCCATCACTGGTGTACTATGGACCATCACTGGTGTACTATGGACCATCACTGATGTACTATGGACCATCACTGATGTACTGTGGACCATCACTGATGTACTGTGGATCATCACTGATGTTCTATGGACCATCACTGATGTACTGTGGATCATCACTGATGTACTATAGATCATCACTGATGTACTATGGACCATCACTGGTGTACTATGGATCATCACTGGTGTACTATGGATCATCACTGGTGTACTATGGACCATCACTGATGTACTATGGACCATCACTGATGTACTGTGGACCATCCCCGATGTACTGTGGATCATCACTGATGTACTGTGGATCATCACTGATGTACTGTGGATCATCACCGATGTACTGTGGATCATCACTGATGTACTATAGATCATCACTGATGTACTATGGACCATCACTGGTGTACTATGGACCATCACTGGTGTACTATGGATCATCACTGGTGTACTATGGATCATCACTGATGTACTATGGACCATCACTGGTGTACTATGGATCATCTCTGATGTACTATGGATCATCACTGATGTACTATAGATCATCACTGATGTACTATGGATCATCACTGATGTACTATAGATCATCACTGATGTACTATGGATCATCACTGGTGTACTATGGACCATCACTGATGTACTATGGACCATCACTGATGTACTGTTGACCATCCCCGATGTACTGTGGATCATCACTGATGTACTGTGGACCATCCCTGATGTACTGTGGATCATCACTGATGAACTGTGGATCATCACTGATGTATCGTGGATCATCACTGATGTACTGAGGATCATCACTGATGTACTGTGGATCATCACTGATGTACTATGGGCCATCACGGGTGTACTATGGATCATCACTGATGTACTATGGACCATCCCTGATGTACTATGGACCATCCCTGATGTACTGAGGATCATCACTGATGTACTATAGGTCATCACTGATGTACTATGGGCCATCACTGGTGTACTATGGATCATCACTGATGTACTGTGGATCATCACTGATGTACTATGGATCATCACTGATGTACTATGGGCCATTATCGGTGTACTATGGATCATCACTGGTGTACTATGGATCATCACTGATGTACTATGGACCATCCCTAATGTACTATGGACCATCCCTGATGTACTGAGGATCATAACTGATGTACTATAGGTCATCACTGATGTACTATGGGCCATCACTGGTGTACTATGGATCATCACTGATGTACTGTGGATCATCACTGATGTACTATGGATCATCACTGATGTACTATGGATCATCACTGATGTACTATGAGCCATCACTGATGTACTATGGGCCATCACTGATGTACTGTGGATCATCACTGGTGTACTATGGATCATCACTGATGTACTATGGATCATCACTGATGTACTATGGATCATCACTGGTGTACTATGGATCATCACTGATGTACTGTGGACCATCCCTGATGTACTGTGAATCATCACTGATGTACTGTGGATCATCACTGATGTACTGAGGATCATCACTGATGTACTGTGGATCATCACTGATGTACCATAGGCCATCACAGGTGTACTATGGGCCATCACAGGTGTACTATGGACCATCACTGATGTACTGTGGATCATCACTGATGTACTATAGATCATCACTGATGTACTGTCTATCATCACTGATGTACTGTGGATCATCACTGATGTACTATAGATCATCACTGATGTACTACGGACCATCACTGGTGTGCTATGGATCATCACTGGTGTACTGTGGATCATCACTGATGTACTGTGGATCATCACTGATGTACTATGGACCATCACTGGTGTACTATGGGATATCACTGGTGTACTATGGATCATCACTGGTGTACTATGGACCATCCCTGATGTACTGTGGATCATCACTGATGTACTGTGGATCATCACTGATGTACTATAGATCATCACTGATGTACTATGGGCCATCACTGGTGTACTATGGACCATCACTGATGTACTATGGACCATCACTGATGTACTGTGGACCATCACTGATGTACTGTGGACCATCACTGATGTACTGTGGATCATCACTGATGTTCTATGGACCATCACTGATGTACTGTGGATCATCACTGATGTACTGTGGATCATCACTGATGTACTGAGGATCATCACTGATGTACTGTGGATCATCACTGATGTACCATAGGCCATCACAGGTGTACTATGGGCCATCACAGGTGTACTATGGACCATCACTGATGTACTGTGGATCATCACTGATGTACTATAGATCATCACTGATGTACTGTCTATCATCACTGATGTACTGTGGATCATCACTGATGTACTATAGATCATCACTGATGTACTATGGACCATCACTGGTGTGCTATGGATCATCACTGGTGTACTGTGGATCATCACTGATGTACTGTGGATCATCACTGATGTACTATGGACCATCACTGGTGTACTATGGGATATCACTGGTGTACTATGGATCATCACTGGTGTACTATGGATCATCACTGATGTACTCTGGACCATCCCTGATGTACTGTGGATCATCACTGATGTACTGTGGATCATCACTGATGTACTATAGATCATCACTGATGTACTATGGGCCATCACTGGTGTACTATGGGCCATTACTGGTGTACTATGGACCATCACTGGTGTACTATGGACCATCACTGATGTACTATGGACCATCACTGATGTACTGTGGACCATCACTGATGTACTGTGGACCATCACTGATGTACTGTGGATCATCACTGATGTTCTATGGACCATCACTGATGTACTGTGGATCATCACTGATGTACTATAGATCATCACTGATGTACTGTCTATCATCACTGATGTACTGTGGATCATCACTGATGTACTATAGATCATCACTGATGTACTATGGATCATCACTGGTGTACTGTGGATCATCACTGATGTACTGTGGATCATCACTGATGTACTATGGATCATCACTGGTGTACTATGGATCATCACTGATGTACTCTGGGCCATCCTTGATATACCATGGACCATCCCTGATGTACTGTGGATCATCACTGATGTACTGTGGATCATCACTGATGTACTATAGATCATCACTGATGTACTATGGGCCATCACTGGTGTACTATTGACCATCACTGGTGTACTATGGATCATCACTGGTGTACTATGGATCATCACTGGTGTACTATGGATCATCACTGGTGTAATATGGACCATCACTGATGTACTATGGACCATCACTGATGTACTGTGGACTATCATTGATGTACTGTGG
This sequence comes from Rana muscosa, assembly GCA_029206835.1. Lineage (NCBI taxonomy): Eukaryota > Metazoa > Chordata > Amphibia > Anura > Ranidae > Rana > Rana muscosa. The sequence continues at coordinate 336,418,989 of CM055117.1, forward strand.
ATCATCACTGATGTACTGTGGATCATCACTGATGTACTGTGGATCATCACTGATGTACTGAGGATCATCACTGATGTACTGTGGATCATCACTGATGTACTATAGATCATCACTGATGTACTATGGGCCATCACTGGTGTACTATGGGCAATCACTGGTGTACTATGGATCATCACTGATGTACTATGGATCATCACTGATGTGCTATAGATCATCACTGATGTACTTTGGGCCATCGCTGGTGTACTATGGATCATCACTGATGTACTGTGGACCATCCCTGATGTACTGTGGATCATCACTGATGTACTGTGGTTCAACACTAATGTACTGTGGATCATCACTGATGTACTATGGATCATCACTGGTGTACTATGGATCATCACTGATGTACTCTGGACCATCCTTGATGTACCATGGACCATCCCTGATGTACTGTGGATCATCACTGATGTACTGTGGATCATCACTGATGTACTATAGATCATCACTGATGTACTATGGGCCATCACTGGTGTACTATTGGCCATCACTGGTGTACTATGGATCATCACTGGTGTACTATGGATCATCACTGGTGTACTATGGATCATCACTGGTGTAATATGGACCATCACTGATGTACTATGGACCATCACTGATGTACTGTGGACCATCCCTGATGTACTGTGGATCATCACTGATGTACTGTGGATCATCACTGATGTACTGTGGATCATCACTGATGTACTGAGGATCATCACTGATGTACTGTGGATCATCACTGGTGTACTATAGATCATCACTGATGTACTATGGGCCATCACTGGTGTACTATGGGCCATCACTGGTGTACTATGGATCATCACTGATGTACTATGGATCATCACTGATGTACTGTGGATCATCACTGATGTACTGTGGATCATCACTGATGTTCTATGGACCATCACTGATGTACTGTGGATCATCACTGATGTACTATAGATCATCACTGATGTACTGTGTATCATCACTGATGTACTATAGATCATCACTGATGTACTATGGACCATCACTGGTGTACTATGGATCATCACTGGTGTACTATGGATCATCACTGGTGTACTATGGACCATCACTGATGTACTATGGACCATCACTGATGTACTGTGGACCATCCCCGATGTACTGTGGATCATCACTGATGTACTGTGGATCATCACTGATGTACTGTGGATCATCACCGATGTACTGTGGATCATCACTGATGTACTATAGATCATCACTGATGTACTATGGACCATCACTGGTGTACTATGGACCATCACTGGTGTACTATGGATCATCACTGGTGTACAATGGATCATCACTGATGTACTATGGGCCATCACTGGTGTACTATGGATCATCACTGATGTACTATGTATCATGACTGATGCACTATAGATCATCACTGATGTACTATGGATCATCACTGATGTACTATAGATCATCACTGATGTACTATGGATCATCACTGGTGTACTATGGACCATCACTGATGTACTATGGACCATCACTGATGTACTGTGGACCATCCCCGATGTACTGTGGATCATCACTGATGTACTGTGGACCATCCCTGATGCACTGTGGATCATCACTGATGTACTGTGGATCATCACTGATGTATCGTGGATCATCACTGATGTACTGAGGATCATCACTGATGTACTGTGGATCATCACTGATGTACTATGGGCCATCACGGGTGTACTATGGATCATCACTGGTGTACTATGGATCATCACTGATGTACTATGGACCATCCCTGATGTACTATGGACCATCCCTGATGTACTGAGGATCATCACTGATGTACTATAGGTCATCACCGATGTACTATGGGCCATCACTGGTGTACTATGGATCATCACTGATGTACTGTGGATCATCACTGATGTACTATGGATCATCACTGATGTACTATGAGCCATCACTGATGTACTATGGGCCATCACTGATGTACTGTGGATCATCATTGGTGTACTATGGATCATCACTGATGTACTATGGATCATCACTGGTGTACTATGGATCATCACTGGTGTACTATGGATCATCCCTGATGTACTGTGGACCATCCCTGATGTACTGTGGATCATCACTGATGTACTGTGGATCATCACTGATGTACTGAGGATCATCACTGATGTACTTTGGATCATCACTGATGTACTATGGGCCATCACAGGTGTACTATGGGCCATCACAGGTGTACTATGGACCATCACTGATGTACTGTGGATCATCACTGATGTACTATAGATCATCTCTGATGTACTGTCTATCATCACTGATGTACTGTGGATCATCACTGATGTACTATAGATCATCACTGATGTACTATGGATCATCACTGGTGTACTGTGGATCATCACTGATGTACTGTGGATCATCACTGATGTACTATGGACCATCACTGGTGTACTATGGGATATCACTGGTGTACTATGGATCATCACTGGTGTACTATGGATCATCACAGATGTACTCTGGACCATCCCTGATGTACTGTGGATCATCACTGATGTACTGTGGATCATCACTGATGTACTATAGATCATCACTGATGTACTATGGGCCATCACTGGTGTACTATGGGCCATTACTGGTGTACTATGGACCATCACTGATGTACTATGGACCATCACTGATGTACTGTGGACCATCACTGATGTACTGTGGACCATCACTGATGTACTGTGGATCATCACTGATGTTCTATGGACCATCACTGATGTACTGTGGATAATCACTGATGTTCTATGGACCATCACTGATGTACTGTGGATCATCACTGATGTATCGTGGATCATCACTGATGTACTGAGGATCATCACTGATGTACTGTGGATCATCACTGATGTACTATGGGCCATCACGGGTGTACTATGGATCATCACTGGTGTACTGTGGATCATCACTGATGTACTGTGGATCATCACTGATGTACTATGGACCATCACTGGTGTACTATGGGATATCACTGGTGTACTATGGATCATCACTGGTGTACTATGGATCATCACTGATGTACTCTGGACCATCCCTGATGTACTGTGGATCATCACTGATGTACTGTGGATCATCACTGATGTACTATAGATCATCACTGATGTACTATGGGCCATCACTGGTGTACTATGGGCCATCACTGGTGTACTATGGACCATCACTGGTGTACTATGGACCATCACTGATGTACTATGGACCATCACTGATGTACTGTGGACCATCACTGATGTACTGTGGACCATCACTGATGTACTGTGGATCATCACTGATGTTCTATGGACCATCACTGATGTACTGTGGATCATCACTGATGTACTATAGATCATCACTGATGTACTATGGACCATCACTGGTGTACTATGGATCATCACTGGTGTACTATGGATCATCACTGGTGTACTATGGACCATCACTGATGTACTATGGACCATCACTGATGTACTGTGGACCATCCCCGATGTACTGTGGATCATCACTGATGTACTGTGGATCATCACTGATGTACTGTGGATCATCACCGATGTACTGTGGATCATCACTGATGTACTATAGATCATCACTGATGTACTATGGACCATCACTGGTGTACTATGGACCATCACTGGTGTACTATGGATCATCACTGGTGTACTATGGATCATCACTGATGTACTATGGACCATCACTGGTGTACTATGGATCATCTCTGATGTACTATGGATCATCACTGATGTACTATAGATCATCACTGATGTACTATGGATCATCACTGATGTACTATAGATCATCACTGATGTACTATGGATCATCACTGGTGTACTATGGACCATCACTGATGTACTATGGACCATCACTGATGTACTGTTGACCATCCCCGATGTACTGTGGATCATCACTGATGTACTGTGGACCATCCCTGATGTACTGTGGATCATCACTGATGAACTGTGGATCATCACTGATGTATCGTGGATCATCACTGATGTACTGAGGATCATCACTGATGTACTGTGGATCATCACTGATGTACTATGGGCCATCACGGGTGTACTATGGATCATCACTGATGTACTATGGACCATCCCTGATGTACTATGGACCATCCCTGATGTACTGAGGATCATCACTGATGTACTATAGGTCATCACTGATGTACTATGGGCCATCACTGGTGTACTATGGATCATCACTGATGTACTGTGGATCATCACTGATGTACTATGGATCATCACTGATGTACTATGGGCCATTATCGGTGTACTATGGATCATCACTGGTGTACTATGGATCATCACTGATGTACTATGGACCATCCCTAATGTACTATGGACCATCCCTGATGTACTGAGGATCATAACTGATGTACTATAGGTCATCACTGATGTACTATGGGCCATCACTGGTGTACTATGGATCATCACTGATGTACTGTGGATCATCACTGATGTACTATGGATCATCACTGATGTACTATGGATCATCACTGATGTACTATGAGCCATCACTGATGTACTATGGGCCATCACTGATGTACTGTGGATCATCACTGGTGTACTATGGATCATCACTGATGTACTATGGATCATCACTGATGTACTATGGATCATCACTGGTGTACTATGGATCATCACTGATGTACTGTGGACCATCCCTGATGTACTGTGAATCATCACTGATGTACTGTGGATCATCACTGATGTACTGAGGATCATCACTGATGTACTGTGGATCATCACTGATGTACCATAGGCCATCACAGGTGTACTATGGGCCATCACAGGTGTACTATGGACCATCACTGATGTACTGTGGATCATCACTGATGTACTATAGATCATCACTAATGTACTGTCTATCATCACTGATGTACTGTGGATCATCACTGATGTACTATAGATCATCACTGATGTACTACGGACCATCACTGGTGTGCTATGGATCATCACTGGTGTACTGTGGATCATCACTGATGTACTGTGGATCATCACTGATGTACTATGGACCATCACTGGTGTACTATGGGATATCACTGGTGTACTATGGATCATCACTGGTGTACTATGGACCATCCCTGATGTACTGTGGATCATCACTGATGTACTGTGGATCATCACTGATGTACTATAGATCATCACTGATGTACTATGGGCCATCACTGGTGTACTATGGACCATCACTGATGTACTATGGACCATCACTGATGTACTGTGGACCATCACTGATGTACTGTGGACCATCACTGATGTACTGTGGATCATCACTGATGTTCTATGGACCATCACTGATGTACTGTGGATCATCACTGATGTACTGTGGATCATCACTGATGTACTGAGGATCATCACTGATGTACTGTGGATCATCACTGATGTACCATAGGCCATCACAGGTGTACTATGGGCCATCACAGGTGTACTATGGACCATCACTGATGTACTGTGGATCATCACTGATGTACTATAGATCATCACTGATGTACTGTCTATCATCACTGATGTACTGTGGATCATCACTGATGTACTATAGATCATCACTGATGTACTATGGACCATCACTGGTGTGCTATGGATCATCACTGGTGTACTGTGGATCATCACTGATGTACTGTGGATCATCACTGATGTACTATGGACCATCACTGGTGTACTATGGGATATCACTGGTGTACTATGGATCATCACTGGTGTACTATGGATCATCACTGATGTACTCTGGACCATCCCTGATGTACTGTGGATCATCACTGATGTACTGTGGATCATCACTGATGTACTATAGATCATCACTGATGTACTATGGGCCATCACTGGTGTACTATGGGCCATTACTGGTGTACTATGGACCATCACTGGTGTACTATGGACCATCACTGATGTACTATGGACCATCACTGATGTACTGTGGACCATCACTGATGTACTGTGGACCATCACTGATGTACTGTGGATCATCACTGATGTTCTATGGACCATCACTGATGTACTGTGGATCATCACTGATGTACTATAGATCATCACTGATGTACTGTCTATCATCACTGATGTACTGTGGATCATCACTGATGTACTATAGATCATCACTGATGTACTATGGATCATCACTGGTGTACTGTGGATCATCACTGATGTACTGTGGATCATCACTGATGTACTATGGATCATCACTGGTGTACTATGGATCATCACTGATGTACTCTGGGCCATCCTTGATATACCATGGACCATCCCTGATGTACTGTGGATCATCACTGATGTACTGTGGATCATCACTGATGTACTATAGATCATCACTGATGTACTATGGGCCATCACTGGTGTACTATTGACCATCACTGGTGTACTATGGATCATCACTGGTGTACTATGGATCATCACTGGTGTACTATGGATCATCACTGGTGTAATATGGACCATCACTGATGTACTATGGACCATCACTGATGTACTGTGGACTATCATTGATGTACTGTGGATCATCACTGATGTACTGTGGATCATCACTGATGTACTGTGGATCATCACTGATGTACTGAGGATTATCACTGATGTACTGTGGATCATCACTGATGTACTATAGATCATCACTGATGTACTATGGGCCATCACTGGTGTACTATGGGCAATCACTGGTGTACTATGGATCATCACTGATGTACTATGGATCATCACTGATGTGCTATAGATCATCACTGATGTACTTTGGGCCATCGCTGGTGTACTATGGATCATCACTGATGTACTGTGGACCATCCCTGATGTACTGTGGATCATCACTGATGTACTGTGGTTCAACACTAATGTACTGTGGATCATCACTGATGTACTATGGATCATCACTGGTGTACTATGGATCATCACTGATGTACTCTGGACCATCCTTGATGTACCATGGACCATCCCTGATGTACTGTGGATCATCACTGATGTACTGTGGATCATCACTGATGTACTATAGATCATCACTGATGTACTATGGGCCATCACTGGTGTACTATTGGCCATCACTGGTGTACTATGGATCATCACTGGTGTACTATGGATCATCACTGGTGTACTATGGATCATCACTGGTGTAATATGGACCATCACTGATGTACTATGGACCATCACTGATGTACTGTGGACCATCCCTGATGTACTGTGGATCATCACTGATGTACTGTGGATCATCACTGATGTACTGTGGATCATCACTGATGTACTGAGGATCATCACTGATGTACTGTGGATCATCACTGGTGTACTATAGATCATCACTGATGTACTATGGGCCATCACTGGTGTACTATGGGCCATCACTGGTGTACTATGGATCATCACTGATGTACTATGGATCATCACTGATGTACTGTGGATCATCACTGATGTACTGTGGATCATCACTGATGTTCTATGGACCATCACTGATGTACTGTGGATCATCACTGATGTACTATAGATCATCACTGATGTACTGTGTATCATCACTGATGTACTATAGATCATCACTGATGTACTATGGACCATCACTGGTGTACTATGGATCATCACTGGTGTACTATGGATCATCACTGGTGTACTATGGACCATCACTGATGTACTATGGACCATCACTGATGTACTGTGGACCATCCCCGATGTACTGTGGATCATCACTGATGTACTGTGGATCATCACTAATGTACTGTGGATCATCACCGATGTACTGTGGATCATCACTGATGTACTATAGATCATCACTGATGTACTATGGACCATCACTGGTGTACTATGGACCATCACTGGTGTACTATGGATCATCACTGGTGTACAATGGATCATCACTGATGTACTATGGGCCATCACTGGTGTACTATGGATCATCACTGATGTACTATGTATCATGACTGATGCACTATAGATCATCACTGATGTACTATGGATCATCACTGATGTACTATAGATCATCACTGATGTACTATGGATCATCACTGGTGTACTATGGACCATCACTGATGTACTATGGACCATCACTGATGTACTGTGGACCATCCCCGATGTACTGTGGATCATCACTGATGTACTGTGGACCATCCCTGATGCACTGTGGATCATCACTGATGTACTGTGGATCATCACTGATGTATCGTGGATCATCACTGATGTACTGAGGATCATCACTGATGTACTGTGGATCATCACTGATGTACTATGGGCCATCACGGGTGTACTATGGATCATCACTGGTGTACTATGGATCATCACTGATGTACTATGGACCATCCCTGATGTACTATGGACCATCCCTGATGTACTGAGGATCATCACTGATGTACTATAGGTCATCACCGATGTACTATGGGCCATCACTGGTGTACTATGGATCATCACTGATGTACTGTGGATCATCACTGATGTACTATGGATCATCACTGATGTACTATGAGCCATCACTGATGTACTATGGGCCATCACTGATGTACTGTGGATCATCATTGGTGTACTATGGATCATCACTGATGTACTATGGATCATCACTGGTGTACTATGGATCATCACTGGTGTACTATGGATCATCCCTGATGTACTGTGGACCATCCCTGATGTACTGTGGATCATCACTGATGTACTGTGGATCATCACTGATGTACTGAGGATCATCACTGATGTACTTTGGATCATCACTGATGTACTATGGGCCATCACAGGTGTACTATGGGCCATCACAGGTGTACTATGGACCATCACTGATGTACTGTGGATCATCACTGATGTACTATAGATCATCTCTGATGTACTGTCTATCATCACTGATGTACTGTGGATCATCACTGATGTACTATAGATCATCACTGATGTACTATGGATCATCACTGGTGTACTGTGGATCATCACTGATGTACTGTGGATCATCACTGATGTACTATGGACCATCACTGGTGTACTATGGGATATCACTGGTGTACTATGGATCATCACTGGTGTACTATGGATCATCACAGATGTACTCTGGACCATCCCTGATGTACTGTGGATCATCACTGATGTACTGTGGATCATCACTGATGTACTATAGATCATCACTGGTGTACTATGGGCCATCACTGGTGTACTATGGACCATCACTGATGTACTATGGACCATCACTGATGTACTGTGGACCATCACTGATGTACTGTGGACCATCACTGATGTACTGTGGATCATCACTGATGTTCTATGGACCATCACTGATGTACTGTGGATCATCACTGATGTACTATAGATCATCACTGATGTACTATGGATCATCACTGGTGTACTGTGGATCATCACTGATGTACTGTGGATCATCACTGATGTACTATGGACCATCACTGGTGTACTATGGGATATCACTGGTGTACTATGGATCATCACTGGTGTACTATGGATCATCACAGATGTACTCTGGACCATCCCTGATGTACTGTGGATCATCACTGATGTACTGTGGATCATCACTGATGTACTATAGATCATCACTGGTGTACTATGGGCCATCACTGGTGTACTATGGACCATCACTGATGTACTATGGACCATCACTGATGTACTGTGGACCATCACTGATGTACTGTGGACCATCACTGATGTACTGTGGATCATCACTGATGTTCTATGGATCATCACTGATGTACTGTGGATCATCACTGATGTACTATAGATCATCACTGATGTACTATGGATCATCACTGATGTACTATGGATCATCACTGATGTACTGTGGATCATCACTGATGTACTGTGGATCATCACTGATGTATAGTGATGAGCCGAACACCCCCGGGTTCGGTTCGCACCAAAACCCGCGAACGGACCGAAAGTTCGTACGAACATTAGAACCCTATTAAATACAATGGATGCGAACGTTCGAATTCTAAAGTGCTAATTATAACAACTATTATGCATGTTATTGTCCTAAAAAGGGTTTGGGAACCCGGGTTCTGCACCAGGGGACATGTATCAATGCAAAAAGAAGTTTTAAAAACGGTCGTTTTTCGGGAGCAGTCATTTTAATGATGCATAAAGTGAAAAAAAAAAGTCAAATATTCCTTTAAATATCGTACCTGGGGGGTGTCTAAAGTATGCCTGTGAAGTGCCACGTGTTTCCCGTGTTTAGAACTGTCCCTGCACAAAATGACACTTCTAAAGGAAAAAAAAGCCATTTAAAACTGCTTGCGGCTTTAATGTAATGTCTGGTCCCGGTAATATGGATGAAAATCTTTAAGAAAAATGGCATAGCTACCCCATGACCCCCCCCCCTACCCCAGCCCATTACCAGCCCCTTTGGGTCTTGTATGGATATTAAGGGGAACCCCGCACATAAAATAAAAAAGGCCCTATATACTCTGAACAGCCGTATACAGGCGGTGCATACAAGACAGGGACTGTAGGTTTGTTCTTATGTAGAATCTGTTTGTAATTTTGAACAGGTACATTGTTGAAGTGTAGCTCCAGCCCAAAAATCTATTTTTAAACTTTTTGGAAAACATAGGTAAGGGTTATCACCCCTGTAACATTTGTTTTGCTGTCTGTGCCCCTGTTCAGAACATTTCACCTCACTTTCCGTCCCAATGACAACTGTTTTTGAAATGTGGTGTTTTTCTTGAAACAAGGATTGCTGATAAAGCATCAGTACAGAGGAGACACCTTTCTCCCATATTTATTCTTACAGGAGAGAATTTTCCTTCCTAGTGGTAGATTTCCTCTCACTTCCTGTTGTCTTCTTGCGTTTGCAAGTAGGAGTCGTTTGTAAGTTGGATGTTTGAAAGTAGGGACCTGCCGTATATACTCTGCAGAAATAGGCCCCTTAGTTGTTGCTGTTGGCACAACACTGTAAGCACTCACAGTTACTCTTGGTTGGTGCTGGAACGCCCTGCTGTCAACTATTATATCAGGAATTTTAATTACATATAATTGTTGAACAGTGGTAGTAAAAATTGGGCCTTTGATGGTGGTGCTGGTGCCACAACACTGTAAGCCCTGACAGTTACTCTTGGTGGGTGCAGCAATGGGCCCTGCTGTGAATTATTAGATCAAGAATTGTAATTGCATGCCCCTGTTGAACAGGGGCTGAAAAATTGGGCCTTTCGTGGTGGTGGTGGTGGTGGTGTTGCCACAACACTGTAAGCCCTCAGAGTTACTCTTGGTGGGTGCAGGAATGGGCCCTGCTGTGAATTATTAGATCAAGAATTGTAATTACATGCCCCTTTTGAACAGGGGCTGAAAAATTGGGCCTTTCGTGGTGGTGGTGGTGGTGGTGGCGTTGCCACAACACTGTAAGCCCTCAGAGTTACTCTTGGTGGGTGCAGCAATGGGCCCTGCTGTGAATTATTAGATCAAGAATTGTAATTGCATGCCCCTGTTGAACAGGGGCTGAAAAATTGGGCCTTAGGCACTGGTGGCACAACACTACAACCCCTCACAGATACTGTACTTGGAGCACAGCAATGAGCCCTGTTGCAAAGTATTGCTTCAAAAATTGTAATGACACGCCCCTGTTAAACAGGGGCTGAAAAATTGGGCCTTAGGCACTGGTGGCACAACACTACAACCCCTCACAGATACTGTACTTGGAGCACAGCAATGAGCCCTGTTGCAAAGTATTGCTTCAAAAATTGTAATGACACGCCCCTGTTAAACAGGGGCTGAAAAATTGGGCCTTAGGCACTGGTGCCACAACACTCCAACCCCTCACAGATACTGTACTTGGAGCACAGCAATGAGCCCTATGGCAAATTATTGCTAAAAAAATTGTAATTACACGCCCCTGTAAAACAGGGGCTGAAAAATTGGGCCTTAGCCACTGGTGGCGGCACCCATAAACAAAAATGATCTTCCAAGCTATCATCATCAATCGTATCATTGAGGACTCGGAGGAGGAGGATAGCCAGTCAACATAACAGCACAGGCACTCAGCATCAGCATCAGTCTTGAAGGGATGTGACATGTTAAAATCAATTAGTCTGTTATATCAGCATCAGGTGTGTGGTAGCTGGTGGTGATCCAAGACTGGTTCATCTTGATGAAAGTCAGTCGATCAACCGAGTCGGTGGACAGGCGCACCCTGTGATCCGTGACAAATCCTCCAGCAGCACTGAATGTGCGTTCCGAAAGAACGCTGGATGCAGGACAGGCCAGTAGCTCAATTGCATACTGTGCAAGCTCTGGCCAGTGATCCATCCTCAAGACCCAGTAAGCCAGAGGATTTTCGGTGGGGAAGGTGTCCAAGTTTGACCTTGCCCCTAGATATTCCTGCACCATGTTTATCAGACGCTGGCGATGGTTGCTGGAACCGATCATACTTTGGGGCTGCGGACTAAAGAATTGTCTGAACGCATCGGTCAGACGGCCACCTTCCCCACCGCTCCTTCTTTGACTGGCCGAAGCCTCAGCAACTCGTTGTCCAGGACCAGGAGTTTGTAACCTCCCAGTCTCTGGGAACGCGTTGCACAGACCTTTCTGCAAGGCCTCCCGGAGTTGTCTCATCCTCTGCTCCCTCTGCGAAGGTAACATAAGGTCCGCAACCTTACCCTTGTATCGTGGATCAAGGAGAGTGGCCAGCCAGTAATGGTCCCTCTCCTTGATCCGAAGAATACGAGGATCCTTCCGCAGACTTTGCAGGATCAGGGAGGCCATGCAGCGTAGGTTTGCTGAGGCATTCGCTCCGGAGTCCTCTGGGTCACTAAGGACGACATGATCCGCAGCCACCTCCTCCCAGCCACGTACAAGTCCACTGGTTTCTTGGGACTGTAAATCATCCCTAAAAGACTGCTGCTGATGATGCTGAGTGCCAGCCTCCACCTTCATGCTGACACAATCCTCCTCCTCCTCCTCCTCCTCCTCCTCCTCCTCTTCCTCTTCCTGTGCGATGGGTGGGACAGAAGGAACACTGTCTGGGTAAAGGGGGCCTTGAGAGGCAAGGAAGTCCTCCTCTTCCTGCCTCTGTTCTGCCTCAAGTGCCCTGTCCATTATTCCACGCAGCGTGTGCTCCAACAGGTGGACAAGAGGTACAGTGTCACTGATGCATGCACTGTCACTGCTCACCATCCTCGTGGCCTCCTCAAATGGTGCCAGGACAGTGCATGCATCCCTGATCATGCCCCACTGGCGTGGAGAAAAAAAACCAAGCTCCCCTGACCCTGTCCTGGTGCCGTAGTCGCACAGGTACTCATTGATGGCCCTCTGCTGCGTGTGCAGCCGCTGCAGCATGGCCAACGTTGAGTTCCACCTGGTGGGCATGTCACATATAAGGCGGTTCTTGGGCAGGTTCAACTCCTTTTGCAGCTCAGCCAGGCGAGCACTGGCATTATAAGATCTGCGGAAATGCACACAGACTTTCCTGGCCTGCCTCAGGACATCCTGTAAGCCCGGGTACCTGCCCAAGAACCGCTGCACCACCAGGTTAAGGACGTGAGCCACACAGGGCACATGGGTCAGTTGTCCCTGTCGGAGGGCGGAGAGGAGGTTGGTGCCATTGTCGCAAACCACCATTCCTGGCTTAAGCTGGCGTGGCGTCAACCACCTCTCGGCCTGGCCCTGCAGAGCAGACAGGACCTCTGCCCCAGTGTGGCTTCTGTCCCCCAAACACACCAGCGCAAGCACGGCATGGCATCTTTTTGCCTGCGTACTTGCGTAGCCCCGTGAACGGCTACGGAGCACCGCTGGTTCATAGGACAAACCACAGGAAGAGGCCATGGAGGAAGAAGAAGAGGAGGGGGTGGAGGAGAGAGGTGTGTCACAACCAGTAGTAGCATTTTGGAGGCGTGGCGGTGGAACAACCTCCAACACTACTGCACCTTGTCCTGCATCCTTCCCAGCTGCCAAAAGAGTGACCCAATGGGCCGTGAAAGAAAGGTAACGTCCCTGTCCATGCCTGCTGGACCATGAGTCAGCGGTAATATGCACCTTACCGCTGACCGCCCTGTCCAGCGAGGCCAAGACATTGCCTTCCACATGCCGGTAGAGAGCCGGAATAGCCTTCCGTGAGAAAAAGTGGCGTTTGGGAACCTGCCACTGAGGAACCGCACATTGCACAAACTCACGGAAGGGGGCCGAGTCTACCAACTGAAAAGGCAGCAGTTGAAGCGCTAGCAATTTAGCCAAGCTAGCATTCAACCGCTGGGCATGTGGATGGCTGGGAGTGAACTTCTTTTGACGGTCCAGCAGCTGGGGCAGGGAAATTTGCCTGCTAGAATCGGACGTCGGTGTACTGCTAGCAGAGTGGCCGCAAGTACTTGGCTGTGACACACCTAATTCTACACCTTCATTCCTCTCAGTGCATGTTTCAGAGAGGACTGAAGTTATAGTGGGGTTGGAGATCCCAGCTGATGCGGTGCAAGGAGAGGTCCGCTTTGTTCTTTGGTGTGGGTCTTTGAGGTAGGCTTGCCAACGAGCTGCATGGCAGGTCAACATATGTCTGGTCAGGCATGTGGTACCCAAGCGGCTGATGTTTTGGCCACGCGATATACGCTTGAGACATATGTTGCAAACAGCAGCTGTGCGATCTGATGCACTAGCCTCAAAAAAGGCCCACACCAAGGAACTTTTTGAATGACGGGCAGAGGCTGCACCCTGCACAGGCGGAGCTCTGCGGTGTGATTCCGTCGGTGTACTGCCCTTACGCTGGCCACCAAAGGGCATCCTGCCTCGTTGGAGATGTGCCTCCTCCTCATCCTCCTCTCTCCTATTAGGCACCCACGTGGAGTCAGTGACCTCATCATCCCCTCCCTCCTCATCACTGGAGCCAATCTGGCAGTATGCTGCAGCTGCTGGAACATGACTGCCAGATTGGTGTCCTTCTTGAGCATCCCCTCTGTCTGCTCTCACGCTACTGCCTTCCTGTAGCTGGGTTTCATCATCAGACCCTTCGAAACGCTGGGCATCCTCCTGGAGCATGTACCCAACACTGTGCTCAAACAGTTCGGGGGACTCCTCAGGAGGAGGACATGGTGGGTCTAGGGAAGGAGTGACTGATGATGAGTCTGACATTGATACCAGGGAAGAGGACGCTTTGGCAGCTGCTTTGCCAGTACCCTGAGCCTGGGTGAGAGAGGATGAGGAGGAGGAGGAGGGCTTGGTCATCCACTCTACCAAGTCTTCGGCATGATGTGGCTCAACATGTCCAGCTGCCGAAAAGAAGGACAAGCGTGTCCCATGGCCATGTGCTGATGACAATGCACCGCGTCCACGACCAGCACTGTTGCCCCCAGACACAGAGCCTGCTTGCCCTCTTTTATTGCCTCCTGACTGTCTGCCTCTCCTTGTTTGCCTTCCAGACATTCTAATAGATGGCCTGCAGGGAGATGGGAAAAAAGCAATAAGGGCTACCTTCAGGTGTCCTTCTCTGTCCCTTTACTTAAGGATTTCTAAATATGGTTGAGGATTATTGCTTTTGCACAGAATAGCACAACGACAATTTCCCTGACTGTCCAAAAAACAAGGATTTCAAAGATGGTTGATGAGGAATGCTTTAGCACACTATAGCACAAGGAGAATTCCCCTCACTTTCCTTCTTTGTCCCTAGAAACAAGGACTGGCACAGTGAAAGAAACTGACACTCTCCCTACCTAGAGTTTTCTGTCCCTAGAAAAAATGTTTTTTTAAAGCACACTATAGCACAAGGAGAATTCCCCTCACTTTCCTTCTGTGTCCCTAGAAACAAGGACTGGCACAGTGAAAGAAACTGACACTCTCCCTACCTAGAGTTTTCTGTCCCTAGAAAAAATGTTTTTTTAAAGCACACTATAGCACAAGGAGAATTCCCCTCACTTTCCTTCTTTGTCCCTAGAAACAAGGACTGGCACAGTGTAAGAAACTGACACTCTCCCTACCTAGAGTTTTCTGTCCCTAGAAAAAATGTTTTTTTAAAGCACACTATAGCACAAGGAGAATTCCCCTCACTTTCCTTCTTTGTCCGTAGAAACAAGGACTGGCACAGTGAAAGAAACTGACACTCTCCCTACCTAGAGTTTTCTGTCCCTAGAAAAAATGTTTTTTTAAAGCACACTATAGCACAAGGAGAATTCCCCTCACTTTCCTTCTTTGTCCCTAGAAACAAGGACTGGCACAGTGAAAGAAACTGACACTCTCCCTACCTAGAGTTTTCTGTCCCTAGAAAAAATGTTTTTTTAAAGCACACTATAGCACAAGGAGAATTCCCCTCACTTTCCTTCTTTGTCCCTAGAAACAAGGACTGGCACAGTGAAAGAAACTGACACTCTCCCTACCTAGAGTTTCCTGTCCCTAGAAAAAAATGTTTTTTTAAAGCACACTATAGCACAAGGAGAATTCCCCTCACTTTCCTTCTTTGTCCCTAGAAACAAGGACTGGCACAGTGAAAGAAACTGACACTCTCCCTACCTAGAGTTTTCTGTCCCTAGAAAAAATGTTTTCTTAAAGCACACTATAGCACAAGGAGAATTCCCCTCACTTTCCTTCTTTGTCCCTAGAAACAAGGACTCGCACAGTGAAAGAAACTGACACTCTCCCTACCTAGAGTTTTCTGTCCCTAGAAAAAATGTTTTTTTAAAGCACACTATAGCACAAGGAGAATTCCCCTCACTTTCCTTCTTTGTCCCTAGAAACAAGGACTGGCACAGTGAAAGAAACTGACACTCTCCCTACCTAGAGTTTTGTGTCCCTAGAAAAAATGTTTTTTTAAAGCACACTATAGCACAAGGAGAATTCCCCTCACTTTCCTTCTTTGTCCCTAGAAACAAGGACTGGCACAGTGAAAGAAACTGACACTCTCCCTACCTAGAGTTTTCTGTCCCTAGAAAAAAATGTTTTTTTAAAGCACACTATAGCACAAGGAGAATTCCCCTCACTTTCCTTCTTTGTCCCTAGAAACAAGGACTCGCACAGTGAAAGAAACTGACACTCTCCCTACCTAGAGTTTTCTGTCCCTAGAAAAAATGTTTTTTTAAAGCACACTATAGCACAAGGAGAATTCCCCTCACTTTCCTTCTTTGTCCCTAGAAACAAGGACTGGCACAGTGAAAGAAACTGACACTCTCCCTACCTAGAGTTTTGTGTCCCTAGAAAAAATGTTTTTTTAAAGCACACTATAGCACAAGGAGAATTCCCCTCACTTTCCTTCTTTGTCCCTAGAAACAAGGACTGGCACAGTGAAAGAAACTGACACTCTCCCTACCTAGAGTTTTCTGTCCCTAGAAAAAAATGTTTTTTTAAAGCACACTATAGCACAAGGAGAATTCCCCTCACTTTCCTTCTTTGTCCCTAGAAACAAGGACTGGCACAGTGAAAGAAACTGACACTCTCCCTACCTAGAGTTTTCTGTCCCTAGAAAAAATGTTTTTTTAAAGCACACTATAGCACAAGGAGAATTCCCCTCACTTTCCTTCTTTGTCCCTAGAAACAAGGACTGGCACAGTGAAAGAAACTGACGCTCTCCCTACCTAGAGTTTTCTGTCCCTAGAAAAAATGTTTTTTTAAAGCACACTATAGCACAAGGAGAATTCCCCTCACTTTCCTTCTTTGTCCCTAGAAACAAGGACTGGCACAGTGAAAGAAACTGACACTCTCCCTACCTAGAGTTTTCTGTCCCTAGAAAAAATGTTTTTTTAAAGCACACTATAGCACAAGGAGAATTCCCCTCACTTTCCTTCTTTGTCCCTAGAAACAAGGACTGGCACAGTGAAAGAAACTGACACTCTCCCTACCTAGAGTTTTCTGTCCCTAGAAAAAATGTTTTTTTAAAGCACACTATAGCACAAGGAGAATTCCCCTCACTTTCCTTCTTTGTCCCTAGAAACAAGGACTGGCACAGTGAAAGAAACTGACACTCTCCCTACCTAGAGTTTTCTGTCCCTAGAAAAAATGTTTTTTTAAAGCACACTATAGCACAAGGAGAATTCCCCTCACTTTCCTTCTTTGTCCCTAGAAACAAGGACTCGCACAGTGAAAGAAACTGACACTCTCCCTACCTAGAGTTTTCTGTCCCTAGAAAAAATGTTTTTTTAAAGCACACTATAGCACAAGGAGAAATCCCCTCACTTTCCTTCTTTGTCCCTAGAAACAAGGACTCGCACAGTAAAACACACTGACACTCTCCCTACCTATCCTTCTCTTTCCCTAAACTAAAGGAATCCAGGTTAAGCAAGAAAGAAATAAATGTCACTGTCCCTGCCTATGCTTGTCTTTCCCTGCTCCGGAACACACTACACTAGGCCGCCGTGCTGGCGGCCTTTTATAGTGTGGGGCGTGTACTAAACACCCTCAGCAATAATTGGCCACAGGCATCCTGCCTGTGGCCAATCATTGCTCTCCTCGCTGCCGGCGCTGTGATTGGCCAAGCATGCGGGGTCACAGTGCATGCTTGGCCAATCACAGCGCCTGGATGACACTGCGATGGCGTAGTGCATTGTGGGCCTTTCGCGTCACTCGAATTTGGCGCGAACGGCCCAAATCGTTCGATCTTCGTCGAACGATCGAACAGCCGATGTTCGAGTCGAACGTATGTTCGACTCGAACACGAAGCTCATCCCTACTGATGTACTATGGATCATCACTGGTGTACTATGGATCATCACTGATGTACTCTGGACCATCACTGATGTACCATGGACCATCCCTGATGTACTGTGGATCATCACTGATGTACTGTGGATCATCACTGATGTACTATAGATCATCACTGATGTACTATGGGCCATCACTGGTGTACTATTGGCCATCACTGGTGTACTATGGATCATCACTGGTGTACTATGGATCATCACTGGTGTAATATGGACCATCACTGACGGACTATGGACCATCATTGATGTACTGTGGACCATCCCTGATGTACTGTGGATCATTACTGATGTACTGTGGATCATCACTGATGTACTGTGGATCATCACTGATGTACTGAGGATCATCACTGATGTACTGTGGATCATCACTGGTGTACTATAGATCATCACTGATGTACTATGGGCCATCACTGGTGTACTATGGATCATCACTGATGTACTATGGATCATCACTGATGTACTATAGATCATCACTGATGTACTTTGGGCCATCGCTGGTGTACTATGGATCATCACTGATGTACTGTGGACCATCCCTGATGTACTGTGGATCATCACTGATGTACTGTGGATCATCACTGATGTACTGAGGACCATCCCTGATGTACTGTGGACCATCACTGATGTACTGTGGACCATCACTGATGTACTGTGGATCATCACTGATGTTCTATGGACCATCACTGATGTACTGTTGATCATCACTGATGTACTATAGATCATCACTGATGTACTGTGTATCATCACTGATGTGCTATAGATCATCACTGATGTACTATGGACCATCACTGGTGTACTATGGATCATCACTGGTGTACTATGGATCATCACTGGTGTACTATGGACCATCACTGATGTACTATGGACCATCACTGATGTACTGTGGACCATCCCCGATGTACTGTGATCATCACTGATGTACTGTGGATCATCACTGATGTACTGTGGATCATCACCGATGTACTGTGGATCATCACTGATGTACTATAAATCATCACTGATGTACTATGGACCATCACTGGTGTACTATGGACCATCACTGGTGTACTATGGATCATCACTGGTGTACTATGGATCATCACTGATGTACTATAGATCATCACTGATGTACTATGGATCATCACTGATGTACTATAGATCATCACTGATGTACTATGGATCATCACTGGTGTACTATGGACCATCACTGGTGTACTATGGACCATCACTGATGTACTGTGGACCATCCCCGATGTACTGTGGATCATCACTGATGTACTGTGGACCATCCCTGATGTACTGTGGATCATCACTGATGTACTGTGGATCATCACTGATGTATCGTGGATCATCACTGATGTACTGAGGATCATCACTGATGTACTGTGGATCATCACTGATGTACTATGGGCCATCACGGGTGTACTATGGATCATCACTGGTGTACTATGGGTCATCACTGATGTACTATGGACCATCCCTGATATACTATGGACCATCACTGATGTACTATGAGCCATCACTGATGTACTATGGGCCATCACTGATGTACTATGGATCATCACTGATGTACTGTGGATCATCACTGGTGTACTATGGATCATCACTGATGTACTATGGATCATCACTGATGTACTATGGATCATCACTGATGTACTATGGATCATCACTGATGTACTATGGATCATCACTGGTGTACTATGGATCATCACTGGTGTACTATGGATCATCCCTGATGTACTGTGGACCATCCCTGATGTACTGTGGATCATCACTGATGTACTGTGGATCATCACTGATGTACTGAGGATCATCACTGATGTACTGTGGATCATCACTGATGTACTATGGGCCATCACAGGTGTACTATGGGCCATCACAGGTGTACTATGGACCATCACTGATGTACTGTGGATCATCACTGATGTACTATAGATCATCACTGATGTACTGTCTATCATCACTGATGTACTGTGGATCATCACTGATGTACTATAGATCATCACTGATGTACTATGGACCATCACTGGTGTACTATGGATCATCACTGGTGTACTGTGGATCATCACTGATGTACTGTGGATCATCACTGATGTACTATGGACCATCACTGGTGTACTATGGGATATCACTGGTGTACTATAGATCATCACTGGTGTACTATGGATCATCACTGATGTACTCTGGACCATCCCTGATGTACCATGGACCATCCCTGATGTACCATGGACCATCCCTGATGTACCATGGACCATCCCTGATGTACTGTGGATCATCACTGATGTACTATAGATCATCACTGATGTACTATGGGCCATCACTGGTGTACTATGGGCCATCACTGGTGTACTATGGACCATCACTGGTGTACTATGGACCATCACTGATGTACTATGGACCATCACTGATGTACTGTGGACCATCACTGATGTACTGTGGACCATCACTGATGTACTGTGGATCATCACTGATGTTCTATGGACCATCACTGATGTACTGTGGATCATCACTGATGTACTATAGATCATCACTGATGTACTATGGATCATCACTGGTGTACTGTGGATCATCACTGATGTACTGTGGATCATCACTGATGTGCTGTGGATCATCACTGATGTACTATAGATCATCACTGATGTACTATTAATCATCACTGGTGTACTATGGATCATCACTGATGTACTCTCGACCATCCCTGATGTACCATGGACCATCCCTGATGTACTGTGGATCATCACTGATGTACTGTGGATCATCACTGATGTACTATAGATCATCACTGATGTACTATGGGCCATCACTGGTGTACTATGGGCCATCACTGGTCTACTATGGATCATCACTGGTGTACTATGGATCATCACTGGTGTACTATGGATCATCACTGGTGTAATATGGACCATCACTGATGTACTATGGACCATCACTGATGTACTGTAGACCATCCCTGATGTACTGTGGATCATCCCTGATGTACTGTGGATCATCACTGATGTACTGTGGATCATCACTGATGTACTGTGGATCATCACTGATGTACTATAGATCATCACTGATGTACTATGGGCCATCACTGGTGTACTATAGATCATCACTGATGTACTATGGGCCATCACTGGTGTACTATGGATCATCACTGATGTACTATAGATCATCACTGATGTACTTTGGGCCATCGCTGATGTACTATGGATCATCACTGATGTACTTTGGGCCATCACTTGTGTACTATGGATCATCACTGATGTACTGTGGACCATCCCTGATGTACTGTGGATCATCACTGATGTACTGTGGATCATCACTGATGTACTGAGGACCATCCCTGATGTACTGTGGACTATCACTGATGTACTGTGGACCATCACTGATGTACTGTGGATCATCACTGATGTTCTATGGACCATCACTGATGTACTGTGGATCATCACTGATGTACTATAGATCATCACTGATGTACTGTGTATCATCACTGATGTACTATAGATCATCACTGATGTACTATGGACCATCACTGGTGTACTATGGATCAGCACTGGTGTACTATGGATCATCACTGGTGTACTATGGACCATCACTGATGTACTATGGACCATCACTGATGTACTGTGGACCATCCCCGATGTACTGTGGATCATCACTGATGTACTGTGGATCATCACTGATGTACTGTGGATCATCACTGATGTACTGTGGATCATCACTGATGTACTATAGATCATCACTGATGTACTATGGACCATCATTGGTGTACTATGGACCATCACTGGTGTACTATGGATCATCACTGGTGTACTATGGATCATCACTGATGTACTATTGATCATCACTGATGTACTATGGATCATCACTGATGTACTATAGATCATCACTGATGTACTATGGATCATCACTGGTGTACTATTGACCATCACTGATGTACTATGGACCATCACTGATGTACTGTGGACCATCCCCGATGTACTGTGGATCATCACTGATGTACTGTGGATCATCACTGATGTACTGAGGATCATCACTGGTGTACTATGAATCATCACTGGTGTACTATGGATCATCACTGATGTACTATGGATCATCACTGATGTACTATAGATCATCACTGATGTACTTTGGGCCATCACTGATGTACTATGGACCATCACTGGTGTACTATGGAGCATCACTGGTGTACTATGGATCATCACTGGTGTACTATGGATCATCACTGATGTACTATGGGCCATCACTGGTGTACTATGGATCATCACTGATATACTATGGATCATCACTGATGTACTATAGATCATCACTGATGTACTATGGATCATCACTGATGTACTATAGATCATCACTGATGTACTATGGATCATCACTGGTGTACTATGGACCATCACTGATGTACTATGGACCATCACTGATGTACTGTGGACCATCCCCGATGAACTGTGGATCATCACTGATGTACTGTGGATCATCACTGATGTACTGAGGATCATCACTGGTGTACTATGGATCATCACTGGTGTACTATGGATCATCACTGATGTACTATGGATCATCACTGATGTACTATAGATCATCACTGATGTACTTTGGGCCATCACTGGTGTACCATGGATCATCACTGATGTACTGTGGACCATCCCTGATGTACTGTGGATCATCACTGATGTACTGTGGATCATCACTGATGTACTGTGGATCATCACTGATGTACTGAGGACCATCCCTGATGTACTGTGGATCATCACTGATGTACTATAGATCATCACTGATGTACTATGGACCATCACTGGTGTACTATGGATCATCACTGATGTACTGTGAATCATCACTGATGTACTGTGGATTATCACTGATGTACTGTGGATCATCACTGATGTACTATAGATCATCACTGATGTACTATGGGCCATCACTGGTGTACTATGGATCATCACTGATGTACTATGGATCATCACTGATGTACTATGGACCATCACTGATGTACTGTGGACCATCCCTGATGTACTGTGGATCATCCCTGATGTACCATGGACCATCCCTGATGTACTGTGGATCATCACTGATGTACTGTGGATCATCACTGATGTACTATAGATCATCACTGATGTACTATGGGCCATCACTGGTGTACTATGGGCCATCACTGGTGTATAGGGATGAGCTTCGTGTTCGAGTCGAACATACGTTCGAGTCGAACATCGGCTGTTCGATCGTTCGATGAAGATCAAACGATTTGGGCCGTTCGCGCCAAATTCGAGTGACGCAAACGGCCCACAATGCACTACGCCATCGCAGTGTCATCCAGGCGCTGTGATTGGCCAAGCATGCACTGTGACCCCGCATGCTTGGCCAATCACAGCACCGGCAGCGAGGAGAGCAATGATTGGCCACAGGCAGGATGCCTGTGGCCAATTATTGCTGAGGGGGTATAGTACACGCCCCACACTATAAAAGGCCGCCAGCGCGGCGGCCTTGTGTAGTGTGTTCCGGAGCAGGGAAAGAGAAGCATAGGCAGGGACAGTGTCATTATTTTTCCTTTACTAATCCTGGATTCCTTGTGTTTAGGGACAAATAAGGATAGGTAGGGAGAGTGTCAGTGACATTGTGCTATTCTGTGCTAATCCTTGTTTGTAGGGACAGAGAGGTACAGTGAGGGAAAGTGTCAGTGTGCTATTCTGTTCTAAACCAATCTTGCTGAACCATATTTTCAATCCTTGAGTTTAGGGACAGAGAGGTACAGTGAGGGAAAGTGTCAGTGTGCTATTCTGTTCTAAAACTATTTTGCTGAACCATATTTTCAATCCTTGAGTTTAGGGACAGAGAGGTACAGTGAGTGAAACTGACAGTGTGCTATTCTGTTCTAAACCAATTTTGCTGTTCCATATTTTCAATCCTTGAGTTTAGGGACAGAGAAGGACACTCGTAGAAATTATCAGTGTGCTATTCTGTGCTAAATCTTGTTTGTAGGGAGGGACAGAGTAGGACAGTAAGGGAAAGTGTCAGTGTGCTATTCTGTTCTAAAACTATTTTGCTGAACCATATTTTCAATCCTTGAGTTTAGGGACAGACAGGTACAGTGAGTGAAACTGACAGTGTGCTATTCTGTTCTAAACCAATTTTGCTGTTCCATATTTTCAATCCTTGAGTTTAGGGACAGAGAAGGACACTCGTAGAAATTATCAGTGTGCTATTCTGTGCTAAATCTTGTTTGTAGGGAGGGACAGAGTAGGACAGTGAGGGAAAGTGTCAGTGTGCTATTCTGTTCTAAAACTATTTTGCTGAACCATATTTTCAATCCTTGAGTTTAGGGACAGACAGGTACAGTGAGTGAAACTGACAGTGTGCTATTCTGTTCTAAACCAATTTTGCTGTTCCATATTTTCAATCCTTGAGTTTAGGGACAGAGAAGGACACTCGTAGAAATTATCAGTGTGCTATTCTGTGCTAAATCTTGTTTGTAGGGAGGGACAGAGTAGGACAGTGAGGGAAAGTGTCAGTGTGCTATTCTGTTCTAAAACTATTTTGCTGAACCATATTTTCAATCCTTGAGTTTAGGGACAGACTGGTACAGTGAGTGAAACTGACAGTGTGCTATTCTGTTCTAAACCAATTTTGCTGTTCCATATTTTCAATCCTTGAGTTTAGGGACAGAGAAGGACACTCGTAGAAATTATCAGTGTGCTATTCTGTGCTAAATCTTGTTTGTAGGGAGGGACAGAGTAGGACAGCGAGGGAAAGTGTCAGTGTGCTATTCTGTTCTAAAACTATTTTGCTGAACCATATTTTCAATCCTTGAGTTTGGGGACAGACAGGTACAGTGAGTGAAACTGACAGTGTGCTATTCTGTTCTAAACCAATTTTGCTGTTCCATATTTTCAATCCTTGAGTTTAGGGACAGAGAAGGACACTCGTAGAAATTATCAGTGTGCTATTCTGTGCTAAATCTTGTTTGTAGGGAGGGACAGAGTAGGACAGTGAGGGAAAGTGTCAGTGTGCTATTCTGTTCTAAAACTATTTTGCTGAACCATATTTTCAATCCTTGAGTTTAGGGACAGACTGGTACAGTGAATGAAACTGACAGTGTGCTATTCTGTTTTAAACCAATTTTGCTGTTCCATATTTTCAATCCTTGAGTTTAGGGACAGAGAAGGACACTCGTAGAAATTATCAGTGTGCTATTCTGTGCTAAATCTTGTTTGTAGGGAGGGACAGAGTAGGACAGTGAGGGAAAGTGTCAGTGTGCTATTCTGTTCTAAAACTATTTTGCTGAACCATATTTTCAATCCTTGAGTTTAGGGACAGACTGGTACAGTGAGTGAAACTGACAGTGTGCTATTCTGTTCTAAACCAATTTTGCTGTTCCATATTTTCAATCCTTGAGTTTAGGGACAGAGAAGGACACTCGTAGAAATTATCAGTGTGCTATTCTGTGCTAAATCTTGTTTGTAGGGAGGGACAGAGTAGGACAGCGAGGGAAAGTGTCAGTGTGCTATTCTGTTCTAAAACTATTTTGCTGAACCATATTTTCAATCCTTGAGTTTAGGGACAGACAGGTACAGTGAGTGAAACTGACAGTGTGCTATTCTGTTCTAAACCAATTTTGCTGCTCCATATTTTCAATCCTTGAGTTTAGGGACAGAGAAGGACACTCGTAGAAATTAGCAGTGTGCTATTCTGTGCTAAATCTTGTTTGTAGGGAGGGACAGAGTAGGACAGTGAGGGAAAGTGTCAGTGTGCTATTCTGTTCTTAAACTATTTTGCTGAACCATATTTTCAATCCTTGAGTTTAGGGACAGACAGGTACAGTGAGTGAAACTGACAGTGTGCTATTCTGTTCTAAACCAATTTTGCTGTTCCATATTTTCAATCCTTGAGTTTAGGGACAGAGAAGGACACTCGTAGAAATTATCAGTGTGCTATTCTGTGCTAAATCTTGTTTGTAGGGAGGGACAGAGTAGGACAGTGAGGGAAAGTGTCAGTGTGCTATTCTGTTCTAAAACTATTTTGCTGAACCATATTTTCAATCCTTAAGTTTAGGGACAGAGAGGTACAGTGAGTGAAACTGACAGTGTGCTATTCTGTTCTAAACCAATTTTGCTGTTCCATATTTTCAATCCTTGAGTTTAGGGACAGAGAAGGACACTCGTAGAAATTATCAGTGTGCTATTCTGTGCTAAATCTTGTTTGTAGGGAGGGACAGAGTAGGACAGTGAGGGAAAGTGTCAGTGTGCTATTCTGTTCTAAAACTATTTTGCTGAACCATATTTTCAATCCTTGAGTTTAGGGACAGACAGGTACAGTGAGTGAAACTGACAGTGTGCTATTCTGTTCTAAACCAATTTTGCTGTTCCATATTTTCAATCCTTGAGTTTAGGGACAGAGAAGGACACTCGTAGAAATTATCAGTGTGCTATTCTGTGCTAAATCTTGTTTGTAGGGAGGGACAGAGTAGGACAGTGAGGGAAAGTGTCAGTGTGCTATTCTGTTCTAAAACTATTTTGCTGAACCATATTTTCAATCCTTGAGTTTAGGGACAGACAGGTACAGTGAGTGAAACTGACAGTGTGCTATTCTGTTCTAAACCAATTTTGCTGTTCCATATTTTCAATCCTTGAGTTTAGGGACAGAGAAGGACACTCGTAGAAATTATCAGTGTGCTATTCTGTGCTAAATCTTGTTTGTAGGGAGGGACAGAGTAGGACAGTGAGGGAAAGTGTCAGTGTGCTATTCTGTTCTAAAACTATTTTGCTGAACCATATTTTCAATCCTTGAGTTTAGGGACAGGCAGGTACAGTGAGTGAAACTGACAGTGTGCTATTCTGTTCTAAACCAATTTTGCTGTTCCATATTTTCAATCCTTGAGTTTAGGGACAGAGAAGGACACTCGTAGAAATTATCAGTGTGCTATTCTGTGCTAAATCTTGTTTGTAGGGAGGGACAGAGTAGGACAGTGAGGGAAAGTGTCAGTGTGCTATTCTGTTCAAAAACTATTTTGCTGAACCATATTTTCAATCCTTGAGTTTAGGGACAGACAGGTACAGTGAGTGAAACTGACAGTGTGCTATTCTGTTCTAAACCAATTTTGCTGTTCCATATTTTCAATCCTTGAGTTTAGGGACAGAGAAGGACACTCGTAGAAATTATCAGTGTGCTATTCTGTGCTAAATCTTGTTTGTAGGGAGGGACAGAGTAGGACAGTGAGGGAAAGTGTCAGTGTGCTATTCTGTTCTAAAACTATTTTGCTGAACCATATTTTCAATCCTTGAGTTTAGGGACAGAGAGGTACAGTGAGTGAAACTGACAGTGTGCTATTCTGTTCTAAACCAATTTTGCTGTTCCATATTTTCAATCCTTGAGTTTAGGGACAGAGAAGGACACTCGTAGAAATTATCAGTGTGCTATTCTGTGCTAAATCTTGTTTGTAGGGAGGGACAGAGTAGGACAGTGAGGGAAAGTGTCAGTGTGCTATTCTGTTCTAAAACTATTTTGCTGAACCATATTTTCAATCCTTGAGTTTAGGGACAGACAGGTACAGTGAGTGAAACTGACAGTGTGCTATTCTGTTCTAAACCAATTTTGCTGTTCCATATTTTCAATCCTTGAGTTTAGGGACAGAGAAGGACACTCGTAGAAATTATCAGTGTGCTATTCTGTGCTAAATCTTGTTTGTAGGGAGGGACAGAGTAGGACAGTGAGGGAAAGTGTCAGTGTGCTATTCTGTTCTAAAACTATTTTGCTGAACCATATTTTCAATCCTTGAGTTTAGGGACAGGCAGGTACAGTGAGTGAAACTGACAGTGTGCTATTCTGTTCTAAACCAATTTTGCTGTTCCATATTTTCAATCCTTGAGTTTAGGGACAGAGAAGGACACTCGTAGAAATTATCAGTGTGCTATTCTGTGCTAAATCTTGTTTGTAGGGAGGGACAGAGTAGGACAGTGAGGGAAAGTGTCAGTGTGCTATTCTGTTCTAAAACTATTTTGCTGGGGGGGGGGGGGGGGGGGGAGGGAGGGGTGGGGGGGGGGGGGGGGGGGGGAGGGGGGGGGGGGGGGGGGGGGGGGAGGGGGGGGGGGGGAAGATATATTTTCAATCCTTGAGTTTAGGGACAGAGAAGGACACTCGTAGAAATTATCAGTGTGCTATTCTGTGCTAAATCTTGTTTGTAGGGAGGGACAGAGTAGGACAGTGAGGGAAAGTGTCAGTGTGCTATTCTGTTCTAAAACTATTTTGCTGAACCATATTTTCAATCCTTGAGTTTAGGGACAGAGAGGTACAGTGAGTGAAACTGACAGTGTGCTATTCTGTTCTAAACCAATTTTGCTGTTCCATATTTTCAATCCTTGAGTTTAGGGACAGAGAAGGACACTCGTAGAAATTATCAGTGTGCTATTCTGTGCTAAATCTTGTTTGTAGGGAGGGACAGAGTAGGACAGTGAGGGAAAGTGTCAGTGTGCTATTCTGTTCTAAAACTATTTTGCTGAACCATATTTTCAATCCTTGAGTTTAGGGACAGACAGGTACAGTGAGTGAAACTGACAGTGTGCTATTCTGTTCTAAACCAATTTTGCTGTTCCATATTTTCAATCCTTGAGTTTAGGGACAGAGAAGGACACTCGTAGAAATTATCAGTGTGCTATTCTGTGCTAAATCTTGTTTGTAGGGAGGGACAGAGTAGGACAGTGAGGGAAAGTGTCAGTGTGCTATTCTGTTCTAAAACTATTTTGCTGAACCATATTTTCAATCCTTGAGTTTAGGGACAGACAGGTACAGTGAGTGAAACTGACAGTGTGCTATTCTGTTCTAAACCAATTTTGCTGTTCCATATTTTCAATCCTTGAGTTTAGGGACAGAGAAGGACACTCGTAGAAATTATCAGTGTGCTATTCTGTGCTAAATCTTGTTTGTAGGGAGGGACAGAGTAGGACAGTGAGGGAAAGTGTCAGTGTGCTATTCTGTTCTAAAACTATTTTGCTGAACCATATTTTCATTCCTTGAGTTTAGGGGCAGAGAGGTACAGTGAGTGAAACTGACAGTGTGCTATTCTGTTCTAAACCAATTTTGCTGTTCCATATTTTCAATCCTTGAGTTTAGGGACAGAGAAGGACACTCGTAGAAATTATCAATGTGCTATTCTGTGCTAAATCTTGTTTGTAGGGAGGGACAGAGTAGGACAGTGAGGGAAAGTGTCAGTGTGCTATTCTGTTCTAAAACTATTTTGCTGAACCATATTTTCAATCCTTGAGTTTAGGGACAGACAGGTACAGTGAGTGAAACTGACAGTGTGCTATTCTGTTCTAAACCAATTTTGCTGTTCCATATTTTCAATCCTTGAGTTTAGGGACAGAGAAGGACACTCGTAGAAATTATCAGTGTGCTATTCTGTGCTAAATCTTGTTTGTAGGGAGGGATAGAGTAGGACAGTGAGGGAAAGTGTCAGTGTGCTATTCTGTTCTAAAACTATTTTGCTGAACCATATTTTCAATCCTTGAGTTTAGGGACAGAGAGGTACAGTGAGTGAAACTGACAGTGTGCTATTCTGTTCTAAACCAATTTTGCTGTTCCATATTTTCAATCCTTGAGTTTAGGGACAGAGAAGGACACTCGTAGAAATTATCAGTGTGCTATTCTGTGCTAAATCTTGTTTGTAGGGAGGGACAGAGTAGGACAGTGAGGGAAAGTGTCAGTGTGCTATTCTGTTCTAAAATTATTTTGCTGAACCATATTTTCAATCCTTGAGTTCAGGGACAGAGAGGTACAGTGAGTGAAACTGACAGTGTGCTATTCTGTTCTAAACCAATTTTGCTGTTCCATATTTTCAATCCTTGAGTTTAGGGACAGAGAAGGACACTCGTAGAAATTATCAGTGTGCTATTCTGTGCTAAATCTTGTTTGTAGGGAGGGACAGAGTAGGACAGTGAGGGAAAGTGTCAGTGTGCTATTCTGTTCTAAAACTATTTTGCTGAACCATATTTTCAATCCTTGAGTTTAGGGACAGACAGGTACAGTGAGTGAAACTGACAGTGTGCTATTCTGTTCTAAACCAATTTTGCTGTTCCATATTTTCAATCCTTGAGTTTAGGGACAGAGAAGGACACTCGTAGAAATTATCAGTGTGCTATTCTGTGCTAAATCTTGTTTGTAGGGAGGGACAGAGTAGGACAGTGAGGGAAAGTGTCAGTGTGCTATTCTGTTCTAAAACTATTTTGCTGAACCATATTTTCAATCCTTGAGTTTAGGGACAGACAGGTACAGTGAGTGAAACTGACAGTGTGCTATTCTGTTCTAAACCAATTTTGCTGTTCCATATTTTCAATCCTTGAGTTTAGGGACAGAGAAGGACACTCGTAGAAATTATCAGTGTGCTATCCTGTGCTAAATCTTGTTTGTAGGGAGGGACAGAGTAGGACAGTGAGGGAAAGTGTCAGTGTGCTATTCTGTTCTAAAACTATTTTGCTGAACCATATTTTCAATCCTTGAGTTTAGGGACAGAGAGGTACAGTGAGTGAAACTGACAGTGTGCTATTCTGTTCTAAACCAATTTTGCTGTTCCATATTTTCAATCCTTGAGTTTAGGGACAGAGAAGGACACTCATAGAAATTATCAGTGTGCTATTCTGTGCTAAATCTTGTTTGTAGGGAGGGACAGAGTAGGACAGTGAGGGAAAGTGTCAGTGTGCTATTCTGTTCTAAAACTATTTTGCTGAACCATATTTTCAATCCTTGAGTTTAGGGACAGACAGGTACAGTGAGTGAAACTGAGAGTGTGCTATTCTGTTCTAAACCAATTTTGCTGTTCCATATTTTCAATCCTTGAGTTTAGGGACAGAGAAGGACACTCGTAGAAATTATCAGTGTGCTATTCTGTGCTAAATCTTGTTTGTAGGGAGGGACAGAGTAGGACAGTGAGGGAAAGTGTCAGGGTGCTATTCTGTTCTAAAACTATTTTGCTGAACCATATTTTCAATCCTTGAGTTTAGGGACAGACAGGTACAGTGAGTGAAACTGACAGTGTGCTATTTGGTTCTAAACCAATTTTGCTGTTCCATATTTTCAATCCTTGAGTTTAGGGACAGAGAAGGACACTCGTAGAAATTATCAGTGTGCTATTCTGTGCTAAATCTTGTTTGTAGGGAGGGACAGAGTAGGACAGTGAGGGAAAGTGTCAGTGTGCTATTCTGTTCTAAAACTATTTTGCTGAACCATATTTTCAATCCTTGAGTTTAGGGACAGAGAGGTACAGTGAGTGAAACTGACAGTGTGCTATTCTGTTCTAAACCAATTTTGCTGTTCCATATTTTCAATCCTTGAGTTTAGGGACAGAGAAGGACACTCGTAGAAATTTTCAGTGTGCTATTCTGTGCTAAATCTTGTTTGTAGGGAGGGACAGAGTAGGACAGTAAGGGAAAGTGTCAGTGTGCTATTCTGTTCTAAAACTATTTTGCTGAACCATATTTTCAATCCTTGAGTTTAGGGACAGACAGGTACAGTGAGTGAAACTGACAGTGTGCTATTCTGTTCTAAACCAATTTTGCTGTTCCATATTTTCAATCCTTGAGTTTAGGGATAGAGAAGGACACTCGTAGAAATTATCAGTGTGCTATTCTGTGCTAAATCTTGTTTGTAGGGAGGGACAGAGTAGGACAGTGAGGGAAAGTGTCAGTGTGCTATTCTGTTCTAAAACTATTTTGCTGAACCATATTTTCAATCCTTGAGTTTAGGGACAGAGAGGTACAGTGAGTGAAACTGACTGTGTGCTATTCTGTTCTAAACCAATTTTGCTGTTCCATATTTTCAATCCTTGAGTTTAGGGACAGAGAAGGACACTCATAGAAATTATCAGTGTGCTATTCTGTGCTAAATCTTGTTTGTAGGGAGGGACAGAGTAGGACAGTGAGGGAAAGTGTCAGTGTGGTATTCTGTTCTAAAACTATTTTGCTGAACCATATTTCAATCCTTGAGTTTAGGGACAGAGAGGTACAGTGAGTGAAACTGACAGTGTGCTATTCTGTTCTAAACCAATTTTGCTGTTCCATATTTTCAATCCTTGAGTTTAGGGACAGAGAAGGACACTCGTAGAAATTATCAGTGTGCTATTCTGTGCTAAATCTTGTTTGTAGGGAGGGACAGAGTAGGACAGTGAGGGAAAGTGTCAGTGTGCTATTCTGTTCTAAAACTATTTTGCTGAACCATATTTTCAATCCTTGAGTTTAGGGACAGACAGGTACAGTGAGTGAAACTGACAGTGTGCTATTCTGTTCTAAACCAATTTTGCTGTTCTATATTTTCAATCCTTGAGTTTAGGGACAGAGAAGGACACTCGTAGAAATTATCAGTGTGCTATTCTGTGCTAAATCTTGTTTGTAGGGAGGGACAGAGTAGGACAGTGAGGGAAAGTGTCAGTGTGCTATTCTGTTCTAAAACTATTTTGCTGAACCATATTTTCAATCCTTGAGTTTAGGGACAGAGAGGTACAGTGAGTGAAACTAACAGTGTGCTATTCTGTTCTAAACCAATTTTGCTGTTCCATATTTTCAATCCTTGAGTTTAGGGACAGAGAAGGACACTCGTAGAAATTATCAGTGTGCTATTCTGTGCTAAATCTTGTTTGTAGGGAGGGACAGAGTAGGACAGTGAGGGAAAGTGTCAGTGTGCTATTCTGTTCTAAAACTATTTTGCTGAACCATATTTTCAATCCTTGAGTTTAGGGACAGAGAGGTACAGTGAGTGAAACTGACAGTGTGATATTCTGTTCTAAACCAATTTTGCTGTTCCATATTTTCAATCCTTGAGTTTAGGGACAGAGAAGGACACTCGTAGAAATTATCAGTGTGCTATTCTGTGCTAAATCTTGTTTGTAGGGAGGGACAGAGTAGGACAGTGAGGGAAAGTGTCAGTGTGCTATTCTGTTCTAAAACTATTTTGCTGAACCATATTTTCAATCCTTGAGTTTAGGGACAGACAGGTACAGTGAGTGAAACTGACAGTGTGCTATTCTGTTCTAAACCAATTTTGCTGTTCCATATTTTCAATCCTTGAGTTTAGGGACAGAGAAGGACACTCGTAGAAATTATCAGTGTGCTATTCTGTGCTAAATCTTGTTTGTAGGGAGGGACAGAGTAGGACAGTGAGGGAAAGTGTCAGTGTGCTATTCTGTTCTAAAACTATTTTGCTGAACCATATTTTCAATCCTTGAGTTTAGGGACAGAGAGGTACAGTGAGTGAAACTGACAGTGTGCTATTCTGTTCTAAACCAATTTTGCTGTTCCATATTTTCAATCCTTGAGTTTAGGGACAGAGAAGGACACTCGTAGAAATTATCAGTGTGCTATTCTGTGCTAAATCTTGTTTGTAGGGAGGGACAGAGTAGGACAGTGAGGGAAAGTGTCAGTGTGCTATTCTGTTCTAAAACTATTTTGCTGAACCATATTTTCAATCCTTGAGTTTAGGGACAGAGAGGTACAGTGAGTGAAACTGACAGTGTGCTATTCTGTTCTAAACCAATTTTGCTGTTCCATATTTTCAATCCTTGAGTTTAGGGACAGAGAAGGACACTCGTAGAAATTATCAGTGTGCTATTCTGTGCTAAATCTTGTTTGTAGGGAGGGACAGAGTAGGACAGTGAGGGAAAGTGTCAGTGTGCTATTCTGTTCTAAAACTATTTTGCTGAACCATATTTTCAATCCTTGAGTTTAGGGACAGAGAGGTACAGTGAGTGAAACTGACAGTGTGCTATTCTGTTCTAAACCAATTTTGCTGTTCCATATTTTCAATCCTTGAGTTTAGGGACAGAGAAGGACACTCGTAGAAATTATCAGTGTGCTATTCTGTGCTAAATCTTGTTTGTAGGGAGAGACAGAGTAGGACAGTTAGGGAAAGTGTCAGTGTGCTATTCTGTTCTAAAACTATTTTGCTGAACCATATTTTCAATCCTTGAGTTTAGGGACAGGGAGGTACAGTGAGTGAAACTGACAGTGTGCTATTCTGTTCTAAACCAATTTTGCTGTTCCATATTTTCAATCCTTGAGTTTAGGGACAGAGAAGGACACTCGTAGAAATTATCAGTGTGCTATTCTGTGCTAAATCTTGTTTGTAGGGAGGGACAGAGTAGGACAGTGAGGGAAAGTGTCAGTGTGCTATTCTGTTCTAAAACTATTTTGCTGAATCATATTTTCAATCCTTGAGTTTAGGGACAGAGAGGTACAGTGAGTGAAACTGACAGTGTGCTATTCTGTTCTAAACCAATTTTGCTGTTCCATATTTTCAATCCTTGAGTTTAGGGACAGAGAAGGACACTCGTAGAAATTATCAGTGTGCTATTCTGTGCTAAATCTTGTTTGTAGGGAGGGACAGAGTAGGACAGTGAGGGAAAGTGTCAGTGTGCTATTCTGTTCTAAAACTATTTTTCTGAACCATATTTTCAATCCTTGAGTTTAGGGACAGAGAAGGACACTCGTAGAAATTATCAGTGTGCTATTCTGTGCTAAATCTTGTTTGTAGGGAGGGACAGAGTAGGACAGTGAGGGAAAGTGTCAGTGTGCTATTCTGTTCTAAAACTATTTTGCTGAACCATATTTTCAATCCTTGAGTTTAGGGACAGAGAGGTACAGTGAGTGAAACTGACAGTGTGCTATTCTGTTCTAAACCAATTTTGCTGTTCCATATTTTCAATCCTTGAGTTTAGGGACAGAGAAGGACACTCGTAGAAATTATCAGTGTGCTATTCTGTGCTAAATCTTGTTTGTAGGGAGGGACAGAGTAGGACAGTGAGGGAAAGTGTCAGTGTGCTATTCTGTTCTAAAACTATTTTGCTGAACCATATTTTCAATCCTTGAGTTTAGGGACAGAGAGGTACAGTGAGTGAAACTGACAGTGTGCTATTCTGTTCTAAACCAATTTTGCTGTTCCATATTTTCAATCCTTGAGTTTAGGGACAGAGAAGGACACTCGTAGAAATTATCAGTGTGCTATTCTGTGCTAAATCTTGTTTGTAGGGAGGGACAGAGTAGGACAGTGAGGGAAAGTGTCAGTGTGCTATTCTGTTCTAAAACTATTTTGCTGAACCATATTTTCAATCCTTGAGTTTAGGGACAGAGAGGTACAGTGAGTAAAACTGACAGTGTGCTATTCTGTTCTAAACCAGTTTTGCTGTTCCATATTTTCAATCCTTGAGTTTAGGGACAGAGAAGGACACTCGTATAAATTATCAGTGTGCTATTCTGTGCTAAATCTTGTTTGTAGGGAGAGACAGAGTAGGACAGTTAGGGAAAGTGTCAGAGTGCTATTCTGTTCTAAAACTATTTTGCTGAACCATATTTTCAATCCTTGAGTTTAGGGACAGGGAGGTACAGTGAGTGAAACTGACAGTGTGCTATTCTGTTCTAAACCAATTTTGCTGTTCCATATTTTCAATCCTTGAGTTTAGGGACAGAGAAGGACACTCGTAGAAATTATCAGTGTGCTATTCTGTGCTAAATCTTGTTTGTAGGGAGGGACAGAGTAGGACAGTGAGGGAAAGTGTCAGTGTGCTATTCTGTTCTAAAACTATTTTGCTGAACCATATTTTCAATCCTTGAGTTTAGGGACAGAGAGGTACAGTGAGTGAAACTGACAGTGTGCTATTCTGTTCTAAACCAATTTTGCTGTTCCATATTTTCAATCCTTGAGTTTAGGGACAGAGAAGGACACTCGTAGAAATTATCAGTGTGCTATTCTGTGCTAAATCTTGTTTGTAGGGAGGGACAGAGTAGGACAGTGAGGGAAAGTGTCAGTGTGCTATTCTGTTCTAAAACTATTTTTCTGAACCATATTTTCAATCCTTGAGTTTAGGGACAGAGAGGTACAGTGAGTGAAACTGACAGTGTGCTATTCTGTTCTAAACCAATTTTGCTGTTCCATATTTTCAATCCTTGAGTTTAGGGACAGAGAAGGACACTCGTAGAAATTATCAGTGTGCTATTCTGTGCTAAATCTTGTTTGTAGGGAGGGACAGAGTAGGACAGTGAGGGAAAGTGTCAGTGTGCTATTCTGTTCTAAAACTATTTTGCTGAACCATATTTTCAATCCTTGAGTTTAGGGACAGAGAGGTACAGTGAGTGAAACTGACAGTGTGCTATTCTGTTCTAAACCAATTTTGCTGTTCCATATTTTCAATCCTTGAGTTTAGGGACAGAGAAGGACACTCGTAGAAATTATCAGTGTGCTATTCTGTGCTAAATCTTGTTTGTAGGGAGGGACAGAGTAGGACAGTGAGGGAAAGTGTCAGTGTGCTATTCTGTTCTAAAACTATTTTGCTGAACCATATTTTCAATCCTTGAGTTTAGGGACAGGCAGGTACAGTGAGTGAAACTGACAGTGTGCTATTCTGTTCTAAACCAATTTTGCTGTTCCATATTTTCAATCCTTGAGTTTAGGGACAGAGAAGGACACTCGTAGAAATTATCAGTGTGCTATTCTGTGCTAAATCTTGTTTGTAGGGAGGGACAGAGTAGGACAGTGAGGGAAAGTGTCAGTGTGCTATTCTGTTCTAAAACTATTTTGCTGAACCATATTTTCAATCCTTGAGTTTAGGGACAGACAGGTACAGTGAGTGAAACTGACAGTGTGCTATTCTGTTCTAAACCAATTTTGCTGTTCCATATTTTCAATCCTTGAGTTTAGGGACAGAGAAGGACACTCGTAGAAATTATCAGTGTGCTATTCTGTGCTAAATCTTGTTTGTAGGGAGGGACAGAGTAGGACAGTGAGGGAAAGTGTCAGTGTGCTATTCTGTTCTAAAACTATTTTGCTGAACCATATTTTCAATCCTTGAGTTTAGGGACAGAGAAGGACACTCGTAGAAATTATCAGTGTGCTATTCTGTGCTAAATCTTGTTTGTAGGGAGGGACAGAGTAGGACAGTGAGGGAAAGTGTCAGTGTGCTATTCTGTTCTAAAACTATTTTGCTGAACCATATTTTCAATCCTTGAGTTTAGGGACAGAGAGGTACAGTGAGTGAAACTAACAGTGTGCTATTCTGTTCTAAACCAATTTTGCTGTTCCATATTTTCAATCCTTGAGTTTAGGGACAGAGAAGGACACTCGTAGAAATTATCAGTGTGCTATTCTGTGCTAAATCTTGTTTGTAGGGAGGGACAGAGTAGGACAGTGAGGGAAAGTGTCAGTGTGCTATTCTGTTCTAAAACTATTTTGCTGAACCATATTTTCAATCCTTGAGTTTAGGGACAGAGAAGGACACTCGTAGAAATTATCAGTGTGCTATTCTGTGCTAAATCTTGTTTGTAGGGAGGGACAGAGTAGGACAGTGAGGGAAAGTGTCAGTGTGCTATTCTGTTCTAAAACTATTTTGCTGAACCATATTTTCAATCCTTGAGTTTAGGGACAGAGAGGTACAGTGAGTGAAACTGACAGTGTGCTATTCTGTTCTAAACCAGTTTTGCTGTTCCATATTTTCAATCCTTGAGTTTAGGGACAGAGAAGGACACTCGTAGAAATTATCAGTGTGCTATTCTGTGCTAAATCTTGTTTGTAGGGAGGGACAGAGTAGGACAGTGAGGGAAAGTGTCAGTGTGCTATTCTGTTCTAAAACTATTTTGCTGAACCATATTTTCAATCCTTGAGTTTAGGGACAGAGAGGTACAGTGAGTGAAACTGACAGTGTGCTATTCTGTTCTAAACCAATTTTGCTGTTCCATATTTTCAATCCTTGAGTTTAGGGACAGAGAAGGACACTCGTAGAAATTATCAGTGTGCTATTCTGTGCTAAATCTTGTTTGTAGGGAGGGACAGAGTAGGACAGTGAGGGAAAGTGTCAGTGTGCTATTCTGTTCTAAAACTATTTTGCTGAACCATATTTTCAATCCTTGAGTTTAGGGACAGAGAGGTACAGTGAGTGAAACTGACAGTGTGCTATTCTGTTCTAAACCAGTTTTGCTGTTCCATATTTTCAATCCTTGAGTTTAGGGACAGAGAAGGACACTCGTATAAATTATCAGTGTGCTATTCTGTGCTAAATCTTGTTTGTAGGGAGAGACAGAGTAGGACAGTTAGGGAAAGTGTCAGAGTGCTATTCTGTTCTAAAACTATTTTGCTGAACCATATTTTCAATCCTTGAGTTTAGGGACAGGGAGGTACAGTGAGTGAAACTGACAGTGTGCTATTCTGTTCTAAACCAATTTTGCTGTTCCATATTTTCAATCCTTGAGTTTAGGGACAGAGAAGGACACTCGTAGAAATTATCAGTGTGCTATTCTGTGCTAAATCTTGTTTGTAGGGAGGGACAGAGTAGGACAGTGAGGGAAAGTGTCAGTGTGCTATTCTGTTCTAAAACTATTTTTCTTTGAACCATATTTTCAATCCTTGAGTTTAGGGACAGAGAGGTACAGTGAGTGAAACTGACAGTGTGCTATTCTGTTCTAAACCAATTTTGCTGTTCCATATTTTCAATCCTTGAGTTTAGGGACAGAGAAGGACACTCGTAGAAATTATCAGTGTGCTATTCTGTGCTAAATCTTGTTTGTAGGGAGGGACAGAGTAGGACAGTGAGGGAAAGTGTCAGTGTGCTATTCTGTTCTAAAACTATTTTGCTGAACCATATTTTCAATCCTTGAGTTTAGGGACAGAGAGGTACAGTGAGTGAAACTGACAGTGTGCTATTCTGTTCTAAACCAATTTTGCTGTTCCATATTTTCAATCCTTGAGTTTAGGGACAGAGAAGGACACTCGTAGAAATTATCAGTGTGCTATTCTGTGCTAAATCTTGTTTGTAGGGAGGGACAGAGTAGGACAGTGAGGGAAAGTGTCAGTGTGCTATTCTGTTCTAAAACTATTTTGCTGAACCATATTTTCAATCCTTGAGTTTAGGGACAGGCAGGTACAGTGAGTGAAACTGACAGTGTGCTATTCTGTTCTAAACCAATTTTGCTGTTCCATATTTTCAATCCTTGAGTTTAGGGACAGAGAAGGACACTCGTAGAAATTATCAGTGTGCTATTCTGTGCTAAATCTTGTTTGTAGGGAGGGACAGAGTAGGACAGTGAGGGAAAGTGTCAGTGTGCTATTCTGTTCTAAAACTATTTAGCTGAACCATATTTTCAATCCTTGAGTTTAGGGACAGACAGGTACAGTGAGTGAAACTGACAGTGTGCTATTCTGTTCTAAACCAATTTTGCTGTTCCATATTTTCAATCCTTGAGTTTAGGGACAGAGAAGGACACTCGTAGAAATTATCAGTGTGCTATTCTGTGCTAAATCTTGTTTGTAGGGAGGGACAGAGTAGGACAGTGAGGGAAAGTGTCAGTGTGCTATTCTGTTCTAAAACTATTTTGCTGAACCATATTTTCAATCCTTGAGTTTAGGGACAGAGAGGTACAGTGAGTGAAACTGACAGTGTGCTATTCTGTTCTAAACCAATTTTGCTGTTCCATATTTTCAATCCTTGAGTTTAGGGACAGAGAAGGACACTCGTAGAAATTATCAGTGTGCTATTCTGTGCTAAATCTTGTTTGTAGGGAGGGACAGAGTAGGACAGTGAGGGAAAGTGTCAGTGTGCTATTCTGTTCTAAAACTATTTTGCTGAACCATATTTTCAATCCTTGAGTTTAGGGACAGACAGGTACAGTGAGTGAAACTGACAGTGTGCTATTCTGTTCTAAACCAATTTTGCTGTTCCATATTTTCAATCCTTGAGTTTAGGGACAGAGAAGGACACTCGTAGAAATTATCAGTGTGCTATTCTGTGCTAAATCTTGTTTGTAGGGAGGGACAGAGTAGGACAGTGAGGGAAAGTGTCAGTGTGCTATTCTGTTCTAAAACTATTTTGCTGAACCATATTTTCAATCCTTGAGTTTAGGGACAGACAGGTACAGTGAGTGAAACTGACAGTGTGCTATTCTGTTCTAAACCAATTTTGCTGTTCCATATTTTCAATCCTTGAGTTTAGGGACAGAGAAGGACACTCGTAGAAATTATCAGTGTGCTATTCTGTGCTAAATCTTGTTTGTAGGGAGGGACAGAGTAGGACAGTGAGGGAAAGTGTCAGTGTGCTATTCTGTTCTAAAACTATTTTGCTGAACCATATTTTCAATCCTTGAGTTTAGGGACAGAGAGGTACAGTGAGTGAAACTGACAGTGTGCTATTCTGTTCTAAACCAATTTTGCTGTTCCATATTTTCAATCCTTGAGTTTAGGGACAGAGAAGGACACTCATAGAAATTATCAGTGTGCTATTCTGTGCTAAATCTTGTTTGTAGGGAGGGACAGAGTAGGACAGTGAGGGAAAGTGTCAGTGTGCTATTCTGTTCTAAAACTATTTTGCTGAACCATATTTTCAATCCTTGAGTTTAGGGACAGACAGGTACAGTGAGTGAAACTGAGAGTGTGCTATTCTGTTCTAAACCAATTTTGCTGTTCCATATTTTCAATCCTTGAGTTTAGGGACAGAGAAGGACACTCGTAGAAATTATCAGTGTGCTATTCTGTGTTAAATCTTGTTTGTAGGGAGGGACAGAGTAGGACAGTGAGGGAAAGTGTCAGGGTGCTATTCTGTTCTAAAACTATTTTGCTGAACCATATTTTCAATCCTTGAGTTTAGGGACAGACAGGTACAGTGAGTGAAACTGACAGTGTGCTATTTGGTTCTAAACCAATTTTGCTGTTCCATATTTTCAATCCTTGAGTTTAGGGACAGAGAAGGACACTCGTAGAAATTATCAGTGTGCTATTCTGTGCTAAATCTTGTTTGTAGGGAGGGACAGAGTAGGACAGTGAGGGAAAGTGTCAGTGTGCTATTCTGTTCTAAAACTATTTTGCTGAACCATATTTTCAATCCTTGAGTTTAGGGACAGAGAGGTACAGTGAGTGAAACTGACAGTGTGCTATTCTGTTCTAAACCAATTTTGCTGTTCCATATTTTCAATCCTTGAGTTTAGGGACAGAGAAGGACACTCGTAGAAATTATCAGTGTGCTATTCTGTGCTAAATCTTGTTTGTAGGGAGGGACAGAGTAGGACAGTAAGGGAAAGTGTCAGTGTGCTATTCTGTTCTAAAACTATTTTGCTGAACCATATTTTCAATCCTTGAGTTTAGGGACAGACAGGTACAGTGAGTGAAACTGACAGTGTGCTATTCTGTTCTAAACCAATTTTGCTGTTCCATATTTTCAATCCTTGAGTTTAGGGATAGAGAAGGACACTCGTAGAAATTATCAGTGTGCTATTCTGTGCTAAATCTTGTTTGTAGGGAGGGACAGAGTAGGACAGTGAGGGAAAGTGTCAGTGTGCTATTCTGTTCTAAAACTATTTTGCTGAACCATATTTTCAATCCTTGAGTTTAGGGACAGAGAGGTACAGTGAGTGAAACTGACTGTGTGCTATTCTGTTCTAAACCAATTTTGCTGTTCCATATTTTCAATCCTTGAGTTTAGGGACAGAGAAGGACACTCGTAGAAATTATCAGTGTGCTATTCTGTGCTAAATCTTGTTTGTAGGGAGGGACAGAGTAGGACAGTGAGGGAAAGTGTCAGTGTGGTATTCTGTTCTAAAACTATTTTGCTGAACCATATTTCAATCCTTGAGTTTAGGGACAGAGAGGTACAGTGAGTGAAACTGACAGTGTGCTATTCTGTTCTAAACCAATTTTGCTGTTCCATATTTTCAATCCTTGAGTTTAGGGACAGAGAAGGACACTCGTAGAAATTATCAGTGTGCTATTCTGTGCTAAATCTTGTTTGTAGGGAGGGACAGAGTAGGACAGTGAGGGAAAGTGTCAGTGTGCTATTCTGTTCTAAAACTATTTTGCTGAACCATATTTTCAATCCTTGAGTTTAGGGACAGACAGGTACAGTGAGTGAAACTGACAGTGTGCTATTCTGTTCTAAACCAATTTTGCTGTTCTATATTTTCAATCCTTGAGTTTAGGGACAGAGAAGGACACTCGTAGAAATTATCAGTGTGCTATTCTGTGCTAAATCTTGTTTGTAGGGAGGGACAGAGTAGGACAGTGAGGGAAAGTGTCAGTGTGCTATTCTGTTCTAAAACTATTTTGCTGAACCATATTTTCAATCCTTGAGTTTAGGGACAGAGAGGTACAGTGAGTGAAACTGACAGTGTGCTATTCTGTTCTAAACCAATTTTGCTGTTCCATATTTTCAATCCTTGAGTTTAGGGACAGAGAAGGACACTCGTAGAAATTATCAGTGTGCTATTCTGTGCTAAATCTTGTTTGTAGGGAGGGACAGAGTAGGACAGCGAGGGAAAGTGTCAGTGTGCTATTCTGTTCTAAAACTATTTTGCTGAACCATATTTTCAATCCTTGAGTTTAGGGACAGAGAGGTACAGTGAGTGAAACTGACAGTGTGCTATTCTGTTCTAAACCAATTTTGCTGTTCCATATTTTCAATCCTTGAGTTTAGGGACAGAGAAGGACACTCGTAGAAATTATCAGTGTGCTATTCTGTGCTAAATCTTGTTTGTAGGGAGGGACAGAGTAGGACAGTGAGGGAAAGTGTCAGTGTGCTATTCTGTTCTAAAACTATTTTGCTGAACCATATTTTCAATCCTTGAGTTTAGGGACAGACAGGTACAGTGAGTGAAACTGACAGTGTGCTATTCTGTTCTAAACCAATTTTGCTGTTCCATATTTTCAATCCTTGAGTTTAGGGACAGAGAAGGACACTCGTAGAAATTATCAGTGTGCTATTCTGTGCTAAATCTTGTTTGTAGGGAGGGACAGAGTAGGACAGTGAGGGAAAGTGTCAGTGTGCTATTCTGTTCTAAAACTATTTTGCTGAACCATATTTTCAATCCTTGAGTTTAGGGACAGAGAGGTACAGTGAGTGAAACTGACAGTGTGCTATTCTGTTCTAAACCAATTTTGCTGTTCCATATTTTCAATCCTTGAGTTTAGGGACAGAGAAGGACACTCGTAGAAATTATCAGTGTGCTATTCTGTGCTAAATCTTGTTTGTAGGGAGGGACAGAGTAGGACAGTGAGGGAAAGTGTCAGTGTGCTATTCTGTTCTAAAACTATTTTTCTGAACCATATTTTCAATCCTTGAGTTTAGGGACAGAGAAGGACACTCGTAGAAATTATCAGTGTGCTATTCTGTGCTAAATCTTGTTTGTAGGGAGGGACAGAGTAGGACAGTGAGGGAAAGTGTCAGTGTGCTATTCTGTTCTAAAACTATTTTGCTGAACCATATTTTCAATCCTTGAGTTT
Source organism: Rana muscosa (assembly GCA_029206835.1). Taxonomy (NCBI): domain Eukaryota; kingdom Metazoa; phylum Chordata; class Amphibia; order Anura; family Ranidae; genus Rana; species Rana muscosa. The sequence goes on from CM055117.1 coordinate 336,462,688, forward strand.
AGGGACAGAGAGGTACAGTGAGTGAAACTGACAGTGTGCTATTCTGTTCTAAACCAATTTTGCTGTTCCATATTTTCAATCCTTGAGTTTAGGGACAGAGAAGGACACTCGTAGAAATTATCAGTGTGCTATTCTGTGCTAAATCTTGTTTGTAGGGAGGGACAGAGTAGGACAGTGAGGGAAAGTGTCAGTGTGCTATTCTGTTCTAAAACTATTTTGCTGAACCATATTTTCAATCCTTGAGTTTAGGGACAGAGAGGTACAGTGAGTGAAACTGACAGTGTGCTATTCTGTTCTAAACCAATTTTGCTGTTCCATATTTTCAATCCTTAAGTTTAGGGACAGAGAAGGACACTCGTAGAAATTATCAGTGTGCTATTCTGTGCTAAATCTTGTTTGTAGGGAGGGACAGAGTAGGACAGTGAGGGAAAGTGTCAGTGTGCTATTCTGTTCTAAAACTATTTTGCTGAACCATATTTTCAATCCTTGAGTTTAGGGACAGAGAGGTACAGTGAGTGAAACTGACAGTGTGCTATTCTGTTCTAAACCAGTTTTGCTGTTCCATATTTTCAATCCTTGAGTTTAGGGACAGAGAAGGACACTCGTAGAAATTATCAGTGTGCTATTCTGTGCTAAATCTTGTTTGTAGGGAGAGACAGAGTAGGACAGTTAGGGAAAGTGTCAGTGTGCTATTCTGTTCTAAAACTATTTTGCTGAACCATATTTTCAATCCTTGAGTTTAGGGACAGGGAGGTACAGTGAGTGAAACTGACAGTGTGCTATTCTGTTCTAAACCAATTTTGCTGTTCCATATTTTCAATCCTTGAGTTTAGGGACAGAGAAGGACACTCGTAGAAATTATCAGTGTGCTATTCTGTGCTAAATCTTGTTTGTAGGGAGGGACAGAGTAGGACAGTGAGGGAAAGTGTCAGTGTGCTATTCTGTTCTAAAACTATTTTGCTGAACCATATTTTCAATCCTTGAGTTTAGGGACAGACAGGTACAGTGAGTGAAACTGACAGTGTGCTATTCTGTTCTAAACCAATTTTGCTGTTCCATATTTTCAATCCTTGAGTTTAGGGACAGAGAAGGACACTCGTAGAAATTATCAGTGTGCTATTCTGTGCTAAATCTTGTTTGTAGGGAGGGACAGAGTAGGACAGTGAGGGAAAGTGTCAGTGTGCTATTCTGTTCTAAAACTATTTTTCTGAACCATATTTTCAATCCTTGAGTTTAGGGACAGAGAGGTACAGTGAGTGAAACTGACAGTGTGCTATTCTGTTCTAAACCAATTTTGCTGTTCCATATTTTCAATCCTTGAGTTTAGGGACAGAGAAGGACACTCGTAGAAATTATCAGTGTGCTATTCTGTGCTAAATCTTGTTTGTAGGGAGGGACAGAGTAGGACAGTGAGGGAAAGTGTCAGTGTGCTATTCTGTTCTAAAACTATTTTGCTGAACCATATTTTCAATCCTTGAGTTTAGGGACAGAGAGGTACAGTGAGTGAAACTGACAGTGTGCTATTCTGTTCTAAACCAATTTTGCTGTTCCATATTTTCAATCCTTGAGTTTAGGGACAGAGAAGGACACTCGTAGAAATTATCAGTGTGCTATTCTGTGCTAAATCTTGTTTGTAGGGAGGGACAGAGTAGGACAGTGAGGGAAAGTGTCAGGGTGCTATTCTGTTCTAAAACTATTTTGCTGAACCATATTTTCAATCCTTGAGTTTAGGGACAGACAGGTACAGTGAGTGAAACTGACAGTGTGCTATTCTGTTCTAAACCAATTTTGCTGTTCCATATTTTCAATCCTTGAGTTTAGGGACAGAGAAGGACACTCGTAGAAATTATCAGTGTGCTATTCTGTGCTAAATCTTGTTTGTAGGGAGGGACAGAGTAGGACAGTGAGGGAAAGTGTCAGTGTGCTATTCTGTTCTAAAACTATTTTGCTGAACCATATTTTCAATCCTTGAGTTTAGGGACAGACAGGTACAGTGAGTGAAACTGACAGTGTGCTATTCTGTTCTAAACCAATTTTGCTGTTCCATATTTTCAATCCTTGAGTTTAGGGACAGAGAAGGACACTCGTAGAAATTATCAGTGTGCTATTCTGTGCTAAATCTTGTTTGTAGGGAGGGACAGAGTAGGACAGTGAGGGAAAGTGTCAGTGTGCTATTCTGTTCTAAAACTATTTTGCTGAACCATATTTTCAATCCTTGAGTTTAGGTACAGAGAGGTACAGTGAGTGAAACTGACAGTGTGCTATTCTGTTCTAAACCAATTTTGCTGTTCCATATTTTCAATCCTTGAGTTTAGGGACAGAGAAGGACACTCGTAGAAATTATCAGTGTGCTATTCTGTGCTAAATCTTGTTTGTAGGGAGGGACAGAGTAGGACAGTGAGGGAAAGTGTCAGTGTGCTATTCTGTTCTAAAACTATTTTGCTGAACCATATTTTCAATCCTTGAGTTTAGGGACAGAGAGGTACAGTGAGTGAAACTGACAGTGTGCTATTCTGTTCTAAACCAATTTTGCTGTTCCATATTTTCAATCCTTGAGTTTAGGGACAGAGAAGGACACTCGTAGAAATTATCAGTGTGCTATTCTGTGCTAAATCTTGTTTGTAGGGAGGGACAGAGTAGGACAGTGAGGGAAAGTGTCAGTATGCTATTCTGTTCTAAAACTATTTTGCTGAACCATATTTTCAATCCTTGAGTTTAGGGACAGACAGGTACAGTGAGTGAAACTGACAGTGTGCTATTCTGTTCTAAACCAATTTTGCTGTTCCATATTTTCAATCCTTGAGTTTAGGGACAGAGAAGGACACTCGTAGAAATTATCAGTGTGCTATTCTGTGCTAAATCTTGTTTGTAGGGAGGGACAGAGTAGGACAGTGAGGGAAAGTGTCAGTGTGCTATTCTGTTCTAAAACTATTTTGCTGAACCATATTTTCAATCCTTGAGTTTAGGGACAGAGAGGTACAGTGAGTGAAACTGACAGTGTGCTATTCTGTTCTAAACCAATTTTGCTGTTCCATATTTTCAATCCTTGAGTTTAGGGACAGAGAAGGACACTCGTAGAAATTATCAGTGTGCTATTCTGTGCTAAATCTTGTTTGTAGGGAGGGACAGAGTAGGACAGTGAGGGAAAGTGTCAGTGTGCTATTCTGTTCTAAAACTATTTTGCTGAACCATATTTTCAATCCTTGAGTTTAGGGACAGAGAGGTACAGTGAGTGAAACTGACAGTGTGCTATTCTGTTCTAAACCAATTTTGCTGTTCCATATTTTCAATCCTTGAGTTTAGGGACAGAGAAGGACACTCGTAGAAATTATCAGTGTGCTATTCTGTGCTAAATCTTGTTTGTGGGGAGGGACAGAGTAGGACAGTGAGGGAAAGTGTCAGTGTGCTATTCTGTTCTAAAACTATTTTGCTGAACCATATTTTCAATCCTTGAGTTTAGGGACAGAGAGGTACAGTGAGTGAAACTGACAGTGTGCTATTCTGTTCTAAACCAATTTTGCTGTTCCATATTTTCAATCCTTGAGTTTAGGGACAGAGAAGGACACTCGTAGAAATTATCAGTGTGCTATTCTGTGCTAAATCTTGTTTGTAGGGAGGGACAGAGTAGGACAGTGAGGGAAAGTGTCAGTGTGCTATTCTGTTCTAAAACTATTTTGCTGAACCATATTTTCAATCCTTGAGTTTAGGGACAGAGAGGTACAGTGAGTGAAACTGACAGTGTGCTATTCTGTTCTAAACCAATTTTGCTGTTCCATATTTTCAATCCTTGAGTTTAGGGACAGAGAAGGACACTCGTAGAAATTATCAGTGTGCTATTCTGTGCTAAATCTTGTTTGTAGGGAGGGACAGAGCAGGACAGTGAGGGAAAGTGTCAGTGTGCTATTCTGTTCTAAAACTATTTTGCTGAACCATATTTTCAATTCTTGAGTTTAGGGACAGACAGGTACAGTGAGTGAAACTGACAGTGTGCTATTCTGTTCTAAACCAATTTTGCTGTTCCATATTTTCAATCCTTGAGTTTAGGGACAGAGAAGGACACTCGTAGAAATTATCAGTGTGCTATTCTGTGCTAAATCTTGTTTGTAGGGAGGGACAGAGTAGGACAGTGAGGGAAAGTGTCAGTGTGCTATTCTGTTCTAAAACTATTTTGCTGAACCATATTTTCAATCCTTGAGTTTAGGGACAGAGAGGTACAGTGAGTGAAACTGACAGTGTGCTATTCTGTTCTAAACCAATTTTGCTGTTCCATATTTTCAATCCTTGAGTTTAGGGACATAGAAGGACACTCGTAGAAATTATCAGTGTGCTATTCTGTGCTAAATCTTGTTTGTAGGGAGGGACAGAGTAGGACAGTGAGGGAAAGTGTCAGTATGCTATTCTGTTCTAAAACTATTTTGCTGAACCATATTTTCAATCCTTGAGTTTAGGGACAGACAGGTACAGTGAGTGAAACTGACAGTGTGCTATTCTGTTCTAAACCAATTTTGCTGTTCCATATTTTCAATCCTTGAGTTTAGGGACAGAGAAGGACACTCGTAGAAATTATCAGTGTGCTATTCTGTGCTAAATCTTGTTTGTAGGGAGGGACAGAGTAGGACAGTGAGGGAAAGTGTCAGTGTGCTATTCTGTTCTAAAACTATTTTGCTGAACCATATTTTCAATCCTTGAGTTTAGGGACAGAGAGGTACAGTGAGTGAAACTGACAGTGTGCTATTCTGTTCTAAACCAATTTTGCTGTTCCATATTTTCAATCCTTGAGTTTAGGGACAGAGAAGGACACTCGTAGAAATTATCAGTGTGCTATTCTGTGCTAAATCTTGTTTGTAGGGAGGGACAGAGTAGGACAGTGAGGGAAAGTGTCAGTGTGCTATTCTGTTCTAAAACTATTTTGCTGAACCATATTTTCAATCCTTGAGTTTAGGGACAGAGAGGTACAGTGAGTGAAACTGACAGTGTGCTATTCTGTTCTAAACCAATTTTGCTGTTCCATATTTTCAATCCTTGAGTTTAGGGACAGAGAAGGACACTCGTAGAAATTATCAGTGTGCTATTCTGTGCTAAATCTTGTTTGTAGGGAGGGACAGAGTAGGACAGTGAGGGAAAGTGTCAGTGTGCTATTCTGTTCTAAAACTATTTTGCTGAACCATATTTTCAATCCTTGAGTTTAGGGACAGACAGGTACAGTGAGTGAAACTGACAGTGTGCTATTCTGTTCTAAACCAATTTTGCTGTTCCATATTTTCAATCCTTGAGTTTAGGGACAGAGAAGGACACTCGTAGAAATTATCAGTGTGCTATTCTGTGCTAAATCTTGTTTGTAGGGAGGGACAGAGTAGGACAGTGAGGGAAAGTGTCAGTGTGCTATTCTGTTCTAAAACTATTTTGCTGAACCATATTTTCAATCCTTGAGTTTAGGGACAGAGAGGTACAGTGAGTGAAACTGACAGTGTGCTATTCTGTTCTAAACCAATTTTGCTGTTCCATATTTTCAATCCTTGAGTTTAGGGACAGAGAAGGACACTCGTAGAAATTATCAGTGTGCTATTCTGTGCTAAATCTTGTTTGTAGGGAGGGACAGAGTAGGCCAGTGAGGGAAAGTGTCAGTGTGCTATTCTGTTCTAAAACTATTTTGCTGAACCATATTTTCAATCCTTGAGTTTAGGGACAGACAGGTACAGTGAGTGAAACTGACAGTGTGCTATTCTGTTCTAAACCAATTTTGCTGTTCCATATTTTCAATCCTTGAGTTTAGGGACAGAGAAGGACACTCGTAGAAATTATCAGTGTGCTATTCTGTGCTAAATCTTGTTTGTAGGGAGGGACAGAGTAGGACAGTGAGGGAAAGTGTCAGTGTGCTATTCTGTTCTAAAACTATTTTGCTGAACCATATTTTCAATCCTTGAGTTTAGGGACAGAGAGGTACAGTGAGTGAAACTGACAGTGTGCTATTCTGTTCTAAACCAATTTTGCTGTTCCATATTTTCAATCCTTGAGTTTAGGGACAGAGAAGAACACTCGTAGAAATTATCAGTGTGCTATTCTGTGCTAAATCTTGTTTGTAGGGAGGGACAGAGTAGGACAGTGAGGGAAAGTGTCAGTGTGCTATTCTGTTCTAAAACTATTTTGCTGAACCATATTTTCAATCCTTGAGTTTAGGGACAGGCAGGTACAGTGAGTGAAACTGACAGTGTGCTATTCTGTTCTAAACCAATTTTGCTGTTCCATATTTTCAATCATTGAGTTTAGGGACAGAGAAGGACACTCGTAGAAATTATCAGTGTGCTATTCTGTGCTAAATCTTGTTTGTAGGGAGGGACAGAGTAGGACAGTGAGGGAAAGTGTCAGTGTGCTATTCTGTTCTAAAACTATTTTGCTGAACCATATTTTCAATCCTTGAGTTTAGGGACAGACAGGTACAGTGAGTGAAACTGACAGTGTGCTATTCTGTTCTAAACCAATTTTACTGTTCCATATTTTCAATCCTTGAGTTTAGGGACAGAGAAGGACACTCGTAGAAATTATCAGTGTGCTATTCTGTGCTAAATCTTGTTTGTAGGGAGGGACAGAGTAGGACAGTGAGGGAAAGTGTCAGTGTGCTATTCTGTTCTAAAACTATTTTGCTGAACCATATTTTCAATCCTTGAGTTTAGTGACAGAGAGGTACAGTGAGTGAAACTGACAGTGTGCTATTCTGTTCTAAACCAATTTTGCTGTTCCATATTTTCAATCCTTGAGTTTAGGGACAGAGAAGGACACTCGTAGAAATTATCAGTGTGCTATTCTGTGCTAAATCTTGTTTGTAGGGAGGGACAGAGTAGGACAGTGAGGGAAAGTGTCAGTGTGCTATTCTGTTCTAAAACTATTTTGCTGAACCATATTTTCAATCCTTGAGTTTAGGGACAGACAGGTACAGTGAGTGAAACTGACAGTGTGCTATTCTGTTCTAAACCAATTTTGCTGTTCCATATTTTCAATCCTTGAGTTTGGGGACAGAGAAGGACACTCGTAGAAATTATCAGTGTGCTATTCTGTGCTAAATCTTGTTTGTAGGGAGGGACAGAGTAGGACAGTGAGGGAAAGTGTCAGTGTGCTATTCTGTTCTAAAACTATTTTGCTGAACCATATTTTCAATCCTTGAGTTTAGGGACAGAGAGGTACAGTGAGTGAAACTGACAGTGTGCTATTCTGTTCTAAACCAATTTTGCTGTTCCATATTTTCAATCCTTGAGTTTAGGGACAGAGAAGGACACTCGTAGAAATTATCAGTGTGCTATTCTGTGCTAAATCTTGTTTGTAGGGAGGGACAGAGTAGGACAGTGAGGGAAAGTGTCAGTGTGCTATTCTGTTCTAAAACTATTTTGCTGAACCATATTTTCAATCCTTGAGTTTAGGGACAGACAGGTACAGTGAGTGAAACTGACAGTGTGCTATTCTGTTCTAAACCAATTTTGCTGTTCCATATTTTCAATCCTTGAGTTTAGGGACAGAGAAGGACACTCGTAGAAATTATCAGTGTGCTATTCTGTGCTAAATCTTGTTTGTAGGGAGGGACAGAGTAGGACAGTGAGGGAAAGTGTCAGTGTGCTATTCTGTTCTAAAACTATTTTGCTGAACCATATTTTCAATCCTTGAGTTTAGGGACAGAGAGGTACAGTGAGTGAAACTGACAGTGTGCTATTCTGTTCTAAACCAATTTTGCTGTTCCATATTTTCAATCCTTGAGTTTAGGGACAGAGAAGGACACTCGTAGAAATTATCAGTGTGCTATTCTGTGCTAAATCTTGTTTGTAGGGAGGGACAGAGTAGGCCAGTGAGGGAAAGTGTCAGTGTGCTATTCTGTTCTAAAACTATTTTGCTGAACCATATTTTCAATCCTTGAGTTTAGGGACAGACAGGTACAGTGAGTGAAACTGACAGTGTGCTATTCTGTTCTAAACCAATTTTGCTGTTCCATATTTTCAATCCTTGAGTTTAGGGACAGAGAAGGACACTCGTAGAAATTATCAGTGTGCTATTCTGTGCTAAATCTTGTTTGTAGGGAGGGACAGAGTAGGACAGTGAGGGAAAGTGTCAGTGTGCTATTCTGTTCTAAAACTATTTTGCTGAACCATATTTTCAATCCTTGAGTTTAGGGACAGAGAGGTACAGTGAGTGAAACTGACAGTGTGCTATTCTGTTCTAAACCAATTTTTCTGTTCCATATTTTCAATCCTTGAGTTTAGGGACAGAGAAGGACACTCGTAGAAATTATCAGTGTGCTATTCTGTGCTAAATCTTGTTTGTAGGGAGGGACAGAGTAGGACAGTGAGGGAAAGTGTCAGTGTGCTATTCTGTTCTAAAACTATTTTGCTGAACCATATTTTCAATCCTTGAGTTTAGGGACAGACAGGTACAGTGAGTGAAACTGACAGTGTGCTATTCTGTTCTAAACCAATTTTGCTGTTCCATGTTTTCAATCCTTGAGTTTAGGGACAGAGAAGGACACTCGTAGAAATTATCAGTGTGCTATTCTGTGCTAAATCTTGTTTGTAGGGAGGGACAGAGTAGGACAGTGAGGGAAAGTGTCAGTGTGCTATTCTGTTCTAAAACTATTTTGCTGAACCATATTTTCAATCCTTGAGTTTAGGGACAGACAGGTACAGTGAGTGAAACTGACAGTGTGCTATTCTGTTCTAAACCAATTTTGCTGTTCCATATTTTCAATCCTTGAGTTTAGGGACAGAGAAGGACACTCGTAGAAATTATCAGTGTGCTATTCTGTGCTAAATCTTGTTTGTAGGGAGGGACAGAGTAGGACAGTGAGGGAAAGTGTCAGTGTGCTATTCTGTTCTAAAACTATTCTGCTGAACCATATTTTCAATCCTTGAGTTTAGGGATAGACAGGTACAGTGAGTGAAACTGACAGTGTGCTATTCTGTTCTAAACCAATTTTGCTGTTCCATATTTTCAATCCTTGAGTTTAGGGACAGAGAAGGACACTCGTAGAAATTATCAGTGTGCTATTCTGTGCTAAATCTTGTTTGTAGGGAGGGACAGAGTAGGACAGTGAGGGAAAGTGTCAGTGTGCTATTCTGTTCTAAAACTATTTTGCTGAACCATACTTTCAATCCTTGAGTTTAGGGACAGAGAGGTACAGTGAGTGAAACTGACAGTGTGCTATTCTGTTCTAAACCAATTTTGCTGTTCCATATTTTCAATCCTTGAGTTTAGGGACAGAGAAGGACACTCGTAGAAATTATCAGTGTGCTATTCTGTGCTAAATCTTGTTTGTAGGGAGGGACAGAGTAGGACAGTGAGGGAAAGTGTCAGTGTGCTATTCTGTTCTAAAACTATTTTGCTGAACCATATTTTCAATCCTTGAGTTTAGGGACAGACAGGTACAGTGAGTGAAACTGACAGTGTGCTATTCTGTTCTAAACCAATTTTGCTGTTCCAAATTTTCAATCCTTGAGTTTAGGGACAGAGAAGGACACTCGTAGAAATTATCAGTGTGCTATTCTGTGCTAAATCTTGTTTGTAGGGAGGGACAGAGTAGCACAAAGAGGGAAAGTGTCAGTGTGCTATTCTGTTCTAAAACTATTTTGCTGAACCATATTTTCAATCCTTGAGTTTAGGGACAGACAGGTACAGTGAGTGAAACTGACAGTGTGCTATTCCGTTCTAAACCAATTTTGCTGTTCCATATTTTCAATCCTTGAGTTTAGGGACAGAGAAGGACACTCGTAGAAATTATCAGTGTGCTATTCTGCGCTAAATCTTGTTTGTAGGGAGGGACAGAGTAGCACAAAGAGGGAAAGTGTCAGTGTGCTATTCTGTTCTAAAACTATTTTGCTGAACCATATTTTCAATCCTTGAGTTTAGGGACAGACAGGTACAGTGAGTGAAACTGACAGTGTGCTATTCTGTTCTAAACCAATTTTGCTGTTCCATATTTTCAATCCTTGAGTTTAGGGACAGAGAAGGACAGTCGTATAAATTATCAGTGTGCTATTCTGTGCTAAATCTTGTTTGTAGGGAGGGACAGAGTAGGACAGTGAGGGAAAGTGTCAGGGTGCTATTCTGTTCTAAAACTATTTTGCTGAACCATATTTTCAATCCTTGAGTTTAGGGACAGAGAAGGATAGGCAGGGGACAGTGTCAGTGTCATTGTTGCTAAGCCTCCTGCACAGTATACACCTGAAGGTAGCCCTTATTGCTCTTGTTCCCATCTCCCTGCAGGCCATCCATTAAAATGTCTGGAAGGCAAACAAGGAGAGGCAGACAGTCAGGAGGCAAAAAAAGAGGGCAAGAAGGCTCTGTGTCTGGGGGAAACAGTGCTGGTCGTGGACGCGGTGCATTGTCATCAGCACATGGCCATGGGACACGCTTGTCCTTCTTTTCGGCAGCTGGACATGTTGAGCCACATCATGCCGAAGACTTGGTAGAGTGGATGACCAAGCCCACCTCATCCTCCTCATCCTCTCTCACCCAGGCTCAGGGTACTGGCAAAGCAGCTGCCAAAGCGTCCTCTTCTCTGGTATCATTATCTTCATTAGTCAATCCTTCCCTAGACCCACCATGTCCTCCTCCTGAGGAGTCCCCCGAACTGTTTGAGCACAGTGTTGGGTACATGCTCCAGGAGGATGCCCAGCGTTTGGAAGGATCTGATGATGATACCCAGCTAGAGGAAGGCAGCAGCGTGAGAGCAGAGAGAGGGGATGCTCAAGAAGGACACCAATCTGGCAGTCATGCTCCAGCAGCTGCAGCATACTGCCAGATTGGCTCCAGTGATGAGGAGGGAGGGGATGATGAGGTCACTGACTCCACGTGGGTGCCTAATAGGAGAGAGGAGGAGGAGGATGAGGAGGAGGCACATCTCCAACGAGGCAGGATGCCCTTGAGTGGCCAGCGTATGGGCAGCACACCGACGGAATCACACCGCAGAGCTCCGCCTGTGCAGGGCGCTGCCTCTGCCCGTCATTCAAAAAGTTCTTTGGTGTGGGCCTTTTTTGAGGCGAGTGCATCAGATCGCACAGCTGCTGTTTGCAACATATGTCTCAAGCGTATATCGCATGGCCAAAACATCAGCCGCTTGGGCACCACATGCTTGATCAGACATATGTTGACCTGCCATGCAGCTCGTTGGCAAGCCTACCTTAAAGACCCACACCAAAGAACAAAGCTGACCTCTTCTTGCACCGCATCAGCTGGGATCTCCAACCCCACTATACCTTCACTCCTCTCTGAAACCTGCTCTGAGAGGAATGAAGGTGTAGAATTAGGTGTGTCACAGGCAAGTACTTGCGGGCACTCTGCTAGCAGTACACCAACGTCCGATTCTAGCAGGCAAATTTCCCTGCCCCAGCTGCTGGACCGTCGAAAGAAGTTCACTCCCAGCCATCCACATGCCCAGCGGTTGAATGCTAGCTTGGCTAAATTGCTAGCGCTTCAACTGCTGCCTTTTCAGTTGGTAGACTCGGCCCCCTTCCGTGAGTTTGTGCAATGTGCGGTTCCTCAGTGGCAGGTTCCCAAATGCCACTTTTTCGCACGGAAGGCGATTCCGGCTCTCTACAGGCATGTGGAAGGCAATGTCTTGGCCTCGCTGGACAGGGCGGTCAGCGGTAAGGTGCATATTACCGCTGACTCATGGTCCAGCAGGCATGGACAGGGACGTTACCTTTCTTTCACGGCCCATTGGGTCACTCTTTTGGCAGCTGGAAAGGATGCAGGACAAGGTGCAGTAGTGTTGGAGGTTGTTCCACCGCCACGCCTCCAAAATGCTACTACTGGTTGTGACACACCTCTCTCCTCCACCCCCTCCTCTTCTTCTTCCTTCATGGCCTCTTCCTGTGGTTTGTCCTCGGAACCAGCGGTGCTCCGTAGGCGTTCAAGAGGCTACGCAAGTACGCAGGCAAAAAGATGCCATGCCGTGCTTGCGCTGGTGTGTTTGGGGGACAGGAGCCACACTGGGGCAGAGGTCCTGTCTGCTCTGCAGGGGCAGGCCGAGAGGTGGTTGACGCCACGCCAGCTTAAGCCAGGAATGGTGGTTTGCGACAATGGCACCAACCTCCTCTCCGCCCTCCGACAGGGACAACTGACCCATGTGCCCTGTATGGCTCACGTCCTTAACCTGGTGGTGCAGCGGTTCTTGGGCAGGTACCCGGGCTTACAGGATGTCCTGAGGCAGGCCAGGAAAGTCTGTGTGCATTTCCGCAGATCTTATAATGCCAGTGCTCGCCTGGCTGAGCTTCAAAAGGAGTTGAACCTGCCCAAGAACCGCCTTATATGTGACATGCCCACCAGGTGGAACTCAACGTTGGCCATGCTGCAGCGGCTGCACACGCAGCAGAGGGCCATCAATGAGTACCTGTGCGACTACGGCACCAGGACAGGGTCAGGGGAGCTCGGGTTTTTTTCACCACGCCAGTGGGGCATGATCAGGGATGCATGCACTGTCCTGGCACCATTTGAGGAGGCCACGAGGATGGTGAGCAGTGACAGTGCATGCATCAGTGACACTGTACCTTTTGTCCACCTGTTGGAGCACACGCTGCGTGGAATAATGGACAGGGCACTTGAGGCAGAACAGAGGCAGGAAGAGGAGGACTTCCTTGCCTCTCAAGGCCCCCTTTACCCAGACAGTGTTCCTTCTGTCCCACCCATCGCACAGGAAGAGGAGGAGGAGGAGGAGGATTGTGTCAGCATGGAGGTGGAGGCTGGCACTCAGCATCATCAGCAGCAGTCTTTTAGGGATGATTTACAGTCCCAAGAAACCAGTGGACTTGTACGTGGCTGGGAGGAGGTGGCTGCGGATCATGTCGTCCTTAGTGACCCAGAGGACTCCGGACCGAATGCCTCAGCAAACCTACGCTGCATGGCCTCCCTGATCCTGCAAAGTCTGCGGAAGGATCCTCGTATTCTTCGGATCAAGGAGAGGGACCATTACTGGCTGGCCACTCTCCTTGATCCACGGTACAAGGGTAAGGTTGCGGACCTTATCGTACCGTCGCAGAGGGAGCAGAGGATGAGACAACTCCGGGAGGCCTTGCAGAAAGGTCTGTGCAACGCGTTCCCAGAGACTGGGAGGTTACAAACTCCTGGTCCTGGACAACGAGTTGCTGAGGCTTCGGGCAGTCAAAGAAGGAGCGGTGGGGAAGGTGGCCGTCTGACCGATGCGTTCAGACAATTCTTTAGTCCGCAGCCCCAAAGTATGATCGGTTCCAGCAACCATCGCCAGCGTCTGATATACATGGTCCAGGAATACCTAGGGGCAAGGTCAGACTTGGACACCTTCCCCACCGAAAATCCTCTGGCTTACTGGGTCTTGAGGATGGATCACTGGCCAGAGCTTGCACAGTATGCAATTGAGCTACTGGCCTGTCCTGCATCCAGCGTTCTTTCAGAACGCACATTCAGTGCTGCTGGAGGATTTGTCACGGATCACAGGGTGCGCCTGTCCACCGACTCGGTTGATCGACTGACTTTCATCAAGATGAACCAGTCTTGGATCACCACCAGCTACCACACACCAGATGCTGATATAACAGACTAATTGATTTTAAAATGTCACATCCCTTCAAGACTGATGCTGATGCTGAGTGCCTGTGCTGTTATGTTGACTGGCTATCCTCCTCCTCCTCCTCAATGATACGATTAACGATGATAGCTTGGAAGATCATTTGGTTTATGGGTGACGCCACCAGTGGCTAAGGCCCAATTTTTCAGCCCCTGTTTAACAGGGGCATGTAATTAAAATTGTTGATGCAATACTTTGCAACAGGCCTCATTGCTGTGCTCCAAGTACAGTATCTGTGAGGGGTTGCAGTGTTGTGCCACCAGTGCCTAAGGCCCAATTTTTCAGCCCCTGTTCAACAGGGGCATGCAATTATAATTATTGATCTAATAATTCACAGCAGGGCCCATTGCTGCGCCCACCAAGAGTAACTGTCAGGCCTTACAGTGTTGTGGCACCAGCACCACCATCACCACCACCACCACCACCAAAGGCCCAATTTTTAAGCCCCTGTTCAACAGGGGCATGCAATTATAATTATTGATCTAATAATTCACAGCAGGGCCCATTGCTGCGCCCACCAAGAGTAACTGTCAGGCCTTACAGTGTTGTGGCACCAGCACCACCATCACCACCACCACCACCACCAAAGGCCCAATTTTTAAGCCCCTGTTCAACAGGGGCATGCAATTATAATTATTGATCTAATAATTCACAGCAGGGCCCATTGCTGCGCCCACCAAGAGTAACTGTCAGGCCTTACAGTGTTGTGCCACCAGCACCACCATCACCACCACCACCACCACCAAAGGCCCAATTTTTCTGCCCCTGTTCAACAGGGGCATGCAATTATAATTATTGATCTAATAATTCACAGCAGGGCCCATTGCTGCGCCCACCAAGAGTAACTGTCAGGCCTTACAGTGTTGTGGCACCAGCACCACCATCACCACCACCACCACCACCAAAGGCCCAATTTTTCAGCCCCTGTTCAACAGGGGCATGCAATTATAATTATTGATCTAATAATTCACAGCAGGGAGCATTGCTGCACCCACCAAGAGTAACTGTCAGGCCTTACAGTGTTGTAGCACCAGCACCACCATCACCACCACCACCACCACCAAAGGCCAAATTTTTCAGCCCCTGTTCAACAGGGGCATGCAATTATAATTATTGATCTAATAATTCACAGCAGGGCCCATTGCTGCGCCCACCAAGAGTAACTGTCAGGCCTTACAGTGTTGTGGCACCAGCACCACCATCACCACCACCACCACCACCAAAGGCCCAATTTTTAAGCCCCTGTTCAACAGGGGCATGCAATTATAATTATTGATCTAATAATTCACAGCAGGGCCCATTGCTGCGCCCACCAAGAGTAACTGTCAGGCCTTACAGTGTTGTGGCACCAGCACCACCATCACCACCACCACCACCACCAAAGGCCCAATTTTTCTGCCCCTGTTCAACAGGGGCATGCAATTATAACTATTGATCTAATAATTCACAGCAGGGCCCATTGCTGCGCCCACCAAGAGTAACTGTCAGGCCTTACAGTGTTGAGGCACCAGCACCACCATCACCACCACCACCACCACCAAAGGCCCAATTTTTCAGCCCCTGTTCAACAGGGGCATGCAATTATAATTATTGATCTAATAATTCACAGCAGGGACCATTGCTGCGCCCACCAAGAGTAACTGTCAGGCCTTACAGTGTTGTGGCACCAGCACCACCATCAAAGGCCCAATTTTTACTACCACTGATCAACAATTATATGTTATTACAATTCCTGATATAATAGTTGACAGCAGGGCGTTCCAGCACCCACCAAGAATAACTGTGAGTGCTTTCAGTGTTATGCCAACACCAACACCTAAGGGGCCAATTTCTGCAGAGTATATACGGAAGGTCCCTACTTTCAAACATCAAAATTACAAACAGATTCTACATAAGAACAAACCTACAGTCCCTGTCTTGTATGCACCGCCTGTATACGGCTGTTCAGAGTATATAGGTCCTTTTTTTTTGTGTACGGGGTTCCCCTTAATATCCATACAAGACCCAAAGGGGCTGGTAATGGGCTGGGGTAGGGGGGGGGGTTGATGGGGTAGCTATGCCATTTTTCCTAAAGATTTTCATCCATATTACCGGGACCAGACATTGCATTAAAGCCGCAAGCAGTTTTAAATGGCTTTTTTTCCTTTAGAAATGTTATTTTGTGCAGGGACAGTTCTAAACACGGGAAACACGTGGCACTTCACAGGCATACTTTAGACACCCCCCAGGTACAATATTTAAAGGAATATTTGACTTTTTTTTTCACTTTATGCATCATTAAAATGACTGCTCACGGAAAACGTCCGTTTTTAAAACTTCTTTTTGCATTGATACATGTCCCCTGGTGCAGAACCCGGGTTCCCAAACTCTGTT
This sequence comes from Rana muscosa, assembly GCA_029206835.1. Classification (NCBI taxonomy): domain Eukaryota; kingdom Metazoa; phylum Chordata; class Amphibia; order Anura; family Ranidae; genus Rana; species Rana muscosa. Next base: position 336,478,637 of record CM055117.1, read on the forward strand.
TCGGACAATAACATAGATAATAGTTGTTATAATTAGCACTTTAGAATCCGAACGTTCGCATCCATTGTATTTAATAGGGTTCTAATGTTCGTGCGAACTTTCAGTCCGTTCGCGGGTTCTGGTGCGAACCGAACCCGGGGGTGTTCGGCTCATCACTACTGGTGTACTATGGACCATCACTGGTGTACTATGGACCATCACTGATGTACTGTGGACCATCACTGATGTACTGTGGACCATCACTGATGTACTGTGGACCATCACTGATGTACTGTGGATCATCACTGATGTACTATAGATCATCACTGATGTACTGTCTATCATCACTGATGTATTGTGGATCATCACTGATGTACTATAGATCATCACTGATGTACTATGGATCATCACTGGTGTACTGTGGATCATCACTGATGTACTATGGATCATCACTGGTGTACTGTGGATCATCACTGATGTACTGTGGATCATCACTGATGTACTGTGGATCATCACTGATGTACTATAGATCATCACTGATGTACTATGGATCATCACTGGTGTACTATGGATCATCACTGATGTACTGTGGACCATCCCTGATGTACCATGGACCATCCCTGATGTACTGTGGATCATCACTGATGTACTATAGATCATCACTGATGTACTATGGGCCATCACTGGTGTACTATGGGCCATCACTGGTGTACTATGGATCATCACTGGTGTACTATGGATCATCACTGGTGTAATATGGACCATCACTGATGTACTATAGACCATCACTGATGTACTGTGGACCATCCCTGATGTACTGTGGATCATCACTGATGTACTGTGGATCATCACTGATGTACTGTGGATCATCACTGATGTACTGAGGATCATCACTGATGTACTGTGGATTATCACTGATGTACTATAGATCATCACTGATGTACTATGGGCCATCACTGGTGTACTATGGGCCATCACTGGTGTACTATGGATCATCACTGATGTACTATGGATCATCACTGATGTACTATAGATCATCACTGATGTACTTTGGGCCATCGCTGGTGTACTATGTATCTTCACTGATGTACTGTGGACCATCCCTGATGTACTGTGGATCATCACTGATGTACTGTGGATCATCACTGATGTACTGAGGACCATCCCTGATGTACTGTGGACCATCACTGATGTACTGTGGACCATCACTGATGTACTGTGGATCATCACTGATGTTCTATGGACCATCACTGATGTACTGTGGATCATCACTGATGTACTATAGATCATCACTGATGTACTGTGGATCATCACTGATGTACTATAGATCATCACTGATGTACTATGGACCATCACTGGTGTACTATGGATCATCACTGGTGTACTATGGATCATCACTGGTGTACTATGGATCATCCCTGATGTACTGTGGACCATCCCTGATGTACTGTGGACCATCACTGATGTACTGTGGACCATCACTGATGTACTGTGGATCATCACTGATGTACTATAGATCATCACTGATGTACTATGGGCCATCACTGGTGTACTATGGGCCATCACTGGTGTACTATGGATCATCACTGGTGTACTATGGATCATCACTGGTGTACTATGGATCATCACTGGTGTAATATGGACCATCACTGATGTACTATAGACCATCACTGATGTACTGTGGACCATCCCTGATGTACTGTGGATCATCACTGATGTACTGTGGATCATCACTGATGTACTGTGGATCATCACTGATGTACTGTGGATCATCACTGATGTACTGAGGATCATCACTGATGTACTGTGGATCATCACTGATGTACTATAGATCATCACTGATGTACTATGGGCCATCACTGGTGTACTATGGGCCATCACTGGTGTACTATGGATCATCACTGATGTACTATAGATCATCACTGATGTACTTTGGGCCATCGCTGGTGTACTATGGATCATCACTGATGTACTGTGGACCATCCCTGATGTACTGTGGATCATCACTGATGTACTGTGGAACATCACTGATGTACTGAGGACCATCCCTGATGTACTGTGGACCATCACTGATGTACTGTGGACCATCACTGATGTACTGTGGATCATCACTGATGTTCTATGAACCATCACTGATGTACTGTGGAACATCACTGATGTACTATAGATCATCACTGATGTACTGTGGATCATCACTGATGTACTATAGATCATCACTGATGTACTATGGACCATCACTGGTGTACTATGGATCATCACTGGTGTACTATGGATCATCACTGGTGTACTTTGGATCATCACTGATGTACTGTGGATCATCACTGATGTACTGAGGATCATCACTGATGTACTGAGGATCATCACTGATGTACTGTGGATCATCACTGATGTACTCTAGATCATCACTGATGTACTATGGGCCATCACTGGTGTACTATGGGCCATCACTGGTGTACTATGGATCATCACTGATGTACTATGGGTCATCACTGATGTACTATAGATCATCACTGATGTACTTTGGGCCATCGCTGGTGTACTATGGATCATCACTGATGTACTGTGGACCATCCCTGATGTACTGTGGATCATCACTGATGTACTGTGGATCATCACTGATGTACTGTGGATCATCACTGATGTACTGAGGACCATCCCCGATGTACTGTGGACCATCACTGATGTACTGTGGACCATCACTGATGTACTGTGGATCATCACTGATGTTCTATGGACCATCACTGATGTACTGTGGATCATCACTGATGTACTATAGATCATCACTGATGTACTGTGGATCATCACTGATGTACTATAGATCATCACTGATGTACTATGGACCATCACTGGTGTACTATGGATCATCACTGGTGTACTATGGATCATCACTGGTGTACTATGGATCATCACTAATGTACTGAGGATCATCACTGATGTACTGTGGATCATCACTGATGTACTATAGATCATCACTGATGTACTATGGGCCATCACTGGTGTACTATGGGCCATCACTGGTGTACTATGGATCATCACTGATGTACTATGGATCATCACTGATGTACTATAGATCATCACTGATGTACTTTGGGCCATCGCTGGTGTACTATGGATCATCACTGATGTACTGTGGACCATCCCTGATGTACTGTGGATCATCACTGATGTACTGTGGATCATCACTGATGTACTGTGGATCATCACTGATGTACTGAGGACCATCCCTGATGTACTGTGGACCATCACTGATGTACTGTGGACCATCACTGATGTACTGTGGATCATCACTGATGTTCTATGGACCATCACTGATGTACTGTGGATCATCACTGATGTACTATAGATCATCACTGATATACTGTGGATCATCACTGATGTACTATAGATCATCACTGATGTACTATGGACCATCACTGGTGTACTATGGATCATCACTGGTGTACTATGGATCATCACTGGTGTACTATGGATCATCACTGATGTACTGTGGATCATCACTGATGTACTGAGGATCATCACTGATGTACTGTGGATCATCACTGATGTACTATAGATCATCACTGATGTACTGTGGATCATCACTGATGTACTGAGGACCATCCCTGATGTACTGTGAACCATCACTGATGTACTGTGGATCATCACTGATGTTCTATGGACCATCACTGATGTACTGTGGATCATCACTGATGTACTATAGATCATCACTGATGTACTATGGATCATCACTGGTGTACTATGGATCATCACTGGTGTACTATGGACCATCACTGATGAACTATGGACCACCACTGATGTACTGTGGACCATCCCCGATGTACTGTGGATCATCACTGATGTACTGTGGATCATCACTGATGTACTGAGGATCATCACTGGTGTACTATGGATCATCACTGGTGTACTATGGATCATCACTGATGTACTATGGATCATCACTGATGTGCTATAGATCATCACTGATGTACTTTGGGCCATCACTGGTGTACTATGGATCATCACTGATGTACTGTGGACCATCCCTGATGAACTGTGGATCATCACTGATGTACTGTGAATCATCACTGATGTACTGTGGATCATCACTGATGTACTGAGGACCATCCCTGATGTACTGTGGACCATCACTGATGTACTGTGGATCATCACTGATGTACTATAGATCATCACTGGTGTACTATGGATCATCACTGATGTACTGTGGATCATCACTGATGTACTGTGGATCATCACTGATGTACTGTGGATCATCACTGATGTACTATAGATCATCACTGATGTACTATGGGCCATCACTGGTGTACTATGGATCATCACTGATGTACTATGGATCATCACTGATGTACTATGGATCATCACTGGTGTACTATGGACCATCACTGATGTACTATGGACCATCACTGATGTACTGTGGACCATCCCCGATGTACTGTGGATCATCACTGATGTACTGTGGATCATCACTGATGTACTGTGGATCATCACTGATGTACTGTGGATCATCACTGATGTACTATAGATCATCACTGATGTACTATGGACCATCACTGGTGTACTATGGATCATCACTTGTGTACTATGGATCATCACTGGTGTACTATGGATCATCACTGGTGTACTATGGACCATCCCTGATGTACTGTGGATCATCACTGATGTACTGTGGATCATCACTGATGTACTATAGATCATCACTGATGTACTATGGGCTATAACTGGTGTACTATGGATCATCACTGATGTACTATGGACCATCCCTGATGCTATGGACCATCCCTGATGTACTGTGGATCATCACTGATGTACTGTGGATCATCACTGATGTACTATAGATCATCACTGATGTACTGTGGATCATCACTGATGTACTATAGCTCATCACTGATGTACTATGGGCCATCACTGGTGTACTATGGATCATCACTGGTGTACTATGGATCATCACTGATGTACTATGGATCATCACTGATGTACTATAGATCATCACTGATGTACTTTGGGCCATCACTGGTGTACTATGGATCATCACTGATGTACTGTGGACCATCCCTGATGAACTGTGGATCATCACTGATGTACTGTGAATCATCACTGATGTACTGTGGATCATCACTGATGTACTGAGGACCATCCCTGATGTACTGTGGACCATCACTGATGTACTGTGGATCATCACTGATGTACTATAGATCATCACTGGTGTACTATGGATCATCACTGATGTACTGTGGATCATCACTGATGTACTGTGGATCATCACTGATGTACTGTGGATCATCACTGATGTACTATAGATCATCACTGATGTACTATGGGCCATCACTGGTGTACTATGGATCATCACTGATGTACTATGGATCATCACTGATGTACTATGGATCATCACTGGTGTACTATGGACCATCACTGATGTACTATGGACCATCACTGATGTACTGTGGACCATCACTGATGTACTGTGGACCATCCCCGATGTACTGTGGATCATCACTGATGTACTGTGGATCATCACTGATGTACTGTGGATCATCACTGATGTACTGTGGATCATCACTGATGTACTATAGATCATCACTGATGTACTATGGACCATCACTGGTGTACTATGGATCATCACTGGTGTACTATGGATCATCACTGGTGTACTATGGATCATCACTGGTGTACTATGGACCATCCCTGATGTACTGTGGATCATCACTGATGTACTGTGGATCATCACTGATGTACTATAGATCATCACTGATGTACTATGGGCCATAACTGGTGTACTATGGATCATCACTGATGTACTATGGACCATCCCTGATGTACTATGGACCATCCCTGATGTACTGTGGATCATCACTGATGTACTGTGGATCATCACTGATGTACTATAGATCATCACTGATGTACTGTGGATCATCACTGATGTACTATAGCTCATCACTGATGTACTATGGGCCATCACTGGTGTACTATGGATCATCACTGATGTACTATGGATCATCACTGATGTACTATAGATCATCACTGATGTACTTTGGGCCATCACTGGTGTACTATGGATCATCACTGATGTACTGTGGACCATCCCTGATGTACTGTGGATCATCACTGATGTACTGTGGATCATCACTGATGTACTGTGGATCATCACTGATGTACTGAGGACCATCCCTGATGTACTGTGAACCTTTACTGATGTACTGTGGATCATCACTGATGTTCTATGGACCATCACTGATGTACTGTGGATCATCACTGATGTACTATAGATCATCACTGATGTACTATGGATCATCACTGGTGTACTATGGACCATCACTGATGTACTATGGACCATCACTGATGTACTGTGGACCATCCCCGATGTACTGTGGATCATCACTGATGTACTGTGGATCATCACTGATGTACTGAGGATCATCACTGGTGTACTTTGGGCCATCGCTGGTGTACTATGGAACATCGCTGATGTAAAGTGGACCATCCCTGATGTACTGTGGATCATCACTGATGTACTGTGGATCATCACTGATGTACTGAGGACCATCCCTGATGTACTGTGGACCATCACTTATGTACTGTGGACCATCACTGATGTACTGTGGATCATCACTGATGTTCTATGGACCATCACTGATGTACTGTGGATCATCACTGATGTACTATAGATCATCACTGATGTACTGTGGATCATCACTGATGTACTATAGATCATCACTGATGTACTATGGACCATCACTGGTGTACTATGGATCATCACTGGTGTACTATGGATCATCACTGGTGTACTATGGATCATCACTGATGTACTATGGATCATCACTGATGTACTGAGGATCATCACTGATGTACTGTGGATCATCACTGATGTACTATAGATCATCACTGATGTACTATGGGCCATCACTGGTGTACTATGGGCCATCACTGGTGTACTATGGATCATCACTGATGTACTATGGATCATCACTGATGTACTATAGATCATCACTGATGTACTTTGGGCCATCACTGGTGTACTATGGATCATCACTGATGTACTGTGGACCATCCCTAATGTACTGTGGATCATCACTGATGTACTGTGGATCATCACTGATGTACTGAGGACCATCCCTGATGTACTGTGAACCATCACTGATGTACTGTGGATCATCACTGATGTTCTATGGACCATCACTCATGTACTGTGGATCATCACTGATGTACTATAGATCATCACTGATGTACTATGGATCATCACTGGTGTACTATATATCATCACTGGTGTACTATGGACCATCACTGATGTACTATGGACCATCACTGATGTACTGTGGACCATCCCCGATGTACTGTGGATCATCACTGATGTACTGTGGATCATCACTGATGTACTGAGGATCATCACTGGTGTACTATGGATCATCACTGGTGTACTATGGATCATCACTGGTGTACTATGGATCATCACTGATGTACTGTGGATCATCACTGATGTACTGAGGATCATCACTGGTGTACTATGGATCATCACTGGTGTACTATGGATCATCACTGGTGTACTATGGATCATCACTGATGTACTATGGATCATCACTGATGTACTATAGATCATCACTGATGTACTTTGGGCCATCACTGGTGTACAATGGATCATCACTGATGTACTGTGGACCATCCCTAATGTACTGTGGATCATCACTGATAGTGATGAGCCGAACACCCCCGGGTTCGGGCAGCACCAGAACCCGCGAACGGACCGAAAGTTCGCACGAACATTAGAACCCTATTAAATACAATGGATGCGAACGTTCGAATTCTAAAGTGCTAATTATAACGACTATTATCCATGTTATTGTCCTAAACAGAGTTTGGGAACCCGGGTTCTGCACCAGGGGACATGTATCAATGCAAAACGAAGTTTTAAAAACGGCCGTTTTTCGGGAGCAGTCATTTTAACCACTTCAATACCATGCACTTATGCACCTTCCCGCCCAGACCAATTTTCAGCTTTCAGTACTCTCACACTTTGAATGACAATTACTTAGTCATGCTACACTGTATCCAAACAAATTTTTTATCATTTTCTTCTCACAAATAGAGCTTTCTTTTGGTGGTATTTAATCGCCACTGGGTTTTTTATTTTTTGCGATATAAGCAAAAAAACAGCAATTTTTTTTTAAAAAAACACTTTTTTTAGTTTCTATTGTAAAATTTTGCAAATAAGTAATTTTTCTTCATAAATTTGTGCCAAAATGTATACTGCTACATATCTTTGGTAAAATGAACCAAAATTAGTGTATATTATTTGGTCTTTGTGAAAGTTATAGAGTCTACAAACTATGGTGGCAATCACTGAAAATTTATCACATCTGATCACGCCTGATGTACTGAAGGGATATCTCATTTCTTGAGACACTAACAAGCGAGGAAAGTACAAATACCCCAAAATTACCCCTTTTTGGAAAGTAGACAGTCCAAGGTATTTACTAAGAGGCGTGGTGAGTTTTTTGAAGTTGTATTTTTTTCCCACAATTCTTGGGAAAATTTAATTTTTTTTTTTTTTTTTTACACAAACTGGTCATATTAACAGTTTTTTTCTCTCACACAGCATATGCATAATTGCAACTACACCCCAAAATACATTCTGCTACTCCTCCTGAGTATAGCGATACCACATGTGTGAGACTTTTACACAGCCTGGCCATATACAGAGGCCCAACATTGAAGTAGCACTTTCAGGCGTTCTACAAGCATAAATCGCACAAATCCTTTTTCAACCACCTATTACAAATTTGAAGGCCCTGGAGCACCAGGACAATAGAATTTTCCACAAAATGACCCAATTTTGGAAAGCACACACCCCAACGTATAATCTATGAAGCATTATGAGTCTTTTGAACGGTTCATTTTTTTCCAGAAGGTTTTGGAAAATGTGGAGAAAAAATGAAAATGCATTTTTTTTACACAAAGTTGTCCATTTATAAGATATTTCTAACGCATAGCATATACATAGCAAAAATAACACCCCAAAATGCATTCTTCTACTCCTCCTGAGTATAGCGATACCACATGTGTGAGACTTTTACACAGCCTGGCCATATACAGAGGCCCAACATTGAAGTAGCACTTTCAGGCGTTCTACAAGCATAAATCGCACATATCCTTTCTCAACCACCTATTACAATTTTGAAGGCCCTGGAGCACCAGGACAATAGAATTTTCCACAAAATGACCCCATTTTTGAAAGCACACACCCCAACGTATAATCTATGAGGCATTATGAGTCTTTTGAACGGTTCATTTTTTTACAGAAGGTTTTGGAAAATGTGGAGAAAAAATTAAAATGCATTTTTTTTACACAAAGTTGTCAATTTATAAGATATTTCTAACACATAATATGTACATAGCAAAAATTACACCCCAAAATGCATTCTGCTACTCCTCCTGAGTATGGCAATACCACATGTTTGAGACTTTTACACAGCCTGGCCACATACAGAGGCCCAACATCCAAGTAGCACCTCCAGGCATTCTAGCAGCATTAATTGCACATATCATTTTCTGACTACCGATCACATTTTTGAAGGCCCTTCATATATCTAACACATAGCAGGTACATACCAAATAACAAAAGATTACCTGTGGTTTTAGAAGTGCAGTGGTCCACAGAGGAGAGCATCGGTCCAGGCAGCAGGCAGGGATGAGGTCAGCGACAGCAAAAGCAATCATCCAGGCAGCAGGCAGGAATACTGTCCATAGTTCGCACAGGCAGAGATACTGTCAGCACAGCCAGAGCACAGCCAAAGCACAGGTCCAGGTAGCAGGCAGAGGTGTCCTATCCTATCCTATCGATGATATCTTCGATATATTGGAGGTAGTGGAGTCGGTGATTTTGAGTTGCTTTTTGGTAGCAGACAAACGAATTAAAAAGGGCCATGTGAAACAGGTGAAACGCAACTTTTTTGTGCCAATAATGGGACTTTCTGGTTGATAAGTAGGGATGTAGCATCTGGTCGTTTAAATCCACCCCCCCATGTACAAATTGTAGTCGTGGACACATTCAGGCTTTACAATGGAGCCGCGTCTTCTTGGGATCTCCACCATGGTGTCATTGTAGATCGTAGAGAGGATGTGGACATCTTTCTTGTCCCTCCACTCCATGGCCAACACCTCCTCGTTCCTCATGGATGCCGATTCTCCAGGTCGCAATTTTTTTGTCAATAAATTTTGTGGGAATCCCTTCCGGTTTTTTTTTAAGGTACCGCAGGCCGGGGTTTGTTTACTGTAAAGGTGGCAAAAAAGGGGCAGGCTGGTAAAATAATTATCAACATATAAATGGTAACCTTTTCCGAACAGGGGGTATGCCAACTCCCAGACAATTTTCCCACTGGTTCCAATATATGTGGGGCAATCACGGGGCTGGAGCTGGGAGTCTTTGCCTTCGTAGATCCTGAATTTGCAGACGTATCCAGTGGCTCGATCACATAATTTATTTAATTTTAACCCATACCTGGCTCTCTTGCTTGGTATGTACTGCTTGAACTGCAGTCGGCCGGTGAAATGTACGAGGGACATTTTTTGGTCTGGGATGAAAACTTCTTCAAATCGCTGGGAAAAGGCATTGATTAGGGGGCGTATCTTGTACAATTTGTCGTAGTTGGGATGATCTCAGGGAGGGCACTGTGAATTGTCATTGAAGTGGAGAAAGCGCATAATCATGTTGTATCTTTTCCTGGACATGACAGCGGAATATATGGGCATGTGTTGGATGGGGCGTTTGGACCAATATGAATGGACTTCGTTCTTTTTTGTAAGCCCCATATTGAACATAAGGCCCAAAAATAATTTAAATTCCTCCAATGTTAGACACCGCCAGTGGAACATGCGGGCGTAGGAAGAATCGGGGTTGGCAGCAATAAATTGGGATGCATACAGATTCGTTTGATCCACTATATTCTGCAGCAAATCTTGTGGGAAAAATAAACAAAAATAATCAAATTTAGAAAAATTTGTAGTGTCGGGCTGCACACCTGGCTGTGCGGTGAAAGGGGGGATGATAGCGGATCCTGAGTTGGCAGGCAACCATAAGGGGTTTGCCAGGGCATCGGGAAGGTAGGATTGGGGCTGGATTCTTCGGGTTGGGCGTGCATTTCCATTGCTTGTACTGGGCTCCTCTTCCTGGGGTATGGCGCTGCTGGTGGTGGGCAGTTCTCCTGATCTTGGTGCTGATCTTGGTGCTGATCTTGGTGCCGATCGCATTCTTTTGGGAGGGACGGTTTCCTCCGGGGACTCGGACTCTGAGCCACTATCCTCCACTGGCTCGTATTCCGAACCAGAATCGGATAATGGGAGCTCCCCGCTGCTCTCATCATCCGACATGGCAAGAATGGCATATGCCTCCTCAGGTGTGTAAACCCTTTGGGACATTATGGCAGTGCTTATTGGTGGGCCTGTGTAATGGTACTGCTGGTGGTAGTGGTGGCGGTCTGTGTGGTAGTACCGATGGAGGTATTAGTGGTGGGCCTGTGTGGTGGTACCGATGGCGGTATGGGTGGTGGTGGTACCAATGGCGGTACAGGTGGTGGTGGTACCGATGGCGGTACGGGTGGTAGTGGTGGCGGCGGGACCGATGGCGGTACAGGTGGCGGTACGGGTGGTGGTGGTAGCGATGGCGGTATGGGTGGTGGTGGTACCGATGGCGGTACAGGTGGTGGTGGTACCGATGGCGGTACAGGTGGTGGTGGTATGGGTGGTGATGGTACTGATGGCGGTACAGGTGGTGGTACAGGTGGTGGTGGCACTACCGACGGTGGTACGGGTGGTGGTACTGGTGGTGGTACCGATGGCGGCACTAGTGGTGATACTGGTAGCGGGCCTGTGTGGCAGTATAGATGCTGGGCCTGGTGGCGGTACTGGTGGTGGTACTGGTACCGATGGCGATACTGGTAGCCTGTGTGGCGGTGCCAATGGCGGTACCGATGGAGGTGGGCCTGTGACAGATGATTGACAGATGGGCTGATTGATTGACAGATGGGCTGATTAATTGATTGACAGATGGGTTGATTGATTGACAGATGGGGTGATTGATTGACAGGTGGGGTGATTGATTGACAGATCGGCTGATTGATTGACAGATGGGCTGATTGATTGACAGATGGGCTGATTGACAGATGGGCTGATTGATGTGCTGGGCTGTGTGACAGGTCCTCTTTATGGGGGGGGGGCGTGTTGTGCACTGTAAACTTATGTAGACAAACTACACTGAGCTAACTTACTGATCTCTTCTCTCTCCTCACAGATCGGTGTGTGAGGAGAGAGCAGGGATCAGGTAGTAACTCCTGTGGAGTTTGTTTACATTTGTGACCGGCTGTGATTGGACACAGCCGGTCACGTGGTAAACAGCCAATTCATTGGCTGTTTACTCTGATCGGGGACGCGCTGTGTCCAAGGGACACTCGCCTTCCCCGATCCCCGCTCTGCAAGCCTGTGGCGGCGCGCACGGAGCGCGCCGCCGAGTTTGTTTTGACAGGTGATCGGCTGTGACTTTGACACAGCCGATCACATGGTAAACAGCCAATGAAATTGGCTGTTTACCGTGATCGGGGAAGCGCTGTGTCCGAAGGACACATGCCGTCCCCGATCACCGCGCTGCGCGCCCCCGCGGGCGCGCGCAAGGCACTATCCTGCAGGACGTCATATGACGTCCAGTATCGATATTGCAACCACTTCCCAGACGTCAATTCGCTATTGACTGGGCGGGAAGTGGTTAATGATGCATAAAGTGAAAAAAAAAGTCAAATATTCCTTTAAATATTGTACCTGGGGGGTGTCTAAAGTATGCCTGTGAAGTGCCACGTGTTTCCCGTGTTTAGAACTGTCCCTGCACAAAATTACATTTCTAAAGGAAAAAAAATGCCATTTAAAACTGCTTGCGGCTTTAATGTAATGTCTGGTCCCGGTAATATGGATGAAAATCTTTAAGAAAAATGGCATAGCTACCCCATCACCCCCCCCCCCCTACCCCAGCCCATTACCAGCCCCTTTGGGTCTTGTATGGATATTAAGGGGAACCCCGCACACAAAATAAAAAAGGCCCTATATACTCTGAACAGCCGTATACAGGCGGTGCATACAAGACAGGGACTGTAGGTTTGTTCTTATGTAGAATCTGTTTGTAATTTTGAACAGCTACATTGTTTAAGTGTAGCTCCAGCCCAAATACCTATTTTTAAGCTTTTTGGAAAACATAGGGAAGGGTTATCACCCCTGTAACATTTGTTTTGCTGTCTGTGCCCCTGTTCAGAACATTTCACCTCACTTTGCGTCCCAATGACAACTGTTTTTGAAATGTGGTGTTTTTATTGAAACAAGGATTGGTGATAAAGCATCAGTAGAGAGGAGACACCTTTCTCCCATATTAATACTTACAGGAGAGAATTTTCCTTCCTAGGGGTAGATTTCCTCTCACTTCCTGTTGTCTTCTTCCGTTTGCAAGTAGGAGTCGTTTGTAAGTTGGATGTTTGAAAGTAGGGACCTGCCGTATATACTCTGCAGAAATTGGCCCCTTAGGTGTTGGTGTTGGCACAACACTGTAAGCACTCACAGTTACTCTTGGTGGGTGCTGGAATGCCCTGCTGTCAACTATTATATCAGTAATTGTAATAACATATAATTGTTGAACAGTGGTAGTAAAAATTGGGCCTTTGATGGTGGTGCTGGTGCCACAACACTGTAAGGCCTGACAGTTACTCTTGGTGGGCGCAGCAATGGGCCCTGCTGTGAATTATTAGATCAATAATTATAATTGCATGCCCCTGTTGAACAGGGGCTGAAAAATTGGGCCTTTGGTGGTGGTGGTGGTGGTGGTGGTGTTGACACAACACTGTAAGGCCTGACAGTTACTCTTGGTGGGCGCAGCAATGGGCCCTGCTGTGAATTATTAGATCAATAATTATAATTGCATGCCCCTGTTGAACAGGGGCTGAAAAATTGGGCCTTAGGCACTGGTGGCACAACACTGCAACCCCTCACAGATACTGTACTTGGAGCACACTAATGAGGCCTGTTGCAAAGTATTGCATCAAAAATTGTAATTACACGCCCCTGTTAAACAGGGGCTGAAAAATTGGGCCTTAGCCACTGGTGGCGGCACCCATAAACCAAAATGGTCTTCCAAGCTATCATCATTAATCGGATCATTGAGGAGGAGGATAGCCAGTCAACATAACAGCACAGGCACTCAGCATCAGCATCAGTCTTGAAGGGATGTGACATTTTAAAATCAATTAGTCTGTTATATCAGCATCAGGTGTGTGGTAGCTGGTGGTGATCCAAGACTGGTTCATCTTGATGAAAGTCAGTCGATCAACCGAGTCGGTGGACAGGCGCACCCTGTGATCCGTGACAAATCCTCCAGCAGCACTGAATGTGCATTCTGAAAGAACGCTGGATGCAGGACAGGCCAGTAGCTCAATTGCATACTGTGCAAGCTCTGGCCAGTGATCCATCCTCAAGACCCAGTAAGCCAGACGATTTTCGGTGGGGAAGGTGTCCAAGTCTGACCTTGCCCCTAGGTATTCCTGCACCATGTATATCAGACGCTGGCGATGGTTGCTGGAACCGATCATACTTTGGGGCTGCGGACTAAAGAATTGTCTGAATGCATCGGTCAGACGGCCACCTTCCCCACCGCTCCTTCTTTGACTGCCCGAAGCCTCAGCAACTCGTTGTCCAGGACCAGGAGTTTGTAACCTCCCAGTCTCTGGGAACGCGTTGCACAGACCTTTCTGCAAGGCCTCCCGGAGTTGTCTCATCCTCTGCTCCCTCTGCGACGGTAACATAAGGTCTGCAACCTTACCCTTGTACCGTGGATCAAGGAGAGTGGCCAGCCAGTAATGGTCCCTCTCCTTGATCCGAAGAATACGAGGATCCTTCCACAGACTTTGCAGGATCAGGGAGGCCATGCAGCGTAGGTTAGCTGAGGCATTCAGTCCGGAGTCCTCTGGGTCACTAAGGACGACATGATCCGCAGCCACCTCCTCCCAGCCACGTACAAGTCCACTGGTTTCTTGGGACTGTAAATCATCCCTAAAAGACTGCTGCTGATGATGCTGAGTGCTAGGCTCCACCTTCATGCTGACACAATCCTCCTCCTCCTCCTCCTCCTCTTCCTGTGCGATGGGTGGGACAGAAGGAACACTGTCTGGGTAAAGGGGGCCTTGAGAGGCAAGGAAGTCCTCCTCTTCCTGCCTCTGTTCTGCCTCAAGTGCCCTGTCCATTATTCCATGCAGCGTGTGCTCCAACAGGTGGACAAGAGGTACAGTGTCACTGATGCATGCACTGTCACTGCTCACCATCCTCGTGGCCTCCTCAAATGGTGCCAGGACAGTGCATGCATCCCTGATCATGCCCCACTGGCGTGGTGAAAAAAACCCGAGCTCCCCTGACCCTGTCCTGGTGCCGTAGTCGCACAGGTACTCATTGATGGCCCTCTGCTGCATGTGCAGCCGCTGCAGCATGACCAACGTTGAGTTCCACCTGGTGGGCATGTCACATATAAGGCGGTTCTTGGGCAGGTTCAACTCCTTTTGCAGCTCAGCCAGGCGAGCACTGGCATTATAAGATCTGCGGAAATGCACACAGACTTTCCTGGCCTGCCTCAGGACATCCTGTAAGCCCGGGTACCTGCCCAATAACCGCTGCACCACCAGGTTAAGGACGTGAGCCACACAGGGGACATGGGTCAGTTGTCCCTGTCGGAGGGCGGAGAGGTGGTTGGTGCCATTGTCGCAAACCACCATTCCTGGCTTAAGCTGGCGTGGCATCAACCACCTCTCGGCCTGCCCCTGCAGAGCAGACAGGACCTCTGCCCCAGTGTGGCTCCTGTCCCCCAAACACACCAGCGCAAGCACGGCATGGCATCTATTTGCCTGCGTACTTGCGTAGCCCCTTGAACGCCTACGGAGCACCGCTGGTTCCGAGGACAAACCACAGGAAGAGGCCATGGAGGAAGAAGAAGAGGAGGGGGTGGAGGAGAGAGGTGTGTCACAACCAGTAGTAGCATTTTGGAGGCGTGGCGGTGGAACAACCTCCAACACTACTGCACCTTGTCCTGCATCCTTCCCAGCTGCCAAAAGAGTGACCCAATGGGCCGTGAAAGAAAGGTAACGTCCCTGTCCATGCCTGCTGGACCATGAGTCAGCGGTAATATGCACCTTACCGCTGACCGCCCTGTCCAGCGAGGCCAAGACATTGCCTTCCACATGCCTGTAGAGAGCCGGAATTGCCTTCCGTGAGAAAAAGTGGTGTTTGGGAACCTGCCACTGAGGAACCGCACATTGCACAAACTCACGGAAGGGGGCCGAGTCTACCAACTGAAAAGGCAGCAGTTGAAGTGCTAGCAATTTAGCCAAGCTAGCATTCAACCGCTGGGCATGTGGATGGCTGGGAGTGAACTTCTTTCGATGGTCCAGCAGCTGGGGCAGGGAAATTTGCCTGCTAGAATCGGACGTCTGTGTACTGCTAGCAGAGTGGCCGCAAGTACTAGGCTGTGACACACCTAATTCTACACCTTCATTCCTCTCAGTGCAGGTTTCAGAGAGGACTGAAGGTATAGTGGGGTTGGAGATCCCAGCTGATGCGGTGCAAGGAGAGGTCCGCTTTGTTCTTTGGTGTGGGTCTTTAAGGTAGGCTTGCCAACGAGCTGCATGGCAGGTCAACATATGTCTGATCAAGCATGTGGTGCCCAAGCGGCTGATGTTTTGGCCACGCGATATACGCTTGAGACATATGTTGCAAACAGCAGCTGTGCGATCTGATGCACTCGCCTCAAAAAAGGCCCACACCAAAGAACTTTTTGAATGACAGGCAGAGGCAGCGCCCTGCACAGGCGGAGCTCTGCGGTGTGATTCCGTCGGTGTGCTGCCCATACGCTGGCCACCCAAGGGCATCCTGCCTCGTTGGAGATGTGCCTCCTCCTCATCCTCCTCCTCCTCCTCTCTCCTATTAGGCATCCACGTGGAGTCAGTGACCTCATCATCCCCTCCCTCCTCATCACTGGAGCCAATCTGGCAGTATGCTGCAGCTGCTGGAACATGACTGCCAGATTGGTGTCCTTCTTGAGCATCCCCTCTCTCTGCTCTCACGCTACTGCCTTCCTCTAGCTGGGTATCATCATCAGATCCTTCGAAACGCTGGGCATCCTCCTGGAGCATGTACCCAACACTGTGCTCAAACAGTTCGGGGGACTCCTCAGGAGGAGGACATGGTGGGTCTAGGGAAGGAGTGACTAATGATGACATTGATACCAGAGAAGAGGACGCTTTGGCAGCTGCTTTGCCAGTACCCTAAACCTGGGTGAGAGAGGATGAGGAGGATGAGGTGGGCTTGGTCATCCACTCTACCAAGTCTTCGGCATGATGTGGCTCAACATGTCCAGCTGCCGAAAAGAAGGACAAGCGTGTCCCATGGCCATGTGCTGATGACAATGCACCGCGTCCACGACCAGCACTGTTGCCCCCAGACACAGAGCCTGCTTGCCCTCTTTTTTTGCCTCCTGACTGTCTGCCTCTCCTTGTTTGCCTTCCAGACATTTTAATGGATGGCCTGCAGGGAGATGGGAAAAACAGCAATAAGGGCTACCTTCAGGTGTATACTGTGCAGGAGGCTTAGCAACAATGACACTGACACTGTCCCCTGCCTATCCTTCTCTGTCCCTAAACACAAGGATTTGCAATATGCTTCAGCAAGATTGGTTTAGCACAGAATAGCACACTGACAGTTTCCCTCACTGTCCTTCTCTGTCCCTACAAACAAGGTTTAGCACAGAATAGCACACTGATAGTTTCCACGAGTGTCCTTCTCTGTCCCTAAACTCAAGGATTTCAAATACGGTTCAGCAAGATTGGTTTAGAACAGAATAGCACACTGACAGTTTCCCCGAGTGTCCTTCTCTGTTCCTAAACTCAAGGTTTTCAAATATGGTTCAGCAAGATTGGTTTAGCACAGAATAGCACACTGACACTTTCCCTCACTGTCCTTCTCTGTCCCTACAAACAAGGTTTAGCACAGAATAGCACACTGATAGTTTCCCTCACTGTCCTTCTCTGTCCCTACAAACAAGATTTAGCACAGAATAGCACACTGATAGTTTCCATGAGTGTCCTTCTCTGTCCCTAAACTCAAGGATTTCAAATACGGTTCAGCAAGATTGGTTTAGAACAGAATAGCACACTGACAGTTTCCCTCACTGTCCTTCTCTGTCCCTACAAACAAGGTTTAGCACAGAATAGCACACTGATAGTTTCCACGAGTGTCCTTCTCTGTCCCTAAACTCAAGGATTTCAAATACGGTTCAGCAAGATTGGTTTAGAACAGAAAAGCACACTGACAGTTTCCCCGAGTGTCCTTCTCTGTCCCTAAACTCAAGGATTTCAAATACGGTTCAGCAAGATTGGTTTAGAACAGAATAGCACACTGACAGTTTCCCTCACTGTCCTTCTCTGTCCCTACAAACAAGGTTTAGCACAGAATAGCACACTGACACTTTCCCTCACTGTCCTTCTCTGTCCCTACAAACAAGGTTTAGCACAGAATAGCACACTGATAGTTTCCCTCCCTGTCCTTCTCTGTCCCTACAAACAAGATTTAGCACAGAATAGCACACTGATAGTTTCCACGAGTGTCCTTCTCTGTCCCTAAACTCAAGGATTTCAAATACGGTTCAGCAAGATTGGTTTAGAACAGAATAGCACACTGACAGTTTCCCCGAGTGTCCTTCTCTGTCCCTAAACTCAAGGATTTCAAATATGGTTCAGCAAAATTGGTTTAGCACAGAATAGCACACTGACACTTTCCCTCACTGTCCTTCTCTGTCCCTACAAACAAGACAAGGTTTAGCACAGAATAGCACACTGATAGTTTCCCTCACTGTCCTTCTCTGTCCCTACTAACAAGATTTAGCACAGAATAGCACATTGATAGTTTCCACGAGTGTCCTTCTCTGTCCCTAAACTCAAGGATTTCAAATACGGTTCAGCAAGATTGGTTTAGAACAGAATAGCACACTGACAGTTTCCCTCACTGTCCTTCTCTGTCCCTACAAACAAGGTTTAGCACAGAATAGCACACTGATAGTTTCCACGAGTGTCCTTCTCTGTCCCTAAACTCAAGGATTTCAAATACGGTTCAGCAAGATTGGTTTAGAACAGAATAGCACACTGACAGTTTCCCCGAGTGTCCTTCTCTGTCCCTAAACTCAAGGATTTCAAATACGGTTCAGCAAGATTGGTTTAGAACAGAATAGCACACTGACAGTATCCCTCACTGTCCTTCTTTGTCCCTACAAACAAGGTTTAGCACAGAATAGCACACTGACACTTTCCCTCACTGTCCTTCTCTGTCCCTACAAACAAGGTTTAGCACAGAATAGCACACTGATAGTTTCCCTCACTGTCCTTCTCTGTCCCTACAAACAAGATTTAGCACAGAATAGCACACTGATAGTTTCCACGAGTGTCCTTCTCTGTCCCTAAACTCAAGGATTTCAAATACGGTTCAGCAAGATTGGTTTAGAACAGAATAGCACACTGACAGTTTCCCCGAGTGTCCTTCTCTGTCCCTAAACTCAAGGATTTCAAATATGGTTCAGCAAAATTGGTTTAGCACAGAATAGCACACTGACACTTTCCCTCACTGTCCTTCTCTGTCCCTACAAACAAGGTTTAGCACAGAATAGCACACTGATAGTTTCCCTCACTGTCCTTCTCTGTCCCTACAAACAAGATTTAGCACAGAATAGCACACTGATAGTTTCCACGAGTGTCCTTCTCTGTCCCTAAACTCAAGGATTTCAAATATGGTTCAGCAAGATTGGTTTAGAACAGAATAGCACACTGACAGTTTCCCTGAGTGTCCTTCTCTGTCCCTAAACTCAAAGATTTCAAATATGGTTCAGCAAGATTGGTTTAGCACAGAATAGCACACTGACACTTTCCCTCACTGTCCTTCTCTGTCCCTACAAACAAGGTTTAGCACAGAATAGCACACTGATAGTTTCCCTCACTGTCCTTCTCTGTCCCTACAAACAAGATTTAGCACAGAATAGCACACTGATAGTTTCCACGAGTGTCCTTCTCTGTCACTAAACTCAAGGATTTCAAATACGGTTCTGCAAGATTGGTTTAGAACAGAATAGCACACTGACAGTTTCCCTCACTGTCCTTCTCTGTCCCTACAAACAAGGTTTAGCACAGAATAGCACACTGATAGTTTCCACGAGTGTCCTTCTCTGTCCCTAAACTCAAGGATTTCAAATACGGTTCAGCAAGATTGGTTTAGAACAGAATAGCATACTGACAGTTTCCCCGAGTGTCCTTCTCTGTCCCTAAACTCAAGGATTTCAAATACGGTTCAGCAAGATTGGTTTAGAACAGAATAGCACACTGACAGTTTCCCTCACTGTCCTTCTCTGTCCCTACAAACAAGGTTTAGCACAGAATAGCACACTGTCACTTTCCCTCACTGTCCTTCTCTGTCCCTACAAACAAGGTTTAGCACAGAATAGCACACTGATAGTTTCCCTCACTGTCCTTCTCTGTCCCTACAAACAAGATTTAGCACAGAATAGCACACTGATAGTTTCCACGAGTGTCCTTCTCTGTCCCTAAACTCAAGGATTTCAAATACAGTTCAGCAAGATTGGTTTAGAACAGAATAGCACACTGACAGTTTCCCCGAGTGTCCTTCTCAGTCCCTACAAACAAGGTTTAGCACAGAATAGCACACTGACACTTTCCCTCACTGTCCTTCTCTGTCCCTACAAACAAGGTTTAGCACAGAATAGCACACTGACACTTTCCCTCACTGTCCTTCTCTGTCCCTACAAACAAGGCTTAGCACAGAATAACACACTGACACTCTCCCTACCTTTCCTTCTCTGTCCCTAAACACAAGGAATTCAGGATTAGTAAAGGAAAAAAATGACACTGTCCCTGCATATGCTTTTCTTTCCCTGCTCCGGAACACACTACACAAGGCCGCCGCTTTGGCGGCCTTTTATAGTGTGGGGCATGTACTAAACCCCCTCAGCAATAATTGGCCACAGGCATCCTGCCTGTGGCCAATCATTGCTCTCCTCGCTGCCGGCGCTGTGATTGGCCAAGCATGCGGGGTCACAGTGCATGCTTGGCCAATCACAGCGCCTGGATGACACTGCGATGGCGTAGTGCATTGTGGGCCGTTCGCGTCACTCAAATTTGGCGTGAACGGCCCAAATCGTTCGATCTTCGTCGAACGATCGAACAGCCAATGTTCGAGTCGAACGTATGTTCGACACGAACACGAAGCTCATCCCTGATCACTGATGTACTGTGGATCATCACTGATGTACTATAGATCATCACTGATGTACTATGGACCATCGCTGGTGTACTATGGGCCATCACTGGTGTACTATGGATCATCACTGATGTACTATGGATCATCACTGATGTACTATAGATCATCACTGATGTACTTTGGGCCATCGCTGGTGTACTATGGATCATCACTGATGTACTGTGGACCATCCCTGATGTACTGTGGATCATCACTGATGTACTGTGGATCATCACTGATGTACTGTGGATCATCACTAATGTACTGAGGACCATCCCTGATGTACTGTGAACCATCACTGATGTACTGTGGATCATCACTGATGTTCTATGGACCATCACTGATGTACTGTGGATCATCACTGATGTACTATAGATCATCACTGATGTACTATGGATCATCACTGGTGTACTATGGACCATCACTGGTGTACTATGGATCATCACTGGTGTACTATGGACCATCACTGATGTACTGTGGACCATCCCTGATGTACTGTGGATCATCACTGATGTACTGTGGATCATCACTGATGTACTATAGATCATCACTGGTGTACTATGGATCATCACTGATGTACTATGGATCATCACTGATGTACTATGGATCATCACTGATGTACTATAGATCATCACTGATGTACTTTGGGCCATCACTGGTGTACTATGGATCATCACTGATGTACTGTGGACCATCCCTGATGTACTGTGGATCATCACTGATGTACTGTGGATCATCACTGATGTACAGTGGATCATCACTGATGTACTAAAGGACCATCCCTGATGTACTGTGGACCATCACTGATGTACTGTGGATCATCGCTGATGTACTATAGATCATCACTGATGTACTATGGACCATCACTGGTGTACTATTGATCATCACTGATGTACTGTGGATCATCACTGATGTACTGTGGATCATCACTGATGTACTATAGATCATCACTGATGTACTATGGGCCATCACTGGTGTACTGTGGATCATCACTGATGTACTATGGATCATCACTGGTGTACTATGGATCATCACTGGTGTACTATGGACTATCACTGATGTACTATGGACCATCACTGATGTACTGTGGACCATCCCTGATGTACTGTGGATCATCACTGATGTACTGTGGATCATCACTGATGTACTGTGGATCATCACTGATGTACTGTGGATCATCACTGATGTACTATAGATCATCACTGATGTACTATGGACCATCACTGGTGTACTATGGACCATCACTGGTGTACTATGGATCATTACTGGTGTACTATGGATCATCACTGGTGTACTATGGACCATCCCTGATGTACTGTGGATCATCACTGATGTACTGTGGATCATCACTGATGTACTATAGATCATCACTGATGTACTATGGGCCATCACTGGTGTACTATGGATCATCACTGATGTACTATGGACCATCCCTGATGTACTATGGACCATCCCTGATGTACTGTGGATCATCACTGATGTACTGTGGATCATCACTGATGTACTATAGATCATCACTGATGTACTGTGGATTATCACTGATGTACTATAGCTCATCACTGATGTACTATGGGCCATCACTGGTGTACTATGGATCATCACTGATGTACTATGGATCATCACTGATGTACTATAGATCATCACTGATGTACTTTGGGCCATCACTGGTGTACTATGGATCATCACTGATGTACTGTGGACCATCCCTGATGTACTGTGGATCATCACTGATGTACTGTGGATCATCACTGATGTACTGTGGATCATCACTGATGTACTGAGGACCATCCCTGATGTACTGTGAACCATCACTGATGTACTGTGGATCATCACTGATGTTCTATGGACCATCACTGATGTACTGTGGATCATCACTGATGTACTATAGATCATCACTGATGTACTGTGGATCATCACTGATGTACTATAGATCATCACTGATGTACTATGGATCATCACTGGTGTACTATGGATCATCACTGGTGTACTATGGACCATCACTAATGTACTATGGACCATCACTGATGTACTGTGGACCATCCCCGATGTACTGTGGATCATCACTGATGTACTGTGGATCATCACTGATGTACTGAGAATCATCACTGGTGTACTTTGGGCCATCGCTGGTGTACTATGGATCATTACTGATGTACTGTGGACCATCCCTGATGTACTGTGGATCATCACTGATGTACTGTGGATCATCACTGATGTACTGAGGACCATCCCTGATGTACTGTGGACCATCACTGATGTACTGTGGACCATCACTGATGTACTGTGGATCATCACTGATGTTCTATGGACCATCACTGATGTACTGTAGATCATCACTGATGTACTATGGATCATCACTGGTGTACTATGGATCATCACTGGTGTACTATGGATCATCACTGATATACTGTGGATCATCACTGATGTACTGTGGATCATCACTGATGTACTATAGATCATCACTGATGTACTATGGGCCATCACTGGTGTACTATGGGCCATCACTGGTGTACTATGGATCATCACTGATGTACTATGGATCATCACTGATGTACCATAGATCATCACTGATGTACTATGGATCATCACTGGTGTACTATGGACCATCACTGATGTACTATGGACCATCACTGATGTACTGTGGACCATCCCCGATGTACTGTGGATCATCACTGATGTACTGTGGATCATCACTGATGTACTGAGGATCATCACTGTTGTACTATGGATCATCACTGGTGTACTATGGATCATCACTGATGTACTATGGATCATCACTGATGTACTATAGATCATCACTGATGTACTTTGGGCCATCACTGGTGTACTATGGATCATCACTGATGTACTGTGGACCATCCCTGATGTACTGTGGATCATCACTGATGTACTGTGGATCATCACTGATGTACTGTGGATCATCACTGATGTACTATGGGCCATCACTGGTGTACTATGGATCATCAATGATGTACTATGGATCATCACTGATGTACTATAGATCATACTGATGTACTTTGGGCCATCGCTGGTGTACTATGGATCATCACTGATGTACTGTGGACAATCCCTGATGTACTGTGGATCATCACTGATGTACTGTGGATCATCACTGATGTACTGTGGATCATCACTAATGTACTGAGGACCATCCCTGATGTACTGTGAACCATCACTGATGTACTGTGGATCATCACTGATGTTCTATGGACCATCACTGATGTACTGTGGATCATCACTGATGTACTATAGATCATCACTGATGTACTATGGATCATCACTGGTGTACTATGGATCATCACTGGTGTACTATGGATCATCACTGATATACTGTGGATCATCACTGATGTACTGTGGATCATCACTGATGTACTATAGATCATCACTGATGTACTATGGGCCATCACTGGTGTACTATGGGCCATCACTGGTGTACTATGGATCAACACTGATGTACTATGGATCATCACTGATGTACCATAGATCATCACTGATGTACTATGGATCATCACTGGTGTACTTTGGACCATCACTGATGTACTATGGACCATCACTGATGTACTGTGGACCATCCCCGATGTACTGTGGATCATCACTGATGTACTGTGGATCATCACTGATGTACTGAGGATCATCACTGTTGTACTATGGATCATCACTGGTGTACTATGGATCATCACTGATGTACTATGGATCATCACTGATGTACTATAGATCATCACTGATGTACTTTGGGCCATCACTGGCGTACTATGGATCATCACTGATGTACTGTGGACCATCCCTGATGTACTGTGGATCATCACTGATGTACTGTGGATCATCACTGATGTACTGTGGATCATCACTGATGTACTATGGGCCATCACTGGTGTACTATGGATCATCACTGATGTACTATGGATCATCACTGATGTACTATAGATCATCACTGATGTACTTTGGGCCATCGCTGGTGTACTATGGATCATCACTGATGTACTGTGGACCATCCCTGATGTACTGTGGATCATCACTGATGTACTGTGGATCATCACTGATGTACTGTGGATCATCACTAATGTACTGAGGACCATCCCTGATGTACTGTGAACCATCACTGATGTACTGTGGATCATCACTGATGTTCTATGGACCATCACTGATGTACTGTGGATCATCACTGATGTACTATAGATCATCACTGATGTACTATGGATCATCACTGGTGTACTATGGACCATCACTGGTGTACTATGGATCATCACTGGTGTACTATGGACCATCACTGATGTACTGTGGACCATCCCTGATGTACTGTGGATCATCACTGATGTACTGTGGATCATCACTGATGTACTATAGATCATCACTGGTGTACTATGGATCATCACTGATGTACTATGGATCATCACTGATGTACTATGGATCATCACTGATGTACTATAGATCATCACTGATGTACTTTGGGCCATCACTGGTGTACTATGGATCATCACTGATGTACTGTGGACCATCCCTGATGTACTGTGGATCATCACTGATGTACTGTGGATCATCACTGATGTACAGTGGATCATCACTGATGTACTAAAGGACCATCCCTGATGTACTGTGGACCATCACTGATGTACTGTGGATCATCGCTGATGTACTATAGATCATCACTGATGTACTATGGACCATCACTGGTGTACTATTGATCATCACTGATGTACTGTGGATCATCACTGATGTACTGTGGATCATCACTGATGTACTGTGGATCATCACTGATGTACTATAGATCATCACTGATGTACTATGGGCCATCACTGGTGTACTGTGGATCATCACTGATGTACTATGGATCATCACTGGTGTACTATGGATCATCACTGGTGTACTATGGACTATCACTGATGTACTATGGACCATCACTGATGTACTGTGGACCATCCCTGATGTACTGTGGATCATCACTGATGTACTGTGGATCATCACTGATGTACTGTGGATCATCACTGATGTACTGTGGATCATCACTGATGTACTATAGATCATCACTGATGTACTATGGACCATCACTGGTGTACTATGGACCATCACTGGTGTACTATGGATCATTACTGGTGTACTATGGATCATCACTGGTGTACTATGGACCATCCCTGATGTACTGTGGATCATCACTGATGTACTGTGGATCATCACTGATGTACTATAGATCATCACTGATGTACTATGGGCCATCACTGGTGTACTATGGATCATCACTGATGTACTATGGACCATCCCTGATGTACTATGGACCATCCCTGATGTACTGTGGATCATCACTGATGTACTGTGGATCATCACTGATGTACTATAGATCATCACTGATGTACTGTGGATTATCACTGATGTACTATAGCTCATCACTGATGTACTATGGGCCATCACTGGTGTACTATGGATCATCACTGATGTACTATGGATCATCACTGATGTACTATAGATCATCACTGATGTACTTTGGGCCATCACTGGTGTACTATGGATCATCACTGATGTACTGTGGACCATCCCTGATGTACTGTGGATCATCACTGATGTACTGTGGATCATCACTGATGTACTGTGGATCATCACTGATGTACTGAGGACCATCCCTGATGTACTGTGAACCATCACTGATGTACTGTGGATCATCACTGATGTTCTATGGACCATCACTGATGTACTGTGGATCATCACTGATGTACTATAGATCATCACTGATGTACTGTGGATCATCACTGATGTACTATAGATCATCACTGATGTACTATGGATCATCACTGGTGTACTATGGATCATCACTGGTGTACTATGGACCATCACTAATGTACTATGGACCATCACTGATGTACTGTGGACCATCCCCGATGTACTGTGGATCATCACTGATGTACTGTGGATCATCACTGATGTACTGAGGATCATCACTGGTGTACTTTGGGCCATCGCTGGTGTACTATGGATCATTACTGATGTACTGTGGACCATCCCTGATGTACTGTGGATCATCACTGATGTACTGTGGATCATCACTGATGTACTGAGGACCATCCCTGATGTACTGTGGACCATCACTGATGTACTGTGGACCATCACTGATGTACTGTGGATCATCACTGATGTTCTATGGACCATCACTGATGTACTGTAGATCATCACTGATGTACTATGGATCATCACTGGTGTACTATGGATCATCACTGGTGTACTATGGATCATCACTGATATACTGTGGATCATCACTGATGTACTGTGGATCATCCCTGATGTACTATAGATCATCACTGATGTACTATGGGCCATCACTGGTGTACTATGGGCCATCACTGGTGTACTATGGATCATCACTGATGTACTATGGATCATCACTGATGTACCATAGATCATCACTGATGTACTATGGATCATCACTGGTGTACTATGGACCATCACTGATGTACTATGGACCATCACTGATGTACTGTGGACCATCCCCGATGTACTGTGGATCATCACTGATGTACTGTGGATCATCACTGATGTACTGAGGATCATCACTGTTGTACTATGGATCATCACTGGTGTACTATGGATCATCACTGATGTACTATGGATCATCACTGATGTACTATAGATCATCACTGATGTACTTTGGGCCATCACTGGTGTACTATGGATCATCACTGATGTACTGTGGACCATCCCTGATGTACTGTGGATCATCACTGATGTACTGTGGATCATCACTGATGTACTGTGGATCATCACTGATGTACTATGGGCCATCACTGGTGTACTATGGATCATCAATGATGTACTATGGATCATCACTGATGTACTATAGATCATACTGATGTACTTTGGGCCATCGCTGGTGTACTATGGATCATCACTGATGTACTGTGGACAATCCCTGATGTACTGTGGATCATCACTGATGTACTGTGGATCATCACTGATGTACTGTGGATCATCACTAATGTACTGAGGACCATCCCTGATGTACTGTGAACCATCACTGATGTACTGTGGATCATCACTGATGTTCTATGGACCATCACTGATGTACTGTGGATCATCACTGATGTACTATAGATCATCACTGATGTACTATGGATCATCACTGGTGTACTATGGATCATCACTGGTGTACTATGGATCATCACTGATATACTGTGGATCATCACTGATGTACTGTGGATCATCACTGATGTACTATAGATCATCACTGATGTACTATGGGCCATCACTGGTGTACTATGGGCCATCACTGGTGTACTATGGATCAACACTGATGTACTATGGATCATCACTGATGTACCATAGATCATCACTGATGTACTATGGATCATCACTGGTGTACTATGGACCATCACTGATGTACTATGGACCATCACTGATGTACTGTGGACCATCCCCGATGTACTGTGGATCATCACTGATGTACTGTGGATCATCACTGATGTACTGAGGATCATCACTGTTGTACTATGGATCATCACTGGTGTACTATGGATCATCACTGATGTACTATGGATCATCACTGATGTACTATAGATCATCACTGATGTACTTTGGGCCATCACTGGCGTACTATGGATCATCACTGATGTACTGTGGACCATCCCTGATGTACTGTGGATCATCACTGATGTACTGTGGATCATCACTGATGTACTGTGGATCATCACTGATGTACTATGGGCCATCACTGGTGTACTATGGATCATCAATGATGTACTATGGATCATCACTGATGTACTATAGATCATACTGATGTACTTTGGGCCATCACTGGTGTACTATGGATCATCACTGATGTACTGTGGACAATCCCTGATGTACTGTGGATCATCACTGATGTACTGTGGATCATCACTGATGTACTGTGGATCATCACTAATGTACTGAGGACCATCCCTGATGTACTGTGAACCATCACTGATGTACTGTGGATCATCACTGATGTTCTATGGACCATCACTGATGTACTGTGGATCATCACTGATGTACTATAGATAATCACTGATGTACTATGGATCATCACTGGTGTACTATGGATCATCACTGGTGTACTATGGACCATCACTGATGTACTATGGACCATCACTGATGTACTGTGGACCATCCCCGATGTACTGTGGATCATCACTGATGTACTGTGGATTATCACTGATGTACTGAGGATCATCACTGGTGTACTATGGATCATCACTGGTGTACTATGGATCATCACTGATGTACTATGGATCATCACTGATGTACTATAGATCATCACTGATGTACTTTGGGCCATCACTGGTGTACTATGGATCATCACTGATGTACTGTGGACCATCCCTGATGCACTGTGGATCATCACTGATGTACTGTGGATCATCACTGATGTACTGTGGATCATCACTGATGTACTGAGGACCATCCCTGATGTACTGTGGACCATCACTGATGTACTGTGGATCATCACTGTTGTACTATAGATCATCACTGATGTACTATGGACCATCACTGGTGTACTATGGATCATCACTGATGTACTGTGGATCATCACTGATGTACTGTGGATCATCACTGATGTACTGTGGATCATCACTGATGTACTATGGATCATCACTGATGTACTATAGATCATCACTGATGTACTATGGGCCATCACTGGTGTACTGTGGATCATCACTGATGTACTATGGATCATCACTGGTGTACTATGGACCATCACTGATGTACTATGGACCATCACTGATGTACTGTGGACCATCCCCGATGTACTGTGGATCATCACTGATGTACTGTGGATCATCACTGATGTACTGTGGATCATCACTGATGTACTATAGATCATCACTGATGTACTGTGGATCATCACTGATGTACTATAGCTCATCACTGATGTACTATGGGCCATCACTGGTGTACTATGGATCATCACTGGTGTACTATGGATCATCACTGGTGTACTATGGATCATCACTGGTGTACTATGGACCATCCCTGATGTACTGTGGATCATCACTGATGTACTGTGGATCATCACTGATGTACTATAGATCATCACTGATGTACTGTGGATCATCACTGATGTACTATAGCTCATCACTGATGTACTATGGGCCATCACTGGTGTACTATGGATCATCACTGATGTACTATGGATCATCACTGATGTACTATAGATCATCACTGATGTACTTTGGGCCATCGCTGGTGTTCTATGGATCATCACTGATGTACTGTGGACCATCCCTGATGTACTGTGGATCATCACTGATGTACTGTGGATCATCACTGATGTACTGTGGATCATCACTGATGTACTGAGGACCATCCCTGATGTACTGTGAACCATCACTGATGTACTGTGGATCATCACTGATGTTTTATGGACCATCACTGATGTACTGTGGATCATCACTGATGTACTATAGATCATCACTGATGTACTGTGGATCATCACTGATGTACTATAGATCATCACTGATGTACTATGGATCATCACTGGTGTACTATGGATCATCACTGGTGTACTATGGACCATCACTGATGTACTATGAACCATCACTGATGTACTGTGGACCATCCCCGATGTACTGTGGATCATCACTGATGTACTGAGGATCATCACTGGTGTACTTTGGGCCATCACTGGTGTACTATGGATCATCACTGATGTACTGTGGACCATCCCTGATGTACTGTGGATCATCACTGATGTACTGTGGATCATCACTGATGTACTGAGGACCATCCCTGATGTACTGTGGACCATCACTGATGTACTGTGGACCATCACTGATGTACTGTGGACTATCACTGATGTACTGTGGATCATCACTGATGTTCTATGGACCATCACTGATGTACTGTGGATCATCACTGATGTACTATAGATCATCACTGATGTACTGTGGATCATCACTGATGTACTATAGATCATGACTGATGTACTATGGACCATCACTGATGTACTATGGATCATCACTGGTGTACTATGGATCATCACTGGTGTACTATGGATCATCACTGATGTACTGTGGATCATCACTGATGTACTGAGGATCATCACTGATGTACTGTGGATCATCACTGATGTACTATAGATCATCACTGATGTATTATGGGCCATCACTGGTGTACTATGGGCCATCACTGGTGTACTATGGATCATCACTGATGTACTATGGATCATAACTGATGTACTATAGATCATCACTGATGTACTTTGGGCCATCACTGGTGTACTATGGATCATCACTGATGTACTGTGGACCATCCCTGATGTACTGTGGATCATCACTGATGTACTGTGGATCATCACTGATGTACTGTGGATCATCACTAATGTACTGAGGACCATCCCTGATGTACTGTGGACCATCACTGATGTACTGTGGATCATCACTGATGTACTATAGATCATCACTGATGTACTATGGACCATCACTGGTGTACTATGGATCATCACTGATGTACTGTGGATCATCACTGATGTACTGTGGATCATCACTGATGTACTGTGGATCATCACTGATGTACTATAGATCATCACTGATGTACTATGGGCCATCACTGGTGTACTGTGGATCATCACTGATGTACTATGGATCATCACTGGTGTACTGTGGATCATCACTGATGTACTGTGGATCATCACTGATGTACTGTGAATCATCACTGATGTACTGAGGACCATCCCTGATGTACTGTGAACCATCACTGATGTACTGTGGATCATCACTGTTGTACTATAGATCATCACTGATGTACTATGGACCATCACTGGTGTACTATGGATCATCACTGATGTACTGTGGATCATCACTGATGTACTGTGGATCATCACTGATGTACTGTGGATCATCACTGATGTACTATAGATCATCACTGATGTACTATGGGCCATCACTGGTGTACTGTGGATCATCACTGATGTACTATGAATCATCACTGGTGTACTATGGACCATCACTGATGTACTATGGACCATCACTGATGTACTGTGGACCATCCCCGATGTACTGTGGACCATCCCCGATGTACTGTGGATCATCACTGATGTACTGTGGATCATCACTGAAGTACTGTGGATCATCACTGATGTACTATAGATCATCACTGATGTACTATGGACCATCACTGTTGTACTATTGACCATCTCTGGTGTACTATGGATCATCACTGGTGTACTATGGATCATCACTGGTGTACTATGGATCATCACTGGTGTACTATGGACCATCCCTGATGTACTATGGATCATCACTGATGTACTGTGGATCATCACTGATGTACTATAGATCATCACTGATGTACTGTGGATCATCACTGATGTACTATAGCTCATCACTGATGTACTATGGGCCATCACTGGTGTACTATGGATCATCACTGATGTACTATGGATCATCACTGATGTACTGTGGACCATCCCTGATGTACTGTGGATCATCACTGATGTACTGTGGATCATCACTGATGTACTGTGGATCATCACTGATGTACTGAGGACCATCCCTGATGTACTGTGAACCATCACTGATGTACTGTGGATCATCACTGATGTTCTATGGACCATCACTGATGTACTGTGGATCATCACTGATGTACTATAGATCATCACTGATGTACTGTGGATCATCACTGATGTACTATAGATCATCACTGATGTACTATGGATCATCACTGGTGTACTATGGATCATCACTGGTGTACTATGGACCATCACTGATGTACTATGGACCATCACTGATGTACTGTGGACCATCCCCGATGTACTGTGGATCATCACTGATGTACTGAGGATCATCACTGGTGTACTTTGGGCCATCGCTGGTGTACTATGGATCATCACTGATGTACTGTGGATCATCACTGATGTACTGTGGATCATCACTGATGTACTGTGAATCATCACTGATGTACTGAGGACCATCCCTGATGTACTGTGAACCATCACTGATGTACTGTGGATCATCACTGATGTTCTATGGACCATCACTGATGTACTGTGGATCATCACTGATGTACTATAGATCATCACTGATGTACTATGGATCATCACTGGTGTACTATATATCATCACTGGTGTACTATGGACCATCACTGATGTACTGTGGACCATCCCCGATGTACTGTGAATCATCACTGATGTACTGTGGATCATCACTGATGTACTGAGGATCATCACTGGTGTACTATGGATCATCACTGGTGTACTATGGATCATCACTGATGTACTATGGATCATCACTGATGTACTATAGATCATCACTGATGTACTTTGGGCCATCACTGGTGTACTATGGATCATCACTGATGTACTGTGGACCATCCCTGATGTACTGTGGATCATCACTGATGTACTGCGGATCATCACTGATGTACTGAGGACCATCCCTGATGTACTGTGGACCATCACTGATGTACTGTGGATCATCACTGATGTACTATAGATCATCACTGATGTACTATGGACCATCACTGGTGTACTATGGATCATCACTGATGTACTGTGGATCATCACTGATGTACTGTGGATCATCACTGATGTACTGTGGATCATCACTGATGTACTATAGATCATCACTGATGTACTATGGGCCATCACTGATGTACTGTGGATCATCACTGATGTACTATGGATCATCACTGGTGTACTATGGACCATCACTGATGTACTATGGACCATCACTGATGTACTGTGGACCATCCCCGATGTACTGTGGATCATCACTGATGTACTGTGGATCATCACTGATGTACTGTGGATCATCACTGATGTACTATAGATCATCACTGATGTACTATGGACCATCACTGGTGTACTATGGACCATCACTGGTGTACTATGGATCATCACTGGTGTACTATGGATCATCACTGGTGTACTATGGACCATCCCTGATGTACTGTGGATCATCACTGATGTACTGTGGATCATCACTGATGTACTATAGATCATCACTGATGTACTGTGGATCATCACTGATGTACTATGGATCATAACTGATGTACTATAGATCATCACTGATGTACTTTGGGCCATCGCTGGTGTACTATGGATCATCACTGATGTACTGTGGACCATCCCTGATGTACTATGGACCATCCCTGATGTACTGTGGAACATCACTGATGTACTGTGGATCATCACTGATGTACTATAGATCATCACTGATGTACTGTGGATCATCACTGATGTACTATGGATCATAACTGATGTACTATAGATCATCACTGATGTAGTTTGGGCCATCGCTGGTGTACTATGGATCATCACTGATGTACTGTGGACCATCCCTGATGTACTGTGGATCATCACTGATGTACTGTGGATCATCACTGATGTACTGAGGACCATCCCTGATGTACTGTGAACCATCACTGATGTACTGTGGATCATCACTGATGTTCTATGGACCATCACTGATGTACTGTGGATCATCACTGATGTACTATAGATCATCACTGATGTACTATGGATCATCACTGGTGTACTATATATCATCACTGGTGTACTATGGACCATCACTGATGTACTATGGACCATCACTGATGTACTGTGGACCATCCCCGATGTACTGTGGATCATCACTGATGTACTGTGGATCATCACTGATGTACTGAGGATCATCACTGGTGTACTATGGATCATCACTGGTGTACTATGGATCATCACTGATGTACTATGGATCATCACTGATGTACTATAGATCATCACTGATGTACTTTGGGCCATCACTGGTGTACTATGGATCATCACTGATGTACTGTGGACCATCCCTGATGTACTGTGGATCATCACTAATGTACTGCGGATCATCACTGATGTACTGAGGACCATCCCTGATGTACTGTGGACCATCACTGATGTACTGCGGATCATCACTGATGTACTATAGATCATCACTGATGTACTATGGACCATCACTGGTGTACTATGGATCATCACTGATGTACTGTGGATCATCACTGATGTACTGTGGATCATCACTGATGTACTGTGGATCATCACTGATGTACTATAGATCATCACTGATGTACTATGGGCCATCACTGGTGTACTGTGGATCATCACTGATGTACTATGGATCATCACTGGTGTACTATGGATCATCACTGGTGTACTATGGACCATCACTGATGTACTATGGACCATCACTGATGTACTGTGGACCATCCCCGATGTACTGTGGATCATCACTGATGTACTGAGGATCATCACTGGTGTACTTTGGGCCATCGCTGGTGTACTATGGATCATCACTGATGTACTGTGGACCATCCCTGATGTACTGTGGATCATCACTGATGTACTGTGGATCATCACTGATGTACTGAGGACCATCCCTGATGTACTGTGGACCATCACTGATGTACTGTGGACCATCACTGATGTACTGTGGACCATCACTGATGTACTGTGGATCATCACTGATGTTCTATGGACCATCACTGATGTACTGTGGATCATCACTGATGTACTATAGATCATCACTGATGTACTGTGGATCATCACTGATGTACTATAGATCATCACTGATGCACTATGGACCATCACTGATGTACTATGGATCATCACTGGTGTACTATGGATCATCACTGGTGTACTATGGATCATCACTGATGTACTGTGGATCATCACTGATGTACTGAGGATCATCACTGATGTACTGTGGATCATCACTGATGTACTATAGATCATCACTGATGTACTATGGGCCATCACTGATGTACTATGGGCCATCACTGGTGTACTATGGATCATCACTGATGTACTGTGGATCATCACCGATGTACTATAGATCATCACTGATGTACTATGGATCATCACTGGTGTACTATGGATCATCACTGGTGTATTATGGACCATCACTGATGTACTATGGACCATCACTGATGTACTGTGGACCATCCCCGATGTACTGTGGATCATCACTGATGTACTGAGGATCATCACTGGTGTACTTTGGGTCATCGCTGGTGTACTATGGATCATCACTGATGTACTGTGGACCATCCCTGATGTACTGTGGATCATCACTGATGTACTGTGGATCATCACTGATGTACTGAGGACCATCCCTGATGTACTGTGGACCATCACTGATGTACTGTGGACCATCACTGATGTACTGTGGACCATCACTGATGTACTGTGGATCATCACTGATGTTCTATGGACCATCACTGATGTACTGTGGATCATCACTGATGTACTATAGATCATCACTGATGTACTGTGGATCATCACTGATGTACTATAGATCATCACTGATGTACTATGGACCATCACTGATGTACTATGGATCATCACTGGTGTACTATGGATCATCACTGGTGTACTATGGATCATCACTGATGTACTGTGGATCATCACTGATGTACTGAGGATCATCACTGATGTACTGTGGATCATCACTGATGTACTATAGATCATCACTGATGTACTATGGGCCATCACTGGTGTACTATGGGCCATCACTGGTGTACTATGGATCATCACTGATGTACTATGGATCATAACTGATGTACTATAGATCATCACTGATGTACTTTGGGCCATCGCTGGTGTACTATGGATCATCACTGATGTACTGTGGACCATCCCTGATGTACTGTGGATCATCACTGATGTACTGTGGATCATCACTGATGTACTGTGAATCATCACTGATGTACTGAGGACCATCCCTGATGTACTGTGAACCATCACTGATGTACTGTGGATCATCACTGATGTTCTATGGACCATCACTGATGTACTGTGGATCATCACTGATGTACTATAGATCATCACTGATGTACTATGGATCATCACTGGTGTACTATATATCATCACTGGTGTACTATGGACCATCACTGATGAACTATGGACCATCACTGATGTACTGTGGACCATCCCGATGTACTGTGGATCATCACTGATGTACTGTGGATCATCACTGATGTACTGAGGATCATCACTGGTGTACTATGGATCATCACTGGTGTACTATGGATCATCACTGATGTACTATGGATCATCACTGATGTACAATAGATCATCACTGATGTACTTTGGGCCATCACTGGTGTACTATGGATCATCACTGATGTAATGTGGACCATCCCTGATGTACTGTGGATCATCACTGATGTACTGCGGATCATCACTGATGTACTGAGGACCATCCCTGATGTACTGTGGACCATCACTGATGTACTGTGGATCATCACTGATGTACTATAGATCATCACTGATGTACTATGGACCATCACTGGTGTACTATGGATCATCACTGATGTACTGTGGATCATCACTGATGTACTGTGGATCATCACTGATGTACTGTGGATCATCACTGATGTACTATAGATCATCACTGATGTACTATGGGCCATCACTGGTGTACTGTGGATCATCACTGATGTACTATGGATCATCACTGGTGTACTATGGACCATCACTGATGTACTATGGACCATCACTGATGTACTGTGGACCATCACTGATGCACTGTGGACCATCCCCGATGTACTGTGGATCATCACTGATGTACTGTGGATCATCACTGATGTACTGTGGATCATCACTGATGTACTATAGATCATCACTGATGTACTATGGACCATCACTGGTGTACTATGGACCATCACTGGTGTACTATGGATCATCACTGGTGTACTATGGATCATCACTGGTGTACTATGGACCATCCCTGATGTACTGTGGATCATCACTGATGTACTGTGGATCATCACTGATGTACTATAGATCATCACTGATGTACTGTGGATCATCACTGATGTACTATGGATCATAACTGATGTACTATAGATCATCACTGATGTACTTTGGGCCATCGCTGGTGTACTATGGATCATCACTGATGTACTGTGGACCATCCCTGATGTACTATGGACCATCCCTGATGTACTGTGGAACATCACTGATGTACTGTGGATCATCACTGATGTACTATAGATCATCACTGATGTACTGTGGATCATCACTGATGTACTATGGATCATAACTGATGTACTATAGATCATCACTGATGTACTTTGGGCCATCACTGGTGTACTATGGATCATCACTGATGTACTGTGGACCATCCCTGATGTACTGTGGATCATCACTGATGTACTGTGGATCATCACTGATGTACTGTGGATCATCACTGATGTACTGAGGACCATCCCTGATGTACTGTGAACCATCACTGATGTACTGTGGATCATCACTGATGTTCTATGGACCATCACTGATGTACTGTGGATCATCACTGATGTACTATAGATCATCACTGATGTACTATGGATCATCACTGGTGTACTATATATCATCACTGGTGTACTATGGACCATCACTGATGTACTATGGACCATCACTGATGTACTGTGGACCATCCCCGATGTACTGTGGATCACCACTGATGTACTGTGGATCATCACTGATGTACTGAGGATCATCACTGGTGTACTATGGATCATCACTGGTGTACTATGGATCATCACTGATGTACTATGGATCATCACTGATGTACTATAGATCATCACTGATGTACTTTGGGCCATCACTGGTGTACTATGGATCATCACTGATGTACTGTGGACCATCCCTGATGTACTGTGGATCATCACTGATGTACTGCGGATCATCACTTATGTACTGAGGACCATCCCTGATGTACTGTGGACCATCACTGATGTACTGTGGATCATCACTGATGTACTATAGATCATCACTGATGTACTATGGACCATCACTGGTGTACTATGGATCATCACTGATGTACTGTGGATCATCACTGATGTACTGTGGATCATCACTGATGTACTATAGATCATCACTGATGTACTATGGGCCATCACTGGTGTACTGTGGATCATCACTGATGTACTATGGATCATCACTGGTGTACTATGGATCATCACTGGTGTACTATGGACCATCACTGATGTACTATGGACCATCACTGATGTACTGTGGACCATCCCCGATGTACTGTGGATCATCACTGATGTACTGTGGATCATCACTGATGTACTGTGGATCATCACTGATGTACTATAGATCATCTCTGATGTACTATGGACCATCACTGGTGTACCATGGACCATCACTGGTGTACTATGGATCATCACTGGTGTACTATGGATCATCACTGGTGTACTATGGACCATCCCTGATGTACTGTGGATCATCACTGATGTACTGTGGATCATCACTGATGTACTATAGATCATCACTGATGTACTATGGGCCATCACGGGTGTACTATGGATCATCACTGATGTACTATGGACCATCCCTGATGTACTGTGGATCATCACTGATGTACTGTGGATCATCACTGATGTACTATAGATCATCACTGATGTACTGTGGATCATCACTGATGTACTATAGCTCATCACTGATGTACTATAGGCCATCACTGGTGTACTATGGATCATCACTGATGTACTATGGATCATCACTGATGTACTATAGATCATCACTGATGTACTTTAGGCCATCGCTGGTGTACTATGGAACATCACTGATGTACTGTGGACCATCCCTGATGTACTGTGGATCATCACTGATGTACTGTGGATCATCACTGATGTACTTTGGATCCTCACTAATGTACTGAGGACCATCCCTGATGTACTGTGAACCATCACTGATGTACTGTGGATCATCACTGATGTTCTATGGACCATCACTGATGTACTATGGACCATCACTGGTGTACTATGGATCATCATGGTGTACTATGGATCATCACTGATGTACTGTGGATCATCACTGATGTACTATAGATCATCACTGATGTACTATGGATCATCACTGGTGTACTATGGATCATCATGGTGTACTATGGACCATCACTGATGTACTATGGACCATCACTGATGTACTGTGGACCATCCCCGATGTACTGTGGATCATCACTGATGTACTGTGGATCATCACTGATGTACTGAGGATCATCACTGGTGTACTATGGATCATCACTGGTGTACTATGGATCATCACTGATGTACTATGGATCATCACTGATGTACTATAGATCATCACTGATGTACTTTGGGCCATCACTGGTGTACTATGGATCATCACTGATGTACTGTGGACCATCCCTGATGTACTGTGGATCATCACTGATGTACTGTGGATCATCACTGATGTACTGTGGATCATCACTGATGTACTGAGGACCATCCCTGATGTACTGTGGACCATCACTGATGTACTGTGGATCATCACTGATGTACTATAGATCATCACTGATGTACTATGGACCATCACTGGTGTACTATGGATCATCACTGATGTACTGTGGGTCATCACTGATGTACTGTGGATCATCACTGATGTACTGTGGATCATCACTGATGTACTATAGATCATCACTGATGTACTATGGGCAATCACTGGTGTACTATGGATCATCACTGGTGTACTATGGATCATCACTGATGTACTATGGACCATCACTGATGTACTGTGGACCATCCCTGATGTACTGTGGATCATCACTGATGTACTGTGGATCATCACTGATGTGCTGTGGATCATCACTGATGTACTGAGGATCATCACTGATGTACTGTGGATCATCACTAATGTACTATAGATCATCACTGATGTTCCATGGGCCATCACTGGTGCACTATGGACCATCACTGGTGTACTATGGATCATCACTGGTGTACTATGGATCATCACTGGTGTACTATGGACCATCCCTGATGTACTGTGGATCATCACTGATGTACTGTGGATCATCACTGATGTACTATAGATCATCACTGATGTACTATGGGTTATCACTGGTGTACTATGGATCATCCCTGATGTACTATGGACCATCCCTGATGTACTATGGACCATCCCTGATGTACTGTGGATCATCACTGATGTACTGTGGATCATCACTGATGTACTATAGATCATCACTGATGTACTGTGGATCATCACTGATGTACTGAGGACCATCCCTGATGTACTGTGGACCATCACTGATGTACTGTGGACCATCACTGATGTACTGTGGATCATCACTGATGTTCTATGGACCATCACTGATGTACTGTGGATCATCACTGATGTACTATAGATCATCACTGATGTACTGTGGATCATCACTGATGTACTATAGATCATCACTGATGTACTATGGACCATCACTGGTGTACTATGGATCATCACTGGTGTACTATGGATCATCACTGGTGTACTATGGACCATCACTGATGTACTGTGGACCATCCCCAATGTACTGTGGATCATCACTGATGTACTGTGGATCATCACTGATGTACTGTGGATCATCACTGATGTACTGTGGATCATCACTAATGTACTATAGATCATCAATGATGTACTATGGACCATCACTGGTGTACTATGGACCATCACTGGTGTACTATGGATCATCACTGGTGTACTATGGACCATCCCTGATGTACTGTGGATCATCACTGATGTACTGTGGATCATCACTGATGTACTATAGATCATCACTGATGTACTATGGGCCATCACTGGTGTACTATAGATCATCACTGATGTACTATGGACCTTCCCTGATGTACTATGGACCATCCCTGATGTACTGTGGATCATCACTGATGTACTGTGGATCATCACTGATATACTATAGATCATCACTGATGTACTATGGGCCATCACTGGTGTACTATGGACCATCACTGGTGTACTATGGATCATCACTGATGTACTATGGACCATCACTGATGTACTGTGGACCATCCCTGATGTACTGTGGATCATCACTGATGTACTGTGGATCATCACTGATGTACTGTGGATCATCACTGATGTACTGAGGATCATCACTGATGTACTGTGGATCATCACTAATGTACTATAGATCATCACTGATGTACCATGGGCCATCACTGGTGTACTATGGACCATCACTGGTGTACTATGGATCATCACTGGTGTACTATGGATCATCACTGGTGTACTATGGACCATCCCTGATGTACTGTGGATCATCACTAATGTACTGTGGATCATCACTGATGTACTATAGATCATCACTGATGTACTATGGGTTATCACTGGTGTACTATGGATCATCACTGATGTACTATGGACCATCCCTGATGTACTATGGACCATCCCTGATGTACTGTGGATCATCACTGATGTACAATAGATCATCACTGATGTACTACGGATCATCACTGGTGTACCATGGATCATCACCTGTGTACTATGGACCATAACTGATGTACTATGGACCATCACTGATGTACTATGGACCATCACTGATGTACTATGGACCATCCCCGATGTACTGTGGATCATCACTGATGTACTGTGGATCATCACTGTTGTACTGAGGATCATCACTGGTGTACTATGGATCATCACTGGTGTACTATGGATCATCACTGATGTACTATGGATCATCACTGATGTACTATAGATCATCACTGATGTACTTTGGGCCATCACTGGTGTACTATGGATCATCACTGATGTACTATGGATCATCACTGATGTACTATAGATCATCACTGATGTACTTTGGGCCATCGCTGGTGTACTATGGAACATCACTGATGTACTGTGGACCATCCCTGATGTACTGTGGATCATCACTGATGTACTGTGGATCATCACTGATGTACTTTGGATCCTCACTAATGTACTGAGGACCATCCCTGATGTACTGTGAACCATCACTGATGTACTGTGGATCATCACTGATGTTCTATGGACCATCACTGATGTACTATGGACCATCACTGGTGTACTATGGATCATCATGGTGTACTATGGATCATCACTGATGTACTGTGGATCATCACTGATGTACTATAGATCATCACTGATGTACTATGGATCATCACTGGTGTACTATGGATCATCATGGTGTACTATGGACCATCACTGATGTACTATGGACCATCACTGATGTACTGTGGACCATCCCCGATGTACTGTGGATCATCACTGATGTACTGTGGATCATCACTGATGTACTGAGAATCATCACTGGTGTACTATGGATCATCACTGGTGTACTATGGATCATCACTGATGTACTATGGATCATCACTGATGTACTATAGATCATCACTGATGTACTTTGGGCCATCACTGGTGTACTATGGATCATCACTGATGTACTGTGGACCATCCCTGATGTACTGTGGATCATCACTGATGTAC
Organism: Rana muscosa; assembly: GCA_029206835.1. NCBI lineage: Eukaryota > Metazoa > Chordata > Amphibia > Anura > Ranidae > Rana > Rana muscosa. The sequence continues at coordinate 336,522,129 of CM055117.1, forward strand.
TGTGGATCATCACTGATGTGCTGTGGATCATCACTGATGTACTGAGGACCATCCCTGATGTACTGTGGACCATCACTGATGTACTGTGGATCATCACTGATGTACTATAGATCATCACTGATGTACTATGGACCATCACTGGTGTACTATGGATCATCACTGATGTACTGTGGGTCATCACTGATGTACTGTGGATCATCACTGATGTACTATAGATCATCACTGATGTACTATGGGCCATCACTGGTGTACTATGGATCATCACTGGTGTACTATGGATCATCACTGATGTACTATGGACCATCACTGATGTACTGTGGACCATCCCTGATGTACTGTGGATCATCACTGATGTACTGTGGATCATCACTGATGTGCTGTGGATCATCACTGATGTACTGAGGATCATCACTGATGTACTGTGGATCATCACTAATGTACTATAGATCATCACTGATGTTCCATGGGCCATCACTGGTGCACTATGGACCATCACTGGTGTACTATGGATCATCACTGGTGTACTATGGACCATCCCTGATGTACTGTGGATCATCACTGATGTACTGTGGATCATCACTGATGTACTATAGATCATCACTGATGTACTATGGGTTATCACTGGTGTACTATGGATCATCACTGATGTACTATGGACCATCCCTGATGTACTATGGACCATCCCTGATGTACTGTGGATCATCACTGATGTACTCTGGATCATCCCTGATGTACTATAGATCATCACTGATGTACTGTGGATCATCACTGATGTACTGAGGACCATCCCTGATGTACTGTGGACCATCACTGATGTACTGTGGACCATCACTGATGTACTGTGGATCATCACTGATGTTCTACGGACCATCACTGATGTACTGTGGATCATCACTGATGTACTATAGATCATCACTGATGTACTGTGGATCATCACTGATGTACTATAGATCATCACTGATGTACTATGGACCATCACTGATGTACTATGGACCATCACTGGTGTACTATGGATCATCACTGTTGTACTATGGATCATCACTGGTGTACTATGGACCATCACTGATGTACTGTGGACCATCCCCAATGTACTGTGGATCATCACTGATATACTGTGGATCATCACTGATGTACTGTGGATCATCACTGATGTACTGTGGATCATCACTAATGTACTATAGATCATCAATGATGTACAGTGGATCATCACTGATGTACTGTGGATCATCACTAATGTACTATAGATCATCAATGATGTACTATGGACCATCACTGGTGTACTATGGACCATCACTGGTGTACTATGGATCATCACTGGTGTACTATGGACCATCCCTGATGTACTGTGGATCATCACTGATGTACTGTGGATCATCACTGATGTACTATAGATCATCACTGATGTACTATGGGCCATCACTGGTGTACTATGGATCATCACTGATGTACTATGGACCTTCCCTGATGTACTATGGACCATCCCTGATGTACTGTGGATCATCACTGATGTACTGTGGATAATCACTGATGTACTATAGATCATCACTGATGTACTATGGGCCATCACTGGTGTACTATGGATCATCACTGGTGTACTATGGATCATCACTGATGTACTGTGGACCATCACTGATGTACTGTGGACCATCCCTGATGTACTGTGGATCATCACTGATGTACTGTGGATCATCACTGATGTACTGTGGATCATCACTGATGTACTGAGGATCATCACTGATGTACTGTGGATCATCACTAATGTACTATAGATCATCACTGATGTACCATGGGCCATCACTGGTGTACTATGGACCATCACTGGTGTACTATGGATCATCACTGGTGTACTATGGATCATCACTGGTGTACTATGGACCATCCCTGATGTACTGTGGATCATCACTGATGTACTGTGGATCATCACTGATGTACTATAGATCATCACTGATGTACTATGGGTTATCACTGGTGTACTATGGATCATCACTGATGTACTATGGACCATCCCTGATGTACTATGGACCATCCCTAATGTACTGTGGATCATCACTGATGTACAATAGATCATCACTGATGTACTATGGATCATCACTGGTGTACCATGGATCATCACTGGTGTACTATGGACCATAACTGATGTACTATGGACCATCACTGATGTACTATGGACCATCACTGATGTACTATGGACCATCCCCGATGTACTGTGGATCATCACTGATGTACTGTGGATCATCACTGATGTACTGAGGATCATCACTGGTGTACTATGGATCATCACTGGTGTACTATGGATCATCACTGATGTACTATGGATCATCACTGATGTACTATAGATCATCACTGATGTACTTTGGGCCATCACTGGTGTACTATGGATCATCACTGATGTACTTTGGGCCATCACTGGTGTACTATGGATCATCACTGATGTACTGTGGACCATCCCTGATGTACTGTGGATCATCACTGATGTACTGTGGATCATCACTGATGTACTGAGGATCATCACTGATGTACTGTGGATCATCACTAATGTACTATAGATCATCACTGATGTACCATGGGCCATCATTGGTGTACTACGGGCGATCACTGGTGTACTATGGATCATCACTGATGTACTATGGATCATCACTGATGTACTATAGATCATCACTGATGTACTTTGGGCCATCGCTGGTGTACTATGGATTATCACTGATGTACTGTGGACCATCCCTGATGTACTGTGGATCATCACTGATGTACTGTGGATCATTACTGATGTACCATGGGCCATCACTGGTGTACTATGGACCATCACTGGTGTACTATGGATCATCACTGGTGTACTATGGATCATCACTGGTGTACTATGGACCATCCCTGATGTACTGTGGATCATCACTGATGTACTGTGGATCATCACTGATGTACTATAGATCATCACTGATGTACTATGGGTTATCACTGGTGTACTATGGATCATCACTGATGTACTATGGACCATCCCTGATGTACTATGGACCATCCCTGATGTACTGTGGATCATCACTGATGTACAATAGATCATCACTGATGTACTATGGATCATCACTGGTGTACCATGGATCATCACTGGTGTACTATGGACCATAACTGATGTACTATGGACCATCACTGATGTACTATGGACCATCCCCGATGTACTGTGGATCATCACTGATGTACTGTGGATCATCACTGATGTACTGAGGATCATCATTGGTGTACTATGGATCATCACTGGTGTACTATGGATCATCACTGATGTACTATGGATCATCACTGATGTACTATAGATCATCACTGATGTACTTTGGGCCATCACTGGTGTACTATGGATCATCACTGATGTACTTTGGGCCATCACTGGTGTACTATGGATCATCACTGATGTACTGTGGACCATCCCTGATGTACTGTGGATCATCACTGATGTACTGTGGATCATCACTGATGTACTGAGGATCATCACTGATGTACTGTGGATCATCACTAATTTACTATAGATCATCACTGATGTACTATAGATCATCACTGATGTACTATGGATCATCACTGGTGTACTATATATCATCACTGGTGTACTATGGACCATCACTGATGTACTATTGACCATCACTGATGTACTGTGGACCATCCCCGAAGTACTGTGGATCATCACTGATGTACTGTGGATCATCACTGATGTACTGAGGATCATCACTGGTGTACTATGGATCATCACTGGTGTACTATGGATCATCACTGATGTACTATGGATCATCACTGATGTACTATAGATCATCACTGATGTACTTTGGGCCATCACTGGTGTACTATGGATCATCACTGATGTACTGTGGACCATCCCTGATGTACTTTGGATCATCACTGATGTACTGTGGATCATCACTGATGTACTGAGGACCATCCCTGATGTACTGTGGACCATCACTGATGTACTGTGGATCATCACTGATGTACTATAGATCATCACTGATGTACTATGGACCATCACTGGTGTACTATGGATCATCACTGATGTACTGTGGATCATCACTGATGTACTGTGGATCATCACTGATGTACTGTGGATCATCACTGATGTACTATAAATCATCACTGATGTACTATGGGCCATCACTGATGGACTGTGGACCATCACTGATGTACTATAGATCATCACTGATGTACTATGGGCCATCACTGGTGTACTATGGATCATCACTGATGTACTATGGACCATCCCTGATGTACTAAGGACAATCCCTGATGCACTGTGGATCATCACTGATGTACTGTGGATCATCACTGATGTACTATAGATCATCACTGATGTACTGTGGATCATCATTGATGTACTATAGCTCATCACTGATGTACTATGGGCCATCACTGGTGTACTATGGATCATCACTGATGTATTATGGATCATCACTGATGTACTATAGATCATCACTGATGTACTTTGGGCCATCGCTGGTGTACTATGGATCATCACTGATGTACTGTGGACCATCCCTGATGTACTGTGGATCATCACTGATGTACTGTGGATCATCACTGATGTACTGTGGATCATCACTAATGTACTGAGGACCATCCCTGATGTACTGTGAACCATCACTGATGTACTGTGGATCATCACTGATGTTCTATGGACCATCACTGATGTACTGTGGATCATCACTGATGTACAATAGATCATCACTGATGTACTGTGGATCATCACTGATGTACTATAGATCATCACTAATGTACTATGGATCATCACTGGTGTACTATGGATCATCACTGGTGTATTATGGACCATCACTGATGTACTATGGACCATCACTGATGTACTGTGGACCATCCCCGATGTACTGTGGATCATCACTGATGTACTGTGGATCATCACTGATATACTGAGGATCATCACTGGTGTACTATGGATCATCACTGGTGTACTATGGATCATCACTGATGTACTATGGATCATCACTGATGTACTATAGATCATCACTGATGTACTTTGGGCCATCACTGGTGTACTATGGATCATCACTGATGTACTGAGGACCATCCCTGATGTACTGTGGATCATCACTGATGTACTGTGGATCATCACTGATGTACTGTGGATCATCACTGATGTACTGAGGACCATCCCTGATGTACTGTGGACCATCACTGATGTACTGTGGATCATCACTGATGTACTATAGATCATCACTGATGTACTATGGACCATCACTGGTGTACTATGGATCATCACTGATGTACTGTGGATCATCACTGATGTACTATAGATCATCACTGATGTACTATGGGCCATCACTGGTGTACTATGGATCATCACTGGTGTACTATGGATCATCACTGATGTACTGTGGATCATCAATGATGTACTGTGGATCATCACTGATGTACTGTGGATCATCACTGATGTACTATAAATCATCACTGATGTACTATGGGCCATCACTGATGTACTGTGGATCATCACTGATGTACTATAGATCATCACTGATGTACTATGGGCCATCACTGGTGTACTATGGATCATCACTGATGTACTATGGATCATCCCTGATGTACTAAGGACCATCCCTGATGTACTGTGGATCATCACTGATGTACTGTGGATCATCACTGATGTACTATAGATCATCACTGATGTACTGTGGATCATCACTGATGTACTATAGCTCATCACTGATGTACTATGGGCCATCACTGGTGTACTATGGATCATCACTGATGTACTATGGATCATCACTGATGTACTATAGATCATCACTGATGTACTTAGGGCCATCGCTGGTGTACTATGGATCATCACTGATGTACTGTGGACCATCCCTGATGTACTGTGGATCATCACTGATGTACTGTGGATCATCACTGATGTACTGTGGATCATCACTGATGTACTGAGGATCATCACTGGTGTACTATGGATCATCACTGGTGTACTATGGATCATCACTGATGTACTATGGATCATCACTGATGTACTATAGATCATCACTGATGTACTTTGGGCCATCACTGGTGTACTATGGATCATCACTGATGTACTTTGGGCCATCACTGGTGTACTATGGATCATCACTGATGTACTGTGGACCATCCCTGATGTACTGTGGATCATCACTGATGTACTGTGGATCATCACTGATGTTCTGAGGATCATCACTGATGTACTGTGGATCATCACTAATGTACTATAGATCATCACTGATGTACCATGGGCCATCATTGGTGTACTACACTGATGTACTGAGGACCATCCCTGATGTACTGTGGACCATCACTGATGTACTGTGGACCATCACTGATGTACTGTGGATCATCACTGATGTTCTATGGACCATCACTGATGTACTGTGGATCATCACTGATGTACTGTGGATCATCACTGATGTACTATAGATCATCACTGATGTACTATGGATCATCACTGGTGTACTATATATCATCACTGGTGTACTATGGACCATCACTGATGTACTATTGACCATCACTGATGTACTGTGGACCATCCCCGAAGTACTGTGGATCATCACTGATGTACTGTGGATCATCACTGATGTACTGAGGATCATCACTGGTGTACTATGGATCATCACTGGTGTACTATGGATCATCACTGATGTACTATGGGTCATCACTGATGTACTATAGATCATCACTGATGTACTTTGGGCCATCACTGGTGTACTATGGATCATCACTGATGTACTGAGGACCATCCCTGATGTACTGTGGACCATCACTGATGTACTGTGGATCATCACTGATGTACTATAGATCATCACTGATGTACTATGGACCATCACTGGTGTACTATGGATCATCACTGATGTACTGTGGATCATCACTGATGTACTGTGGATCATCACTGATGTACTATAAATCATCACTGATGTACTATGGGCCATCACTGATGGACTGTGGACCATCACTGATGTACTATAGATCATCACTGATGTACTATGGGCCATCACTGGTGTACTATGGATCATCACTGATGTACTATGGACCATCCCTGATGTACTAAGGACAATCCCTGATGCACTGTGGATCATCACTGATGTACTGTGGATCATCACTGATGTACTATAGATCATCACTGATGTACTGTGGATCATCATTGATGTACTATAGCTCATCACTGATGTACTATGGGCCATCACTGGTGTACTATGGATCATCACTGATGTATTATGGATCATCACTGATGTACTATAGATCATCACTGATGTACTTTGGGCCATCGCTGGTGTACTATGGATCATCACTGATGTACTGTGGACCATCCCTGATGTACTGTGGATCATCACTGATGTACTGTGGATCATCACTAATGTACTGAGGACCATCCCTGATGTACTGTGAACCATCACTGATGTACTGTGGATCATCACTGATGTTCTATGGACCATCACTGATGTACTGTGGATCATCACTGATGTACAATAGATCATCACTGATGTACTGTGGATCATCACTGATGTACTATAGATCATCACTAATGTACTATGGATCATCACTGGTGTACTATGGATCATCACTGGTGTATTATGGACCATCACTGATGTACTATGGACCATCACTGATGTACTGTGGACCATCCCCGATGTACTGTGGATCATCACTGATGTACTGTGGATCATCACTGATATACTGAGGATCATCACTGGTGTACTATGGATCATCACTGGTGTACTATGGATCATCACTGATGTACTATGGATCATCACTGATGTACTATAGATCATCACTGATGTACTTTGGGCCATCACTGGTGTACTATGGATCATCACTGATGTACTGAGGACCATCCCTGATGTACTGTGGATCATCACTGATGTACTGTGGATCATCACTGATGTACTGTGGATCATCACTGATGTACTGAGGACCATCCCTGATGTACTGTGGACCATCACTGATGTACTGTGGATCATCACTGATGTACTATAGATCATCACTGATGTACTATGGACCATCACTGGTGTACTATGGATCATCACTGATGTACTGTGGATCATCACTGATGTACTATAGATCATCACTGATGTACTATGGGCCATCACTGGTGTACTATGGATCATCACTGATGTACTGTGGATCATCAATGATGTACTGTGGATCATCACTGATGTACTGTGGATCATCACTGATGTACTATAAATCATCACTGATGTACAATGGGCCATCACTGATGTACTGTGGATTATCACTGATGTACTATAGATCATCACTGATGTACTATGGGCCATCACTGGTGTACTATGGATCATCACTGATGTACTATGGACCATCCCTGATGTACTAAGGACCATCCCTGATGTACTGTGGATCATCACTGATGTACTGTGGATCATCACTGATGTACTATAGATCATCACTGATGTACTGTGGATCATCACTGATGTACTATAGCTCATCACTGATGTACTATGGGCCATCACTGGTGTACTATGGATCATCACTGATGTACTATGGATCATCACTGATGTACTATAGATCATCACTGATGTACTTAGGGCCATCGCTGGTGTACTATGGATCATCACTGATGTACTGTGGACCATCCCTGATGTACTGTGGATCATCACTGATGTACTGTGGATCATCACTGATGTACTGTGGATCATCACTAATGTACTGAGGACCATCCCTGATGTACTGTGAACCATCACTGATGTACTGTGGATCATCACTGATGTTCTATGGACCATCACTGATGTACTATGGACCATCACTGGTGTACTATGGATCATCATGGTGTACTATGGATCATCACTGATGTACTGTGGATCATCACTGATGTACTATAGATCATCACTGATGTACTATGGATCATCACTGGTGTACTATGGATCATCATGGTGTACTATGGACCATCACTGATGTACTATGGACCATCACTGATGTACTGTGGACCATCCCCGATGTACTGTGGATCATCACTGATGTACTGTGGATCATCACTGATGTACTGAGAATCATCACTGGTGTACTATGGATCATCACTGGTGTACTATGGATCATCACTGATGTACTATGGATCATCACTGATGTACTATAGATCATCACTGATGTACTTTGGGCCATCACTGGTGTACTATGGATCATCACTGATGTACTGTGGACCATCCCTGATGTACTGTGGATCATCACTGATGTACTGTGGATCATCACTGATGTGCTGTGGATCATCACTGATGTACTGAGGACCATCCCTGATGTACTGTGGACCATCACTGATGTACTGTGGATCATCACTGATGTACTATAGATCATCACTGATGTACTATGGACCATCACTGGTGTACTATGGATCATCACTGATGTACTGTGGGTCATCACTGATGTACTGTGGATCATCACTGATGTACTATAGATCATCACTGATGTACTATGGGCCATCACTGGTGTACTATGGATCATCACTGGTGTACTATGGATCATCACTGATGTACTATGGACCATCACTGATGTACTGTGGACCATCCCTGATGTACTGTGGATCATCACTGATGTACTGTGGATCATCACTGATGTGCTGTGGATCATCACTGATGTACTGAGGATCATCACTGATGTACTGTGGATCATCACTAATGTACTATAGATCATCACTGATGTTCCATGGGCCATCACTGGTGCACTATGGACCATCACTGGTGTACTATGGATCATCACTGGTGTACTATGGACCATCCCTGATGTACTGTGGATCATCACTGATGTACTGTGGATCATCACTGATGTACTATAGATCATCACTGATGTACTATGGGTTATCACTGGTGTACTATGGATCATCACTGATGTACTATGGACCATCCCTGATGTACTATGGACCATCCCTGATGTACTGTGGATCATCACTGATGTACTCTGGATCATCCCTGATGTACTATAGATCATCACTGATGTACTGTGGATCATCACTGATGTACTGAGGACCATCCCTGATGTACTGTGGACCATCACTGATGTACTGTGGACCATCACTGATGTACTGTGGATCATCACTGATGTTCTACGGACCATCACTGATGTACTGTGGATCATCACTGATGTACTATAGATCATCACTGATGTACTGTGGATCATCACTGATGTACTATAGATCATCACTGATGTACTATGGACCATCACTGATGTACTATGGACCATCACTGGTGTACTATGGATCATCACTGGTGTACTATGGATCATCACTGGTGTACTATGGACCATCACTGATGTACTGTGGACCATCCCCAATGTACTGTGGATCATCACTGATATACTGTGGATCATCACTGATGTACTGTGGATCATCACTGATGTACTGTGGATCATCACTAATGTACTATAGATCATCAATGATGTACAGTGGATCATCACTGATGTACTGTGGATCATCACTAATGTACTATAGATCATCAATGATGTACTATGGACCATCACTGGTGTACTATGGACCATCACTGGTGTACTATGGATCATCACTGGTGTACTATGGACCATCCCTGATGTACTGTGGATCATCACTGATGTACTGTGGATCATCACTGATGTACTATAGATCATCACTGATGTACTATGGGCCATCACTGGTGTACTATGGATCATCACTGATGTACTATGGACCTTCCCTGATGTACTATGGACCATCCCTGATGTACTGTGGATCATCACTGATGTACTGTGGATAATCACTGATGTACTATAGATCATCACTGATGTACTATGGGCCATCACTGGTGTACTATGGATCATCACTGGTGTACTATGGATCATCACTGATGTACTGTGGACCATCACTGATGTACTGTGGACCATCCCTGATGTACTGTGGATCATCACTGATGTACTGTGGATCATCACTGATGTACTGTGGATCATCACTGATGTACTGAGGATCATCACTGATGTACTGTGGATCATCACTAATGTACTATAGATCATCACTGATGTACCATGGGCCATCACTGGTGTACTATGGACCATCACTGGTGTACTATGGATCATCACTGGTGTACTATGGATCATCACTGGTGTACTATGGACCATCCCTGATGTACTGTGGATCATCACTGATGTACTGTGGATCATCACTGATGTACTATAGATCATCACTGATGTACTATGGGTTATCACTGGTGTACTATGGATCATCACTGATGTACTATGGACCATCCCTGATGTACTATGGACCATCCCTAATGTACTGTGGATCATCACTGATGTACAATAGATCATCACTGATGTACTATGGATCATCACTGGTGTACCATGGATCATCACTGGTGTACTATGGACCATAACTGATGTACTATGGACCATCACTGATGTACTATGGACCATCACTGATGTACTATGGACCATCCCCGATGTACTGTGGATCATCACTGATGTACTGTGGATCATCACTGATGTACTGAGGATCATCACTGGTGTACTATGGATCATCACTGGTGTACTATGGATCATCACTGATGTACTATGGATCATCACTGATGTACTATAGATCATCACTGATGTACTTTGGGCCATCACTGGTGTACTATGGATCATCACTGATGTACTTTGGGCCATCACTGGTGTACTATGGATCATCACTGATGTACTGTGGACCATCCCTGATGTACTGTGGATCATCACTGATGTACTGTGGATCATCACTGATGTACTGAGGATCATCACTGATGTACTGTGGATCATCACTAATGTACTATAGATCATCACTGATGTACCATGGGCCATCATTGGTGTACTACGGGCGATCACTGGTGTACTATGGATCATCACTGATGTACTATGGATCATCACTGATGTACTATAGATCATCACTGATGTACTTTGGGCCATCGCTGGTGTACTATGGATTATCACTGATGTACTGTGGACCATCCCTGATGTACTGTGGATCATCACTGATGTACTGTGGATCATTACTGATGTACCATGGGCCATCACTGGTGTACTATGGACCATCACTGGTGTACTATGGATCATCACTGGTGTACTATGGATCATCACTGGTGTACTATGGACCATCCCTGATGTACTGTGGATCATCACTGATGTACTGTGGATCATCACTGATGTACTATAGATCATCACTGATGTACTATGGGTTATCACTGGTGTACTATGGATCATCACTGATGTACTATGGACCATCCCTGATGTACTATGGACCATCCCTGATGTACTGTGGATCATCACTGATGTACAATAGATCATCACTGATGTACTATGGATCATCACTGGTGTACCATGGATCATCACTGGTGTACTATGGACCATAACTGATGTACTATGGACCATCACTGATGTACTATGGACCATCCCCGATGTACTGTGGATCATCACTGATGTACTGTGGATCATCACTGATGTACTGAGGATCATCATTTGTGTACTATGGATCATCACTGGTGTACTATGGATCATCACTGATGTACTATGGATCATCACTGATGTACTATAGATCATCACTGATGTACTTTGGGCCATCACTGGTGTACTATGGATCATCACTGATGTACTTTGGGCCATCACTGGTGTACTATGGATCATCACTGATGTACTGTGGACCATCCCTGATGTACTGTGGATCATCACTGATGTACTGTGGATCATCACTGATGTACTGAGGATCATCACTGATGTACTGTGGATCATCACTAATTTACTATAGATCATCACTGATGTACTATAGATCATCACTGATGTACTATGGATCATCACTGGTGTACTATATATCATCACTGGTGTACTATGGACCATCACTGATGTACTATTGACCATCACTGATGTACTGTGGACCATCCCCGAAGTACTGTGGATCATCACTGATGTACTGTGGATCATCACTGATGTACTGAGGATCATCACTGGTGTACTATGGATCATCACTGGTGTACTATGGATCATCACTGATGTACTATGGATCATCACTGATGTACTATAGATCATCACTGATGTACTTTGGGCCATCACTGGTGTACTATGGATCATCACTGATGTACTGTGGACCATCCCTGATGTACTTTGGATCATCACTGATGTACTGTGGATCATCACTGATGTACTGAGGACCATCCCTGATGTACTGTGGACCATCACTGATGTACTGTGGATCATCACTGATGTACTATAGATCATCACTGATGTACTATGGACCATCACTGGTGTACTATGGATCATCACTGATGTACTGTGGATCATCACTGATGTACTGTGGATCATCACTGATGTACTGTGGATCATCACTGATGTACTATAAATCATCACTGATGTACTATGGGCCATCACTGATGGACTGTGGACCATCACTGATGTACTATAGATCATCACTGATGTACTATGGGCCATCACTGGTGTACTATGGATCATCACTGATGTACTATGGACCATCCCTGATGTACTAAGGACAATCCCTGATGCACTGTGGATCATCACTGATGTACTGTGGATCATCACTGATGTACTATAGATCATCACTGATGTACTGTGGATCATCATTGATGTACTATAGCTCATCACTGATGTACTATGGGCCATCACTGGTGTACTATGGATCATCACTGATGTATTATGGATCATCACTGATGTACTATAGATCATCACTGATGTACTTTGGGCCATCGCTGGTGTACTATGGATCATCACTGATGTACTGTGGACCATCCCTGATGTACTGTGGATCATCACTGATGTACTGTGGATCATCACTGATGTACTGTGGATCATCACTAATGTACTGAGGACCATCCCTGATGTACTGTGAACCATCACTGATGTACTGTGGATCATCACTGATGTTCTATGGACCATCACTGATGTACTGTGGATCATCACTGATGTACAATAGATCATCACTGATGTACTGTGGATCATCACTGATGTACTATAGATCATCACTAATGTACTATGGATCATCACTGGTGTACTATGGATCATCACTGGTGTATTATGGACCATCACTGATGTACTATGGACCATCACTGATGTACTGTGGACCATCCCCGATGTACTGTGGATCATCACTGATGTATAGGGATGAGCTTCGTGTTCGAGTCGAACATACGTTCGACTCGAACATTGGCTGTTCGATCGTTCGACGAAGATCGAACGATTTGGGCCGTTCGCGCCAAATTCGAGTGACGCGAACGGCCCACAATGCACTACGCCATCGCAGTGTCATCCAGGCGCTGTGATTGGCCAAGCATGCACTGTGACCCCGCATGCTTGGCCAATCACAGCGCCGGCAGCGAGGAGAGCAATGATTGGCCACAGGCAGGATGCCTGTGGCCAATTATTGCTGAGGGTGTTTAGTACACGCCCCACACTATAAAAGGCCGCCAGCACGGCGGCCTAGTGTAGTGTGTTCCGGAGCAGGGATAGAGTAGCATAGGCAGGGACAGTGACTGTTATTTCTTTCTTGCTTAACCTGGATTCCTTTAGTTTAGGGAAAGAGAAGGATAGGTAGGGAGAGTGTCAGTGTGTTTTGTGCTTCTGCTATAGTGTGCTTAAAAAAAAACATTTATTCTAGGGACAGAAAACTCTAGGTAGGGACAGTGTCAGTTTCTTTCACTCTGCAAGTCCTTGTTTCCAGGGACCTGGAAGGACAGTGAGTGAATTGTCCTTTTGCTATATTGTGATTAAAAAAAACATTTATTCTAGGGACAGAAAACTCTAGGTAGGGACAGTGTCAGTTTCTTTCACTCTGCAAGTCCTTGTTTCCAGGGACCTGGAAGGACAGTGAGTGAATTGTCCTTTTGCTATATTGTGATTAAAAAAAACATTTATTCTAGGGACAGAAAACTCTAGGTAGGGACAGTGTCAGTTTCTTTCACTCTGCAAGTCCTTGTTTCCAGGGACCTGGAAGGACAGTGAGTGAATTGTCCTTTTGCTATATTGTGATTAAAAAAAACATTTATTCTAGGGACAGAAAACTCTAGGTAGGGACAGTGTCAGTTTCTTTCACTCTGCAAGTCCTTGTTTCCAGGGACCTGGAAGGACAGTGAGTGAATTGTCCTTTTGCTATATTGTGATTAAAAAAAACATTTTTTTCTAGGGACAGAAAACTGTAGGTAGGGAGAGTATTTTTTTTCTTTCACTCTGCAAGTCCTTGTTTCCAGGGACCTGTAAGGACAGTGAGTTAATTGTCCTTGTGCTATATTGTGCTGAAAAAAACATTTATTCCAGGGACAGAAAACTCTAGGTAGGGACAGTGTCAGTTTCTTTCACTCTGCAAGTCCTTGTTTCCAGGGACCTGGAAGGACAGTGAGTGAATTGTCCTTTTGCTATATTGTGATTAAAAAAAACATTTTTTTCTAGGGACAGAAAACTGTAGGTAGGGAGAGTGTTTTTTTTCTTTCACTCTGCAAGTCCTTGTTTCCAGGGACCTGTAAGGACAGTGAGTTAATTTTCCTTGTGCTATATTGTGATTAAAAAAAACATTTATTCTAGGGACAGAAAACTCTAGGTAGGGACAGTGTCAGTTTCTTTCACTCTGCAAGTCCTTGTTTCCAGGGACCTGGAAGGACAGTGAGTGAATTGTCCTTTTGCTATATTGTGATTAAAAAAAACATTTATTCTAGGGACAGAAAACTCTAGGTAGGGACAGTGTCAGTTTCTTTCACTCTGCAAGTCCTTGTTTCCAGGGACCTGGAAGGACAGTGAGTGAATTGTCCTTTTGCTATATTGTGATTAAAAAAAACATTTATTCTAGGGACAGAAAACTCTAGGTAGGGACAGTGTCAGTTTCTTTCACTCTGCAAGTCCTTGTTTCCAGGGACCTGGAAGGACAGTGAGTGAATTGTCCTTTTGCTATATTGTGATTAAAAAAAACATTTATTCTAGGGACAGAAAACTCTAGGTAGGGACAGTGTCAGTTTCTTTCACTCTGCAAGTCCTTGTTTCCAGGGACCTGGAAGGACAGTGAGTGAATTGTCCTTTTGCTATATTGTGATTAAAAAAAACATTTATTCTAGGGACAGAAAACTCTAGGTAGGGACAGTGTCAGTTTCTTTCACTCTGCAAGTCCTTGTTTCCAGGGACCTGGAAGGACAGTGAGTGAATTGTCCTTTTGCTATATTGTGATTAAAAAAAACATTTTTTTCTAGGGACAGAAAACTGTAGGTAGGGAGAGTATTTTTTTTCTTTCACTCTGCAAGTCCTTGTTTCCAGGGACCTGTAAGGACAGTGAGTTAATTGTCCTTGTGCTATATTGTGCTGAAAAAAACATTTATTCCAGGGACAGAAAACTCTAGGTAGGGACAGTGTCAGTTTCTTTCACTCTGCAAGTCCTTGTTTCCAGGGACCTGGAAGGACAGTGAGTGAATTGTCCTTTTGCTATATTGTGATTAAAAAAAACATTTTTTTCTAGGGACAGAAAACTCTAGGTAGGGACAGTGTCAGTTTCTTTCACTCTGCAAGTCCTTGTTTCCAGGGACCTGGAAGGACAGTGAGTGAATTGTCCTTTTGCTATATTGTGATTAAAAAAAACATTTATTCTAGGGACAGAAAACTCTAGGTAGGGACAGTGTCAGTTTCTTTCACTCTGCAAGTCCTTGTTTCCAGGGACCTGGAAGGACAGTGAGTGAATTGTCCTTTTGCTATATTGTGATTAAAAAAAACATTTATTCTAGGGACAGAAAACTCTAGGTAGGGACAGTGTCAGTTTCTTTCACTCTGCAAGTCCTTGTTTCCAGGGACCTGGAAGGACAGTGAGTGAATTGTCCTTTTGCTATATTGTGATTAAAAAAAACATTTATTCTAGGGACAGAAAACTCTAGGTAGGGACAGTGTCAGTTTCTTTCACTCTGCAAGTCCTTGTTTCCAGGGACCTGGAAGGACAGTGAGTGAATTGTCCTTTTGCTATATTGTGATTAAAAAAAACATTTTTTTCTAGGGACAGAAAACTGTAGGTAGGGAGAGTATTTTTTTTCTTTCACTCTGCAAGTCCTTGTTTCCAGGGACCTGTAAGGACAGTGAGTTAATTGTCCTTGTGCTATATTGTGCTGAAAAAAACATTTATTCCAGGGACAGAAAACTCTAGGTAGGGACAGTGTCAGTTTCTTTCACTCTGCAAGTCCTTGTTTCCAGGGACCTGGAAGGACAGTGAGTGAATTGTCCTTTTGCTATATTGTGATTAAAAAAAACATTTTTTTCTAGGGACAGAAAACTGTAGGTAGGGAGAGTATTTTTTTTCTTTCACTCTGCAAGTCCTTGTTTCCAGGGACCTGTAAGGACAGTGAGTTAATTGTCCTTGTGCTATATTGTGCTGAAAAAAACATTTATTCCAGGGACAGAAAACTCTAGGTAGGGACAGTGTCAGTTTCTTTCACTCTGCAAGTCCTTGTTTCCAGGGACCTGGAAGGACAGTGAGTGAATTGTCCTTTTGCTATATTGTGATTAAAAAAAACATTTTTTTCTAGGGACAGAAAACTGTAGGTAGGGAGAGTGTTTTTTTTCTTTCACTCTGCAAGTCCTTGTTTCCAGGGACCTGTAAGGACAGTGAGTTAATTTTCCTTGTGCTATATTGTGATTAAAAAAAACATTTATTCTAGGGACAGAAAACTCTAGGTAGGGACAGTGTCAGTTTCTTTCACTCTGCAAGTCCTTGTTTCCAGGGACCTGGAAGGACAGTGAGTGAATTGTCCTTTTGCTATATTGTGATTAAAAAAAACATTTATTCTAGGGACAGAAAACTCTAGGTAGGGACAGTGTCAGTTTCTTTCACTCTGCAAGTCCTTGTTTCCAGGGACCTGGAAGGACAGTGAGTGAATTGTCCTTTTGCTATATTGTGATTAAAAAAAACATTTATTCTAGGGACAGAAAACTCTAGGTAGGGACAGTGTCAGTTTCTTTCACTCTGCAAGTCCTTGTTTCCAGGGACCTGGAAGGACAGTGAGTGAATTGTCCTTTTGCTATATTGTGATTAAAAAAAACATTTATTCTAGGGACAGAAAACTCTAGGTAGGGACAGTGTCAGTTTCTTTCACTCTGCAAGTCCTTGTTTCCAGGGACCTGGAAGGACAGTGAGTGAATTGTCCTTTTGCTATATTGTGATTAAAAAAAACATTTATTCTAGGGACAGAAAACTCTAGGTAGGGACAGTGTCAGTTTCTTTCACTCTGCAAGTCCTTGTTTCCAGGGACCTGGAAGGACAGTGAGTGAATTGTCCTTTTGCTATATTGTGATTAAAAAAAACATTTATTCCAGGGACAGAAAACTCTAGGTAGGGACAGTGTCAGTTTCTTTCACTCTGCAAGTCCTTGTTTCCAGGGACCTGGAAGGACAGTGAGTGAATTGTCCTTTTGCTATATTGTGATTAAAAAAAACATTTATTCTAGGGACAGAAAACTCTAGGTAGGGACAGTGTCAGTTTCTTTCACTCTGCAAGTCCTTGTTTCCAGGGACCTGGAAGGACAGTGAGTGAATTGTCCTTTTGCTATATTGTGATTAAAAAAAACATTTTTTTCTAGGGACAGAAAACTGTAGGTAGGGAGAGTGTTTTTTTTCTTTCACTCTGCAAGTCCTTGTTTCCAGGGACAGAGAAGGACACCTGAAGGTAGCCCTTATTGCTTTTTTCCCATCTCCCTGCAGGCCATCTATTAGAATGTCTGGAAGGCAAACAAGGAGAGGCAGACAGTCAGGAGGCAATAAAAGAGGGCAAGCAGGCTCTGTGTCTGGGGGCAACAGTGCTGGTCGTGGACGCGGTGCATTGTCATCAGCACATGGCCATGGGACACGCTTGTCCTTCTTTTCGGCAGCTGGACATGTTGAGCCACATCATGCCGAAGACTTGGTAGAGTGGATGACCAAGCCCTCCTCCTCCTCCTCATCCTCTCTCACCCAGGCTCAGGGTACTGGAAAAGCAGCTGCCAAAGCGTCGTCTTCCCTGGTATCAATGTCAGACAAATCATCAGTCACTCCTTCCCTAGACCCACCATGTCCTCCTCCTGAGGAGTCCCCCGAACTGTTTCAGCACAGTGTTGGGTACATGCTCCAGGAGGATGCCCAGCGTTTCGAAGGGTCTGATGATGAAACCCAGCTAGAGGAAGGCAGTAGCGTGAGAGCAGACAGAGGGGATGCTCAAGAAGGACACCAATCTGGCAGTCATGTTCCAGCAGCTGCAGCATACTGCCAGATTGGCTCCAGTGATGAGGAGGGAGGGGATGATGAGGTCAATGACTCCACGTGGGTGCCTAATAGGAGAGAGGAGGAGGAGGAGGATGAGGAGGAGGCACATCTCCAACGAGGCAGGATGCCCTTTGGTGGCCAGCGTAAGGGCAGTACACCGACGGAATCACACCGCAGAGCTCCGCCTGTGCAGGGCGCTGGCTGTGCCCGTCATTCAAAAAGTTCTTTGGTGTGGGCCTTTTTTGAGGCTAGTGCATCAGATCGCACAGCTGCTGTTTGCAACATATGTCTCAAGCGTATATCGCGTGGCCAAAACATCAGCCGCTTGGGTACCACATGCCTGACCAGACATATGTTGACCTGCCATGCAGCTCGTTGGCAAGCCTACCTCAAAGACCCACACCAAAGAACAAAGCGGACCTCTCCTTGCACCGCATCAGCTGGGATCTCCAACCCCACTATAACTTCAGTCCTCTCTGAAACATGCACTGAGAGGAATGAAGGTGTAGAATTAGGTGTGTCACAGCCAAGTACTTGCGCCCACTCTGCTAGCAGTACACCGACGTCCGATTCTAGCAGGCAAATTTCCCTGCCCCAGCTGCTGGACCGTCGAAAGAAGTTCACTCCCAGCCATCCACATGCCCAGCGGTTGAATGCTAGCTTGGCTAAATTGCTAGCGCTTCAACTGCTGCCTTTTCAGTTGGTAGACTCGGCCCCCTTCCGTGAGTTTGTGCAATGTGCGGTTCCTCAGTGGCAGGTTCCCAAACGCCACTTTTTCTCACGGAAGGCTATTCCGGCTCTCTACCGGCATGTGGAAGGCAATGTCTTGGCCTCGCTGGACAGGGCGGTCAGCGGTAAGGTGCATATTACCGCTGACTCATGGTCCAGCAGGCATGGACAGGGACGTTACCTTTCTTTCACGGCCCATTGGGTCACTCTTTTGGCAGCTGGGAAGGATTCAGGACAAGGTGCAGTAGTGTTGGAGGTTGTCCCACCGCCACGCCTCCAAAATGCTACTACTGGTTGTGACACACCTCTCTCCTCCACCCCCTCCTCTTCTTCTTCCTCCATGGCCTCTTCCTGTGGTTTGTCCTATGAACCAGCGGTGCTCCGTAGCCGTTCACGGGGCTACGCAAGTACGCAGGCAAAAAGATGCCATGCCGTGCTTGCGCTGGTGTGTTTGGGGGACAGAAGCCACACTGGGGCAGAGGTCCTGTCTGCTCTGCAGGGCCAGGCCGAGAGGTGGTTGACGCCACGCCAGCTTAAGCCAGGAATGGTGGTTTGCGACAATGGCACCAACCTCCTCTCCGCCCTCCGACAGGGACAACTGACCCATGTGCCCTGTGTGGCTCACGTCCTTAACCTGGTGGTGCAGCGGTTCTTGGGCAGGTACCCGGGCTTACAGGATGTCCTGAGGCAGGCCAGGAAAGTCTGTGTGCATTTCCGCAGATCTTATAATGCCAGTGCTCGCCTGGCTGAGCTGCAAAAGGAGTTGAACCTGCCCAAGAACCGCCTTATATGTGACATGCCCACCAGGTGGAACTCAACGTTGGCCATGCTGCAGCGGCTGCACACGCAGCAGAGGGCCATCAATGAGTACCTGTGCGACTACGGCACCAGGACAGGGTCAGGGGAGCTTGGTTTTTTTTCTCCACGCCAGTGGGGCATGATCAGGGATGCATGCACTGTCCTGGCACCATTTGAGGAGGCCACGAGGATGGTGAGCAGTGACAGTGCATGCATCAGTGACACTGTACCTCTTGTCCACCTGTTGGAGCACACGCTGCGTGGAATAATGGACAGGGCACTTGAGGCAGAACAGAGGCAGGAAGAGGAGGACTTCCTTGCCTCTCAAGGCCCCCTTTACCCAGACAGTGTTCCTTCTGTCCCACCCATCGCACAGGAAGAGGAGGAGGAGGAGGAGGAGGAGGAGGATTGTGTCAGCATGGAGGTGGAGGCTGGCACTCAGCATCATCAGCAGCAGTCTTTTAGGGATGATTTACAGTCCCAAGAAACCAGTGGACTTGTACGTGGCTGGGAGGAGGTGGCTGCGGATCATGTCGTCCTTAGTGACCCAGAGGACTCCGGAGCGAATGCCTCAGCAAACCTACGCTGCATGGCCTCCCTGATCCTGCAAAGTCTGCGGAAGGATCCTCGTATTCTTCGGATCAAGGAGAGGGACCATTACTGGCTGGCCACTCTCCTTGATCCACGGTACAAGGGTAAGGTTGCGGACCTTATGTTACCGTCGCAGAGGGAGCAGAGGATGAGACAACTCCGGGAGGCCTTGCAGATAGGTCTGTGCAACGCGTTCCCAGAGACTGGGAGGTTGCAAACTCCTGGTCCTGGACAACGAGTTGCTGAGGCTTCGGCCAGTCAAAGAAGGAGCGGTGGGGAAGGTGGCCGTCTGACCGATGCGTTCAGACAATTCTTTAGTCCGCAGCCCCAAAGTATGATTGGTTCCAGCAACCATCGCCAGCGTCTGATAAACATGGTGCAGGAATATCTAGGGGCAAGGTCAGACTTGGACACCTTCCCCACCGAAAATCCTCTGGCTTACTGGGTCTTGAGGATGGATCACTGGCCAGAGCTTGCACAGTATGCAATTGAGCTACTGGCCTGTCCTGCATCCAGCGTTCTTTCGGAACGCACATTCAGTGCTGCTGGAGGATTTGTCACGGATCACAGGGTGCGCCTGTCCACCGACTCGGTTGATCGACTGACTTTCATCAAGATGAACCAGTCTTGGATCACCACCAGCTACCACACACCTGATGCTGATATAACAGACTAATTGATTTTAAAATGTCACATCCCTTCAAGACTGATGCTGATGCTGAGTGCCTGTGCTGTTATGTTGACTGGCTATCCTCCTCCTCCGAGTCCTCAATGATACGATTGATGATGATAGCTTGGAAGATCATTTTTGTTTATGGGTGCCGCCACCAGTGCCTAACGCCCAATTTTTCAGCCCCTGTTTAACAGGGGCGTGTAATTACAATTTTTGAAGCAATACTTTGCAACAGGGCTCATTGCTGTGCTCCAAGTACAGTATCTGTGAGGAGTTGCAGTGTTGTGCCACCAGTGCCTAAGGCCCAATTTTTCAGCCCCTGTTTAACAGGGGCGTGTCATTACAATTTTTGAAGCAATACTTTGCAACAGGGCTCATTGCTGTGCTCCAAGTACAGTATCTGTGAGGGGTTGCAGTGTTGTGCCACCAGTGCCTAAGGCCCAATTTTTCAGCCCCTGTTCAACAGGGGCATGTAATTACAATTCTTGATCTAATAATTCACAGCAGGGCCCATTGCTGCACCCACCAAGAGTAACTGTCAGGGCTTACAGTGTTGTGGCACCAGCACCACCATCAAAGGCCCAATTTTTACTACCACTGTTCAACAATTATATGTAATTAAAATTCCTGATATAATAGTTGACAGCAGGGCGTTCCAGCACCAACCAAGAGTAACTGTGAGTGCTTACAGTGTTGTGCCAACACCAACAACTAAGGGGCCTATTTCTGCAGAGTATATACGGCAGGTCCCTACTTTCAAACATCCAACTTACAAACGACTCCTACTTGCAAACGCAAGAAGACAACAGGAAGTGAGAGGAAATCTACCACTAGGAAGGAAAATTCTCTCCTGTAAGAATAGATATGGGAGAAAGGTGTCTCCTCTGTACTGATGCTTTATCAGCAATCCTTGTTTCAAGAAAAACACCACATTTCAAAAACAGTTGTCATTGGGACGGAAAGTGAGGTGAAATGTTCTGAACAGGGGCACAGACAGCAAAACAAATGTTACAGGGGTGATAACCCTTACCTATGTTTTCCAAAAAGTTTAAAAATAGATTTTTGGGCTGGAGCTACACTTCAACAATGTACCTGTTCAAAATTACAAACAGATTCTACATAAGAACAAACCTACAGTCCCTGTCTTGTATGCACCGCCTGTATACGGCTGTTCAGAGTATATAGGGCCTTTTTTATTTTATGTGCGGGGTTCCCCTTAATATCCATACAAGACCCAAAGGGGCTGGTAATGGGCTGGGGTAGGGGGGGGGGGGGGTCATGGGGTAGCTATGCCATTTTTCTTAAAGAATTTCATCCATATTACCGGGACCAGACATTACATTAAAGCCGCAAGCAGTTTTAAATGGCTTCTTTTTCCTTTAGAAGTGTCATTTTGTGCAGGGACAGTTCTAAACACGGGAAACACGTGGCACTTCACAGGCATACTTTAGACACCCCCCAGGTACGATATTTAAAGGAATATTTGACTTTTTTTTTTTCACTTTATGCATCATTAAAATGACTGCTCCCGAAAAACGACCGTTTTTAAAACTTCTTTTTGCATTGATACATGTCCCCTGGTGCAGAACCCGGGTTCCCAAACCCTTTTTAGGACAATAACATGCATAATAGTTGTTATAATTAGCACTTTAGAATTCGAACGTTCGCATCCATTGTATTTAATAGGGTTCTAATGTTCGTTCGAACTTCCGGTCCGTTCGCGGGTTCTGGTGCGAACCGAACCCGGGGGTGTTCGGCTCATCACTACTGATGTACTGTGGATCATCACTGATATACTGAGGATCATCACTGGTGTACTATGGATCATCACTGGTGTACTATGGATCATCACTGATGTACTATGGATCATCACTGATGTACTATAGATCATCACTGATGTACTTTGGGCCATCACTGGTGTACTATGGATCATCACTGATGTACTGAGGACCATCCCTGATGTACTGTGGATCATCACTGATGTACTGTGGATCATCACTGATGTACTGTGGATCATCACTGATGTACTGAGGACCATCCCTGATGTACTGTGGACCATCACTGATGTACTGTGGATCATCACTGATGTACTATAGATCATCACTGATGTACTATGGACCATCACTGGTGTACTATGGATCATCACTGATGTACTGTGGATCATCACTGATGTACTATAGATCATCACTGATGTACTATGGGCCATCACTGGTGTACTATGGATCATCACTGATGTACTGTGGATCATCAATGATGTACTGTGGATCATCACTGATGTACTGTGGATCATCACTGATGTACTATAAATCATCACTGATGTACTATGGGCCATCACTGATGTACTGTGGATCATCACTGATGTACTATAGATCATCACTGATGTACTATGGGCCATCACTGGTGTACTATGGATCATCACTGATGTACTATGGATCATCCCTGATGTACTAAGGACCATCCCTGATGTACTGTGGATCATCACTGATGTACTGTGGATCATCACTGATGTACTATAGATCATCACTGATGTACTGTGGATCATCACTGATGTACTATAGCTCATCACTGATGTACTATGGGCCATCACTGGTGTACTATGGATCATCACTGATGTACTATGGATCATCACTGATGTACTATAGATCATCACTGATGTACTTAGGGCCATCGCTGGTGTACTATGGATCATCACTGATGTACTGTGGACCATCCCTGATGTACTGTGGATCATCACTGATGTACTGTGGATCATCACTGATGTACTGTGGATCATCACTGATGTACTGAGGATCATCACTGGTGTACTATGGATCATCACTGGTGTACTATGGATCATCACTGATGTACTATAGATCATCACTGATGTACTTTGGGCCATCACTGGTGTACTATGGATCATCACTGATGTACTTTGGGCCATCACTGGTGTACTATGGATCATCACTGATGTACTGTGGACCATCCCTGATGTACTGTGGATCATCACTGATGTACTGTGGATCATCACTGATGTACTGAGGATCATCACTGATGTACTGTGGATCATCACTAATGTACTATAGATCATCACTGATGTACCATGGGCCATCATTGGTGTACTACACTGATGTACTGAGGACCATCCCTGATGTACTGTGGACCATCACTGATGTACTGTGGACCATCACTGATGTACTGTGGATCATCACTGATGTTCTATGGACCATCACTGATGTACTGTGGATCATCACTGATGTACTGTGGATCATCACTGATGTACTATAGATCATCACTGATGTACTATGGATCATCACTGGTGTACTATATATCATCACTGGTGTACTATGGACCATCACTGATGTACTATTGACCATCACTGATGTACTGTGGACCATCCCCGAAGTACTGTGGATCATCACTGATGTACTGTGGATCATCACTGATGTACTGAGGATCATCACTGGTGTACTATGGATCATCACTGGTGTACTATGGATCATCACTGATGTACTATGGGTCATCACTGATGTACTATAGATCATCACTGATGTACTTTGGGCCATCACTGGTGTACTATGGATCATCACTGATGTACTGAGGACCATCCCTGATGTACTGTGGACCATCACTGATGTACTGTGGATCATCACTGATGTACTATAGATCATCACTGATGTACTATGGACCATCACTGGTGTACTATGGATCATCACTGATGTACTGTGGATCATCACTGATGTACTGTGGATCATCACTGATGTACTATAAATCATCACTGATGTACTATGGGCCATCACTGATGGACTGTGGACCATCACTGATGTACTATAGATCATCACTGATGTACTATGGGCCATCACTGGTGTACTATGGATCATCACTGATGTACTATGGACCATCCCTGATGTACTAAGGACAATCCCTGATGCACTGTGGATCATCACTGATGTACTGTGGATCATCACTGATGTACTATAGATCATCACTGATGTACTGTGGATCATCATTGATGTACTATAGCTCATCACTGATGTACTATGGGCCATCACTGGTGTACTATGGATCATCACTGATGTATTATGGATCATCACTGATGTACTATAGATCATCACTGATGTACTTTGGGCCATCGCTGGTGTACTATGGATCATCACTGATGTACTGTGGACCATCCCTGATGTACTGTGGATCATCACTGATGTACTGTGGATCATCACTAATGTACTGAGGACCATCCCTGATGTACTGTGAACCATCACTGATGTACTGTGGATCATCACTGATGTTCTATGGACCATCACTGATGTACTGTGGATCATCACTGATGTACAATAGATCATCACTGATGTACTGTGGATCATCACTGATGTACTATAGATCATCACTAATGTACTATGGATCATCACTGGTGTACTATGGATCATCACTGGTGTATTATGGACCATCACTGATGTACTATGGACCATCACTGATGTACTGTGGACCATCCCCGATGTACTGTGGATCATCACTGATGTACTGTGGATCATCACTGATATACTGAGGATCATCACTGGTGTACTATGGATCATCACTGGTGTACTATGGATCATCACTGATGTACTATGGATCATCACTGATGTACTATAGATCATCACTGATGTACTTTGGGCCATCACTGGTGTACTATGGATCATCACTGATGTACTGAGGACCATCCCTGATGTACTGTGGATCATCACTGATGTACTGTGGATCATCACTGATGTACTGTGGATCATCACTGATGTACTGAGGACCATCCCTGATGTACTGTGGACCATCACTGATGTACTGTGGATCATCACTGATGTACTATAGATCATCACTGATGTACTATGGACCATCACTGGTGTACTATGGATCATCACTGATGTACTGTGGATCATCACTGATGTACTATAGATCATCACTGATGTACTATGGGCCATCACTGGTGTACTATGGATCATCACTGATGTACTGTGGATCATCAATGATGTACTGTGGATCATCACTGATGTACTGTGGATCATCACTGATGTACTATAAATCATCACTGATGTACAATGGGCCATCACTGATGTACTGTGGATTATCACTGATGTACTATAGATCATCACTGATGTACTATGGGCCATCACTGGTGTACTATGGATCATCACTGATGTACTATGGACCATCCCTGATGTACTAAGGACCATCCCTGATGTACTGTGGATCATCACTGATGTACTGTGGATCATCACTGATGTACTATAGATCATCACTGATGTACTGTGGATCATCACTGATGTACTATAGCTCATCACTGATGTACTATGGGCCATCACTGGTGTACTATGGATCATCACTGATGTACTATGGATCATCACTGATGTACTATAGATCATCACTGATGTACTTAGGGCCATCGCTGGTGTACTATGGATCATCACTGATGTACTGTGGACCATCCCTGATGTACTGTGGATCATCACTGATGTACTGTGGATCATCACTGATGTACTGTGGATCATCACTAATGTACTGAGGACCATCCCTGATGTACTGTGAACCATCACTGATGTACTGTGGATCATCACTGATGTTCTATGGACCATCACTGATGTACTGTGGATCATCACTGATGTACTATAGATCATCACTGATGTACTGTGGATCATCACTGATGTACTATAGAACATCACTGATGTACTATGGATCATCACTGATGTACTTTGGGCCATCACTGGTGTACTATGGATCATCACTGATGTACTGTGGACCATCACTGATGTTCTATGGACCATCACTGATATACTGAGGATCATCACTGGTGTACTATGGATCATCACTGGTGTACTATGGATCATCACTGATGTACTATGGATCATCACTGATGTACTATAGATCATCACTGATGTACTTTGGGCCATCACTGGTGTACTATGGATCATCACTGATGTACTGTGGACCATCCCTGATGTACTGTGGATCATCACTGATGTACTGTGGATCATCACTGATGTACTGTGGATCATCACTGATGTACTGAGGACCATCCCTGATGTACTGTGGACCATCACTGATGTACTGTGGATCATCACTGATGTACTATAGATCATCACTGATGTACTATGGACCATCACTGGTGTACTATGGATCATCACTGATGTACTGTGGGTCATCACTGATGTACTGTGGATCATCACTGATGTACTATAGATCATCACTGATGTACTATGGGCCATCACTGGTGTACTATGGATCATCACTGGTGTACTATGGATCATCACTGATGTACTATGGACCATCACTGATGTACTGTGGACCATCCCTGATGTACTGTGGATCATCACTGATGTACTGTGGATCATCACTGATGTGCTGTGGATCATCACTGATGTACTGAGGATCATCACTGATGTACTGTGGATCATCACTAATGTACTATAGATCATCACTGATGTTCCATGGGCCATCACTGGTGCACTATGGACCATCACTGGTGTACTATGGATCATCACTGGTGTACTATGGACCATCCCTGATGTACTGTGGATCATCACTGATGTACTGTGGATCATCACTGATGTACTATAGATCATCACTGATGTACTATGGGTTATCACTGGTGTACTATGGATCATCACTGATGTACTATGGACCATCCCTGATGTACTATGGACCATCCCTGATGTACTGTGGATCATCACTGATGTACTCTGGATCATCCCTGATGTACTATAGATCATCACTGATGTACTGTGGATCATCACTGATGTACTGAGGACCATCCCTGATGTACTGTGGACCATCACTGATGTACTGTGGACCATCACTGATGTACTGTGGATCATCACTGATGTTCTATGGACCATCACTGATGTACTGTGGATCATCACTGATGTACTATAGATCATCACTGATGTACTGTGGATCATCACTGATGTACTATAGATCATCACTGATGTACTATGGACCATCACTGATGTACTATGGACCATCACTGGTGTACTATGGATCATCACTGGTGTACTATGGATCATCACTGGTGTACTATGGACCATCACTGATGTACTGTGGACCATCCCCAATGTACTGTGAATCATCACTGATATACTGTGGATCATCACTGATGTACTGTGGATCATCACTGATGTACTGTGGATCATCACTAATGTACTATAGATCATCAATGATGTACTATGGACCATCACTGGTGTACTATGGACCATCACTGGTGTACTATGGATCATCACTGGTGTACTATGGACCATCCCTGATGTACTGTGGATCATCACTGATGTACTGTGGATCATCACTGATGTACTATAGATCATCACTGATGTACTATGGGCCATCACTGGTGTACTATGGATCATCACTGATGTACTATGGACCTTCCCTGATGTACTATGGACCATCCCTGATGTACTGTGGATCATCACTGATGTACTGTGGATCATCACTGATGTACTATAGATCATCACTGATGTACTATGGGCCATCACTGGTGTACTATGGATCATCACTGGTGTACTATGGATCATCACTGATGTACTATGGACCATCACTGATGTACTGTGGACCATCCCTGATGTACTGTGGATCATCACTGATGTACTGTGGATCATCACTGATGTACTGTGGATCATCACTGATGTACTGAGGATCATCACTGATGTACTGTGGATCATCACTAATGTACTATAGATCATCACTGATGTACCATGGGCCATCACTGGTGTACTATGGACCATCACTGGTGTACTATGGATCATCACTGGTGTACTATGGATCATCACTGGTGTACTATGGACCATCCCTGATGTACTGTGGATCATCACTGATGTACTGTGGATCATCACTGATGTACTATAGATCATCACTGATGTACTATGGGTTATCACTGGTGTACTATGGATCATCACTGATGTACTATGGACCATCCCTGATGTACTATGGACCATCCCTGATGTACTGTGGATCATCACTGATGTACAATAGATCATCACTGATGTACTATGGATCATCACTGGTGTACCATGGATCATCACTGGTGTACTATGGACCATAACTGATGTACTATGGACCATCACTGATGTACTATGGACCATCACTGATGTACTATGGACCATCCCCGATGTACTGTGGATCATCACTGATGTACTGTGGATCATCACTGATGTACTGAGGATCATCACTGGTGTACTATGGATCATCACTGGTGTACTATGGATCATCACTGATGTACTATGGATCATCACTGATGTACTATAGATCATCACTGATGTACTTTGGGCCATCACTGGTGTACTATGGATCATCACTGATGTACTTTGGGCCATCACTGGTGTACTATGGATCATCACTGATGTACTGTGGACCATCCCTGATGTACTGTGGATCATCACTGATGTACTGTGGATCATCACTGATGTACTGAGGATCATCACTGATGTACTGTGGATCATCACTAATGTACTATAGATCATCACTGATGTACCATGGACCATCATTGGTGTACTACGGGCGATCACTGGTGTACTATGGATCATCACTGATGTACTATGGATCATCACTGATGTACTATAGATCATCACTGATGTACTTTGGGCCATCGCTGGTGTACTATGGATTATCACTGATGTACTGTGGACCATCCCTGATGTACTGTGGATCATCACTGATGTACTGTGGATCATTACTGATGTACCATGGGCCATCACTGGTGTACTATGGACCATCACTGGTGTACTATGGATCATCACTGGTGTACTATGGATCATCACTGGTGTACTATGGACCATCCCTGATGTACTGTGGATCATCACTGATGTACTGTGGATCATCACTGATGTACTATAGATCATCACTGATGTACTATGGGTTATCACTGGTGTACTATGGATCATCACTGATGTACTATGGACCATCCCTGATGTACTATGGACCATCCCTGATGTACTGTGGATCATCACTGATGTACAATAGATCATCACTGATGTACTATGGATCATCACTGGTGTACCATGGATCATCACTGGTGTACTATGGACCATAACTGATGTACTATGGACCATCACTGATGTACTATGGACCATCACTGATGTACTATGGACCATCCCCGATGTACTGTGGATCATCACTGATGTACTGTGGATCATCACTGATGTACTGAGGATCATCACTGGTGTACTATGGATCATCACTGGTGTACTATGGATCATCACTGATGTACTATGGATCATCACTGATGTACTATAGATCATCACTGATGTACTTTGGGCCATCACTGGTGTACTATGGATCATCACTGATGTACTTTGGGCCATCACTGGTGTACTATGGATCATCACTGATGTACTGTGGACCATCCCTGATGTACTGTGGATCATCACTGATGTACTGTGGATCATCACTGATGTACTGAGGATCATCACTGATGTACTGTGGATCATCACTAATGTACTATAGATCATCACTGATGTACCATGGGCCATCATTGGTGTACTACACTGATGTACTGAGGACCATCCCTGATGTACTGTGGGCCATCCCTGATGTACTGTGGACCATCACTGATGTACTGTGGATCATCACTGATGTTCTATGGACCATCACTGATGTACTGTGGATCATCACTGATGTACTGTGGATCATCACTGATGTACTATAGATCATCACTGATGTACTATGGATCATCACTGGTGTACTATATATCATCACTGGTGTACTATGGACCATCACTGATGTACTATTGACCATCACTGATGTACTGTGGACCATCCCCGAAGTACTGTGGATCATCACTGATGTACTGTGGATCATCACTGATGTACTGAGGATCATCACTGGTGTACTATGGATCATCACTGGTGTACTATGGATCATCACTGATGTACTATGGATCATCACTGATGTACTATAGATCATCACTGATGTACTTTGGGCCATCACTGGTGTACTATGGATCATCACTGATGTACTGTGGACCATCCCTGATGTACTTTGGATCATCACTGATGTACTGTGGATCATCACTGATGTACTGAGGACCATCCCTGATGTACTGTGGACCATCACTGATGTACTGTGGATCATCACTGATGTACTATAGATCATCACTGATGTACTATGGACCATCACTGGTGTACTATGGATTATCACTGATGTACTGTGGATCATCACTGATGTACTGTGGATCATCACTGATGTACTGTGGATCATCACTGATGTACTATAAATCATCACTGATGTACTATGGGCCATCACTGATGGACTGTGGACCATCACTGATGTACTATAGATCATCACTGATGTACTATGGGCCATCACTGGTGTACTATGGATCATCACTGATGTACTATGGACCATCCCTGATGTACTAAGGACAATCCCTGATGCACTGTGGATCATCACTGATGTACTGTGGATCATCACTGATGTACTATAGATCATCACTGATGTACTGTGGATCATCATTGATGTACTATAGCTCATCACTGATGTACTATGGGCCATCACTGGTGTACTATGGATCATCACTGATGTATTATGGATCATCACTGATGTACTATAGATCATCACTGATGTACTTTGGGCCATCGCTGGTGTACTATGGATCATCACTGATGTACTGTGGACCATCCCTGATGTACTGTGGATCATCACTGATGTACTGTGGATCATCACTGATGTACTGTGGATCATCACTAATGTACTGAGGACCATCCCTGATGTACTGTGAACCATCACTGATGTACTGTTGATCATCACTGATGTTCTATGGACCATCACTGATGTACTGTGGATCATCACTGATGTACAATAGATCATCACTGATGTACTGTGGATCATCACTGATGTACTATAGATCATCACTAATGTACTATGGATCATCACTGGTGTACTATGGATCATCACTGGTGTATTATGGACCATCACTGATGTACTATGGACCATCACTGATGTACTGTGGACCATCCCCGATGTACTGTGGATCATCACTGATGTACTGTGGATCATCACTGATATACTGAGGATCATCACTGGTGTACTATGGATCATCACTGGTGTACTATGGATCATCACTGATGTACTATGGATCATCACTGATGTACTATAGATCATCACTGATGTACTTTGGGCCATCACTGGTGTACTATGGATCATCACTGATGTACTGAGGACCATCCCTGATGTACTGTGGATCATCACTGATGTACTGTGGATCATCACTGATGTACTGTGGATCATCACTGATGTACTGAGGACCATCCCTGATGTACTGTGGACCATCACTGATGTACTGTGGATCATCACTGATGTACTATAGATCATCACTGATGTACTATGGACCATCACTGGTGTACTATGGATCATCACTGATGTACTGTGGATCATCACTGATGTACCATAGATCATCACTGATGTACTATGGGCCATCACTGGTGTACTATGGATCATCACTGGTGTACTATGGATCATCACTGATGTACTGTGGATCATCAATGATGTACTGTGGATCATCACTGATGTACTGTGGATCATCACTGATGTACTATAAATCATCACTGATGTACTATGGGCCATCACTGATGTACTGTGGATCATCACTGATGTACTATAGATCATCACTGATGTACTATGGGCCATCACTGGTGTACTATGGATCATCACTGATGTACTATGGACCATCCCTGATGTACTAAGGACCATCCCTGATGTACTGTGGATCATCACTGATGTACTGTGGATCATCACTGATGTACTATAGATCATCACTGATGTACTGTGGATCATCACTGATGTACTATAGCTCATCACTGATGTACTATGGGCCATCACTGGTGTACTATGGATCATCACTGATGTACTATGGATCATCACTGATGTACTATAGATCATCACTGATGTACTTAGGGCCATCGCTGGTGTACTATGGATCATCACTGATGTACTGTGGACCATCCCTGATGTACTGTGGATCATCACTGATGTACTGTGGATCATCACTGATGTACTGTGGATCATCACTAATGTACTGAGGACCATCCCTGATGTACTGTGAACCATCACTTATGTACTGTGGATCATCACTGATGTTCTATGGACCATCACTGATGTACTGTGGATCATCACTGATGTACTATAGATCATCACTGATGTACTGTGGATCATCACTGATGTACTATAGAACATCACTGATGTACTATGGATCATCACTGGTGTACTATGGATCATCACTGGTGTATTATGGACCATCACTGATGTACTATGGACCATCCCTGATGTACTGTGGATCATCACTGATGTACTGTGGATCATCACTGATGTACTGAGGATCATCACTGATGTACTGTGGATCATCACTAATGTACTATAGATCATCACTGATGTACCATGGGCCATCATTGGTGTACTACACTGATGTACTGAGGACCATCCCTGATGTACTGTGGACCATCACTGATGTACTGTGGACCATCACTGATGTACTGTGGATCATCACTGTTGTTCTATGGACCATCACTGATGTACTGTGGATCATCACTGATGTACTGTGGATCATCACTGATGTACTATAGATCATCACTGATGTACTATGGATCATCACTGGTGTACTATATATCATCACTGGTGTACTATGGACCATCACTGATGTACTATTGACCATCACTGATGTACTGTGGACCATCCCCGAAGTACTGTGGATCATCACTGATGTACTGTGGATCATCACTGATGTACTGAGGATCATCACTGGTGTACTATGGATCATCACTGGTGTACTATGGATCATCACTGATGTACTATGGGTCATCACTGATGTACTATAGATCATCACTGATGTACTTTGGGCCATCACTGGTGTACTATGGATCATCACTGATGTACTGAGGACCATCCCTGATGTACTGTGGACCATCACTGATGTACTGTGGATCATCACTGATGTACTATAGATCATCACTGATGTACTATGGACCATCACTGGTGTACTATGGATCATCACTGATGTACTGTGGATCATCACTGATGTACTGTGGATCATCACTGATGTACTGTGGATCATCACTGATGTACTATAAATCATCACTGATGTACTATGGGCCATCACTGATGGACTGTGGACCATCACTGATGTACTATAGATCATCACTGATGTACTATGGGCCATCACTGGTGTACTATGGATCATCACTGATGTACTATGGACCATCCCTGATGTACTAAGGACAATCCCTGATGCACTGTGGATCATCACTGATGTACTGTGGATCATCACTGATGTACTATAGATCATCACTGATGTACTGTGGATCATCATTGATGTACTATAGCTCATCACTGATGTACTATGGGCCATCACTGGTGTACTATGGATCATCACTGATGTATTATGGATCATCACTGATGTACTATAGATCATCACTGATGTACTTTGGGCCATCGCTGGTGTACTATGGATCATCACTGATGTACTGTGGACCATCCCTGATGTACTGTGGATCATCACTGATGTACTGTGGATCATCACTGATGTACTGTGGATCATCACTAATGTACTGAGGACCATCCCTGATGTACTGTGAACCATCACTGATGTACTGTGGATCATCACTGATGTTCTATGGACCATCACTGATGTACTGTGGATCATCACTGATGTACAATAGATCATCACTGATGTACTGTGGATCATCACTGATGTACTATAGATCATCACTAATGTACTATGGATCATCACTGGTGTACTATGGATCATCACTGGTGTATTATGGACCATCACTGATGTACTATGGACCATCACTGATGTACTGTGGACCATCCCCGATGTACTGTGGATCATCACTGATGTACTGTGGATCATCACTGATATACTGAGGATCATCACTGGTGTACTATGGATCATCACTGGTGTACTATGGATCATCACTGATGTACTATGGATCATCACTGATGTACTTTGGGCCATCACTGGTGTACTATGGATCATCACTGATGTACTGAGGACCATCCCTGATGTACTGTGGATCATCACTGATGTACTGTGGATCATCACTGATGTACTGTGGATCATCACTGATGTACTGAGGACCATCCCTGATGTACTGTGGACCATCACTGATGTACTGTGGATCATCACTGATGTACTATAGATCATCACTGATGTACTATGGACCATCACTGGTGCACTATGGATCATCACTGATGTACTGTGGATCATCACTGATGTACTATAGATCATCACTGATGTACTATGGGCCATCACTGGTGTACTATGGATCATCACTGATGTACTGTGGATCATCAATGATGTACTGTGGATCATCACTGATGTACTGTGGATCATCACTGATGTACTATAAATCATCACTGATGTACAATGGGCCATCACTGATGTACTGTGGATTATCACTGATGTACTATAGATCATCACTGATGTACTATGGGCCATCACTGGTGTACTATGGATCATCACTGATGTACTATGGACCATCCCTGATGTACTAAGGACCATCCCTGATGTACTGTGGATCATCACTGATGTACTGTGGATCATCACTGATGTACTATAGATCATCACTGATGTACTGTGGATCATCACTGATGTACTAAAGCTCATCACTGATGTACTATGGGCCATCACTGGTGTACTATGGATCATCACTGATGTACTATGGATCATCACTGATGTACTATAGATCATCACTGATGTACTTAGGGCCATCGCTGGTGTACTATGGATCATCACTGATGTACTGTGGACCATCCCTGATGTACTGTGGATCATCACTGATGTACTGTGGATCATCACTGATGTACTGTGGATCATCACTAATGTACTGAGGACCATCCCTGATGTACTGTGAACCATCACTGATGTACTGTGGATCATCACTGATGTTCTATGGACCATCACTGATGTACTGTGGATCATCACTGATGTACTATAGATCATCACTGATGTACTGTGGATCATCACTGATGTACTATAGAACATCACTGATGTACTATGGATCATCACTGATGTACTTTGGGCCATCACTGGTGTACTATGGATCATCACTGATGTACTGTGGACCATCACTGATGTTCTATGGACCATCACTGATATACTGAGGATCATCACTGGTGTACTATGGATCATCACTGGTGTACTATGGATCATCACTGATGTACTATGGATCATCACTGATGTACTATAGATCATCACTGATGTACTTTGGGCCATCACTGGTGTACTATGGATCATCACTGATGTACTGTGGACCATCCCTGATGTACTGTGGATCATCACTGATGTACTGTGGATCATCACTGATGTACTGTGGATCATCACTGATGTACTGAGGACCATCCCTGATGTACTGTGGACCATCACTGATGTACTGTGGATCATCACTGATGTACTATAGATCATCACTGATGTACTATGGACCATCACTGGTGTACTATGGATCATCACTGATGTACTGTGGGTCATCACTGATGTACTGTGGATCATCACTGATGTACTATAGATCATCACTGATGTACTATGGGCCATCACTGGTGTACTATGGATCATTACTGGTGTACTATGGATCATCACTGATGTACTATGGACCATCACTGATGTACTGTGGACCATCCCTGATGTACTGTGGATCATCACTGATGTACTGTGGATCATCACTGATGTGCTGTGGATCATCACTGATGTACTGAGGATCATCACTGATGTACTGTGGATCATCACTAATGTACTATAGATCATCACTGATGTTCCATGGGCCATCACTGGTGCACTATGGACCATCACTGGTGTACTATGGATCATCACTGGTGTACTATGGACCATCCCTGATGTACTGTGGATCATCACTGATGTACTGTGGATCATCACTGATGTACTATAGATCATCACTGATGTACTATGGGTTATCACTGGTGTACTATGGATCATCACTGATGTACTATGGACCATCCCTGATGTACTATGGACCATCCCTGATGTACTGTGGATCATCACTGATGTACTCTGGATCATCCCTGATGTACTATAGATCATCACTGATGTACTGTGGATCATCACTGATGTACTGAGGACCATCCCTGATGTACTGTGGACCATCACTGATGTACTGTGGACCATCACTGATGTACTGTGGATAATCACTGATGTTCTATGGACCATCACTGATGTACTGTGGATCATCACTGATGTACTATAGATCATCACTGATGTACTGTGGATCATCACTGATGTACTATAGATCATCACTGATGTACTATGGACCATCACTGATGTACTATGGACCATCACTGGTGTACTATGGATCATCACTGGTGTACTATGGATCATCACTGGTGTACTATGGACCATCACTGATGTACTGTGGACCATCCCCAATGTACTGTGAATCATCACTGATATACTGTGGATCATCACTGATGTACTGTGGATCATCACTGATGTACTGTGGATCATCACTAATGTACTATAGATCATCAATGATGTACTATGGACCATCACTGGTGTACTATGGACCATCACTGGTGTACTATGGATCATCACTGGTGTACTATGGACCATCCCTGATGTACTGTGGATCATCACTGATGTACTGTGGATCATCACTGATGTACTATAGATCATCACTGATGTACTATGGGCCATCACTGGTGTACTATGGATCATCACTGATGTACTATGGACCTTCCCTGATGTACTATGGACCATCCCTGATGTACTGTGGATCATCACTGATGTACTGTGGATCATCACTGATGTACTATAGATCATCACTGATGTACTATGGGCCATCACTGGTGTACTATGGATCATCACTGGTGTACTATGGATCATCACTGATGTACTATGGACCATCACTGATGTACTGTGGACCATCCCTGATGTACTGTGGATCATCACTGATGTACTGTGGATCATCACTGATGTACTGTGGATCATCACTGATGTACTGAGGATCATCACTGATGTACTGTGGATCATCACTAATGTACTATAGATCATCACTGATGTACCATGGGCCATCACTGGTGTACTATGGACCATCACTGGTGTACTATGGATCATCACTGGTGTACTATGGATCATCACTGGTGTACTATGGACCATCCCTGATGTACTGTGGATCATCACTGATGTACTGTGGATCATCACTGATGTACTATAGATCATCACTGATGTACTATGGGTTATCACTGGTGTACTATGGATCATCACTGATGTACTATGGACCATCCCTGATGTACTATGGACCATCCCTGATGTACTGTGGATCATCACTGATGTACAATAGATCATCACTGATGTACTATGGATCATCACTGGTGTACCATGGATCATCACTGGTGTACTATGGACCATAACTGATGTACTATGGACCATCACTGATGTACTATGGACCATCACTGATGTACTATGGACCATCCCCGATGTACTGTGGATCATCACTGATGTACTGTGGATCATCACTGATGTACTGAGGATCATCACTGGTGTACTATGGATCATCACTGGTGTACTATGGATCATCACTGATGTACTATGGATCATCACTGATGTACTATAGATCATCACTGATGTACTTTGGGCCATCACTGGTGTACTATGGATCATCACTGATGTACTTTGGGCCATCACTGGTGTACTATGGATCATCACTGATGTACTGTGGACCATCCCTGATGTACTGTGGATCATCACTGATGTACTGTGGATCATCACTGATGTACTGAGGATCATCACTGATGTACT
Source organism: Rana muscosa (assembly GCA_029206835.1). Lineage (NCBI taxonomy): Eukaryota > Metazoa > Chordata > Amphibia > Anura > Ranidae > Rana > Rana muscosa. The sequence goes on from CM055117.1 coordinate 336,561,788, forward strand.
GTGGATCATCACTAATGTACTATAGATCATCACTGATGTACCATGGACCATCATTGGTGTACTACGGGCGATCACTGGTGTACTATGGATCATCACTGATGTACTATGGATCATCACTGATGTACTATAGATCATCACTGATGTACTTTGGGCCATCGCTGGTGTACTATGGATTATCACTGATGTACTGTGGACCATCCCTGATGTACTGTGGATCATCACTGATGTACTGTGGATCATTACTGATGTACCATGGGCCATCACTGGTGTACTATGGACCATCACTGGTGTACTATGGATCATCACTGGTGTACTATGGATCATCACTGGTGTACTATGGACCATCCCTGATGTACTGTGGATCATCACTGATGTACTGTGGATCATCACTGATGTACTATAGATCATCACTGATGTACTATGGGTTATCACTGGTGTACTATGGATCATCACTGATGTACTATGGACCATCCCTGATGTACTATGGACCATCCCTGATGTACTGTGGATCATCACTGATGTACAATAGATCATCACTGATGTACTATGGATCATCACTGGTGTACCATGGATCATCACTGGTGTACTATGGACCATAACTGATGTACTATGGACCATCACTGATGTACTATGGACCATCACTGATGTACTATGGACCATCCCCGATGTACTGTGGATCATCACTGATGTACTGTGGATCATCACTGATGTACTGAGGATCATCACTGGTGTACTATGGATCATCACTGGTGTACTATGGATCATCACTGATGTACTATGGATCATCACTGATGTACTATAGATCATCACTGATGTACTTTGGGCCATCACTGGTGTACTATGGATCATCACTGATGTACTTTGGGCCATCACTGGTGTACTATGGATCATCACTGATGTACTGTGGACCATCCCTGATGTACTGTGGATCATCACTGATGTACTGTGGATCATCACTGATGTACTGAGGATCATCACTGATGTACTGTGGATCATCACTAATGTACTATAGATCATCACTGATGTACCATGGGCCATCATTGGTGTACTACACTGATGTACTGAGGACCATCCCTGATGTACTGTGGGCCATCCCTGATGTACTGTGGACCATCACTGATGTACTGTGGATCATCACTGATGTTCTATGGACCATCACTGATGTACTGTGGATCATCACTGATGTACTGTGGATCATCACTGATGTACTATAGATCATCACTGATGTACTATGGATCATCACTGGTGTACAATATATCATCACTGGTGTACTATGGACCATCACTGATGTACTATTGACCATCACTGATGTACTGTGGACCATCCCCGAAGTACTGTGGATCATCACTGATGTACTGTGGATCATCACTGATGTACTGAGGATCATCACTGGTGTACTATGGATCATCACTGGTGTACTATGGATCATCACTGATGTACTATGGATCATCACTGATGTACTATAGATCATCACTGATGTACTTTGGGCCATCACTGGTGTACTATGGATCATCACTGATGTACTGTGGACCATCCCTGATGTACTTTGGATCATCACTGATGTACTGTGGATCATCACTGATGTACTGAGGACCATCCCTGATGTACTGTGGACCATCACTGATGTACTGTGGATCATCACTGATGTACTATAGATCATCACTGATGTACTATGGACCATCACTGGTGTACTATGGATTATCACTGATGTACTGTGGATCATCACTGATGTACTGTGGATCATCACTGATGTACTGTGGATCATCACTGATGTACTATAAATCATCACTGATGTACTATGGGCCATCACTGATGGACTGTGGACCATCACTGATGTACTATAGATCATCACTGATGTACTATGGGCCATCACTGGTGTACTATGGATCATCACTGATGTACTATGGACCATCCCTGATGTACTAAGGACAATCCCTGATGCACTGTGGATCATCACTGATGTACTGTGGATCATCACTGATGTACTATAGATCATCACTGATGTACTGTGGATCATCATTGATGTACTATAGCTCATCACTGATGTACTATGGGCCATCACTGGTGTACTATGGATCATCACTGATGTATTATGGATCATCACTGATGTACTATAGATCATCACTGATGTACTTTGGGCCATCGCTGGTGTACTATGGATCATCACTGATGTACTGTGGACCATCCCTGATGTACTGTGGATCATCACTGATGTACTGTGGATCATCACTGATGTACTGTGGATCATCACTAATGTACTGAGGACCATCCCTGATGTACTGTGAACCATCACTGATGTACTGTTGATCATCACTGATGTTCTATGGACCATCACTGATGTACTGTGGATCATCACTGATGTACAATAGATCATCACTGATGTACTGTGGATCATCACTGATGTACTATAGATCATCACTAATGTACTATGGATCATCACTGGTGTACTATGGATCATCACTGGTGTATTATGGACCATCACTGATGTACTATGGACCATCACTGATGTACTGTGGACCATCCCCGATGTACTGTGGATCATCACTGATGTACTGTGGATCATCACTGATATACTGAGGATCATCACTGGTGTACTATGGATCATCACTGGTGTACTATGGATCATCACTGATGTACTATAGATCATCACTGATGTACTTTGGGCCATCACTGGTGTACTATGGATCATCACTGATGTACTGAGGACCATCCCTGATGTACTGTGGATCATCACTGATGTACTGTGGATCATCACTGATGTACTGTGGATCATCACTGATGTACTGAGGACCATCCCTGATGTACTGTGGACCATCACTGATGTACTGTGGATCATCACTGATGTACTATAGATCATCACTGATGTACTATGGACCATCACTGGTGTACTATGGATCATCACTGATGTACTGTGGATCATCACTGATGTACTATAGATCATCACTGATGTACTATGGGCCATCACTGGTGTACTATGGATCATCACTGGTGTACTATGGATCATCACTGATGTACTGTGGATCATCAATGATGTACTGTGGATCATCACTGATGTACTGTGGATCATCACTGATGTACTATAAATCATCACTGATGTACTATGGGCCATCACTGATGTACTGTGGATCATCACTGATGTACTATAGATCATCACTGATGTACTATGGGCCATCACTGGTGTACCATGGATCATCACTGATGTACTATGGACCATCCCTGATGTACTAAGGACCATCCCTGATGTACTGTGGATCATCACTGATGTACTGTGGATCATCACTGATGTACTATAGATCATCACTGATGTACTGTGGATCATCACTGATGTACTATAGCTCATCACTGATGTACTATGGGCCATCACTGGTGTACTATGGATCATCACTGATGTACTATGGATCATCACTGATGTACTATAGATCATCACTGATGTACTTAGGGCCATCGCTGGTGTACTATGGATCATCACTGATGTACTGTGGACCATCCCTGATGTACTGTGGATCATCACTGATGTACTGTGGATCATCACTGATGTACTGTGGATCATCACTAATGTACTGAGGACCATCCCTGATGTACTGTGAACCATCACTTATGTACTGTGGATCATCACTGATGTTCTATGGACCATCACTGATGTACTGTGGATCATCACTGATGTACTATAGATCATCACTGATGTACTGTGGATCATCACTGATGTACTATAGAACATCACTGATGTACTATGGATCATCACTGGTGTACTATGGATCATCACTGGTGTATTATGGACCATCACTGATGTACTATGGACCATCACTGATGTACTGTGGACCATCCCCGATGTACTGTGGATCATCACTGATGTACTGTGGATCATCACTGATGTACTGAGGATCATCACTGGTGTACTATGGATCATCACTGGTGTACTATGGATCATCACTGATGTACTATGGATCATCACTGATGTACTATAGATCATCACTGATGTACTTTGGGCCATCACTGGTGTACTATGGATCATCACTGATGTACTGTGGACCATCCCTGATGTACTGTGGATCATCACTGATGTACTGTGGATCATCACTGATGTAATGAGGACCATCCCTGATGTACTGTGGACCATCACTGATGTACTGTGGATCATCACTGATGTACTATAGATCATCACTGATGTACTATGGACCATCACTGGTGTACTATGGATAATCACTGATGTACTATAGATCATCACTGATGTACTGTGGATCATCACTGATGTACTGTGGATCATCACTGATGTACTATAAATCATCACTGATGTACTATGGGCCATCACTGATGTACTGTGGACCATCACTGATGTACTATAGATCATCACTGATGTACTATGGGCCATCACTGGTGTACTATGGATCATCACTGATGTACTATGGACCATCCCTGATGTACTAAGGACCATCCCTGATGTACTGTGGATCATCACTGATGTACTGTGGATCATCACTGATGTACTATAGATCATCACTAATGTACTGTGGATCATCACTGATGTACTATAGCTCATCACTGATGTACTATGGGCCATCACTGGTGTACTATGGATCATCACTGATGTATTATGGATCATCACTGATGTACTATAGATCATCACTGATGTACTTTGGGCCATCGCTGGTGTACTATGGATCATCACTGATGTACTGTGGACCATCCCTGATGTACTGTGGATCATCACTGATGTACTGTGGATCATCACTGATGTACTGTGGATCATCACTAATGTACTGAGGACCATCCCTGATGTACTGTGAACCATCACTGATGTACTGTGGATCATCACTGATGTTCTATGGACCATCACTGATGTACTGTGGATCATCACTGATGTACTATAGATCATCACTGATGTACTGTGGATCATCGCTGATGTACTATAGATCATCACTGATGTACTATGGATCATCACTGGTGTACTATGGATCATCACTGGTGTATTATGGACCATCACTGATGTACTATGGACCATCACTGATGTACTATGGACCATCACTGATGTACTGTGGACCATCCCCGATGTACTGTGGATCATCACTGATGTACTGTGGATCATCACTGATGTGCTGAGGATCATCACTGGTGTACTATGGATCATCACTGGTGTACTATGGATCATCACTGATGTACTATGGATCATCACTGATGTACTATAGATCATCACTGATGTACTTTGGGCCATCACTGGTGTACTATGGATCATCACTGATGTACTGTGGACCATCCCTGATGTACTGTGGATCATCACTGATGTACTGTGGATCATCACTGATGTACTGAGGACCATCCCTGATGTACTGTGGACCATCACTGATGTACTGTGGATCATCACTGATGTGCTATAGATCATCACTGATGTACTATGGACCATCACTGGTGTACTATGGATCATCACTGATGTACTGTGGTTCATCACTGATGTACTATGGATCATCACTGATGTACTGTGGATCATCACTAATGTACTATAGATCATCACTGATGTACTATGGGCCATCACTGGTGTACTATGGATCATCACTGGTGTACTATGGATCATCACTGATGTACTATGGACCATCACTGATGTACTGTGGACCATCCCTGATGTACTGTGGATCATCACTGATGTACTGTGGGTCATCACTGATGTACTATGGATCATCACTGATGTACTGTGGATCATCACTGATGTACTGTGGATCATCACTGATGTACTATGGGCCATCACTGGTGTACTATGGATCATCACTGGTGTACTATGGATCATCACTGATGTACTGTGGATCATCACTGATGTACTGTGGATCATCAGTGATGTACTGTGGATCATCACTGATGTACTATAAATCATCACTGATGTACTATGGGCCATCACTGATGTACTGTGGATCATCACTGATGTACTATAGATCATCACTGATGTACTATGGGCCAGCACTGGTGTACTATGGATCATCACTGATGTACTATGGACCATCCCTGTGTACTAAGGACCATCCCTGATGTACTGTGGATCATCACTGATGTACTGTGGATCATCACTGATGTACTATAGATCATCACTGATGTACTGTGGATCATCACTGATGTACTATAGCTCATCACTGATGTACTATGGGCCATCACTGGTGTACTATGGATCATCACTGATGTACTATGGATCATCACTGATGTACTATAGATCATCACTGATGTACTTAGGGCCATCGCTGGTGTACTATGGATCATCACTGATGTACTGTGGACCATCCCTGATGTACTGTGGATCATCGCTGATGTACTGTGGATCATCACTGATGTACTGTGGTCATCACTAATGTACTGAGGACCATCCCTGATGTACTGTGAACCATCACTGATGTACTGTGGATCATCACTGATGTTCTATGGACCATCACTGATGTACTGTGGATCATCACTGATGTACTATAGATCATCACTGATGTACTGTGGATCATCACTGATGTACTATAGAACATCACTGATGTACTATGGATCATCACTGGTGTACTATGGATCATCACTGGTGTTTTATGGACCATCACTGATGTACTATGGACCATCACTGATGTACTGTGGACCATCCCCGATGTACTGTGGATCATCACTGATGTACTGTGGATCATCACTGATGTACTATGGATCATCACTGATGTACTGAGGACCATCCCTGATGTACTGTGGACCATCACTGATGTACTGTGGATCATCACTGATGTACTATAGATCATCACTGATGTACTATGGACCATCACTGGTGTACTATGGATCATCACTGATGTACTGTGGGTCATCACTGATGTACTATGGATCATCACTGATGTACTGTGGATCATCACTGATGTACTATAGATCATCACTGATGTACTATGGGCCATCACTGGTGTACTATGGATCATCACTGGTGTACTATGGATCATCACTGATGTACTATGGACCATCACTGATGTACTCTGGACCATCCCTGATGTACTGTGGATCATCACTGATGTACTGTGGATCATCACTGATGTACTGTGGATCATCACTGATGTACTGAGGATCATCACTGATGTACTGTGGATCATCACTAATGTACTATAGATCATCACTGATGTACCATGGGCCATCACTGGTGTACTATGGACCATCACTGGTGTACTATGGATCATCACTGGTGTACTATGGATCATCACTGGTGTACTATGGACCATCCCTGATGTACTGTGGATCATCACTGATGTACTGTGGATCATCACTGATGTACTATAGATCATCACTGATGTACTATGGGTTATCACTGGTGTACTATGGATCATCACTGATGTACTATGGACCATCCCTGATGTACTATGGACCATCCCTGATGTACTGTGGATCATCACTGATGTACTGTGGATCATCACTGATGTACTATAGATCATTACTGATGTACTGTGGATCATCACTGATGTACTGAGGACCATCCCTGATGTACTGTGGACCATCACTGATGTACTGTGGACCATCACTGATGTACTGTGGATCATCACTGATGTTCTATGGACCATCACTGATGTACTGTGGATCATCACTGATGTACTATAGATCATCACTGATGTACTGTGGATCATCGCTGATGTACTATAGATCATCACTGATGTACTATGGATCATCACTGGTGTACTATGGATCATCACTGGTGTATTATGGACCATCACTGATGTACTATGGACCATCACTGATGTACTATGGACCATCACTGATGTACTGTGGACCATCTCCGATGTACTGTGGATCATCACTGATGTACTGTGGATCATCACTGATGTACTGAGGATCATCACTGGTGTACTATGGATCATCACTGGTGTACTATGGATCATCACTGATGTACTATGGATCATCACTGATGTACTATAGATCATCACTGATGTACTTTGGGCCATCACTGGTGTACTATGGATCATCACTGATGTACTGTGGACCATCCCTGATGTACTGTGGATCATCACTGATGTACTGTGGATCATCACTGATGTACTGTGGATCATCACTGATGTACTGAGGACCATCCCTGATGTACTGTGGACCATCACTGATGTACTGTGGATCATCACTGATGTACTATAGATCATCACTGATGTACTATGGACCATCACTGGTGTACTATGGATCATCACTGATGTACTGTGGGTCATCACTGATGTACTATGGATCATCACTGATGTACTGTGGATCATCACTGATGTACTATAGATCATCACTGATGTACTATGGGCCATCACTGGTGTACTATGGATCATCACTGGTGTACTATGGATCATCACTGATGTACTATGGACCATCACTGGTGTACTATGGATCATCACTGTTGTACTGTGGGTCATCACTGATGTACTATGGATCATCACTGATGTACTGTGGATCATCACTGATGTACTGTGGATCATCACTGATGTACTATGGGCCATCACTGGTGTACTATGGATCATCACTGGTGTACTATGGATCATCACTGATGTACTGTGGATCATCACTGATGTACTGTGGATCATCACTGATGTACTGTGGATCATCACTGATGTACTATAAATCATCACTGATGTACTATGGGCCATCACTGATGTACTGTGGATCATCACTGATGTACTATAGATCATCACTGATGTACTATGGGCCATCACTGGTGTACTATGGATCATCACTGATGTACTATGGACCATCCCTGTGTACTAAGGACCATCCCTGATGTACTGTGGATCATCACTGATGTACTGTGGATCATCACTGATGTACTATAGATCATCACTGATGTACTGTGGATCATCACTGATGTACTATAGCTCATCACTGATGTACTATGGGCCATCACTGGTGTACTATGGATCATCACTGATGTACTATGGATCATCACTGATGTACTATAGATCATCACTGATGTACTTAGGGCCATCGCTGGTGTACTATGGATCATCACTGATGTACTGTGGACCATCCCTGATGTACTGTGGATCATCACTGATGTACTGTGGATCATCACTGATGTACTGTGGTCATCACTAATGTACTGAGGACCATCCCTGATGTACTGTGAACCATCACTGATGTACTGTGGATCATCACTGATGTTCTATGGACCATCACTGATGTACTGTGGATCATCACTGATGTACTATAGATCATCACTGATGTACTGTGGATCATCACTGATGTACTATAGAACATCACTGATGTACTATGGATCATCACTGGTGTACTATGGATCATCACTGGTGTTTTATGGACCATCACTGATGTACTATGGACCATCACTGATGTACTGTGGACCATCCCCGATGTACTGTGGATCATCACTGATGTACTGTGGATCATCACTGATGTACTGAGGATCATCACTGGTGTACTATGGATCATCACTGGTGTACTATGGATCATCACTGATGTACTATGGATCATCACTGATGTACTATAGATCATCAGTGATGTACTTTGGGCCATCACTGGTGTACTATGGATCATCACTGATGTACTGTGGACCATCCCTGATGTACTGTGGATCATCACTGATGTACTGTGGATCATCACTGATGTACTGAGGACCATCCCTGATGTACTGTGGACCATCACTGATGTACTGTGGATCATCACTGATGTACTATAGATCATCACTGATGTACTATGGACCATCACTGGTGTACTATGGATCATCACTGATGTACTGTGGTTCATCACTGATGTACTATGGATCATCACTGATGTACTGTGGATCATCACTGATGTACTATAGATCATCACTGATGTACTATGGGCCATCACTGGTGTACTATGGATCATCACTGGTGTACTATGGATCATCACTGATGTACTATGGACCATCACTGATGTACTGTGGACCATCCCTGATGTACTGTGGATCATCACTGATGTACTGTGGGTCATCACTGATGTACTATGGATCATCACTGATGTACTGTGGATCATCACTGATGTACTGTGGATCATCACTGATGTACTATGGGCCATCACTGGTGTACTATGGATCGTCACTGGTGTACTATGGATCATAACTGATGTACTGTGGATCATCACTGATGTACTGTGGATCATCACTGATGTACTGTGGATCATCACTGATGTACTATAAATCATCACTGATGTACTATGGGCCATCACTGATGTACTGTGGATCATCACTGATGTACTATAGATCATCACTGATGTACTATGGGCCAAGCACTGGTGTACTATGGATCATCACTGATGTACTATGGACCATCCCTGTGTACTAAGGACCATCCCTGATGTACTGTGGATCATCACTGATGTACTGTGGATCATCACTGATGTACTATAGATCATCACTGATGTACTGTGGATCATCACTGATGTACTATAGCTCATCACTGATGTACTATGGGCCATCACTGGTGTACTATGGATCATCACTGATGTACTATGGATCATCACTGATGTACTATAGATCATCACTGATGTACTTAGGGCCATCGCTGGTGTACTATGGATCATCACTGATGTACTGTGGACCATCCCTGATGTACTGTGGATCATCACTGATGTACTGTGGATCATCACTGATGTACTGTGGTCATCACTAATGTACTGAGGACCATCCCTGATGTACTGTGAACCATCACTGATGTACTGTGGATCATCACTGATGTTCTATGGACCATCACTGATGTACTGTGGATCATCACTGATGTACTATAGATCATCACTGATGTACTGTGGATCATCACTGATGTACTATAGAACATCACTGATGTACTATGGATCATCACTGGTGTACTATGGATCATCACTGGTGTTTTATGGACCATCACTGATGTACTATGGACCATCACTGATGTACTGTGGACCATCCCCGATGTACTGTGGATCATCACTGATGTACTGTGGATCATCACTGATGTACTATGGATCATCACTGATGTACTGAGGACCATCCCTGATGTACTGTGGACCATCACTGATGTACTGTGGATCATCACTGATGTACTATAGATCATCACTGATGTACTATGGACCATCACTGGTGTACTATGGATCATCACTGATGTACTGTGGGTCATCACTGATGTACTATGGATCATCACTGATGTACTGTGGATCATCACTGATGTACTATAGATCATCACTGATGTACTATGGGCCATCACTGGTGTACTATGGATCATCACTGGTGTACTATGGATCATCACTGATGTACTATGGACCATCACTGATGTACTGTGGACCATCCCTGATGTACTGTGGATCATCACTGATGTACTGTGGATCATCACTGATGTACTGTGGATCATCACTGATGTACTGAGGATCATCACTGATGTACTGTGGATCATCACTAATGTACTATAGATCATCACTGATGTACCATGGGCCATCACTGGTGTACTATGGACCATCACTGGTGTACTATGGATCATCACTGGTGTACTATGGATCATCACTGGTGTACTATGGACCATCCCTGATGTACTGTGGATCATCACTGATGTACTGTGGATCATCACTGATGTACTATAGATCATCACTGATGTACTATGGGTTATCACTGGTGTACTATGGATCATCACTGATGTACTATGGACCATCCCTGATGTACTATGGACCATCCCTGATGTACTGTGGATCATCACTGATGTACTGTGGATCATCACTGATGTACTATAGATCATTACTGATGTACTGTGGATCATCACTGATGTACTGAGGACCATCCCTGATGTACTGTGGACCATCACTGATGTACTGTGGACCATCACTGATGTACTGTGGATCATCACTGATGTTCTATGGACCATCACTGATGTACTGTGGATCATCACTGATGTACTATAGATCATCACTGATGTACTATGGGCCATCACTGGTGTACTATGGATCATCACTGGTGTACTATGGACCATCACTGATGTACTGTGGAACATCCCGATGTACTGTGGATCATCACTGATGTACTGTGGATCATCACTGATGTACTGTGGATCATCACTAATGTACTATAGATAATCAATGATGTACTATGGACCATCACTGGTGTACTATGGACCATCACTGGTGTACTATGGATCATCACTGGTGTACTATGGATCATCACTGGTGTACTATGGACCATCCCTGATGTAGTGTGGATCATCACTGATGTACTGTGGATCATCACTGATGTACTATAGATCATCACTGATGTACTATGGGCCATCACTGGTGTACTATGGATCATCACTGATGTACTATGGACCATCCCTGATGTACTGTGGACCATTCCTGATGTACTGTGGATCATCACTGATGTACTGTGGATCATCACTGATGTACTGAGGATCATCACTGATGTACTGTGGATCATCACTAATGTACTATAGATCATCACTGATGTACCATGGGCCATCACTGGTGTACTATGGACCATCACTGGTGTACTATGGATCATCACTGGTGTACTATGGATCATCACTGGTGTACTATGGACCATCCCTGATGTACTGTGGATCATCACTGATGTACTGTGGATCATCACTGATGTACTATAGATCATCACTGATGTACTATGGGTTATCACTGGTGTACTATGGATCATCACTGATGTACTATGGACCATCCCTGATGTACTATGGACCATCCCTGATGTACTGTGGATCATCACTGATGTACTGTGGATCATCACTGATGTACTATAGATTATTACTGATGTACTGTGGATCATCACTGATGTACTGAGGACCATCCCTGATGTACTGTGGACCATCACTGATGTACTGTGGACCATCACTGATGTACTGTGGATCATCACTGATGTTCTATGGACCATCACTGATGTACTGTGGATCATCACTGATGTACTATAGATCATCACTGATGTACTATGGGCCATCACTGGTGTACTATGGATCATCACTGGTGTACTATGGACCATCACTGATGTACTGTGGAACATCCCGATGTACTGTGGATCATCACTGATGTACTGTGGATCATCACTGATGTACTGTGGATCATCACTGATGTACTGTGGATCATCACTAATGTACTATAGATCATCAATGATGTACTATGGACCATCACTGGTGTACTTTGGATCATCACTGGTGTACTATGGATCATCACTGGTGTACTATGGACCATCCCTGATGTACCGTGGATCATCACTGATGTACTGTGGATCATCACTGATGTACTATAGATCATCACTGATGTACTATGGGCCATCACTGGTGTACTATGGATCATCACTGATGTACTATGGACCATCCCTGATGTACTATGGACCATCCCTGATGTACTGTGGATCATCACTGATGTACTGTGGATCATCACTGATGTACTATAAATCATCACTGATGTACTGTGGATCATCACTGATGTACTATAGCTCATCACTGATGTACTATGGGCCATCACTGGTGTACTATGGATCATCACTGATGTACTATGGATCATCACTGATGTACTATGGATCATCACTGATGTACTGTGGACCATCCCTGATGTACTTTGGATCATCACTGATGTACTGTGGATCATCGCTGATGTACTATGGATCATCACTGATGTACTGAAAACCATCACTGATGTACTGTGGATCATCACTGATGTTCTATGGACCATCACTGATGTACTGTGGATCATCACTGATGTACTATAGACCATCACTGATGTACTGTGGATCATCACTGATGTACTATAGATCATCACTGATGTACTATGGATCATCACTGGTGTACTATGGATCATCACTGGTGTACTATGGACCATCACTGATGTACTATGGACCATCCCCGATGTACTGTGGATCATCACTGATGTACTGTGGATCATCACTGATGTACTGAGGATCATTACTGGTGTACTATGGATCATCACCGATGTACTGTGGACCATCACTGATGTACTGTGGATCATCACTGATGTTCTATGGACCATCACTGATGTACTGTGGATCATCACTGATGTACTATAGATCATCACTGATGTACTATGGGCCATCACTGTTGTACTATGGATCATCACTGGTGTACTATGGACCATCACTGATGTACTGTGGAACATCCCGATGTACTGTGGATCATCACTGATGTACTGTGGATCATCACTGATGTACTGTGGATCATCACTGATGTACTGTGGATCATCACTAATGTACTAAAGATCATCAATGATGTACTATGGATCATCACTGATGTACTTTGGGCATCACTGGTGTACTATGGATCATCACTGATGTACTGTGGACCATCCCTGATGTACTGTGGATCATCACTGATGTACTGTGGATCATCACTGATGTACTGATGATCATCACTGATGTACTGTGGATCATCACTAATGTACTATAGATCATCACTGATGTACCATGGGCCATCATTGGTGTACTACACTGATGTACTGAGGACCATCCCTGATGTACTGTGGACCATCACTGATGTACTGTGGACCATCACTGATGTACTGTGGATCATCACTGATGTTCTATGGACCATCACTGATGTACTGTGGATCATCACTGATGTACTGTGGATCATCACTGATGTACTATAGATCATCACTGATGTACTATGGATCATCACTGGTGTACTATATATCATCACTGGTGTACTATGGACCATCACTGATGTACTATTGACCATCACTGATGTACTGTGGACCATCCCCGAAGTACTGTGGATCATCACTGATGTACTGTGGATCATCACTGATGTACTGAGGATCATCACTGGTGTACTATGGATCATCACTGATGTACTATGGATCATCACTGATGTACTATAGATCATCACTGATGTACTTTGGGCCATCACTGGTGTACTATGGATCATCACTGATGTACTGTGGACCATCCCTGATGTACTTTGGATCATCACTGATGTACTGTGGATCATCACTGATGTACTGAGGACCATCCCTGATGTACTGTGGACCATCACTGATGTACTGTGGATCATCACTGATGTACTATAGATCATCACTGATGTACTATGGACCATCACTGGTGTACTATGGATCATCACTGATGTACTGTGGATCATCACAGATGTACTGTGGATCATCACTGATGTACTATAAATCATCACTGATGTACTATGGGCCATCACTGATGGACTGTGGACCATCACTGATGTACTATAGATCATCACTGATGTACTATGGGCCATCACTGGTGTACTATGGATCATCACTGATGTACTATGGACCATCCCTGATGTACTAAGGACAATCCCTGATGCACTGTGGATCATCACTGATGTACTGTGGATCATCACTGATGTACTATAGATCATCACTGATGTACTGTGGATCATCATTGATGTACTATAGCTCATCACTGATGTACTATGGGCCATCACTGGTGTACTATGGATCATCACTGATGTATTATGGATCATCACTGATGTACTATAGATCATCACTGATGTACTTTGGGCCATCGCTGGTGTACTATGGATCATCACTGGTGTACTATGGACCATCCCTGATGTAGTGTGGATCATCACTGATGTACTGTGGATCATCACTGATGTACTATAGATCATCACTGATGTACTATGGGCCATCACTGGTGTACTATGGATCATCACTGATGTACTATGGACCATCCCTGATGTACTGTGGACCATTCCTGATGTACTGTGGATCATCACTGATGTACTGTGGATCATCACTGATGTACTGAGGATCATCACTGATGTACTGTGGATCATCACTAATGTACTATAGATCATCACTGATGTACCATGGGCCATCACTGGTGTACTATGGACCATCACTGGTGTACTATGGATCATCACTGGTGTACTATGGATCATCACTGGTGTACTATGGACCATCCCTGATGTACTGTGGATCATCACTGATGTACTGTGGATCATCACTGATGTACTATAGATCATCACTGATGTACTATGGGTTATCACTGGTGTACTATGGATCATCACTGATGTACTATGGACCATCCCTGATGTACTATGGACCATCCCTGATGTACTGTGGATCATCACTGATGTACTGTGGATCATCACTGATGTACTATAGATTATTACTGATGTACTGTGGATCATCACTGATGTACTGAGGACCATCCCTGATGTACTGTGGACCATCACTGATGTACTGTGGACCATCACTGATGTACTGTGGATCATCACTGATGTTCTATGGACCATCACTGATGTACTGTGGATCATCACTGATGTACTATAGATCATCACTGATGTACTATGGGCCATCACTGGTGTACTATGGATCATCACTGGTGTACTATGGACCATCACTGATGTACTGTGGAACATCCCGATGTACTGTGGATCATCACTGATGTACTGTGGATCATCACTGATGTACTGTGGATCATCACTGATGTACTGTGGATCATCACTAATGTACTATAGATCATCAATGATGTACTATGGACCATCACTGGTGTACTTTGGATCATCACTGGTGTACTATGGATCATCACTGGTGTACTATGGACCATCCCTGATGTACCGTGGATCATCACTGATGTACTGTGGATCATCACTGATGTACTATAGATCATCACTGATGTACTATGGGCCATCACTGGTGTACTATGGATCATCACTGATGTACTATGGACCATCCCTGATGTACTATGGACCATCCCTGATGTACTGTGGATCATCACTGATGTACTGTGGATCATCACTGATGTACTATAAATCATCACTGATGTACTGTGGATCATCACTGATGTACTATAGCTCATCACTGATGTACTATGGGCCATCACTGGTGTACTATGGATCATCACTGATGTACTATGGATCATCACTGATGTACTATGGATCATCACTGATGTACTGTGGACCATCCCTGATGTACTTTGGATCATCACTGATGTACTGTGGATCATCGCTGATGTACTATGGATCATCACTGATGTACTGAAAACCATCACTGATGTACTGTGGATCATCACTGATGTTCTATGGACCATCACTGATGTACTGTGGATCATCACTGATGTACTATAGACCATCACTGATGTACTGTGGATCATCACTGATGTACTATAGATCATCACTGATGTACTATGGATCATCACTGGTGTACTATGGATCATCACTGGTGTACTATGGACCATCACTGATGTACTATGGACCATCCCCGATGTACTGTGGATCATCACTGATGTACTGTGGATCATCACTGATGTACTGAGGATCATTACTGGTGTACTATGGATCATCACCGATGTACTGTGGACCATCACTGATGTACTGTGGATCATCACTGATGTTCTATGGACCATCACTGATGTACTGTGGATCATCACTGATGTACTATAGATCATCACTGATGTACTATGGGCCATCACTGGTGTACTATGGATCATCACTGGTGTACTATGGACCATCACTGATGTACTGTGGAACATCCCGATGTACTGTGGATCATCACTGATGTACTGTGGATCATCACTGATGTACTGTGGATCATCACTGATGTACTGTGGATCATCACTAATGTACTAAAGATCATCAATGATGTACTATGGATCATCACTGATGTACTTTGGGCATCACTGGTGTACTATGGATCATCACTGATGTACTGTGGACCATCCCTGATGTACTGTGGATCATCACTGATGTACTGTGGATCATCACTGATGTACTGATGATCATCACTGATGTACTGTGGATCATCACTAATGTACTATAGATCATCACTGATGTACCATGGGCCATCATTGGTGTACTACACTGATGTACTGAGGACCATCCCTGATGTACTGTGGACCATCACTGATGTACTGTGGACCATCACTGATGTACTGTGGATCATCACTGATGTTCTATGGACCATCACTGATGTACTGTGGATCATCACTGATGTACTGTGGATCATCACTGATGTACTATAGATCATCACTGATGTACTATGGATCATCACTGGTGTACTATATATCATCACTGGTGTACTATGGACCATCACTGATGTACTATTGACCATCACTGATGTACTGTGGACCATCCCCGAAGTACTGTGGATCATCACTGATGTACTGTGGATCATCACTGATGTACTGAGGATCATCACTGGTGTACTATGGATCATCACTGATGTACTATGGATCATCACTGATGTACTATAGATCATCACTGATGTACTTTGGGCCATCACTGGTGTACTATGGATCATCACTGATGTACTGTGGACCATCCCTGATGTACTTTGGATCATCACTGATGTACTGTGGATCATCACTGATGTACTGAGGACCATCCCTGATGTACTGTGGACCATCACTGATGTACTGTGGATCATCACTGATGTACTATAGATCATCACTGATGTACTATGGACCATCACTGGTGTACTATGGATCATCACTGATGTACTGTGGATCATCACTGATGTACTGTGGATCATCACAGATGTACTGTGGATCATCACTGATGTACTATAAATCATCACTGATGTACTATGGGCCATCACTGATGGACTGTGGACCATCACTGATGTACTATAGATCATCACTGATGTACTATGGGCCATCACTGGTGTACTATGGATCATCACTGATGTACTATGGACCATCCCTGATGTACTAAGGACAATCCCTGATGCACTGTGGATCATCACTGATGTACTGTGGATCATCACTGATGTACTATAGATCATCACTGATGTACTGTGGATCATCATTGATGTACTATAGCTCATCACTGATGTACTATGGGCCATCACTGGTGTACTATGGATCATCACTGATGTATTATGGATCATCACTGATGTACTATAGATCATCACTGATGTACTTTGGGCCATCGCTGGTGTACTATGGATCATCACTGATGTACTGTGGACCATCCCTGATGTACTGTGGATCATCACTGATGTACTGTGGATCATCACTGATGTACTGTGGATCATCACTAATGTACTGAGGACCATCCCTGATGTACTGTGAACCATCACTGATGTACTGTGGATCATCACTGATGTTCTATGGACCATCACTGATGTACTGTGGATCATCACTGATGTACAATAGATCATCACTGATGTACTGTGGATCATCACTGATGTACTATAGATCATCACTAATGTACTATGGATCATCACTGGTGTACTATGGATCATCACTGGTGTATTATGGACCATCACTGATGTACTATGGACCATCACTGATGTACTGTGGACCATCCCCGATGTACTGTGGATCATCACTGATGTACTGTGGATCATCACTGATATACTGAGGATCATCACTGGTGTACTATGGATCATCACTGGTGTACTATGGATCATCACTGATGTACTATGGATAATCACTGATGTACTATAGATCATCACTGATGTACTTTGGGCCATCACTGGTGTACTATGGATCATCACTGATGTACTGAGGACCATCCCTGATGTACTGTGGATCATCACTGATGTACTGTGGATCATCACTGATGTACTGTGGATCATCACTGATGTACTGAGGACCATCCCTGATGTACTGTGGACCATCACTGATGTACTGTGGATCATCACTGATGTACTATAGATCATCACTGATGTACTATGGACCATCACTGGTGTACTATGGATCATCACTGATGTACTGTGGATCATCACTGATGTACTATAGATCATCACTGATGTACTATGGGCCATCACTGGTGTACTATGGATCATCACTGGTGTACTATGGATCATCACTGATGTACTGTGGATCATCAATGATGTACTGTGGATCATCACTGATGTACTGTGGATCATCACTGATGTACTATAAATCATCACTGATGTACTATGGGCCATCACTGATGTACTGTGGATCATCACTGATGTACTATAGATCATCACTGATGTACTATGGGCCATCACTGGTGTACTATGGATCATCACTGATGTACTATGGACCATCCCTGATGTACTAAGGACCATCCCTGATGTACTGTGGATCATCACTGATGTACTGTGGATCATCACTGATGTACTATAGATCATCACTGATGTACTGTGGATCATCACTGATGTACTATAGCTCATCACTGATGTACTATGGGCCATCACTGGTGTACTATGGATCATCACTGATGTACTATGGATCATCACTGATGTACTATAGATCATCACTGATGTACTTAGGGCCATCGCTGGTGTACTATGGATCATCACTGATGTACTGTGGACCATCCCTGATGTACTGTGGATCATCACTGATGTACTGTGGATCATCACTAATGTACTGAGGACCATCCCTGATGTACTGTGAACCATCACTGATGTACTGTGGATCATCACTGATGTTCTATGGACCATCACTGATGTACTGTGGATCATCACTGATGTACTATAGATCATCACTGATGTACTGTGGATCATCACTGATGTACTATAGAACATCACTGATGTACTATGGATCATCACTGGTGTACTATGGATCATCACTGGTGTATTATGGACCATCACTGATGTACTATGGACCATCACTGATGTACTGTGGACCATCCCCGATGTACTGTGGATCATCACTGATGTACTGTGGATCACCACTGATGTACTGAGGATCATCACTGGTGTACTATGGATCATCACTGGTGTACTATGGATCATCACTGATGTACTATGGATCATCACTGATGTACTATAGATCATCACTGATGTACTTTGGGCCATCACTGGTGTACTATGGATCATCACTGATGTACTGTGGACCATCCCTGATGTACTGTGGATCATCACTGATGTACTGTGGATCATCACTGATGTAATGAGGACCATCCCTGATGTACTGTGGACCATCACTGATGTACTGTGGATCATCACTGATGTACTATAGATCATCACTGATGTACTATGGACCATCACTGGTGTACTATGGATCATCACTGATGTACTGTGGATCATCACTGATGTACTGTGGATCATCACTGATGTACTGTGGATCATCACTGATGTACTATAAATCATCACTGATGTACTATGGGCCATCACTGATGTACTGTGGACCATCACTGATGTACTATAGATCATCACTGATGTACTATGGGCCATCACTGGTGTACTATGGATCATCACTGATGTACTATGGACCTTCCCTGATGTACTATGGACCATCCCTGATGTACTGTGGAACATCCCGATGTACTGTGGATCATCACTGATGTACTGTGGATCATCACTGATGTACTGTGGATCATCACTAATGTACTATAGATAATCAATGATGTACTATGGACCATCACTGGTGTACTATGGACCATCACTGGTGTACTATGGACCATCACTGGTGTACTTTGGATCATCACTGGTGTACTATGGATCATCACTGGTGTACTATGGACCATCCCTGATGTACCGTGGATCATCACTGATGTACTGTGGATCATCACTGATGTACTATAGATCATCACTGATGTACTATGGGCCATCACTGGTGTACTATGGATCATCACTGATGTACTATGGACCATCCCTGATGTACTATGGACCATCCCTGATGTACTGTGGATCATCACTGATGTACTGTGGATCATCACTGATGTACTATAAATCATCACTGATGTACTGTGGATCATCACTGATGTACTATAGCTCATCACTGATGTACTATGGGCCATCACTGGTGTACTATGGATCATCACTGATGTACTATGGATCATGACTGATGTACTATGGATCATCACTGATGTACTGTGGACCATCCCTGATGTACTGTGGATCATCACTGATGTACTGTGGATCATCGCTGATGTACTATAGATCATCACTGATGTACTGAAAACCATCACTGATGTACTGTGGATCATCACTGATGTTCTATGGACCATCACTGATGTACTGTGGATCATCACTGATGTACTATAGACCATCACTGATGTACTGTGGATCATCACTGATGTACTATAGATCATCACTGATGTACTATGGATCATCACTGGTGTACTATGGATCATCACTGGTGTACTATGGACCATCACTGATGTACTATGGACCATCCCCGATGTACTGTGGATCATCACTGATGTACTGTGGATCATCACTGATGTACTGAGGATCATTACTGGTGTACTATGGATCATCACTGGTGTACTGTGGATCATCACTGATGTACTATGGATCATCACTGATGTACTATGGATCATAATTGATGTACTAGAGATCATCACTGATGTACTTTGGGCCATCACTGGTGTACTATGGATCATCACTGATGTACTGTGGACCATCCCTGATGTACTGTGGATCATCACTGATGTACTGTGGATCATCACTGATGTACTGTGGATCATCACTGATGTACTGAGGATCATCACTGATGTACTGTGGATCATCACTAATGTATTATAGATCATCACTGATGTACCATGGGCCATCACTGGTGTACTATGGGCGATCACTGGTGTACTATGGATCATCACTGATGTACTATGGATCATCACTGATGTACTATAGATCAACACTGATGTACTTTGGGCCATCACTGGTGTACTATGGATCATCACTGATGTACTGTGGACCATCCCTGATGTACTGTGGATCATCACTGATGTACTGTGGATCATTACTGATGCACTGTGGATCATCACTGATGTACTAAGGACCATCCCTGATGTACTGTGGACCATCACTGATGTACTGTGGACCATCACTGATGTACTGTGGATCATCACTGATGTTCTTTGGACCATCACTGATGTACTGTGGATCATCACTGATGTACTGTGGATCATCACTGATGTACTATAGATCATCACTGATGTACTATGGACCATCACTGGTGTACTATGGATCATCACTGGTGTACTATGGATCATGACTGGTGTACTATGGACCATCACTGATGTACTGTGGACCATCCCCGATGTACTGTGGATCATCACTGGTGTACTTTGGACCATCACTGATGTACTGAGGATCATCACTGGTGTACTATGGATCATCACTGGTGTACTATGGATCATCACTGATGTACTATGGATCATCACTGATGTACTATGGATCATCACTGATGTACTATAGATCATCACTGATGTACTATAGATCATCACTGATGTACTTTGGGCCATCACTGGTGTACTATGGATCATCACTGATGTACTGTGGACCATCCCTGATGTACTGTGGATCATCACTGATGCACTGTGGATCATCACTGATGTACTGTGGATCATCACTGATGTACTGAGGACCATCCCTGATGTACTGTGAACCATCACTGATGGACTGTGGACCATCACTGATGTTCTATGGACCATCACTGATGTACTGTGGATCATCACTGATGTACTATAGATCATCACTGATGTACTATGTGCCATCACTGGTGTACTATGGGTCATCACTGGTGTACTATGGATCATCACTGGTGTACTATGGATCATCACTGATGTACTATGGACCATCCCTGATGTACTATGGACCATCCCTCATGTACTGTGGACCATCCCTGATGTACTATGGACCATCCCTCATGTACTGTGGATCATCACTGATGTACTGAGGACCATCCCTGATGTACTGTGGACCATCACTGATGTACTGTGGACCATCACTGATGTACTGTGAATCATCACTGATGTTCTATGGACCATCACTGATGTACTGTGGATCATAACTGATGTACTATAGATCATCACTGATGTACTATGGGCCATCACTGGTGTACTATGGATCATCACTGATGTACTGTGGACCATCCCTGATGTACTGTGGATCATCACTGATATACTGTGGATCATCACTGATGTATCGTGGATCATCACTGATGTACTGAGGATCATCACTGATGTACTGTGGATCATCACTGATGTACTATGGGCCATTACGGGTGTACTATGGATTATCACTGGTGTACTATGGATCATCCTTGATGTACTATGGACCATCCCTGATGTACTATGGACCATCCCTGATGTACTGAGGATCATCACTGATGTACTATAGATCATCACTGATGTACTATGGGCCATCACTGGTGTACTATGGATCATCACTGATGTACTGTGGATCATCACTGATGTACTATGGATCATCACTGATGTACTATGGATCATCACTGATGTACTATGAGCCATCACTGATGTACTATGGGCCATCACTGATGTACTGTGGATCATCACTGGTGTACTATGGGCCATCACTGATGTACTGTGGATCATCATTGGTGTACTATGGATCATCACTGGTGTACTATGGATCATCACTGATGTACTGTGGACCATCCCTGATGTACTGTGGATCATCACTGATGTACTGTGGATCATCACTGATGTACTGTGGATCATCACTGATGTACCGAGGATCATCACTGATGTACTGTGGATCATCACTAATGTACTATAGATCATCACTGATGTACCATGGGCCATCACTGGTGTACTATGGACCATCATTGGTGTACTATGGATCATCACTGGTGTACTATGGATCATCACTGGTGTACTATGGACCATCCCTGATGTACTGTGGATCATCACTGATGTACTGTGGATCATCACTGATGTACTATAGATCATCACTGATGTACTATGGGCCATCACTGGTGTACTTTGGATCATCACTGATGTACTATGGACCATCCCTGATGTACTATGAACCATCCCTGATGTACTGTGGATCATCACTGATGTACTATGGTTCATCACTGATGTACTATGGATCATCACTGATGTACTATGAGCCATCACTGATGTACTATGGGCCATCACTGATGTACTGTGGATCATCACTGGTGTACTATGGGGCATCACTGATGTACTGTGGATCATCACTGGTGTACTATGGATCATCACTGGTGTACTATGGATCATCACTGATGTACTGTGGACCATCCCTGATGTACTGTGGATCATCACATATGTACTGTGGATCATCACTGATGTACTGTGGATCATCACTGATGTACTGAGGATCATCACTGATGTACTGTGGATCATCACTAATGTACTATAGATCATCAATGATGTACTATGAACCATCACTGGTGTACTATGGACCATCACTGGTGTACTATGGATCATCACTGGTGTACTATGGATCATCACTGGTATACTATGGACCATCCCTGATGTACTGTGGATCATCACTGATGTACTGTGGATCATCACTGATGTACTATAGATCATCACTGATGTACTATGGGCCATCACTGGTGTACTTTGGATCATCACTGATGTACTATGGACCATCCCTGATGTACTATGGACCATCCCTGAAGTACTGTGGATCATCACTGATGTACTGTGGATCATCACTGATGTACTATAGATCATCACTGATGTGCTGTGGATCATCACTGATGTACTATAGCTCATCACTGATGTACTATGGGCCATCACTGGTGTACTATGGATCATCACTGATGTACTATGGATCATCACTGATGTACTATAGATCATCACTGATGTACTTTGGGCCATCGCTGGTGTACTATGGATCATCACTGATGTACTGTGGACCATCCCTGATGTACTGTGGATCATCACTGATGTACTGTGGATCAACACTGATGTACTGTGGATCATCACTGATGTAATGAAAACCATCACTGATGTACTGTGGATCATCACTGATGTTCTATGGACCATCACTGATGTACTGTGGATCATCACTGATGTACTATAGATCATCACTGATGTACTGTGGATCATCACTGATGTACTATAGATAGAGTTGAGCGGACACCTGGATGTTCGGGTTCGACGGGTTCGGCCGAACTTCGGAAAAAAGTTCGGCTTCGGGACCGAACTTTAACCCGAACCCGGACCCGGACCCGAACCCCATTGAAGTCAATGGGGACCCGGACTTCTAAGGACTAAAAAGGCTCTAAAAAGGTAATGGAAAGGGCTAGAGGGCTGCAAATGGCAGCAAAATGTTGTTAAGAGCATGGCAAGTGCCCTGCAAACAAATGTGGATAGGGAAATAACTTAAAATAAACTAAAAAAAAAAAAAAAAATCTTGACCTAGGAGGACGAGGTCCATATGGAGTAGGAGGTTGAAGTGGCGGTGGATGTGGCTGTGTAGGTGGAAGCGGCGGTGGAGGAGGACGAGGTAGCCAACACTGATTCAAAAATACAACAATGGCTGTGTAATGCCGGTGATGTGTCGAATTCTGTCCCCCGTCAAATAGTGTCCACCCTGTACTGCGCTTGCTCAGTATGTAGGACAAGGGGATTTCTAAAATCTCCCAAGACGAACGACGCCTGCATGGTGAGTTCAGGTGAAGGCCACACCATCCGTGGTTCAAGACGAGCCAAAAGAGGCCGTACCCGAAGCGTGGCGATCGAACCGAGCCCGTGAGGGGCCCTGTTACTATGTGCTACCGTATGTCCACTTGGATGGTGGGGCTTGAACCTGCACTCACAGCGCAGGCGCCGTTCATCTTCGGAGATTTTGTGAATCTCCTTGTCCTCTGTACTGCGCAAGCACTGCGCCTTCGCAGTATGGGCCGGACACAATCCGATGGCCGGACAGTTTTGTCACAACACCGGTATACATGTCTATTCTGCACAAGGTACGGACAAGTCCTGTGGGATCCATGCCTGGTTCATTTTAATGAACGTGAGCTTGTCCACATTGGCTCTGGACAGGCGGCTACGCTTGTCTGTGATAACGCCCCCTGCCGTGCTAAATACACGTTCAGATAATACACTGGCTGCAGGGCAGGCCAGCACCTCCAAGGCATAAAGGGCAAGCTCAGGCCATTTGCCCAATTTGGAGACCCAGAAGTTAAAGGGGGCAGACCCGTCATCCAGTACGTGTAGGCCTGTGGACACATACTGCTCAACCATGTTGGTGAAATGCTGCCTCCTGCTAAGACGTTACATCTCAGCTGGTGGTGCTGGTTGTTGTGGCATGCTGACAAAGCTTTTCCACATTTCAGCCATGCTAACCCTGCCTTCTGAGGTGCTGCCGGTGCCCCGGCTGCATTGGCGACCTCTTCATCCTCCTCTGCCTTCGCCTTGTGCTTCCACCGTACGCCCGCTGTCAGGTGGGAATGCCACCAGCAGCGCGTCTACCAGCGCGCGCTTGTACTCGCGCATCTTATGATCCCGCTCCAGTGAGGGAATTAAGGACGGTACGTTGTCCTTGTAATGGGGATCCAGCAGGGTGGCCACCCAGTAATCAGCACCAGTTAAAATGTGGGCAACTCGGCGGTCATTGCGGAAACACTGCAGCATGTAATCGCTCATGTGTGCCAGGCTGCCCAGAGGCAAAGAAAAGCTGTCCTCTGTGGGAGGTGTATCGTCTGTGTCCTCTGTATCCCCCAGCCACGCACCAGTGATGGCCACGAGCTGGTCTGTGTGCCAACCTGCTGTGAAAATGCCTCCTCCTCCTCCTCCTCCTCCATCTCCTCCTCCACCTCGTCATCCTCCAGAACTGTTCCCTTTCCGCCGGACAATTGTGTACCTGGCGTTTGTTGGTGCAGGAACCCACCCTCGTAGCCACTTGTGAAAGACTGCCCTGAAAGCCTTTGAAATGATCCCGCTTCCTCCACCTCCTCCTCATCCTCCTGTGCCACATCCTCTTCCATCATCGCCCGAAGCGTTTTTTCAAGGAGGCATAGAACTGGGATAGTAACACTAAGAACGGCGTCATTGGCACTGGACATGTTGGTGGAGTACTCGAAACAGCGCAACAAGGCACACAGGTCTCGCATGGAGGCCCAGTTATTGGTGGTGAAGTGGTGCTGTTCCACAGAGCGACTCACGCGTGATTGCTGCAGCTGAAACTCCACTATCGCCTGCTGCTGCTCGCACAGTCTGGCCAGCATGTGCAAGGTGGAGTTCCACCTTGTGAGCACGTCACATATGAGGCGGTGAGCTGGAAGGCCGAAGTTACGCTGCAGCGCTGACAGGCGAGCAGCAGCAGGGTGAGAACACCGAAAGTGCGCACACACAGCCCGCACTTTCTGCAGCAGCTCTGGCATATTGGGGTAATTTTTAAGGAACCTCTGGACCACCAAGTTCAGCACATGCGCCAGGCAAGGGATGTGCGTCAAACCGGCTAGGCCCAGAGCTGCTACGAGATTTCGCCCATTATCACTCACCACCAGGCCGGGCTTGAGGCTCACTGACAGCAACCACTCATTGGTCTGTTGTTCCATGTCCCTCCACAACTCCTGCGCGGTGTGGGGTTTTTCCCCCAAACAGGAAAGTTTTAAAACTGCCTGCTGTCGTTTACCCCTGGCTGTGCTGAAGTTGGTGGTGAAGGTGTTACGCTGACCGGATGAGGAGGCGGTAGAGGATGAGGAAGCGGAGTAGGAGGAGTTAGCAACAGGAGGCAAACTGAAGCGCCCTGCAATCCTCGGTGGTGGAAGGACATGCGCCAAACTGCTATCTGCCTCAGGCCCAGCCGCCACTGCATTTACCCAGTGTGCTGTTAGGGAGATATAACGTCCCTGACCGTGCTTACTGGTCCACGCATCCGTAGTTAGGTGGACCTTGCCACAGATGGCGTTGCGCAGTGCACACCTGATTTTGTCCCCCACTTGGTTGTGCAGGGAAGGGATGGCTCGCCTGGAAAAATAGTGGCGGCTGGGCACGACGTACTGTGGGACAGCCAATGCCATCAGGCTTTTAAAACTCTGCGTCTCCACCAGACGGAATGACAGCATTTCAAAGGCCAGGAGTTTTGAAATGCTGGCATTCAGGGCCAGGGATCGCGGGTGGCTAGGGGGGTACTTCCTCTTCCGCTCCAATGTTTGGGAGATAGAGAGCTGAACGCTTCCATGGGACATTGTGGAGATGGTTGGTGACCCAGGTGGTAGTGTTGCTGGCAGATGCTCTGTTTGCGGGGTGGCAGGTGCCACTGTCACTACAGAGGTGGATGAAGAGGCCGAGACTGCAGCAGAAGAGGAAGCAGGAGGAGCCAGAGACCTTTCTTGGTTTTTGAGGTGTCTACTCCACTGCAGCTCGTGCTTTGCACTTAGATGCCTGTTCATGCAGCTTGTGCTCAGGTTGAGAACGTTTATGCCTCGCTTCAGGCTGTGATTGCACAGCGTGCAAACCGCTCGTGTCTTGTCATCAGCACATTGTGTGAAGAACTGCCACGCTGGGGAACTCCTTGGACCTGGCTTTGGTGTGCTCGGTCCCTTGCTGCGTTGGGCAGTAGCAGACATACTGTCTAGCTGACAGACGCTCCGCTTTTGCACCCTGCTCCCTCTTCTGCTGTGCTGGTGGCTCTGTGCGACCACCGCCTCTTCCTCCAAACTACACTGGTCACCTGCATAACGTTGATTCCATGTGGGGTCGAGGACCTCATCGTCCTCCACATCATCTTCCACCCAGTCTTCACCTCTGCCCTCCTTGTCTGTCTGCACAATTGCGAAAGCAGCAGCAGTTGGCACCTGTGTTTCGTCATCATCCGAGACGTACTGCGATGGTCCTCCCATGTACTCATCATGAAACATTAGTGGTTGGGCATCGGTGCACTCAATCTCTTCCACTTCTGGGGCAGGGCTAGGTGGATGGCCCTGGGAAACCCTGCTAACAGAGTCATCGAAAAGCAGAAGAGACTGCTGCATGATTTGGGGCTCAGACTGCTTGGCTGATTTGCAAGGGGGTGAGGTGAAAGACTGATGGACATGGGTTTCAGGTGCCAACTCTGTTCTTTCATCAGAAGAGTGGGTGGGAGACAATGTGAAGGAACCCGAGGCACTGTCAGCAACCCAATCTACTATCGCCTGTACTTGTCCTGGCCTAAACATTCGTACAGCCTCATTAGGCGCGACAAAATACCGCCGCAGGCTCTGTCGCCTACTCGCACCTGAGGAAGGTGTTTCACTTGTGCATGTATCTGGCACAGATCCACCACGTCCTCTCCCTGCAACAGGAGCTCCACCAGCAGCACCACGACCGGGGCCACCACGTCCCTTTGACCTTCTCCTCATATTTTCAAAATTTAGGATCTTGCCCTAAATGGGTGTTTTTGGAAGAGCAGAACACACCCACAGTACGTAACTGCTGAATTGCACAGCTACAGAAAATGCTATTAAAAAAATGTTTTTTTTTTAGTATAGCACAGTAGGAGAAAACTATATAGAAATTGTTTATTTCACACACCTCAAAATATGTATAACACACTGCAACCTTTTTTTGGTGCCACTAAACTGCGTTTTTTTGGAAGAGCAGAACACACCCACAGTACGTAACCGCTGAATCGCACAGCTACAGAACTGCAGAAAATGCTATTCAAAAAAAATGTTGTTTTTTTAGTATAGCAACGTAGGAGAAAACTATAAAGAAATTGTTTATTTCAAACACCTCAAAATATGTATAACACACTGCAAACTTTCTTTGGTGCCACTAAACGGCGTTTTTTGGAAGAGCAGAACACACCCACAGTACGTAACCGCTGAATCGCACAGCTACAGAACTGCAGAAAATGCTATTCAAAAAAAATGTTGTTTTTTTAGTAAAGCGACGTAGGAGAAAACTATAAAGAAATTGTTTATTTCAAACACCTCAAAATATGTATAACACACTGCAAACTTTCTTTGATGCCACTAAACGGCGTTTTTTGGAAGAGCAGAACACACCCACAGTACGTAACCGCTGAATCGCACAGCTACAGAACTGCAGAAAATGCTATTCAAAAAAAATGTTGTTTTTTTAGTAAAGCGACGTAGGAGAAAACTATAAAGAAATTGTTTATTTCAAACACCTCAAAATATGTATAACACACTGCAAACTTTCTTTGGTGCCACTAAACGGCGTTTTTTGGAAGAGCAGAACACACCCACAGTACGTAACCGCTGAATCGCACAGCTACAGAACTGCAGAAAATGCTATTAAAAAAAAATGTTGTTTTTTTAGTATAGCAACGTAGGAGAAAACTATAAAGAAATTGTTTATTTCAAACACCTCAAAATATGTATAACACACTGCAAACTTTCTTTGGTGCCACTAAACGGCGTTTTTTGCAAGCGTACATTAAAGTGCAAATTATTTTTTTTTTTCCCTAAATGGGTCTTTTTTTGCACGAGCAAAATAAAATGCTTTTTTTTTTGCCCTATGGGTCTTTTGGAAAAGAGAACAATAAAGTGCCTTTTTTTTCCCCCTAAAAGTTAGATTTTCTATGACACTGGGCTCATGGCAGTGTAAAAAGACTGCACAGCAACACAAATAGGTAGACCTATGCAGATCGCTGATTTTAATCTCTGAATCTGGACTCCTATATAATATTCTCTGTCCCTGAAAGCACCAACACAGGAACCTGGCCCTACACTAGACTATCTCTCTATCTTTTCCCTCAGATTGTAGAATCAGGACTACCTCTTCTATCTTTTTATCTCTCCCTAAAAGCAGCAGCAGCAGACTAGATCCTCTCCCTATCTATTCTGAAGCAGAGTGTCATGTGTGCTGTGTGCCTCTAGCTTATATAGAAGCTGGGTCACATGTTGCACTGACCAATCACAGCCATGCCATTAGTAGGCATGGCTATGATGGCTTCTAAGGGCACACCAGCTAATCAAAAGGTGATTGGCTGGCCCCTGAAGCATTTCTAAATGCGTTATTAGATTGCCGAACCCGGACCCGAACCCAGACTTTTGGGCAAAGTCCGGGTTCGGGAAAAAGCTAAAGTTCGGTACGGACCCGAACTTTACAGTTCGGGTCCGCTCAACACTAACTATAGATCATCACTGATGTACTATGGATCATCACTGGTGTACTATGGATCATCACTGATGTACTATGGGCCATCACTGATGTACTGTGGACCATCCCTGATGTACTGTGGATCATCACTGATGTACTGTGGATCATCACTGATGTACTGTGGATCATCACTGATGTACTATAGATCATCACTGATGTACTATGGGCAATCACTGGTGTACTATGGATCATCACTGGTGTACTATGGATCATCACTGATGTACTATGGACCATCACTGATGTACTGTGGACCATCCCTGATGTACTGTGGATCATCACTGATGTACTGTGGATCATCACTGATGTACTGTGGATCATCACTGATGTACTGAGGATCATCACTGATGTACTGTGGATCATCACTAATGTACTATAGATCATCACTGATGTACCATGGGCTATCACTGGTGTACTATGGGCGATCACTGGTGTACTATGGATCATCACTGATGTACTATGGATCATCACTGATGTACTATAGATCATCACTGATGTACTTTGGGCCATCCCTGGTGTACTATGGATCATCACTGATGTACTGTGGACCATCCCTGATGTACTGTGGATCATCACTGATGTACTGTGGATCATTACTGATGTACTGTGGATCATCACTGATGTACTGAGGACCATCCCTGATGTACTGTGGACCATCACTGATGTACTGTGGACATCACTGATGTACTGTGGATCATCACTGATGTTCTATGGACCATCACTGATGTACTGTGGATCATCACTGATGTACTGTGTATCATCACTGATGTACTATAGATCATCACTGATATACTATGGGCCATCACTGGTGTACTATGGATCATCACTGGTGTACTATGGACCATCACTGATGTACTATGGACCATCACTGATGTACTGTGGACCATCCCCGATGTACTGTGGATCATCACTGATGTACTGTGGATCATCACTGATGTACTGAGGATCATCACTGGTGTACTATGGATCATCACTGATATACTATGGATCATCACTGATGTACTATGGATCATCACTGATGTACTATGGATCATCACTGATGTACTATAGATCATCACTGATGTACTTTGGGCCATCACTGGTGTACTATGGATCATCACTGATGTACTGTGGACCATCCCTGATGTACTGTGGATCATCACTGATGTACTGTGGATCATCACTGATGTACTGTGGATCATCACTGATGTACTGAGGACCATCCCTGATGTACTGTGGACCATCACTGATGTACTTTGGACCATCACTGATGTACTGTGGATCATCACTGATGTTCTATGGACCATCACTGATGTACTGTGGATCATCACTGATGTACTATAGATCATCACTGATGTACTATGGGCCATCACTGGTGTACTATGGATCATCACTGGTGTACTATGGATCATCACTGATGTACTATGGATCATCACTGATGTACTGTGGATCATCACTGATGTACTATAGATCATCACTGATGTACTATGGACCATCACTGGTGTACTATGGATCATCACTGATGTACTATGGATCATCACTGGTGTACTATGGATTATCCCTCATGTACTGTGGATCATCACTGATGTACTGAGGACCATCCCTGATGTACTGTGGACCATCACTGATGTACTGTGGACCATCACTGATGTACTGTGAATCATCACTGATGTTCTATGGACCATCACTGATGTACTGTGGATCATAACTGATGTACTATAGATTATCACTGATGTACTATGGGCCATCACTGGTGTACTATGGATCATCACTGATGTCCTATGGATCATCATTGATGTACTATGGATCATCACTGATTTACTATGAGCCATCACTGATGTACTATGGATCATCACTGATGTACTGTGGACCATCCCTGATGTACTGTGGATCATCACTGATATACTGTGGATCATCACTGATGTATCGTGGATCATCACTGATGTACTGAGGATCATCACTGATGTACTGTGGATCATCACTGATGTACTATGGGCCATTACGGGTGTACTATGGATCATCACTGGTGTACTATGGATCATCACTGATGTACTATGGACCATTCCTGATGTACTATGGACCATCCCTGATGTACTGAGGATCATCACTGATGTACTATAGATCATCACTGATGTACTATGGGCCATCAGTGGTGTACTATGGATCATCACTGATGTACTGTGGATCATCACTGATGTACTATGGATCATCACTGATGTACTATGGATCATCACTGATGTACTATGCGCCATCACTGATGTACTATGGGCCATCACTGATGTACTGTGGATCATTACTGGTGTACTATGGATCATCACTGGTGTACTATGGATCATCATTGATGTACTATGGATCATCACTGATGTACTATGGATCATCACTGATGTACTATGGATCATCACTGGTGTACTATGGATCATCACTGGTGTACTATGGATCATCACTGATGTACTGTGGACCATCCCTGATGTACTGTGGAACATCACTGATGTACTGTGGATCATCACTGATGTACTGTGGATCATCACTGATGTACTGAGGATCATCACTGATGTACTGTGGATCATCACTGATGTACTGTGGATCATCACTGATGTACTATGGGCCATCACAGGTGTACTATGGGCCATCACAGGTGTACTATGGGCCATCACAGGTGTACTATGGACCATCACTGATGTACTGTCTATCATCACTGATGTACTATAGATCATCACTGATGTACTATGGACCATCACTGGTGTACTATAGATCATCACTGGTGTACTGTGGACCATCACTGGTGTACTGTGGATCATCACTGGTGTACTGTGGATCATCACTGATGTACTATAGATCATCACTGATGTAATTTGGACCATCACTGGTGTACTATGGATCATAACTGGTGTACTATGGATCATCACGGGTGTACTATGGACCATCACTGATGTACTATGGACCATCACTGATGTACTGTGGACCATCACTGGTGTACTATGGATCATCACTGGTGTACTATGGATCATCACTGATGTACTATGAGCCATCACTGATGTACTATGGATCATCACTGGTGTACTATGGATCATCCCTGGTGTACTATGGATCATCACTGATGTACTATGGATCATCACTGATGTACTGTGGGCCATCACTGGTGTACTATGGATCATCACTAGTGTACTATGGATCATCACTGATGTACTATGGACCATCACTGATGTACTATGGGCCATCCCTGATGTACTGTGGATCATCACTGATGTGCTATGGAACATCACTGGTGTACTATGGATCATCACTGATGTACTATGGATCATCACTGATGTACTATGGATCATCACTGATGTACTGTGGATCATCACTGATGTACTATGGATCATCACTGATGTACTATGGACCATCCCTGATGTACTGTGGATCATCACTGATGTGCTATGGAACATCACTGGTGTACTATGGATCATCACTGATGTACTATGGATCATCACTGATGTACTATGGACCATCCCTTATGTACTGTGGATCATCACTGATGTACTATGGACCATCCCTGATGTACTGTGGATTATCACTGATGTACTGAGGATCATCACTG
The DNA here is from genome assembly GCA_029206835.1 of Rana muscosa. Classification (NCBI taxonomy): domain Eukaryota; kingdom Metazoa; phylum Chordata; class Amphibia; order Anura; family Ranidae; genus Rana; species Rana muscosa. The sequence goes on from CM055117.1 coordinate 336,596,966, forward strand.
ATGTACTGTGTATCATCACTGATGTACTGTGTATCATCACTAATGTACTGTGGATCATCACTGATGTACTGAGGATCATCACTAATGTACTGTGGATCATCACTGATGTACTGTGGATCATCACTGATGTACTGAGGATAATCACTGATGTACTATGGACCATCACTGGTGTACTATGGACCATCCCTGATGTACTATGGACCATCCCTGATGTACTGTGGATCATCACTGGTGTACTGTGGATCATCACTGATGTACTATAGATCATCACTGATGTACTGTGGATCATCACTGATGTACTATAGATCATCACTGATGTACTATGAGCCATCACTGGTGTACTATGGGCCATCACAGGTGTACTATGGATCATCACTGGTGTACTATGGATCATCCCTGGTGTACTATGGACCATCACTGATGTACTATGGACCATCACTGATGTACTATGGACCATCACTGATGTACTGTGGATCATCACTGATGTACTATAGATCATCACTGATGTACTATGGACCATCACTGATGGACTATGGACCATCACTGATGTACTGTGGATCATCACTGATGTACTATAGATCATCACTGATGTACTATGGACCATCACTGATGTACTGTGGATCATCACTGATGTACTATAGATCATCACTGATGTACTGTGGATCATCACTGATGTATTGTGGATCATCACTGGTGTACTATAGATCATCACTGATGTACTATGGACCATCCCTGATGTACTGTGGATTATCACTGATGTACTGAGGATCATCACTGATGTACTAAGTATCATCACTGATGTACTGTGGATCATCACTGATGTACTTTGGATCATCACTGATGTACTGTGGATCATCACTGATGTACTGTGGATCATCACTGATGTACTGAGGATAATCACTGATGTACTATGGACCATCACTGGTGTACTATGGACCATCCCTGATGTACTATGGACCATCCCTGATGTACTGTGGATCATCACTGGTGTACTGTGGATCATCACTGATGTACTATAGATCATCACTGATGTACTGTGGATCATCACTGATGTACTATAGATCATCACTGATGTACTATGGGCCATCACTGGTGTACTATGGGCCATCACAGGTGTACTATGGATCATCACTGGTGTACTATGGATCATCCCTGGTGTACTATGGACCATCACTGATGTACTATGGACCATCACTGATGTACTGTGGATCATCACTGATGTACTATAGATCATCACTGATGTACTATGGACCATCACTGATGGACTATGGACCATCACTGATGTACTGTGGATCATCACTGATGTATTGTGGATCATCACTGGTGTACTATAGATCATCACTGATGTACTATGGACCATCCCTGATGTACTGTGGATTATCACTGATGTACTGAGGATCATCACTGATGTACTAAGTATCATCACTGATGTACTGTGGATCATCACTGATGTACTATAGATCATCACTGATGTACTATGGACCATCACTGATGTACTGTGGATCATCACTGATGTACTATAGATCATCACTGATGTACTATGGACCATCACTGATGTACTGTGGATCATCACTGATGTATTGTGGATCATCACTGGTGTACTATAGATCATCACTGATGTACTATGGACCATCCCTGATGTACTGTGGATTATCACTGATGTACTGAGGATCATCACTGATGTACTAAGTATCATCACTGATGTACTGTGGATCATCACTGATGTACTTTGGATCATCACTGATGTACTGTGGATCATCACTGATGTACTGTGGATCATCACTGATGTACTGAGGATCATCACTGATGTACTGTGGATCATCACTGATGTACTGTGGATCATCACTGATGTATGGTGTACTATGGATCATCACTGGTGTACTATGGATCATCACTGGTGTACTATGGATAATCACTGATGTACTATAGATCATCACTGATGTACTATGGGCAATCACTGGTGTACTATGGATCATCACTGGTGTACTATGGACCATCCCTGATGTACTATGGACCATTCGTGATGTACTGTGGATCATCACTGGTGTACTGTGGATCATCACTGATGTACTATAGATCATCACTGATGTACTGTGGATCATCACTGATGTACTATAGATCATCACTAATGTACTATGGGCCATCACTGGTGTACTATGGGCCATCAATGGTGTACTATGGATCATCACTGATGTACTGTGGATCATCACTGGTGTACTATAGATCATCACTGATGTACTATGGACCATCACTGATGTACTGTGGACCATCACTGATGTACTGTGGATCATCACTGATGTACTATGGACCATCCCTGATGTACTATGGACCATCCCTTATGTACTATGGACCATCCCTGATGTACTATGGACAATCCCTGCTGTACTATGGACCATCCCTGATGTACTGTGGATCATCACTGATGTAGTATGGAACATCACTGGTGTACTATGGATCATCACTGATGTACTATGGATCATCACTGATGTACTATGGACCATCCCTGATGTACTGTGGATCATCACTGATGTACTATGGACCATCCCTGATGTACTGTGGATCATCACTGATGTACTGTGGATTATCACTGATGTACTGAGGATCATCACTGATGTACTGTGTATCATCACTGATGTACTGTGGATCATCACTGATGTACTGTGGATCATCACTGATGTACTATGGATCATCACTGATGTACTGTGGATCATCACTGATGTACTGTGGATCATCACTGATGTACTGAGGATCATCACTGATGTACTATGGATCATCACTAATGTACTGTGGATCATCACTGATGTACTATAGATCATCACTGATGTACTGAGGATCATCACTGATGTACTGTGGATCATCACTGATGTACTGTGGATCATCACTGATGTACTGAGGATCATCACTGATGTACTATGGATCATCACTGATGTACTGTGGATCATCACTGATGTACTATAGATCACCACTGATGTACTATGGGCCATCACTGGTGTACTATGGATCATCACTGATGTACTGTGGATCATCACTGATGTACTATAGATCATCACTGATGTACTATGGACCATCACTGGTGTACTATGGATCATCACTGGTGTACTATGGATCATCACTGATGTACTATAGATTAGACATGTGCATTTCGTTTCGTTCCGAATCGAAATTCGGACGAATTGTTCATTATTCGGACATTCGGATGCATCCGAATTACCGAATTACAATACTAACGAATTTAACCGAATCCGAATTTTTTCGAATCTAAAAATATTTTTGACCCGACTTTGGGTCCATGTATCTCGGGGTTCCTTGGTGATAGAAACCCCAAATTTGGAGATGTTGTAGTGCTAGTTCTTCTGTGTTTGCAGATACGTGGACCCAAAGTCGGGTCGCAAAATGTCAAGCACTTTACTGGAGCAGAGAATGACATTTTGCGACCCGATTTTGGGGCCACATATCTCGGGGCCACTTGTAGCTAGAAACCCCAAATTTGGTATGCAAACACAGTAGAACTAGCACTACAACATCTCCAAATTTTGGGTTTCTATCACCAAGTAACCCCAAAATACATGGACCCAAAGTCGGGTCGCAAAATATTTTCGAATCCGGTTGAAATAGTATCAACATGATTCGAAATTATTTCAACTGCATTTGAAACTATTTCAACCGGATTCGAAAATATTTTGTGACCCGAATTTGGGTCCATGTATCTCGGGGTTACTTGGTGATAGAAACCCCAAATTTGGGGTTACTGTTTTTCTAGTCTATTTTCTATTTTATTATAATCTTTTCTATCCAAAGTTAAAATTAATTAATTAATTAAAAAATTTGAATTCATACTATTCGAAATTCAAATTTATTCTATTCGAAATTCGAATTTCAGAAGATGGTTGTATATTCTTTCTATTTTATTCTTCTAAATTATATTTTTTTTCTATTCTGTTCTAATCTTTTCTATTTGAATTATAAATTTTGGAAGATGGTTAGTTACTTACATCTGTCACATAAAAAAAAAGATGTGAAATGGCTGTCATGGATGTCGATCACAAGGCAAGTACATATGCTGTATGTCATTGTCCGAGTGCCACGCGACCGGCCACGAGTGCCACGTGACCAAGTTGTGGATTGTCCACTTGCCACGTCACCTGCCACAAGTTATGGGGTTCCTAGCACCAAGTGACCCCCAGATAGGGGCGATCTGTCAAGTGCTTTTCTGCAGCAGAGAATTAAATTTTGTGACCCGACTTTGAGGCCACGTATCTCGGGGCCACTTATAGCTAGAAATCCCAAAATATTTGGTATGTAAACACATTACAACTGGCACTACAATAACCCCAAATTTGGGGTTTCTATCACCAAGTAACCCCGTTGTAATGCTAGTTCTACTGTGTTTGCATACCAAATTTGGGGTTTCTAGCTATAAGTGGCCCCGAGATACGTGGCCCCAAAGTCGGGTCACAAAATGTCATTCTCTGCTGCAGAAAAGTACTTGAAATATCGCCCATATCTGGGGGTCACTTGGTGCCAGGAGCCCCATAACTTGTGGCAGGTGACGTGGCAAGTAGACAATCCACAACTAGGTCACGTGGCAGGTCACGTGGCACTCGTGGTCGTTCACGTGGCACTCGTGGCACTGTGGCCGGTGTCGTGGCACTCGTGGCCGGTGTCGTGGCACTCATGGCAGGTGTTGTGGTAAGTGGACAATGACATACAGCATATGTACTTGCCTTGCGATCGACATCCGTGACAGCCATTTCACATCTTTTTTTTATGTGACAGATGTATATAAGTAAGTAAATAACCTTCTTCCAAAATTTATAATTCAAATAGAAAAGATTAGAACAGAATAGAAAAAAAATATAATTTAGAAGAATAAAATAGAAAGAATATACAACCATCTTCTGAAATTCGAATTTCGAATAGAATAAATTTGAATTTCGAATAGTATGAGTTGTATATTCTTTCTATTTTATTCTTCTAAATTATATTTTTTTTCTATTCTGTTCTAATCTTTTCTATTTGAATTATAAATTTTGGAAGAAGGTTATTTACTTACTTATATACATCTGTCACATAAAAAAAAAGATGTGAAATGGCTGTCACGGATGTCGAGTCAAGTCATATGCTGTATGTCATTGTCCACTTACCACAACACCTGCCATGAGTGCCACGACACCGGCCACGAGTGCCACGACACCGGCCACGAGTGCCACGTGACCTGCCACGAGTGCCACGTGAACGGCCACGAGTGCCACGTGACCTGCCACGTGACCTAGTTGTGGATTGTCTACTTGCCACGTCACCTGCCACAAGTTATGGGGCTCCTAGCACCAAGTGACCCCCAGATATGGGCGATATTTCAAGTACTTTTCTGCAGCAGAGAATGACATTTTGTGACCCGACTTTGGGGCCACGTATCTCGGGGCCACTTATAGCTAGAAACCCCAAATTTGGTATGCAAACACAGTAGAACTAGCATTACAACGGGGTTACTTGGTGATAGAAACCCCAAATTTGGGGTTATTGTAGTGCCAGTTGTAATGTGTTTACATACCAAATATTTTGGGATTTCTAGCTATAAGTGGCCCCGAGATACGTGGCCTCAAAGTCGGGTCACAAAATTTAATTCTCTGCTGCAGAAAAGCACTTGACAGATCGCCCCTATCTGGGGGTCACTTGGTGCTAGGAACCCCATAACTTGTGGCAGGTGACGTGGCAAGTGGACAATCCACAACTTGGTCACGTGGCACTCGTGGCCGGTCACGTGGCACTCGGACAATGACATACAGCATATGTACTTGCCTTGTGATCGACATCCATGACAGCCATTTCACATCTTTTTTTTATGTGACAGATGTAAGTAACTAACCATCTTTCAAAATTTATAATTCAAATAGAAAAGATTAGAACAGAATAGAAAAAAAATATAATTTAATAGAATAAAATAGAAAGAATATGCAACCATCTTATGAAATTCGAATTTCGAATAGAATAAATTTGAATTTCGAATAGTAGGAATTAAAAAAAATGTAATTAATTAATTTTAACTTTGGATAGAATAGATTAGAATAGAAATAGAGAATACACTAGAAAAACAATAGAATAGAATAGAATATAGATACTATCTATTTCATGTTTAATTTTTTTTGCAGATTACTATTTTTTACATAAGGTCTCCTGCAGACTATTAGCATTTATTTTATTTTTTTTGCAGATCTCCTGCAGACTATTATTATCTATTTAGTTTTCTCACCAGGTCTCCTGCAGACTATTAGCATCTATTTATTTTTTAGCAGATCTCCTGTAGACTATTAACAGCCATTTCACTTTTTTTTTGCAGATCTCCTGCAGACTGTTAGAATCAATTTCATTTTTTTTTTCAAAGTCGGGTCGCAAAATATTTTCGAATCCGCTTTAAATAGTATCAACATGATTCGAAATTATTTCAACCGCATTTAAAACTATTTCAACCGCATTTGAAACTATTTCAACCGGATTCAAAAATATTTTGCGACCCGACTTTGGGTCCACGTATCTCGGGGTTAGTTGGCGATAGAAACCCCAAATTTGGGGTTATTGTTTTTTCTAGTCTATTTTCTATTTTATTATAATCTTTTCTATCCAAAGTTAAAATTAATTAATTAATTAAAAAATTTGAATTCATACTATTCGAAATTCAAATTTATTCTATTCGAAATTCGAATTTCAGAAGATGGTTGTATATTCTTTCTATTTTATTCTTCTAAATTATATTTTTTTTCTATTCTGTTCTAATCTTTTCTATTTGAATTATAAATTTTGGAAGAAGGTTATTTACTTACTTATATACATCTGTCACATAAAAAAAAAGATGTGAAATGGCTGTCACGGATGTCGATCGCAAGTCAAGTACATATGCTGTATGTCATTGTCCACTTACCACAACACCTGCCATGAGTGCCACGACACCGGCCACGAGTGCCACGACACCGGCCACGAGTGCCACGTGACCTGCCACGAGTGCCACGTGAACGGCCACGAGTGCCACGTGACCTGCCACGTGACCTAGTTGTGGATTGTCTACTTGCCACGTCACCTGCCACAAGTTATGGGGCTCCTAGCACCAAGTGACCCCCAGATATGGGCGATATTTCAAGTACTTTTCTGCAGCAGAGAATGACATTTTGTGACCCGACTTTGGGGCCACGTATCTCGGGGCCACTTATAGCTAGAAACCCCAAATTTGGTATGCAAACACAGTAGAACTAGCATTACAACGGGGTTACTTGGTGATAGAAACCCCAAATTTGGGGTTATTGTAGTGCCAGTTGTAATGTGTTTACATACCAAATATTTTGGGATTTCTAGCTATAAGTGGCCCCGAGATACGTGGCCTCAAAGTCGGGTCACAAAATTTAATTCTCTGCTGCAGAAAAGCACTTGACAGATCGCCCCTATCTGGGGGTCACTTGGTGCTAGGAACCCCATAACTTGTGGCAGGTGATGTGGCAAGTGGACAATCCACAACTTGGTCACGTGGCACTCGTGGCCGGTCACGTGGCACTCGGACAATGACATACAGCATATGTACTTGCCTTGTGATCGACATCCATGACAGCCATTTCACATCTTTTTTTTATGTGACAGATGTAAGTAACTAACCATCTTTCAAAATTTATAATTCAAATAGAAAAGGTTAGAACAGAATAGAAAAAAAATATAATTTAATAGAATAAAATAGAAAGAATATGCAACCATCTTATGAAATTCGAATTTCGAATAGAATAAATTTGAATTTCGAATAGTAGGAATTAAAAAAAATGTAATTAATTAATTTTAACTTTGGATAGAATAGATTAGAATAGAAATAGAGAATACACTAGAAAAACAATAGAATAGAATAGAATATAGATACTATCTATTTCATGTTTAATTTTTTTTGCAGATTACTATTTTTTACATAAGGTCTCCTGCAGACTATTAGCATTTATTTTATTTTTTTTGCAGATCTCCTGCAGACTATTATTATCTATTTAGTTTTCTCACCAGGTCTCCTGCAGACTATTAGCATCTATTTATTTTTTAGCAGATCTCCTGTAGACTATTAACAGCCATTTCACTTTTTTTTTTTTTTTGCAGATCTCCTGCAGACTGTTAGAATCAATTTCATTTTTTTTTCAAAGTCGGGTCGCAAAATATTTTCGAATCCGCTTTAAATAGTATCAACATGATTCGAAATTATTTCAACCGCATTTAAAACTATTTCAACCGCATTTGAAACTATTTCAACCGGATTCAAAAATATTTTGCGACCCGACTTTGGGTCCACGTATCTCGGGGTTAGTTGGCGATAGAAACCCCAAATTTGGGGATGTTGTAGTGCTAGTTATCCTGTGTTTGCATACCAAATTTGGGGTTTCTATCACTAAGTGACCCCGAGATACGTGGACCCAAAATCGGGTCGCAAAATGTCAAGCACTTTACTGGAGCAGAGAATGACATTTTGCGACCCGATTTTGGGGCCACATATCTCGGGGCCACTTGTAGCTAGAAACCCTAAATTTGGTATGCAAACACAGTAGAAATAGCACTACAAGATCTCCAAATTTTGGGTTTCTATCACCAAGTAACCCCAAAATACATGGACCCAAAATCGGGTCGCAAAATATTTTCGAATCCGGTTGAAATAGTATCAACATGATTCAAAATTATTTCAACTGCATTTGAAACTATTTCAACCAGATTAGAAAATATTTTGTGACCCGAATTTGGGTCCATGTATCTCGGGGTTACTTGGTGATAGAAACCCCAAATTTGAGGTTATTGTTTTTCTAGTCTATTTTCTATTTTATTATAATCTTTTCTATACAAAGTTAAAATTAATTAATTAAAAAATTTGAATTCATACTATTCGAAATTCAAATTTATTCTATTCGAAATTCGAATTTCAGAAGATGGTTGTATATTCTTTCTATTTTATTCTTCTAAATTATATTTTTTTCTATTCTGTTCTAATCTTTTCTATTTGAATTATAAATTTTGGAAGAAGGTTATTTACTTACTTATATACATCTGTCACATAAAAAAAAAGATGTGAAATGGCTGTCACGGATGTCGATCGCAAGGCAAGTACATATGCTGTATGTCATTGTCCACTTGCCACAACACCTGCCACGAGTGCCACGTGACCGGCCACGAGTGCCACGTGACCGGCCACGAGTGCCACGTGAACGGCCACGAGTGTCACGTGACCTGCCACGTGACCAAGTTGTGGATTGTCCACTTGCCACGTCACCTGCCACAAGTTATGGGGTTCCTAGCACCAAGTGACCCCCAGATATGGGCGATATGTCAAGTACTTTTCTGCAGCAGAGAATGACATTTTGTGACCCGACTTTGGGGCCACGTATCTCGGGGCCACTTATAGCTAGAAACCCCAAATTTGGTATGCAAACACAGTAGAACTAGCATTACAACGGGGTTACTTGGTGATAGAACCCCCAAATTTGGGGTTATTGTAGTGCCAGTTGTAATGTGTTTGCATACCAAATATTTTGGGATTTCTAGCTATAAGTGGCCCCGAGATACGTGGCCTCAAAGTCGGGTCACAAAATTTAATTCTCTGCTGCAGAAAAGCACTTGTCAGATCGCCCATATCTGGGGGTCACTTGGTGCTAGGAACCCCATAACTTGTGGCAGGTGACAATCCACAACTTGGTCACGTGGCACTCGTGGCCGGTCACGTGGCACTCGGACAATGACATACAGCATATGTACTTGCCTTGCGATCGACATCCATGACAGCCATTTCACATCTTTTTTTTATGTGACAGATGTATATAAGTAAGTAACTAACCATCTTTCAAAATTTATAATTCAAATAGAAAAGATTAGAACAGAATAGAAAAAATATATAATTTAATAGAATAAAATAGAAAGAATATGCAACCATCTTATGAAATTCGAATTTCGAATAGAATACATTTTAATTTCGAACAGTAGGAATTAAAAAAAATGTAATTAATTAATTTTAACTTTGGATAGAATAGATTAGAATAGAAATAGAGAATACACTAGAAAAACAATAGAATAGAATAGAATATAGATACTATCTATTTCATGTTTAATTTTTTTTGCAGATTACTATTTTTTACATAAGATCTCCTGCAGACTATTAGCATTTATTTTATTTTTTTAGCAGATCTCCTGTAGACTATTAACAGCCATTTCACTTCTTTTTTTTTTTTGCAGATCTCCTGCAGACTGTTAGAATCAATTTCATTTTTTTTTCAAAGTCGGGTCGCAAAATATTTTCGAATCTGCTTTAAATAGTATCAACATGATTCGAAATTATTTCAACCGCATTTAAAACTATTTCAACCGCATTTGAAACTATTTCAACTGGATTCAAAAATATTTTGCGACCCGACTTTGGGTCCACGTATCTCGGGGTTAGTTGGCGATAGAAACCCCAAATTTGGGGATGTTGTAGTGCTAGTTCTCCTGTGTTTGCATACCAATTTTGGGGTTTCTATCACTAAGTGACCCCGAGAAACGTGGACCCAAAATCGGGTCGCAAAATGTCAAACACTTTTCTGCAGCAGAGAATGACATTTTGCAACCCGAATTTTGGGCCACATATCTCGGGGCCACTTGTAGCTAGAAACCCCAAATTTGGTATGCAAACACAGTAGAACTAGCACTATAACATCTCCAAATTTGGGGTTTCTATTACTAAGTGACCCTGAGATACGTGGACCCAAATTCGGGTCGCAAAATATTTTCGAATCCGGTTGAAATAGTTTCAAATGCGGTTGAAATAATTTCGAATCATGTTGAAATAATTTCGAATCATGTTGAAATAATTTCGAATCCAGTAGAAATATTTTCGAATTCGGTTGAAATATTTTCGAATGCGACCGATTTTCGAATTCGGTCGAAAACAAAACGAAATCCGAAAACGAATTTAACAAATTTAACGAATCTAACTAAACGAAATTAATTAATTAACGAATTAAAACGAAACGAAACGAAACAAATTTTTTCCTTTTGCACATGTCTACTATAGATCATCACTGATGTACTATGGGCCATCACTGGTGTACTATGGATCATCACTGGTGTACTATGGACCATCACTGATGTAGTATGGATCATCCCTGGTGTACTATGGACCATCACTGATGTACTATGGACCATCACTGATGTACTGTGGATCATCACTGATGTACTATAGATCATCACTGATGTTCTATGGACCATCACTGATGTACTGTGGATCATCACTGATGTACTGTGGATCATCACTGATGTACTGTGGATCATCACTGGTGTACTATAGCTCATCACTGATGTACTATGGGCCATCACTGGTGTACTATGGATCATCACTGGTGTACTATGGATCATCACTGATGTACTGTGGATCATCACTGGTGTACTATGGATCATCACTGGTGTACTATGGATCATCACTGATGTACTATGGGCCATCACTGATGTACTATGGATCATCACTGATGTACTGTGGACCATCCCTGATGTACTGTGGATCATCACTGATGTACTGTGGATCATCACTGATGTACTGTGGATCATCACTGATGTACTGAGGATCATCACTGATGTACTATAGATAATCACTGATGTACTATGGGCCATCACTGGTGTATTATGGATCATCACTGATGTACTATGGATCATCACTGATGTACTGTGGATTATCACTGATGTACTGAGGATCATCACTGATGTACTGTGTATCATCACTGATGTACTGCGGATCATCACTGATGTACTGTGGATCATCACTGATGTACTGTGGATCATCACTGATGTACTGAGGATCATCACTGATGTACTGTGGATCATCACTGATGTACTGTGGATCATCACTGATGTACTGAGGATCATCACTGATGTACTGAGGATCATCACTAATGTACTGTGGATCATCAGTAATGTACTGTGGATCATCACTGATGTACTATAGATCATCACTGATGTACTGAGGATCATCACTGATGTACTGTGGATCATCACTGATGTACTGTGGATCATCACTGATGTACTGAGGATCATAACTGATGTACTATGGATCATCACTGATGTACTGTGGATCATCACTGATGTACTATGGGCCATCACTGGTGTACTATGGATCATCACTGATGTACTGTGGATCATCACTGATGTACTGTGGATCATCACTGATGTACTATAGATCATCACTGATGTACTATGGACCATCACTGGTGTACTATGGATCATCACTGGTGTACTATGGATCATCACTGGTGTACTATGGATCATCACTGATGTACTATAGATCATCACTGATGTACTATGGGCCATCACTGGTGTACTATGGATCATCACTGGTGTACTATGGACCATCACTGATGTACTATGGATCATCCCTGGTGTACTATGGACCATCACTGATGTACTATGGACCATCACTGATGTACTGTGGATCATCACTGATGTACTATAGATCATCACTGATGTACTATGGACCATCACTGATGTACTGTGGATCATCACTGATGTACTATGGACCATCACTGATGTACTGTGGATCATCACTGATGTACTGTGGATCATCACTGATGTACTGTGGATCATCACTGGTGTACTATTGCTCATCTCTGATGTACTATGGGCCATCACTGGTGTACTATGGATCATCACTGATGTACTATGGATCATCACTGATGTACTGTGGATCATCACTGATGTACTGTGGATCATCACTGGTGTACTATGGATCATCACTGGTGTACTATGGATCATCACTGGTGTACTATGAATCATCACTGATGTACTATGGGCCATCACTGATGTAATATGGATCATCACTGATGTACTGTGGACCATCCCTGATGTACTGTGGATCATCACTGATGTACTGTGGATCATCACTGATGTACTGAGGATCATCAGTGATGTACTATAGATCATCACTGATGTAATATTGCCCATCACTGGTGTACTATGGGCCATCACTGGTGTATTATGGATCATCACTGATGTACTATGGATCATCACTGATGTACTGTGGATCATCACTGATGTACTGTGGATCATCACTGATGTACTATGAGCCATCACTGATGTACTATGGATCATCACTGGTGTACTATGGATCATCACTGATGTACTGTGGACCATCCCTGATGTACTGTGGATCATCACTGATGTACTGTGGATCATCACTGATGTACCGTGGATCAGCACTGATGTACAGAAGATCATCACTGATGTACTGTGGATCATCACTGATGTAATATGGGCCATCACAGGTGTACTATGGATCATCACTGGTGTACTATGGATCATCCCTGTGTACTATGGACCATCACTGATGTACTATGGACCATCACTGATGTACTGTGGATCATCACTGATGTACTATAGATCATCACTGATGTACTATGGACCATCACTGATGTTCTGTGGATCATCACTGATGTACTATGGATAATCACTGATGTACTATGGATCATCACTGATGTACTATGGACCATCCCTGATGTACTGTGGACCATCCCTGATGTACTGTGGATCATCACTGATGTACTATGGACCATCCCTGATGTACTGTGGATCATCACTGATGTAATGTGGATTATCACTGATGTACTGAGGATCATCACTGATGTACTATGGATCATCACTTGTACTGTGGATCATCACTGATGTACTGTGGCTCATCACTGATGTACTGAGGATCATCACTGATGTACAGTGGATCATCACTGATGTACTGTTGATCATCACTGATTTACAGTGGATCATTACTGATGTACTATGGATAATCACTGATGTACTATGGATCATCACTGATGTACTATGAGCCATCACTGATGTACTATGGATCATCACTGGTGTACTATGGATCATCACTGATGTACTGTGGTTCATCACTGATGTACTATAGATCATCACTGATGTACTATGGGCCATCACTGGTGTACAATGGATCTTCACTGATGTACTATGGATCATCACTGATGTACTGAGGATCATCACTGATGTACTATGGATCATCACTTGTACTGTGGATCATCACTGATGTACTGTGGATCATCACTGATGTACTGAGGATCATCACTGATGTACTGTGGATCATCACTGATTTACTGTGGATCATTACTGATGTACTATGGATCATCACTGATGTACTATGAACCATCAATGATGTACTATGGATCATCACTGTTGTACTGTGGATCATCACTGATGTACTATAGATCATCACTGATGTACTGTGGATCATCATTGATGTACTGTGGATCATCACTGATGTACTATGGGCCATCACTGGTGTACTATGGATCATCTCTAATGTACTATGGATCATCACTGATGTACTATGAGCCATCACTGATGTACTATGGATCATCACTGGTGTACTATGGATCATCACTGATGTACTGTGGGCCATCACTGATGTACTGTGGATCATCACTGATGGACCGTGGACCATCCCTGATGTACTGAGGATCATCACTGATGTACTATAGATCATCACTGATGTACTATGGGCCATCACTGGTGTACTATGAGCCATCACTGATGTACTATGGGCCATCACTGATGTACTGTGGATCATCACTGATGTACTATGGATCATCACTGATGTACTATGGATCATCACTGATGTACTATGGATCATCACTGGTGGACTATGGACCATCCCTGATGGACTATGGACCATCCCTGATGTACTATGGACCATCCCTGATGTACTGTGGATCATCACTGGTGTACTGTGGATCATCACTGGTGTACTGTGGATCATCACTGATGTACTATAGATCATCACTGATGTACTGTGGATCATCACTGATGTACTGTGGATCATCACTGATGTACTGTGGATCATCACTGGTGTACTATAGATCATCACTGATGTACTATGGGTCATCACTGGTGTACTATGGATCATCACTGATGTACTATGGACCATCACTGATGTACTGTGGTTCATCACTGATGTACTGTGGATCATCACTGATGTACTATGGATCATCACTGATGTACTGTGTATCATCACTGATGTACTGTGGATCATCACTGATGTACTGTGGATCATCACTGATGTACTATGAGCCATCACTGATGTACTGTGGATCATCACTGATGTACTATGGACCATCCCTGATGTACTGTGGACCATCACTGATGTACTATGGACCATCCCTGATGTACTGTGGATCATCACTGATGTACTGTGGATTATCACTGATGTACTGAGGATCATCACTGATGTACTGTGTATCATCACTGATGTACTGTGGATCATCACTGATGTACTATGGATCATCACTGATGTACTATGGATCATCACTGATGTACTGTGGATCATCACTGATGTACTGTGGATCATCACTGATGTACTGTGGATCATCACTGATGTACTGAGGATCATCACTGATGTACTATGGATCATTACTAATGTACTGTGGATCATCACTGATGTACTATAGATCATCACTGATGTACTGTGGATCATCACTGGTGTATTGTGGATCATCACTGATGTACTGAGGATCATCACTGATGTACTATGGATCATCACTGATGTACTGTGGATCATCACTGATGTACTATAGATCATCACTGATGTACTATGGGCCATCACTGGTGTACTATGGATCATCACTGGTGTACTGTGGATCATCACTGATGTACTGTGGATCATCACTGATGTACTGTGGATCATCACTGATGTACTATAGATCATCACTGATGTACTATGAACCATCACTGGTGTACTATGGATCATCACTGGTGTACTATGGATCATCACTGATGTACTATAGATCATCACTGATGTACTATGGGCCATCACTGGTGTACTATGGATCATCACTGATGTACTATGGATCATCCCTGGTGTACTATGGACCATCACTGATGTACTATGGACCATCACTGATGTACTGTGGATCATCACTGATGTACTATAGATCATCACTGATGTACTATGGACCATCACTGATGTACTGTGGATCATCACTGATGTACTGTGGATCATCACTGATGTACTGTGGATCATCACTGGTGTACTATAGCTCATCACTGATGTACTATGGGCCATCACTGGTGTACTATGGATCATCACTGATGTACTATGGATCATCACTGATGTACTGTGGATCATCACTGATGTACTATGGATCATCACTGATGTACTATGGATCATCACTGATGTACCGTGGACCATCCCTGATGTACCGAGGATCATCACTGATGTACTATAGATCATCACTGATGTACTATGGGCCATCACTGGTGTACGATGAGCCATCACTGATGTACTATGGGCCATCACTGATGTACTGTGGATCATCACTGATGTACTATGGATCATCACTGATGTACTATGGATCATCACTGGTGGACTATGGACCATCCCTGATGGACTATGGACCATCCCTGATGTACTATGGACCATCCCTGATGTACTGTGGATCATCACTGGTGTACTGTGGATCATCACTGGTGTACTGTGGATCATCACTGATGTACTATAGATCATCACTGATGTACTGTGGATCATCACTGATGTACTGTGGATCATCACTGATGTACTGTGGATCATCACTGGTGTACTATAGATCATCACTGATGTACTATGGGCCATCACTGGTGTACTATGGATCATCACTGATGTACTATGGACCATCACTGATATACTGTGGTTCATCACTGATGTACTGTGGATCATCACTGATGTACTATGGATCATCACTGATGTACTGTGTATCATCACTGATGTACTGTGGATCTCACTGATGTACTGTGGATCATCACTGATGTACTATGAGCCATCACTGATGTACTGTAGATCATCACTGATGTACTATGGACCATCCCTGATGTACTGTGGACCATCACTGATGTACTATGGACCATCCCTGATGTACTGTGGATCATCACTGATGTACTGTGGATTATCACTGATGTACTGAGGATCATCACTGATGTACTGTGTATCATCACTGATGTACTGTGGATCATCACTGATGTACTATGGATCATCACTGATGTACTATGGATCATCACTGATGTACTGTGGATCATCACTGATGTACTGTGGATCATCACTGATGTACTGTGGATCATCACTGATGTACTGAGGATCATCACTGATGTACTATGGATCATTACTAATGTACTGTGGATCATCACTGATGTACTATAGATCATCACTGATGTACTGTGGATCATCACTGATGTATTGTGGATCATCACTGGTGTACTGAGGATCATCACTGATGTACTATTGATCATCACTGATGTACTGTGGATCATCACTGATGTACTATAGATCATCACTGATGTACTATGGGCCATCACTGGTGTACTATGGATCATCACTGGTGTACTGTGGATCATCACTGATGTACTGTGGATCATCACTGATGTACTGTGGATCATCACTGATGTACTATAGATCATCACTGATGTACTATGAACCATCACTGGTGTACTATGGATCATCACTGGTGTACTATGGATCATCACTGATGTACTATAGATCATCACTGATGTACTATGGGCCATCACTGGTGTACTATGGACCATCACTGGTGTACTATGGACCATCACTGATGTACTATGGATCATCCCTGGTGTACTATGGACCATCACTGATGTACTATGGACCATCACTGATGTACTGTGGATCATCACTGATGTACTATAGATCATCACTGATGTACTATGGACCATCACTGATGTACTGTGGATCATCACTGATGTACTGTGGATCATCACTGGTGTACTATAGCTCATCACTGATGTACTATGGGCCATCACTGGTGTACTATGGATCATCACTGATGTACTATGGATCATCACTGATGTACTGTGGATCATCACTGTTGTACTGTGGATCATCACTGGTGTACTGTGGATCATCACTGGTGTACTATGGATCATCACTGATGTTCTATGGGCCATCACTGATGTACTATGGATCATCACTGATGTACTGTGGACCATCCCTGATGTACTGTGGATCATCACTGATGTACTGTGGATCATCACTGATGTACTGTGGATCATCACTGATGTACTGAGGATCATCACTGATGTACTATGGGCCATCACTGGTGTACTATGGGCCATCACTGGTGTCTTATGGATCATCACTGATGTACTATGGATCATCACTGATGTACTGTGGATCATCACTGATGTACTGTGGATCATCACTGATGTACTATGAGCCATCACTGATGTACTATGGATCATCACTGGTGTACTATGGATCATCACTGATGTACTATGGATCATCACTGATGTACTATGAGCCATCACTGGTGTACTATGGATCATCACTGATGTATTGTGGACCATCCCTGATGTACTGTGGATCATCACTGATGTACCGTGGATCATCACTGATGTACCGTGGATCAGCACTGATGTACTGAAGATCATCACTGATGTACTGTGGATCATCACTGATGTACTATGGGCCATCACAGGTGTACTATGGATCATCACTGGTGTACTATGGATCATTCCTGGTGTACTATGGATCATCACTTGTACTGTGGATCATCACTGATGTACTATGGACCATCCCTGATGTACTATGGACCATCCCTGATGTACTATGGACCATCCCTGATGTACTGTGGATCATCACTGATGTACCGTGGATCATCACTGATGTACTGAGGATCATCACTGATGTACTGTGGATCATCACTGATGTACTGTGAATCATCACTGATTTACTGTGGATCATTACTGATGTACTGTGGATCACCACTAATGTACTATGGATCATCACTGATGTACTATGGACCATCCCTGATGTACTGTGGATCATCACTGATGTACCGTGGATCATCACTGATGTACTGAGGATCATCACTGATGTACTGTGGATCATCACTGATGTACTGTGAATCATCACTGATTTACTGTGGATCATTACTGATGTACTATGGATCATCACTGATGTACTGTGGATCATCACTGATGTACTGTGAATCATCACTGATTTACTGTGGATCATTACTGATGTACTGTGGATCATCACTTGTGTACTATAGATCATCACTGATGTACTATGGGCCATCACTGGTGCATTATGGATCATCACTGATGTACTGTGGATCATCACTGATGTACTATGGACCATCCCTGATGTACTATGGACCATCCCTGATGTACTGTGGATCATCACTGATGTACTGTGGATCATCACTGATGTACTGAGGATCATCACTGATGTACTGTGGATCATCACTAATGTACTATAGATCATCACTGATGTACCATGGGCTATCACTGGTGTACTATGGGCGATCACTGGTGTACTATGGATCATCACTGATGTACTATGGATCATCACTGATGTACTATAGATCATCACTGATGTACTTTGGGCCATCGCTGGTGTACTATGGATCATCACTGATGTACTGTGGACCATCCCTGATGTACTGTGGATCATCACTGATGTACTGTGGATCATTACTGATGTACTGTGGATCATCACTGATGTACTGAGGACCATCCCTGATGTACTGTGGACCATCACTGATGTACTGTGGACATCACTGATGTACTGTGGATCATCACTGATGTTCTATGGACCATCACTGATGTACTGTGGATCATCACTGATGTACTGTGTATCATCACTGATGTACTATAGATCATCACTGATATACTATGGACCATCACTGGTGTACTATGGATCATCACTGGTGTACTATGGATCATCACTGGTGTACTATGGACCATCACTGATGTAATATGGACCATCACTGATGTACTGTGGACCATCCCCGATGTACTGTGGATCATCACTGATGTACTGTGGATCATCACTGATGTACTGAGGATCATCACTGGTGTACTATGGATCATCACTGATGTACTGTGGATCATCACTGATGTACTGTGAATCATCACTGATTTACTGTGGATCATTACTGATGTACTATGGATCATCACTGATGTACTGTGGATCATCACTGATGTACTGTGAATCATCACTGATTTACTGTGGATCATTACTGATGTACTGTGGATCATCACTTGTGTACTATAGATCATCACTGATGTACTATGGGCCATCACTGGTGCATTATGGATCATCACTGATGTACTGTGGATCATCACTGATGTACTATGGACCATCCCTGATGTACTATGGACCATCCCTGATGTACTGTGGATCATCACTGATGTACTGTGGATCATCACTGATGTACTGAGGATCATCACTGATGTACTGTGGATCATCACTAATGTACTATAGATCATCACTGATGTACCATGGGCTATCACTGGTGTACTATGGGCGATCACTGGTGTACTATGGATCATCACTGATGTACTATGGATCATCACTGATGTACTATAGATCATCACTGATGTACTTTGGGCCATCGCTGGTGTACTATGGATCATCACTGATGTACTGTGGACCATCCCTGATGTACTGTGGATCATCACTGATGTACTGTGGATCATTACTGATGTACTGTGGATCATCACTGATGTACTGAGGACCATCCCTGATGTACTGTGGACCATCACTGATGTACTGTGGACATCACTGATGTACTGTGGATCATCACTGATGTTCTATGGACCATCACTGATGTACTGTGGATCATCACTGATGTACTGTGTATCATCACTGATGTACTATAGATCATCACTGATATACTATGGACCATCACTGGTGTACTATGGATCATCACTGGTGTACTATGGATCATCACTGGTGTACTATGGACCATCACTGATGTACTATGGACCATCACTGATGTACTGTGGACCATCCCCGATGTACTGTGGATCATCACTGATGTACTGTGGATCATCACTGATGTACTGAGGATCATCACTGGTGTACTATGGATCATCACTGATGTACTATGGATCATCACTGATGTACTATGGATCATCACTGATGTACTATGTATCATCACTGATGTACTATAGATCATCACTGATGTACTTTGGGCCATCACTGGTGTACTATGGATCATCACTGATGTACTGTGGACCATCCCTGATGTACTGTGGATCATCACTGATGTACTGTGGATCATCACTGATGTACTGTGGATCATCACTGATGTACTGTGGATCATCACTGATGTACTGTGGATCATCACTGATGTACTGTGGATCATCACTGATGTACTGTGGATCATCACTGATGTACTGAGGACCATCCCTGATGTACTGTGGACCATCACTGATGTACTTTGGACCATCACTGATGTACTGTGGATCATCACTGATGTTCTATGGACCATCACTGATGTACTGTGGATCATCACTGATGTACTATAGATCATCACTGATGTACTATGGGCCATCACTGGTGTACTATGGATCATCACTGGTGTACTATGGATCATCACTGATGTACTATGGATCATCACTGATGTACTGTGGATCATCACTGATGTACTATAGATCATCACTGATGTACTATGGACCATCACTGGTGTACTATGGATCATCACTGATGTACTATGGATCATCACTGGTGTACTATGGATCATCCCTCATGTACTGTGGATCATCACTGATGTACTGAGGACCATCCCTGATGTACTGTGGACCATCACTGATGTACTGTGGACCATCACTGATGTACTGTGAATCATCACTGATGTTCTATGGACCATCACTGATGTACTGTGGATCATAACTGATGTACTATAGATTATCACTGATGTACTATGGGCCATCACTGGTGTACTATGGATCATCACTGATGTCCTATGGATCATCATTGATGTACTATGGATCATCACTGATTTACTATGAGCCATCACTGATGTACTATGGATCATCACTGATGTACTGTGGACCATCCCTGATGTACTGTGGATCATCACTGATATACTGTGGATCATCACTGATGTATCGTGGATCATCACTGATGTACTGAGGATCATCACTGATGTACTGTGGATCATCACTGATGTACTATGGGCCATTACGGGTGTACTATGGATCATCACTGGTGTACTATGGATCATCACTGATGTACTATGGACCATTCCTGATGTACTATGGACCATCCCTGATGTACTGAGGATCATCACTGATGTACTATAGATCATCACTGATGTACTATGGGCCATCAGTGGTGTACTATGGATCATCACTGATGTACTGTGGATCATCACTGATGTACTATGGATCATCACTGATGTACTATGGATCATCACTGATGTACTATGCGCCATCACTGATGTACTATGGGCCATCACTGATGTACTGTGGATCATTACTGGTGTACTATGGATCATCACTGGTGTACTATGGATCATCACTGATGTACTATGGATCATCACTGATGTACTATGGATCATCACTGATGTACTATGGATCATCACTGGTGTACTATGGATCATCACTGGTGTACTATGGATCATCACTGATGTACTGTGGACCATCCCTGATGTACTGTGGAACATCACTGATGTACTGTGGATCATCACTGATGTACTGTGGATCATCACTGATGTACTGAGGATCATCACTGATGTACTGTGGATCATCACTGATGTACTATGGACCATCCCTGATGTACTGTGGGCCATCACAGGTGTACTATGGGCCATCACAGGTGTACTATGGACCATCACTGATGTACTGTCTATCATCACTGATGTACTATAGATTAGGGATGGGCCCGGTGCTCGATTCGAACCCATGTTCGAATCGAGCACCGGGCGTTCGCTCGCTCGTCGAGCCCAGAACTATTTGGGCCGTTCGCATCACATTCGTGTGATGCGAGCGGCCCCGCAATGCATTGCGGCCGGCGCGGCCGGCGCAGTGCATTGCTGGCTGATGATTGGCCAAGCATGCACTGTGACCCCGCATGCTTGGCCAATCACAGCGCCCGAAACTCGGAGAGCAATAATTGGCTACAGGCAGGACGCCTGTAGCCAATTACAGCTCAGGGGCTTTAGTACATGCCCCACCATTTAAAAGGCCGCCACGCCATCGGCCCCGGTCACATGAGTTCCGGCTTTAGGAGAGATCAGTCTGCTGATTCTGTCTTTGCTTGATACTGAAAGATTTGCTCTTCTTTGCTAAACCATTGGCTATTTCTTTGCTAAACCATTGCTACCTAAGTCATTGATCGTTCATTGCTGCTGATTGCACAGTTAGCGTGTTATTAGCTGCTGCTGGGGATTAGTCTGGTGCGTGCTTACTGTTAGTACAGTATTGCAGTAGTACCAACCGCAGTGCTGTTAGCACAGCATTGCACCCCAACAGCACCCATAGGACTTCTAGTGTGTTAGTGGCAGCAAACAGAGCTCCTATATTTTCTTCTCAGCAGCACCCATAGGACTTCTAGTGTGTTAGTGACAGCAAACAGAGCTCCTATATTTTCTTCTCAGCAGCACCCATAGGACTTCTAGTGTGTTAGTGGCATCACACAGAGCTCCTATATTTTCTTCTCAGCAGCACCCATAGGACTTCTAGTGTGTTAGTGGCAGCAAACAGAGCTCCTATATTTTCTTCTCAGCAGCACCCATAGGACTTCTAGTGTGTTAGTGGCAGCAAACAGAGCTCCTATATTTTCTTCTCAGCAGCACCCATAGGACTTCTAGTGTGTTAGTGGCATCACACAGAGCTCCTATATTTTCTTCTCAGCAGCACCCATAGGACTTCTAGTGTGTTAGTGGCAGCAAACAGAGCTCCTATATTTTCTTCTCAGCAGCACCCATAGGACTTCTAATGTGTTAGTGGCATCACACAGAGTTCCTATATTTTCATCTCAGAAGCACCCATAGGACTTCTAGTGTGTTAGTGGCATCACACAGAGCTCCTATATTTTCTTCTCAGAAGCACCCATAGGACTTCTAGTGTGTTAGTGGCAGCAAACAGAGCTCCTATATTTTCTTCTTAGCAGCACCCATAGGACTTCTAATGTGTTAGTGGCATCACACAGAGTTCCTATATTTTCATCTCAGAAGCACCCATAGGACTTCTAGTGTGTTAGTGGCATCACACAGAGCTCCTATATTTTCTTCTCAGAAGCACCCATAGGACTTCTAGTGTGTTAGTGGCAGCAAACAGAGCTCCTATATTTTCTTCTCAGCAGCACCCATAGGACTTCTAGTGTGTTAGTGGCATCACACAGAGCTCCTATATTTTCTTCTCAGCAGCACCCATAGGACTTCTAGTGTGTTAGTGGCAGCAAACAGAGCTCCTATATTTTCTTCTCAGCAGCACCCATAGGACTTCTAGTGTGTTAGTGGCAGCAAACAGAGCTCCTATATTTTCTTCTCAGCAGCACCCATAGGACTTCTAGTGTGTTAGTGGCATCACACAGAGCTCCTATATTTTCTTCTCAGCAGCACCCATAGGACTTCTAGTGTGTTAGTGGCAGCAAACAGAGCTCCTATATTTTCTTCTCAGCAGCACCCATAGGACTTCTAATGTGTTAGTGGCATCACACAGAGTTCCTATATTTTCATCCCAGAAGCACCCATAGGACTTCTAGTGTGTTAGTGGCATCACACAGAGCTCCTATATTTTCTTCTCAGAAGCACCCATAGGACTTCTAGTGTGTTAGTGGCAGCAAACAGAGCTCCTATATTTTCTTCTTAGCAGCACCCATAGGACTTCTAATGTGTTAGTGGCATCACACAGAGTTCCTATATTTTCATCTCAGAAGCACCCATAGGACTTCTAGTGTGTTAGTGGCATCACACAGAGCTCCTATATTTTCTTCTCAGAAGCACCCATAGGACTTCTAGTGTGTTAGTGGCAGCAAACAGAGCTCCTATATTTTCTTCTCAGCAGCACCCATAGGACTTCTAGTGTGTTAGTGGCATCACACAGAGCTCCTATATTTTCTTCTCAGCAGCACCCATAGGACTTCTAGTGTGTTAGTGGCAGCAAACAGAGCTCCTATATTTTCTTCTCAGCAGCACCCATAGGACTTCTAGTGTGTTAGTGGCATCACACAGAGCTCCTATATTTTCATCTCAGAAGCACCCATAGGATTTCTAGTGTGTTAGTGGCATCACACAGAGCTCCTATATTTTCATCTCAGAAGCACCCATAGGACTTCTAGTGTGTTTGTGGCAGCAAACAGAGCTCCTATATTTTCTTCTCAGCAGCACCCATAGGACTTCTAGTGTGTTAGTGGCATCACACAGAGTTCCTATATTTTCATCTCAGAAGCACCCATAGGACTTCTAGTGTGTTAGTGGCATCACACAGAGCTCCTATATTTTCTTCTCAGAAGCACCCATAGGACTTCTAGTGTGTTAGTGGCAGCAAACAGAGCTCCTATATTTTCTTCTTAGCAGCACCCATAGGACTTCTAATGTGTTAGTGGCATCACACAGAGTTCCTATATTTTCATCTCAGAAGCACCCATAGGACTTCTAGTGTGTTAGTGGCATCACACAGAGCTCCTATATTTTCTTCTCAGCAGCACCCATAGGACTTCTAGTGTGTTAGTGGCATCACACAGAGCTCCTATATTTTCATCTCAGAAGCACCCATAGGACTTCTAGTGTGTTAGTGGCAGCAAACAGAGCTCCTATATTTTCTTCTCAGCAGCACCCATAGGACTTCTAGTGTGTTAGTGGCATCACACAGAGTTCCTATATTTTCATCTCAGAAGCACCCATAGGACTTCTAGTGTGTTAGTGGCATCACACAGAGCTCCTATATTTTCTTCTCAGCAGCACCCATAGGACTTCTAGTGTGTTAGTGGCATCACACAGAGCTCCTATATTTTCATCTCAGAAGCACCCATAGGACTTCTAGTGTGTTAGTGGCATCACACAGAGCTCCTATATTTTCTTCTCAGCAGCACCCATAGGACTTCTAGTGTGTTAGTGGCAGCAAACAGAGCTCCTATATTTTCTTCTCAGCAGCACCCATAGGACTTCTAGTGTGTTAGTGGCATCACACAGAGCTCCTATATTTTCATCTCAGAAGCACCCATAGGACTTCTAGTGTGTTAGTGGCATCACACAGAGCTCCTATATTTTCTTCTCAGCAGCACCCATAGGACTTCTAGTGTGTTAGTGGCAGCAAACAGAGCTCCTATATTTTCTTCTCAGCAGCACCCATAGGACTTCTAGTGTGTTAGTGGCATCACACAGAGCTCCTATATTTTCTTCTCAGCAGCACCCATAGGACTTCTAGTGTGTTAGTGGCAGCAAACAGAGCTCCTATATTTTCTTCTCAGCAGCACCCATAGGACTTCTAGTGTGTTAGTGGCATCACACAGAGCTCCTATATTTTCATCTCAGAAGCACCCATAGGACTTCTAGTGTGTTAGTGGCATCACACAGAGCTCCTATATTTTCTTCTCAGTAGCACCCATAGGACTTCTAGTGTGTTAGTGGCAGCAAACAGAGCTCCTATATTTTCTTCTCAGCAGCACCCATAGGACTTCTAATGTGTTAGTGGCATCACACAGAGTTCCTATATTTTCATCTCAGAAGCACCCATAGGACTTCTAGTGTGTTAGTGGCATCACACAGAGCTCCTATATTTTCTTCTCAGAAGCACCCATAGGACTTCTAGTGTGTTAGTGGCAGCAAACAGAGCTCCTATATTTTCTTCTTAGCAGCACCCATAGGACTTCTAATGTGTTAGTGGCATCACACAGAGTTCCTATATTTTCATCTCAGAAGCACCCATAGGACTTCTAGTGTGTTAGTGGCATCACACAGAGCTCCTATATTTTCTTCTCAGAAGCACCCATAGGACTTCTAGTGTGTTAGTGGCAGCAAACAGAGCTCCTATATTTTCTTCTCAGCAGCACCCATAGGACTTCTAGTGTGTTAGTGGCATCACACAGAGCTCCTATATTTTCTTCTCAGCAGCACCCATAGGACTTCTAGTGTGTTAGTGGCAGCAAACAGAGCTCCTATATTTTCTTCTCAGCAGCACCCATAGGACTTCTAGTGTGTTAGTGGCATCACACAGAGCTCCTATATTTTCATCTCAGAAGCACCCATAGGACTTCTAGTGTGTTAGTGGCATCACACAGAGCTCCTATATTTTCTTCTCAGCAGCACCCATAGGACTTCTAGTGTGTTAGTGCCAGCAAACAGAGCTCCTATATTTTCTTCTCAGCAGCACCCATAGGACTTCTAGTGTGTTAGTGGCATCACACAGAGCTCCTATATTTTCATCTCAGAAGCACCCATAGGACTTCTAGTGTGTTAGTGGCATCACACAGAGCTCCTATATTTTCTTCTTAGCAGCACCCATAGGACTTCTAATGTGTTAGTGGCATCACACAGAGTTCCTATATTTTCATCTCAGAAGCACCCATAGGACTTCTAGTGTGTTAGTGGCATCACACAGAGCTCCTATATTTTCTTCTCAGAAGCACCCATAGGACTTCTAGTGTGTTAGTGGCAGCAAACAGAGCTCCTATATTTTCTTCTCAGCAGCACCCATAGGACTTCTAGTGTGTTAGTGGCATCACACAGAGCTCCTATATTTTCTTCTCAGCAGCACCCATAGGACTTCTAGTGTGTTAGTGGCATCACACAGAGCTCCTATATTTTCTTCTCAGCAGCACCCATAGGACTTCTAGTGTGTTAGTGGCATCACACAGAGCTCCTATATTTTCATCTCAGAAGCACCAATAGGACTTCTAGTGTGTTAGTGGCAGCAAACAGAGCTCCTATATTTTCTTGTCAGCAGCACACATAGTACCTATAGTGTGTTAGTGTCAGCACCCATAGGACCTACAGTGTGTTGTGAGCACACATAGGAGTTCTATTTTTTATACTATATACACTACCGACTACAATGGCTGGAAGACCGCCAAGGAGAGGCAGAGCGTGCCGAGGCAAGAACACAGGGCAGGCAGGCTCTGTTTCTAGAGACAACAGTGCTGGCCGTGGACGTGGTCGTGCATCGTCATCAGCACGTGGCCATGGGACACGCTTGTCTTTGTTTTCGGCAGCTGGACATGTGGAGCCGCATCATGCTGAAGGCTTGGTAGAATGGATGACCAAGCCCTCCTCATCCTCCTCATCCTCTCTCACCCAGGCTCAGGGTACTGGCAGAGCAGCTGCCAACGCGTACTCAATGGCATCATCAGCCACCCCTTCCCTAGACCCACCATGTCCTCCTGAGGAGTCCCCCGAACTGTTTGAGCACAGTGTTGGGTACATGCTCCAGGAGGATGCCCAACGATTCGAAGGCTCGGATGATGATACCCAGCTTGAGGAAGTCAGTAGTG
Organism: Rana muscosa; assembly: GCA_029206835.1. Classification (NCBI taxonomy): domain Eukaryota; kingdom Metazoa; phylum Chordata; class Amphibia; order Anura; family Ranidae; genus Rana; species Rana muscosa. The sequence continues at coordinate 336,625,197 of CM055117.1, forward strand.
TGCGCGCAGAGAGAGGGGATGCTGAAGGACAGCAATCTGGCAGTAGTGTTCCACCAGCTGCAGCTTACTGCCAGGTTTGCTCTAGTGGTGAAGAGGGAGGGGATGATGAGGTCACTGACTCCACGTGGGTGCCTGAAGGGAGAGAGGAGGAGGAGGAGGAGGATGCAGCGTCACATGTCCAACGAGGCAGGATGCCCCCTGGAGGCCAGCTAGAGGCCAGCACAGCAACTGTACCACACCGCAGAGCTCCGCCTGTGCAGGGCGCTGCCTCTGCACGTTATCACAAAAGTTCTTTGGTGTGGGCCTTTTTTGAGACGAGTGCATCAGATCGCACCACTGCTATTTGCAATATTTGTCTCAAGCGTATCTCGCGTGGCCAAAACATCAGCCGCTTGGGCACCACAAGCATGAGCAGACATATGTCGACCTGCCATGCAGCTCGTTGGCAAGCACACATAAAAGACCCACACCAAAGAACAAAGCGGACCTCTCCTTGCTCCTCATCAGCTGGGATCTCCATCCCCACTATATCTTCAGTCCTCTCTGAAAGCTGCTCTGAGAGGACTGAAGGTGTAGAATTAGGTGTGTCACAACCAAGTACTTGCAGTACACCGACGTCCGATTGTAGCAGGCAAATTTCCCTGCCCCAGCTGCTGGACCGTCGAAAGAAGTATACTCCCAGCCATCCACATGCCCAGCGGTTAAATGCTAGCTTGGCTAAATTGCTAGCACTTCAACTGCTGCCTTTTCAGTTGATAGACTCGGCCCCCTTCCGTGAGTTTGTTCAATGTGCGGTTCCTCAGTGGCAGGTTCCCAAACGCCACTTTTTCTCACGGAAGGCGATTCCGTCTCTCTACTGGCATGTGGAAGGCAATGTCCATGCCTCGCTGGACAGGGCGGTCAGCGGTAAGGTGCATATTACCGCTGACTCATGGTCCAGCAGGCATGGACAGGGACGTTATCTTTCTTTCACGGCCCATTGGGTCACTCTATTGGCAGCTGGGAGGGATGCAGGACAAGGTGCAGTAGTGTTGGAGGTTGTTCCGCCACCACGCCTCCAAAATGCTACTACTGGTTGTGACACACCTCTCTCCTCCACCCCCTCCTCTTCTACTTCCTCCATGTCCTCTTCGAGTGCTCTGTCCTCGGAACCAGCGGTGCTCCGTAGGCGTACAAGGGGCTACGCGAGTACGCAGGCAAAAAGATGCCATGCCGTGCTTGCGCTGGTGTGTTTGGGGGACAGGAGCCACACTGGGCCAGAGGTTCTGGCAGCTCTGCAGAGGCAGGCCGAGAGGTGGTTGACGCCACGCCAGCTTAATCCAGGAATGGTCGTTTCTGATAATGGCACCAACCTCCTCTCCGCCCTGCGACAGGGGCAGCTCACCCATGTGCCCTGTATGGCTCACGTCCTCAACCTGGTGGTGCAGCGGTTCTTGGGCAGGTTCCCAGGCTTACAGGATGTCCTGAGGCAGGCCAGGAAAGTCTGTGTGCATTTCCGCCGATCTTATAATGCCAGTGCTCGGCTGACTGAGCTGCAAAAGGAGCTGAACCTGCCCAAGAACCGCCTAATATGTGACATGCCCACCAGGTGGAACTCAACGTTGGCCATGCTGCAGCGACTGCACACGCAGCAGAGGGCCATCAATGAGTACCTTTGCGACTACGGCACCAGGACAGGGTCAGGGGAGCTTGGCTTTTTTTCCCCACGCCAGTGGAGCATGATCAGGGATGCATGCACTGTCCTCTCACCATTTGAGGAGGCCACGAGGATGGTGAGCAGTGACAGTGCATGCATCAGTGACACTGTACCTCTTGTCCACCTGTTGGAGCATACGCTGCGTGGGATAATGGACAGGGCACTTGAGGCAGAACAGAGGCAGGAAGAGGAGGACTTCCTTGTCTCTCAAGGCCCCCTTTATCCAGACAATGTTCCTTCTGTCCCACCCATCACACAGGAAGAGGAGGAGGAGGAGGATTGTGTGAGCATGGAGGTGGAGCCTGGCACTCAGCATCAGCAGCAGCAGTCTTTTAGGGATGATGTACAGTCCCAACAAACCAGTGGACTTGTACGTGGCTGGGAGGAGGTGGCTGGCGATCATGTCATCCTCAGTGACCCAGAAGACTCCGGACCGAATGCCTCAGCTAACCTACGCTGCATGGCCTCCCTGATCCTGCAAAGCCTGCGGAAGGATCCTCGTGTTCTTCGGATCAAGGAGAGTGACCATTACTGGCTGGCCACTCTCCTTGATCCACGGTACAAGGGTAAGGTTGCGGACCTTATCTTGCCGTCGCAGAGGGAGCAGAGGATGAGACATCTCAGGGAGGCCTTGCAGAAAGGTCTGTGCAACGCGTTCCCAGAAACTGGGAGGTTACAAACTCCTGGTCCTGGACGACGAGTTGCTGAGGCTTCGGTCAGTAGCAGAAGGAGCGGTGGGGAAGGTGGACGTCTGACCGATGCGTTCAGACAATTTTTTAGTCCGCAGCCCCAAGGTATGATCGGTTCCAGCAACCATCGCCAGCGTCTGATATACATGGTGCAGGAATACCTAGGGGCAAGGTCAGACTTGGACACCTTTCCCACCGAAAATCCTCTGGCTTACTGGGTCCTGAGGATGGATCACTGGCCAGAGCTTGCACAGTATGCAATTGAGCTACTGGCCTGTCCTGCATCCAGCGTTCTTTCGGAACGCACATTCAGTGCTGCTGGAGGATTTGTCACCGATCATAGGGTGCGCCTGTCCACCGACTCGGTTGATCGACTGACCTTCATAAAAATGAATCAGTCTTGTATCACCACCAGCTACCAGACACCTGAAGCGGATATAACGGAATAATTTATAATGTCACATCCCTTCAAGACTGCCTATGCTGATGCTGAGTGACTGTCCTGTTATGTTCACTGTCTATCCTCTTCCTCCTCCTCAATGATCCATGCCACCACACCAGTGCCTAAGGCACAATTTTTCAGCCCCTGTATAACAGGGGCGTGTAATTACAATTTTTTAAAAAGATGCTTCGCAACAGGTGTGACTGCTGTGCTCAGAGTACAGTATCTGTGAGGGGTTGCAGTGTTGTGGCACCAGCACCAGTGCCTAAGGCACAATTTTTCAGCCCCTGTTGGGGCGTGTAATTACAATTTTTAGGCAATGCTTTGCAACAGGTCTCATTGCTGTGCTCAGAGTACAGTATCTGTGAGGGGTTGCAGTGTTGTGGCACCAGCACCAGTGCCTAAGGCACAATTTTTCAGCCCCTGTATAACAGGGGCGTGTAATTACAATTTTTTAAAAAGATGCTTCGCAACAGGTGTGACTGCTGTGCTCCAAGTACAGTATCTGTGAGGGGTTGCAGTGTTGTGGCACCAGCACCAATGCCTAAGGCACAATTTTTCAGCCCCTGTTTAACAGGGGCGTGTAATTACAAATCTTGATCTAATAGTTCACAGCAGGGCCCATTCCTGCGCCCACCAAGAGTAACTATGAGGGCCTACAGTCTTGTGGCAACACCGTCCACCACCACCACCACCACCAAAGGCCCAATTTTTCTGCCCTGTTCAACAGGTGCATGCAATTACAAATCTTGATCTAATAACTCACAGCAGGGCCCATTCCTGCACCCACCAAGAGTAACTGTGAGGGCTTACAGTCTTGTGGCAACACCGTCCACCACCACCACCACCACCACCAAAGGCCCAATTTTTCTGCCCGGTTCAACAGGTGCATGCAAGTACAAATCTTGATCTATTAACTCACAGCAGGGCCCATTCCTGTGCCCACCAGTCTTGTGGCTACACCAACATCTAATAGGGCAAATTTCTGCAGAGTATATACGGCAGGCCCCTACTTTCAAACATCCAACTTACAAACGACTCCTACTTGCAAACGGCAAGAGAAAACAGGAAGTGAGAGGAAATCTACCCCTAGGAAGGAAAATTCTATCCTGTTAGATTTAATTTGGGAAAAAGGTATCTCCTCTCTACTGATGCTTTATCACCAATCCTTGTTTCAATTAAAACCCCACTTTTCCAAAAACATTTGTCATTGGGACGGAAAGTGAGGTGACATGTTCTGAACAGATGTGCAAAGACAGCAAATGTTACAGGGGTGATAACCCCTCCCTATGTTCTCCAAAAAGCTTAAAAATTGTTTTTTTTGGGATGTAGCTACACTTCATAATGTACCTGTTCAGATTCTACTTAAGAACAAACCTACAGTCCATGTCTTGTTTGCACCACCTATATACTGCTGTTCAGAGTATATAGGGTTGTAGGTATAGGGTTTTATTTTGGGTGCGGGGTCCCCCTTAGTATCCATACAAGACCCAAAGGGGCTGGGGTGGGGGGGGGGTGATGGGGTAGCCATGCCATTTTTCTCAAGGATTTTCAGCCATATGGCGGCCAGGACAAGACATGACATTAAAGCCGCAAGTGGTTTTAAATGGCTTCTTTTTTTCCTTTACAAATGTCATTTTGTGCAAGGACAGTTCTAAACACGGGAAACACATGCCACTTCACAGGCATACTTTAGACACCCCCCAGGTACCATATTTAAAGGAAAATTTCACTTTTTTTTTTTCACTTTATGCATCATTAAAATGACTGCTCCCGAAAAAACTTTAGTTTTTAAAATTTCTTTTTGCATTGATATATGTCCCCTGGGGCAGGACCCGGGTCCCCAAACCTGTTTTATGACATTAACATGCATATTGGCCGTTGTAATTAGCAATTTTGATTTCGAACGTTCGCGTCCATTATAACGAATAGGGTTCGAAAATTCGCACGAACTTTCGGTCCGTTCGAAGGTTCTGGTGCGAACCGAACCCGGGGGTGTTCGGCTCATCCCTACTATAGATCATCACTAATGTACTATGGACCATCACTGGTGTACTATAGATCATCACTGGTGTACTGTGGACCATCACTGGTGTACTGTGGATCATCACTGGTGTACTGTGGATCATCACTGATGTACTATAGATCATCACTGATGTAATTTGGACCATCACTGGTGTACTATGGATCATAACTGGTGTACTATGGATCATCACTGGTGTACTATGGACCATCACTGATGTACTATGGACCATCACTGATGTACTGTGGACCATCACTGGTGTACTATGGATCATCACTGGTGTACTATGGATCATCACTGATGTACTATGAGCCATCACTGATGTACTATGGATCATCACTGGTGTACTATGGATCATCACTGGTGTACTATGGATCATCACTGATGTACTATGGATCATCACTGATGTACTGTGGGCCATCACTGGTGTACTATGGATCATCACTAGTGTACTATGGATCATCACTGATGTACTATGGACCATCACTGATGTACTATGGACCATCCCTGATGTACTGTGGATCATCACTGATGTGCTATGGAACATCACTGGTGTACTATGGATCATCACTGATGTACTATGGATCATCACTGATGTACTATGGATCATCACTGATGTACTGTGGATCATCACTGATGTACTATGGATCATCACTGATGTACTATGGACCATCCCTGATGTACTGTGGATCATCACTGATGTGCTATGGAACATCACTGGTGTACTATGGATCATCACTGATGTACTATGGATCATCACTGATGTACTATGGACCATCCCTTATGTACTGTGGATCATCACTGATGTACTATGGACCATCCCTGATGTACTGTGGATTATCACTGATGTACTGAGGATCATCACTGATGTACTGTGTATCATCACTAATGTACTGTGGATCATCACTGATGTACTGAGGATCATCACTAATGTACTGTGGATCATCACTGATGTACTGTGGATCATCACTGATGTACTGAGGATAATCACTGATGTACTATGGACCATCACTGGTGTACTATGGACCATCCCTGATGTACTATGGACCATCCCTGATGTACTGTGGATCATCACTGGTGTACTGTGGATCATCACTGATGTACTATAGATCATCACTGATGTACTGTGGATCATCACTGATGAACTATAGATCATCACTGATGTACTATGGGCCATAACTGGTGTACTATGGGCCATCACTGATGTACTATGGACCATCACTGATGTACTATGGACCATCACTGATGTACTGTGGATCATCACTGATGTACTATAGATCATCACTGATGGACTATGGACCATCACTGATGTACTGTGGATCATCACTGATGTACTATAGATCATCACTGATGTACTATGGACCATCACTGATGTACTGTGGATCATCACTGATGTACTATAGATCATCACTGATGTACTATGGACCATCACTGATGTACTGTGGATCATCACTGATGTATTGTGGATCAGCACTGGTGTACTATAGATCATCACTGATGTACTATGGACCATCCCTGATGTACTGTGGATTATCACTGATGTACTGAGGATCATCACTGATGTACTAAGTATCATCACTGATGTACTGTGGATCATCACTGATGTACTTTGGATCATCACTGATGTACTGTGGATCATCACTGATGTACTGTGGATCATCACTGATGTACTGAGGATCATCACTGATGTACTGTGGATCATCACTGATGTACTGTGGATCATCACTGATGTATGGTGTACTATGGATCATCACTGGTGTACTATGGATCATCACTGGTGTACTATGGATAATCACTGATGTACTATAGATCATCACTGATGTACTATGGGCAATCACTGGTGTACTATGGATCATCACTGGTGTACTATGGACCATCCCTGATGTACTATGGACCATTCCTGATGTACTGTGGATCATCACTGGTGTACTGTGGATCATCACTGATGTACTATAGATCATCACTGATGTACTGTGGATCATCACTGATGTACTATAGATCATCACTGATGTACTATGGGCCATCACTGGTGTACTATGGGCCATCAATGGTGTACTATGGATCATCACTGATGTACTGTGGATCATCACTGGTGTACTATAGATCATCACTGATGTACTATGGACCATCACTGATGTACTGTGGACCATCACTGATGTACTGTGGATCATCACTGATGTACAATGGACCATCCCTGATGTACTATGGACCATCCCTTATGTACTATGGACCATCCCTGATGTACTATGGACAATCCCTGCTGTACTATGGACCATCCCTGATGTACTGTGGATCATCACTGATGTAGTATGGAACATCACTGGTGTACTATGGATCATCACTGATGTACTATGGATCATCACTGATGTACTATGGACCATCCCTGATGTACTGTGGATCATCACTGATGTACTGTGGATCATCACTGATATACTATGGACCATCCCTGATGTACTGTGGATCATCACTGATGTACTGTGGATTATCACTGATGTACTGAGGATCATCACTGATGTACTGTGTATCATCACTGATGTACTGTGGATCATCACTGATGTACTATGGATCATCACTGATGTACTGTGGATCATCACTGATGTACTGTGGATCATCACTGATGTACTGAGGATCATCACTGATGTACTATGGATCATCACTAATGTACTGTGGATCATCACTGATGTACTATAGATCATCACTGATGTACTGAGGATCATCACTGATGTACTGTGGATCATCACTGATGTACTGTGGATCATCACTGATGTACTGAGGATCATCACTGATGTACTATGGATCATCACTGATGTACTGTGGATCATCACTGATGTACTATAGATCACCACTGATGTACTATGGGCCATCACTGGTGTACTATGGATCATCACTGATGTACTGTGGATCATCACTGATGTACTATAGATCATCACTGATGTACTATGGACCATCACTGGTGTACTATGGATCATCACTGGTGTACTATGAATCATCACTGATGGACTATAGATCATCACTGATGTACTATGGGACATCACTGGTGTACTATGGATCATCACTGGTGTACTATGGACCATCACTGATGTACTATGGATCATCCCTGGTGTACTATGGACCATCACTGATGTACTATGGACCATCACTGATGTACTGTGGATCATCACTGATGTACTATAGATCATCACTGATGTTCTATGGACCATCACTGATGTACTGTGGATCATCACTGATGTACTGTGGATCATCACTGATGTACTGTGGATCATCACTGGTGTACTATAGCTCATCACTGATGTACTATGGGCCATCACTGGTGTACTATGGATCATCACTGGTGTACTATGGATCATCACTGATGTACAGTGGATCATCACTGATGTACTGTGGATCATCACTGGTGTACTATGGATCATCACTGGTGTACTATGGATCATCACTGATGTACTATGGGCCATCACTGATGTACTATGGATCATCACTGATGTACTGTGGACCATCCCTGATGTACTGTGGATCATCACTGATGTACTGTGGATCATCACTGATGTACTGTGGATCATCACTGATGTACTGAGGATCATCACTGATGTACTATAGATAATCACTGATGTACTATGGGCCATCACTGGTGTATTATGGATCATCACTGATGTACTATGGATCATCACTGATGTACTGTGGATTATCACTGATGTACTGAGGATCATCACTGATGTACTGTGTATCATCACTGATGTACTGCGGATCATCACTGATGTACTGTGGATCATCACTGATGTACTGTGGATCATCACTGATGTACTGAGGATCATCACTGATGTACTGTGGATCATCACTGATGTACTGTGGATCATCACTGATGTACTGAGGATCATCACTGATGTACTGAGGATCATCACTAATGTACTGTGGATCATCAGTAATGTACTGTGGATCATCACTGATGTACTATAGATCATCACTGATGTACTGAGGATCATCACTGATGTACTGTGGATCATCACTGATGTACTGTGGATCATCACTGATGTACTGAGGATCATAACTGATGTACTATGGATCATCACTGATGTACTGTGGATCATCACTGATGTACTATTGGCCATCACTGGTGTACTATGGATCATCACTGATGTACTGTGGATCATCACTGATGTACTGTGGATCATCACTGATGTACTATAGATCATCACTGATGTACTATGGACCATCACTGGTGTACTATGGATCATCACTGGTGTACTATGGATCATCACTGGTGTACTATGGATCATCACTGATGTACTATAGATCATCACTGATGTACTATGGGCCATCACTGGTGTACTATGGATCATCACTGGTGTACTATGGACCATCACTGATGTACTATGGATCATCCCTGGTGTACTATGGACCATCACTGATGTACTATGGACCATCACTGATGTACTGTGGATCATCACTGATGTACTATAGATCATCACTGATGTACTATGGACCATCACTGATGTACTGTGGATCATCACTGATGTACTATGGACCATCACTGATGTACTGTGGATCATCACTGATGTACTGTGGATCATCACTGATGTACTGTGGATCATCACTGGTGTACTATTGCTCATCACTGATGTACTATGGGCCATCACTGGTGTACTATGGATCATCACTGATGTACTATGGATCATCACTGATGTACTGTGGATCATCACTGATGTACTGTGGATCATCACTGGTGTACTATGGATCATCACTGATGTACTGTGGATCATCACTGATGTACTGTGGATCATCACTGATGTACTATGAGCCATCACTGATGTACTATGGATCATCACTGGTGTACTATGGATCATCACTGATGTACTGTGGACCATCCCTGATGTACTGTGGATCATCACTGATGTACTGTGGATCATCACTGATGTACCGTGGATCAGCACTGATGTACAGAAGATCATCACTGATGTACTGTGGATCATCACTGATGTACTATGGGCCATCACAGGTGTACTATGGATCATCACTGGTGTACTATGGATCATCCCTGGTGTACTATGGACCATCACTGATGTACTATGGACCATCACTGATGTACTGTGGATCATCACTGATGTACTATAGATCATCACTGATGTACTATGGACCATCACTGATGTTCTGTGGATCATCACTGATGTACTATGGACCATCCCTGATGTACTGTGGACCATCCCTGATGTACTGTGGATCATCACTGATGTACTATGGACCATCCCTGATGTACTGTGGATCATCACTGATGTAATGTGGATTATCACTGATGTACTGAGGATCATCACTGATGTACTATGGATCATCACTTGTACTGTGGATCATCACTGATGTACTGTGGCTCATCACTGATGTACTGAGGATCATCACTGATGTACAGTGGATCATCACTGATGTACTGTTGATCATCACTGATTTACTGTGGATCATTACTGATGTACTATGGATAATCACTGATGTACTATGGATCATCACTGATGTACTATGAGCCATCACTGATGTACTATGGATCATCACTGGTGTACTATGGATCATCACTGATGTACTGTGGTTCATCACTGATGTACTATAGATCATCACTGATGAACTATGGGCCATCACTGGTGTACTATGGATCATCACTGATGTACTATGGATCATCACTGATGTACTGAGGATCATCACTGATGTACTATGGATCATCACTTGTACTGTGGATCATCACTGATGTACTGTGGATCATCACTGATGTACTGAGGATCATCACTGATGTACTGTGGATCATCACTGATTTACTGTGGATCATTACTGATGTACTATGGATCATCACTGATGTACTATTAACCATCAATGATGTACTATGGATCATCACTGTTGTACTGTGGATCATCACTGATGTACTGTAGATCATCACTGATGTACTGTGGATCATCATTGATGTACTGTGGATCATCACTGATGTACTATGGGCCATCACTGGTGTACTATGGATCATCTCTAATGTACTATGGATCATCACTGATGTACTATGAGCCATCACTGATGTACTATGGATCATCACTGGTGTACTATGAGCCATCACTGATGTACTATGGGCCATCACTGATGTACTGTGGATCATCACTGATGTACTATGGATCATCACTGATGTACTATGGATCATCACTGATGTACTATGGATCATCACTGGTGGACTATGGACCATCCCTGTTGGACTATGGACCATCCCTGATGTACTATGGATCATCACTGATGTACTATGGATCATCACTGATGTACTGTGGATCATCACTGTTGTACTGTGGATCATCACTGATGTACTATAGATCATCACTGATGTACTGTGGATCATCACTGATGTACTGTGGATCATCACTGATGTACTGTGGATCATCACTGGTGTACTATAGATCATCACTGATGTACTATGGGCCATCACTGGTGTACTATGGATCATCACTGATGTACTATGGACCATCACTGATGTACTGTGGTTCATCACTGATGTACTGTGGATCATCACTGATGTACTATGGATCATCACTGATGTACTGTGTATCATCACTGATGTACTGTGGATCATCACTGATGTACTGTGGATCATCACTGATGTACTATGAGCCATCACTGATGTACTGTGGATCATCACTGATGTACTATGGACCATCTCTGATGTACTGTGGACCATCACTGATGTACTATGGACCATCCCTGATGTACTGTGGATCATCACTGATGTACTGTGGATTATCACTGATGTACTGAGGATCATCACTGATGTACTGTGTATCATCACTGATGTACTGTGGATCATCACTGATGTACTATGGATCATCACTGATGTACTATGGATCATCACTGATGTACTGTGGATCATCACTGATGTACTGTGGATCATCACTGATGTACTGTGGATCATCACTGATGTACTGAGGATCATCACTGATGTACTATGGATCATTATTAATGTACTGTGGATCATCACTGATGTACTATAGATCATCACTGATGTACTGTGGATCATCACTGATGTATTGTGGATCATCACTGATGTACTGAGGATCATCACTGATGTACTATGGATCATCACTGATGTACTGTGGATCATCACTGATGTACTATAGATCATCACTGATGTACTATGGGCCATCACTGGTGTACTATGGATCATCACTGGTGTACTGTGGATCATCACTGATGTACTGTGGATCATCACTGATGTACTGTGGATCATCACTGATGTACTATAGATCATCACTGATGTACTATGAACCATCACTGGTGTACTATGGATCATCACTGGTGTACTATGGATCATCACTGATGTACTATAGATCATCACTGATGTACTATGGGCCATCACTGGTGTACTATGGATCATCACTGATGTACTATGGATCATCCCTGGTGTACTATGGACCATCACTGATGAACTATGGACCATCACTGATGTACTGTGGATCATCACTGATGTACTATAGATCATCACTGATGTACTATGGACCATCACTGATGTACTGTGGATCATCACTGATGTACTGTGGATCATCACTGATGTACTGTGGATCATCACTGGTGTACTATAGCTCATCACTGATGTACTATGGGCCATCACTGGTGTACTATGGATCATCACTGATGTACTATGGATCATCACTGATGTACTGTGGATCATCACTGATGTACTATGGATCATCACTGATGTACTATGGATCATCACTGATGTACCGTGGACCATCCCTGATGTACTGAGGATCATCACTGATGTACTATAGATCATCACTGATGTACTATGGGCCATCACTGGTGTACTATGAGCCATCAATGATGTACTATGGGCCATCACTGATGTACTGTGGATCATCACTGATGTACTATGGCTCATCACTGATGTACTATGGATCATCACTGATGTACTATGGATCATCACTGGTGGACTATGGACCATCCCTGATGGACTATGGACCATCCCTGATGTACTATGGACCATCCCTGATGTACTGTGGATCATCACTGGTGTACTGTGGATCATCACTGGTGTACTGTGGATCATCACTGATGTACTATAGATCATCACTGATGTACTGTGGATCATCACTGATGTACTGTGGATCATCACTGGTGTACTATAGATCATCACTGATGTACTATGGGCCATCACTGGTGTACTATGGATCATCACTGATGTACTATGGACCATCACTGATATACTGTGGTTCATCACTGATGTACTGTGGATCATCACTGATGTACTATGGATCATCACTGATGTACTGTGTATCATCACTGATGTACTGTGGATCATCACTGATGTACTGTGGATCATCACTGATGTACTATGAGCCATCACTGATGTACTGTAGATCATCACTGATGTACTATGGACCATCCCTGATGTACTGTGGACCATCACTGATGTACTATGGACCATCCCTGATGTACTGTGGATCATCACTGATGTACTGTGGATTATCACTGATGTACTGAGGATCATCACTGATGTACTGTGTATCATCACTGATGTACTGTGGATCATCACTGATGTACTATGGATCATCACTGATGTACTATGGATGTACTGATGTACTATGGATCATCACTGATGTACTGTGGATCATCACTGATGTACTGTGGATCATCACTGATGTACTGTGGATCTTCACTGATGTACTGAGGATCATCACTGATGTGCTATGGAACATCACTGGTGTACTATGGATCATCACTGATGTACTATGGATCATCACTGATGTACTGTGGATCATCACTGGTGTACTGGGGATCATCACTGGTGTACTATGGATCATCACTGATGTACTATGGGCCATTACTGATGTACTATGGATCATCACTGATGTACTGTGGATCATCACTGATGTACTATAGATCATCACTGATGTACTATGGGCCATCACTGGTGTACTATGGATCATCGCTGGTGTACTGTGGATCATCACTGATGTACTGTGGATCATCACTGATGTACTGTGGATCATCACTGATGTACTATAGATCATCACTGATGTACTGTCAGGGTCACCTGTGGCCAGGTGACAGATGCACACCGTAGGGGGACAGGAGTGCACCGCGAGGTAGTGAACCCTATGGCTGGCTTCTGTGGGTAGGAAACTGGGTGGTTGTGGAAAGCGGGACCAGAGGAGCACAACCGGGATCCCAACGGAAGCGAGAGCCAAGATTCCCCAGGGCGCGGAGTCTAAGACCCAGCTGGTCTTCTCCAGGGCCTCTAGTGGTGAGGATGTTACGCTGCAGGCTGGGACCAGGTCGCGGCCCCTGGAGTTTCCTAGCTCACGCCCCGTAGGATAAGGGGAAGCAGCGGCACACGATAGAGAGAACCGAATAACAAGCCGAAGGTCAGGGGCCACAAGCAGACAAGGATAACGAAGAACGAGCCGAAGGTCAAGGGTCACGAGCAGACAGGGATGGTCGGGGACAAGCCAATAACGTAACAGAGAGACAGACGTAGCACACGGCAGGCAGGAACCCAAACACACAATGCCTAACAAACACGTTGATCAGCAAAGCAGGCTTGCAGTGCACAGGTTAATATAGTGTTCAGTGATAGGGCCTGGGGTGGAGTCAGGCTGGGAGGAGATTATAAAGGAAGCCAGGTGAAGGAGGTCTGGTCTCTAGATGAACACATGAGGAGGAAGGTAAGATGGCAGACAGACATTAATGCATATCCATGACAGTACCCTCCCTCTTACGAGGCCTCCCCCTTCCCCGCCTGGGCCCAGGTTTAGAGGGAAACTTCAGATGAAACTCCTTTAACAGACGAGGTGCAAAGACCTCAGATGCAGTGATCCAAGACCTCTCCTCAGGACCAAACCCTTTCCAATGAACGAGGTACTGAAGAACGCCTTTACAGAGTCGGGAGTCCAGAATTTGACTGATCTCGTACTCCTGATTATCCTCCGAGACAGGCGCCACGGTAGGAAGAGGACGAGAGAATTTATTGAGGACTAAAGGCTTTAGAAGAGCAACATGAAAGGAGTTAGTGATTTTAAGGCTCTTAGGAATCTGGAGTTTGAAACAAACCGGATTCAGTTTAGCAGTTACCGTGTATGGACCGATGAATCGTGGAGCAAACTTCAGAGAAGGAACTCGGAGCTTGATGTTCCTGGTAGAGAGCCAGACTTTGTCCCCTGGCTGAAGAGAAGGCGGTTTACGCCTGCGGCGGTCTGCAAAGCCTTTGAATTTTTCAGCAGCTGCCCGGAGGGAATCATGAACGTGACCCCAAACGGAATTGAGAGACTCCTGAACCGAAGCCAAAGCTGGAATGTCTGGAGAACAGATCATAGGAAGAGGAAGTTGAGGGTGTTTTCCATAAACTGTGAAAAAGGGTGTCTTCTGCGAACTGGTATTCACATGATTGTTATGGGAGAATTCTGCCCACGGGAGTAGAGAGGACCAATCGTCATGGTGAGAAGACACAAAGGTGCGAAGAAAGACCTCTAACTCCTGATTAACCCTCTCAGTCTGTCCATTGGATTGGGGATGGTAAGAAGAAGAAAAATCCAAGACAATATTGAGGGATTTGCAAAAGGCTCTCCAAAAACGAGACGTGAATTGGACTCCCCTGTCGGAAACAATATGAGAAGGGACCCCATGTAGGCGGAGAATTTCTCGAATGAAAATGGGAACCAAGGCAGGGGCAGAAGGAAGACCAGGAAGAGGAACAAAATGAGCCATCTTGGAGAATCGATCGATTACCACCCAAATGACTGTATTATTCTCAGACAGTGGGAGATCGGTGATAAAATCCATGGCAATATGGGCCCAGGGTTCCTTAGGAATAGGCAAGGGCATGAGGAGACCAGCAGGAGCTTGTGTGGAGGATTTGGACTGAGCACAGACATGACAAGCTTTAACGTAGTCTTTGACGTCTGAGCGGAGATTAGGCCACCAGTAGTGACGACTGATGAGTAGGAAGGATCGGAGGAATCCAGAATGCCCTGCCACCTTGGAATCATGTCCCCAACGAAGGATCTTAGCTCTTAGCTCAGTGGGGACAAAGGTCTTACCAGGCGGAATTTTAGACTTCAGGGTGGTAGAGTGGGCAACAATGCATGAGGTGGGAATGATCGGCTCAGGTTCAGGGGCGGACTCCTCGTCCAAAGTGTCAAATGACCTAGAGAGCGCATCAGCCCGACCGTTGCAGGAACCAGGTTTGTAGGTAATCGTGAAATTAAAACGGGCAAAGAAGAGACTCCACCTGGCCTGTCTAGGATTCAGACGTTTAGCATTCTGTAGATACTGTAAATTCTTGTGATCGGTAAAGATCGTTATGGAGTGAGGGGAACCCTCCAAGAGATGACGCCACTCCTCTAACGCCAATTTAATAGCGAGAAGTTCCCGATCACCGATGGCATAATTCCTCTCTGCCTGAGAATTTTTTTTGGAGAAGAACGCACATGGTTGGCGTCTCTTCTCAAAGATTTGAAGAAGCACAGCTCCCACCCCCATTGAGGAAGCGTCCACTTCAATAAAAAATGCATTCCCAGGATTTGGTCTCCTCAAGAGGGGGCCAGAAACAAAGGCCTGTTTCAGGTTGTGAAATGCAGAGACAGCTTCGGGAGGCCAGTCTCTGGCATTCACACCCTTCTTGGTCAAAGCGATAATAGGCGCGGCAATGGAAGAGTAATTCCTTATGAACTGCCTATAATAATTAGTGAAGCCAAGAAAGCGCTGTGTGGCCTTGAGGCTAGCAGGAAGAGGCCAGTTGGTGATAGCCAAGACCTTCCCAGGGTCCATACGAAGCCCCGAACATGAGACAAAGCACCCCAAAAACAGGACCTCAGAACATTCAAAGGAACATTTCTCCAGCTTGGCATAGAGATTGTTCTCTCTAAGACGTTGAAGTACAGTGCGGACATGGTTTCTGTGGACGAGCAGATTTTCAGAAAAGATCAGAATGTCATCCAGATAGATGACAACAAACTGGTACAGCAGATCTCTGAAGATTTCATTGACAAAGTTTTGAAACACGGCTGGAGCATTACACAGACCAAAAGGCATCACCAGATATTCGTAATGCCCGTCTCTAGTGTTAAATGCAGTCTTCCATTCGTCACCCTCCCGTATTCGAATGAGATTGTACGCGCCTCTGAGATCCAACTTGGTGAAAATGGAGGCACCCTTCAACCTATCGAATAGCTCAGATATTAAGGGTAAGGGGTATCGATTTTTAATAGTAACCGCATTTAAACCCCGATAATCGATGCAGGGTCTTAAGGTACCATCCTTTTTGGCAACAAAAAAGAACCCTGCCCCTGCAGGCGATGAGGATTTCCGGATGAACCCTCTCTCCAGATTCTCTGCTACATACTCCGACATGGCCTGGGTCTCTGGGATGGACAGAGGGTAGGTACGACCCCTGGGTAGAGTTGCTCCGGGGACAAGATCAATAGCACAGTCAAAAGACCTGTGGGGAGGAAGCACCTCAGCTGATTTTTTACAGAACACATCCCGGTAATCGCTGTATGCGGCGGGAAGATCAGAAGAAACAGAAGTGGCAGCAACCGGAAGACTCTCCTTGGGGGTCACCTTGAGAAGACACGACGAGAAACATGAGGAACCCCAGGCCAGGATCTGCCCAGAGACCCAGTCCACATGTGGAGAGTGGAGCTGTAGCCAAGGGAGGCCCAATACAACTGGGGTAGAGGCCTTGGGTAGAATAAGAAAGGATATCCACTCCTGGTGGAGAATCCCTACCGACATCCTAATGGGTAGCGTCTGGAAGCGAATAGGGCCCCCTGGGAGAACAGTGCCATCAATTGCCGAGACTACCAATGGGGTAGTGAGAGGTGAAAGGGTAAGCTTCATAGAAGAAGCAGTTCTCCAATCCATGAAATTGCCGGCAGCCCCGGAATCCAGGTATGCAAGGGTTGACTGAGGAGAAGTGCCTACATGAAGGGACACCGGCAAGAGCAGGCGAGAAGGTGATGTTTCTGGGTCCAATACTCCACCTTCCAAATGTATTAGACCCGAGCGTTTCCCGGACGAAGCGAGCAGGAGTCACGAAAATGACCCTTGCCCCCACAATAGAGGCACAAGCCCAGAGTTCTGCGCCTAGCACGTTCTTCGGGGGTTAGTCTGGTCCGGCCCAGCTGCATAGGTTCTTCAGCAGGTAGAGGATGCTCCACGGAATGAAGGGAGGGGAGCTCAGACTGGCTAGGACCCAGAGAGTGCTGGCGTCTTTTTTCTAAGGACCTCTCTTGAAAACGAATGTCGATCTGGTTGCATAATGAAATTACATCGTCCAGACCGACGGGAATGGCTCTTCCCGCTAATTCGTCTTTCACTCGGTCAGAGAGGCCATGTAAAAAGGTAGCGACCAGGGCCTCATTATTCCAGCTCAATTCAGCTGTGTGGATACGGAACTGAAGATCATATTGCCCCACTGAACTAGATTCTTGGCGAAGACGTAAGACAGCACTAGCCGCTGAAGAAGCCCGAGCCGGCTCTTCGAAGATATTACGAAAGAGCTTCAAGAATTCGGACAGACTGGAAACCACCGGATCGTTCCTCTCCCACAGGGGGCAGCCCAGGCCAAAGCTTCACCGGAGAGGAGGGAAATGATATAGGCTACCTTAGCCCGGTCAGATAGGAAGCTTTGAGGCTGAAGCTCAAAATGAATAGTGCATTGGCTGAGAAACCCCCTGCAGGCCTTGGAGTCCCCAGAGAAACGGAACGGAGCTGGCAATCTTAGTGAGTGTGAGGCTGCGACTGGTGCGATAGGTACAGCCGCTGGTTGTACTTGGGGTTGCGGATTCGGGGTTCCCAAGGAGACCTGAAGCTGCTCGAATCGAGAAGCCAGATCCTGGAGGAATCGCATCACCTGGGTCTGATTTGATTCCTGGGTCTCAAGTCTGCGAACTATGCCCTGCAATGGATCATTCGCGGGAAGCGGGATGTCAGCCGGGTTCATGGCTGATCAAACTGTCAGGGTCACCTGTGGCCAGGTGACAGATGCACACCGTAGGGGGACAGGAGTGCACCGCGAGGTAGTGAACCCTATGGCTGGCTTCTGTGGGTAGGAAACTGGGTGGTTGTGGAAAGCGGGACCAGAGGAGCACAACCGGGATCCCAACGGAAGCGAGAGCCAAGATTCCCCAGGGCGCGGAGTCTAAGACCCAGCTGGTCTTCTCCAGGGCCTCTAGTGGTGAGGATGTTACGCTGCAGGCTGGGACCAGGTCGCGGCCCCTGGAGTTTCCTAGCTCACGCCCCGTAGGATAAGGGGAAGCAGCGGCACACGATAGAGAGAACCGAATAACAAGCCGAAGGTCAGGGGCCACAAGCAGACAAGGATAACGAAGAACGAGCCGAAGGTCAAGGGTCACGAGCAGACAGGGATGGTCGGGGACAAGCCAATAACGTAACAGAGAGACAGACGTAGCACACGGCAGGCAGGAACCCACACACACTATGCCTAACAAACACGTTGATCAGCAAAGCAGGCTTGCAGTGCACAGGTTAATATAGTGTTCAGTGATAGGGCCTGGGGTGGAGTCAGGCTGGGAGGAGATTATAAAGGAAGCCAGGTGAAGGAGGTCTGGTCTCTAGATGAACACATGAGGAGGAAGGTAAGATGGCAGACAGACATTAATGCATATCCATGACATGTACTATGAACCATCACTGGTGTACTATGGATCATCACTGGTGTACTATGGATCATCACTGATGTACTATAGATCATCACTGGTGTACTATAGCTCATCACTGATGTACTATGGGCCATCACTGGTGTACTATGGATCATCACTGGTGTACTATGGACCATCACTGATGTACTATGGATCATCCCTGGTGTACTATGGACCATCACTGATGTACTATGGACCATCACTGATGTACTGTGGATCATCACTGATGTACTGTGGATCATCACTGATGTACTGTGAATCATCACTGATTTACTGTGGATCATTACTGATGTACTGTGGATCATCACTGATGTACTATGGATCATCACTGATGTACTGTGAATCATCACTGATTTACTGTGGATCATTACTGATGTACTGTGGATCATCACTTGTGTACTATAGATCATCACTGATGTACTATGGGCCATCACTGATGTACTATAGATCATCACTGATGTACTATGGGCCATCACTGGTGTACTATGGATCATCACTGATGAACTGTGGATCATCACTGATGTACTGTGGATCATCACTGATGTACTATAGATCATCACTGATGTGCAATGGACCATCACTGGTGTACTATGGATCATCACTGGTGTACTATGGATCATCACTGGTGTACTATGGATCATCACTGATGTACTATAGATCATCACTGATGTACTATGGGCCATCACTGGTGTACTATGTATCATCACTGGTGTACTATGGACCATCACTGATGTACTATGGATCATCCCTGGTGTACTATGGACCATCACTGATTTACTATGGACCATCACTGATGTACTGTGGATCATCACTGATGTACTATGGACCATCACTGATGTACTGTGGATCATCACTGATGTACTGTGGATCATCACTGATGTACTGTGGATCATCACTGATGTACTGTGGATCATCACTTGTGTACTATAGCTCATCACTGATGTACTATGGGCCATCACTGGTGTACTATGGATCATCACTGATGTACTATGGATCATCACCGATGTACTGTGGATCATCACTGATGTACTGTGGATCATCACTGGTGTACTGGGGATCATCACTGGTGTACTATGGATCATCACTGATGTACTATGGGCCATTACTGATGTACTATGGATCATCACTGATGTACTGTGGACCATCCCTGATGTACTGTGGATCATCACTGATGTACTGTGGATCATCACTGATGTACCGTGGATCATCACTGATGTACCGTGGATGAGCACTGATGTACTGAAGATCATCACTGATGTACTATGGATCATCACTGGTGTACTATGGATCATCACTGGTGTACTATGGATCATCACTGATGTACTATGGATCATCACTGATGTACTATGGGCCATCACTGGTGTACTATGGGCCATCACTGGTGTATTATGGATCATCACTGATGTACTATGGATCATCACTGATGTACTGTGGACCATCCCTGATGTACTGTGGATCATCACTGATGTACCGTGGATCATCACTGATGTACCGTGGATCAGCACTGGTGTACTGAAGATCATCACTGATGTACTATGGATCATCACTGGTGTACTATGGATCATCACTGGTGTACTATGGATCATCACTGATGTACTATGGATCATCACTGATGTACTATGAGCCATCACTGATGTACTATGGATCATCACTGGTGTACTATGGATCATCACTGATGTACTGTGGACCATCCCTGATGTACTGTGGATCATCACTGATGTACCGTGGATCATCACTGATGTACCGTGGATCAGCACTGATGTACTATGGGCCATCACAGGTGTACTATGGAACATCACTGGTGTACTATGGATCATCCCTGGTGTACTATGGACCATCACTGATGTACTATGGACCATCACTGATGTACTGTGGATCATCACTGATGTACTATAGATCATCACTGATGTACTATGGGCCATCACTGATGTACTATGGACCATCCCTGATGTACTGTGGATCATCACTGATGTACTATGGTCCATCCCTGATGTACTGTGGATCATCACAGATGTACTGTGGATTATCACTGATGTACTGAGGATCATCACTGATGTACTATTGATCATCCCTTGTACTGTGGATCATCACTGATGTACTGTGGATCATCACTGATGTACTGTGGATCATCACTGATGTACTGAGGATCATCACTGATTTACTGTGGATCATCACTGATGTACTGTGGATCATCACTGATTTACTGTGGATCATTACTGATGTACTATGGATCATCACTGATGTACTATGGATCATCACTGGTGTACTATGGACCATCACTGATGTACTGTGGATCATCACTGATGTACTATAGATCATCACTGATGTACTATGGACCATCTCTGATGTACTGTGGATCATCACTGATGTACTGTGGATCATCACTGATGTACTGTGGATCATCACTGGTGTACTATAGATCATCACTGATGTACTATGGGCCATCACTGGTGTATTATGGATCATCACTGATGTACTGTGGATCATCACTGATGTACTATGGACCATCCCTGATGTACTATGGACCATCCCTGATGTACTGTGGATCATCACTGATGTACCGTGGATCATCACTGATGTACTGAGGATCATCACTGATGTACTGTGGATCATCACTGATGTACTGTGAATCATCACTGATTTACTGTGGATCATTACTGATGTACTGTGGATCATCACTAATGTACTATGGATCATCACTGATGTACTATGGACCATCCCTGATGTACTGTGGATCATCACTGATGTACCGTGGATCATCACTGATGTACTGAGGATCATCACTGATGTACTGTGGATCATCACTGATGTACTGTGAATCATCACTGATTTACTGTGGATCATTACTGATGTACTGTGGATCATCACTGATGTACTATGGATCATCACTGATGTACTATGAGCCATCACTGATGTACTATGGATCATCACTGGTGTACTATGGATCATCACTGGTGTACTATGGATCATCACTGATGTACTATGGATCATCACTGATGTACTGTGGGCCATCACTGGTGTACTATGGATCATCACTGGTGTACTATGGATCATCACTGATGTACTATGGACCATCACTGATGTACTATGGACCATCCCTGATGTACTGTGGATCATCACTGATGTGCTATGGAACATCACTGGTGTACTATGGATCATCACTGATGTACTATGGATCATCACTGATGTACTGTGGATCATCACTGGTGTACTGGGGATCATCACTGGTGTACTATGGATCATCACTGATGTACTATGGGCCATTACTGATGTACTATGGATCATCACTGATGTACTGTGGACCATCCCTGATGTATAGTGATGAGCCGAACACCCCCGGGTTCGGTTCGCACCAGAACCCGCGAACGGACCGAAAGTTCGTACGAACATTAGAACCCTATTAAATACAATGGATGCGAACGTTCGAATTATAAAGTGCTAATTATAACGACTATTATGCATGTTATTGTCCTAAAAAGGGTTTGGGAACCCGGGTTCTGCACCAGGGGACATGTATCAATGCAAAAAGAAGTTTTAAAAACGGTCGTTTTTCGGGAGCAGTCATTTTAATGATGCATAAAGTGAAAAAAAAAAAGTCAAATATTCCTTTAAATATCGTACCTGGGGGGTGTCTAAAGTATGCCTGTGAAGTGCCACGTGTTTCCCGTGTTTAGAACTGTCCCTGCACAAAATGACACTTCTAAAGGAAAAAAAAGCCATTTAAAACTGCTTGCGGCTTTAATGTAATGTCTGGTCCCGGTAATATGGATGAAAATCTTTAAGAAAAATGGCATAGCTACCCCATGACCCCCCCCCTACCCCAGCCCATTACCAGCCCCTTTGGGTCTTGTATGGATATTAAGGGGAACCCCGCACATAAAATAAAAAAGGCCCTATATACTCTGAACAGCCGTATACAGGCGGTGCATACAAGACAGGGACTGTAGGTTTGTTCTTATGTAGAATCTGTTTGTAATTTTGAACAGGTACATTGTTTAAGTGTAGCTCCAGCCCAAAAATCTATTTTTAAACTTTTTGGAAAACATAGGTAAGGGTTATCACCCCTGTAACATTTGTTTTGCTGTCTGTGCCCCTGTTCAGAACATTTCACCTCACTTTCCGTCCCAATGACAACTGTTTTTGAAATGTGGTGTTTTTCTTGAAACAAGGATTGCTGATAAAGCATCAGTACAGAGGAGACACCTTTCTCCCATATTAATTCTTACAGGAGAGAATTTTCCTTCCAAGGGGTAGATTTCCTCCCACTTCCTGTTGTCTTCTTGCGTTTGCAAGTAGGAGTCGTTTGTAAGTTGGATGTTTGAAAGTAGGGACCTGCCGTATATACTCTGCAGAAATAGGCCCCTTAGTTGTTGGTGTTGGCACAACACTGTAAGCACTCACAGTTACTCTTGGTTGGTGCTGGAACGCCCTGCTGTCAACTATTATATCAGGAATTTTAATTACATATAATTGTTGAACAGTGGTAGTAAAAATTGGGCCTTTGATGGTGGTGCTGGTGCCACAACACTGTAAGCCCTGACAGTTACTCTTGGTGGGTGCAGCAATGGGCCCTGCTGTGAATTATTAGATCAAGAATTGTAATTGCATGCCCCTGTTGAACAGGGGCTGAAAAATTGGGCCTTTCGTGGTGGTGGTGGTGGTGGTGGTGTTGCCACAACACTGTAAGCCCTCAGAGTTACTCTTGGTGGGTGCAGGAATGGGCCCTGCTGTGAATTATTAGATCAAGAATTGTAATTACATGCCCCTTTTGAACAGGGGCTGAAAAATTGGGCCTTTTGTGGTGGTGGTGGTGGTGGCGTTGCCACAACACTGTAAGCCCTCAGAGTTACTCTTGGTGGGTGCAGCAATGGGCCCTGCTGTGAATTATTAGATCAAGAATTGTAATTACATGCCCCTGTTGAACAGGGGCTGAAAAATTGGGCCTTAGGCACTGGTGGCACAACACTACAACCCCTCACAGATACTGTACTTGGAGCACAGCAATGAGCCCTGTTGCAAAGTATTGCTTCAAAAATTGTAATGACACGCCCCTGTTAAACAGGGGCTGAAAAATTGGGCCTTAGGCACTGGTGGCACAACACTCCAACCCCTCACAGATACTGTACTTTGAGAACAGCAATGAGCCCTATGGCAAATTATTGCAAAAAAAATTGTAATTACACGCCCCTGTAAAACAGGGGCTGAAAAATTGGGCCTTAGCCACTGGTGGCGGCACCCATAAACAAAAATGATCTTCCAAGCTATCATCATCAATCGTATCATTGAGGACTCGGAGGAGGAGGATAGCCAGTCAACATAACAGCACAGGCACTCAGCATCAGCATCAGTCTTGAAGGGATGTGACATGTTAAAATCAATTAGTCTGTTATATCAGCATCAGGTGTGTGGTAGCTGGTGGTGATCCAAGACTGGTTCATCTTGATGAAAGTCAGTCGATCAACCGAGTCGGTGGACAGGCGCACCCTGTGATCCGTGACAAATCCTCCAGCAGCACTGAATGTGCGTTCCGAAAGAACGCTGGATGCAGGACAGGCCAGTAGCAGTGGCAGGTTCCCAAACGCCACTTTTTCTCACAGAAGGCTATTCCGGCTCTCTACCGGCATGTGGAAGGCAATGTCTTGGCCTCGCTGGACAGGGCGGTCAGCGGTAAGGTGCATATTACCGCTGACTCATGGTCCAGCAGGCATGGACAGGGACGTTACCTTTCTTTCACTGCCCATTGGGTCACTCTTTTGGCAGCTGAGAAGGATGCAGGACAAGGTGCAGTAGTGTTGGAGGTTGTTCCACCGCCATGCCTCCAAAATGCTACTACTGGTTGTGACACACCTCTCTCCTCCACCCCCTCCTCTTCTTCTTCCTCCATGGCCTCTTCCTGTGGTTTGTCCTCTGAACCAGCGGTGCTCCGTAGCCGTTCAAGGGGCTACGCAAGTACGCAGGCAAAAAGATGCCATGCCGTACTTGCGCTGGTGTGTTTGGGGGACAGAAGCCACACTGGGGCAGAGGTCCTGTCTGCTCTGCAGGGCCAGGCCGAGAGGTGGTTGACGCCACGCCAGCTTAAGCCAGGAATGGTGGTTTGCGACAATGGCACCAACCTCCTCTCCGCCCTCCGACAGGGACAACTGACCCATGTGCCCTGTGTGGCTCACGTCCTTAACCTGGTGGTGCAGCGGTTCTTGGGCAGGTACCCGGGCTTACAGGATGTCCTGAGGCAGGCCAGGAAAGTCTGTGTGCATTTCCGCAGATCTTATAATGCCAGTGCTCGCCTGGCTGAGCTGCAAAAGGAGTTGAACCTGCCCAAGAACCACCTTATATGTGACATGCCCACCAGGTGGAACTCAACGTTGGCCATGCTGCAGCGGCTGCACACGCAGCAGAGGGCCATCAATGAGTACCTGTGCGACTACGGCACCAGGACAGGGTCAGGGGAGCTTGGTTTTTTTTCTCCACGCCAGTGGGGCATGATCAGGGATGCACAGGCACTCAGCATCAGCATCAGTCTTGAAGGGATGTGACATGTTAAAATCAATTAGTCTGTTATATCAGCATCAGGTGTGTGGTAGCTGGTGGTGATCCAAGACTGGTTCATCTTGATGAAAGTCAGTCGATCAACCGAGTCGGTGGACAGGCGCACCCTGTGATCCGTGACAAATCCTCCAGCAGCACTGAATGTGCGTTCCGAAAGAACGCTGGATGCAGGACAGGCCAGTAGCTCAATTGCATACTGTGCAAGCTCTGGCCAGTGATCCATCCTCAAGACCCAGTAAGCCAGAGGATTTTCGGTGGGGAAGGTGTCCAAGTCTGACCTTGCCCCTAGATATTCCTGCACCATGTTTATCAGACGCTGGCGATGGTTGCTGGAACCGATCATACTTTGGGGCTGCGGACTAAAGAATTGTCTGAACGCATCGGTCAGACGGCCACCTTCCCCACCGCTCCTTCTTTGACTGGCCGAAGCCTCAGCAACTCGTTGTCCAGGACCAGGAGTTTGTAACCTCCCAGTCTCTGGGAACGCGTTGCACAGACCTTTCTGCAAGGCCTCCCGGAGTTGTCTCATCCTCTGCTCCCTCTGCGACGGTAACATAAGGTCCGCAACCTTACCCTTGTACCGTGGATCAAGGAGAGTGGCCAGCCAGTAATGGTCCCTCTCCTTGATCCGAAGAATACGAGGATCCTTCCGCAGACTTTGCAGGATCAGGGAGGCCATGCAGCGTAGGTTTGCTGAGGCATTCGGTCCGGAGTCCTCTGGGTCACTAAGGACGACATGATCCGCAGCCACCTCCTCCCAGCCACGTACAAGTCCACTGGTTTCTTGGGACTGTAAATCATCCCTAAAAGACTGCTGCTGATGATGCTGAGTGCCAGCCTCCACCTCCATGCTGACACAATCCTACTCCTCCTCCTCCTCCTCTTCCTGTGCGATGGGTGGGACAGAAGGAACACTGTCTGGGTAAAGGGGGCCTTGAGAGGCAAGGAAGTCCTCCTCTTCCTGCCTCTGTTCTGCCTCAAGTGCCCTGTCCATTATTCCATGCAGCGTGTGCTCCAACAGGTGGACAAGAGGTACAGTGTCACTGTTGCATGCACTGTCACTGCTCACCATCCTCGTGGCCTCCTCAAATGGTGCCAGGACAGTGCATGCATCCCTGATCATGCCCCACTGGCGTGGAGAAAAAAAACAAGCTCCCCTGACCCTGTCCTGGTGCCGTAGTCGCACAGGTACTCATTGATGGCCCTCTGCTGCGTGTGCAGCCGCTGCAGCATGGCCAACGTTGAGTTCCACCTGGTGGGCATGTCACATATAAGGCGGTTCTTGGGCAGGTTCAACTCCTTTTGCAGCTCAGCCAGGCGAGCACTGGCATTATAAGATCTGCGGAAATGCACACAGACTTTCCTGGCCTGCCTCAGGACATCCTGTAAGCCCGGGTACCTGCCCAAGAACCGCTGCACCACCAGGTTAAGGACGTGAGCCACACAGGGCACATGGGTCAGTTGTCCCTGTCGGAGGGCGGAGAGGAGGTTGGTGCCATTGTCGCAAACCACCATTCCTGGCTTAAGCTGGCGTGGCGTCAACCACCTCTCGGCCTGGCCCTGCAGAGCAGACAGGACCTCTGCCCCAGTGTGGCTTCTGAACCCCAAACACACCAGCGCAAGCACGGCATGGCATCTTTTTGCCTGCGTACTTGCGTAGCCCCTTGAACGGCTACGGAGCACCGCTGGTTCAGAGGACAAACCACAGGAAGAGGCCATGGAGGAAGAAGAAGAGGAGGGGGTGGAGGAGAGAGGTGTGTCACAACCAGTAGTAGCATTTTGGAGGCGTGGCGGTGGAACAACCTCCAACACTACTGCACCTTGTCCTGCATCCTTCCCAGCTGCCAAAAGAGTGACCCAATGGGCCGTGAAAGAAAGGTAACGTCCCTGTCCATGCCTGCTGGACCATGAGTCAGCGGTAATATGCACCTTACCGCTGACCGCCCTGTCCAGCGAGGCCAAGACATTGCCTTCCACATGCCGGTAGAGAGCCGGAATAGCCTTCCGTGAGAAAAAGTGGCGTTTGGGAACCTGCCACTGAGGAACCGCACATTGCACAAACTCACGGAAGGGGGCCGAGTCTACCAACTGAAAAGGCAGCAGTTGAAGCGCTAGCAATTTAGCCAAGCTAGCATTCAACCGCTGGGCATGTGGATGGCTGGGAGTGAACTTCTTTCGATGGTCCAGCAGCTGGGGCAGGGAAATTTGCCTGCTAGAATCGGACGTCGGTGTACTGCTAGCAGAGTGGCCGCAAGTACTTGGCTGTGACACACCTAATTCTACACCTTCATTCCTCTCAGTGCATGTTTCAGAGAGGACTGAAGTTATAGTGGGGTTGGAGATCCCAGCTGATGCGGTGCAAGGAGAGGTCCGCTTTGTTCTTTGGTGTGGGTCTTTGAGGTAGGCTTGCCAACGAGCTGCATGGCAGGTCAACATATGTCTGGTCAGGCATGTGGTACCCAAGCGGCTGATGTTTTGGCTACGCGATATACGCTTGAGACATATGTTGCAAACAGCAGCTGTGCGATCTGATGCACTAGCCTCAAAAAAGGCCCACACCAAAGAACTTTTTGAATGACGGGCAGAGGCAGCGCCCTGCACAGGCGGAGCTCTGCGGTGTGATTCCGTCGGTGTACTGCCCTTACGCTGGCCACCAAAGGGCATCCTGCCTCGTTGGAGATGTGCCTCCTCCTCATCCTCCTCCTCCTCCTCTCTCCTATTAGGCACCCACGTGGAGTCAGTGACCTCATCATCCCCTCCCTCCTCATCACTGGAGCCAATCTGGCAGTATGCTGCAGCTGCTGGAACATGACTGCCAGATTGGTGTCCTTCTTGAGCATCCCCTCTGTCTGCTCTCACGCTACTGCCTTCCTGTAGCTGGGTTTCATCATCAGACCCTTCGAAACGCTGGGCATCCTCCTGAAGCATGTACCCAACACTGTGCTCAAACAGTTCGGGGGACTCCTCAGGAGGAGGACATGGTGGGTCTAGGGAAGGAGTGACTGATGATGAGTCTGACATTGATACCAGGGAAGAGGACGCTTTGGCAGCTGCTTTGCCAGTACCCTGAGCCTGGGTGAGAGAGGATGAGGAGGAGGAGGAGGGCTTGGTCATCCACTCTACCAAGTCTTCGGCATGATGTGGCTCAACATGTCCAGCTGCCGAAAAGAAGGACAAGCGTGTCCCATGGCCATGTGCTGATGACAATGCACCGCGTCCACGACCAGCACTGTTGCCCCCAGACACAGAGCCTGCTTGCCCTCTTTTATTGCCTCCTGACTGTCTGCCTCTCCTTGTTTGCCTTCCAGACATTCTAATAGATGGCCTGCAGGGAGATGGGAAAAAAGCAATAAGGGCTACCTTCAGGTGTCCTTCTCTGTCCCTTTACTTAAGGATTTCTAAATATGGTTGAGGATGATTGCTTTCGCACAGAATAGCACAACGACAATTTCCCTGACTGTCCAATAAACAAGGATTTCAAAGATGGTTGATGAGGAATGCTTTAGCACAGTATAGCACAAGGAGAATTTCCCTCACTGTCCTTCCCTGTCCCTAGAAACAAGGATTAGCACAGTGAAAGAAACTGACACTCTTCCTACCTATAGTTTTCTGTCCCTAGAAAAAATGTTTTTTTAAAGATGGTTGATGATCAATGCTTTAGCACACTATAGCACAAGGAGAATTTCCCTCACTGTCCTTCCCTGTCCCTAGAAACAAGGATTATCACAGTGAAAGAAACTAACACTCTTCCTACCTATAGTTTTCTGTCCCTAGAAAAAATGTTTTTTTAAAGACGGTTGATGATCAATGCTTTAGCACACTATAGCACAAGGAGAATTTCCCTCACTGTCCTTCCCTGTCCCTAGAAGCAAGGATTATCACAGTGAAAGAAACTGACACTCTTCCTACCTATAGTTTTCTGTCCCTAGAAAAAATGTTTTTTTAAAGACGGTTGATGATCAATGCTTTAGCACACTATAGCACAAGGAGAATTTCCCTCACTGTCCTTCCCTGTCCCTAGAAACAAGGATTATAACAGTGAAAGAAACTGACACTCTTCCTACCTATAGTTTTCTGTCCCTAGAAATTTTTTTTTTTTAAAGATGGTTGATGATCAATGCTTTAGCACACTATAGCACAAGGAGAATTTCCCTCACTGTCCTTCCCTGTCCCTAGAAACAAGGATTATCACAGTGAAAGAAACTGACACTCTTCCTACCTATAGTTTTCTGTCCCTAGAATTTTTTTTTTTTTAAAGATGGTTGATGATCAATGCTTTTGCACACTATAGCACAAGGAGAATTTCCCTCACTGTCCTTCCCTGTCCCTAGAAACAAGGATTATCACAGTGAAAGAAACTGACACTCTTCCTACCTATAGTTTTCTGTCCCTAGAAAAAATGTTTTTTAAAGACGGTTGATGATCAATGCTTTAGCACACTATAGCACAAGGAGAATTTCCCTCACTGTCCTTCCCTGTCCCTAGAAACAAGGATTATCACAGTGAAAGAAACTGACACTCTTCCTACCTATAGTTTTCTGTCCCTAGAAAAAATGTTTTTTTAAAGATGGTTGATGATCAATGCTTTAGCACACTATAGAACAAGGAGAATTTCCCTCACTGTCCTTCCCTGTCCCTAGAAACAAGGATTATCACAGTGAAAGAAACTGACACTCTTCCTACCTATAGTTTTCTGTCCCTAGAAAAATGTTTTTTTAAAGATGGTTGATGATCAATGCTTTAGCACACTATAGCACAAGGAGAATTTCCCTCACTGTCCTTCCCTGTCCCTAGAAACAAGGATTATCACAGTAAAACACACTGACACTCTCCCTACCTATAGTTTTCTGTCCGTAGAAAAAATGATTTTTTAAAGATGGTTGATGATCAATGCTTTAGCACACTATAGCACAAGGAGAATTTCCCTCACTGTCCTTCCCTGTCCCTAAAAACAAGGATTCGCACAGTAAAACACACTGACACTCTCCCTACCTATAGTTTTCTGTCCCTAGAAAAAATGATTTTTTAAAGACGGTTGATGATCAATGCTTTAGCACACTATAGCACAAGGAGAATTTCCCTCACTGTCCTTCCCTGTCCCTAGAAACAAGGATTATCACAGTGAAAGAAACTGACACTCTTCCTACCTATAGTTTTCTGTCCCTAGAAAAAATGTTTTTTTAAAGACGGTTGATGATCAATGCTTTAGTACACTATAGCACAAGGAGAATTTCCCTCACTGTCCTTCCCTGTCCCTAGAAACAAGGATTATCACAGTGAAAGAAACTGACACTCTTCCTACCTATAGTTTTCTGTCCCTAGAAAAAATGTTTTTTTAAAGATGGTTGATGATCAATGCTTTAGCACACTATAGCACAAGGAGAATTTCCCTCACTGTCCTTCCCTGTCCCTAGAAACAAGGATTATCACAGTGAAAGAAACTGACACTCTTCCTACCTATAGTTTTCTGTCCCTAGAAAAAATGTTTTTTTAAAGATGGTTGATGATCAATGCTTTAGCACACTATAGCACAAGGAGAATTTCCCTCACTGTCCTTCCCTGTCCCTAGAAACAAGGATTATCACAGTGAAAGAAACTAACACTCTTCCTACCTATAGTTTTCTGTCCCTAGAAAAAATGTTTTTTTAAAGATGGTTGATGATCAATGCTTTAGCACAGTATAGCACAAGGAGAATTTCCCTCACTGTCCTTCCCTGTCCCTAGAAACAAGGATTAGCACAGTAAAACACACTGACACTCTCCCTACCTATAGTTTTCTGTCCCTAGAAAAAATGTTTTTTTAAAGATGGTTGATGATCAATGCTTTAGCACACTATAGCACAAGGAGAATTTCCCTCACTGTCCTTCCCTGTCCCTAGAAACAAGGATTATCACAGTAAAACACACTGACACTCTTCCTACCTATAGTTTTCTGTCCCTAGAATTTTTTTTTTTTTAAAGATGGTTGATGATCAATGCTTTAGCACACTATAGCACAAGGAGAATTTCCCTCACTGTCCTTCCCTGTCCCTAAAAACAAGGATTCGCACAGTAAAACACACTGACACTCTCCCTACCTATAGTTTTCTGTCCCTAGAAAAAATGATTTTTTAAAGACGGTTGATGATCAATGCTTTAGCACACTATAGCACAAGGAGAATTTCCCTCACTGTCCTTCCCTGTCCCTAGAAACAAGGATTATCACAGTGAAAGAAACTGACACTCTTCCTACCTATAGTTTTCTGTCCCTAGAAAAAATGTTTTTTTAAAGACGGTTGATGATCAATGCTTTAGCACACTATAGCACAAGGAGAATTTCCCTCACTGTCCTTCCCTGTCCCTAGAAACAAGGATTATCACAGTGAAAGAAACTGACACTCTTCCTACCTATAGTTTTCTGTCCCTAGAAAAAATGTTTTTTTAAAGATGGTTGATGATCAATGCTTTAGCACACTATAGCACAAGGAGAATTTCCCTCACTGTCCTTCCCTGTCCCTAGAAACAAGGATTATCACAGTGAAAGAAACTGACACTCTTCCTACCTATAGTTTTCTGTCCCTAGAAAAAATGTTTTTTTAAAGATGGTTGATGATCAATGCTTTAGCACACTATAGCACAAGGAGAATTTCCCTCACTGTCCTTCCCTGTCCCTAGAAACAAGGATTATCACAGTGAAAGAAACTAACACTCTTCCTACCTATAGTTTTCTGTCCCTAGAAAAAATGTTTTTTTAAAGATGGTTGATGATCAATGCTTTAGCACAGTATAGCACAAGGAGAATTTCCCTCACTGTCCTTCCCTGTCCCTAGAAACAAGGATTAGCACAGTAAACACACTGACACTCTCCCTACCTATAGTTTTCTGTCCCTAGAAAAAATGTTTTTTTAAAGATGGTTGATGATCAATGCTTTAGCACACTATAGCACAAGGAGAATTTCCCTCACTGTCCTTCCCTGTCCCTAGAAACAAGGATTATCACAGTAAAACACACTGACACTCTTCCTACCTATAGTTTTCTGTCCCTAGAATTTTTTTTTTTTAAAGATGGTTGATGATCAATGCTTTTGCACACTATAGCACAAGGAGAATTTCCCTCACTGTCCTTCCCTGTCCCTAGAAACAAGGATTATCACAGTGAAAGAAACTGACACTCTTCCTACCTATAGTTTTCTGTCCCTAGAAAAAATGTTTTTTAAAGACGGTTGATGATCAATGCTTTAGCACACTATAGCACAAGGAGAATTTCCCTCACTGTCCTTCCCTGTCCCTAGAAACAAGGATTATCACAGTGAAAGAAACTGACACTCTTCCTACCTATAGTTTTCTGTCCCTAGAAAAAATGTTTTTTTAAAGATGGTTGATGATCAATGCTTTAGCACACTATAGAACAAGGAGAATTTCCCTCACTGTCCTTCCCTGTCACTAGAAACAAGGATTATCACAGTGAAAGAAACTGACACTCTTCCTACCTATAGTTTTCTGTCCCTAGAAAAATGTTTTTTTAAAGATGGTTGATGATCAATGCTTTAGCACACTATAGCACAAGGAGAATTTCCCTCACTGTCCTTCCCTGTCCCTAGAAACAAGGATTATCACAGTAAAACACACTGACACTCTCCCTACCTATAGTTTTCTGTCCGTAGAAAAAAAGATTTTTTAAAGATGGTTGATGATCAATGCTTTAGCACACTATAGCACAAGGAGAATTTCCCTCACTGTCCTTCCCTGTCCCTAAAAACAAGGATTCGCACAGTAAAACACACTGACACTCTCCCTACCTATAGTTTTCTGTCCCTAGAAAAAATGATTTTTTAAAGACGGTTGATGATCAATGCTTTAGCACACTATAGCACAAGGAGAATTTCCCTCACTGTCCTTCCCTGTCCCTAGAAACAAGGATTATCACAGTGAAAGAAACTGACACTCTTCCTACCTATAGTTTTCTGTCCCTAAAAAAAATGTTTTTTTAAAGACGGTTGATGATCAATGCTTTAGCACACTATAGCACAAGGAGAATTTCCCTCACTGTCCTTCCCTGTCCCTAGAAACAAGGATTATCACAGTGAAAGAAACTGACACTCTTCCTACCTATAGTTTTCTGTCCCTAGAAAAAATGTTTTTTTAAAGATGGTTGATGATCAATGCTTTAGCACACTATAGCACAAGGAGAATTTCCCTCACTGTCCTTCCCTGTCCCTAGAAACAAGGATTATCACAGTGAAAGAAACTGACACTCTTCCTACCTATAGTTTTCTGTCCCTAGAAAAAATGTTTTTTTAAAGATGGTTGATGATCAATGCTTTAGCACACTATAGCACAAGGAGAATTTCCCTCACTGTCCTTCCCTGTCCCTAGAAACAAGGATTATCACAGTGAAAGAAACTAACACTCTTCCTACCTATAGTTTTCTGTCCCTAGAAAAAATGTTTTTTTAAAGATGGTTGATGATCAATGCTTTAGCACAGTATAGCACAAGGAGAATTTCCCTCACTGTCCTTCCCTGTCCCTAGAAACAAGGATTAGCACAGTAAAACACACTGACACTCTCCCTACCTATAGTTTTCTGTCCCTAGAAAAAATGTTTTTTTAAAGATGGTTGATGATCAATGCTTTAGCACACTATAGCACAAGGAGAATTTCCCTCACTGTCCTTCCCTGTCCCTAGAAACAAGGATTATCACAGTAAAACACACTGACACTCTCCCTACCTATAGTTTTCTGTCCCTAGAAAAAATGATTTTTTAAAGATGGTTGATGATCAATGCTTTAGCACACTATAGCACAAGGAGAATTTCCCTCACTGTCCTTCCCTGTCCCTAGAAACAAGGATTCGCACAGTAAAACACACTGACACTCTCCCTACCTATCCTTCTCTTTCCCTAAACTAAAGTGTAACGGCACCCCAAGTATGAAAGGGGTTAAGACCGTTAGGATATTCCCTTTCCAACCACACGACAGCCACCAGACACTCCAACCGGCCGAATAAGACCCCATACGAATGATTCTCCCCCCAGATACGAGACAACGCTCTGTATTCAAGTTCCAAAACAGGGAATGACTTTATTTTCAAAACACATGGTAACACATTTCTCTTCAAAACCTTCCCCTCCCATCCTTTGGGGAACAGGGCGGGTTAAACTGTCCAATGACAATGGTGATACAGGTCAGGTGTGTTCAATCTTCTCCTTTGATAAACAGTCTTAGGCAGGAGGGGTGATTCCCTACCCCCTCCTCACAGAAGACACTTCAACATCCCATAATATGGAGCCAGACGGTTTACCAAGCTCCAATCCACATCGTCACAGTAGCAGACTTAATTCATAATAGACAATAGAATGCAAATCACCTTAACACCTCACAGCAATGATTACACAACCCCCCCCTCACAGTACACATCCAATCTAGATACAATGTATGTGCAGCATTGAATATGGCCATCATAGACCATATTGGGGTTTTCATTCACCCTGTGCCCCTAATAGAGACACAGGGTGGTTGACACATAAGAGGCATTGGGGGAGCTGAAGCAAGGGTATCTCATACTTTCTAAGCGATTCTGAGTTCCCCGGGCCTTCCCGTTACATAAAGGAATCCAGGTTAAGCAAGAAAAAAAATGTCACTGTCCCTGCCTATGCTTCTCTTTCCCTGCTCCGGAACACACTACACTAGGCCGCCGTGCTGGCGGCCTTTTATAGTGTGGGGCGTGTACTAAACACCCTCAGCAATAATTGGCCACAGGCATCCTGCCTGTGGCCAATCATTGCTCTCCTCGCTGCCGGCGCTGTGATTGGCCAAGCATGCGGGGTCACAGTGCATGCTTGGCCAATCACAGCGCCTGGATGACACTGCGATGGCGTAGTGCATTGTGGGCCGTTCGCGTCACTCGAATTAGGCGCGAACGGCCCAAATCGTTCGATCTTCGTCGAACGATCGA
Organism: Rana muscosa; assembly: GCA_029206835.1. Lineage (NCBI taxonomy): Eukaryota > Metazoa > Chordata > Amphibia > Anura > Ranidae > Rana > Rana muscosa. Next base: position 336,661,187 of record CM055117.1, read on the forward strand.
ACAGCCGATGTTCGAGTCGAACGTATGTTCGACTCGAACACCGAGCTCATCCCTACTGATGTACTGTGGATCATCACTGATGTACTGTGGATCATCACTGATGTACCGTGGATCAGCACTGATGTACTGAAGATCATCACTGATGTACTATGGATCATCACTGGTGTACTATGGATCATCACTGGTGTACTATGGATCATCACTGATGTACTATGGATCATCACTGATGTACTATGGGCCATCACTGGTGTACTATGGGCCATCACTGGTGTATTATGGATCATCACTGATGTACTATGGATCATCACTGATGTACTGTGGACCATCCCTGATGTACTGTGGATCATCACTGATGTACCGTGGATCATCACTGATGTACCGTGGATCAGCACTGATGTACTGAAGATCATCACTGATATACTATGGATCATCACTGGTGTACTATGGATCATCACTGGTGTACTATGGATCATCACTGATGTACTATGGATCATCACTGATGTACTATGAGCCATCACTGATGTACTATGGATCATCACTGGTGTACTATGGATCATCACTGATGTACTGTGGACCACCCCTGATGTACTGTGGATCATCACTGATGTACCGTGGATCATCACTGATGTACCGTGGATCAGCACTGATGTACTGAAGATCATCACTGATGTACTGTGGATCATCACTGATGTACTATGGGCCATCACAGGTGTACTATGGAACATCACTGGTGTACTATGGATCATCCCTGGTGTACTATGGACCATCACTGATGTACTATGGACCATCACTGATGTACTGTGGATCATCACTGATGTACTATAGATCATCACTGATGTACTATGGGCCATCACTGATGTACTATGGACCATCCCTGATGTACTGTGGATCATCACTGATGTACTATGGTCCATCCCTGATGTACTGTGGATCATCACTGATGTACTGTGGATTATCACTGATGTACTGAGGATCATCACTGATGTACTATGGATCATCCCTTGTACTGTGGATCATCACTGATGTACTGTGGATCATCACTGATGTACTGTGGATCATCACTGATGTACTGAGGATCATCACTGATGTACTGTGGATCATCACTGATGTACTGTGGATCATCACTGATTTACTGTGGATCATTACTGATGTACTATGGATCATCACTGATGTACTATGGATCATCACTGGTGTACTATGGACCATCACTGATGTACTGTGGATCATCACTGATGTACTATAGATCATCACTGATGTACTATGGACCATCACTGATGTACTGTGGATCATCACTGATGTACTGTGGATCATCACTGATGTACTGTGGATCATCACTGGTGTACTATAGATCATCACTGATGTACTATGGGCCATCACTGGTGTATTATGGATCATCACTGATGTACTGGGGATCATCACTGATGTACTATGGACCATCCTTGATGTACTATGGACCATCCCTGATGTACTGTGGATCATCACTGATGTACCGTGGATCATCACTGATGTACTGAGGATCATCACTGATGTACTGTGGATCATCACTGATGTACTGTGAATCATCGCTGATTTACTGTGGATCATTACTGATGTACTGTGGATCATCACTAATGTACTATGGATCGTCACTGATGTACTATGGACCATCCCTGATGTACTGTGGATCATCACTGATGTACCGTGGATCATCACTGATGTACTGAGGATCATCACTGATGTACTGTGGATCATCACTGATGTACTGTGAATCATCACTGATTTACTGTGGATCATTACTGATGTACTGTGGATCATCACTGATGTACTATGGATCATCCCTGGTGTACTATGGACCATCACTGATGTACTATGGACCATCACTGATGTACTGTGGATCATCACTGATGTACTATAGATCATCACTGATGTACTATGGGCCATCACTGATGTACTATGGACCATCCCTGATGTACTGTGGATCATCACTGATGTACTATGGTCCATCCCTGATGTACTGTGGATCATCACTGATGTACTGTGGATTATCACTGATGTACTGAGGATCATCACTGATGTACTATGGATCATCCCTTGTACTGTGGATCATCACTGATGTACTGTGGATCATCACTGATGTACTGAGGATCATCACTGATGTACTGTGGATCATCACTGATGTACTGTGGATCATCACTGATTTACTGTGGATCATTACTGATGTACTATGGATCATCACTGATGTACTATGGATCATCACTGGTGTACTATGGACCATCACTAATGTACTATGGATCATCACTGATGTACTATGGACCATCCCTGATGTACTGTGGATCATCACTGATGTACCGTGGATCATCACTGATGTACTGAGGATCATCACTGATGTACTGTGGATCATCACTGATGTACTGTGAATCATCACTGATTTACTGTGGATCATTACTGATGTACTGTGGATCATCACTGATGTACTATGGATCATCACTGATGTACTATGAGCCATCACTGATGTACTATGGATCATCACTGGTGTACTATGGATCATCACTGGTGTACTATGGATCATCACTGATGTACAATGGATCATCACTGATGTACTGTGGGCCATCACTGGTGTACTATGGATCATCACTGGTGTACTATGGATCATCACTGATGTACTATGGACATCACTGATGTACTATGGACCATCCCTGATGTACTGTGGATCATCACTGATGTGCTATGGAACATCACTGGTGTACTATGGATCATCACTGATGTACTATGGATCATCACTGATGTACTATGGATCATCACTGATGTACTGTGGATCATCACTGATGTACTATGGATCATCACTGATGTACTATGGACCATCCCTGATGTACTGTGGATCATCACTGATGTGCTATGGAACATCACTGGTGTACTATGGATCATCACTGATGTACTATGGATCATCACTGATGTACTATGGACCATCCCTGATGTACTGTGGATCATCAATGATGTACTATGGACCATCCCTGATGTACTGTGGATTATCACTGATGTACTGAGGATCATCACTGATGTACTGTGTATCATCACTGATGTACTGTGTATCATCACTGATGTACTGTGGATCATCACTGATGTACTGAGGATCATCACTGATGTACTGTGGATCATCACTGATGTACTGTGGATCATCACTGATGTACTGAGGATCATCACTGATGTACTATGGACCATCACTGGTGTACTATGGACCATCCCTGATGTACTACGGACCATCCCTGATGTACTGTGGATCATCACTGGTGTACTGTGGATCATCACTGATGTACTATAGATCATCACTGATGTACTGTGGATCATCACTGATGTACTATAGATCATCACTGATGTACTATGGACCATCACTGGTGTACTATGGGCCATCACAGGTGTACTATGGATCATCACTAGTGTACTGTGGATCATCCCTGGTGTACTATGGACCATCACTGATGTACTATGGACCATCACTGATGTACTGTGGATCATCACTGATGTACTATAGATCATCACTGATGTACTATGGACCATCACTGATGGACTATGGATCATCACTGGTGTACTATGGATCATCCCTGGTGTACTATGGACCATCACTGATGTACTATGGACCAACACTGATGTACTGTGGATCATCACTGATGTACTATAGATCATCACTGATGTACTATGGACCATCACTGATGGACTATGGACCATCACTGATGTACTGTGGATCATCACTGATGTACTATAGATCATCACTGATGTACTATGGACCATCACTGATGTACTGTGGATCATCACTGATGTACTATAGATCATCACTGATGTACTATGGACCATCACTGATGTACTATGGACCATCCCTGATGTACTGTGGATCATCACTGATGTACTATGGTCCATCCCTGATGTACTGTGGATCATCACTGATGTACTGTGGATTATCACTGATGTACTGAGGATCATCACTGATGTACTATGGATCATCCCTTGTACTGTGGATCATCACTGATGTACTGTGGATCATCACTGATGTACTGTGGATCATCACTGATGTACTGAGGATCATCACTGATGTACTGTGGATCATCACTGATGTACTGTGGATCATCACTGATTTACTGTGGATCATTACTGATGTACTATGGATCATCACTGATGTACTATGGATCATCACTGGTGTACTATGGACCATCACTGATGTACTGTGGATCATCACTGATGTACTATAGATCATCACTGATGTACTATGGACCATCACTGATGTACTGTGGATCATCACTGATGTACTGTGGATCATCACTGATGTACTGTGGATCATCACTGGTGTACTATAGATCATCACTGATGTACTATGGGCCATCACTGGTGTATTATGGATCATCACTGATGTACTGTGGATCATCACTGATGTACTATGGACCATCCCTGATGTACTATGGACCATCCCTGATGTACTGTGGATCATCACTGATGTACCGTGGATCATCACTGATGTACTGAGGATCATCACTGATGTACTGTGGATCATCACTGATGTACTGTGAATCATCGCTGATTTACTGTGGATCATTACTGATGTACTGTGGATCATCACTAATGTACTATGGATCTTCACTGATGTACTATGGACCATCCCTGATGTACTGTGGATCATCACTGATGTACCGTGGATCATCACTGATGTACTGAGGATCATCACTGGTGTACTGTGGATCATCACTGATGTACTGTGAATCATCACTGATTTACTGTGGATCATTACTGATGTACTGTGGATCATCACTGATGTACTATGGATCATCACTGATGTACTATGAGCCATCACTGATGTACTATGGATCATCACTGGTGTACTATGGATCATCACTGGTGTACTATGGATCATCACTGATGTACAATGGATCATCACTGATGTACTGTGGGCCATCACTGGTGTACTATGGATCATCACTGGTGTACTATGGATCATCACTGATGTACTATGGACATCACTGATGTACTATGGACCATCCCTGATGTACTGTGGATCATCACTGATGTGCTATGGAACATCACTGGTGTACTATGGATCATCACTGATGTACTATGGATCATCACTGATGTACTATGGATCATCACTGATGTACTGTGGATCATCACTGATGTACTATGGATCATCACTGATGTACTATGGACCATCCCTGATGTACTGTGGATCATCACTGATGTGCTATGGAACATCACTGGTGTACTATGGATCATCACTGATGTACTATGGATCATCACTGATGTACTATGGACCATCCCTGATGTACTGTGGATCATCAATGATGTACTATGGACCATCCCTGATGTACTGTGGATTATCACTGATGTACTGAGGATCATCACTGATGTACTGTGTATCATCACTGATGTACTGTGGATCATCACTGATGTACTGAGGATCATCACTGATGTACTGTGGATCATCACTGATGTACTGTGGATCATCACTGATGTACTGAGGATCATCACTGATGTACTATGGACCATCACTGGTGTACTATGGACCATCCCTGATGTACTACGGACCATCCCTGATGTACTGTGGATCATCACTGGTGTACTGTGGATCATCACTGATGTACTATAGATCATCACTGATGTACTGTGGATCATCACTGATGTACTATAGATCATCACTGATGTACTATGGGCCATCACTGGTGTACTATGGGCCATCACAGGTGTACTATGGATCATCACTAGTGTACTGTGGATCATCCCTGGTGTACTATGGACCATCACTGATGTACTATGGACCATCACTGATGTACTGTGGATCATCACTGATGTACTATAGATCATCACTGATGTACTATGGACCATCACTGATGGACTATGGATCATCACTGGTGTACTATGGATCATCCCTGGTGTACTATGGACCATCACTGATGTACTATGGACCAACACTGATGTACTGTGGATCATCACTGATGTACTATAGATCATCACTGATGTACTATGGACCATCACTGATGTACTATGAGCCATCACTGATGTACTATGGATCATCACTGGTGTACTATGGATCATCACTGATGTACTGTGGACCATCCCTGATGTACTGTGGATCATCACTGATGTAACGTGGATCATCACTGATGTACCGTGGATCAGCACTGATGTACTGAAGATCATCACTGATGTACTGTGGATCATCACTGATGTACTATGGGCCATCACAGGTGTTCTATGGAACATCACTGGTGTACTATGGATCATCCCTGGTGTACTATGGACCATCACTGATGTACTATGGACCATCACTGATGTACTGTGGATCATCACTGATGTACTATAGATCATCACTGATGTACTATGGACATCACTGATGTACTATGGACCATCCCTGATGTACTGTGGATCATCACTGATGTACTATGGTCCATCCCTGATGTACTGTGGATCATCACTGATGTACTGTGGATTATCACTGATGTACTGAGGATCATCACTGATGTACTATGGATCATCACTTGTACTGTGGATCATCACTGATGTACTGTGGATCATCACTGATGTACTGAGGATCATCACTGATGTACTGTGGATCATCACTGATGTACTGTGGATCATCACTGATTTACTGTGGATCATTACTGATGTACTATGGATCATCACTGATGTACTATGGATCATCACTGGTGTACTATGGACCATCACTGATGTACTGTGGATCATCACTGATGTACTATAGATCATCACTTAATTACTATGGACCATCACTGATGTACTGTGGATCATCACTGATGTACTGTGGATCATCACTGATGTACTGTGGATCATCACTGGTGTACTATAGATCATCACTGATGTACTATGGGCCATCACTGGTGTATTATGGATCATCACTGATGTACTGTGGATCATCACTGATGTACTATGGACCATCCCTGATGTACTATGGACCATCCCTGATGTACTGTGGATCATCACTGATGTACCGTGGATCATCACTGATGTACTGAGGATCATCACTGATGTACTGTGGATCATCACTGATGTACTGTGAATCATCGCTGATTTACTGTGGATCATTACTGATGTACTGTGGATCATCACTAATGTACTATGGATCATCACTGATGTACTATGGACCATCCCTGATGTACTGTGGATCATCACTGATGTACCGTGGATCATCACTGGTGTACTATGGATCATCACTGGTGTACTATGGATCATCACTGGTGTACTATGGATCATCACTGATGTACTATGGATCATCACTGATGTACTGTGGGCCATCACTGGTGTACTATGGATCATCACTGGTGTACTATGGATCATCACTGATGTACTATGGACCATCACTGATGTACTATGGACCATCCCTGATGTACTGTGGATCATCACTGATGTGCTATGGAACATCACTGGTGTACTATGGATCATCACTGATGTACTATGGATCATCACTGATGTACTATGGATCATCACTGATGTATTGTGGATCATCACTGATGTACTATGGATCATCACTGATGTACTATGGACTAGACTTGTGCACAACGGAAAAATTCGTTCCGTTTCGGTTCGTTTCTTTCCGGTCCTGTTGATTCGTAATCATTCGTAATTTTGCTAGACGGGATTTTTCGTGTTCGGACTCATTCGTATTTTTGCAAGCGACATTTTTCGTTGAATTTTTTGTTGCTTTATAATTCGTACTTTCGGTAGAGTACGTTGTTTTTCGTTGATTCTGGACACAACTCCTACTTTCGTAACTTTTTTTGGGTTCGTACTTTCGGTAGAGTACGTTGTTTTTCGTTGATTCTGGACACAACTCCTACTTTCGTAACTTTTTTTGGGTTCGTTGATTCGTAATTTTCCGTGTCTCTCTCACAACGACGCTGCCTATTATGCCTAATGTGCTTCGAATGGATTTGTACTTTTCTAAATACATTGCGGTTATTTGTAACAATTCGAAATCTCGTATTTTACTTTCGTTTTTAACATGCGGCTATAGGCTCCGCCCCTGTACACCATTTTGAGAGGGTTCAGCACGGTGAGGGAGAAGCAGAGAGCAGAGCAGAGTGAGTGTTATTGTGCTTCGAATGGATTCGAAATCTCGTATTTTACTTTCGTTTTTTACATGCGGCTATAACCTCCGCCCCTGTACACCATTTTGAGAGGGAGTTCAGCACGGTGTGAGAGAGCAGAGCAGAGTGAGTGTTATTGTGCTTCGTATGGATTCGTACATTCGTAACTTTTTCATAACGAATTATGCCGAAGACATTCGGGCATTCGCTATTTGCGGTATAATTTATTTCGGATTCGGTCTTATTCGTAATTGCTTTGTTCGGAAATTCGAATGCTTCCGAATGTCCGAAAGTTGCTAAATTCGGACGAATTTCAATTCGTTACGAAACGAATTGCACAAGCCTACTATGGACCATCCCTGATGTACTGTGGATCATCACTGATGTGCTATGGAACATCACTGGTGTACTATGGATCATCACTGATGTACTATGGATCATCACTGATGTACTATGGACCATCCCTGATGTACTGTGGATCATCAATGATGTACTATGGACCATCCCTGATGTACTGTGGATTATCACTGATGTACTGAGGATCATCACTGATGTACTGTGTATCATCACTGATGTACTGTGTATCATCACTGATGTACTGTGGATCATCACTGATGTACTGAGGATCATCACTGATGTACTGTGGATCATCACTGATGTACTGAGGATCATCACTGATGTACTGTGGATCATCACTGATGTACTGTGGATCATCACTGATGTACTGAGGATCATCACTGATGTACTATGGACCATCACTGGTGTACTATGGACCATCTCTGATGTACTACGGACCATCCCTGCTGTACTGTGGATCATCACTGGTGTACTGTGGATCATCACTGATGTACTATAGATCATCACTGATGTACTGTGGATCATCACTGATGTACTATAGATCATCACTGATGTACTATGGGCCATCACTGGTGTACTATGGGCCATCACAGGTGTACTATGGATCATCACTGGTGTACTATGGATCATCCCTGGTGTACTATGGACCATCACTGATGTACTATGGACCATCACTGATGTACTGTGGATCATCACTGATGTACTATAGATCATCACTGATGTACTATGGACCATCACTGATGGACTATGGATCATCACTGGTGTACTATGGATCATCCCTGGTGTACTATGGACCATCACTGATGTACTATGGACCAACACTGATGTACTGTGGATCATCACTGATGTACTATAGATCATCACTGATGTACTATGGACCATCACTGATGGACTATGGACCATCACTGATGTACTGTGGATCATCACTGATGTACTATAGATCATCACTGATGTACTATGGACCATCACTGATGTACTGTGGATCATCACTGATGTACTATAGATCATCACTGATGTACTATGGACCATCACTGATGTACTGTGGATCATCACTGGTGTACTATGGATCATCACTGATGTACTATGGATCATCACTGATGTACTATGAGCCATCACTGATGTACTATGGATCATCACTGATGTACTATGAGCCATCACTGATGTACTATGGACCATCCCTGATGTACTATGGATCATCACTGATGTACTGTGGACCATCCCTGATGTACTGTGGATCATCACTGATGTACCGTGGATCATCACTGATGTACCGTGGATCAGCACTGATGTACTGAAGATCATCACTGATGTACTGTGGATCATCACTCATGTACTATGGGCCATCACAGGTGTACTATGGAACATCACTGGTGTACTATGGATCATCCCTGGTGTACTATGGACCATCACTGATGTACTATGGACCATCACTGATGTACTGTGGATCATCACTGATGTACTATAGATCATCACTGATGTACTATGGACATCACTGATGTACTATGGACCATCCCTGATGTACTGTGGATCATCACTGATGTACTATGGTCCATCCCTGATGTACTGTGGATCATCACTGATGTACTGTGGATTATCACTGATGTACTGAGGATCATCACTGATGTACTATGGATCATCACTTGTACTGTGGATCATCACTGATGTACTGTGGATCATCACTGATGTACTGTGGATCATCACTGATGTACTGAGGATCATCACTGATGTACTGTGGATCATCACTGATGTACTGTGGATCATCACTGATTTACTGTGGATCATTACTGATGTACTATGGATCATCACTGATGTACTATGGATCATCACTGGTGTACTATGGACCATCACTGATGTACTGTGGATCATCACTGATGTACTATAGATCATCACTTAATTACTATGGACCATCACTGATGTACTGTGGATCATCACTGATGTACTGTGGATCATCACTGGTGTACTATAGATCATCACTGATGTACTATGGGCCATCACTGGTGTATTATGGATCATCACTGATGTACTGTGGATCATCACTGATGTACTATGGACCATCCCTGAAGTACTATTGACCATCCCTGATGTACTGTGGATCATCACTGATGTACCGTGGATCATCACTGATGTACTGAGGATCATCACTGATGTACTGTGGATCATCACTGATGTACTGTGAATCATCACTGATTTACTGTGGATCATTACTGATGTACTGTGGATCATCACTGATGTACTAAGGATCATCATTGATGTACTATGGATCATCACTGGTGTACTATGGATCATCACTGGTGTACTATGGATCATCACTGATGTACTATGGATCATCACTGGTGTACTATGGATCATCACTGGTGTACTATGGATCATCACTGATGTACTATGGATCATCACTGATGTACTGTGGGCCATCACTGGTGTACTATGGATCATCACTGATGTACTATGGACCATCACTGATGTACTATGGACCATCCCTGATGTACTGTGGATCATCACTGATGTGCTATGGAACATCACTGGTGTACTATGGATCATCACTGATGTACTATGGATCATCACTGATGTACTATGGATCATCACTGATGTACTGTGGATCATCACTGATGTACTATGGATCATCACTGATGTACTGTGGATCATCACTGATGTGCTATGGAACATCACTGGTGTACTATGGATCATCACTGATGTACTATGGATCATCACTGATGTACTATGGACCATCCCTGATGTACTGTGGATCATCACTGATGTACTATGGACCATCCCTGATGTACTGTGGATTATCACTGATGTACTGAGGATCATCACTGATGTACTGTGTATCATCACTGATGTACTGTGTATCATAACTGATGTACTGTGGATCATCACTGATGTACTGAGGATCATCACTGATGTACTGGGGATCATCACTGATGTACTGTGGATCATCACTGATGTACTGAGGATCATCACTGATGTACTATGGACCATCACTGGTGTACTATGGACCATTCCTGATGTACTACGGACCATCCCTGATGTACTATAGATCATCACTGATGTACTGTGGATCATCACTGATGTACTATAGATGATCACTGATGTACTATGGGCCATCACTGGTGTACTATGGGCCATCACAGGTGTACTATGGATCATCACTGGTGTACTATGGATCATCCCTGATGTACTATGGACCATCACTGATGTACTATGGACCATCACTGATGTACTGTGGATCATCACTGATGTACTATGGACCATCACTGATGGACTATGGACCATCACTGATGTACTGTGGATCATCACTGATGTACTATAGATCATCACTGATGTACTATGGACCATCACTGATGTACTGTGGATCATCACTGATGTACTATAGATTATCACTGATGTACTATGGACCATCACTGATGTACTGTGGATCATCACTGATGTACTGTGGATCATCACTGGTGTACTATAGATCATCACTGATGTACTATGGACCATCCCTGATGTACTGTGGATTATCACTGATGTACTGAGGATCATCACTGATGTACTGTGTATCATCACTGATGTACTGTGGATCATCACTGATGTACTGTGGATCATCACTGATGTATGGTGTACTATGAATCATCACTTGTGTACTATGGATCATCACTGGTGTACTATGGAGAATCACTGATGTACTATATATCATCACTGATGTACTATGGGCACTCACTGGTGTACTATAGAGAATCACTGATGTACTATATATCATCACTGATGTACTATGGGCACTCACTGGTGTACTATGGATCATCACTGGTGTACTATGGACCATCACTGATGTACTGTGGATCATCACTGATGTACTATGGACCATCACTGATGGACTATGGACCATCACTGATGTACTGTGGATCATCACTGATGTACTATAGATCATCACTGATGTACTATGGACCATCACTGATGTACTGTGGATCATCACTGATGTACTATAGATCATCACTGATGTACTATGGACCATCACTGATGTACTGTGGATCATCACTGATGTACTGTGGATCATCACTGGTGTACTATAGATCATCACTGATGTACTATGGACCATCCCTGATGTACTGTGGATTATCACTGATGTACTGAGGATCATCACTGATGTACTGTGTATCATCACTGATGTACTGTGGATCATCACTGATGTACTGTGGATCATCACTGATGTATGGTGTACTATGGATCATCACTTGTGTACTATGGATCATCACTGGTGTACTATGGAGAATCACTGATGTACTATATATCATCACTGATGTACTATGGGCACTCACTGGTGTACTATGGAGAATCACTGATGTACTATATATCATCACTGATGTACTATGGGCACTCACTGGTGTACTATGGATCATCACTGGTGTACTATGGACCATCCCTGATGTACTATGGACCATTCCTGATGTACTGTGGATCATCACAGGTGTACTGTGGATCATCACTGATGTACTATAGATCATCACTGATGTACTGTGGATCATCACTGATGTACTATAGGTCATCACTGATGTACTATGGGCCATCACTGGTGTACTATGGGCCATCAATGGTGTACTATGGATCATCACTGATGTACTGTGGATCATCACTGGTGTACTATAGATCATCACTGATGTACTATGGACCATCACTGATGTACTGTGGACCATCACTGATGTACTGTGGATCATCACTGATGTACTATGGACCATCCCTGATGTACTATGGACCATCCCTGATGTACTATGGACCATACCTGATGTACTATGGACAATCCCTGCTGTACTATGGACCATCCCTGATGTACTGTGGATCATCACTGATGTGCTATGGAACATCACTGGTGTACTATGGATCATCACTGATGTACTATGGATCATCGCTGATGTACTATGGACCATCCCTGATGTACTGTGGATCATCACTGATGTACTATGGACCATCCCTGATGTACTGTGGATCATCACTGATGTACTGTGGATTATCACTGATGTACTGAGAATCATCACTGATGTACTGTGTATCATCACTGATTTACTGTGGATCATCACTGATGTACTATGGATCATCACTGATGTACTGTGGATCATCACTGATGTACTGAGGATCATCACTGATGTACTATGGATCATCACTAATGTACTGTGGATCATCACTGATGTACTATAGATCATCACTGATGTACTGAGGATCATCACTGATGTACTGTGGATCATCACTGATGTACTGTGCATCATCACTGATGTACTGAGGATCATCACTGATGTACTATGGATCATCACTGATGTACTGTGGATCATCACTGATGTACTATAGATCACCACTGATGTACTATGGGCCATCACTGGTGTACTATGGATCATCACTGATGTACTGTGGATCATCACTGATGTACTATAGATCATCACTCATGCACTATGGACCATCACTGGTGTACTATGGATCATCACTGGTGTACTATGGATCATCACTGATGTACTATAGATCATCACTGATGTACGATGGGCCATCACGGGTGTACTATGGATCATCACTGGTGTACTATGGACCATCACTGATGTACTATGGATCATCCCTGGTGTACTATGGACCACCACTGATGTACTATGGACCATCACTGATGTACTGTGGATCATCACTGATGTACTATAGATCATCACTGATGTTCTATGGACCATCACTGATGTACTGTGGATCATCACTGATGTACTGTGGATCATCACTGATGTACTGTGGATCATCACTGGTGTACTATAGCTCATCACTGATGTACTATAGGCCATCACTGGTGTACTATGGATCATCACTGGTGTACTATGGATCATCACTGATGTACTGTGGATCATCACTGATGTACTGTGGATCATCACTGGTGTACTATGGATCATCACTGGTGTACTATGGATCATCACTGATGTACTATGGGCCATCACTGATGTACTATGGATCATCACTGATGTACTGTGGACCATCCCTGATGTACTGTGGATCATCACTGATGTACTGTGGATCATCACTGATGTACTGTGGATCATCACTGATGTACTGAGGATTATCACTGATGTACTATAGATCATCACTGATGTACTATGGGCCATCACTGGTGTATTATGGATCATCACTGATGTACTATGGATCATCACTTATGTACTGTGGATCATCACTGATGTACTGTGGATCATCACTGATGTACTATGAGCCATCACTGATGTACTATGGATCATCACTGGTGTACTATGGATCATCACTGGTGTACTATGGACCAACCATGATGTACTGTGGATCATCACTGATGTACTATGGACCATTCCTGATGTACTGTGGATCATCACTGATGTACTGTGGATTATCACTGATGTACTGAGGATCATCACTGATGTACTGTGGATCATCACTGATGTACTGTGGATCATCACTGATGTACTGAGGATCATCACTGATGTACTGTGGATCATCACTGATGTACTGTGGATCATCACTGATGTACTGAGGATCACCACTGATGTACTGAGGATCATCACTTATGTTCTGTGGATCATCACTAATGTACTATGGATCATCACTGATGTACTATAGATCATCACTGATGTACTGAGGATCATCACTGATGTACTGTGGATCATCACTGATGTACTGAGGATCATCACTGATGTACTATGGATCATCACTGATGTACTGTGGATCATCACTGATGTACTATGGGCCATCACTGGTGTACTATGGATCATCACTGATGTACTGTGGATCATCACTGATGTACTGTGGATCATCACTGATGTACTATAGATCATCACTGATGTACTGTGGATCATCACTGATGTACTATGGGCCATCACTGGTGTACTATGGATCATCACTGATGTACTATAGATCATCACTGATGTACTATGGGCCATCACTGGTGTACTATGGATCATCACTGGTGTACTATGGACCATCACTGATGTACTATGGATCATCCCTGGTGTACTATGGACCATCACTGATGTACTATGGACCATCACTGATGTACTGTGGATCATCACTGATGTACTATAGATCATCACTGATGTACTATGGACCATCCCTGATGTACTGTGGATCATCACTGATGTACTATGGACCATCCCTGATGTACTGTGGATCATCACTGATGTACTGTGGATTATCACTGATGTACTGAGGATCATCACTGATGTACTGTGTATCATCACTGATGTACTGTGGATCATCACTGATGTACTATGGATCATCACTGATGTACTGTGGATCATCACTGATGTACTGAGGATCATCACTGATGTACTATGGATCATCACTAATGTACTGTGGATCATCACTGATGTACTATAGATCATCACTGATATACTGAGGATCATCACTGATGTACTGTGGATCATCACTGATGTACTGTGGATCATCACTGATGTACTGAAGATCATCACTGATGTACTGTGGATCATCACTGATGTACTATAGATCACCACTGATATACTATGGGCCATCACTGGTGTACTATGGATCATCACTGATGTACTGTGGATCATCACTGATGTACTATAGATCATCACTCATGTACTATGGACCATCACTGGTGTACTATGGATCATCACTGGTGTACTATGGATCATCACTGATGTACTATAGATCATCACTGATGTACTATGGGCCATCACTGGTGTACTATGGATCATCACTGGTGTACTATGGACCATCACTGGTGTACTGTGGATCATCACTGATGTACTATAGATCATCACTGATGTTCTATGGACCATCAATGATGTACTGTGGATCATCACTGATGTACTGAGGATCATCACTGATGTACTGTGGATCATCACTGATTTACTGTGGATCATTACTGATGTACTATGGATCATCACTGATGTACTATGGATCATCACTGGTGTACTATGGACCATCACTGATGTACTGTGGATCATCACTGATGTACTATAGATCATCACTTAATTACTATGGACCATCACTGATGTACTGTGGATCATCACTGATGTACTGTGGATCATCACTGATGTACTGTGGATCATCACTGGTGTACTATAGATCATCACTGATGTACTATGGGCCATCACTGGTGTATTATGGATCATCACTGATGTACTGTGGATCATCACTGATGTACTATGGACCATCCCTGATGTACTATGGACCATCCCTGATGTACTGTGGATCATCACTGATGTACCGTGGATCATCACTGATGTACTGAGGATCATCACTGATGTACTGTGGATCATCACTGATGTACTGTGAATCATCACTGATTTACTGTGGATCATTACTGATGTACTGTGGATCATCACTGATGTACTGAGGATCATCATTGATGTACTATGGATCATCACTGGTGTACTATGGATCATCACTGGTGTACTATGGATCATCACTGGTGTACTATGGATCATCACTGGTGTACTATGGATCATCACTGATGTACTATGGATCATCACTGATGTACTGTGGGCCATCACTGGTGTACTATGGATCATCACTGATGTACTATGGACCATCACTGATGTACTATTGACCATCCCTGATGTACTGTGGATCATCACTGATGTGCTATGGAACATCACTGGTGAACTATGGATCATCACTGATGTACTATGGATCATCACTGATGTACTATGGATCATCACTGATGTACTGTGGATCATCACTGATGTACTATGGATCATCACTGATGTACTGTGGATCATCACTGATGTGCTATGGAACATCACTGGTGTACTATGGATCATCACTGATGTACTATGGATCATCACTGATGTACTATGGACCATCCCTGATGTACTGTGGATCATCACTGATGTACTATGGACCATCCCTGATGTACTGTGGATTATCACTGATGTACTGAGGATCATCACTGATGTACTGTGTATCATCACTGATGTACTGTGTATCATCACTGATGTACTGTGGATCATCACTGATGTACTGAGGATCATCACTGATGTACTGGGGATCATCACTGATGTACTGTGGATCATCACTGATGTACTGAGGATCATCACTGATGTACTATGGACCATCACTGGTGTACTATGGACCATCCCTGATGTACTACGGACCATCCCTGATGTACTATAGATCATCACTGATGTACTGTGGATCATCACTGATGTACTATAGGTGATCAATGATGTACTATGTGCCATCACTGGTGTACTATGGGCCATCACAGGTGTACTATGGATCATCACTGGTGTACTATGGATCATCCCTGATGTACTATGGACCATCACTGATGTACTATGGACCATCACTGATGTACTGTGGATCATCACTGATGTACTATAGATCATCACTGATGTACTATGGACCATCACTGATGGACTATGGATCATCACTGGTGTACTATGGATCATCCCTGGTGTACTATGGACCATCACTGATGTACTATGGACCAACACTGATGTACTGTGGATCATCACTGATGTACTATAGATCATCACTGATGTACTATGGACCATCACTGATGGACTATGGACCATCACTGATGTACTGTGGATCATCACTGATGTACTATAGATCATCACTGATGTACTATGGACCATCACTGATGTACTGTGGATCATCACTGATGTACTATAGATCATCACTGATGTACTATGGACCATCACTGATGTACTGTGGATCATCACTGATGTACTGTGGATCATCACTGGTGTACTATAGATCATCACTGATGTACTATGGACCATCCCTGATGTACTGTGGATTATCACTGATGTACTGAGGATCATCACTGATGTACTGAGGATCATCACTGATGTACTGTGTATCATCACTGATGTACTGTGGATCATCACTGATGTACTGTGGATCATCACTGATGTACTGTGGATCATCACTGATGTACTGAGGATCATCACTGATGTACTGTGGATCATCACTGATGTACTGTGGATCATCACTGATGTATGGTGTACTATGGATCATCACTTGTGTACTATGGATCATCACTGGTGTACTATGGAGAATCACTGATGTACTATATATCATCACTGATGTACTATGGGCACTCACTGGTGTACTATGGATCATCACTGGTGTACTATGGACCATCCCTGATGTACTATGGACCATTCCTGATGTACTGTGGATCATCACTGGTGTACTGTGGATCATCACTGATGTACTATAGATCATCACTGATGTACTGTGGATCATCACTGATGTACTATAGATCATCACTGATGTACTATGGGCCATCACTGGTGTAATATGGGCCATCAATGGTGTACTATGGATCATCACTGATGTACTGTGGATCATCACTGGTGTACTATAGATCATCACTGATGTACTATGGACCATCACTGATGTACTGTGGACCATCACTGATGTACTGTGGATCATCACTGATGTACTATGGACCATCCCTGATGTACTATGGACCATCCCTGATGTACTATGGACCATACATGATGTACTATGGACAATCCCTGCTGTACTATGGACCATCCCTGATGTACTGTGGATCATCACTGATGTGCTATGGAACATCACTGGTGTACTATGGATCATCACTGATGTACTATGGATCATCACTGATGTACTGTGGATCATCACTGATGTACTGAGGATCATCACTGATGTACTATGGATCATCACTAATGTACTGTGGATCATCACTGATGTACTATAGATCATCACTGATGTACTGAGGATCATCACTGATGTACTGTGGATCATCACTGATGTACTGTGGATCATCACTGATGTACTGAGGATCATCACTGATGTACTATGGATCATCACTGATGTACTGTGGATCATCACTGATGTACTATAGATCACCACTGATGTACTATGGGCCATCACTGGTGTACTATGGATCATCACTGATGTACTGTGGATCATCACTGATGTACTATAGATCATCACTCATGCACTATGGACCATCACGGGTGTACTATGGATCATCACTGGTGTACTATGGACCATCACTGATGTACTATGGATCATCCCTGGTGTACTATGGACCACCACTGATGTACTATGGACCATCACTGATGTACTGTGGATCATCACTGATGTACTATAGATCATCACTGATGTTCTATGGACCATCACTGATGTACTGTGGATCATCACTGATGTACTGTGGATCATCACTGATGTACTGTGGATCATCACTGGTGTACTATAGCTCATCACTGATGTACTATGGGCCATCACTGGTGTACTATGGATCATCACTGGTGTACTATGGATCATCACTGATGTACTGTGGATCATCACTGATGTACTGTGGATCATCACTGGTGTACTATGGATCATCACTGGTGTACTATGGATCATCACTGATGTACTATGGGCCATCACTGATGTACTATGGATCATCACTGATGTACTGTGGACCATCCCTGATGTACTGTGGATCATCACTGATGTACTGTGGATCATCACTGATGTACTGTGGATCATCACTGATGTACTGAGGATCATCACTGATGTACTATAGATCATCACTGATGTACTATGGGCCATCACTGGTGTATTATGGATCATCACTGATGTACTATGGATCATCACTGATGTACTGTGGATCATCACTGATGTACTATGAGCCATCACTGATGTACTATGGATCATCACTGGTGTACTATGGATCATCACTGGTGTACTATGGACCAACCATGATGTACTGTGGATCATCACTGATGTACTATGGACCATTCCTGATGTACTGTGGATCATCACTGATGTACTGTGGATTATCACTGATGTACTGAGGATCATCACTGATGTACTGTGGATCATCACTGATGTACTGTGGATCATCACTGATGTACTGTGGATCATCACTGATGTACTGTGGATCATCACTGATGTACTGAGGATCACCACTGATGTACTGAGGATCATCACTTATGTTCTGTGGATCATCACTAATGTACTATGGATCATCACTGATGTACTATAGATCATCACTGATGTACTGAGGATCATCACTGATGTACTGTGGATCATCACTGATGTACTGAGGATCATCACTGATGTACTATGGATCATCACTGATGTACTGTGGATCATCACTGATGTACTATGGGCCATCACTGGTGTACTATGGATCATCACTGATGTACTGTGGATCATCACTGATGTACTGTGGATCATCACTGATGTACTATAGATCATCACTGATGTACTATGAACCATCACTGGTGTACTATGGATCATCACTGGTGTACTATGGATCATCACTGGTGTACTATGGATCATCACTGATGTACTATAGATCATCACTGATGTACTATGGGCCATCACTGGTGTACTATGGATCATCACTGGTGTACTATGGACCATCACTGATGTACTATGGATCATCCCTGGTGTACTATGGACCATCACTGATGTACTATGGACCATCACTGATGTACTGTGGATCATCACTGATGTACTATAGATCATCACTGATGTACTATGGACCATCCCTGATGTACTGTGGATCATCACTGATGTACTATGGACCATCCCTGATGTACTGTGGATCATCACTGATGTACTGTGGATTATCACTGATGTACTGAGGATCATCACTGATGTACTGTGTATCATCACTGATGTACTGTGGATCATCACTGATGTACTATGGATCATCACTGATGTACTGTGGATCATCACTGATGTACTGTGGATCATCACTGATGTACTGAGGATCATCACTGATGTACTATGGATCATCACTAATGTACTGTGGATCATCACTGATGTACTATAGATCATCACTGATATACTGAGGATCATCACTGATGTACTGTGGATCATCACTGATGTACTGTGGATCATCACTGATGTACTGAAGATCATCACT
Source organism: Rana muscosa (assembly GCA_029206835.1). Classification (NCBI taxonomy): domain Eukaryota; kingdom Metazoa; phylum Chordata; class Amphibia; order Anura; family Ranidae; genus Rana; species Rana muscosa. Next base: position 336,682,433 of record CM055117.1, read on the forward strand.
GATGTACTGTGGATCATCACTGATGTACTGTGGATCATCACTGATGTACTATAGATCACCACTGATGTACTATGGGCCATCACTGGTGTACTATGGGTCATCACTGATGTACTGTGGATCATCACTGATGTACTATAGATCATCACTCATGTACTATGGACCATCACTGGTGTACTATGGATCATCACTGGTGTACTATGGATCATCACTGATGTACTATAGATCATCACTGATGTACTATGGGCCATCACTGGTGTACTATGGATCATCACTGGTGTACTATGGACCATCACTGGTGTACTATGGATCATCCCTGGTGTACTATGGACCATCACTGATGTACTATGGACCATCACTGATGTACTGTGGATCATCACTGTTGTACTATAGATCATCACTGATGTTCTATGGACCATCACTGATGTACTGTGGATCATCACTGATGTACTGTGGATCATCACTGATGTACTGTGGATCATCACTGTTGTACTATAGCTCATCACTGATGTACTATGGGCCATCACTGGTGTACTATGGATCATCACTGGTGTACTATGGATCATCACTGATGTACTGTGGATCATCACTGATGTACTGTGGATCATCACTGGTGTACTATGGATCATCACTGGTGTACTATGGATCATCACTGATGTACTATGGGCCATCACTGATGTACTATGGATCATCACTGATGTACTGTGGACCATCCCTGATGTACTGTGGATCATCACTGATGTACTGTGGATCATCACTGATGTATTGTGGATCATCACTGATGTACTGAGGATCATCACTGATGTACTATAGATCATCACTGATGTACTATGGGCCATCACTGGTGTATTATGGATCATCACTGATGTACTATGGATCATCACTGATGTACTGTGGATCATCACTGATGTACTGTGGATCATCACTGATGTACTATGAGCCATCACTGATGTACTATGGATCATCACTGGTGTACTATGGATCATCACTGGTGTACTATGGACCAACCATGATGTACTGTGGATCATCACTGATGTACTATGGACCATCCCTGATGTACTGTGGATCATCACTGATGTACTGTGGATTATCACTGATGTACTGAGGATCATCACTGATGTACTGTGGATCATCACTGATGTACTGTGGATCATCACTGATGTACTGTAGATCATCACTGATGTACTGTGGATCATCACTGATGTACTGTGGATCATCACTGATGTACTGAGGATCATCACTGATGTACTGAGGATCATCACTTATGTTCTGTGGATCATCACTAATGTACTGTGGATCATCACTGATGTACTATAGATCATCACTGATGTACTGAGGATCATCACTGATGTACTGTGGATCATCACTGATGTACTGTGGATCATCACTGATGTACTGAGGATCATCACTGATGTACTATGGATCATCACTGATGTACTGTGGATCATCACTGATGTACTATGGGCCATCACTGGTGTACTATGGATCATCACTGATGTACTGTGGATCATCACTGATGTACTGTGGATCATCACTGATGTACTATAGATCATCACTGATGTACTATGGACCATCACTGGTGTACTATGGATCATCACTGGTGTACTATGGATCATCCCTGGTGTACTATGGACCATCACTGATGTACTATGGACCATCACTGATGTACTGTGGATCATCACTGATGTACTATAGATCATCAATGATGTACTATGGACCATCACTGATGTACTGTGGATCATCACTGATGTACTATGGACCATCACTGATGTACTGTGGATCATCACTGATGTACTGTGGATCATCACTGATGTACTGAGGATCATCACTGATGTACTGTGGATCATCACTGATGTACTGTGGATCATCACTGATGTATGGTGTACTATGGATCATCACTGGTGTACTATGGATCATCACTGGTGTACTATGGAGAATCACTGATGTACTATAGATCATCACTGATGTACTATGGGCACTCACTGGTGTACTATGGATCATCACTGGTGTACTATGGACCATCCCTGATGTACTATGGACCATTCCTGATGTACTGTGGATCATCACTGGTGTACTGTGGATCATCACTGATGTACTATAGATCATCACTGATGTACTGTGGATCATCACTGATGTACTATAGATCATCACTGATGTACTATGGACCATCACTGGTGTACTATGGGCCATCAATGGTGTACTATGGATCATCACTGATGTACTGTGGATCATCACTGGTGTACTATAGATCATCACTGATGTACTATGGACCATCACTGATGTACTGTGGACCATCACTGATGTACTGTGGATCATCACTGATGTACTATGGACCATCCCTGATGTACTATGGACCATCCCTGATGTACTATGGACCATCCCTGATGTACTATGGACAATCCCTGCTATACTATGGACCATCCCTGATGTACTGTGGATCATCACTGATGTGCTATGGAACATCACTGGTGTACTATGGATCATCACTGATGTACTATGGATCATCACTGATGTACTATGGACCATCACTGATGTACTGTGGATCATTACTGATGTACTATGGACCATCCCTGATGTACTGTGGATCATCACTGATGTACTGTGGATTATCACTGATGTACTGAGAATCATCACTGATGTACTGTGTACCATCACTGATGTACTGTGGATCATCACTGATGTACTATGGATCATCACTGATGTACTGTGGATCATCACTGATGTACTGAGGATCATCACTGATGTACTATGGATCATCACTAATGTACTGTGGATCATCACTGATGTACTATAGATCATCACTGATGTACTGAGGATCATCACTGATGTACTGTGGATCATCACTGATGTACTGTGGACCATCCCTGATGTACTGTGGATCATCACTGATGTACTGTGGATCATCACTGATGTATTGTGGATCATCACTGATGTACTGAGGATCATCACTGATGTACTATAGATCATCACTGATGTACTATGGGCCATCACTGGTGTATTATGGATCATCACTGATGTACTATGGATCATCACTGATGTACTGTGGATCATCACTGATGTACTGTGGATCATCACTGATGTACTATGAGCCATCACTGATGTACTATGGATCATCACTGGTGTACTATGGATCATCACTGGTGTACTATGGACCAACCATGATGTACTGTGGATCATCACTGATGTACTATGGACCATCCCTGATGTACTGTGGATCATCACTGATGTACTGTGGATTATCACTGATGTACTGAGGATCATCACTGATGTACTGTGGATCATCACTGATGTACTGTGGATCATCACTGATGTACTGTAGATCATCACTGATGTACTGTGGATCATCACTGATGTACTGTGGATCATCACTGATGTACTGTGGATCATCACTGATGTACTGTAGATCATCACTGATGTACTGTGGATCATCACTGATGTACTGTGGATCATCACTGATGTACTGAGGATCATCACTGATGTACTGAGGATCATCACTTATGTTCTGTGGATCATCACTAATGTACTGTGGATCATCACTGATGTACTATAGATCATCACTGATGTACTGAGGATCATCACTGATGTACTGTGGATCATCACTGATGTACTGTGGATCATCACTGATGTACTGAGGATCATCACTGATGTACTATGGATCATCACTGATGTACTGTGGATCATCACTGATGTACTATGGGCCATCACTGGTGTACTATGGATCATCACTGATGTACTGTGGATCATCACTGATGTACTGTGGATCATCACTGATGTACTATAGATCATCACTGATGTACTATGGACCATCACTGGTGTACTATGGATCATCACTGGTGTACTATGGATCATCCCTGGTGTACTATGGACCATCACTGATGTACTATGGACCATCACTGATGTACTGTGGATCATCACTGATGTACTATAGATCATCAATGATGTACTATGGACCATCACTGATGTACTGTGGATCATCACTGATGTACTATGGACCATCACTGATGTACTGTGGATCATCACTGATGTACTGTGGATCATCACTGATGTACTGAGGATCATCACTGATGTACTGTGGATCATCACTGATGTACTGTGGATCATCACTGATGTATGGTGTACTATGGATCATCACTGGTGTACTATGGATCATCACTGGTGTACTATGGAGAATCACTGATGTACTATAGATCATCACTGATGTACTATGGGCACTCACTGGTGTACTATGGATCATCACTGGTGTACTATGGACCATCCCTGATGTACTATGGACCATTCCTGATGTACTGTGGATCATCACTGGTGTACTGTGGATCATCACTGATGTACTATAGATCATCACTGATGTACTGTGGATCATCACTGATGTACTATAGATCATCACTGATGTACTATGGACCATCACTGGTGTACTATGGGCCATCAATGGTGTACTATGGATCATCACTGATGTACTGTGGATCATCACTGGTGTACTATAGATCATCACTGATGTACTATGGACCATCACTGATGTACTGTGGACCATCACTGATGTACTGTGGATCATCACTGATGTACTATGGACCATCCCTGATGTACTATGGACCATCCCTGATGTACTATGGACCATCCCTGATGTACTATGGACAATCCCTGCTATACTATGGACCATCCCTGATGTACTGTGGATCATCACTGATGTGCTATGGAACATCACTGGTGTACTATGGATCATCACTGATGTACTATGGATCATCACTGATGTACTATGGACCATCACTGATGTACTGTGGATCATTACTGATGTACTATGGACCATCCCTGATGTACTGTGGATCATCACTGATGTACTGTGGATTATCACTGATGTACTGAGAATCATCACTGATGTACTGTGTACCATCACTGATGTACTGTGGATCATCACTGATGTACTATGGATCATCACTGATGTACTGTGGATCATCACTGATGTACTGAGGATCATCACTGATGTACTATGTATCATCACTAATGTACTGTGGATCATCACTGATGTACTATAGATCATCACTGATGTACTGAGGATCATCACTGATGTACTGTGGATCATCACTGATGTACTGTGGACCATCCCTGATGTACTGTGGATCATCACTGATGTACTGTGGATCATCACTGATGTATTGTGGATCATCACTGATGTACTGAGGATCATCACTGATGTACTATAGATCATCACTGATGTACTATGGGCCATCACTGGTGTATTATGGATCATCACTGATGTACTATGGATCATCACTGATGTACTGTGGATCATCACTGATGTACTGTGGATCATCACTGATGTACTATGAGCCATCACTGATGTACTATGGATCATCACTGGTGTACTATGGATCATCACTGGTGTACTATGGACCAACCATGATGTACTGTGGATCATCACTGATGTACTATGGACCATCCCTGATGTACTGTGGATCATCACTGATGTACTGTGGATTATCACTGATGTACTGAGGATCATCACTGATGTACTGTGGATCATCACTGATGTACTGTGGATCATCACTGATGTACTGTAGATCATCACTGATGTACTGTGGATCATCACTGATGTACTGTGGATCATCACTGATGTACTGAGGATCATCACTGATGTACTGAGGATCATCACTTATGTTCTGTGGATCATCACTAATGTACTGTGGATCATCACTGATGTACTATAGATCATCACTGATGTACTGAGGATCATCACTGATGTACTGTGGATCATCACTGATGTACTGTGGATCATCACTGATGTACTGAGGATCATCACTGATGTACTATGGATCATCACTGATGTACTGTGGATCATCACTGATGTACTATGGGCCATCACTGGTGTACTATGGATCATCACTGATGTACTGTGGATCATCACTGATGTACTGTGGATCATCACTGATGTACTATAGATCATCACTGATGTACTATGGACCATCACTGGTGTACTATGGATCATCACTGGTGTACTATGGATCATCCCTGGTGTACTATGGACCATCACTGATGTACTATGGACCATCACTGATGTACTGTGGATCATCACTGATGTACTATAGATCATCAATGATGTACTATGGACCATCACTGATGTACTGTGGATCATCACTGATGTACTATGGACCATCACTGATGTACTGTGGATCATCACTGATGTACTGTGGATCATCACTGATGTACTGAGGATCATCACTGATGTACTGTGGATCATCACTGATGTACTGTGGATCATCACTGATGTATGGTGTACTATGGATCATCACTGGTGTACTATGGATCATCACTGGTGTACTATGGAGAATCACTGATGTACTATAGATCATCACTGATGTACTATGGGCACTCACTGGTGTACTATGGATCATCACTGGTGTACTATGGACCATCCCTGATGTACTATGGACCATTCCTGATGTACTGTGGATCATCACTGGTGTACTGTGGATCATCACTGATGTACTATAGATCATCACTGATGTACTGTGGATCATCACTGATGTACTATAGATCATCACTGATGTACTATGGACCATCACTGGTGTACTATGGGCCATCAATGGTGTACTATGGATCATCACTGATGTACTGTGGATCATCACTGGTGTACTATAGATCATCACTGATGTACTATGGACCATCACTGATGTACTGTGGACCATCACTGATGTACTGTGGATCATCACTGATGTACTATGGACCATCCCTGATGTACTATGGACCATCCCTGATGTACTATGGACCATCCCTGATGTACTATGGACAATCCCTGCTATACTATGGACCATCCCTGATGTACTGTGGATCATCACTGATGTGCTATGGAACATCACTGGTGTACTATGGATCATCACTGATGTACTATGGATCATCACTGATGTACTATGGACCATCACTGATGTACTGTGGATCATTACTGATGTACTATGGACCATCCCTGATGTACTGTGGATCATCACTGATGTACTGTGGATTATCACTGATGTACTGAGAATCATCACTGATGTACTGTGTACCATCACTGATGTACTGTGGATCATCACTGATGTACTATGGATCATCACTGATGTACTGTGGATCATCACTGATGTACTGAGGATCATCACTGATGTACTATGGATCATCACTAATGTACTGTGGATCATCACTGATGTACTATAGATCATCACTGATGTACTGAGGATCATCACTGATGTACTGTGGATCATCACTGATGTACTGTGGATCATCACTGATGTACTGAGGATCATCACTGATGTACTATGGATCATCACTGATGTACTGTGGATCATCACTGATGTACTATAGATCACCACTGATGTACTATGGGCCATCACTGGTGTACTATGGATCATCACTGATGTACTGTGGATCATCACTGATGTACTATAGATCATCACTCATGTACTATGGACCATCACTGGTGTACTATGGATCATCACTGGTGTACTATGGATCATCACTGATGTACTATAGATCATCACTGATGTACTATGGGCCATCATGGGTGTACTATGGATCATCACTGGTGTACTATGGACCATCACTGATGTACTGTGGATCATCCCTGGTGTACTATGGACCACCACTGATGTACTATGTACCATCACTGATGTACTGTGGATCATCACTGATGTACTATAGATCATCACTGATGTTCTATGGACCATCACTGATGTACTGTGGATCATCACTGATGTACTGTGGATCATCACTGATGTACTGTGGATCATCACTGGTGTACTATAGCTCATCACTGATGTACTATGGGCCATCACTGGTGTACTATGGATCATCACTGGTGTACTATGGATCATCACTGATGTACTGTGGATCATCACTGATGTACTGTGGATCATCACTGGTGTACTATGGATCATCACTGGTGTACTATGGATCATCACTGATGTACAATGGGCCATCACTGATGTACTATGGATCATCACTGATGTACTGTGGACCATCCCTGATGTACTGTGGATCATCACTGATGTACTGTGGATCATCACTGATGTACTGTGGATCATCACTGATGTACTGAGGATCATCACTGATGTACTATAGATCATCACTGATGTACTATGGATCATCACTGATGTACTGTGGATCATCACTGATGTACTGTGGATCATCACTGATGTACTATGAGCCATCACTGATGTACTATGGATCATCACTGGTGTACTATGGATCATCACTGGTGTACTATGGACCAACCATGATGTACTGTGGATCATCACTGATGTACTATGGATTATCACTGATGTACTGAGGATCATCACTGATGTACTGTGGATCATCACTGATGTACTGTGGATCATCACTGATGTACTGAGGATCACCACTGATGTACTGAGGATCATCACTTATGTTCTGTGGATCATCACTAATGTACTATGGATCATCACTGATGTACTATAGATCATCACTGATGTACTGTGGATCATCACTGATGTACTGTGGATCATCACTGATGTACTGAGGATCATCACTGATGTACTATGGATCATCACTGATGTACTGTGGATCATCACTGATGTACTATGGGCCATCACTGGTGTACTATGGATCATCACTGATGTACTGTGGATCATCACTGATGTACTGTGGATCATCACTGATGTACTATAGATCATCACTGATGTACTATGGACCATCACTGGTGTACTATGGATCATCACTGGTGTACTATGGATCATCACTGGTGTACTATGGATCATCACTGATGTACTATAGATCATCACTGATGTACTATGGGCCATCACTGGTGTACTATGGATCATCACTGGTGTACTATGGACCATCACTGATGTACTATGGATCATCCCTGGTGTACTATGGACCATCACTGATGTACTATGGACCATCACTGATGTACTGTGGATCATCACTGATGTACTATAGATCATCACTGATGTACTATGGACCATCCCTGATGTACTGTGGATCATCACTGATGTACTATGGACCATCCCTGATGTACTGTGGATCATCACTGATGTACTGTGGATTATCACTGATGTACTGACGATCATCACTGATGTACTGTGTATCATCACTGATGTACTGTGGATCATCACTGATGTACTATGGATCATCACTGATGTACTGTGGATCATCACTGATGTACTGTGGATCAGCACTGATGTACTGAGGATCATCACTGATGTACTATGGATCATCACTAATGTACTGTGGATCATCACTGATGTACTATAGATCATCACTGATATACTGAGGATCATCACTGATGTACTGTGGATCATCACTGATGTACTGTGGATCATCACTGATGTACTGAAGATCATCACTGATGTACTGTGGATCATCACTGATGTACTGTGGATCATCACTGATGTACTATAGATCACCACTGATGTACTATGGGCCATCACTGGTGTACTATGGATCATCACTGATGTACTGTGGATCATCACTGATGTACTATAGATCATCACTCATGTACTATGGACCATCACTGGTGTACTATGGATCATCACTGGTGTACTATGGATCATCACTGATGTACTATAGATCATCACTGATGTACTATGGGCCATCACTGGTGTACTATGGATCATCACTGGTGTACTATGGACCATCACTGGTGTACTATGGATCATCCCTGGTGTACTATGGACCATCACTGATGTACTATGGACCATCACTGATGTACTGTGGATCATCACTGATGTACTATAGATCATCACTGATGTTCTATGGACCATCACTGATGTACTGTGGATCATCACTGATGTACTGTGGATCATCACTGATGTACTGTGGATCATCACTGGTGTACTATAGCTCATCACTGATGTACTATGGGCCATCACTGGTGTACTATGGATCATCACTGGTGTACTATGGATCATCACTGATGTACTGTGGATCATCACTGATGTACTGTGGATCATCACTGGTGTACTATGGATCATCACTGGTGTACTATGGATCATCACTGATGTACTATGGGCCATCACTGATGTACTATGGATCATCACTGATGTACTGTGGACCATCCCTGATGTACTGTGGATCATCACTGATGTACTGTGGATCATCACTGATGTACTGTGGATCATCACTGATGTACTGAGGATCATCACTGATGTACTATAGATCATCACTGATGTACTATGGACCATCACTGGTGTATTATGGATCATCACTGATGTACTATGGATCATCACTGATGTACTGTGGATCATCACTGATGTACTATGAGCCATCACTGATGTACTATGGATCATCACTGGTGTACTATGGATCATCACTGGTGTACTATGGACCAACCATGATGTACTGTGGATCATCACTGATGTACTATGGACCATCCCTGATGTACTGTGGATCATCACTGATGTACTGTGGATTATCACTGATGTACTGAGGATCATCACTGATGTACTGTGGATCATCACTGATGTACTGTGGATCATCACTGATGTACTGAGGATCATCACTGATGTACTGTGGATCATCACTGATGTACTGTGGATCATCACTGATGTACTGAGGATCATCACTGATGTACTGAGGATCATCACTTATGTTCTGTGGATCATCACTAATGTACTGTGGATCATCACTGATGTACTATAGATCATCACTGATGTACTGAGGATCATCACTGATGTACTGTGGATCATCACTGATGTACTGTGGATCATCACTGATGTACTGAGGATCATCACTGATGTACTATGGATCATCACTGATGTACTGTGGATCATCACTGATGTACTATGGGCCATCACTGGTGTACTATGGATCATCACTGATGTACTGTGGATCATCACTGATGTACTGTGGATCATCACTGATGTAATATAGATCATCACTGATGTACTATGGACCATCACTGGTGTACTATGGATCATCACTGGTGTACTATGGATCATCACTGGTGTACTATGGATCATCACTGATGTACTATAGATCATCACTGATGTACTATGGGCCATCACTGGTGTACTATGGATCATCACTGGTGTACTATGGACCATCACTGATGTACTATGGATCATCCCTGGTGTACTATGGACCATCACTGATGTACTATGGACCATCACTGATGTACTGTGGATCATCACTGATGTACTATAGATCATCACTGATGTACTATGGACCATCACTGATGTACTGTGGATCATCACTGATGTACTATGGACCATCACTGTTGTACTGTGGATCATCACTGATGTACTGTGGATCATCACTGGTGTACTATTGTTCATCACTGATGTACTATGGGCCATCACTGGTGTACTATGGATCATCACTGATGTACTATGGATCATCACTGATGTACTGTGGATCATCACTGATGTACTGTGGATCATCACTGGTGTACTATGGATCATCACTGGTGTACTATGCATCATCACTGATGTACTATGGGCCATCACTGATGTACTATGGATCATCACTGATGTACTGTGGACCATCCCTGATGTACTGTGGATCATCACTGATGTACTGTGGATCATCACTGATGTACTGAGGATCATCACTGATGTACTATAGATCATCACTGATGTAATATTGCCCATCACTGGTGTACTATGGATCATCCCTGGTGTACTATGGACCATCACTGATGTACTATGAGCCATCACTGATGTACTATGGATCATCACTGGTGTACTATGGATCATCACTGATGTACTGTGGACCATCCCTGATGTACTGTGGATCATCACTGATGTACTGTGGATCATCACTGATGTATCATGGATCAGCACTGATGTACAGAAGATCATCACTGATGTACTGTGGATCATCACTGATGTACTATGGGCCATCACAGGTGTACTATGGATCATCACTGGTGTACTATGGATCATCCCTGGTGTACTATGGACCATCACTGATGTACTATGGACCATCACTGATGTACTGTGGATCATCACTGATGTACTATAGATCATCACTGATGTACTATGAACCATCACTGATGTACTATGAACCATCACTGATGTACTGTGGATCATCACTGATGTACTATGGATAATCACTGATGTACTATGGATCATCACTGATGTACTATGGACTATCCTTGATGTACTGTGGACCATCCCTGATGTACTGTGGATCATCACTGATTTACTATGGACCATCCCTGATGTACTGTGGATCATCACTGATGTACTGTGGATTATCACTGATGTGCTGAGGATCATCACTGATGTACTATGGATCATCACTTGTACTGTGGATCATCACTCATGTACTGTGGCTCATCACTGATGTACTGAGGATCATCACTGATGTACAGTGGATCATCACTGATGTACTGTGGATCATCACTGATTTACTGTGGATCATTACTGATGTACTATGGATAATCACTGATGTACTATGAATCATCACTGATGTACTATGAGCCATCACTGATGTACTATGGATCATCACTGATGTACTATGGATCATCACTGATGTACTGTGGTTCATCACTGATGTACTATAGATCATCACTGATGTACTGTGGATCATCACTGATGTACTGAGGATCATCACTGATGTACTGTGGATCATCACTGATGTACTGTGGATCATCACTGATGTACTGAGGATCATCACTGATGTACTGAGGATCATCACTTATGTTCTGTGGATCATCACTAATGTACTGTGGATCATCACTGATGTACTATAGATCATCACTGATGTACTGAGGATCATCACTGATGTACTGTGGATCATCACTGATGTACTGTGGATCATCACTGATGTACTGAGGATCATCACTGATGTACTATGGATCATCACTGATGTACTGTGGATCATCACTGATGTACTATGGGCCATCACTGGTGTACTATGGATCATCACTGATGTACTGTGGATCATCACTGATGTACTGTGGATCATCACTGATGTACTATAGATCATCACTGATGTACTATGGACCATCACTGGTGTACTATGGATCATCACTGATGTATTATAGATCATCACTAATGTACTATGGGTCATCACTGATGTATTATAGATCATCACTGATGTACTATGGGCCATCACTGGTGTACTATGGATCATCACTGGTGTACTATGGACCATCACTGATGTACTATGGATCATCCCTGGTGTACTATGGACCATCACTGATGTACTATGGACCATCACTGATGTACTGTGGATCATCACTGATGTACTATAGATCATCACTGATGTACTATGGACCATCACTGATGTACTGTGGATCATCACTGATGTACTATGGACCATCACTGATGTACTGTGGATCATCACTGATGTACTGTGGATCATCACTGATGTACTGTGGATCATCACTGGTGTACTATTGTTCATCACTGATGTACTATGGGCCATCACTGGTGTACTATGGATCATCACTGATGTACTATGGATCATCACTGATGTACTGTGGATCATCACTGATGTACTGTGGATCATCACTGGTGTACTATGGATCATCACTGGTGTACTATGGATCATCACTGATGTACTATGGGCCATCACTGATGTACTATGGATCATCACTGATGTACTGTGGACCATCCCTGTTGTACTGTGGATCATCACTGATGTACTGTGGATCATCACTGATGTACTGAGGATCATCACTGATGTACTATAGATCATCACTGATGTAATATTGCCCATCACTGGTGTACTATGGATCATCCCTGGTGTACTATGGACCATCACTGATGTACTATGAGCCATCACTGATGTACTATGGATCATCACTGGTGTACTATGGATCATCACTGATGTACTGTGGACCATCCCTGATGTACTGTGGATCATCACTGATGTACTGTGGATCATCACTGATGTACCATGGATCAGCACTAGGGATGAGCTTCGTGTTCGAGTCGAACATACGTTCGACTCGAACATCGGCTGTTCGATCGTTCGACGAAGATCGAACGATTTGGGCCGTTCGCGCCAAATTCGAGTGACGCGAACGGCCCACAATGCACTACGCCATCGCAGTGTCATCCAGGCGCTGTGATTGGCCAAGCATGCACTGTGACCCCGCATGCTTGGCCAATCACAGCGCCGGCAGCGAGGAGAGCAATGATTGGCCACAGGCAGGATGCCTGTGGCCAATTATTGCTGAGGGTGTTTAGTACACGCCCCACACTATAAAAGGCCGCCAGCACGGCGGCCTAGTGTAGTGTGTTCCGGAGCAGGGATAGAGCAGCATAGGCAGGGACAGTGACTTTTATTTCTTTCTTGCTTAACCTGGATTCCTTTAGTTTAGGGAAAGAGAAGGATAGGTAGGGAGAGTGTCAGTGTGTTTTGTGCTTGTGCTATATTGTGCTTAAAAAAATTTTTTTTCTAGGGACAGAAAACTGTAGGTAGGGAGAGTGTGTCAGTTTCTTTCACTGTCAAAGTCCTTGTTTCCAGGGACCTGGAAGGACAGTGAGTGAATTCTCCTTGTGCTAAATTGTGCTTAAAAAAAACATTTTTTCTAGGGACAGAAAACTGTAGGTAGGGAGAGTGTGTCAGTTTCTTTCACTGTCAAAGTCCTTGTTTCCAGGGACCTGGAAGGACAGTGAGTGAATTCTCCTTGTGCTAAATTGTGCTTAAAAAAAACATTTTTTCTAGGGACAGAAAACTGTAGGTAGGGAGAGTGTGTCAGTTTCTTTCACTGTCAAAGTCCTTGTTTCCAGGGACCTGGAAGGACAGTGAGTGAATTCTCCTTGTGCTAAATTGTGCTTAAAAAAAACATTTTTTCTAGGGACAGAAAACTGTAGGTAGGGAGAGTGTGTCAGTTTCTTTCACTGTCAAAGTCCTTGTTTCCAGGGACCTGGAAGGACAGTGAGTGAATTCTCCTTGTGCTAAATTGTGCTTAAAAAAAACATTTTTTCTAGGGACAGAAAACTGTAGGTAGGGAGAGTGTGTCAGTTTCTTTCACTGTCAAAGTCCTTGTTTCCAGGGACCTGGAAGGACAGTGAGTGAATTCTCCTTGTGCTAAATTGTGCTTAAAAAAAACATTTTTTCTAGGGACAGAAAACTGTAGGTAGGGAGAGTGTGTCAGTTTCTTTCACTGTCAAAGTCCTTGTTTCCAGGGACCTGGAAGGACAGTGAGTGAATTCTCCTTGTGCTAAATTGTGCTTAAAAAAAACATTTTTTCTAGGGACAGAAAACTGTAGGTAGGGAGAGTGTGTCAGTTTCTTTCACTGTCAAAGTCCTTGTTTCCAGGGACCTGGAAGGACAGTGAGTGAATTCTCCTTGTGCTAAATTGTGCTTAAAAAAAACATTTTTTCTAGGGACAGAAAACTGTAGGTAGGGAGAGTGTGTCAGTTTCTTTCACTGTCAAAGTCCTTGTTTCCAGGGACCTGGAAGGACAGTGAGTGAATTCTCCTTGTGCTAAATTGTGCTTAAAAAAAACATTTTTTCTAGGGACAGAAAACTGTAGGTAGGGAGAGTGTGTCAGTTTCTTTCACTGTCAAAGTCCTTGTTTCCAGGGACCTGGAAGGACAGTGAGTGAATTCTCCTTGTGCTAAATTGTGCTTAAAAAAAACATTTTTTCTAGGGACAGAAAACTGTAGGTAGGGAGAGTGTGTCAGTTTCTTTCACTGTCAAAGTCCTTGTTTCCAGGGACCTGGAAGGACAGTGAGTGAATTCTCCTTGTGCTAAATTGTGCTTAAAAAAAACATTTTTTCTAGGGACAGAAAACTGTAGGTAGGGAGAGTGTGTCAGTTTCTTTCACTGTCAAAGTCCTTGTTTCCAGGGACCTGGAAGGACAGTGAGTGAATTCTCCTTGTGCTAAATTGTGCTTAAAAAAAACATTTTTTCTAGGGACAGAAAACTGTAGGTAGGGAGAGTGTGTCAGTTTCTTTCACTGTCAAAGTCCTTGTTTCCAGGGACCTGGAAGGACAGTGAGTGAATTCTCCTTGTGCTAAATTGTGCTTAAAAAAAACATTTTTTCTAGGGACAGAAAACTGTAGGTAGGGAGAGTGTGTCAGTTTCTTTCACTGTCAAAGTCCTTGTTTCCAGGGACCTGGAAGGACAGTGAGTGAATTCTCCTTGTGCTAAATTGTGCTTAAAAAAAACATTTTTTCTAGGGACAGAAAACTGTAGGTAGGGAGAGTGTGTCAGTTTCTTTCACTGTCAAAGTCCTTGTTTCCA
Source organism: Rana muscosa (assembly GCA_029206835.1). Taxonomy (NCBI): domain Eukaryota; kingdom Metazoa; phylum Chordata; class Amphibia; order Anura; family Ranidae; genus Rana; species Rana muscosa. The sequence goes on from CM055117.1 coordinate 336,698,558, forward strand.
GGGACCTGGAAGGACAGTGAGTGAATTCTCCTTGTGCTAAATTGTGCTTAAAAAAACATTTTTTCTAGGGACAGAAAACTGTAGGTAGGGAGAGTGTGTCAGTTTCTTTCACTGTCAAAGTCCTTGTTTCCAGGGACCTGGAAGGACAGTGAGTGAATTCTCCTTGTGCTAAATTGTGCTTAAAAAAACATTTTTTCTAGGGACAGAAAACTGTAGGTAGGGAGAGTGTGTCAGTTTCTTTCACTGTCAAAGTCCTTGTTTCCAGGGACCTGGAAGGACAGTGAGTGAATTCTCCTTGTGCTAAATTGTGCTTAAAAAAAACATTTTTTCTAGGGACAGAAAACTGTAGGTAGGGAGAGTGTGTCAGTTTCTTTCACTGTCAAAGTCCTTGTTTCCAGGGACCTGGAAGGACAGTGAGTGAATTCTCCTTGTGCTAAATTGTGCTTAAAAAAAACATTTTTTCTAGGGACAGAAAACTGTAGGTAGGGAGAGTGTGTCAGTTTCTTTCACTGTCAAAGTCCTTGTTTCCAGGGACCTGGAAGGACAGTGAGTGAATTCTCCTTGTGCTAAATTGTGCTTAAAAAAAACATTTTTTCTAGGGACAGAAAACTGTAGGTAGGGAGAGTGTGTCAGTTTCTTTCACTGTCAAAGTCCTTGTTTCCAGGGACCTGGAAGGACAGTGAGTGAATTCTCCTTGTGCTAAATTGTGCTTAAAAAAAACATTTTTTCTAGGGACAGAAAACTGTAGGTAGGGAGAGTGTGTCAGTTTCTTTCACTGTCAAAGTCCTTGTTTCCAGGGACCTGGAAGGACAGTGAGTGAATTCTCCTTGTGCTAAATTGTGCTTAAAAAAAACATTTTTTCTAGGGACAGAAAACTGTAGGTAGGGAGAGTGTGTCAGTTTCTTTCACTGTCAAAGTCCTTGTTTCCAGGGACCTGGAAGGACAGTGAGTGAATTCTCCTTGTGCTAAATTGTGCTTAAAAAAAACATTTTTTCTAGGGACAGAAAACTGTAGGTAGGGAGAGTGTGTCAGTTTCTTTCACTGTCAAAGTCCTTGTTTCCAGGGACCTGGAAGGACAGTGAGTGAATTCTCCTTGTGCTAAATTGTGCTTAAAAAAAACATTTTTTCTAGGGACAGAAAACTGTAGGTAGGGAGAGTGTGTCAGTTTCTTTCACTGTCAAAGTCCTTGTTTCCAGGGACCTGGAAGGACAGTGAGTGAATTCTCCTTGTGCTAAATTGTGCTTAAAAAAAACATTTTTTCTAGGGACAGAAAACTGTAGGTAGGGAGAGTGTGTCAGTTTCTTTCACTGTCAAAGTCCTTGTTTCCAGGGACCTGGAAGGACAGTGAGTGAATTCTCCTTGTGCTAAATTGTGCTTAAAAAAAACATTTTTTCTAGGGACAGAAAACTGTAGGTAGGGAGAGTGTGTCAGTTTCTTTCACTGTCAAAGTCCTTGTTTCCAGGGACCTGGAAGGACAGTGAGTGAATTCTCCTTGTGCTAAATTGTGCTTAAAAAAAACATTTTTTCTAGGGACAGAAAACTGTAGGTAGGGAGAGTGTGTCAGTTTCTTTCACTGTCAAAGTCCTTGTTTCCAGGGACAGAGAAGGACACCTGAAGGTAGCCCTTATTGCTTTTTTCCCATCTCCCTGCAGGCCATCTATTAGAATGTCTGGAAGGCAAACAAGGAGAGGCAGACAGTCAGGAGGCAATAAAAGAGGGCAAGCAGGCTCTGTGTCTGGGGGCAACAGTGCTGGTCGTGGACGCGGTGCATTGTCATCAGCACATGGCCATGGGACACGCTTGTCCTTCTTTTCGGCAGCTGGACATGTTGAGCCACATCATGCCGAAGACTTGGTAGAGTGGATGACCAAGCCCTCCTCCTCCTCCTCATCCTCTCTCACCCAGGCTCAGGGTACTGGAAAAGCAGCTGCCAAAGCGTCCTCTTCCCTGGTATCAATGTCAGACTCATCATCAGTCACTCCTTCCCTAGACCCACCATGTCCTCCTCCTGAGGAGTCCCCCGAACTGTTTCAGCACAGTGTTGGGTACATGCTCCAGGAGGATGCCCAGCGTTTCGAAGGGTCTGATGATGAAACCCAGCTAGAGGAAGGCAGTAGCGTGAGAGCAGACAGAGGGGATGCTCAAGAAGGACACCAATCTGGCAGTCATGTTCCAGCAGCTGCAGCATACTGCCAGATTGGCTCCAGTGATGAGGAGGGAGGTGATGATGAGGTCACTGACTCCACGTGGGTGCCTAATAGGAGAGAGGAGGAGGAGGAGGATGAGGAGGAGGCACATCTCCAACGAGGCAGGATGCCCTTTGGTGGCCAGCGTAAGGGCAGTACACCGACGGAATCACACCGCAGAGCTCCGCCTGTGCAGGGCGCTGCCTCTGCCCGTCATTCAAAAAGTTCTTTGGTGTGGGCCTTTTTTGAGGCTAGTGCATCAGATCGCACAGCTGCTGTTTGCAACATATGTCTCAAGCGTATATCGCGTGGCCAAAACATCAGCCGCTTGGGTACCACATGCCTGACCAGACATATGTTGACCTGCCATGCAGCTCGTTGGCAAGCCTACCTCAAAGACCCACACCAAAGAACAAAGCGGACCTCTCCTTGCACCGCATCAGCTGGGATCTCCAACCCCACTATAACTTCAGTCCTCTCTGAAACATGCACTGAGAGGAATGAAGGTGTAGAATTAGGTGTGTCACAGCCAAGTACTTGCGGCCACTCTGCTAGCAGTACACCGACGTCCGATTCTAGCAGGCAAATTTCCCTGCCCCAGCTGCTGGACCGTCGAAAGAAGTTCACTCCCAGCCATCCACATGCCCAGCGGTTGAATGCTAGCTTGGCTAAATTGCTAGCGCTTCAACTGCTGCCTTTTCAGTTGGTAGACTCGGCCCCCTTCCGTGAGTTTGTGCAATGTGCGGTTCCTCAGTGGCAGGTTCCCAAACGCCACTTTTTCTCACGGAAGGCTATTCCGGCTCTCTACCGGCATGTGGAAGGCAATGTCTTGGCCTCGCTGGACAGGGCGGTCAGCGGTAAGGTGCATATTACCGCTGACTCATGGTCCAGCAGGCATGGACAGGGACGTTACCTTTCTTTCACGGCCCATTGGGTCACTCTTTTGGCAGCTGGGAAGGATGCAGGACAAGGTGCAGTAGTGTTGGAGGTTGTCCCACCGCCACGCCTCCAAAATGCTACTACTGGTTGTGACACACCTCTCTCCTCCACCCCCTCCTCTTCTTCTTCCTCCATGGCCTCTTCCTGTGGTTTGTCCTATGAACCAGCGGTGCTCCGTAGCCGTTCACGGGGCTACGCAAGTACGCAGGCAAAAAGATGCCATGCCGTGCTTGCGCTGGTGTGTTTGGGGGACAGAAGCCACACTGGGGCAGAGGTCCTGTCTGCTCTGCAGGGCCAGGCCGAGAGGTGGTTGACGCCACGCCAGCTTAAGCCAGGAATGGTGGTTTGCGACAATGGCACCAACCTCCTCTCCGCCCTCCAACAGGGACAACTGACCCATGTGCCCTGTGTGGCTCACGTCCTTAACCTGGTGGTGCAGCGGTTCTTGGGCAGGTACCCGGGCTTACAGGATGTCCTGAGGCAGGCCAGGAAAGTCTGTGTGCATTTCCGCAGATCTTATAATGCCAGTGCTCGCCTGGCTGAGCTGCAAAAGGAGTTGAACCTGCCCAAGAACCGCCTTATATGTGACATGCCCACCAGGTGGAACTCAACGTTGGCCATGCTGCAGCGGCTGCACACGTAGCAGAGGGCCATCAATGAGTACCTGTGCGACTACGGCACCAGGACAGGGTCAGGGGAGCTTGGTTTTTTTTCTCCACGCCAGTGGGGCATGATCAGGGATGCATGCACTGTCCTGGCACCATTTGAGGAGGCCACGAGGATGGTGAGCAGTGACAGTGCATGCATCAGTGACACTGTACCTCTTGTCCACCTGTTGGAGCACACGCTGCGTGGAATAATGGACAGGGCACTTGAGGCAGAACAGAGGCAGGAAGAGGAGGACTTCCTTGCCTCTCAAGGCCCCCTTTACCCAGACAGTGTTCCTTCTGTCCCACCCATCGCACAGGAAGAGGAGGAGGAGGAGGAGGATTGTGTCAGCATGGTGGTGGAGGCTGGCACTCAGCATCATCAGCAGCAGTCTTTTAGGGATGATTTACAGTCCCAAGAAACCAGTGGACTTGTACGTGGCTGGGAGGAGGTGGCTGCGGATCATGTCGTCCTTAGTGACCCAGAGGACTCCGGAGCGAATGCCTCAGCAAACCTACGCTGCATGGCCTCCCTGATCCTGCAAAGTCTGCGGAAGGATCCTCATATTCTTCGGATCAAGGAGAGGGACCATTACTGGCTGGCCACTCTCCTTGATCCACGGTACAAGGGTAAGGTTGCGGACCTTATGTTACCGTCGCAGAGGGAGCAGAGGATGAGACAACTCCGGGAGGCCTTGCAGAAAGGTCTGTGCAACGCGTTCCCAGAGACTGGGAGGTTACAAACTCCTGGTCCTGGACAACGAGTTGCTGAGGCTTCGGCCAGTCAAAGAAGGAGCGGTGGGGAAGGTGGCCGTCTGACCGATGCGTTCAGACAATTCTTTAGTCCGCAGCCCCAAAGTATGATCGGTTCCAGCAACCATCGCCAGCGTCTGATAAACATGGTGCAGGAATATCTAGGGGCAAGGTCAGACTTGGACACCTTCCCCACCGAAAATCCTCTGGCTTACTGGGTCTTGAGGATGGATCACTGGCCAGAGCTTGCACAGTATGCAATTGAGCTACTGGCCTGTCCTGCATCCAGCGTTCTTTCGGAACGCACATTCAGTGCTGCTGGAGGATTTGTCACGGATCACAGGGTGCGCCTGTCCACCGACTCGGTTGATCGACTGACTTTCATCAAGATGAACCAGTCTTGGATCACCACCAGCTACCACACACCTGATGCTGATATAACAGACTAATTGATTTTAACATGTCACATCCCTTCAAGACTGATGCTGATGCTGAGTGCCTGTGCTGTTATGTTGACTGGCTATCCTCCTCCTCCGAGTCCTCAATGATACGATTGATGATGATAGCTTGGAAGATCATTTTTGTTTATGGGTGCCGCCACCAGTGGCTAAGGCCCAATTTTTCAGCCCCTGTTTTACAGGGGCGTGTAATTACAATTTTTTTAGCAATAATTTGCCATAGGGCTCATTGCTGTGCTCCAAGTACAGTATCTGTGAGGGGTTGGAGTGTTGTGGCACCAGTGCCTAAGGCCCAATTTTTCAGCCCCTGTTTAACAGGGGCGTGTCATTACAATTTTTGAAGCAATACTTTGCAACAGGGCTCATTGCTGTGCTCCAAGTACAGTATCTGTGAGGGGTTGTAGTGTTGTGCCACCAGTGCCTAAGGCCCAATTTTTCAGCCCCTGTTCAACAGGGGCATGCAATTACAATTCTTGATCTAATAATTCACAGCAGGGTCCATTGCTGCACCCACCAAGAGTAACTCTGAGGGCTTACAGTCTTGTGGCAACGCCACCACCACCACCACCACGAAAGGCCCAATTTTTCAGCCCCTGTTCAAAAGGGGCATGTAATTACAATTCTTGATCTAATAATTCACAGCAGGGCCCATTGCTGCACCCACCAAGAGTAACTGTCAGGGCTTACAGTGTTGTGGCACCAGCACCACCATCAAAGCCCCAATTTTTACTACCACTGTTCAACAATTATATGTAATTAAAATTCCTGATATAATAGTTGACAGCAGGGCGTTCCAGCACCAGCCAAGAGTAACTGAGTGCTTACAGTGTTGTGCCAACACCAACAACTAAGGGGCCTATTTCTGCAGAGTATATACGGCAGGTCCCTACTTTCAAACATCCAACTTACAAACGACTCCTACTTGCAAACGAAAGAAGACAACAGGAAGTGAGAGGAAATCTACCCCTAGAAAGGAAAATTCTCTCCTGTAAGAATAAATATGGGAGAAAGGGGTCTCATCTGTACTGATGCTTTATCAGCAATCCTTGTTTCAAGAAAAACACCACATTTCAAAAACAGTTGTCATTGGGACGGAAAGTGAGGTGAAATGTTCTGAACAGGGGCACAGACAGCAAAACAAATGTTACAGGGGTGATAACCCTTACCTATGTTTTCCAAAAAGTTTAAAAATAGATTTTTGGGCTGGAGCTACACTTAAACAATGTACCTGTTCAAAATTACAAACAGATTCTACATAAGAACAAACCTACAGTCCCTGTCTTGTATGCACCGCCTGTATACGGCTGTTCAGAGTATATAGGGCCTTTTTTATTTTATGTGCGGGGTTCCCCTTAATATCCATACAAGACCCAAAGGGGCTGGTAATGGGCTGGGGTAGGGGGGGGGGGTCATGGGGTAGCTATGCCATTTTTCTTAAAGATTTTCATCCATATTACCGAGACCAGACATTACATTAAAGCCGCAAGCAGTTTTAAATGGCTTTTTTTTTCCTTTAGAAGTGTCATTTTGTGCAGGGACAGTTCTAAACACGGGAAACACGTGGCACTTCACAGGCATACTTTAGACACCCCCCAGGTACGATATTTAAAGGAATATTTGACTTTTTTTTTTTCACTTTATGCATCATTAAAATGACTGCTCCCGAAAAACGACCGTTTTTAAAACTTCTTTTTGCATTGATACATGTCCCCTGGTGCAGAACCCGGGTTCCCAAACCCTATTTATGACAATAACATGCATAATAGTTGTTATAATTAGCACTTTAGAATTCGAACGTTCGCATCCATTGTATTTAATAGGGTTCTAATGTTCGTTCGAACTTTCGGTCCGTTCGCGGGTTCTGGTGCGAACCGAACCCGGGGGTGTTCGGCTCATCACTAATCAGCACTGATGTACAGAAGATCATCACTGATGTACTGTGGATCATCACTGATGTACTATGGGCCATCACAGGTGTACTATGGATCATCACTGGTGTACTATGGATCATCCCTGGTGTACTATGGACCATCACTGATGTACTATGGACCATCACTGATGTACTGTGGATCATCACTGATGTACTATAGATCATCACTGATGTACTATGAACCATCACTGATGTACTATGAACCATCACTGATGTACTGTGGATCATCACTGATGTACTATGGATAATCACTGATGTACTATGGATCATCACTGATGTACTATGGACTATCCTTGATGTACTGTGGACCATCCCTGATGTACTGTGGATCATCACTGATGTACTATGGACCATCCCTGATGTACTGTGGATCATCACTGATGTACTGTGGATTATCACTGATGTACTGAGGATCATCACTGATGTACTATGGATCATCACTTGTACTGTGGATCATCACTCATGTACTGTGGCTCATCACTGATGTACTGAGGATCATCACTGATGTACAGTGGATCATCACTGATGTACTGTGGATCATCACTGATTTACTGTGGATCATTACTGATGTACTATGGATAATCACTGATGTACTATGAATCATCACTGATGTACTATGAGCCATCACTGATGTACTATGGATCATCACTGATGTACTATGGATCATCACTGATGTACTATGGATCATCACTGATGTACTGTGGTTCATCACTGATGTACTATAGATCATCACTGATGTACTATGGGCCATCACTGGTGTACTATGGGTCATCACTGATGTACTATGGATCATCACTGATGTACTGAGGATCATCACTGATGTACTATGGATCATCATTTGTACTGTGGATCATCACTGATGTACTGTGGATCATCACTGATGTACTGAGGATCATCACTGATGTACTGTGGATCATCACTGATGTACTGTGGATCATCACTGATTTACTGTGGATCATTACTGATGTACTATGGATCATCACTGATGTACTATGAGCCATCAATGATGTACTATGGATCATCACTGGTGTACTGTGGATCATCACTGATGTACTGTAGATCATCACTGATGTACTGTGGATCATCATTGATGTACTATGGACCATCCCTGATGTACTGTGGATCATCACTGATGTGCTATGGAACATCACTGGTGTACTATGGATCATCACTGATGTACTATGGATCATCACTGATGTACTATGAGCCATCAATGATGTACTATGGATCATCACTGGTGTACTGTGGATCATCACTGGTGTACTATGGATCATCACTGATGTACTATGGACCATCACTGATGTACTATGGACCATCCCTGATGTACTGTGGATCATCACTGATGTGCTATGGAACATCACTGGTGTACTATGGATCATCACTGATGTACTATGGATCATCACTGATGTACTATGGATCATCACTGATGTACTGTGGATCATCACTGATGTACTATGGATCATCACTGATGTACTATGGACCATCCCTGATGTACTGTGGATCATCACTGATGTGCTATGGAACATCACTGGTGTACTATGGATCATCACTGATGTACTATGGATCATCACTGATGTACTATGGACCATCCCTGATGTACTGTGGATCATCAATGATGTACTATGGACCATCCCTGATGTACTGTGGATTATCACTGATGTACTGAGGATCATCACTGATGTACTGTGTATCATCACTGATGTACTGTGTATCATCACTGATGTACTGTGGATCATCACTGATGTACTGAGGATCATCACTGATGTACTGTGGATCATCACTGATGTACTGAGGATCATCACTGATGTACTATGGACCATCACTGGTGTACTATGGACCATCCCTGATGTACTACGGACCATCCCTGATGTACTGTGGATCATCACTGGTGTACTGTGGATCATCACTGATGTACTATAGATCATCACTGATGTACTGTGGATCATCACTGATGTACTATAGATCATCACTGATGTACTATGGGCCATCACTGGTGTACTATGGGCCATCACAGGTGTACTATGGATCATCACTGGTGTACTATGGATCATCCCTGGTGTATTATGGACCATCACTGATGTACTATGGACCATCACTGATGTACTGTGGATCATCACTGATGTACTATAGATCATCACTGATGTACTATGGACCATCACTGATGGACTATGGATCATCACTGGTGTACTATGGGCCATCACAGGTGTACTATGGATCATCACTGGTGTACTATGGATCATCCCTGGTGTATTATGGACCATCACTGATGTACTATGGACCATCACTGATGTACTGTGGATCATCACTGATGTACTATGGATCATCACTGGTGTACTATGGATCATCCCTGGTGTACTATGGACCATCACTGATGTATTATGGACCAACACTGATGTACTATGGATCATCACTGATGTACTATAGATTAGGCTTGTGCAATTCGTTTCGTAACGAATCAAAATTCGTCCGAATTTAGCAACTTTCGGACATTCGGAAGCATTCGAATTTCCGAACAGAGCAATTACGAATAAAACCGAATCCGAAATAAATTATACCGCAAAATAGCGAATGCCCGAAGGTCTTCGGCATAATTCGTTATGAAAAAAGTTACGAATGTACGAATCCATTCGAAGCACAATAACTCTCACTCTGCTCTCTGCTTCTCCCTCACCCTGCTGAACTCCCTCTCAAAATGGTGTACAGGGGCGGAGGCTATAGCCGCATGAAAAAACGAAAGTAAAATACGAGATTTCAAATCCATTCGAAGCACAATAACACTCACTCTGCTCTGCTCTCTGCTTCTCCCTCACCGTGCTGAACCCTCTCAAAATGGTGTACAGGGGCGGAGCCTATAGCCGCATGTAAAAAACGAAAGTAAAATACGAGATTTAGAATCGTTACAAATAACCGCTATGTATTTAGAAAAGTACAAATCCATTCGAAGCACATTAGGCATAATAGGCAGCGTCGTTGTGAGAGAGACACGGAAAATTACGAATCAACAAACCCAAAAAAAGTTACGAAAGTAGGAGTTGTGTCCAGAATCAACGAAAAACAACGTACTCTACCGAAAGTACGAATTATAAAGCAACAAAAAATTCAACGAAAAATGTCGCTTGCAAAAATACGAATGAGTCCGAACACGAAAAATCCCGTCTAGCAAAATTACGAATGATTACGAATCAACAGGACCGGAAAGAAACGAACCGAAACGGAACAAATTTTTCCGTTGTGCACAAGTCTACTATAGATCATCACTGATGTACTATGGACCATCACTGATGGACTATGGACCATCACTGATGTACTGTGGATCATCACTGATGTACTATAGATCATCACCGATGTACTATGGACCATCACTGATGTACTGTGGATCATCACTGATGTACTATAGATCATCACTGATGTACTATGGACCATCACTGATGTACTGTGGATCATCACTGGTGTACTATGGATCATCACTGATGTACTATGGATCATCACTGATGTACTATGAGCCATCACTGATGTACTATGGATCATCACTGGTGTACTATGGATCATCACTGATGTACTGTGGACCATCCCTGATGTACTGTGGATCATCACTGATGTACCGTGGATCATCACTGATGTACCGTGGATCAGCAATGATGTACTGAAGATCATCACTGATGTACTGTGGATCATCACTGATGTACTATGGGCCATCACAGGTGTACTATGGAACATCACTGGTGTACTATGGATCATCCCTGGTGTACTATGGACCATCACTGATGTACTATGGACCATCACTGATGTACTGTGGATCATCACTGATGTACTATAGATCATCACTGATGTACTATGGACATCACTGATGCACTATGGACCATCCCTGATGTACTGTGGATCATCACTGATGTACTATGGTCCATCCCTGATGTACTGTGGATCATCAGTGATGTACTGTGGATTATCACTGATGTACTGAGGATCATCACTGATGTACTATGGATCATCACTTGTACTGTGGATCATCACTGATGTACTGTGGATCATCACTGATGTACTGAGGATCATCACTGATGTACTGGGGATCATCACTGATGTACTGTGGATCATCACTGATTTATTGTGGATCAATACTGATGTACTATGGATCATCACTGATGTACTATGGATCATCACTGGTGTACTATGGACCATCACTGATGTACTGTGTATCATCACTGATGTACTATAGATCATCACTTAAGTACTATGGACCATCACTGATGTACTGTGGATCATCACTGATGTACTGTGGATCATCACTGATGTACTGTGGATCATCACTGGTGTACTATAGATCATCACTGATGTACTATGGGCCATCACTGGTGTATTATGGATCATCACTGATGTACTGTGGATCATCACTGATGTACTATGGACCATCCCTGATGTACTATGGACGATCCCTGATGTACTGTGGATCATCACTGATGTACCGTGGATCATCACTGATGTACTATAGATCATCACTGATGTACTGTGGATCATCACTGATGTACTGTGAATCATCACTGATTTACTGTGGATCATTACTGATGTACTGTGGATCATCACTGATGTACTGAGGATCATCATTGATGTACTATGGATCATCACTTATGTACTATGAGCCATCACTGATGTACTATGGATCATCACTGGTGTACTATGGATCATCACTGGTGTACTATGGATCATCACTGATGTACTATGGATCATCACTGGTGTACTATGGATCATCACTGATGTACTATGGATCATCACTGATGTACTGTGGGCCATCACTGGTGTACTATGGATCATCACTGATGTACTATGGACCATCACTGATGTACTATGGACCATCCCTGATGTACTGTGGATCATCACTGATGTGCTATGGAACATCACTGGTGTACTATGGATCATCACTGATGTACTATGGATCATCACTGATGTACTATGGATCATCACTGATGTACTGTGGATCATCACTGATGTACTATGGATCATCAAAGATGTACTATGGACCATCCCTGATGTAGTGTGGATCATCACTGATGTGCTATGGAACATCAATGGTGTACTATGGATCATCACTGATGTACTATGGATCATCACTGATGTACTATGGACCATCCCTGATGTACTGTGGATCATCACTGATGTACTATGGACCATTCCTGATGTACTGTGGATTATCACTGATTTACTGAGGATCATCACTGATGTACTGTGTATCATCACTGATGTACTGTGTATCATCACTGATGTACTGTGGATCATCACTGATGTACTGTGGATCATCACTGATGTACTGTGGATCATCACTGATGTACTGAGGATCATCACTGATGTACTATGGACCATCACTGGTGTACTATGGACCATCCCTGATGTACTACGGACCATCCCTGATGTACTGTGGATCATCACTGGTGTACTGTGGATCATCACTGATGTACTATAGATCATCACTGATGTACTGTGGATCATCACTGATGTACTATAGATCATCACTGATGTACTATGGGCCATCACTGGTGTACTATGGGCCATCACAGGTGTACTATGGATCATCACTGGTGTACTATGGATCATCCCTGGTGTACTATGGACCATCACTGATGTACTATGGACCATCACTGATGTACTGTGGATCATCACTGATATACTATAGATCATCACTGATGTACTATGGACCATCACTGATGGACTATGGATCATCACTGGTGTACTATGGATCATCCCTGGTGTACTATGGACCATCACTGATGTACTATGGACCAACACTGATGTACTGTGGATCATCACTGATGTACTATAGATCATCACTGATGTACTATGGACCATCACTGATGGACTTTGGACCATCACTGATGTACTGTGGATCATCACTGATGTACTATAGATCATCACTGATGTACTATGGACCATCACTGATGTACTGTGGATCATCACTGATGAACTATAGATCATCACTGATGTACTATGGACCATCACTGATGTACTGTGGATCATCACTGATGTACTGTGGATCATCACTGGTGTACTATAGATCATCACTGATGTACTATGGACCATCCCTGATGTACTGTGGATTATCACTGATGTACTGAGGATCATCACTGATGTACTGAGGATCATCACTGATGTACTGTGGATCATCACTGATGTACTGTGGATCATCACTGATGTACTGTGGATCATCACTGATGTATGGTGTACTATGGATCATCACTGGTGTGCTATGGATCATCACTGGTGTACTATGGATAATCACTGATGTACTATAGATCATCACTGATGTACTATGGGCACTCACTGGTGTACTATGGATCATCACTGGTGTACTATGGACCATCCCTGATGTACTATGGACAATTCCTGATGTACTGTGGATCATCACTGGTGTACTGTGGATCATCACTGATGTACTATAGATCATCACTGATGTACTGTGGATCATCACTGATGCACTATAGATCATCACTGATGTACTATGGGCCATCACTGGTGTACTATGGGCCATCAATGGTGTACTATGGATCATCACTGATGTACTGTGGATCATCACTGGTGTACTATAGATCATCACTGATGTACTATGGACCATCACTGATGTACTGTGGACCATCACTGATGTACTGTGGATCATCACTGATGTACTATGGACCATCCCTGATGTACTATGGACCATCCCTGATGTACTATGGACCATCCCTGATGTACTATGGACAATCCCTGCTGTACTATGGACCATCCCTGATGTACTGTGGATCATCACTGATGTGCTATGGAACATCACTTTTGTACTATGGATCATCACTGATGTACTATGGATCATCACTGATGTACTATGGACCATCCCTTATGTACTGTGGATCATCACTGATGTACTATGGACCATCCCTGATGTACTGTGGATCATCACTGATGTACTGTGGATTATCACTGATGTACTGAGGATCATCACTGATGTACTGTGTATCATCACTGATGTACTGTGGATCATCACTGATGTGCTATGGATCATCACTGATGTACTGTGGATCATCACTGATGTACTGTGAATCATCACTGATGTACTGAGGATCATCACTGATGTACTATGGATCATCACTAATGTACTGTGGATCATCACTGATGTACTATAGATCATCACTGATGTACTGAGGATCATCACTGATGTACTGTGGATCATCACTGATGTACTGTGGATCATCACTGATGTACTGAGGAACATCACTGATGTACTATGGATCATCACTGATGTACTGTGGATCATCACTGATGTACTATAGATCACCACTGATGTACTATGGGCCATCACTGGTGTACTATGGATCATCACTGATGTACTGTGGATCATCACTGATGTACTATAGATCATCACTCATGTACTATGGACCATCACTGGTGTACTATGGATCATCACTGGTGTACTATGGATCATCACTGATGTACTATAGATCATCACTGATGTACTATGGGCCATCACTGGTGTACTATGGATCATCACTGGTGTACTATGGATCATCACTGGTGTACTATGGATCATCACTGGTGTACTATGGACCATCACTGATGTATTATGGATCATCCCTGGTGTACTATGGACCATCACTGGTGTACTATGGACCATCCCTGATGTACTACGGACCATCCCTGATGTACTGTGGATCATCACTGGTGTACTGTGGATCATCACTGATGTACTATAGATCATCACTGATGTACTGTGGATCATCACTGATGTACTATAGATCATCACTGATGTACTATGGGCCATCACTGGTGTACTATGGGCCATCACAGGTGTACTATGGATCATCACTGGTGTACTATGGATCATCCCTGGTGTACTATGGACCATCACTGATGTACTATGGACCATCACTGATGTACTGTGGATCATCACTGATATACTATAGATCATCACTGATGTACTATGGACCATCACTGATGGACTATGGATCATCACTGGTGTACTATGGATCATCCCTGGTGTACTATGGACCATCACTGATGTACTATGGACCAACACTGATGTACTGTGGATCATCACTGATGTACTATAGATCATCACTGATGTACTATGGACCATCACTGATGGACTTTGGACCATCACTGATGTACTGTGGATCATCACTGATGTACTATAGATCATCACTGATGTACTATGGACCATCACTGATGTACTGTGGATCATCACTGATGAACTATAGATCATCACTGATGTACTATGGACCATCACTGATGTACTGTGGATCATCACTGATGTACTGTGGATCATCACTGGTGTACTATAGATCATCACTGATGTACTATGGACCATCCCTGATGTACTGTGGATTATCACTGATGTACTGAGGATCATCACTGATGTACTGAGGATCATCACTGATGTACTGTGGATCATCACTGATGTACTGTGGATCATCACTGATGTACTGTGGATCATCACTGATGTATGGTGTACTATGGATCATCACTGGTGTGCTATGGATCATCACTGGTGTACTATGGATAATCACTGATGTACTATAGATCATCACTGATGTACTATGGGCACTCACTGGTGTACTATGGATCATCACTGGTGTACTATGGACCATCCCTGATGTACTATGGACAATTCCTGATGTACTGTGGATCATCACTGGTGTACTGTGGATCATCACTGATGTACTATAGATCATCACTGATGTACTGTGGATCATCACTGATGCACTATAGATCATCACTGATGTACTATGGGCCATCACTGGTGTACTATGGGCCATCAATGGTGTACTATGGATCATCACTGATGTACTGTGGATCATCACTGGTGTACTATAGATCATCACTGATGTACTATGGACCATCACTGATGTACTGTGGACCATCACTGATGTACTGTGGATCATCACTGATGTACTATGGACCATCCCTGATGTACTATGGACCATCCCTGATGTACTATGGACCATCCCTGATGTACTATGGACAATCCCTGCTGTACTATGGACCATCCCTGATGTACTGTGGATCATCACTGATGTGCTATGGAACATCACTTTTGTACTATGGATCATCACTGATGTACTATGGATCATCACTGATGTACTATGGACCATCCCTTATGTACTGTGGATCATCACTGATGTACTATGGACCATCCCTGATGTACTGTGGATCATCACTGATGTACTGTGGATTATCACTGATGTACTGAGGATCATCACTGATGTACTGTGTATCATCACTGATGTACTGTGGATCATCACTGATGTGCTATGGATCATCACTGATGTACTGTGGATCATCACTGATGTACTGTGAATCATCACTGATGTACTGAGGATCATCACTGATGTACTATGGATCATCACTAATGTACTGTGGATCATCACTGATGTACTATAGATCATCACTGATGTACTGAGGATCATCACTGATGTACTGTGGATCATCACTGATGTACTGTGGATCATCACTGATGTACTGAGGAACATCACTGATGTACTATGGATCATCACTGATGTACTGTGGATCATCACTGATGTACTATAGATCACCACTGATGTACTATGGGCCATCACTGGTGTACTATGGATCATCACTGATGTACTGTGGATCATCACTGATGTACTATAGATCATCACTCATGTACTATGGACCATCACTGGTGTACTATGGATCATCACTGGTGTACTATGGATCATCACTGATGTACTATAGATCATCACTGATGTACTATGGGCCATCACTGGTGTACTATGGATCATCACTGGTGTACTATGGATCATCACTGGTGTACTATGGACCATCACTGATGTATTATGGATCATCCCTGGTGTACTATGGACCATCACTGATGTACTATGGACCATCACTGATGTACTGTGGATCATCACTGATGTACTATAGATCATCACTGATGTTCTATGGACCATCACTGATGTACTGTGGATCATCACTGATGTACTGTGGATCATCACTGATGTACTGTGGATCATCACTGGTGTACTATAGCTCATCACTGATGTACTATGGGCCATCACTGGTGTACTATGGATCATCACTGATGTACTGTGGATCATCACTGATGTACTGTGGATCATCACTGGTGTACTATGGATCATCACTGGTGTACTCTGGATCATCACTGGTGTACTATGGATCATCACTGATGTACTATGGGCCATCACTGATGTACTATGGATCATCACTGATGTACTGTGGACCATCCCTGATGTACTGTGGATCATCACTGATGTACTGTGGCTCATCACTGATGTACTGTGGATCATCACTGATGTACTGAGGATCATCACTGATGTACTATAGATCATCACTGATGTACTATGGGCCATCACTGGTGTATTATGGATCATCACTGATGTACTATGGATCATCCCTGATGTACTGTGGATCATCACTGATGTACTGTGGATCATCACTGATGTACTATGAGCCATCACTGATGTACTATGGATCATCACTGGTGTACTATGGATCATCACTGGTGTACGATGGACCAACCATGATGTACTGTGGATCATCACTGATGTACTGTGGATCATCACTGATGTACTGAGGATCATCACTGATGTACTGTGGATCATCACTGATGTACTGTTGTTCATCACTGATGTACTGAGGATCATCACTGATGTACTGAGGAGCATCACTTATGTTCTGTGGATCATCACTAATGTACTGTGGATCATCACTGATGTACTATAGATCATCACTGATGTACTGAGGATCATCACTGAAGTACTGTGGATCATCACTGATGTACTGTGGATCATCACTGATGTACTGAGGATCATCACTGATGTACTATGGATCATCACTGATGTACTGTGGATCATCACTGATGTACTATGGGCCATCACTGGTGTACTATGGATCATCACTGATGTACTGTGGATCATCACTGATGTACTGTGGATCATCACTGATGTACTATAGATCATCACTGATGTACTATGGACCATCACTGGTGTACTATGGATCATCACTGGTGTACTATGGATCATCACTGGTGTACTATGGATCATCACTGATGTACTATAGATCATCACTGATGTATTATGGGCCATCAATGGTGTACTATAGATCATCACTGGTGTACTATGGACCATCACTGATGTACTATGGATCATCCCTGGTGTACTATGGACCATCACTGATGTACCGTGGATCATCACTGATGTACTATAGATCATCACTGATGTACTATGGACCATCACTGATGTACTGTGGATCATCACTGATGTACTATGGACCATCACTGATGTACTGTGGATCATCACTGATGTAATGTGGATCATCACTGATGTACTGTGGATCATCACTGATGTACTGTGGATCATCACTGGTGTACTATTGCTCATCACTGATGTACTATGGGCCATCACTGGTGTACTATGGATCATCACTGATGTACCATGGATCATCACTGATGTACTGTGGATCATCACTGGTGTACTATGGATCATCACTGGTGTACTATGGATCATCACTGATGTACTATGGGCCATCACTGATGTACTATGGATCATCACTGATGTACTGTGGACCATCCCTGATGTACTGTGGATCATCACTGATGTACTGTGGATCATCACTGATGTACTGAGGATCATCACTGATGTACTATAGATCATCACTGATGTAATATTGCCCATCACTGGTGTACTATGGATCATCCCTGGTGTACTATGGACCATCACTGATGTACTATGAGCCATCACTGATGTACTATGGATCATCACTGGTGTACTATGGATCATCACTGATGTACTGTGGACCATCCCTGATGTACTGTGGATCATCACTGATGTACTGTGGATCATCACTGATGTACTATGAGCCATCACTGATGTACTATGGATCATCACTGGTGTACTATGGATCATCACAGATGTACTGTGGACCATCCCTGATGTACTGTGGATCATCACTGATGTACTGTGGATCATCACTGATGTACCATGGATCAGCACTGATGTACAGACGATCATCACTGATGTACTGTGGATCATCACTGATGTACTATGGGCCATCACAGGTGTACTATGGATCATCACTGGTGTACTATGGATCATCCCTGGTGTACTATGGACCATCACTGATGTACTATGGACCATCACTGATGTACTGTGGATCATTACTGATGTACTATAGATCATCACTGATGTACTATGAACCATCACTGATGTACTATGAACCATCACTGATGTACTGTGGATCATCACTGATGTACTATGGATAATCACTGATGTACTATGGATCATCACTGATGTACTATGGACCATCCTTGATGTACTGTGGACCATCCCTGATGTACTGTGGATCATCACTGATGTACTATGGACCATCCCTGATGTACTGTGGATCATCACTGATGTACTGTGGATTATCACTGATGTACTGAGGATCATCACTGATGTACTATGGATCATCACTTGTACTCTGGATCATCACTGATGTACTGTGGCTCATCACTGATGTACTGAGGATCATCACAGATGTACAGTGGATCATCACTGATGTACTGTGGATCATCACTGATTTACTGTGGATCATTACTGATGTACTATGGATAATCACTGATGTACTATGAATCATCACTGATGTACTATGAGCCATCACTGATGTACTATGGATCATCACTGATGTACTATGGATCATCACTGATGTACTGTGGTTCATCACTGATGTACTATAGATCATCACTGATGTACTATGGGCCATCACTGGTGTACTATGGATCATCACTGATGTACTATGGATCATCACTGATGTACTGAGGATCATCACTGATGTACTATGGATCATCATTTGTACTGTGGATCATCACTGATGTACTGTGGATCATCACTGATGTACTGAGGATCATCACTGATGTACTGTGGATCATCACTGATGTACTGTGGATCATCACTGATTTACTGTGGATCATTACTGATGTACTATGGATCATCACTGATGTACTATGAGCCATCAATGATGTACTATGGATCATCACTGGTGTACTGTGGATCATCACTGATGTACTGTAGATCATCACTGATGTACTGTGGATCATCATTGATGTACTGTGGATCATCCCTGATGTACTATGGGCCATCACTGGTGTACTATGGATCATCTCTGATGTACTATGGATCATCACTGATGTACTATGAGCCATCACTGATGTACTATGGATCATCACTGGTGTACTATGGATCATCACTGATGTACTGTGGACCATCCCTGGTGTACTGTGGATCATCACTGATGTACCGTGGACCATCCCTGATGTACTGAGGATCATCACTGATGTACTATAGATCATCACTGATGTACTATGGGCCATCACTGGTGTACTATGAGCCATCACTGATGTACTATGGGCCATCACTGATGTACTGTGGATCATCACCGATGTACTATGGATCATCACTGATGTACTATGGATCATCACTGATGTACTATGGATCATCACTGGGGGACTATGGACCATCCCTGATGTACTATGGACCATCCCTGATGTACTATGGACCATCCCTGATGTACTGTGGATCATCACTGGTGTACTGTGGATCATCACTGGTGTGCTGTGGATCATCACTGATGTACTATAGATCATCACTGATGTACTGTGGATCATCACTGATGTACTGTGGATCATCACTGATGTACTGTGGATCATCACTGGTGTACTATAGATCATCACTGATGTACTATGGGCCATCACTGGTGTACTATGGATCATCACTGATGTACTATGGACCATCACTGATGTACTGTGGATCATCACTGATGTACTGTGGATCATCACTGATGTACTATGGATCATCACTGATGTACTGTGTATCATCACTGATGTACTGTGGATTATCACTGATGTACTGAGGATCATCACTGATGTACTGAGGATCATCACTGATGTACTGTGGATCATCACTGATGTACTGTGGATCATCACTGATGTACTGTGGATCATCACTGATGTATGGTGTACTATGGATCATCACTGGTGTGCTATGGATCATCACTGGTGTACTATGGATAATCACTGATGTACTATAGATCATCACTGATGTACTATGGGCACTCACTGGTGTACTATGGATCATCACTGGTGTACTATGGACCATCCCTGATGTACTATGGACAATTCCTGATGTACTGTGGATCATCACTGGTGTACTGTGGATCATCACTGATGTACTATAGATCATCACTGATGTACTGTGGATCATCACTGATGCACTATAGATCATCACTGATGTACTATGGGCCATCACTGGTGTACTATGGGCCATCAATGGTGTACTATGGATCATCACTGATGTACTGTGGATCATCACTGGTGTACTATAGATCATCACTGATGTACTATGGACCATCACTGATGTACTGTGGACCATCACTGATGTACTGTGGATCATCACTGATGTACTATGGACCATCCCTGATGTACTATGGACCATCCCTGATGTACTATGGACCATCCCTGATGTACTATGGACAATCCCTGCTGTACTATGGACCATCCCTGATGTACTGTGGATCATCACTGATGTGCTATGGAACATCACTTTTGTACTATGGATCATCACTGATGTACTATGGATCATCACTGATGTACTATGGACCATCCCTTATGTACTGTGGATCATCACTGATGTACTATGGACCATCCCTGATGTACTGTGGATCATCACTGATGTACTGTGGATTATCACTGATGTACTGAGGATCATCACTGATGTACTGTGTATCATCACTGATGTACTGTGGATCATCACTGATGTGCTATGGATCATCACTGATGTACTGTGGATCATCACTGATGTACTGTGAATCATCACTGATGTACTGAGGATCATCACTGATGTACTATGGATCATCACTAATGTACTGTGGATCATCACTGATGTACTATAGATCATCACTGATGTACTGAGGATCATCACTGATGTACTGTGGATCATCACTGATGTACTGTGGATCATCACTGATGTACTGAGGAACATCACTGATGTACTATGGATCATCACTGATGTACTGTGGATCATCACTGATGTACTATAGATCACCACTGATGTACTATGGGCCATCACTGGTGTACTATGGATCATCACTGATGTACTGTGGATCATCACTGATGTACTATAGATCATCACTCATGTACTATGGACCATCACTGGTGTACTATGGATCATCACTGGTGTACTATGGATCATCACTGATGTACTATAGATCATCACTGATGTACTATGGGCCATCACTGGTGTACTATGGATCATCACTGGTGTACTATGGATCATCACTGGTGTACTATGGACCATCACTGATGTATTATGGATCATCCCTGGTGTACTATGGACCATCACTGATGTACTATGGACCATCACTGATGTACTGTGGATCATCACTGATGTACTATAGATCATCACTGATGTTCTATGGACCATCACTGATGTACTGTGGATCATCACTGATGTACTGTGGATCATCACTGATGTACTGTGGATCATCACTGGTGTACTATAGCTCATCACTGATGTACTATGGGCCATCACTGGTGTACTATGGATCATCACTGATGTACTGTGGATCATCACTGATGTACTGTGGATCATCACTGGTGTACTATGGATCATCACTGGTGTACTCTGGATCATCACTGGTGTACTATGGATCATCACTGATGTACTATGGGCCATCACTGATGTACTATGGATCATCACTGATGTACTGTGGACCATCCCTGATGTACTGTGGATCATCACTGATGTACTGTGGCTCATCACTGATGTACTGTGGATCATCACTGATGTACTGAGGATCATCACTGATGTACTATAGATCATCACTGATGTACTATGGGCCATCACTGGTGTATTATGGATCATCACTGATGTACTATGGATCATCCCTGATGTACTGTGGATCATCACTGATGTACTGTGGATCATCACTGATGTACTATGAGCCATCACTGATGTACTATGGATCATCACTGGTGTACTATGGATCATCACTGGTGTACGATGGACCAACCATGATGTACTGTGGATCATCACTGATGTACTGTGGATCATCACTGATGTACTGAGGATCATCACTGATGTACTGTGGATCATCACTGATGTACTGTTGTTCATCACTGATGTACTGAGGATCATCACTGATGTACTGAGGAGCATCACTTATGTTCTGTGGATCATCACTAATGTACTGTGGATCATCACTGATGTACTATAGATCATCACTGATGTACTGAGGATCATCACTGAAGTACTGTGGATCATCACTGATGTACTGTGGATCATCACTGATGTACTGAGGATCATCACTGATGTACTATGGATCATCACTGATGTACTGTGGATCATCACTGATGTACTATGGGCCATCACTGGTGTACTATGGATCATCACTGATGTACTGTGGATCATCACTGATGTACTGTGGATCATCACTGATGTACTATAGATCATCACTGATGTACTATGGACCATCACTGGTGTACTATGGATCATCACTGGTGTACTATGGATCATCACTGGTGTACTATGGATCATCACTGATGTACTATAGATCATCACTGATGTATTATGGGCCATCAATGGTGTACTATAGATCATCACTGGTGTACTATGGACCATCACTGATGTACTATGGATCATCCCTGGTGTACTATGGACCATCACTGATGTACCGTGGATCATCACTGATGTACTATAGATCATCACTGATGTACTATGGACCATCACTGATGTACTGTGGATCATCACTGATGTACTATGGACCATCACTGATGTACTGTGGATCATCACTGATGTAATGTGGATCATCACTGATGTACTGTGGATCATCACTGATGTACTGTGGATCATCACTGGTGTACTATTGCTCATCACTGATGTACTATGGGCCATCACTGGTGTACTATGGATCATCACTGATGTACCATGGATCATCACTGATGTACTGTGGATCATCACTGGTGTACTATGGATCATCACTGGTGTACTATGGATCATCACTGATGTACTATGGGCCATCACTGATGTACTATGGATCATCACTGATGTACTGTGGACCATCCCTGATGTACTGTGGATCATCACTGATGTACTGTGGATCATCACTGATGTACTGAGGATCATCACTGATGTACTATAGATCATCACTGATGTAATATTGCCCATCACTGGTGTACTATGGATCATCCCTGGTGTACTATGGACCATCACTGATGTACTATGAGCCATCACTGATGTACTATGGATCATCACTGGTGTACTATGGATCATCACTGATGTACTGTGGACCATCCCTGATGTACTGTGGATCATCACTGATGTACTGTGGATCATCACTGATGTACTATGAGCCATCACTGATGTACTATGGATCATCACTGGTGTACTATGGATCATCACAGATGTACTGTGGACCATCCCTGATGTACTGTGGATCATCACTGATGTACTGTGGATCATCACTGATGTACCATGGATCAGCACTGATGTACAGACGATCATCACTGATGTACTGTGGATCATCACTGATGTACTATGGGCCATCACAGGTGTACTATGGATCATCACTGGTGTACTATGGATCATCCCTGGTGTACTATGGACCATCACTGATGTACTATGGACCATCACTGATGTACTGTGGATCATTACTGATGTACTATAGATCATCACTGATGTACTATGAACCATCACTGATGTACTATGAACCATCACTGATGTACTGTGGATCATCACTGATGTACTATGGATAATCACTGATGTACTATGGATCATCACTGATGTACTATGGACCATCCTTGATGTACTGTGGACCATCCCTGATGTACTGTGGATCATCACTGATGTACTATGGACCATCCCTGATGTACTGTGGATCATCACTGATGTACTGTGGATTATCACTGATGTACTGAGGATCATCACTGATGTACTATGGATCATCACTTGTACTCTGGATCATCACTGATGTACTGTGGCTCATCACTGATGTACTGAGGATCATCACAGATGTACAGTGGATCATCACTGATGTACTGTGGATCATCACTGATTTACTGTGGATCATTACTGATGTACTATGGATAATCACTGATGTACTATGAATCATCACTGATGTACTATGAGCCATCACTGATGTACTATGGATCATCACTGATGTACTATGGATCATCACTGATGTACTGTGGTTCATCACTGATGTACTATAGATCATCACTGATGTACTATGGGCCATCACTGGTGTACTATGGATCATCACTGATGTACTATGGATCATCACTGATGTACTGAGGATCATCACTGATGTACTATGGATCATCATTTGTACTGTGGATCATCACTGATGTACTGTGGATCATCACTGATGTACTGAGGATCATCACTGATGTACTGTGGATCATCACTGATGTACTGTGGATCATCACTGATTTACTGTGGATCATTACTGATGTACTATGGATCATCACTGATGTACTATGAGCCATCAATGATGTACTATGGATCATCACTGGTGTACTGTGGATCATCACTGATGTACTGTAGATCATCACTGATGTACTGTGGATCATCATTGATGTACTGTGGATCATCCCTGATGTACTATGGGCCATCACTGGTGTACTATGGATCATCTCTGATGTACTATGGATCATCACTGATGTACTATGAGCCATCACTGATGTACTATGGATCATCACTGGTGTACTATGGATCATCACTGATGTACTGTGGACCATCCCTGGTGTACTGTGGATCATCACTGATGTACCGTGGACCATCCCTGATGTACTGAGGATCATCACTGATGTACTATAGATCATCACTGATGTACTATGGGCCATCACTGGTGTACTATGAGCCATCACTGATGTACTATGGGCCATCACTGATGTACTGTGGATCATCACCGATGTACTATGGATCATCACTGATGTACTATGGATCATCACTGATGTACTATGGATCATCACTGGGGGACTATGGACCATCCCTGATGTACTATGGACCATCCCTGATGTACTATGGACCATCCCTGATGTACTGTGGATCATCACTGGTGTACTGTGGATCATCACTGGTGTGCTGTGGATCATCACTGATGTACTATAGATCATCACTGATGTACTGTGGATCATCACTGATGTACTGTGGATCATCACTGATGTACTGTGGATCATCACTGGTGTACTATAGATCATCACTGATGTACTATGGGCCATCACTGGTGTACTATGGATCATCACTGATGTACTATGGACCATCACTGATGTACTGTGGATCATCACTGATGTACTGTGGATCATCACTGATGTACTATGGATCATCACTGATGTACTGTGTATCATCACTGATGTACTGTGGATCATCACTGATGTACTATGAGCCATCACTGATGTACTATGGATCATCACTGGTGTACTATGGATCATCACTGATGTACTGTGGTTCATCACTGATGTACTATAGATCATCACTGATGTACTATGGATCATCACTGACGTACTATGGATCATCACTGATGTACTATAGATCATCACTGATGTACTATGAGCCATCACTGGGGTACTATGGGCCATCACTGGTGTATTATGGATCATCACTGATGTACTATGGATCATCACTGATGTACTGTGGATCATCACTGATGTACTGTGGATCATCACTGATGTACTATGAGCCATCACTGATGTACTATGGATCATCACTGGTGTACTATGGATCATCACTGGTGTACTATGGACCATCCCTGATGTACTGTGGATCATCACTGATATACTATGGACCATCCCTGATGTACTGTGGACCATCACTGATGTACTATGGACCATCCCTGATGTACTGTGGATCATCACTGATGTACTGTGGATCATCACTGATGTACTGAGGATCATCACTGATGTACTGTGTATCATCACTGATGTACTGTGGATCATCACTGATGTACTATGGATCATCACTGATGTACTGTGGATCATCACTGATGTACTGTGGATCATCACTGATGTACTGAGGATCATCACTGATGTACTATGAATCATCACTAATGTACTGTGGATCATCACTGATGTACAGACGATCATCACTGATGTACTGTGGATCATCACTGATGTACTATGGGCCATCACAGGTGTACTATGGATCATCACTGGTGTACTATGGATCATCCCTGGTGTACTATGGACCATCACTGATGTACTATGGACCATCACTGATGTACTGTGGATCATTACTGATGTACTATAGATCATCACTGATGTACTATGAACCATCACTGATGTACTATGAACCATCACTGATGTACTGTGGATCATCACTGATGTACTATGGATAATCACTGATGTACTATGGATCATCACTGATGCACTATGGACCATCCTTGATGTACTGTGGACCATCCCTGATGTACTGTGGATCATCACTGATGTACTATGGACCATCCCTGATGTACTGTGGATCATCACTGATGTACTGTGGATTATCACTGATGTACTGAGGATCATCACTGATGTACTATGGATCATCACTTGTACTCTGGATCATCACTGATGTACTGTGGCTCATCACTGATGTACTGAGGATCATCACAGATGTACAGTGGATCATCACTGATGTACTGTGGATCATCACTGATTTACTGTGGATCATTACTGATGTACTATGGATAATCACTGATGTACTATGAATCATCACTGATGTACTATGAGCCATCACTGATGTACTATGGATCATCACTGATGTACTATGGATCATCACTGATGTACTGTGGTTCATCACTGATGTACTATAGATCATCACTGATGTACTATGGGCCATCACTGGTGTACTATGGATCATCACTGATGTACTATGGATCATCACTGATGTACTGAGGATCATCACTGATGTACTATGGATCATCATTTGTACTGTGGATCATCACTGATGTACTGTGGATCATCACTGATGTACTGAGGATCATCACTGATGTACTGTGGATCATCACTGATGTACTGTGGATCATCACTGATTTACTGTGGATCATTACTGATGTACTATGGATCATCACTGATGTACTATGAGCCATCAATGATGTACTATGGATCATCACTGGTGTACTGTGGATCATCACTGATGTACTGTAGATCATCACTGATGTACTGTGGATCATCATTGATGTACTGTGGATCATCCCTGATGTACTATGGGCCATCACTGGTGTACTATGGATCATCTCTGATGTACTATGGATCATCACTGATGTACTATGAGCCATCACTGATGTACTATGGATCATCACTGGTGTACTATGGATCATCACTGATGTACTGTGGACCATCCCTGGTGTACTGTGGATCATCACTGATGTACCGTGGACCATCCCTGATGTACTGAGGATCATCACTGATGTACTATAGATCATCACTGATGTACTATGGGCCATCACTGGTGTACTATGAGCCATCACTGATGTACTATGGGCCATCACTGATGTACTGTGGATCATCACCGATGTACTATGGATCATCACTGATGTACTATGGATCATCACTGATGTACTATGGATCATCACTGGGGGACTATGGACCATCCCTGATGTACTATGGACCATCCCTGATGTACTATGGACCATCCCTGATGTACTGTGGATCATCACTGGTGTACTGTGGATCATCACTGGTGTGCTGTGGATCATCACTGATGTACTATAGATCATCACTGATGTACTGTGGATCATCACTGATGTACTGTGGATCATCACTGATGTACTGTGGATCATCACTGGTGTACTATAGATCATCACTGATGTACTATGGGCCATCACTGGTGTACTATGGATCATCACTGATGTACTATGGACCATCACTGATGTACTGTGGATCATCACTGATGTACTGTGGATCATCACTGATGTACTATGGATCATCACTGATGTACTGTGTATCATCACTGATGTACTGTGGATCATCACTGATGTACTGTGGATCATCACTGATGTACTATGAGCCATCACTGATGTACTATGGATCATCACTGGTGTACTATGGATCATCACTGATGTACTGTGGTTCATCACTGATGTACTATAGATCATCACTGATGTACTATGGATCATCACTGACGTACTATGGATCATCACTGATGTACTATAGATCATCACTGATGTACTATGGGCCATCACTGGGGTACTATGGGCCATCACTGGTGTATTATGGATCATCACTGATGTACTATGGATCATCACTGATGTACTGTGGATCATCACTGATGTACTGTGGATCATCACTGATGTACTATGAGCCATCACTGATGTACTATGGATCATCACTGGTGTACTATGGATCATCACTGGTGTACTATGGACCATCCCTGATGTACTGTGGATCATCACTGATATACTATGGACCATCCCTGATGTACTGTGGACCATCACTGATGTACTATGGACCATCCCTGATGTACTGTGGATCATCACTGATGTACTGTGGATCATCACTGATGTACTGAGGATCATCACTGATGTACTGTGGATCATCACTGATGTACTATGGATCATCACTGATGTACTGTGGATCATCACTGATGTACTGTGGATCATCACTGATGTACTGAGGATCATCACTGATGTACTATGAATCATCACTAATGTACTGTGGATCATCACTGATGTACAGACGATCATCACTGATGTACTGTGGATCATCACTGATGTACTATGGGCCATCACAGGTGTACTATGGATCATCACTGGTGTACTATGGATCATCCCTGGTGTACTATGGACCATCACTGATGTACTATGGACCATCACTGATGTACTGTGGATCATTACTGATGTACTATAGATCATCACTGATGTACTATGAACCATCACTGATGTACTATGAACCATCACTGATGTACTGTGGATCATCACTGATGTACTATGGATAATCACTGATGTACTATGGATCATCACTGATGTACTATGGACCATCCTTGATGTACTGTGGACCATCCCTGATGTACTGTGGATCATCACTGATGTACTATGGACCATCCCTGATGTACTGTGGATCATCACTGATGTACTGTGGATTATCACTGATGTACTGAGGATCATCACTGATGTACTATGGATCATCACTTGTACTCTGGATCATCACTGATGTACTGTGGCTCATCACTGATGTACTGAGGATCATCACAGATGTACAGTGGATCATCACTGATGTACTGTGGATCATCACTGATTTACTGTGGATCATTACTGATGTACTATGGATAATCACTGATGTACTATGAATCATCACTGATGTACTATGAGCCATCACTGATGTACTATGGATCATCACTGATGTACTATGGATCATCACTGATGTACTGTGGTTCATCACTGATGTACTATAGATCATCACTGATGTACTATGGGCCATCACTGGTGTACTATGGATCATCACTGATGTACTATGGATCATCACTGATGTACTGAGGATCATCACTGATGTACTATGGATCATCATTTGTACTGTGGATCATCACTGATGTACTGTGGATCATCACTGATGTACTGAGGATCATCACTGATGTACTGTGGATCATCACTGATGTACTGTGGATCATCACTGATTTACTGTGGATCATTACTGATGTACTATGGATCATCACTGATGTACTATGAGCCATCAATGATGTACTATGGATCATCACTGGTGTACTGTGGATCATCACTGATGTACTGTAGATCATCACTGATGTACTGTGGATCATCATTGATGTACTGTGGATCATCCCTGATGTACTATGGGCCATCACTGGTGTACTATGGATCATCTCTGATGTACTATGGATCATCACTGATGTACTATGAGCCATCACTGATGTACTATGGATCATCACTGGTGTACTATGGATCATCACTGATGTACTGTGGACCATCCCTGGTGTACTGTGGATCATCACTGATGTACCGTGGACCATCACTGATGTACTGAGGATCATCACTGATGTACTGTGTATCATCACTGATGTACTGTGGATCATCACTGATGTACTATGGATCATCACTGATGTACTGTGGATCATCACTGATGTACTGTGGATCATCACTGATGTACTGAGGATCATCACTGATGTACTATGAATCATCACTAATGTACTGTGGATCATCACTGATGTACAGACGATCATCACTGATGTACTGTGGATCATCACTGATGTACTATGGGCCATCACAGGTGTACTATGGATCATCACTGGTGTACTATGGATCATCCCTGGTGTACTATGGACCATCACTGATGTACTATGGACCATCACTGATGTACTGTGGATCATTACTGATGTACTATAGATCATCACTGATGTACTATGAACCATCACTGATGTACTATGAACCATCACTGATGTACTGTGGATCATCACTGATGTACTATGGATAATCACTGATGTACTATGGATCATCACTGATGTACTATGGACCATCCTTGATGTACTGTGGACCATCCCTGATGTACTGTGGATCATCACTGATGTACTATGGACCATCCCTGATGTACTGTGGATCATCACTGATGTACTGTGGATTATCACTGATGTACTGAGGATCATCACTGATGTACTATGGATCATCACTTGTACTCTGGATCATCACTGATGTACTGTGGCTCATCACTGATGTACTGAGGATCATCACAGATGTACAGTGGATCATCACTGATGTACTGTGGATCATCACTGATTTACTGTGGATCATTACTGATGTACTATGGATAATCACTGATGTACTATGAATCATCACTGATGTACTATGAGCCATCACTGATGTACTATGGATCATCACTGATGTACTATGGATCATCACTGATGTACTGTGGTTCATCACTGATGTACTATAGATCATCACTGATGTACTATGGGCCATCACTGGTGTACTATGGATCATCACTGATGTACTATGGATCATCACTGATGTACTGAGGATCATCACTGATGTACTATGGATCATCATTTGTACTGTGGATCATCACTGATGTACTGTGGATCATCACTGATGTACTGAGGATCATCACTGATGTACTGTGGATCATCACTGATGTACTGTGGATCATCACTGATTTACTGTGGATCATTACTGATGTACTATGGATCATCACTGATGTACTATGAGCCATCAATGATGTACTATGGATCATCACTGGTGTACTGTGGATCATCACTGATGTACTGTAGATCATCACTGATGTACTGTGGATCATCATTGATGTACTGTGGATCATCCCTGATGTACTATGGGCCATCACTGGTGTACTATGGATCATCTCTGATGTACTATGGATCATCACTGATGTACTATGAGCCATCACTGATGTACTATGGATCATCACTGGTGTACTATGGATCATCACTGATGTACTGTGGACCATCCCTGGTGTACTGTGGATCATCACTGATGTACCGTGGACCATCCCTGATGTACTGAGGATCATCACTGATGTACTATAGATCATCACTGATGTACTATGGGCCATCACTGGTGTACTATGAGCCATCACTGATGTACTATGGGCCATCACTGATGTACTGTGGATCATCACCGATGTACTATGGATCATCACTGATGTACTATGGATCATCACTGATGTACTATGGATCATCACTGGGGGACTATGGACCATCCCTGATGTACTATGGACCATCCCTGATGTACTATGGACCATCCCTGATGTACTGTGGATCATCACTGGTGTACTGTGGATCATCACTGGTGTGCTGTGGATCATCACTGATGTACTATAGATCATCACTGATGTACTGTGGATCATCACTGATGTACTGTGGATCATCACTGGTGTACTATAGATCATCACTGATGTACTATGGGCCATCACTGGTGTACTATGGATCATCACTGATGTACTATGGACCATCACTGATGTACTGTGGATCATCACTGATGTACTGTGGATCATCACTGATGTACTATGGATCATCACTGATGTACTGTGTATCATCACTGATGTACTGTGGATCATCACTGATGTACTGTGGATCATCACTGATGTACTATGAGCCATCACTGATGTACTATGGATCATCACTGGTGTACTATGGATCATCACTGATGTACTGTGGTTCATCACTGATGTACTATAGATCATCACTGATGTACTATGGATCATCACTGACGTACTATGGATCATCACTGATGTACTATAGATCATCACTGATGTACTATGGGCCATCACTGGGGTACTATGGGCCATCACTGGTGTATTATGGATCATCACTGATGTACTATGGATCATCACTGATGTACTGTGGATCATCACTGATGTACTGTGGATCATCACTGATGTACTATGAGCCATCACTGATGTACTATGGATCATCACTGGTGTACTATGGATCATCACTGGTGTACTATGGACCATCCCTGATGTACTGTGGATCATCACTGATATACTATGGACCATCCCTGATGTACTGTGGACCATCACTGATGTACTATGGACCATCCCTGATGTACTGTGGATCATCACTGATGTACTGTGGATCATCACTGATGTACTGAGGATCATCACTGATGTACTGTGTATCATCACTGATGTACTGTGGATCATCACTGATGTACTATGGATCATCACTGATGTACTGTGGATCATCACTGATGTACTGTGGATCATCACTGATGTACTGAGGATCATCACTGATGTACTATGAATCATCACTAATGTACTGTGGATCATCACTGATGTACTGTGGATCATCACTGATGTACTGTGGATCATCACTGATGTACTGAGGATCATCACTGATGTACTATGGATCATCACTGATGTACTGTGGATCATCACTGATGTACTATAGATCATCACTGATGTACTATGGGCCATCACTGATGTACTGTGGATCATCACTGATGTACTATGGACCATCACTGATGTACTGTGGATCATCACTGATGTACTATAGATCATCACTGATGTACTATGGACCATCACTGATGTACTGTGGATCATCACTGATGTACTATGGACCATCACTGATGCACTGTGGATCATCACTGATGTACTGTGGATCATCACTGATGTACTGAGGATCATCACTGATGTACTATGGGCCATCAATGGTGTACTATGGATCATCACTGGTGTACTATGGACCATCACTGATGTACTATGGATCATCCCTGGTGTACTATGGACCATCACTGATGTACTATGGACCATCACTGATGTACTGTGGATCATCACTGATGTACTATAGATCATCACTGATGTACTATGGACCATCACTGATGTACTGTGGATCATCACTGATGTACTACGGACCATCACTGATGTACTGTGGATCATCACTGATGTAATGTGGATCATCACTGATGTACTGTGGATCATCACTGATGTACTGTGGATCATCACTGGTGTACTATTGCTCATCACTGATGTACTATGGGCCATCACTGGTGTACTATGGATCATCACTGATGTACCATGGATCATCACTGATGTACTGTTGATCATCACTGATGTACTGTGGATCATCACTGGTGTACTATGGATCATCACTGGTGTACTATGGAACATCACTGATGTACTATGGATCATCACTGATGTACTGTGTATCATCACTGATGTACTGTGGATCATCACTGATGTACTGTGGATCATCACTGATGTACTATGAGCCATCACTGATGTACTATGGATCATCACTGGTGTACTATGGATCATCACTGATGTACTGTGGTTCATCACTGATGTACTATAGATCATCACTGATGTACTATGGATCATCACTGACGTACTATGGATCATCACTGATGTACTATAGATCATCACTGATGTACTATGGGCCATCACTGGGGTACTATGGGCCATCACTGGTGTATTATGGATCATCACTGATGTACTATGGATCATCACTGATGTACTATGGATCATCACTGATGTACTGTGGATCATCACTGATGTACTGTGGATCATCACTGATGCACTATGAGCCATCACTGATGTACTATGGATCATCACTGGTGTACTATGGATCATCACTGGTGTACTATGGACCATCCCTGATGTACTGTGGATCATCACTGATGTACTATGGACCATCCCTGATGTACTGTGGACCATCACTGATGTACTATGGACCATCCCTGATGTACTGTGGATCATCACTGATGTACTGTGGATCATCACTGATGTACTGAGGATCATCACTGATGTACTGTGTATCATCACTGATGTACTATGGACCATCACTGGTGTACTATGGACCATCCCTGATGTACTACGGACCATCCCTGATGTACTGTGGATCATCACTGATGTACTATGGATCATCACTGATGTACTGTGGATCATCACTGATGTACTGTGGATCATCACTGATGTACTGAGGATCATCACTGATGTACTATAGATCATCACTGATGTACTATGGGCCATCACTGGTGTATTATGGATCATCACTGATGTACTATGGATCATCACTGATGTACTGTGGATCATCACTGATGTACTGTGGATCATCACTGATGTACTATGAGCCATCACTGATGTACTATGGATCATCACTGGTGTACTATGGATCATCACTGGTGTACTATGGACCAACCATGATGTACTGTGGATCATCACTGATGTACTGTGGATCATCACTGATGTACTGAGGATCATCACTGATGTACTATGGACCATCACTGGTGTACTATGGACCATCCCTGATGTACTACGGACCATCCCTGATGTACTGTGGATCATCACTGGTGTACTGTGGATCATCACTGATGTACTATAGATCATCACTGATGTACTGTGGATCATCACTGATGTACTATAGATCATCACTGATGTACTATGGGCCATCACTGGTGTACTATGGGCCATCACAGGTGTACTATGGATCATCACTGGTGTACTATGGATCATCCCTGGTGTATTATGGACCATCACTGATGTACTATGGACCATCACTGATGTACTGTGGATCATCACTGATGTACTATAGATCATCACTGATGTACTATGGACCATCACTGATGGACTATGGATCATCACTGGTGTACTATGGATCATCCCTGGTGTACTATGGACCATCACTGATGTATTATGGACCAACACTGATGTACTATGGATCATCACTGATGTACTATAGATTAGGCTTGTGCAATTCGTTTCGTAACGAATCAAAATTCGTCCGAATTTAGCAACTTTCGGACATTCGGAAGCATTCGAATTTCCGAACAGAGCAATTACGAATAAAACCGAATCCGAAATAAATTATACCGCAAAATAGCGAATGCCCGAAGGTCTTCGGCATAATTCGTTATGAAAAAAGTTACGAATGTACGAATCCATTCGAAGCACAATAACACTCACTCTGCTCTCTGCTTCTCCCTCACCATGCTGAACTCCCTCTCAAAATGGTGTACAGGGGCGGAGGCTATAGCCGCATGAAAAAACGAAAGTAAAATACCAGATTTCAAATCCATTCGAAGCACAATAACACTCACTCTGCTCTGCTCTCTGCTTCTCCCTCACCGTGCTGAACCCTCTCAAAATGGTGTACAGGGGCGGAGCCTATAGCCGCATGTAAAAAACGAAAGTAAAATACGAGATTTCGAATCGTTACAAATAACCGCTATGTATTTAGAAAAGTACAAATCCATTCGAAGCACATTAGGCATAATAGGCAGCGTCGTTGTGAGAGAGACACGGAAAATTACGAATCAACGAACCCAAAAAAAGTTACGAAAGTAGGAGTTGTGTCCAGAATCAACGAAAAACAACGTACTCTACCGAAAGTACGAATTATAAAGCAACAAAAAAATCAACGAAAAATGTCGCTTGCAAAAATACGAATGAGTCCGAACACGAAAAATCCCGTCTAGCAAAATTACGAATGATTACGAATCAACAGGACCGGAAAGAAACGAACCGAAACGGAACGAATTTTTCCGTTGTGCACAAGTCTACTATAGATCATCGCTGATGTACTATGGACCATCACTGATGGACTATGGACCATCACTGATGTACTGTGGATCATCACTGATGTACTATAGATCATCACTGATGTACTATGGACCATCACTGATGTACTGTGGATCATCACTGATGTACTATAGATCATCACTGATGTACTATGGACCATCACTGATGTACTGTGGATCATCACTGGTGTACTATGGATCATCACTGATGTACTATGGATCATCACTGATGTACTATGAGCCATCACTGATGTACTATGGATCATCACTGGTGTACTATGGATCATCACTGATGTACTGTGGACCATCCCTGATGTACTGTGGATCATCACTGATGTACCGTGGATCATCACTGATGTACCGTGGATCAGCAATGATGTACTGAAGATCATCACTGATGTACTGTGGATCTACACAGATGTACTATGGGCCATCACAGGTGTACTATGGAACATCACTGGTGTACTATGGATCATCCCTGGTGTACTATGGACCATCACTGATGTACTATGGACCATCACTGATGTACTGTGGATCATCACTGATGTACTATAGATCATCACTGATGTACTATGGACATCACTGATGCACTATGGACCATCCCTGATGTACTGTGGATCATCACTGATGTACTATGGTCCATCCCTGATGTACTGTGGATCATCAGTGATGTACTGTGGATTATCACTGATGTACTGAGGATCATCACTGATGTACTATGGATCATCACTTGTACTGTGGATCATCACTGATGTACTGTGGATCATCACTGATGTACTGAGGATCATCACTGATGTACTCTGGATCATCACTGATGTACTGTGGATCATCACTGATTTACTGTGGATCAATACTGATGTACTATGGATCATCACTGATGTACTATGGATCATCACTGGTGTACTATGGACCATCACTGATGTACTGTGTATCATCATTGATGTACTATAGATCATCACTTAAGTACTATGGACCATCACTGATGTACTGTGGATCATCACTGATGTACTGTGGATCATCACTGATGTACTGTGGATCATCACTGGTGTACTATAGATCATCACTGATGTACTATGGGCCATCACTGGTGTATTATGGATCATCACTGATGTACTGTGGATCATCACTGATGTACTATGGACCATCCCTGATGTAATATGGACGATCCCTGATGTACTGTGGATCATCACTGATGTACCGTGGATCATCACTGATGTACTATAGATCATCACTGATGTACTGTGGATCATCACTGATGTACTGTGAATCATCACTGATTTACTGTGGATCATTACTGATGTACTGTGGATCATCACTGATGTACTGAGGATCATCATTGATGTACTATGGATCATCACTGATGTACTATGAGCCATCACTGATGTACTATGGATCATCACTGGTGTACTATGGATCATCACTGGTGTACTATGGATCATCACTGATGTACTATGGATCATCACTGGTGTACTATGGATCATCACTGATGTACTATGGATCATCACTGATGTACTGTGGGCCATCACTGGTGTACCATGGATCATCACTGATGTACTATGGACCATCACTGATGTACTATGGACCATCCCTGATGTACTGTGTATCATCACTGATGTGCTATGGAACATCACTGGTGTACTATGGATCATCACTGATGTACTATGGATCATCACTGATGTACTATGGATCATCACTGATGTACTGTGGATCATCACTGATGTACTATGGATCATCAAAGATGTACTATGGACCATCCCTGATGTACTGTGGATCATCACTGATGTGCTATGGAACATCAATGGTGTACTATGGATCATCACTGATGTACTATGGATCATCACTGATGTACTATGGACCATCCCTGATGTACTGTGGATCATCACTGATGTACTATGGACCATTCCTGATGTACTGTGGATTATCAATGATTTACTGAGGATCATCACTGATGTACTGTGTATCATCACTGATGTACTGTGTATCATCACTGATGTACTGTGGATCATCACTGATGTACTGAGGATCATCACTGATGTACTGTGGATCATCACTGATGTACTGTGGATCATCACTGATGTACTGAGGATCATCACTGATGTACTATGGACCATCACTGGTGTACTACGGACCATCCCTGATGTACTACGGACCATCCCTGATGTACTGTGGATCATCACTGGTGTACTGTGGATCATCACTGATGTACTATAGATCATCACTGATGTACTGTGGATCATCACTGATGTACTATAGATCATCACTGATGTACTATGGGCCATCACTGGTGTACTATGGGCCATCACAGGTGTACTATGGATCATCACTGGTGTACTATGGATCATCCCTGGTGTACTATGGACCATCACTGATGTACTATGGACCATCACTGATGTACTGTGGATCATCACTGATATACTATAGATCATCACTGATGTACTATGGACCATCACTGATGGACTATGGATCATCACTGGTGTACTATGGATCATCCCTGGTGTACTATGGACCATCACTGATGTACTATGGACCAACACTGATGTACTGTGGATCATCACTGATGTACTATAGATCATCACTGATGTACTATGGACCATCACTGATGGACTTTGGACCATCACTGATGTACTGTGGATCATCACTGATGTACTATA
The DNA here is from genome assembly GCA_029206835.1 of Rana muscosa. Lineage (NCBI taxonomy): Eukaryota > Metazoa > Chordata > Amphibia > Anura > Ranidae > Rana > Rana muscosa. The sequence goes on from CM055117.1 coordinate 336,738,101, forward strand.
GATCATCACTGATGTACTATGGACCATCACTGATGTACTGTGGATCATCACTGATGAACTATAGATCATCACTGATGTACTATGGACCATCACTGATGTACTGTGGATCATCACTGATGTACTGTGGATCATCACTGGTGTACTATAGATCATCACTGATGTACTATGGACCTTTCCTGATGTACTGTGGATTATTACTGATGTACTGAGGATCATCACTGATGTACTGATGATCATCACTGATGTACTGTGGATCATCACTGATGTACTGTGGATCATCACTGATGTACTGTGGATCATCACTGATGTATGGTGTACTATGGATCATCACTGGTGTGCTATGGATCATCACTGGTGTACTATGGATAATCACTGATGTACTATAGATCATCACTGATGTACTATGGGCACTCACTGGTGTACTATGGATCATCACTGGTGTACTATGGACCATCCCTGATGTACTATGGACAATTCCTGATGTACTGTGGATCATCACTGGTGTACTGTGGATCATCACTGATGTACTATAGATCATCACTGATGTACTCTGGATTATCACTGATGCACTATAGATCATCACTGATGTACTATGGGCCATCACTGGTGTACTATGGGCCATCAATGGTGTACTATGGATCATCACTGATGTACTGTGGATCATCACTTGTGTACTATAGATCATCACTGATGTACTATGGACCATCACTGATGTACTGTGGACCATCACTGATGTACTGTGGATCATCACTGATGTACTATGGACCATCCCTGATGTACTATGGACCATCCCTGATGTACTATGGACCATCCCTGATGTACTATGGACAATCCCTGCTGTACTATGGACCATCCCTGATGTACTGTGGATCATCACTGATGTGCTATGGAACATCACTTTTGTACTATGGATCATCACTGATGTACTATGGATCATCACTGATGTACTATGGACCATCCCTTATGTACTGTGGATCATCACTGATGTACTATGGACCATCCCTGATGTACTGTGGATCATCACTGATGTACTGTGGATTATCACTGATGTACTGAGGATCATCACTGATGTACTGTGTATCATCACTGATGTACTGTGGATCATCACTGATGTGCTATGGATCATCACTGATGTACTGTGGATCATCACTGATGTACTGTGAATCATCACTGATGTACTGAGGATCATCACTGATGTACTATGGATCATCACTAATGTACTGTGGATCATCACTGATGTACTATAGATCATCACTGATGTACTGAGGATCATCACTGATGTACTGTGGATCATCACTGATGTACTGTGGATCATCACTAGGGATGAGCTTCGTGTTCGAGTCGAACATACGTTCGACTCGAACATCGGCTGTTCGATCGTTCGACGAAGATCGAACGATTTGGGCCGTTCGCGCCAAATTCGAGTGACGCGAACGGCCCACAATGCACTACGCCATCGCAGTGTCATCCAGGCGCTGTGATTGGCCAAGCATGCACTGTGACCCCGCATGCTTGGCCAATCACAGCGCCAGCAGCGAGGAGAGCAATGATTGGCCACAGGCAGGATGCCTGTGGCCAATTATTGCTGAGGGTGTTTAGTACACGCCCCACACTATAAAAGGCCGCCAGCACGGCGGCCTAGTGTAGTGTGTTCCGGAGCAGGGATAGAGCAGCATAGGCAGGGACAGTGACTGTTATTTCTTTCTTGCTTAACCTGGATTCCTTTAGTTTAGGGAAAGAGAAGGATAGGTAGGGAGAGTGTCAGTGTGTTTTGTGCTTGTGCTATAGTGTGCTTAAAAAAAACATTTATTCTAGGGACAGAAAACTGTAGGTAGGGACAGTGTCAGTTTCTTTCACTCTGCAAGTCCTTGTTTCCAGGGACCTGGAAGGACAGTGAGTGAATTGTCCTTGTGCTATATTGTGCTTAAAAAAACATTTATTCTAGGGACAGAAAACTGTAGGTAGGGAGAGTGTCAGTTTCTTTCACTCTGCAAGTCCTTGTTTCCAGGGACCTGGAAGGACAGTGAGTGAATTGTCCTTGTGCTATATTGTGCTTAAAAAAAACATTTATTCTAGGGACAGAAAACTGTAGGTAGGGAGAGTGTCAGTTTATTTCACTCTGCAAGTCCTTGTTTCCAGGGACCTGGAAGGACAGTGACTGAATTGTCCTTGTGCTATATTGTGATTAAAAAAAACATTTATTCTAGGGACAGAAAACTGTAGGTAGGGAGAGTGTCAGTTTATTTCACTCTGCAAGTCCTTGTTTCCAGGGACCTGGAAGGACAGTGACTGAATTGTCCTTGTGCTATATTGTGATTAAAAAAAACATTTATTCTAGGGACAGAAAACTGTAGGTAGGGAGAGTGTCAGTTTATTTCACTCTGCAAGTCCTTGTTTCCAGGGACCTGGAAGGACAGTGACTGAATTGTCCTTGTGCTATATTGTGATTAAAAAAAACATTTATTCTAGGGACAGAAAACTGTAGGTAGGGAGAGTGTCAGTTTATTTCACTCTGCAAGTCCTTGTTTCCAGGGACCTGGAAGGACAGTGAGTGAATTGTCCTTGTGTTATATTGTGATTAAAAAAAACATTTTTTCTAGGGACAGAAAACTGTAGGTAGGGAGAGTGTTTTTTTTCTTTCACTCTGCAAGTCCTTGTTTCCAGGGACCTGTAAGGACAGTGAGTGAATTGTCCTTGTGCTATATTGTGCTTAAAAAAAACATTTATTCTAGGGACAGAAAACTGTAGGTAGGGAGAGTGTCAGTTTATTTCACTCTGCAAGTCCTTGTTTCCAGGGACCTGGAAGGACAGTGAGTGAATTGTCCTTGTGTTATATTGTGATTAAAAAAAACATTTTTTCTAGGGACAGAAAACTGTAGGTAGGGAGAGTGTTTTTTTTCTTTCACTCTGCAAGTCCTTGTTTCCAGGGACCTGTAAGGACAGTGAGTGAATTGTCCTTGTGCTATATTGTGCTTAAAAAAAACATTTATTCTAGGGACAGAAAACTGTAGGTAGGGAGAGTGTCAGTTTATTTCACTCTGCAAGTCCTTGTTTCCAGGGACCTGGAAGGACAGTGACTGAATTGTCCTTGTGCTATATTGTGATTAAAAAAAACATTTATTCTAGGGACAGAAAACTGTAGGTAGGGAGAGTGTCAGTTTATTTCACTCTGCAAGTCCTTGTTTCCAGGGACCTGGAAGGACAGTGACTGAATTGTCCTTGTGCTATATTGTGATTAAAAAAAACATTTATTCTAGGGACAGAAAACTGTAGGTAGGGAGAGTGTCAGTTTATTTCACTCTGCAAGTCCTTGTTTCCAGGGACCTGGAAGGACAGTGACTGAATTGTCCTTGTGCTATATTGTGATTAAAAAAAACATTTATTCTAGGGACAGAAAACTGTAGGTAGGGAGAGTGTCAGTTTATTTCACTCTGCAAGTCCTTGTTTCCAGGGACCTGGAAGGACAGTGACTGAATTGTCCTTGTGCTATATTGTGATTAAAAAAAACATTTATTCTAGGGACAGAAAACTGTAGGTAGGGAGAGTGTCAGTTTATTTCACTCTGCAAGTCCTTGTTTCCAGGGACCTGGAAGGACAGTGACTGAATTGTCCTTGTGCTATATTGTGATTAAAAAAAACATTTATTCTAGGGACAGAAAACTGTAGGTAGGGAGAGTGTCAGTTTATTTCACTCTGCAAGTCCTTGTTTCCAGGGACCTGGAAGGACAGTGACTGAATTGTCCTTGTGCTATATTGTGATTAAAAAAAACATTTATTCTAGGGACAGAAAACTGTAGGTAGGGAGAGTGTCAGTTTATTTCACTCTGCAAGTCCTTGTTTCCAGGGACCTGGAAGGACAGTGAGTGAATTGTCCTTGTGTTATATTGTGATTAAAAAAAACATTTTTTCTAGGGACAGAAAACTGTAGGTAGGGAGAGTGTTTTTTTCTTTCACTCTGCAAGTCCTTGTTTCCAGGGACCTGTAAGGACAGTGAGTGAATTGTCCTTGTGCTATATTGTGCTTAAAAAAAACATTTATTCTAGGGACAGAAAACTGTAGGTAGGGAGAGTGTCAGTTTATTTCACTCTGCAAGTCCTTGTTTCCAGGGACCTGGAAGGACAGTGAGTGAATTGTCCTTGTGTTATATTGTGATTAAAAAAAACATTTTTTCTAGGGACAGAAAACTGTAGGTAGGGAGAGTGTTTTTTTTCTTTCACTCTGCAAGTCCTTGTTTCCAGGGACCTGTAAGGACAGTGAGTGAATTGTCCTTGTGCTATATTGTGCTTAAAAAAAACATTTATTCTAGGGACAGAAAACTGTAGGTAGGGAGAGTGTCAGTTTATTTCACTCTGCAAGTCCTTGTTTCCAGGGACCTGGAAGGACAGTGAGTGAATTGTCCTTGTGTTATATTGTGATTAAAAAAAACATTTTTTCTAGGGACAGAAAACTGTAGGTAGGGAGAGTGTTTTTTTTCTTTCACTCTGCAAGTCCTTGTTTCCAGGGACCTGTAAGGACAGTGACTGAATTGTCCTTGTGCTATATTGTGATTAAAAAAAACATTTATTCTAGGGACAGAAAACTGTAGGTAGGGAGAGTGTCAGTTTATTTCACTCTGCAAGTCCTTGTTTCCAGGGACCTGGAAGGACAGTGACTGAATTGTCCTTGTGCTATATTGTGATTAAAAAAAACATTTATTCTAGGGACAGAAAACTGTAGGTAGGGAGAGTGTCAGTTTATTTCACTCTGCAAGTCCTTGTTTCCAGGGACCTGGAAGGACAGTGAGTGAATTGTCCTTGTGTTATATTGTGATTAAAAAAAACATTTTTTCTAGGGACAGAAAACTGTAGGTAGGGAGAGTGTTTTTTTTCTTTCACTCTGCAAGTCCTTGTTTCCAGGGACCTGTAAGGACAGTGAGTGAATTGTCCTTGTGCTATATTGTGCTTAAAAAAAACATTTATTCTAGGGACAGAAAACTGTAGGTAGGGAGAGTGTCAGTTTATTTCACTCTGCAAGTCCTTGTTTCCAGGGACCTGGAAGGACAGTGAGTGAATTGTCCTTGTGTTATATTGTGATTAAAAAAAACATTTTTTCTAGTGACAGAAAACTGTAGGTAGGGAGAGTGTTTTTTTTCTTTCACTCTGCAAGTCCTTGTTTCCAGGGACCTGTAAGGACAGTGACTGAATTGTCCTTGTGCTATATTGTGATTAAAAAAAACATTTATTCTAGGGACAGAAAACTGTAGGTAGGGAGAGTGTCAGTTTATTTCACTCTGCAAGTCCTTGTTTCCAGGGACCTGGAAGGACAGTGACTGAATTGTCCTTGTGCTATATTGTGATTAAAAAAAACATTTATTCTAGGGACAGAAAACTGTAGGTAGGGAGAGTGTCAGTTTATTTCACTCTGCAAGTCCTTGTTTCCAGGGACCTGGAAGGACAGTGAGTGAATTGTCCTTGTGTTATATTGTGATTAAAAAAAACATTTTTTCTAGGGACAGAAAACTGTAGGTAGGGAGAGTGTTTTTTTTCTTTCACTCTGCAAGTCCTTGTTTCCAGGGACCTGTAAGGACAGTGAGTGAATTGTCCTTGTGCTATATTGTGCTTAAAAAAAACATTTATTCTAGGGACAGAAAACTGTAGGTAGGGAGAGTGTCAGTTTATTTCACTCTGCAAGTCCTTGTTTCCAGGGACCTGGAAGGACAGTGAGTGAATTGTCCTTGTGTTATATTGTGATTAAAAAAAACATTTTTTCTAGGGACAGAAAACTGTAGGTAGGGAGAGTGTTTTTTTTCTTTCACTCTGCAAGTCCTTGTTTCCAGGGACCTGTAAGGACAGTGAGTGAATTGTCCTTGTGCTATATTGTGCTTAAAAAAAACATTTATTCTAGGGACAGAAAACTGTAGGTAGGGAGAGTGTCAGTTTATTTCACTCTGCAAGTCCTTGTTTCCAGGGACCTGGAAGGACAGTGACTGAATTGTCCTTGTGCTATATTGTGATTAAAAAAAACATTTATTCTAGGGACAGAAAACTGTAGGTAGGGAGAGTGTCAGTTTATTTCACTCTGCAAGTCCTTGTTTCCAGGGACCTGGAAGGACAGTGACTGAATTGTCCTTGTGCTATATTGTGATTAAAAAAAACATTTATTCTAGGGACAGAAAACTGTAGGTAGGGAGAGTGTCAGTTTATTTCACTCTGCAAGTCCTTGTTTCCAGGGACCTGGAAGGACAGTGACTGAATTGTCCTTGTGCTATATTGTGATTAAAAAAAACATTTATTCTAGGGACAGAAAACTGTAGGTAGGGAGAGTGTCAGTTTATTTCACTCTGCAAGTCCTTGTTTCCAGGGACCTGGAAGGACAGTGACTGAATTGTCCTTGTGCTATATTGTGATTAAAAAAAACATTTATTCTAGGGACAGAAAACTGTAGGTAGGGAGAGTGTCAGTTTATTTCACTCTGCAAGTCCTTGTTTCCAGGGACCTGGAAGGACAGTGACTGAATTGTCCTTGTGCTATATTGTGATTAAAAAAAACATTTATTCTAGGGACAGAAAACTGTAGGTAGGGAGAGTGTCAGTTTATTTCACTCTGCAAGTCCTTGTTTCCAGGGACCTGGAAGGACAGTGACTGAATTGTCCTTGTGCTATATTGTGATTAAAAAAAACATTTATTCTAGGGACAGAAAACTGTAGGTAGGGAGAGTGTCAGTTTATTTCACTCTGCAAGTCCTTGTTTCCAGGGACCTGGAAGGACAGTGAGTGAATTGTCCTTGTGTTATATTGTGATTAAAAAAAACATTTTTTCTAGGGACAGAAAACTGTAGGTAGGGAGAGTGTTTTTTTTCTTTCACTCTGCAAGTCCTTGTTTCCAGGGACCTGTAAGGACAGTGAGTGAATTGTCCTTGTGCTATATTGTGCTTAAAAAAAACATTTATTCTAGGGACAGAAAACTGTAGGTAGGGAGAGTGTCAGTTTATTTCACTCTGCAAGTCCTTGTTTCCAGGGACCTGGAAGGACAGTGAGTGAATTGTCCTTGTGTTATATTGTGATTAAAAAAAACATTTTTTCTAGGGACAGAAAACTGTAGGTAGGGAGAGTGTTTTTTTTCTTTCACTCTGCAAGTCCTTGTTTCCAGGGACCTGTAAGGACAGTGAGTGAATTGTCCTTGTGCTATATTGTGCTTAAAAAAAACATTTATTCTAGGGACAGAAAACTGTAGGTAGGGAGAGTGTCAGTTTATTTCACTCTGCAAGTCCTTGTTTCCAGGGACCTGGAAGGACAGTGAGTGAATTGTCCTTGTGTTATATTGTGATTAAAAAAAACATTTTTTCTAGGGACAGAAAACTGTAGGTAGGGAGAGTGTTTTTTTTCTTTCACTCTGCAAGTCCTTGTTTCCAGGGACCTGTAAGGACAGTGACTGAATTGTCCTTGTGCTATATTGTGATTAAAAAAAACATTTATTCTAGGGACAGAAAACTGTAGGTAGGGAGAGTGTCAGTTTATTTCACTCTGCAAGTCCTTGTTTCCAGGGACCTGGAAGGACAGTGACTGAATTGTCCTTGTGCTATATTGTGATTAAAAAAAACATTTATTCTAGGGACAGAAAACTGTAGGTAGGGAGAGTGTCAGTTTATTTCACTCTGCAAGTCCTTGTTTCCAGGGACCTGGAAGGACAGTGAGTGAATTGTCCTTGTGTTATATTGTGATTAAAAAAAACATTTTTTCTAGGGACAGAAAACTGTAGGTAGGGAGAGTGTTTTTTTTCTTTCACTCTGCAAGTCCTTGTTTCCAGGGACCTGTAAGGACAGTGAGTGAATTGTCCTTGTGCTATATTGTGCTTAAAAAAAACATTTATTCTAGGGACAGAAAACTGTAGGTAGGGAGAGTGTCAGTTTATTTCACTCTGCAAGTCCTTGTTTCCAGGGACCTGGAAGGACAGTGAGTGAATTGTCCTTGTGTTATATTGTGATTAAAAAAAACATTTTTTCTAGTGACAGAAAACTGTAGGTAGGGAGAGTGTTTTTTTTCTTTCACTCTGCAAGTCCTTGTTTCCAGGGACCTGTAAGGACAGTGACTGAATTGTCCTTGTGCTATATTGTGATTAAAAAAAACATTTATTCTAGGGACAGAAAACTGTAGGTAGGGAGAGTGTCAGTTTATTTCACTCTGCAAGTCCTTGTTTCCAGGGACCTGGAAGGACAGTGACTGAATTGTCCTTGTGCTATATTGTGATTAAAAAAAACATTTATTCTAGGGACAGAAAACTGTAGGTAGGGAGAGTGTCAGTTTATTTCACTCTGCAAGTCCTTGTTTCCAGGGACCTGGAAGGACAGTGAGTGAATTGTCCTTGTGTTATATTGTGATTAAAAAAAAAAATTTTTCTAGGGACAGAAAACTGTAGGTAGGGAGAGTGTTTTTTTTCTTTCACTCTGCAAGTCCTTGTTTCCAGGGACCTGTAAGGACAGTGAGTGAATTGTCCTTGTGCTATATTGTGCTTAAAAAAAACATTTATTCTAGGGACAGAAAACTGTAGGTAGGGAGAGTGTCAGTTTATTTCACTCTGCAAGTCCTTGTTTCCAGGGACCTGGAAGGACAGTGAGTGAATTGTCCTTGTGTTATATTGTGATTAAAAAAAACATTTTTTCTAGGGACAGAAAACTGTAGGTAGGTAGAGTGTTTTTTTTCTTTCACTCTGCAAGTCCTTGTTTCCAGGGACCTGTAAGGACAGTGAGTGAATTGTCCTTGTGCTATATTGTGCTTAAAAAAAACATTTATTCTAGGGACAGAAAACTGTAGGTAGGGAGAGTGTCAGTTTATTTCACTCTGCAAGTCCTTGTTTCCAGGGACCTGGAAGGACAGTGACTGAATTGTCCTTGTGCTATATTGTGATTAAAAAAAACATTTATTCTAGGGACAGAAAACTGTAGGTAGGGAGAGTGTCAGTTTATTTCACTCTGCAAGTCCTTGTTTCCAGGGACCTGGAAGGACAGTGACTGAATTGTCCTTGTGCTATATTGTGATTAAAAAAAACATTTATTCTAGGGACAGAAAACTGTAGGTAGGGAGAGTGTCAGTTTATTTCACTCTGCAAGTCCTTGTTTCCAGGGACCTGGAAGGACAGTGAGTGAATTGTCCTTGTGCTATATTGTGATTAAAAAAAACATTTATTCTAGGGACAGAAAACTGTAGGTAGGGAGAGTGTCAGTTTATTTCACTCTGCAAGTCCTTGTTTCCAGGGACCTGGAAGGACAGTGACTGAATTGTCCTTGTGCTATATTGTGATTAAAAAAAACATTTATTCTAGGGACAGAAAACTGTAGGTAGGGAGAGTGTCAGTTTATTTCACTCTGCAAGTCCTTGTTTCCAGGGACCTGGAAGGACAGTGACTGAATTGTCCTTGTGCTATATTGTGATTAAAAAAAACATTTATTCTAGGGACAGAAAACTGTAGGTAGGGAGAGTGTCAGTTTATTTCACTCTGCAAGTCCTTGTTTCCAGGGACCTGGAAGGACAGTGAGTGAATTGTCCTTGTGTTATATTGTGATTAAAAAAAACATTTTTTCTAGGGACAGAAAACTGTAGGTAGGGAGAGTGTTTTTTTTCTTTCACTCTGCAAGTCCTTGTTTCCAGGGACCTGTAAGGACAGTGAGTGAATTGTCCTTGTGCTATATTGTGCTTAAAAAAAACATTTATTCTAGGGACAGAAAACTGTAGGTAGGGAGAGTGTCAGTTTATTTCACTCTGCAAGTCCTTGTTTCCAGGGACCTGGAAGGACAGTGACTGAATTGTCCTTGTGCTATATTGTGATTAAAAAAAACATTTATTCTAGGGACAGAAAACTGTAGGTAGGGAGAGTGTCAGTTTATTTCACTCTGCAAGTCCTTGTTTCAAGGGACAGAGAAGGACACCTGAAGGTAGCCCTTATTGCTTTTTTCCCATCTCCCTGCAGGCCATCTATTAGAATGTCTGGAAGGCAAACAAGGAGAGGCAGACAGTCAGGAGGCAATAAAAGAGGGCAAGCAGGCTCTGTGTCTGGGGGCAACAGTGCTGGTCGTGGACGCGGTGCATTGTCATCAGCACATGGCCATGGGACACGCTTGTCCTTCTTTTCGGCAGCTGGACATGTTGAGCCACATCATGCCGAAGACTTGGTAGAGTGGATGACCAAGCCCTCCTCCTCCTCCTCATCCTCTCTCACCCAGGCTCAGGGTACTGGAAAAGCAGCTGCCAAAGCGTCGTCTTCCCTGGTATCAATGTCAGACAAATCATCAGTCACTCCTTCCCTAGACCCACCATGTCCTCCTCCTGAGGAGTCCCCCGAACTGTTTCAGCACAGTGTTGGGTACATGCTCCAGGAGGATGCCCAGCGTTTCGAAGGGTCTGATGATGAAACCCAGCTAGAGGAAGGCAGTAGCGTGAGAGCAGACAGAGGGGATGCTCAAGAAGGACACCAATCTGGCAGTCATGTTCCAGCAGCTGCAGCATACTGCCAGATTGGCTCCAGTGATGAGGAGGGAGGGGATGATGAGGTCACTGACTCCACGTGGGTGCCTAATAGGAGAGAGGAGGAGGAGGAGGATGAGGAGGAGGCACATCTCCAACGAGGCAGGATGCCCTTTGGTGGCCAGCGTAAGGGCAGTACACCGACGGAATCACACCGCAGAGCTCCGCCTGTGCAGGGCGCTGCCTCTGCCCGTCATTCAAAAAGTTCTTTGGTGTGGGCCTTTTTTGAGGCTAGTGCATCAGATCGCACAGCTGCTGTTTGCAACATATGTCTCAAGCGTATATCGCGTGGCCAAAACATCAGCCGCTTGGGTACCACATGCCTGACCAGACATATGTTGACCTGCCATGCAGCTCGTTGGCAAGCCTACCTCAAAGACCCACACCAAAGAACAAAGCGGACCTCTCCTTGCACCGCATCAGCTGGGATCTCCAACCCCACTATAACTTCAGTCCTCTCTGAAACATGCACTGAGAGGAATGAAGGTGTAGAATTAGGTGTGTCACAGCCAAGTACTTGCGCCCACTCTGCTAGCAGTACACCGACGTCCGATTCTAGCAGGCAAATTTCCCTGCCCCAGCTGCTGGACCGTCGAAAGAAGTTCACTCCCAGCCATCCACATGCCCAGCGGTTGAATGCTAGCTTGGCTAAATTGCTAGCGCTTCAACTGCTGCCTTTTCAGTTGGTAGACTCGGCCCCCTTCCGTGAGTTTGTGCAATGTGCAGTTCCTCAGTGGCAGGTTCCCAAACGCCACTTTTTCTCACGGAAGGCTATTCCGGCTCTCTACCGGCATGTGGAAGGCAATGTCTTGGCCTCGCTGGACAGGGCGGTCAGCGGTAAGGTGCATATTACCGCTGACTCATGGTCCAGCAGGCATGGACAGGGACGTTACCTTTCTTTCACGGCCCATTGGGTCACTCTTTTGGCAGCTGGGAAGGATTTAGGACAAGGTGCAGTAGTGTTGGAGGTTGTCCCACCGCCACGCCTCCAAAATGCTACTACTGGTTGTGACACACCTCTCTCCTCCACCCCCTCCTCTTCTTCTTCCTCCATGGCCTCTTCCTGTGGTTTGTCCTATGAACCAGCGGTGCTCCGTAGCCGTTCACGGGGCTACGCAAGTACGCAGGCAAAAAGATGCCATGCCGTGCTTGCGCTGGTGTGTTTGGGGGACAGAAGCCACACTGGGGCAGAGGTCCTGTCTGCTCTGCAGGGCCAGGCCGAGAGGTGGTTGACGCCACGCCAGCTTAAGCCAGGAATGGTGGTTTGCGACAATGGCACCAACCTCCTCTCCGCCCTCCGACAGGGACAACTGACCCATGTGCCCTGTGTGGCTCACGTCCTTAACCTGGTGGTGCAGCGCTTCTTGGGCAGGTACCCGGGCTTACAGGATGTCCTGAGGCAGGCCAGGAAAGTCTGTGTGCATTTCCGCAGATCTTATAATGCCAGTGCTCGCCTGGCTGAGCTGCAAAAGGAGTTGAACCTGTCCAAGAACCGCCTTATATGTGACATGCCCACCAGGTGGAACTCAACGTTGGCCATGCTGCAGCGGCTGCACACGCAGCAGAGGGCCATCAATGAGTACCTGTGCGACTACGGCACCAGGACAGGGTCAGGGGAGCTTGGTTTTTTTTCTCCACGCCAGTGGGGCATGATCAGGGATGCATGCACTGTCCTGGCACCATTTGAGGAGGCCACGAGGATGGTGAGCAGTGACAGTGCATGCATCAGTGACACTGTACCTCTTGTCCACCTGTTGGAGCACACGCTGCGTGGAATAATGGACAGGGCACTTGAGGCAGAACAGAGGCAGGAAGAGGAGGACTTCCTTGCCTCTCAAGGCCCCCTTTACCCAGACAGTGTTCCTTCTGTCCCACCCATCGCACAGGAAGAGGAGGAGGAGGAGGAGGAGGAGGAGGAGGAGGAGGATTGTGTCAGCATGGAGGTGGAGGCTGGCACTCAGCATCATCAGCAGCAGTCTTTTAGGGATGATTTACAGTCCCAAGAAACCAGTGGACTTGTACGTGGCTGGGAGGAGGTGGCTGCGGATCATGTCGTCCTTAGTGACCCAGAGGACTCCGGAGCGAATGCCTCAGCAAACCTACGCTGCATGGCCTCCCTGATCCTGCAAAGTCTGCGGAAGGATCCTCGTATTCTTCGGATCAAGGAGAGGGACCATTACTGGCTGGCCACTCTCCTTGATCCACGGTACAAGGGTAAGGTTGCGGACCTTATGTTACCGTCGCAGAGGGAGCAGAGGATGAGACAACTCCGGGAGGCCTTGCAGAAAGGTCTGTGCAACGCGTTCCCAGAGACTGGGAGGTTGCAAACTCCTGGTCCTGGACAACGAGTTGCTGAGGCTTCGGCCAGTCAAAGAAGGAGCGGTGGGGAAGGTGGCCGTCTGACCGATGCGTTCAGACAATTCTTTAGTCCGCAGCCCCAAAGTATGATCGGTTCCAGCAACCATCGCCAGCGTCTGATAAACATGGTGCAGGAATATCTAGGGGCAAGGTCAGACTTGGACACCTTCCCCACCGAAAATCCTCTGGCTTACTGGGTCTTGAGGATGGATCACTGGCCAGAGCTTGCACAGTATGCAATTGAGCTACTGGCCTGTCCTGCATCCAGCGTTCTTTCGGAACGCACATTCAGTGCTGCTGGAGGATTTGTCACGGATCACAGGGTGCGCCTGTCCACCGACTCGGTTGATCGACTGACTTTCATCAAGATGAACCAGTCTTGGATCACCACCAGCTACCACACACCTGATGCTGATATAACAGACTAATTGATTTTAACATGTCACATCCCTTCAAGACTGATGCTGATGCTGAGTGCCTGTGCTGTTATGTTGACTGGCTATCCTCCTCCTCCGAGTCCTCAATGATACGATTGATGATGATAGCTTGTAAGATCATTTTTGTTTATGGGTGCCGCCACCAGTGCCTAACGCCCAATTTTTCAGCCCCTGTTTAACAGGGGCGTGTAATTACAATTTTTGAAGCAATACTTTGCAACAGGGCTCATTGCTGTGCTCCAAGTACAGTATCTGTGAGGAGTTGCAGTGTTGTGCCACCAGTGCCTAACGCCCAATTTTTCAGCCCCTGTTTAACAGGGGCGTGTAATTACAATTTTTGAAGCAATACTTTGCAACAGGGCTCATTGCTGTGCTCCAAGTACAGTATCTGTGAGGAGTTGCAGTGTTGTGCCACCAGTGCCTAAGGCCCAATTTTTCAGCCCCTGTTTAACAGGGGCGTGTCATTACAATTTTTGAAGCAATACTTTGCAACAGGGCTCATTGGTGTGCTCCAAGTACAGTATCTGTGAGGAGTTGCAGTGTTGTGCCACCAGTGCCTAAGGCCCAATTTTTCAGCCCCTGTTTAACAGGGGCGTGTCATTACAATTTTTGAAGCAATACTTTGCAACAGGGCTCATTGCTGTGCTCCAAGTACAGTTGCTGTGAGGGGTTGCAGTGTTGTGCCACCAGTGCCTAAGGCCCAATTTTTCAGCCCCTGTTCAACAGGGGCATGTAATTACAATTCTTGATCTAATAATTCACAGCAGGGCCCATTGCTGCACCCACCAAGAGTAACTGTCAGGGCTTACAGTGTTGTGGCACCAGCACCACCATCAAAGGCCCAATTTTTACTACCACTGTTCAACAATTATATGTAATTAAAATTCCTGATATAATAGTTGACAGCAGGGCGTTCCAGCACCAACCAAGAGTAACTGTGAGTGCTTACAGTGTTGTGCCAACACCAACAACTAAGGGGCCTATTTCTGCAGAGTATATACGGCAGGTCCCTACTTTCAAACATCCAACTTACAAACGACTCCTACTTGCAAACGCAAGAAGACAACAGGAAGTGAGAGGAAATCTACCACTAGGAAGGAAAATTCTCTCCTGTAAGAATAAATATGGGAGAAAGGTGTCTCCTCTGTACTGATGCTTTATCAGCAATCCTTGTTTCAAGAAAAACACCACATTTCAAAAACAGTTGTCATTGGGACGGAAAGTGAGGTGAAATGTTCTGAACAGGGGCACAGACAGCAAAACAAATGTTACAGGGGTGATAACCCTTACCTATGTTTTCCAAAAAGTTTAAAAATAGATTTTTGGTCTGGAGCTACACTTTAACAATGTACCTGTTCAAAATTACAAACAGACTCTACATAAGAACAAACCTACAGTCCCTGTCTTGTATGCACCGCCTGTATAGGGCTGTTCAGAGTATATAGGGCCTTTTTTATTTTATGTGCGGGGTTCCCCTTAATATCCATACAAGACCCAAAGGGGCTGGTAATGGGCTGGGGTAGGGGGGGGGGGGGTCATGGGGTAGCTATGCCATTTTTCTTAAAGAATTTCATCCATATTACCGGGACCAGACATTACATTAAAGCCGCAAGCAGTTTTAAATGGCTTTTTTTTCCTTTAGAAGTGTCATTTTGTGCAGGGACAGTTCTAAACACGGGAAACACGTGGCACTTCACAGGCATACTTTAGACACCCCCCAGGTACGATATTTAAAGGAATATTTGACTTTTTTTTTTTCACTTTATGCATCATTAAAATGACTGCTCCCGAAAAACGACCGTTTTTAAAACTTCTTTTTGCATTGATACATGTCCCCTGGTGCAGAACCCGGGTTCCCAAACCCTTTTTAGGACAATAACATGCATAATAGTTGTTATAATTAGCACTTTAGAATTCGAACGTTCGCATCCATTGTATTTAATAGGGTTCTAATGTTCGTTCGAACTTTCGGTCCGTTCGCGGGTTCTGGTGCGAACCGAACCCGGGGGTGTTCGGCTCATCACTAATCATCACTGATGTACTGAGGAACATCACTGATGTACTATGGATCATCACTGATGTACTGTGGATCATCACTGATGTACTATAGATCACCACTGATGTACTATGGGCCATCACTGGTGTACTATGGATCATCACTGATGTACTGTGGATCATCACTGATGTACTATAGATCATCACTCATGTACTATGGACCATCACTGGTGTACTATGGATCATCACTGGTGTACTATGGATCATCACTGATGTACTATAGATCATCACTGATGTACTATGGGCCATCACTGGTGTACTATGGATCATCCCTGGTGTACTATGGACCATCACTGATGTACTATGGACCATCACTGATGTACTGTGGATCATCACTGATGTACTATAGATCATCACTGATGTTCTATGGACCATCACTGATGTACTGTGGATCATCACTGATGTACTGTGGATCATCACTGATGTACTGTGGATCATCACTGGTGTACTATAGCTCATCACTGATGTACTATGGGCCATCACTGGTGTACTATGGATCATCACTGATGTACTGTGGATCATCACTGATGTACTGTGGATCATCACTGGTGTAATATGGATCATCACTGGTGTACTCTGGATCATCACTGGTGTACTATGGATCATCACTGATGTACTATGGGCCATCACTGATGTACTATGGATCATCACTGATGTACTGTGGACCATCCCTGATGTACTGTGGATCATCACTGATGTACTGTGGATCATCACTGATGTACTGAGGATCATCACTGATGTACTATAGATCATCACTGATGTACTATGGGCCATCACTGGTGTATTATGGATCATCACTGATGTACTATGGATCATCACTGATGTACTGTGGATCATCACTGATGTACTGTGGATCATCACTGATGTACTATGAGCCATCACTGATGTACTATGGATCATCACTGGTGTACTATGGATCATCACTGGTGTACTATGGACCAACCATGATGTACTGTGGATCATCACTGATGTACTATGGACCATCCCTGATGTACTGTGGATCATCACTGATGTACTGTGGATTATCACTGATGTACTGAGGATCATCACTGATGTACTGTGGATCATCACTGATGTACTGTGGATCATCACTGATGTATTGAGGATCATCACTGATGTACTGTGGATCATCACTGATGTACTGTTGTTCATCACTGATGTACTGAGGATCATCACTGATGTACTGAGGAGCATCACTTATGTTCTGTGGATCATCACTAATGTACTGTGGATCATCACTGATGTACTATAGATCATCACTGATGTACTGAGGATCATCACTGAAGTACTGTGGATCATCACTGATGTACTGTGGATCATCACTGATGTACTGAGGATCATCACTGATGTACTGTGGATCATCACTGATGTACTATGGGCCATCACTGGTGTACTATGGATCATCACTGATGTACTGTGGATCATCACTGATGTACTGTGGATCATCACTGATGTACTATAGATCATCACTGATGTACTATGGACCATCACTGGTGTACTATGGATCATCACTGGTGTACTATGGATCATCACTGGTGTACTATGGATCATCACTGGTGTACTATGGATCATCACTGATGTACTATAGATCATCACTGATGTACTATGGGCCATCAATGGTGTACTATGGATCATCACTGGTGTACTATGGACCATCACTGATGTACTATGGATCATCCCTGGTGTACTATGGACCATCACTGATGTACTATGGACCATCACTGATGTACCGTGGATCATCACTGATGTACTATAGATCATCACTGATGTACTATGGACCATCACTGATGTACTGTGGATCATCACTGATGTACTATGGACCATCAGTGATGTACTGTGGATCATCACTGATGTAATGTGGATCATCACTGATGTACTGTGGATCATCACTGATGTACTGTGGATCATCACTGGTGTACTATTGCTCATCACTGATGTACTATGGGCCATCACTGGTGTACTATGGATCATCACTGATGTGCCATGGATCATCACTGATGTACTGTGGATCATCACTGGTGTACTATGGATCATCACTGGTGTACTATGGATCATCACTGATGTACTATGGGCCATCACTGATGTACTATGGATCATCACTGATGTACTGTGGACCATCCCTGATGTACTGTGGATCATCACTGATGTACTGTGGATCATCACTGATGTACTGAGGATCATCACTGATGTACTATAGATCATCACTGATGTAATATTGCCCATCACTGGTGTACCATGGATCATCCCTGGTGTACTATGGACCATCACTGATGTACTATGAGCCATCACTGATGTACTATGGATCATCACTGGTGTAGTATGGATCATCACTGATGTACTGTGGACCATCCCTGATGTACTGTGGATCATCACTGATGTACTGTGGATCATCACTGATGTACTATGAGCCATCACTGATGTACTATGGATCATCACTGGTGTACTATGGATCATCACAGATGTACTGTGGACCATCCCTGATGTACTGTGGATCATCACTGATGTACTGTGGATCATCACTGATGTATCATGGATCAATACTGATGTACAGAAGATCATCACTGATGTACTGTGGATCATCACTGATGTACTATGGGCCATCACAGGTGTACTATGGATCATCACTGGTGTACTATGGATCATCCCTGGTGTACTATGGACCATCACTGATGTACTATGGACCATCACTGATGTACTGTGGATCATCACTGATGTACTATAGATCATCACTGATGTACTATGAACCATCACTGATGTACTATGAACCATCACTGATGTACTGTGGATCATCACTGATGTACTATGGATAATCACTGATGTACTATGGATCATCACTGATGTACTATGGACCATCCTTGATGTACTGTGGACCATCCCTGATGTACTGTGGATCATCACTGATGTACTATGGACCATCCCTGATGTACTGTGGATCATCACTGATGTACTGTGGATTATCACTGATGTACTGAGGATCATCACTGATGTACTATGGATCATCACTTGTACTCTGGATCATCACTGATGTACTGTGGCTCATCACTGATGTACTGAGGATCATCACAGATGTACAGTGGATCATCACTGATGTACTGTGGATCATCACTGATTTACTGTGGATCATTACTGATGTACTATGGATAATCACTGATGTACTATGAATCATCACTGATGTACTATGAGCCATCACTGATGTACTATGGATCATCACTGATGTACTATGGGCCATCACTGGTGTACTATGGATCATCACTGATGTACTGTGGATCATCACTGATGTACTGTGGATCATCACTGATGTACTATAGATCATCACTGATGTACTATGGACCATCACTGGTGTACTATGGATCATCACTGGTGTACTATGGATCATCACTGGTGTACTATGGATCATCACTGGTGTACTATGGATCATCACTGATGTACTATAGATCATCACTGATGTACTATGGGCCATCAATGGTGTACTATGGATCATCACTGGTGTACTATGGACCATCACTGATGTACTATGGATCATCCCTGGTGTACTATGGACCATCACTGATGTACTATGGACCATCACTGATGTACCGTGGATCATCACTGATGTACTATAGATCATCACTGATGTACTATGGACCATCACTGATGTACTGTGGATCATCACTGATGTACTATGGACCATCAGTGATGTACTGTGGATCATCACTGATGTAATGTGGATCATCACTGATGTACTGTGGATCATCACTGATGTACTGTGGATCATCACTGGTGTACTATTGCTCATTACTGATGTACTATGGGCCATCACTGGTGTACTATGGATCATCACTGATGTGCCATGGATCATCACTGATGTACTGTGGATCATCACTGGTGTACTATGGATCATCACTGGTGTACTATGGATCATCACTGATGTACTATGGGCCATCACTGATGTACTATGGATCATCACTGATGTACTGTGGACCATCCCTGATGTACTGTGGATCATCACTGATGTACTGTGGATCATCACTGATGTACTGAGGATCATCACTGATGTACTATAGATCATCACTGATGTAATATTGCCCATCACTGGTGTACCATGGATCATCCCTGGTGTACTATGGACCATCACTGATGTACTATGAGCCATCACTGATGTACTATGGATCATCACTGGTGTACTATGGATCATCACTGATGTACTGTGGACCATCCCTGATGTACTGTGGATCATCACTGATGTACTGTGGATCATCACTGATGTACTATGAGCCATCACTGATGTACTATGGATCATCACTGGTGTACTATGGATCATCACAGATGTACTGTGGACCATCCCTGATGTACTGTGGATCATCACTGATGTACTGTGGATCATCACTGATGTACCATGGATCAGCACTGATGTACAGAAGATCATCACTGATGTACTGTGGATCATCACTGATGTACTATGGGCCATCACAGGTGTACTATGGATCATCACTGGTGTACTATGGATCATCCCTGGTGTACTATGGACCATCACTGATGTACTATGGACCATCACTGATGTACTGTGGATCATCACTGATGTACTATAGATCATCACTGATGTACTATGAACCATCACTGATGTACTATGAACCATCACTGATGTACTGTGGATCATCACTGATGTACTATGGATAATCACTGATGTACTATGGATCATCACTGATGTACTATGGACCATCCTTGATGTACTGTGGACCATCCCTGATGTACTGTGGATCATCACTGATGTACTATGGACCATCCCTGATGTACTGTGGATCATCACTGATGTACTGTGGATTATCACTGATGTACTGAGGATCATCACTGATGTACTATGGATCATCACTTGTACTCTGGATCATCACTGATGTACTGTGGCTCATCACTGATGTACTGAGGATCATCACAGATGTACAGTGGATCATCACTGATGTACTGTGGATCATCACTGATTTACTGTGGATCATTACTGATGTACTATGGATAATCACTGATGTACTATGAATCATCACTGATGTACTATGAGCCATCACTGATGTACTATGGATCATCACTGATGTACTATGGATCATCACTGATGTACTGTGGTTCATCACTGATGTACTATAGATCATCACTGATGTACTATGGGCCATCACTGGTGTACTATGGATCATCACTGATGTACTATGGATCATCAC
Source organism: Rana muscosa (assembly GCA_029206835.1). Lineage (NCBI taxonomy): Eukaryota > Metazoa > Chordata > Amphibia > Anura > Ranidae > Rana > Rana muscosa. The sequence goes on from CM055117.1 coordinate 336,758,629, forward strand.
TGATGTACTGAGGATCATCACTGATGTACTATGGATCATCATTTGTACTGTGGATCATCACTGATGTACTGTGGATCATCACTGATTTACTGTGGATCATTACTGATGTACTATGGATCATCACTGATGTACTATGAGCCATCAATTATGTACTATGGATCATCACTGGTGTACTGTGGATCATCACTGATGTACTGTAGATCATCACTGATGTACTGTGGATCATCATTGATGTACTGTGGATCATCCCTGATGTACTATGGGCCATCACTGGTGTACTATGGATCATCTCTGATGTACTATGGATCATCACTGATGTACTATGAGCCATCACTGATGTACTATGGATCATCACTGGTGTACTATGGATCATCACTGATGTACTGTGGACAATCCCTGGTGTACTGTGGATCATCACTGATGTACCGTGGACCATCCCTGATGTACTGAGGATCATCACTGATGTACTATAGATCATCACTGATGTACTATGGGCCATCACTGGTGTACTATGAGCCATCACTGATGTACTATGGGCCATCACTGATGTACTGTGGATCATCACCGATGTACTATGGATCATCACTGATGTACTATGGATCATCACTGGGGGACTATGGACCATCCCTGATGTACTATGGACCATCCCTGATGTACTATGGACCATCCCTGATGTACTGTGGATCATCACTGGTGTACTGTGGATCATCACTGGTGTGCTGTGGATCATCACTGATGTACTATAGATCATCACTGATGTACTGTGGATCATCACTGATGTACTGTGGATCATCACTGATGTACTGTGGATCATCACTGGTGTACTATAGATCATCACTGATGTACTATGGGCCATCACTGGTGTACTATGGATCATCACTGATGTACTATGGACCATCACTGATGTACTGTGGATCATCACTGATGTACTGTGGATCATCACTGATGTACTATGGATCATCACTGATGTACTGTGTATCATCACTGATGTACTGTGGATCATCACTGATGTACTGTGGATCATCACTGATGTACTATGAGCCATCACTGATGTACTATGGATCATCACTGGTGTACTATGGATCATCACTGATGTACTGTGGTTCATCACTGATGTACTATAGATCATCACTGATGTACTATGGATCATCACTGACGTACTATGGATCATCACTGATGTACTATAGATCATCACTGATGTACTATGGGCCATCACTGGGGTACTATGGGCCATCACTGGTGTATTATGGATCATCACTGATGTACTATGGATCATCACTGATGTACTGTGGATCATCACTGATGTACTGTGGATCATCACTGATGTACTATGAGCCATCACTGATGTACTATGGATCATCACTGGTGTACTATGGATCATCACTGGTGTACTATGGACCATCTCTGATGTACTGTGGATCATCACTGATGTACTATGGACCATCCCTGATGTACTGTGGACCATCACTGATGTACTATGGACCATCCCTGATGTACTGTGGATCATCACTGATGTACTGTGGATCATCACTGATGTACTGAGGATCATCACTGATGTACTGTGTATCATCACTGATGTACTGTGGATCATCACTGATGTACTATGGATCATCACTGATGTACTGTGGATCATCACTGATGTACTGTGGATCATCACTGATGTACTGAGGATCATCACTGATGTACTATAGATCATCACTGATGTACTATGGGCCATCACTGGTGTATTATGGATCATCACTGATGTACTATGGATCATCACTGATGTACTGTGGATCATCACTGATGTACTGTGGATCATCACTGATGTACTATGAGCCATCACTGATGTACTATGGATCATCACTGGTGTACTATGGATCATCACTGGTGTACTATGGACCAACCATGATGTACTGTGGATCATCACTGATGTACTATGGACCATCCCTGATGTACTGTGGATCATCACTGATGTACTGTGGATTATCACTGATGTACTGAAGACCATCACTGATGTACTGTGGATCATCACTGATGTACTGTGGATCATCACTGATGTACTGAGGATCATCACTGATGTACTGTGGATCATCACTGATGTACTGTGGATCATCACTGATGTACTGAGGATCATCACTGATGTACTGAGGATCATCACTTATGTTCTGTGGATCATCACTAATGTACTGTGGATCATCACTGATGTACTATAGATCATCACTGATGTACTGAGGATCATCACTGAAGTACTGTGGATCATCACTGATGTACTGTGGATCATCACTGATGTACTGAGGATCATCACTGATGTACTATGGATCATCACTGATGTACTGTGGATCATCACTGATGTACTATGGGCCATCACTGGTGTACTATGGATCATCACTGATGTACTGTGGATCATCACTGATGTACTGTGGATCATCACTGATGTACTATAGATCATCACTGATGTACTATGGACCATCACTGGTGTACTATGGATCATCACTGGTGTACTATGGATCATCACTGGTGTACTATGGATCATCACTGATGTACTTTAGATCATCACTGATGTACTATGGGCCATCAGTGGTGTACTATGGATCATCACTGGTGTACTATGGACCATCACTGATGTACTATGGATCATCCCTGGTGTACTATGGACCATCACTGATGTACTATGGACCATCACTGATGTACTGTGGATCATCACTGATGTACTATAGATCATCACTGATGTACTATGGACCATCACTGATGTACTGTGGATCATCACTGATGTACTATGGACCATCACTGATGTACTGTGGATCATCACTGATGTAATGTGGATCATCACTGATGTACTGTGGATCATCACTGATGTACTGTGGATCATCACTGGTGTACTATTGCTCATCACTGATGTACTATGGGCCATCACTGGTGTACTATGGATCATCACTGATGTACCATGGATCATCACTGATGTACTGTGGATCATCACTGGTGTACTATGGATCATCACTGGTGTACTATGGATCATCACTGATGTACTATGGGCCATCACTGATGTACTATGGATCATCACTGATGTACTGTGGACCATCCCTGATGTACTGTGGATCATCACTGATGTACTGTGGATCATCACTGATGTACTGAGGATCATCACTGATGTACTATAGATCATCACTGATGTAATATTGCCCATCACTGGTGTACTATGGATCATCCCTGGTGTACTATGGACCATCACTGATGTACTATGAGCCATCACTGATGTACTATGGATCATCACTGGTGTACTATGGATCATCACTGATGTACTGTGGACCATCCCTGATGTACTGTGGATCATCACTGATGTACTGTGGATCATCACTGATGTACTATGAGCCATCACTGATGTACTATGGATCATCACTGGTGTACTATGGATCATCACTGATGTACTGTGGACCATCCCTGATGTACTGTGGATCATCACTGATGTACTGTGGATCATCACTGATGTACCATGGATCAGCACTGATGTACAGAAGATCATCACTGATGTACTGTGGATCATCACTGATGTACTATGGGCCATCACAGGTGTACTATGGATCATCACTGGTGTACTATGGATCATCCCTGGTGTACTATGGACCATCACTGATGTACTATGGACCATCACTGATGTACTGTGGATCATCACTGATGTACTATAGATCATCACTGATGTACTATGAACCATCACTGATGTACTATGAACCATCACTGATGTACTGTGGATCATCACTGATGTACTATGGATAATCACTGATGTACTATGGATCATCACTGATGTACTATGGACCATCCTTGATGTACTGTGGACCATCCCTGATGTACTGTGGATCATCACTGATGTACTATGGACCATCCCTGATGTACTGTGGATCATCACTGATGTACTGTGGATTATCACTGATGTACTGAGGATCATCACTGATGTACTATGGATCATCACTTGTACTCTGGATCATCACTGATGTACTGTGGATCATCCCTGGTGTACTATGGACCATCACTGATGTACTATGGACCATCACTGATGTACTATGGACCATCACTGATGTACTGTGGATCATCACTGATGTACTATAGATCATCACTGATGTACTATGAACCATCACTGATGTACTATGAACCATCACTGATGTACTATGAACCATCACTGATGTACTGTGGATCATCACTGATGTACTATGGATAATCACTCATGTACTATGGATCATCACTGATGTACTATGGACCATCCTTGATGTACTGTGGACCATCCCTGATGTATTGTGGATCATCACTGATGTACTATGGACCATCCCTGATGTATTGATGATCATCACTGATGTACTGTGGATTATCACTGATGTACTGAGGATCATCACTAATGTACTATGGATCATCACTTGTACTCTGGATCATCACTGATGTACTGTGGCTCATCACTGATGTACTGAGGATCATCACAGATGTACAGTGGATCATCACTGATGTACTGTGGATCATCACTGATTTACTGTGGATCATTACTGATGTACTATGGATAATCACTGATGTACTATGAATCATCACTGATGTACTATGAGCCATCACTGATGTACTATGGATCATCACTGATGTACTATGGATCATCACTGATGTACTGTGGTTCATCACTGATGTACTATAGATCATCACTGATGTACTATGGGCCATCACTGGTGTACTATGGATCATCACTGATGTACTATGGATCATCACTGATGTACTGAGGATCATCACTGATGTACTATGGATCATCATTTGTACTGTGGATCATCACTGATGTACTGTGGATCATCACTGATGTACTGAGGATCATCACTGATGTACTGTGGATCATCACTGATGTACTGTGGATCATCACTGATTTACTGTGGATTATTACTGATGTACTATAGATCATCACTGATGTACTATGAGCCATCAATGATGTACTATGGATCATCACTGGTGTACTGTGGATCATCACTGATGTACTGTAGATCATCACTGATGTACTGTGGATCATCATTGATGTACTGTGGATCATCATTGATGCACTGTGGATCATCACTGATGTACTATGGATCATCTCTGATGTACTATGGATCATCACTGATGTACTATGAGCCATCACTGATGTACTATGGATCATCACTGGTGTACTATGGATCATCACTGATGTACTGTGGATCATCCCTGATGTACCGTGGACCATCCCTGATGTACTGAGGATCATCACTGATGTACTATAGATCATCACTGATGTACTATGGGCCATCACTGGTGTACTATGAGCCATCACTGATGTACTATGGGCCATCACTGATGTACTGTGGATCATCACCGATGTACTATGGATCATCACTGATGTACTGTGGACCATCCCTGGTGTACTGTGGATCATCACTGATGTACCGTGGACCATCCCTGATGTACTGAGGATCATCACTGATGTACTATAGATCATCACTGATGTACTATGGGCCATCACTGGTGTACTATGAGCCATCACTGATGTACTATGGGCCATCACTGATGTACTGTGGATCATCACCGATGTACTATGGATCATCACTGATGTACTATGGATCATCACTGATGTACTATGGATCATCACTGGGGGACTATGGACCATCCCTGATGTACTATGGACCATCCCTGATGTACTATGGACCATCCCTGATGTACTGTGGATCATCACTGGTGTACTGTGGATCATCACTGGTGTGCTGTGGATCATCCCTGATGTACTATAGATCATCACTGATGTACTGTGGATCATCACTGATGTACTGTGGATCATCACTGATGTACTGTGGATCATCACTGGTGTACTATAGATCATCACTGATGTACTATGGGCCATCACTGGTGTACTGAGGATCATCACTGATGTATTATAGATCATCACTGATGTACTATGGGCCATCACTGGTGTACTATGAGCCATCACTGATGTACTATGGGCCATCACTGATGTACTGTGGATCATCACCGATGTACTATGGATCATCACTGATGTACTATGGATCATTACTGATGTACTATGGATCATCACTGGGGGACTATGGACCATCCCTGATGTACTATGGACCATCCCTGATGTACTATGGACCATCCCTGATGTACTGTGGATCATCACTGGTGTGCTGTGGATCATCACTGATGTACTATAGATCATCACTGATGTACTGTGGATCATCACTGATGTACTGTGGATCATCACTGATGTACTGTGGATCATCACTGGTGTGCTGTGGATCATCACTGATGTACTATAGATCATCACTGATGTACTGTGGATCATCACTGATGTACTGTGGATCATCACTGATGTACTGTGGATCATCACTGGTGTACTATAGATCATCACTGATGTACTATGGGCCATCACTGGTGTACTATGGATCATCACTGATGTACTATGGACCATCACTGATGTACTGTGGATCATCACTGATGTACTGTGGATCATCACTGATGTACTATGGATCATCACTGATGTACTGTGTATCATCACTGATGTACTGTGGATCATCACTGATGTACTGTGGATCATCACTGATGTACTATGAGCCATCACTGATGTACTATGGATCATCACTGGTGTACTATGGATCATCACTGATGTACTGTGGTTCATCACTGATGTACTATAGATCATCACTGATGTACTATGGATCATCACTGACGTACTATGGATCATCACTGATGTACTATAGATCATTACTGATGTACTATGGGCCATCACTGGGGTACTATGGGCCATCACTGGTGTATTATGGATCATCACTGATGTACTATGGATCATCACTGATGTACTGTGGATCATCACTGATGTACTGTGGATCATCACTGATGTACTATGAGCCATCACTGATGTACTATGGATCATCACTGGTGTACTATGGATCATCACTGGTGTACTATGGACCATCCCTGATGTACTGTGGATCATCACTGATGTACTATGGACCATCCCTGATGTACTGTGGACCATCACTGATGTACTATGGACCATCCCTGATGTACTGTGGATCATCACTGATGTACTGTGGATCATCACTGATGTACTGAGGATCATCACTGATGTACTGTGTATCATCACTGATGTACTGTGGATCATCACTGATGTACTATGGATCATCACTGATGTACTGTGGATCATCACTGATGTACTGTGGATCATCACTGATGTACTGAGGATCATCACTGATGTACTATAGATCATCACTGATGTACTATGGGCCGTCACTGGTGTATTATGGATCATCACTGATGTACTATGGATCATCACTGATGTACTGTGGATCATCACTGATGTAATGTGGATCATCACTGATGTACTATGAGCCATCACTGATGTACTATGGATCATCACTGGTGTACTATGGATCATCACTGGTGTACTATGGACCAACCATGATGTACTGTGGATCATCACTGATGTACTATGGACCATCCCTGATGTACTGTGGATCATCACTGATGTACTGTGGATTATCACTGATGTACTGAGGATCATCACTGATGTACTGTGGATCATCACTGATGTACTGTGGATCATCACTGATGTACTGAGGATCATCACTGATGTACTGTGGATCATCACTGATGTACTGTGGATCATCACTGATGTACTGAGGATCATCACTTATGTTCTGTGGATCATCACGAATGTACTGTGGATCATCACTGATGTACTATAGATCATCACTGATGTACTGAGGATCATCACTGAAGTACTGTGGATCATCACTGATGTACTGTGGATCATCACTGATGTACTGAGGATCATCACTGATGTACTATGGATCATCACTGATGTACTGTGGATCATCACTGATGTACTATGGGCCATCACTGGTGTACTATGGATCATCACTGATGTACTGTGGATCATCACTGATGTACTGTGGATCATCACTGATGTACTATAGATCATCACTGATGTACTATGGACCATCACTGGTGTACTATGGATCATCACTGGTGTACTATGGATCATCACTGGTGTACTATGGATCATCACTGATGTACTATAGATCATCACTGATGTACTATGGGCCATCAATGGTGTACTATGGATCATCACTGGTGTACTATGGACCATCACTGATGTACTATGGATCATCCCTGGTGTACTATGGACCATCACTGATGTACTATGGACCATCACTGATGTACTGTGGATCATCACTGATGTACTATGGATCATCACTGATGTACTGTGGATCATCACTGATGTACTATAGATCATCACTGATGTACTATGGGCCATCACTGATGTACTGTGGATCATCACTGATGTACTATGGACCATCACTGATGTACTGTGGATCATCACTGATGTACTATATATCATCACTGATGTACTATGGACCATCACTGATGTACTGTGGATCATCACTGATGTACTATGGACCATCACTGATGCACTGTGGATCATCACTGATGTACTGTGGATCATCACTGATGTACTGAGGATCATCACTGATGTACTATGGGCCATCAATGGTGTACTATGGATCATTACTGGTGTACTATGGACCATCACTGATGTACTATGGATCATCCCTGGTGTACTATGGATCATCACTGATGTACTATGGACCATCACTGATGTACTGTGGATCATCACTGATGTACTATAGATCATCACTGATGTACTATGGTCCATCACTGATGTACTGTGGATCATCACTGATGTACTACGGACCATCACTGATGTACTGTGGATCATCACTGATGTAATGTGGATCATCACTGATGTACTGTGGATCATCACTGATGTACTGTGGATCATCACTGGTGTACTATTGCTCATCACTGATGTACTATGGGCCATCACTGGTGTACTATGGATCATCACTGATGTACTGTGGTTCATCACTGATGTACTATAGATCATCACTGATGTACTATGGATCATCACTGACGTACTATGGATCATCACTGATGTACTATAGATCATCACTGATGTACTATGGGCCATCACTGGGGTACTATGGGCCATCACTGGTGTATTATGGATCATCACTGATGTACTATGGATCATCACTGATGTACTATGGATCATCACTGATGTACTGTGGATCATCACTGATGTACTGTGGATCATCACTGATGTACTATGAGCCATCACTGATGTACTATGGATCATCACTGGTGTACTATGGATCATCACTGGTGTACTATGGACCATCCCTGATGTACTGTGGATCATCACTGATGTACTATGGACCATCCCTGATGTACTGTGGACCATCACTGATGTACTATGGACCATCCCTGATGTACTGTGGATCATCACTGATGTACTGTGGATCATCACTGATGTACTGAGGATCATCACTGATGTACTGTGTATCATCACTGATGTACTGTGGATCATCACTGATGTACTATGGATCATCACTGATGTACTGTGGATCATCACTGATGTACTGTGGATCATCACTGATGTACTGAGGATCATCACTGATGTACTATAGATCATCACTGATGTACTATGGGCCATCACTGGTGTATTATGGATCATCACTGATGTACTATGGATCATCACTGATGTACTGTGGATCATCACTGATGTACTGTGGATCATCACTGATGTACTATGAGCCATCACTGATGTACTATGGATCATCACTGGTGTACTATGGATCATCACCGGTGTACTATGGACCAACCATGATGTACTGTGGATCATCACTGATGTACTATGGACCATCCCTGATGTACTGTGGATCATCACTGATGTACTGTGGATTATCACTGATGTACTGAGGATCATCACTGATGTACTGTGGATCATCACTGATGTACTGTGGATCATCACTGATGTACTGAGGATCATCACTGATGTACTGTGGATCATCACTGATGTACTGTGGATCATCACTGATGTACTGAGGATCATCACTGATGTACTGAGGATCATCACTTATGTTCTGTGGATCATCACTAATGTACTGTGGATCATCACTGATGTACTATAGATCATCACTGATGTACTGAGGATCATCACTGAAGTACTGTGGATCATCACTGATGTACTGTGGATCATCACTGATGTACTGAGGATCATCACTGATGTACTATGGATCATCACTGATGTACTGTGGATCATCACTGATGTACTATGGGCCATCACTGGGGTACTATGGGCCATCACTGGTGTATTATGGATCATCACTGATGTACTATGGATCATCACTGATGTACTATGGATCATCACTGATGTACTGTGGATCATCACTGATGTACTGTGGATCATCACTGATGTACTATGAGCCATCACTGATGTACTATGGGTCATCACTGGTGTACTATGGATCATCACTGGTGTACTATGGACCATCCCTGATGTACTGTGGATCATCACTGATGTACTATGGACCATCCCTGATGTACTGTGGACCATCACTGATGTACTATGGACCATCCCTGATGTACTGTGGATCATCACTGATGTACTGTGGATCATCACTGATGTACTGAGGATCATCACTGATGTACTGTGTATCATCACTGATGTACTGTGGATCATCACTGATGTACTATGGATCATCACTGATGTACTGTGGATCATCACTGATGTACTGTGGATCATCACTGATGTACTGAGGATCATCACTGATGTACTATAGATCATCACTGATGTACTATGGGCCATCACTGGTGTATTATGGATCATCACTGATGTACTATGGATCATCACTGATGTACTGTGGATCATCACTGATGTACTGTGGATCATCACTGATGTACTATGAGCCATCACTGATGTACTATGGATCATCACTGGTGTACTATGGATCATCACTGGTGTACTATGGACCAACCATGATGTACTGTGGATCATCACTGATGTACTATGGACCATCCCTGATGTACTGTGGATCATCACTGATGTACTGTGGATTATCACTGATGTACTGAGGATCATCACTGATGTACTGTGGATCATCACTGATGTACTGTGGATCATCACTGATGTACTGAGGATCATCACTGATGTACTGTGGATCATCACTGATGTACTGTGGATCATCACTGATGTACTGAGGATCATCACTGATGTACTGAGGATCATCACTTATGTTCTGTGGATCATCACTAATGTACTGTGGATCATCACTGATGTACTATAGATCATCACTGATGTACTGAGGATCATCACTGAAGTACTGTGGATCATCACTGATGTACTGTGGATCATCACTGATGTACTGAGGATCATCACTGATGTACTATGGATCATCACTGATGTACTGTGGATCATCACTGATGTACTATGGGCCATCACTGGTGTACTATGGATCATCACTGATGTACTGTGGATCATCACTGATGTACTGTGGATCATCACTGATGTACTATAGATCATCACTGATGTACTATGGACCATCACTGGTGTACTATGGATCATCACTGGTGTACTATGGATCATCACTGGTGTACTATGGATCATCACTGATGTACTTTAGATCATCACTGATGTACTATGGGCCATCAATGGTGTACTATGGATCATCACTGGTGTACTATGGACCATCACTGATGTACTATGGATCATCCCTGGTGTACTATGGACCATCACTGATGTACTATGGACCATCACTGATGTACTGTGGATCATCACTGATGTACTATAGATCATCACTGATGTACTATGGACCATCACTGATGTACTGTGGATCATCACTGATGTAATGTGGATCATCACTGATGTACTGTGGATCATCACTGATGTACTGTGGATCATCACTGGTGTACTATTGCTCATCACTGATGTACTATGGGCCATCACTGGTGTACTATGGATCATCACTGATGTACCATGGATCATCACTGATGTACTGTGGATCATCACTGGTGTACTATGGATCATCACTGGTGTACTATGGATCATCACTGATGTACTATGGGCCATCACTGATGTACTATGGATCATCACTGATGTACTGTGGACCATCCCTGATGTACTGTGGATCATCACTGATGTACTGTGGATCATCACTGATGTACTGAGGATCATCACTGATGTACTATAGATCATCACTGATGTAATATTGCCCATCACTGGTGTACTATGGATCATCCCTGGTGTACTATGGACCATCACTGATGTACTATGAGCCATCACTGATGTACTATGGATCATCACTGGTGTACTATGGATCATCACTGATGTACTGTGGACCATCCCTGATGTACTGTGGATCATCACTGATGTACTGTGGATCATCACTGATGTACTATGAGCCATCACTGATGTACTATGGATCATCACTGGTGTACTATGGATCATCACTGATGTACTGTGGACCATCCCTGATGTACTGTGGATCATCACTGATGTACTGTGGATCATCACTGATGTACCATGGATCAGCACTGATGTACAGAAGATCATCACTGATGTACTGTGGATCATCACTGATGTACTATGGGCCATCACAGGTGTACTATGGATCATCACTGGTGTACTATGGATCATCCCTGGTGTACTATGGACCATCACTGATGTACTATGGACCATCACTGATGTACTGTGGATCATCACTGATGTACTATAGATCATCACTGATGTACTATGAACCATCACTGATGTACTATGAACCATCACTGATGTACTGTGGATCATCACTGATGTACTATGGATAATCACTGATGTACTATGGATCATCACTGATGTACTATGGACCATCCTTGATGTACTGTGGACCATCCCTGATGTACTGTGTATCATCACTGATGTACTATGGACCATCCCTGATGTACTGTGGATCATCACTGATGTACTGTGGATTATCACTGATGTACTGAGGATCATCACTGATGTACTATGGATCATCACTTGTACTCTGGATCATCACTGATGTACTGTGGATCATCCCTGGTGTACTATGGACCATCACTGATGTACTATGGACCATCACTGATGTACTATGGACCATCACTGATGTACTGTGGATCATCACTGATGTACTATAGATCATCACTGATGTACTATGAACCATCACTGATGTACTATGAACCATCACTGATGTACTATGAACCATCACTGATGTACTGTGGATCATCACTGATGTACTATGGATAATCACTGATGTACTATGGATCATCACTGATGTACTATGGACCATCCTTGATGTACTGTGGACCATCCCTGATGTACTGTGGATCATCACTGATGTACTATGGACCATCCCTGATGTACTGTTGATCATCACTGATGTACTGTGGATTATCACTGATGTACTGAGGATCATCACTAATGTACTATGGATCATCACTTGTACTCTGGATCATCACTGTGGCTCATCACTGATGTACTGAGGATCATCACAGATGTACAGTGGATCATCACTGATGTACTGTGGATCATCACTGATTTACTGTGGATCATTACTGATGTACTATGGATAATCACTGATGTACTATGAATCATCACTGATGTACTATGAGCCATCACTGATGTACTATGGATCATCACTGATGTACTATGGATCATCACTGATGTACTGTGGTTCATCACTGATGTACTATAGATCATCAATGATGTACTATGGGCCATCACTGGTGGACTATGGATCATCACTGATGTACTATGGATCATCACTGATGTACTGAGGATCATCACTGATGTACTATGGATCATCATTTGTACTGTGGATCATCACTGATGTACTGTGGATCATCACTGATGTACTGAGGATCATCACTGATGTACTGTGGATCATCACTGATGTACTGTGGATCATCACTGATTTACTGTGGATCATTACTGATGTACTATGGATCATCACTGATGTACTATGAGCCATCAATGATGTACTATGGATCATCACTGGTGTACTGTGGATCATCACTGATGTACTGTAGATCATCACTGATGTACTGTGGATCATCATTGATGTACTGTGGATCATCACTGATGTACTATGGGCCATCACTGGTGTACTATGGATCATCTCTGATGTACTATGGATCATCACTGATGTACTATGAGCCATCACTGATGTACTATGGATCATCACTGGTGTACTATGGATCATCACTGATGTACTGTGGATCATCACTGATGTACCGTGGACCATCCCTGATGTACTGAGGATCATCACTGATGTACTATAGATCATCACTGATGTACTATGGGCCATCACTGGTGTACTATGAGCCATCACTGATGTACTATGGGCCATCACTGATGTACTGTGGATCATCACCGATGTACTATGGATCATCACTGATGTACTGTGGACCATCCCTGGTGTACTGTGGATCATCACTGATGTACCGTGGACCATCCCTGATGTACTGAGGATCATCACTGATGTACTATAGATCATCACTGATGTACTATGGGCCATCACTGGTGTACTATGAGCCATCACTGATGTACTATGGGCCATCACTGATGTACTGTGGATCACCACCGATGTACTATGGATCATCACTGATGTACTATGGATCATCACTGATGTACTATGGATCATCACTGGGGGACTATGGACCATCCCTGATGTACTATGGACCATCCCTGATGTACTATGGACCATCCCTGATGTACTGTGGATCATCACTGGTGTACTGTGGATCATCACTGGTGTGCTGTGGATCATCACTGATGTACTATAGATCATCACTGATGTACTGTGGATCATCACTGATGTACTGTGGATCATCACTGATGTACTGTGGATCATCACTGTTGTACTATAGATCATCACTGATGTACTATGGGCCATCACTGGTGTACTGAGGATCATCACTGATGTATTATAGATCATCACTGATGTACTATGGGCCATCACTGGTGTACTATGAGCCATCACTGATGTACTATGGGCCATCACTGATGTACTGTGGATCATCACCGATGTACTATGGATCATCACTGATGTACTATGGATCATTACTGATGTACTATGAATCATCAATGGGGGACTATGGACCATCCCTGATGTACTATGGACCATCCCTGATGTACTATGGACCATCCCTGATGTACTGTGGATCATCACTGGTGTGCTGTGGATCATCACTGATGT
This sequence comes from Rana muscosa, assembly GCA_029206835.1. Classification (NCBI taxonomy): domain Eukaryota; kingdom Metazoa; phylum Chordata; class Amphibia; order Anura; family Ranidae; genus Rana; species Rana muscosa. Next base: position 336,773,670 of record CM055117.1, read on the forward strand.
ACTATAGATCATCACTGATGTACTGTGGATCATCACTGATGTACTGTGGATCATCACTGATGTACTGTGGATCATCACTGGTGTACTATAGATCATCACTGATGTACTATGGGCCATCACTGGTGTACTATGGATCATCACTGATGTACTATGGACCATCACTGATGTACTGTGGATCATCACTGATGTACTGTGGATCATCACTGATGTACTATGGATCATCACTGATGTACTGTGTATCATCACTGATGTACTGTGGATCATCACTGATGTACTGTGGATCATCACTGATGTACTATGAGCCATCACTGATGTACTATGGATCATCACTGGTGTACTATGGATCATCACTGATGTACTGTGGTTCATCACTGATGTACTATAGATCATCACTGATGTACTATGGATCATCACTGACGTACTATGGATCATCACTGATGTACTATAGATCATCACTGATGTACTATGGGCCATCACTGGGGTACTATGGGCCATCACTGGTGTATTATGGATCATCACTGATGTACTATGGATCATCACTGATGTACTGTGGATCATCACTGATGTACTGTGGATCATCACTGATGTACTATGAGCCATCACTGATGTACTATGGATCATCACTGGTGTACTATGGATCATCACTTGTGTACTATGGACCATCCCTGATGTACTGTGGATCATCACTGATGTACTATGGACCATCCCTGATGTACTGTGGACCATCACTGATGTACTATGGACCATCCCTGATGTACTGTGGATCATCACCGATGTACTGTGGATCATCACTGATGTACTGAGGATCATCACTGATGTACTGTGTATCATCACTGATGTACTGTGGATCATCACTGATGTACTATGGATCATCACTGATGTACTGAGGATCATCACTGATGTACTATAGATCATCACTGATGTACTATGGGCCATCACTGGTGTATTATGGATCATCACTGATGTACTATGGATCATCACTGATGTACTGTGGATCATCACTGATGTACTGTGGATCATCACTGATGTACTATGAGCCATCACTGATGTACTATGGATCATCACTGGTGTAATATGGATCATCACTGGTGTACTATGGACCAACCATGATGTACTGTGGATCATCACTGATGTACTATGGACCATCCCTGATGTACTGTGGATCATCACTGATGTACTGTGGATTATCACTGATGTACTGAGGATCATCACTGATGTACTGTGGATCATCACTGATGTACTGTGGATCATCACTGATGTACTGAGGATCATCACTGATGTACTGTGGTTCATCACTGATGTACTGTGGATCATCACTGATGTACTGAGGATCATCACTGATGTACTGAGGATCATCACTTATGTTCTGTGGATCATCACTAATGTACTGTGGATCATCACTGATGTACTATAGATCATCACTGATGTACTGAGGATCATCACTGAAGTACTGTGGATCATCACTGATGTACTGTGGATCATCACTGATGTACTGAGGATCATCACTGATGTACTATGGATCATCACTGATGTACTGTGGATCATCACTGATGTACTATGGGCCATCACTGGTGTACTATGGATCATCACTGATGTACTGTGGATCATCACTGATGTACTGTGGATCATCACTGATGTACTATAGATCATCACTGATGTACTATGGACCATCACTGGTGTACTATGGATCATCACTGGTGTACTATGGATCATCACTGGTGTACTATGGATCATCACTGATGTACTATAGATCATCACTGATGTACTATGGGCCATCAATGGTGTACTATGGATCATCACTGGTGTACTATGGACCATCACTGATGTACTATGGATCATCCCTGGTGTACTATGGACCATCACTGATGTACTATGGACCATCACTGATGTACTGTGGATCATCACTGATGTACTATAGATCATCACTGATGTACTATGGACCATCACTGATGTACTGTGGATCATCACTGATGTACTATGGACCATCACTGATGTACTGTGGATCATCACTGATGTAATGTGGATCATCACTGATGTACTGTGGATCATCACTGATGTACTGTGGATCATCACTGGTGTACTATTGCTCATCACTGATGTACTATTGGCCATCACTGGTGTACTATGGATCATCACTGATGTACCATGGATCATCACTGATGTACTGTGGATCATCACTGGTGTACTATGGATGATCACTGGTGTACTATGGATCATCACTGATGTACTATGGGCCATCACTGATGTACTATGGATCATCACTGATGTACTGTGGACCATCCCTGATGTACTGTGGATCATCACTGATGTACTGTGGATCATCACTGATGTACTGAGGATCATCACTGATGTACTATAGATCATCACTGATGTAATATTGCCCATCACTGGTGTACTATGGATCATCCCTGGTGTACTATGGACCATCACTGATGTACTATGAGCCATCACTGATGTACTATGGATCATCACTGGTGTACTATGGATCATCACTGATGTACTGTGGACCATCCCTGATGTACTGTGGATCATCACTGATGTACTGTGGATCATCACTGATGTACTATGAGCCATCACTGATGTACTATGGATCATCACTGGTGTACTATGGATCATCACTGATGTACTGTGGACCATCCCTGATGTACTGTGGATCATCACTGATGTACTGTGGATCATCACTGATGTACCATGGATCAGCACTGATGTACAGAAGATCATCACTGATGTACTGTGGATCATCACTGATGTACTATGGGCCATCACAGGTGTACTATGGATCATCACTGGTGTACTGTGGATCATCACTGATGTACTATAGATCATCACTGATGTACTATGAACCATCACTGATGTACTATGAACCATCACTGATGTACTGTGGATCATCACTGATGTACTGTGGATCATCACTGATGTACTATGAGCCATCACTGATGTACTATGGATCATCACTGGTGTACTATGGATCATCACTGGTGTACTATGGACCATCCCTGATGTACTGTGGATCATCACTGATGTACTATGGACCATCCCTGATGTACTGTGGACCATCACTGATGTACTATGGACCATCCCTGATGTACTGTGGATCATCACTGATGTACTGTGGATCATCACTGATGTACTGAGGATCATCACTGATGTTCTGTGTATCATCACTGATGTACTGTGGATCATCACTGATGTACTATGGATCATCACTGATGTACTGTGGATCATCACTGATGTACTGTGGATCATCACTGATGTACTGAGGATCATCACTGATGTACTATAGATCATCACTGATGTACTATGGGCCGTCACTGGTGTATTATGGATCATCACTGATGTACTATGGATCATCACTGATGTACTGTGGATCATCACTGATGTACTGTGGATCATCACTGATGTACTATGAGCCATCACTGATGTACTATGGATCATCACTGGTGTACTATGGATCATCACTGGTGTACTATGGACCAACCATGATGTACTGTGGATCATCACTGATGTACTATGGACCATCCCTGATGTACTGTGGATCATCACTGATGTACTGTGGATTATCACTGATGTACTGAGGATCATCACTGATGTACTGTGGATCATCACTGATGTACTGTGGATCATCACTGATGTACTGAGGATCATCACTGATGTACTGTGGATCATCACTGATGTACTGAGGATCATCACTGATGTACTGAGGATCATCACTTATGTTCTGTGGATCATCACTAATGTACTGTGGATCATCACTGATGTACTATAGATCATCACTGATGTACTGAGGATCATCACTGAAGTACTGTGGATCATCACTGATGTACTGTGGATCATCACTGATGTACTGAGGATCATCACTGATGTACTATGGATCATAACTGATGTACTGTGGATCATCACTGATGTACTATGGGCCATCACTGGTGTACTATGGATCATCACTGATGTACTGTGGATCATCACTGATGTACTGTGGATCATCACTGATGTACTATAGATCATCACTGATGTACTATGGACCATCACTGGTGTACTATGGATCATCACTGGTGTACTATGGATCATCACTGGTGTACTATGGATCATCACTGATGTACTATAGATCATCACTGATGTACTATGGGCCATCAATGGTGTACTATGGATCATCACTGGTGTACTATGGACCATCACTGATGTACTATGGATCATCCCTGGTGTACTATGGACCATCACTGATGTACTATGGACCATCACTGATGTACTGTGGATCATCACTGATGTACTATGGATCATCACTGATGTACTGTGGATCATCACTGATGTACTATAGATCATCACTGATGTACTATGGGCCATCACTGATGTACTGTGGATCATCACTGATGTACTATGGACCATCACTGATGTACTGTGGATCATCACTGATGTACTATATATCATCACTGATGTACTATGGACCATCACTGATGTACTGTGGATCATCACTGATGTACTATGGACCATCACTGATGCACTGTGGATCATCACTGATGTACTGCGGATCATCACTGATGTACTGAGGATCATCACTGATGTACTATGGGCCATCAACGGTGTACTATGGATCATCACTGGTGTACTATGGACCATCACTGATGTACTATGGATCATCCCTGGTGTACTATGGATCATCACTGATGTACTATGGACCATCACTGATGTACTGTGGATCATCACTGATGTACTATAGATCATCACTGATGGACTATGGTCCATCACTGATGTACTGTGGATCATCACTGATGTACTACGGACCATCACTGATGTACTGTGGATCATCACTGATGTAATGTGGATCATCACTGATGTACTGTGGATCATCACTGATGTACTGTGGATCATCACTGGTGTACTATTGCTCATCACTGATGTACTATGGGCCATCACTGGTGTACTATGGATCATCACTGATGTACTGTGGTTCATCACTGATGTACTATAGATCATCACTGATGTACTATGGATCATCACTGACGTACTATGGATCATCACTGATGTACTATAGATCATCACTGATGTACTATGGGCCATCACTGGGGTACTATGGGCCATCACTGGTGTATTATGGATCATCACTGATGTACTATGGATCATCACTGATGTACTATGGATCATCACTGATGTACTGTGGATCATCACTGATGTACTGTGGATCATCACTGATGTACTATGAGCCATCACTGATGTACTATGGATCATCACTGGTGTACTATGGACCATCCCTGATGTACTGTGGATCATCACTGATGTACTATGGACCATCCCTGATGTACTGTGGACCATCACTGATGTACTATGGACCATCCCTGATGTACTGTGGATCATCACTGATGTACTGTGGATCATCACTGATGTACTGAGGATCATCACTGATGTACTGTGTATCATCACTGATGTACTGTGGATCATCACTGATGTACTATGGATCATCACTGATGTACTGTGGATCATCACTGATGTACTGTGGATCATCACTGATGTACTGAGGATCATCACTGATGTACTATAGATCATCACTGATGTACTATGGGCCATCACTGGTGTATTATGGATCATCACTGATGTACTATGGATCATCACTGATGTACTGTGGATCATCACTGATGTACTGTGGATCATCACTGATGTACTATGAGCCATCACTGATGTACTATGGATCATCACTGGTGTACTATGGATCATCACTGGTGTACTATGGACCAACCATGATGTACTGTGGATCATCACTGATGTACTATGGACCATCCCTGATGTACTGTGGATCATCACTGATGTACTGTGGATTATCACTGATGTACTGAGGATCATCACTGATGTACTGTGGATCATCACTGATGTACTGTGGATCATCACTGATGTACTGAGGATCATCACTGATGTACTGAGGATCATCACTTATGTTCTGTGGATCATCACTAATGTACTGTGGATCATCACTGATGTACTATAGATCATCACTGATGTACTGAGGATCATCACTGAAGTACTGTGGATCATCACTGATGTACTGTGGATCATCACTGATGTACTGAGGATCATCACTGATGTACTATGGATCATCACTGATGTACTGTGGATCATCACTGATGTACTATGGGCCATCACTGGGGTACTATGGGCCATCACTGGTGTATTATGGATCATCACTGATGTACTATGGATCATCACTGATGTACTATGGATCATCACTGATGTACTGTGGATCATCACTGATGTACTGTGGATCATCACTGATGTACTATGAGCCATCACTGATGTACTATGGATCATCACTGGTGTACTATGGATCATCACTGGTGTACTATGGACCATCCCTGATGTACTGTGGATCATCACTGATGTACTATGGACCATCCCTGATGTACTGTGGACCATCACTGATGTACTATGGACCATCCCTGATGTACTGTGGATCATCACTGATGTACTGTGGATCATCACTGATGTACTGAGGATCATCACTGATGTACTGTGTATCATCACTGATGTACTGTGGATCATCACTGATGTACTATGGATCATCACTGATGTACTGTGGATCATCACTGATGTACTGTGGATCATCACTGATGTACTGAGGATCATCACTGATGTACTATAGATCATCACTGATGTACTATGGGCCATCACTGGTGTATTATGGATCATCACTGATGTACTATGGATCATCACTGATGTACTGTGGATCATCACTGATGTACTGTGGATCATCACTGATGTACTATGAGCCATCACTGATGTACTATGGATCATCACTGGTGTACTATGGATCATCACTGGTGTACTATGGACCAACCATGATGTACTGTGGATCATCACTGATGTACTATGGACCATCCCTGATGTACTGTGGATCATCACTGATGTACTGTGGATTATCACTGATGTACTGAGGATCATCACTGATGTACTGTGGATCATCACTGATGTACTGTGGATCATCACTGATGTACTGAGGATCATCACTGATGTACTGTGGATCATCACTGATGTACTGTGGATCATCACTGATGTACTGAGGATCATCACTGATGTACTGAGGATCATCACTTATGTTCTTTGGATCATCACTAATGTACTGTGGATCATCACTGATGTACTATAGATCATCACTGATGTACTGAGGATCATCACTGAAGTACTGTGGATCATCACTGATGTACTGTGGATCATCACTGATGTACTGAGGATCATCACTGATGTACTATGGATCATCACTGATGTACTGTGGATCATCACTGATGTACTATGGGCCATCACTGGTGTACTATGGATCATCACTGATGTACTGTGGATCATCACTGATGTACTGTGGATCATCACTGATGTACTATAGATCATCACTGATGTACTATGGACCATCACGGGTGTACTATGGATCATCACTGGTGTACTATGGATCATCACTGGTGTACTATGGATCATCACTGATGTACTTTAGATCATCACTGATGTACTATGGGCCATCAATGGTGTACTATGGATCATCACTGGTGTACTATGGACCATCACTGATGTACTATGGATCATCCCTGGTGTACTATGGACCATCACTGATGTACTATGGACCATCACTGATGTACTGTGGATCATCACTGATGTACTATAGATCATCACTGATGTACTATGGACCATCACTGATGTACTGTGGATCATCACTGATGTAATGTGGATCATCACTGATGTACTGTGGATCATCACTGATGTACTGTGGATCATCACTGGTGTACTATTGCTCATCACTGATGTACTATGGGCCATCACTGGTGTACTATGGATCATCACTGATGTACCATGGATCATCACTGATGTACTGTGGATCATCACTGGTGTACTATGGATCATCACTGGTGTACTATGGATCATCACTGATGTACTATGGGCCATCACTGATGTACTATGGATCATCACTGATGTACTGTGGACCATCCCTGATGTACTGTGGATCATCACTGATGTACTGTGGATCATCACTGATGTACTGAGGATCATCACTGATGTACTATAGATCATCACTGATGTAATATTGCCCATCACTGGTGTACTATGGATCATCCCTGGTGTACTATGGACCATCACTGATGTACTATGAGCCATCACTGATGTACTATGGATCATCACTGGTGTACTATGGATCATCACTGATGTACTGTGGACCATCCCTGATGTACTGTGGATCATCACTGATGTACTGTGGATCATCACTGATGTACTATGAGCCATCACTGATGTACTATGGATCATCACTGGTGTACTATGGATCATCACTGATGTACTGTGGACCATCCCTGATGTACTGTGGATCATCACTGATGTACTGTGGATCATCACTGATGTACCATGGATCAGCACTGATGTACAGAAGATCATCACTGATGTACTGTGGATCATCACTGATGTACTATGGGCCATCACAGGTGTACTATGGATCATCACTGGTGTACTATGGATCATCCCTGGTGTACTATGGACCATCACTGATGTACTATGGACCATCACTGATGTACTGTGGATCATCACTGATGTACTATAGATCATCACTGATGTACTATGAACCATCACTGATGTACTATGAACCATCACTGATGTACTGTGGATCATCACTGATGTACTATGGATAATCACTGATGTACTATGGATCATCACTGATGTACTATGGACCATCCTTGATGTACTGTGGACCATCCCTGATGTACTGTGGATCATCACTGATGTACTATGGACCATCCCTGATGTACTGTGGATCATCACTGATGTACTGTGGATTATCACTGATGTACTGAGGATCATCACTGATGTACTATGGATCATCACTTGTACTCTGGATCATCACTGATGTACTGTGGATCATCCCTGGTGTACTATGGACCATCACTGATGTACTATGGACCATCACTGATGTACTATGGACCATCACTGATGTACTGTGGATCATCACTGATGTACTATAGATCATCACTGATGTACTATGAACCATCACTGATGTACTATGAACCATCACTGATGTACTATGAACCATCACTGATGTACTGTGGATCATCACTGATGTACTATGGATAATCACTGATGTACTATGGATCATCACTGATGTACTATGGACCATCCTTGATGTACTGTGGACCATCCCTGATGTACTGTGGATCATCACTGATGTACTATGGACCATCCCTGATGTACTGTTGATCATCACTGATGTACTGTGGATTATCACTGATGTACTGAGGATCATCACTAATGTACTATGGATCATCACTTGTACTCTGGATCATCACTGTGGCTCATCACTGATGTACTGAGGATCATCACAGATGTACAGTGGATCATCACTGATGTACTGTGGATCATCACTGATTTACTGTGGATCATTACTGATGTACTATGGATAATCACTGATGTACTATGAATCATCACTGATGTACTATGAGCCATCACTGATGTACTATGGATCATCACTGATGTACTATGGATCATCACTGATGTACTGTGGTTCATCACTGATGTACTATAGATCATCAATGATGTACTATGGGCCATCACTGGTGGACTATGGATCATCACTGATGTACTATGGATCATCACTGATGTACTGAGGATCATCACTGATGTACTATGGATCATCATTTGTACTGTGGATCATCACTGATGTACTGTGGATCATCACTGATGTACTGAGGATCATCACTGATGTACTGTGGATCATCACTGATGTACTGTGGACCATCACTGATGTACTGTGGATCATCACTGATGTACTATAGATCATCACTGATGTACTGTGGACCATCCCTGATGTACTGTGGATCATCACTGATGTACTGTGGATCATCACTGATGTACCATGGATCAGCACTGATGTACAGAAGATCATCACTGATGTACTGTGGATCATCACTGATGTACTATGGGCCATCACAGGTGTACTATGGAATATCACTGGTGTACTATGGATCATCCCTGGTGTACTATGGACCATCACTGATGTACTATGGACCATCACTGATGTACTGTGGATCATCACTGATGTACTATAGATCATCACTGATGTACTATGAACCATCACTGATGTACTATGAACCATCACTGATGTACTGTGGATCATCACTGATGTACTATGGATAATCACTGATGTACTATGGATCATCACTGATGTACTATGGACCATCCTTGATGTACTGTGGACCATCCCTGATGTACTGTGGATCATCACTGATGTACTATGGACCATCCCTGATGTACTGTGGATCATCACTGATGTACTGTGGATTATCACTGATGTACTGAGGATCATCACTGATGTACTATGGATCATCACTTGTACTCTGGATCATCACTGATGTACTGTGGATCATCACTGATGTACTGTGGATTATCACTGATGTACTGAGGATCATCACTGATGTACTATGGATCATCACTTGTACTCTGGATCATCACTGATGTACTGTGGATCATCACTGATGTACTATGGATAATCACTGATGTACTATGGATCATCACTGATGTACTATGGACCATCCTTGATGTACTGTGGACCATCCCTGATGTACTGTGGATCATCACTGATGTACTATGGACCATCCCTGATGTACTGTTGATCATCACTGATGTACTGTGGATTATCACTGATGTACTGAGGATCATCACTAATGTACTATGGATCATCACTTGTACTCTGGATCATCACTGTGGCTCATCACTGATGTACTGAGGATCATCACAGATGTACAGTGGATCATCACTGATGTACTGTGGATCATCACTGATTTACTGTGGATCATTACTGATGTACTATGGATAATCACTGATGTACTATGAATCATCACTGATGTACTATGAGCCATCACTGATGTACTATGGATCATCACTGATGTACTATGGATCATCACTGATGTACTGTGGTTCATCACTGATGTACTATAGATCATCAATGATGTACTATGGGCCATCACTGGTGGACTATGGATCATCACTGATGTACTATGGATCATCACTGATGTACTGAGGATCATCACTGATGTACTATGGATCATCATTTGTACTGTGGATCATCACTGATGTACTGTGGATCATCACTGATGTACTGAGGATCATCACTGATGTACTGTGGATCATCACTGATGTACTGTGGACCATCACTGATGTACTGTGGATCATCACTGATGTACTATAGATCATCACTGATGTACTGTGGACCATCCCTGATGTACTGTGGATCATCACTGATGTACTGTGGATCATCACTGATGTACCATGGATCAGCACTGATGTACAGAAGATCATCACTGATGTACTGTGGATCATCACTGATGTACTATGGGCCATCACAGGTGTACTATGGAATATCACTGGTGTACTATGGATCATCCCTGGTGTACTATGGACCATCACTGATGTACTATGGACCATCACTGATGTACTGTGGATCATCACTGATGTACTATAGATCATCACTGATGTACTATGAACCATCACTGATGTACTATGAACCATCACTGATGTACTGTGGATCATCACTGATGTACTATGGATAATCACTGATGTACTATGGATCATCACTGATGTACTATGGACCATCCTTGATGTACTGTGGACCATCCCTGATGTACTGTGGATCATCACTGATGTACTATGGACCATCCCTGATGTACTGTGGATCATCACTGATGTACTGTGGATTATCACTGATGTACTGAGGATCATCACTGATGTACTATGGATCATCACTTGTACTCTGGATCATCACTGATGTACTGTGGATCATCCCTGGTGTACTATGGACCATCACTGATGTACTATGGACCATCACTGATGTACTGTGGATCATCACTGATGTACTATAGATCATCACTGATGTACTATGAACCATCACTGATGTACTATGAACCATCACTGATGTACTATGAACCATCACTGATGTACTGTGGATCATCACTGATGTACTATGGATAATCACTGATGTACTATGGATCATCACTGATGTACTATGGACCATCCTTGATGTACTGTGGACCATCCCTGATGTACTGTGGATCATCACTGATGTACTATGGACCATCCCTGATGTACTGTTGATCATCACTGATGTACTGTGGATTATCACTGATGTACTGAGGATCATCACTAATGTACTATGGATCATCACTTGTACTCTGGATCATCACTGTGGCTCATCACTGATGTACTGAGGATCATCACAGATGTACAGTGGATCATCACTGATGTACTGTGGATCATCACTGATTTACTGTGGATCATTACTGATGTACTATGGATAATCACTGATGTACTATGAATCATCACTGATGTACTATGAGCCATCACTGATGTACTATGGATCATCACTGATGTACTATGGATCATCACTGATGTACTGTGGTTCATCACTGATGTACTATAGATCATCAATGATGTACTATGGGCCATCACTGGTGGACTATGGATCATCACTGATGTACTATGGATCATCACTGATGTACTGAGGATCATCACTGATGTACTATGGATCATCATTTGTACTGTGGATCATCACTGATGTACTGTGGATCATCACTGATGTACTGAGGATCATCACTGATGTACTGTGGATCATCACTGATGTACTGTGGATCATCACTGATTTACTGTGGATCATTACTGATGTACTATGGATCATCACTGATGTACTATGAGCCATCAATGATGTACTATGGATCATCACTGGTGTACTGTGGATCATCACTGATGTACTGTAGATCATCACTGATGTACTGTGGATCATCATTGATGTACTGTGGATCATCACTGATGTACTATGGGCCATCACTGGTGTACTATGGATCATCTCTGATGTACTATGGATCATCACTGATGTACTATGAGCCATCACTGATGTACTATGGATCATCACTGGTGTACTATGGATCATCACTGATGTACTGTGGATCATCACTGATGTACCGTGGACCATCCCTGATGTACTGAGGATCATCACTGATGTACTATAGATCATCACTGATGTACTATGGGCCATCACTGGTGTACTATGAGCCATCACTGATGTACTATGGGCCATCACTGATGTACTGTGGATCATCACCGATGTACTATGGATCATCACTGATGTACTGTGGACCATCCCTGGTGTACTGTGGATCATCACTGATGTACCGTGGACCATCCCTGATGTACTGAGGATCATCACTGATGTACTATAGATCATCACTGATGTACTATGGGCCATCACTGGTGTACTATGAGCCATCACTGATGTACTATGGGCCATCACTGATGTACTGTGGATCACCACCGATGTACTATGGATCATCACTGATGTACTATGGATCATCACTGATGTACTATGGATCATCACTGGGGGACTATGGACCATCCCTGATGTACTATGGACCATCCCTGATGTACTATGGACCATCCCTGATGTACTGTGGATCATCACTGGTGTACTGTGGATCATCACTGGTGTGCTGTGGATCATCACTGATGTACTATAGATCATCACTGATGTACTGTGGATCATCACTGATGTACTGTGGATCATCACTGATGTACTGTGGATCATCACTGTTGTACTATAGATCATCACTGATGTACTATGGGCCATCACTGGTGTACTGAGGATCATCACTGATGTATTATAGATCATCACTGATGTACTATGGGCCATCACTGGTGTACTATGAGCCATCACTGATGTACTATGGGCCATCACTGATGTACTGTGGATCATCACCGATGTACTATGGATCATCACTGATGTACTATGGATCATTACTGATGTACTATGGATCATCAATGGGGGACTATGGACCATCCCTGATGTACTATGGACCATCCCTGATGTACTATGGACCATCCCTGATGTACTGTGGATCATCACTGGTGTGCTGTGGATCATCACTGATGTACTATAGATCATCACTGATGTACTGTGGATCATCACTGATGTACTGTGGATCATCACTGATGTACTGTGGATCATCACTGGTGTACTATAGATCATCACTGATGTACTATGGGCCATCACTGGTGTACTATGGATCATCACTGATGTACTATGGACCATCACTGATGTACTGTGGATCATCACTGATGTACTGTGGATCATCACTGATGTACTATGGATCATCACTGATGTACTGTGTATCATCACTGATGTACTGTGGATCATCACTGATGTACTGTGGATCATCACTGATGTACTATGAGCCATCACTGATGTACTATGGATCATCACTGGTGTACTATGGATCATCACTGATGTACTGTGGTTCATCACTGATGTACTATAGATCATCACTGATGTACTATGGATCATCACTGACGTACTATGGATCATCACTGATGTACTATAGATCATCACTGATGTACTATGGGCCATCACTGGGGTACTATGGGCCATCACTGGTGTATTATGGATCATCACTGATGTACTATGGATCATCACTGATGTACTGTGGATCATCACTGATGTACTGTGGATCATCACTGATGTACTATGAGCCATCACTGATGTACTATGGATCATCACTGGTGTACTATGGATCATCACTGGTGTACTATGGACCATCCCTGATGTACTGTGGATCATCACTGATGTACTATGGACCATCCCTGATGTACTGTGGACCATCACTGATGTACTATGGACCATCCCTGATGTACTGTGGATCATCACCGATGTACTGTGGATCATCACTGATGTACTGAGGATCATCACTGATGTACTGTGTATCATCACTGATGTACTGTGGATCATCACTGATGTACTATGGATCATCACTGATGTACTGTGGATCATCACTGATGTACTGTGGATCATCACTGATGTACTGAGGATCATCACTGATGTACTATAGATCATCACTGATGTACTATGGGCCATCACTGGTGTATTATGGATCATCACTGATGTACTATGGATCATCACTGATGTACTGTGGATCATCACTGATGTACTGTGGATCATCACTGATGTACTATGAGCCATCACTGATGTACTATGGATCATCACTGGTGTACTATGGATCATCACTGGTGTACTATGGACCAACCATGATGTACTGTGGATCATCACTGATGTACTATGGACCATCCCTGATGTACTGTGGATCATCACTGATGTACTGTGGATTATCACTGATGTACTGAGGATCATCACTGATGTACTGTGGATCATCACTGATATACTGTGGATCATCACTGATGTACTGAGGATCATCACTGATGTACTGTGGATCATCACTGATGTACTGTGGATCATCACTGATGTACTGAGGATCATCACTGATGTACTGAGGATCATCACTTATGTTCTGTGGATCATCACTAATGTACTGTGGATCATCACTGATGTACTATAGATCATCACTGATGTACTGAGGATCATCACTGAAGTACTGTGGATCATCACTGATGTACTGTGGATCATCACTGATGTACTGAGGATCATCACTGATGTACTATGGATCATCACTGATGTACTGTGGATCATCACTGATGTACTATGGGTCATCACTGGTGTACTATGGATCATCACTGATGTACTGTGGATCATCACTGATGTACTGTGGATCATCACTGATGTACTATAGATCATCACTGATGTACTATGGACCATCACTGGTGTACTATGGATCATCACTGGTGTACTATGGATCATCACTGGTGTACTATGGATCATCACTGATGTACTATAGATCATCACTGATGTACTATGGGCCATCAATGGTGTACTATGGATCATCACTGGTGTACTATGGACCATCACTGATGTACTATGGATCATCCCTGGTGTACTATGGACCATCACTGATGTACTATGGACCATCACTGATGTACTGTGGATCATCACTGATGTACTATAGATCATCACTGATGTACTATGGACCATCACTGATGTACTGTGGATCATCACTGATGTACTATGGACCATCACTGATGTACTGTGGATCATCACTGATGTAATGTGGATCATCACTGATGTACTGTGGATCATCACTGATGTACTGTGGATCATCACTGGTGTACTATTGCTCATCACTGATGTACTATTGGCCATCACTGGTGTACTATGGATCATCACTGATGTACCATGGATCATCACTGATGTACTGTGGATCATCACTGGTGTACTATGGATCATCACTGGTGTACTATGGATCATCACTGATGTACTATGGGCCATCACTGATGTACTATGGATCATCACTGATGTACTGTGGACCATCCCTGATGTACTGTGGATCATCACTGATGTACTGTGGATCATCACTGATGTACTGAGGATCATCACTGATGTACTATAGATCATCACTGATGTAATATTGCCCATCACTGGTGTACTATGGATCATCCCTGGTGTACTATGGACCATCACTGATGTACTATGAGCCATCACTGATGTACTATGGATCATCACTGGTGTACTATGGATCATCACTGATGTACTGTGGACCATCCCTGATGTACTGTGGATCATCACTGATGTACTGTGGATCATCACTGATGTACTATGAGCCATCACTGATGTACTATGGATCATCACTGGTGTACTATGGATCATCACTGATGTACTGTGGACCATCCCTGATGTACTGTGGATCATCACTGATGTACTGTGGATCATCACTGATGTACCATGGATCAGCACTGATGTACAGAAGATCATCACTGATGTACTGTGGATCATCACTGATGTACTATGGGCCATCACAGGTGTACTATGGATCATCACTGGTGTACTGTGGATCATCACTGATGTACTATAGATCATCACTGATGTACTATGAACCATCACTGATGTACTATGAACCATCACTGATGTACTGTGGATCATCACTGATGTACTATGGATAATCACTGATGTACTATGGATCATCACTGATGTACTATGGACCATCCTTGATGTACTGTGCACCATCCCTGATGTACTGTGGATCATCACTGATGTACTATGGACCATCCCTGATGTACTGTGGATCATCACTGATGTACTGTGGATTATCACTGATGTACTAAGGATCATCAGTGATGTACTATGGATCATCACTTGTACTCTGGATCATCACTTATTGTACTGTGGATCATCCCTGGTGTACTATGGACCATCACTGATGTACTATGGACCATCACTGATGTACTATGGATCATCACTGATGTACTGTGGATCATCACTGATGTACTGTGGATCATCACTGATGTACTGAGGATCATCACTGATGTACTATAGATCATCACTGATGTACTATGGGCCATCACTGGTGTATTATGGATCATCACTGATGTACTATGGATCATCACTGATGTACTGTGGATCATCACTGATGTACTGTGGATCATCACTGATGTACTATGAGCCATCACTGATGTACTATGGATCATCACTGGTGTACTATGGATCATCACTGGTGTACTATGGACCAACCATGATGTACTGTGGATCATCACTGATGTACTATGGACCATCCCTGATGTACTGTGGATCATCACTGATGTACTGTGGATTATCACTGATGTACTGAGGATCATCACTGATGTACTGTGGATCATCACTGATGTACTGTGGATCATCACTGATGTACTGAGGATCATCACTGATGTACTGTGGATCATCACTGATGTACTGTGGATCATCACTGATGTACTGAGGATCATCACTGATGTACTGAGGATCATCACTTATGTTCTGTGGATCATCACTAATGTACTGTGGATCATCACTGATGTACTATAGATCATCACTGATGTACTGAGGATCATCACTGAAGTACTGTGGATCATCACTGATGTACTGTGGATCATCACTGATGTACTGAGGATCATCACTGATGTACTATGGATCATCACTGATGTACTGTGGATCATCACTGATGTACTATGGGTCATCACTGGTGTACTATGGATCATCACTGATGTACTGTGGATCATCACTGATGTACTGTGGATCATCACTGATGTACTATAGATCATCACTGATGTACTATGGACCATCACTGGTGTACTATGGATCATCACTGGTGTACTATGGATCATCACTGGTGTACTATGGATCATCACTGATGTACTATAGATCATCACTGATGTACTATGGGCCATCAATGGTGTACTATGGATCATCACTGGTGTACTATGGACCATCATTGATGTACTATGGATCATCCCTGGTGTACTATGGACCATCACTGATGTACTATGGACCATCACTGATGTACTGTGGATCATCACTGATGTACTATAGATCATCACTGATGTACTATGGACCATCACTGATGTACTGTGGATCATCACTGATGTACTATGGACCATCACTGATGTACTGTGGATCATCACTGATGTAATGTGGATCATCACTGATGTACTGTGGATCATCACTGATGTACTGTGGATCATCACTGGTGTACTATTGCTCATCACTGATGTACTATTGGCCATCACTGGTGTACTATGGATCATCCCTGGTGTACTATGGACCATCACTGATGTACTATGAGCCATCACTGATGTACTATGGATCATCACTGGTGTACTATGGATCATCACTGATGTACTGTGGACCATCCCTGATGTACTGTGGATCATCACTGATGTACTGTGGATCATCACTGATGTACCATGGATCAGCACTGATGTACAGAAGATCATCACTGATGTACTGTGGATCATCACTGATGTACTATGGGCCATCACAGGTGTACTATGGATCATCACTGGTGTACTGTGGATCATCACTGATGTACTATAGATCATCACTGATGTACTATGAACCATCACTGATGTACTATGAACCATCACTGATGTACTGTGGATCATCACTGATGTACTATGGATAATCACTGATGTACTATGGATCATCACTGATGTACTATGGACCATCCTTGATGTACTGTGCACCATCCCTGATGTACTGTGGATCATCACTGATGTACTATGGACCATCCCTGATGTACTGTGGATCATCACTGATGTACTGTGGATTATCACTGATGTACTAAGGATCATCAGTGATGTACTATGAATCATCACTTGTACTCTGGATCATCACTTATTGTACTGTGGATCATCCCTGGTGTACTATGGACCATCACTGATGTACTATGGACCATCACTGATGTACTATGGATCATCACTGATGTACTGTGGATCATCACTGATGTACTGTGGATCATCCCTGATGTACTGAGGATCATCACTGATGTACTATAGATCATCACTGATGTACTATGGGCCATCACTGGTGTATTATGGATCATCACTGATGTACTATGGATCATCACTGATGTACTGTGGATCATCACTGATGTACTGTGGATCATCACTGATGTACTATGAGCCATCACTGATGTACTATGGATCATCACTGGTGTACTATGGATCATCACTGGTGTACTATGGACCAACCATGATGTACTGTGGATCATCACTGATGTACTATGGACCATCCCTGATGTACTGTGGATCATCACTGATGTACTGAGGATCATCACTGATGTACTGTGGATCATCACTGATGTACTGTGGATCATCACTGATGTACTGAGGATCATCACTGATGTACTGTGGATCATCACTGATGTACTGTGGATCATCACTGATGTACTGAGGATCATCACTGATGTACTGAGGATCATCACTTATGTTCTGTGGATCATCACTAATGTACTGTGGATCATCACTGATGTACTATAGATCATCACTGATGTACTGAGGATCATCACTGAAGTACTGTGGATCATCACTGATGTACTGTGGATCATCACTGATGTACTGAGGATCATCACTGATGTACTATGGATCATCACTGATGTACTGTGGATCATCACTGATGTACTATGGGTCATCACTGGTGTACTATGGATCATCACTGATGTACTGTGGATCATCACTGATGTACTGTGGATCATCACTGATGTACTATAGATCATCACTGATGTACTATGGACCATCACTGGTGTACTATGGATCATCACTGGTGTACTATGGATCATCACTGGTGTACTATGGATCATCACTGATGTACTATAGATCATCACTGATGTACTATGGGCCATCAATGGTGTACTATGGATCATCACTGGTGTACTATGGACCATCACTGATGTACTATGGATCATCCCTGGTGTACTATGGACCATCACTGATGTACTATGGACCATCACTGATGTACTGTGGATCATCACTGATGTACTATAGATCATCACTGATGTACTATGGACCATCACTGATGTACTGTGGATCATCACTGATGTACTATGGACCATCACTGATGTACTGTGGATCATCACTGATGTAATGTGGATCATCACTGATGTACTGTGGATCATCACTGATGTACTGTGGATCATCACTGGTGTACTATTGCTCATCACTGATGTACTATTGGCCATCACTGGTGTACTATGGATCATCACTGATGTACCATGGATCATCACTGATGTACTGTGGATCATCACTGGTGTACTATGGATCATCACTGGTGTACTATGGATCATCACTGATGTACTATGGGCCATCACTGATGTACTATGGATCATCACTGATGTACTGTGGACCATCCCTGATGTACTGTGGATCATCACTGATGTACTGTGGATCATCACTGATGTACTGAGGATCATCACTGATGTACTATAGATCATCACTGATGTAATATTGCCCATCACTGGTGTACTATGGATCATCCCTGGTGTACTATGGACCATCACTGATGTACTATGAGCCATCACTGATGTACTATGGATCATCACTGGTGTACTATGGATCATCACTGATGTACTGTGGACCATCCCTGATGTACTGTGGATCATCACTGATGTACTGTGGATCATCACTGATGTACTATGAGCCATCACTGATGTACTATGGATCATCACTGGTGTACTATGGATCATCACTGATGTACTGTGGACCATCCCTGATGTACTGTGGATCATCACTGATGTACTGTGGATCATCACTGATGTACCATGGATCAGCACTGATGTACAGAAGATCATCACTGATGTACTGTGGATCATCACTGATGTACTATGGGCCATCACAGGTGTACTATGGATCATCACTGGTGTACTGTGGATCATCACTGATGTACTATAGATCATCACTGATGTACTATGAACCATCACTGATGTACTATGAACCATCACTGATGTACTGTGGATCATCACTGATGTACTATGGATAATCACTGATGTACTATGGATCATCACTGATGTACTATGGACCATCCTTGATGTACTGTGCACCATCCCTGATGTACTGTGGATCATCACTGTAGTACTATGGACCATCCCTGATGTACTGTGGATCATCACTGATGTACTGTGGATTATCACTGATGCACTAAGGATCATCAGTGATGTACTATGGATCATCACTTGTACTCTGGATCATCACTTATTGTACTGTGGATCATCCCTGGTGTACTATGGACCATCACTGATGTACTATGGACCATCACGGATGTACTATGAACCATCACTGATGTACTGTGGATCATCACTGATGTACTATAGATCATCACTGATGTACTATGAACCATCACTGATGTACTATGAACCATCACTGATGTACTATGAACCATCACTGATGTACTGTGGATCATCACTGATGTACTATGGATAATCACTGATGTACTATGGATCATCACTGATGTACTATGGACCATCCTTGATGTACTGTGGACCATCCCTGATGTACTGTGGATCATCACTGATGTACTATGGACCATCCCTGATGTACTGTTGATCATCACTGATGTACTGTGGATTATCACTGATGTACTGAGGATCATCACTGATGTACTATGGATCATCACTTGTACTCTGGATCATCACTGATGTACTGTGGCTCCTCACTGATGTACTGAGGATCATCACAGATGTACAGTGGATCATCACTGATGTACTGTGGATCATCACTGATTTACTGTGGATCATTACTGATGTACTATGGATAATCACTGATGTACTATGAATCATCACTGATGTACTATGAGCCATCACTGATGTACTATGGATCATCACTGATGTACTGTGGATCATCACTGATGTACTATGGATAATCACTGATGTACTATGGATCATCACTGATGTACTATGGACCATCCTTGATGTACTGTGGACCATCCCTGATGTACTGTGGATCATCACTGATGTACTATGGACCATCCCTGATGTACTGTTGATCATCACTGATGTACTGTGGATTATCACTGATGTACTGAGGATCATCACTGATGTACTATGGATCATCACTTGTACTCTGGATCATCACTGATGTACTGTGGCTCATCACTGATGTACTGAGGATCATCACAGATGTACAGTGGATCATCACTGATGTACTGTGGATCATCACTGATTTACTGTGGATCATTACTGATGTACTATGGATAATCACTGATGTACTATGAATCATCACTGATGTACTATGAGCCATCACTGATGTACTATGGATCATCACTGATGTACTGTGGTTCATCACTGATGTACTATAGATCATCACTGATGTACTATGGGCCATCACTGGTGTACTATGGATCATCACTGATGTACTATGGATCATCACTGATGTACTGAGGATCATCACTGATGTACTATGGATCATCATTTGTACTGTGGATCATCACTGATGTACTGTGGATCATCACTGATGTACTAAGGGTCATCACTGATGTACTGTGGATCATCACTGATGTACTGTGGATCATCTCTGATTTACTGTGGATCATTACTGATGTACTATGGATCATCACTGATGTACTATGAGCCATCAATGATGTACTATGGATCATCACTGGTGTACTGTGGATCATCACTGATGTACTGTAGATCATCACTGATGTACTGTGGATCATCATTGATGTACTGTGGATCATCACTGATGTACTATGGGCCATCACTGGTGTACTATGGATCATCTCTGATGTACTATGGATCATCACTGATGTACTATGAGCCATCACTGATGTACTATGGATCATAACTGGTGTACTATGGATCATCACTGATGTACTGTGGACCATCCCTGATGTACTGTGGATCATCACTGATGTACCGTGGACCATCCCTGATGTACTGAGGATCATCACTGATGTACTATAGATCATCACTGATGTACTATGGGCCATCACTGGTGTACTATGAGCCATCACTGATGTACTATGGGCCATCACTGATGTACTGTGGATCATCACCAATGTACTATGGATCATCACTGATGTACTGTGGACCATCCCTGGTGTACTGTGGATCTTCACTGATGTACCGTGGACCATCCCTGATGTACTGAGGATCATCACTGATGTACTATAGATCATCACTGATGTACTATGGGCCATCACTGGTGTACTATGAGCCATCACTGATGTACTATGGACCATCACTGATGTACTGTGGATCATCACCGATGTACTATGGATCATCACTGATGTACTATGGATCATCACTGATGTACTATGGATCATCACTGGGGGACTATGGACCATCCCTGATGTACTATGGACCATCCCTGATGTACTATGGACCATCCCTGATGTACTGTGGATCATCACTGGTGTACTGTGGATCATCACTGGTGTGCTGTGGATCATCACTGATGTACTATAGATCATCACTGATGTACTGTGGATCATCACTGATGTACTGTGGATCATCACTGATGTACTGTGGATCATCACTGGTGTACTATAGATCATCACTGATGTACTATGGGCCATCACTGGTGTACTATGGATCATCACTGATGTACTGTGGATCATCACTGATGTACTGTGGATCATCACTGATGTACTATGGATCATCACTGATGTACTGTGTATCATCACTGATGTACTGTGGATCATCACTGATGTACTGTGGATCATCACTGATGTACTATGAGCCATCACTGATGTACTATGGATCATCACTGGTGTACTATGGATCATCACTGATGTACTGTGGTTCATCACTGATGTACTATAGATCATCACTGATGTACTATGGATCATCACTGACGTACTATGGATCATCACTGATGTACTATAGATCATCACTGATGTACTATGGGCCATCACTGGGGTACTATGGGCCATCACTGGTGTATTATGGATCATCACTGATGTACTATGGATCATCACTGATGTACTGTGGATCATCACTGATGTACTGTGGATCATCACTGATGTACTATGAGCCATCACTGATGTACTATGGATCATCACTGGTGTACTATGGATCATCACTGGTGTACTATGGACCATCCCTGATGTACTGTGGATCATCACTGATGTACTATGGACCATCCCTGATGTACTGTGGACCATCACTGATGTACTATGGACCATCCCTGATGTACTGTGGATCATCACTGATGTACTGTGGATCATCACTGATGTACTGAGGATCATCACTGATGTACTGTGGATCATCACTGATGTACTATGGATCATCACTGATGTACTGTGGATCATCACTGATGTACTGTGGATCATCACTGATGTACTGAGGATCATCACTGATGTACTATGGATCATCACTAATGTACTGTGGATCATCACTGATGTACTGTGGATCATCACTGATGTACTGTGGATCATCACTGATGTACTGAGGATCATCACTGATGTACTATGGATCATCACTGATGTACTGTGGATCATCACTGATGTACTATAGATCATCACTGATGTACTATGGGCCATCACTGATGTACTGTGGATCATCACTGATGTACTATGGACCATCACTGATGTACTGTGGATCATCACTGATGTACTATAGATCATCACTGGTGTACTATGGACCATCACTGATGTACTGTGGATCATCACTGATGTACTATGGACCATCACTGATGCACTGTGGATCATCACTGATGTACTGTGGATCATCACTGATGTACTGAGGATCATCACTGATGTACTATGGGCCATCAATGGTGTACTATGGATCATCACTGGTGTACTATGGACCATCACTGATGTACTATGGATCATCCCTGGTGTACTATGGACCATCACTGATGTACTATGGACCATCACTGATGTACTGTGGATCATCACTGATGTACTATAGATCATCACTGATGTACTATGGACCATCACTGATGTACTGTGGATCATCACTGATGTACTACGGACCATCACTGATGTACTGTGGATCATCACTGATGTAATGAGGATCATCACTGATGTACTGTGGATCATCACCGATGTACTATGGATCATCACTGATGTACTGTGGACCATCCCTGGTGTACTGTGGATCATCACTGATGTACCGTGGACCATCCCTGATGTACTGAGGATCATCACTGATGTACTATAGATCATCACTGATGTACTATGGGCCATCACTGGTGTACTATGAGCCATCACTGATGTACTATGGGCCATCACTGATGTACTGTGGATCATCACTGATGTACTATGGATCATCACTGATGTACTATGGATCATCACTGATGTACTATGGATCATCACTGGGGGACTATGGACCATCCCTGATGTACTATGGACCATCCCTGATGTACTATGGACCATCCCTGATGTACTGTGGATCATCACTGGTGTACTGTGGATCATCACTGGTGTGCTGTGGATCATCACTGATGTACTATAGATCATCACTGATGTACTGTGGATCATCACTGATGTACTGTGGATCATCACTGATGTACTGTGGATCATCACTGGTGTACTATAGATCATCACTGATGTACTATGGGCCATCACTGGTGTACTATGGATCATCACTGATGTACTGTGAAACATCACTGATGTACTGTGGATCATCACTGATGTACTATGGATCATCACTGATGTACTGTGTATCATCACTGATGTACTGTGGATCATCACTGATGTACTGTGGATCATCACTGATGTACTATGAGCCATCACTGATGTACTATGGATCATCACTGGTGTACTATGGATCATCACTGATGTACTGTGGTTCATCACTGATGTACTATAGATCATCACTGATGTACTATGGATCATCACTGACGTACTATGGATCATCACTGATGTACTATAGATCATCACTGATGTACTATGGGCCATCATTGGGGTACTATGGGCCATCACTGGTGTATTATGGATCATCACTGATGTACTATGGATCATCACTGATGTACTGTGGATCATCACTGATGTACTGTGGATCATCACTGATGTACTATGAGCCATCACTGATGTACTATGGATCATCACTGGTGTACTATGGATCATCCCTGGTGTACTATGGACCATCCCTGATGTACTGTGGATCATCACTGATGTACTATGGACCATCCCTGATGTACTGTGGACCATCACTGATGTACTATGGACCATCCCTGATGTACTGTGGATCATCACTGATGTACTGTGGATCATCACTGATGTACTGAGGATCATCACTGATGTACTGTGTATCATCACTGATGTACTGTGGATCATCACTGATGTACTGTGGATCATCACTGATGTACTGTGGATCATCACTGATGTACTGAGGATCATCACTGATGTACTATGGATCATCACTAATGTACTGTGGATCATCACTGATGTACTGTGGATCATCACTGATGTACTATAGATCATCACTGGTGTACTATGGACCATCACTGATGTACTGTGGATCATCACTGATGTACTATGGACCATCACTGATGCACTGTGGATCATCACTGATGTACTGTGGATCATCACTGATGTACTGAGGATCATCACTGATGTTCTATGGGCCATCAATGGTGTACTATGGATCATCACTGGTGTACTATGGACCATCACTGATGTACTATGGATCATCCCTGGTGTACTATGGACCATCACTGATGTACTATGGACCATCACTGATGTACTGTGGATCATCACTGATGTACTATAGATCATCACTGATGTACTATGGACCATCACTGATGTACTGTGGATCATCACTGATGTACTACGGACCATCACTGATGTACTGTGGATCATCACTGATGTAATGTGGATCATCACTGATGTACTGTGGATCATCACTGATGTACTGTGGATCATCACTGGTGTACTATTGCTCATCACTGATGTACTATGGGCCATCACTGGTGTACTATGGATCATCACTGATGTACCATGGATCATCACTGATGTACTGTTGATCATCACTGATGTACTGTGGATCATCACTGGTGTACTATGGATCATCACTGGTGTACTATGGATCAACACTGATGTACTATGAGCCATCAATGATGTACTATGGATCATCACTGGTGTACTGTGGATCATCACTGATGTACTGTAGATCATCACTGATGTACTGTGGATCATCATTGATGTACTGTGGATCATCACTGATGTACTATGGGCCATCACTGGTGTACTATGGATCATCTCTGATGTACTATGGATCATCACTGATGTACTATGAGCCATCACTGATGTACTATGAGCCATCACTGATGTACTATGGGCCATCACTGATGTACTGTGGATCATCACCGATGTACTATGGATCATCACTGATGTACTGTGGACCATCCCTGGTGTACTGTGGATCATCACTGATGTACTGTGGACCATCCCTGATGTACTGAGGATCATCACTGATGTACTATAGATCATCACTGATGTACTATGGGCCATCACTGGTGTACTATGAGCCATCACTGATGTACTATGGGCCATCACTGATGTACTGTGGATCATCACTGATGTACTATGGATCATCACTGATGTACTATGGATCATCACTGATGTACTATGGATCATCACTGGGGGACTATGGACCATCCCTGATGTACTATGGACCATCCCTGATGTACTATGGACCATCCCTGATGTACTGTGGATCATCACTGGTGTACTGTGGATCATCACTGGTGTGCTGTAGATCATCACTGATGTACTATAGATCATCACTGATGTACTGTGGATCATCACTGATGTACTGTGGATCATCACTGATGTACTGTTGATCATCACTGGTGTACTATAGATCATCACTGATGTACTATGGGCCATCACTGGTGTACTATGGATCATCACTGATGTACTGTGGATCATCACTGATGTACTGTGGATCATCACTGATGTACTATGGATCATCACTGATGTACTGTGTATCTTCACTGATGTACTGTGGATCATCACTGATGTACTGTGGATCATCACTGATGTACTATGAGCCATCACTGATGTACTATGGATCATCACTGGTGTACTATGGATCATCACTGATGTACTGTGGTTCATCACTGATGTACTATAGATCATCACTGATGTACTATGGATCATCACTGACGTACTATGGATCATCACTGATGTACTATAGATCATCACTGATGTACTATGGGCCATCACTGGGGTACTATGGGCCATCACTGGTGTATTATGGATCATCACTGATGTACTATGGATCATCACTGATGTACTGTGGATCATCACTGATGTACTGTGGATCATCACTGATGTATTATGAGCCATCACTGATGTACTATGGATCATCACTGGTGTACTATGGATCATCACTGGTGTACTATGGATCATCACTGGTGTACTATGGACCATCCCTGATGTAATGTGGATCATCACTGATGTACTATGGACCATCCCTGATGTACTGTGGACCATCACTGATGTACTATGGACCATCCCTGATGTACTGTGGATCATCACTGATGTACTGTGGATCATCACTGATGTACTGAGGATCATCACTGATGTACTGTGTATCATCACTGATGTACTGTGGATCATCACTGATGTACTATGGATCATCACTGATGTACTGTGGATCATCACTGATGTACTGTGGATCATCACTGATGTACTGAGGATCATCACTGATGTACTATGGATCATCACTAATGTACTGTGGATCATCACTGATGTACTGTGGATCAACACTGATGTACTGTGGATCATCACTGATGTACTGAGGATCATCACTGATGTACTATGGATCATCACTGATGTACTGTGGATCATCACTGATGTACTATAGATCATCACTGATGTACTATGGGCCATCACTGATGTACTGTGGATCATCACTGATGTACTATGGACCATCACTGATGTACTGTGGATCATCACTGATGTACTATAGATCATCACTGGTGTACTATGGACCATCACTGATGTACTGTGGATCATCACTGATGTACTATGGACCATCACTGATGCACTGTGGATCATCACTGATGTACTGTGGATCATCACTAATGTACTGAGGATCATCACTGATGTTCTATGGGCCATCAATGGTGTACTATGGATCATCACTGGTGTACTATGGACCATCACTGATGTACTATGGATCATCCCTGGTGTACTATGGACCATCACTGATGTACTATGGACCATCACTGATGTACTGTGGATCATCACTGATGTACTATAGATCATCACTGATGTACTATGGACCATCACTGATGTACTGTGGATCATCACTGATGTACTACGGACCATCACTGATGTACTGTGGATCATCACTGATGTAATGTGGATCATCACTGATGTACTGTGGATCATCACTGATGTACTGTGGATCATCACTGGTGTACTATTGCTCATCACTGATGTACTATGGGCCATCACTGGTGTACTATGGATCATCACTGATGTACCATGGATCATCACTGATGTACTGTTGATCATCACTGATGTACTGTGGATCATCACTGGTGTACTATGGATCATCACTGGTGTACTATGGATCAACACTGATGTACTATGAGCCATCAATGATGTACTATGGATCATCACTGGTGTACTGTGGATCATCACTGATGTACTGTAGATCATCACTGATGTACTGTGGATCATCATTGATGTACTGTGGATCATCACTGATGTACTATGGGCCATCACTGGTGTACTATGGATCATCTCTGATGTACTATGGATCGTCACTGATGTACTATGAGCCATCACTGATGTACTATGGATCATCACTGGTGTACAATGGATCATCACTGATGTACTGTGGACCATCCCTGATGTACTGTGGATCATCACTGATGTACCGTGGACCATCCCTGATGTACTGAGGATCATCACTGATGTACTATAGATCATCACTGATGTACTATGGGCCATCACTGGTGTACTATGAGCCATCACTGATGTACTATGGGCCATCACTGATGTACTGTGGATCATCACCGATGTACTATGGATCATCACTGATGTACTGTGGACCATCCCTGGTGTACTGTGGATCATCACTGATGTACCGTGGACCATCCCTGATGTACTGAGGATCATCACTGAAGTACGATAGATCATCATTGATGTACTATGGGCCATCACTGGTGTACTATGAGCCATCACTGATGTACTATGGGCCATCACTGATGTACTGTGGATCATCACCGATGTACTATGGATCATCACTGATGTACTATGGATCATCACTGATGTACTATGGATCATCACTGGGGGACTATGGACCATCCCTGATGTACTATGGACCATCCCTGATGTACTATGGACCATCCCTGATGTACTGTGGATCATCACTGGTGTACTGTGGATCATCACTGGTGTGCTGTGGATCATCACTGATGTACTATAGATCATCACTGATGTACTGTGGATCATCACTGATGTACTGTGGATCATCACTGATGTACTGTGGATCATCACTGGTGTACTATAGATCATCACTGATGTACTATGGGCCATCACTGGTGTACTATGGATCATCACTGATGTACTGTGGATCATCACTGATGTACTATGGATCATCACTGATGTACTGTGTATCATCACTGATGTACTGTGGATCATCACTGATGTACTGTGGATCATCACTGATGTACTATGAGCCATCACTGATGTACTATGGATCATCACTGGTGTACTATGGATCATCACTGATGTACTGTGGTTCATCACTGATGTACTATAGATCATCACTGATGTACTATGGATCATCACTGACGTACTATGGATCATCACTGATGTACTATAGATCATCACTGATGTACTATGGGCCATCACTGGGGTACTATGGGCCATCACTGGTGTATTATGGATCATCACTGATGTACTATGGATCATCACTGATGTACTGTGGATCATCACTGATGTACTGTGGATCATCACTGATGTACTATGAGCCATCACTGATGTACTATGGATCATCACTGGTGTACTATGGATCATCACTGGTGTACTATGGACCATCCCTGATGTACTGTGGATCATCACTGATGTACTATGGACCATCCCTGATGTACTGTGGACCATCACTGATGTACTATGGACCATCCCTGATGTACTGTGGATCATCACTGATGTACTGTGGATCATCACTGATGTACTGAGGATCATCACTGATGTACTGTGGATCATCACTGATGTACTATGGATCATCACTGATGTACTGTGGATCATCACTGATGTACTGTGGATCAACACTGATGTACTGAGGATCATCACTGATGTACTATGGATCATCACTAATGTACTGTGGATCATCACTGATGTACTGTGGATCATCACTGATGTACTGAGGATCATCACTGATGTACTATGGATCATCACTGATGTACTGTGGATCATCACTGATGTACTATAGATCATCACTGATGTACTATGGGCCATCACTGATGTACTGTGGATCATCACTGATGTACTATGGACCATCACTGATGTACTGTGGATCATCACTGATGTACTATAGATCATCACTGGTGTACTATGGACCATCACTGATGTACTGTGGATCATCACTGATGTACTATGGACCATCACTGATGCACTGTGGATCATCACTGATGTACTGTGGTTCATCACTAATGTACTGAGGATCATCACTGATGTACTATGGGCCATCAATGGTGTACTATGGATCATCACTGGTGTACTATGGACCATCACTGATGTACTATGGATCATCCCTGGTGTACTATGGACCATCACTGATGTACTATGGACCATCACTGATGTACTGTGGATCATCACTGATGTACTATAGATCATCACTGATGTACTATGGACCATCACTGATGTACTGTGGATCATCACTGATGTACTACGGACCATCACTGATGTACTGTGGATCATCACTGATGTAATGTGGATCATCACTGATGTACTGTGGATCATCACCGATGTACTATGGATCATCACTGATGTACTGTGGACCATCCCTGGTGTACTGTGGATCATCACTGATGTACCGTGGACCATCCCTGATGTACTGAGGATCATCACTGATGTACTATAGATCATCACTGATGTACTATGGGCCATCACTGGTGTACTATGAGCCATCACTGATGTACTATGGGCCATCACTGATGTACTGTGGATCATCACCGATGTACTATGGATCATCACTGATGTACTATGGATCATCACTGATGTACTATGGATCATCACTGGGGGACTATGGACCATCCCTGATGTACTATGGACCATCCCTGATGTACTATGGACCATCCCTGATGTACTGTGGATCATCACTGGTGTACTGTGGATCATCACTGGTGTGCTGTGGATCATCACTGATGTACTGTGGATCATCACTGATGTACTATGAGCCATCACTGATGTACTATGGATCATCACTGGTGTACTATGGATCATCACTGGTGTACTATGGACCATCCCTGATGTACTGTGGATCATCACTGATGTACTATGGACCATCCCTGATGTACTGTGGACCATCACTGATGTACTATGGACCATCCCTGATGTACTGTGGATCATCACTGATGTACTGTGGATCATCACTGATGTACTGAGGATCATCACTGATGTACTGTGTATCATCACTGATGTACTGTGGATCATCACTGATGTACTATGGATCATCACTGATGTGCTGTGGATCATCACTGATGTACTGTGGATCATCACTGATGTACTGAGGATCATCACTGATGTACTGAGGATCATCACTGATGTACTATGGATCATCACTAATGTACTGTGGATCATCACTGATGTACTGTGGATCATCACTGATGTACTGTGGATCATCACTGATGTACTGAGGATCATCACTGATGTACTATGGATCATCACTGATGTACTGTGGATCATCACTGATGTACTATAGATCATCACTGATGTACTATGGGCCATCACTGATGTACTGTGGATCATCACTGATGTACTATGGACCATCACTGATGTACTGTGGATCATCACTGATGTACTATAGATCATCACTGGTGTACTATGGACCATCACTGATGTACTGTGGATCATCACTGATGTACTATGGACCATCACTGATGCACTGTGGATCATCACTGATGTACTGTGGATCATCACTGATGTACTGAGGATCATCACTGATGTACTATGGGCCATCAATGGTGTACTATGGATCATCACTGGTGTACTATGGACCATCACTGATGTACTATGGATCATCCCTGGTGTACTATGGACCATCACTGATGTACTATGGACCATCACTGATGTACTGTGGATCATCACTGATGTACTATAGATCATCACTGATGTACTATGGACCATCACTGATGTACTGTGGATCATCACTGATGTACTACGGACCATCACTGATGTACTGTGGATCATCACTGATGTAATGTGGATCATCACTGATGTACTGTGGATCATCACTGATGTACTGTGGATCATCACTGGTGTACTATTGCTCATCACTGATGTACTATGGGCCATCACTGGTGTACTATGGATCATCACTGATGTACCATGGATCATCACTGATGTACTGTTGATCATCACTGATGTACTGTGGATCATCACTGGTGTACTATGGATCATCACTGGTGTACTATGGATCATCACTGATGTACTATGGGCCATCACTGATGTACTATGGATCATCACTGATGTACTGTGGACCATCCCTGATGTACTGTGGATCATCACTGATGTACTGTGGATCATCACTGATGTACTGAGGATCATCACTGATGTACTATAGATCATCACTGATGTAATATTGCCCATCACTGGTGTACTATGGATCATCCCTGGTGTACTATGGACCATCACTGATGTACTATGAGCCATCACTGATGTACTATGGATCATCACTGGTGTACTATGGATCATCACTGATGTACTGTGGACCATCCCTGATGTACTGTGGATCATCACTGATGTACTGTGGATCATCACTGATGTACTATGAGCCATCACTGATGTACTATGGATCATCACTGGTGTACTATGGATCATCACTGATGTACTGTGGACCATCCCTGATGTACTGTGGATCATCACTGATGTACTGTGGATCATCACTGATGTACCATGGATCAGCACTGATGTACAGAAGATCATCACTGATGTACTGTGGATCATCACTGATGTACTATGGGCCATCACAGGTGTACTATGGATCATCCCTGGTGTACTATGGACCATCACTGATGTACTATGGACCATCACTGATGTACTGTGGATCATCACTGTTGTACTATAGATCATCACTGATGTACTATGAACCATCACTGATGTACTATGAACCATCACTGATGTACTGTGGATCATCACTGATGTACTATGGATAATCACTGATGTACTATGGATCATCACTGATGTACTATGGACCATCCTTGATGTACTGTGGACCATCCCTGATGTACTGTGGATCATCACTGATGTACTATGGACCATCCCTGATGTACTGTGGATCATCACTGATGTACTGTGGATTATCACTGATGTACTGAGGATCATCACTGATGTACTATGGATCATCACTTGTACTCTGGATCATCACTGATGTACTGTGGCTCATCACTGATGTACTGAGGATCATCACAGATGTACAGTGGATCATCACTGATGTACTGTGGATCATCACTGATTTACTGTGGATCATTACTGATGTACTATGGATAATCACTGATGTACTATGAATCATCACTGATGTACTATGAGCCATCACTGATGTACTATGGATCATCACTGATGTACTGTGGTTCATCACTGATGTACTATAGATCATCACTGATGTACTATGGGCCATCACTGGTGTACTATGGATCATCACTGATGTACTATGGATCATCACTGATGTACTGAGGATCATCACTGATGTACTATGGATCATCATTTGTACTGTGGATCATCACTGATGTACTGTGGATCATCACTGATGTACTGAGGATCATCACTGATGTACTGTGGATCATCACTGATGTACTATGGATCATCACTGGTGTACTATGGATCATCACTGATGTACTGTGGACCATCCCTGATGTACTGTGGATCTTCACTGATGTACTGTGGATCATCACTGATGTACCATGGATCAGCACTGATGTACAGAAGATCATCACTGATGTACTGTGGATCATCACTGATGTACTATGGGCCATCACAGGTGTACTATGGATCATCACTGATGTACTATGGATCATCACTGATGTACTGAGGATCATCACTGATGTACTGTGGATCATCACTGATGTACTGTGGATCATCACTGATTTACTGTGGATCATTACTGATGTACTATGGATCATCACTGATGTACTATGAGCCATCAATGATGTACTATGGATCATCACTGGTGTACTGTGGATCATCACTGATGTACTGTAGATCATCACTGATGTACTGTGGATCATCATTGATGTACTGTGGATCATCACTGATGTACTATGGGCCATCACTGGTGTACTATGGATCATCTCTGATGTACTATGGATCATCACTGATTTACTATGAGCCATCACTGATGTACTATGGATCATCACTGGTGTACTATGGATCATCACTGATGTACTGTGGACCATCCCTGATGTACTGTGGATCATCACTGATGTACCGTGGACCATCCCTAATGTACTGAGGATCATCACTGATGTACTATAGATCATCACTTATGTACTATGGGCCATCACTGGTGTACTATGGATCATCACTGATGTACTATGGATCATCACTGATGTACTGAGGATCATCACTGATGTACTATGGATCATCATTTGTACTGTGGATCATCACTGATGTACTGTGGATCATCACTGATGTACTGAGGATCATCACTGATGTACTGTGGATCATCACTGATGTACTATGGATCATCACTGGTGTACTATGGATCATCACTGATGTACTGTGGACCATCCCTGATGTACTGTGGATCATCACTGATGTACTGTGGATCATCACTGATGTACCATGGATCAGCACTGATGTACAGAAGATCATCACTGATGTACTGTGGATCATCACTGATGTACTATGGGCCATCACAGGTGTACTATGGATCATCACTGATGTACTATGGATCATCACTGATGTACTGAGGATCATCACTGATGTACTGTGGATCATCACTGATGTACTGTGGATCATCACTGATTTACTGTGGATCATTACTGATGTACTATGGATCATCACTGATGTACTATGAGCCATCAATGATGTACTATGGATCATCACTGGTGTACTGTGGATCATCACTGATGTACTGTAGATCATCACTGATGTACTGTGGATCATCATTGATGTACTGTGGATCATCACTGATGTACTATGGGCCATCACTGGTGTACTATGGATCATCTCTGATGTACTATGGATCATCACTGATTTACTATGAGCCATCACTGATGTACTATGGATCATCACTGGTGTACTATGGATCATCACTGATGTACTGTGGACCATCCCTGATGTACTGTGGATCATCACTGATGTACCGTGGACCATCCCTAATGTACTGAGGATCATCACTGATGTACTATAGATCATCACTTATGTACTATGGGCCATCACTGGTGTACTATGAGCCATCACTGATGTACTATGGGCCATCACTGATGTACTGTGGATCATCACCGATGTACTATGGATCATCACTGATGTACTATGGATCATCACTGATGTACTATGGATCATCACTGGGGGAGTATGGACCATCCCTGATGTACTATGGACCATCCCTGATGTACTATGGACCATCCCTGATGTACTGTGGATCATCACTGGTGTACTGTGGATCATCACTGGTGTGCTGTGGATCATCACTGATGTACTATAGATCATCACTGATGTACTGTGGATCATCACAGATGTACAGTGGATCATCACTGATGTACTGTGGATCATCACTGATTTACTGTGGATCATTACTGATGTACTATGGATAATCACTGATGTACTATGAATCATCACTGATGTACTATGAGCCATCACTGATGTACTATGGATCATCACTGATGTACTGTGGTTCATCACTGATGTACTATAGATCATCACCGATGTACTGAGGATCATCACCGATGTACTATGGATCATCATTTGTACTGTGGATCATCACTGATGTACTGTGGATCATCACTGATGTACTGAGGATCATCACTTATGTTCTGTGGATCATCACTAATGTACTGTGGATCATCACTGATGTACTATAGATCATCACTGATGTACTGAGGATCATCACTGAAGTACTGTGGATCATCACTGATGTACTGTGGATCATCACTGATTTACTGTGGATCATTACTGATGTACTATGGATAATCACTGATGTACTATGAATCATCACTGATGTACTATGAGCCATCACTGATGTACTATGGATCATCACTGATGTACTGTGGTTCATCACTGATGTACTATAGATCATCACTGATGTACTATGGGCCATCACTGGTGTACTATGGATCATCACTGATGTACTATGGATCATCACTGATGTACTGAGGATCATCACTGATGTACTATGGATCATCATTTGTACTGTGGATCATCACTGATGTACTGTGGATCATCACTGATGTACTGAGGATCATCACTGATGTACTGTGGATCATCACTGATGTACTGTGGACCATCCCTGATGTACTGTGGATCATCACTGATGTACTGTGGATCATCACTGATGTACTATGAGCCATCACTGATGTACTATGGATCATCACTGGTGTACTATGGATCATCACTGATGTACTGTGGACCATCCCTGATGTACTGTGGATCATCACTGATGTACTGTGGATCATCACTGATGTACCATGGATCAGCACTGATGTACAGAAGATCATCACTGATGTACTGTGGATCATCACTGATGTACTATGGGCCATCACAGGTGTACTATGGATCATCACTGATGTACTATGGATCATCACTGATGTACTGAGGATCATCACTGATGTACTGTGGATCATCACTGATGTACTGTGGATCATCACTGATTTACTGTGGATCATTACTGATGTACTATGGATCATCACTGATGTACTATGAGCCATCAATGATGTACTATGGATCATCACTGGTGTACTGTGGATCATCACTGATGTACTGTAGATCATCACTGATGTACTGTGGATCATCATTGATGTACTGTGGATCATCACTGATGTACTATGGGCCATCACTGGTGTACTATGGATCATCTCTGATGTACTATGGATCATCACTGATGTACTATGAGCCATCACTGATGTACTATGGATCATCACTGGTGTACTATGGATCATCACTGATGTACTGTGGACCATCCCTGATGTACTGTGGATCATCACTGATGTACCGTGGACCATCCCTAATGTACTGAGGATCATCACTGATGTACTATAGATCATCACTTATGTACTATGGGCCATCACTGGTGTACTATGAGCCATCACTGATGTACTATGGGCCATCACTGATGTACTGTGGATCATCACCGATGTACTATGGATCATCACTGATGTACTATGGATCATCACTGATGTACTATGGATCATCACTGGGGGACTATGGACCATCCCTGATGTACTATGGACCATCCCTGATGTACTATGGACCATCCCTGATGTACTGTGGATCATCACTGGTGTACTGTGGATCATCACTGGTGTGCTGTGGATCATCACTGATGTACTATAGATCATCACTGATGTACTGTGGATCATCACAGATGTACAGTGGATCATCACTGATGTACTGTGGATCATCACTGATTTACTGTGGATCATTACTGATGTACTATGGATAATCACTGATGTACTATGAATCATCACTGATGTACTATGAGCCATCACTGATGTACTATGGATCATCACTGATGTACTGTGGTTCATCACTGATGTACTATAGATCATCACTGATGTACTATGGGCCATCGCTGGTGTACTATGGATCATCACTGATGTACTATGGATCATCACTGATGTACTGAGGATCATCACTGATGTACTATGGATCATCATTTGTACTGTGGATCATCACTGATGTACTGTGGATCATCACTGATGTACTGAGGATCATCACTGATGTACTGTGGATCATCACTGATGTACTGTGGACCATCCCTGATGTACTGTGGATCATCACTGATGTACTGTGGATCATCACTGATGTACTATGAGCCATCACTGATGTACTATGGATCATCACTGGTGTACTATGGATCATCACTGATGTACTGTGGACCATCCCTGATGTACTGTGGATCATCACTGATGTACTGTGGATCATCACTGATGTACCATGGATCAGCACTGATGTACAGAAGATCATCACTGATGTACTGTGGATCATCACTGATGTACTATGGGCCATCACAGGTGTACTATGGATCATCCCTGGTGTACTATGGACCATCACTGATGTACTATGGACCATCACTGATGTACTGTGGATCATCACTTTTGTACTATAGATCATCACTGATGTACTATGAACCATCACTGATGTACTATGAACCATCACTGATGTACTGTGGATCATCACTGATGTACTATGGATAATCACTGATGTACTATGGATCATCACTGATGTACTATGGACCATCCTTGATGTACTGTGGACCATCCCTGATGTACTGTGGATCATCACTGATGTACTATGGACCATCCCTGATGTACTGTGGATCATCACTGATGTACTGTGGATTATCACTGATGTACTGAGGATCATCACTGATGTACTATGGATCATCACTTGTACTCTGGATCATCACTGATGTACTGTGGCTCATCACTGATGTACTGAGGATCATCACAGATGTACAGTGGATCATCACTGATGTACTGTGGATCATCACTGATTTACTGTGGATCATTACTGATGTACTATGGATAATCACTGATGTACTATGAAACATCACTGATGTACTATGAGCCATCACTGATGTACTATGGATCATCACTGATGTACTATGGATCATCACTGATGTACTGTGGTTCATCACTGATGTACTATAGATCATCACTGATGTACTATGGGCCATCACTGGTGTACTATGGATCATCACTGATGTACTGTGGATCATCACTGATGTACTGAGGATCATCACTGATGTACTGTGGATCATCACTGATGTACTGTGGATCATCACTGATTTACTGTGGATCATTACTGATGTACTATGGATCATCACTGATGTACTATGAGCCATCAATGATGTACTATGGATCATCACTGGTGTACTGTGGATCATCACTGATGTACTGTGGATCATCATTGATGTACTGTGGATCATCACTGATGTACTATGGGCCATCACTGGTGTACTATGGATCATCTCTGATGTACTATGGATCATCACTGATGTACTATGAGCCATCACTGATGTACTATGGATCATCACTGGTGTACTATGGATCATCACTGATGTACTGTGGACCATCCCTGATGTACTGTGGATCATCACTGATGTACCGTGGACCATCCCTAATGTACTGAGGATCATCACTGATGTACTATAGATCATCACTTATGTACTATGGGCCATCACTGGTGTACTATGAGCCATCACTGATGTACTATGGGCCATCACTGATGTACTGTGGATCATCACCGATGTACTATGGATCATCACTGATGTACTATGGATCATCACTGATGTACTATGGATCATCACTGGGGGACTATGGACCATCCCTGATGTACTATGGACCATCCCTGATGTACTATGGACCATCCCTGATGTACTGTGGATCATCACTGGTGTACTGTGGATCATCACTGGTGTGCTGTGGATCATCACTGATGTACTATAGATCATCACTGATGTACTGTGGATCATCACAGATGTACAGTGGATCATCACTGATGTACTGTGGATCATCACTGATTTACTGTGGATCATTACTGATGTACTATGGATAATCACTGATGTACTATGAATCATCACTGATGTACTATGAGCCATCACTGATGTACTATGGATCATCACTGATGTACTATGGATCATCACTGATGTACTGTGGTTCATCACTGATGTACTATAGATCATCACTGATGTACTATGGGCCATCACTGGTGTACTATGGATCATCACTGATGTACTATGGATCATCACTGATGTACTGAGGATCATCACTGATGTACTATGGATCATCATTTGTACTGTGGATCATCACTGATGTACTGTGGATCATCACTGATGTACTATGGATCATCACTGATGTACTATGGATCATCACTGGGGGACTATGGACCATCCCTGATGTACTATGGACCATCCCTGATGTACTATGGACCATCCCTGATGTACTGTGGATCATCACTGGTGTACTGTGGATCATCACTGGTGTGCTGTGGATCATCACTGATGTACTATAGATCATCACTGATGTACTGTGGATCATCACAGATGTACAGTGGATCATCACTGATGTACTGTGGATCATCACTGATTTACTGTGGATCATTACTGATGTACTATGGATAATCACTGATGTACTATGAATCATCACTGATGTACTATGAGCCATCACTGATGTACTATGGATCATCACTGATGTACTGTGGTTCATCACTGATGTACTATAGATCATCACTGATGTACTATGGGCCATCGCTGGTGTACTATGGATCATCACTGATGTACTATGGATCATCACTGATGTACTGAGGATCATCACTGATGTACTATGGATCATCATTTGTACTGTGGATCATCACTGATGTACTGTGGATCATCACTGATGTACTGAGGATCATCACTGATGTACTGTGGATCATCACTGATGTACTGTGGACCATCCCTGATGTACTGTGGATCATCACTGATGTACTGTGGATCATCACTGATGTACTATGAGCCATCACTGATGTACTATGGATCATCACTGGTGTACTATGGATCATCACTGATGTACTGTGGACCATCCCTGATGTACTGTGGATCATCACTGATGTACTGTGGATCATCACTGATGTACCATGGATCAGCACTGATGTACAGAAGATCATCACTGATGTACTGTGGATCATCACTGATGTACTATGGGCCATCACAGGTGTACTATGGATCATCCCTGGTGTACTATGGACCATCACTGATGTACTATGGACCATCACTGATGTACTGTGGATCATCACTGTTGTACTATAGATCATCACTGATGTACTATGAACCATCACTGATGTACTATGAACCATCACTGATGTACTGTGGATCATCACTGATGTACTATGGATAATCACTGATGTACTATGGATCATCACTGATGTACTATGGACCATCCTTGATGTACTGTGGACCATCCCTGATGTACTGTGGAT
Source organism: Rana muscosa (assembly GCA_029206835.1). Classification (NCBI taxonomy): domain Eukaryota; kingdom Metazoa; phylum Chordata; class Amphibia; order Anura; family Ranidae; genus Rana; species Rana muscosa. Next base: position 336,816,133 of record CM055117.1, read on the forward strand.
CATCACTGATGTACTATGGACCATCCCTGATGTACTGTGGATCATCACTGATGTACTGTGGATTATCACTGATGTACTGAGGATCATCACTGATGTACTATGGATCATCACTTGTACTCTGGATCATCACTGATGTACTGTGGCTCATCACTGATGTACTGAGGATCATCACAGATGTACAGTGGATCATCACTGATGTACTGTGGATCATCACTGATTTACTGTGGATCATTACTGATGTACTATGGATAATCACTGATGTACTATGAATCATCACTGATGTACTATGAGCCATCACTGATGTACTATGGATCATCACTGATGTACTATGGATCATCACTGATGTACTGTGGTTCATCACTGATGTACTATAGATCATCACTGATGTACTATGGGCCATCACTGGTGTACTATGGATCATCACTGATGTACTATGGATCATCACTGATGTACTGAGGATCATCACTGATGTACTGTGGATCATCACTGATGTACTGTGGATCATCACTGATTTACTGTGGATCATTACTGATGTACTATGGATCATCACTGATGTACTATGAGCCATCAATGATGTACTATGGATCATCACTGGTGTACTGTGGATCATCACTGATGTACTGTAGATCATCACTGATGTACTGTGGATCATCATTGATGTACTGTGGATCATCACTGATGTACTATGGGCCATCACTGGTGTACTATGGATCATCTCTGATGTACTATGGATCATCACTGATGTACTATGAGCCATCACTGATGTACTATGGATCATCACTGGTGTACTATGGATCATCACTGATGTACTGTGGACCATCCCTGATGTACTGTGGATCATCACTGATGTACCGTGGACCATCCCTAATGTACTGAGGATCATCACTGATGTACTATAGATCATCACTTATGTACTATGGGCCATCACTGGTGTACTATGAGCCATCACTGATGTACTATGGGCCATCACTGATGTACTGTGGATCATCACCGATGTACTATGGATCATCACTGATGTACTATGGATCATCACTGATGTACTATGGATCATCACTGGGGGACTATGGACCATCCCTGATGTACTATGGACCATCCCTGATGTACTATGGACCATCCCTGATGTACTGTGGATCATCACTGGTGTACTGTGGATCATCACTGGTGTGCTGTGGATCATCACTGATGTACTATAGATCATCACTGATGTACTGTGGATCATCACAGATGTACAGTGGATCATCACTGATGTACTGTGGATCATCACTGATTTACTGTGGATCATTACTGATGTACTATGGATAATCACTGATGTACTATGAATCATCACTGATGTACTATGAGCCATCACTGATGTACTATGGATCATCACTGATGTACTATGGATCATCACTGATGTACTGTGGTTCATCACTGATGTACTATAGATCATCACTGATGTACTATGGGCCATCACTGGTGTACTATGGATCATCACTGATGTACTATGGATCATCACTGATGTACTGAGGATCATCACTGATGTACTATGGATCATCATTTGTACTGTGGATCATCACTGATGTACTGTGGATCATCACTGATGTACTGAGGATCATCACTGATGTACTGTGGATCATCACTGATGTACTGTGGATCATCACTGATTTACTGTGGATCATTACTGATGTACTATGGATCATCACTGATGTACTATGAGCCATCAATGATGTACTATGGATCATCACTGGTGTACTGTAGATCATCACTGATGTACTGTGGATCATCATTGATGTACTGTGGATCATCACTGATGTACTATGGGCCATCACTGGTGTACTATGGATCATCTCTGATGTACTATGGATCATCACTGATGTACTATGAGCCATCACTGATGTATTATGGATCATCACTGGTGTACTATGGATCATCACTGATGTACTGTGGACCATCCGTGGTGTACTGTGGATCATCACTGATGTACCGTGGACCATCCCTGATGTACTGAGGATCATCACTGATGTACTATAGATCATCACTGATGTACTATGGGCCATCACTGGTGTACTATGAGCCATCACTGATGTACTATGGGCCATCACTGATGTACTGTGGATCATCACCGATGTACTATGGATCATCACTGATGTACTATGGATCATCACTGATGTACTATGGATCATTACTGGGGGACTATGGACCATCCCTGATGTACTATGGACCATCCCTGATGTACTATGGACCATCCCTGATGTACTGTGGATCATCACTGGTGTACTGTGGATCATCACTGGTGTGCTGTGGATCATCACTGATGTACTATAGATCATCACTGATGTACTGTGGATCATCACTGATGTACTGTGGATCATCACTGATGTACTGTGGATCATCACTGGTGTACTATAGATAATCACTGATGTACTATGGGCCATCACTGGTGTACTATGGATCATCACTGATGTACTATGGACCATCACTGATGTACTGTGGATCATCACTGATGTACTGTGGATCATCACTGATGTACTATGGATCATCACTGATGTACTGTGTATCATCACTGATGTACTGTGTATCATCACTGATGTACTGTGGATCATCACTGATGTACTATGAGCCATCACTGATGTACTATGGATCATCACTGGTGTACTATGGATCATCACTGATGTACTGTGGTTCATCACTGATGTACTATAGATCATTACTGATGTACTATGGATCATCACTGACGTACTATGGATCATCACTGATGTACTATAGATCATCACTGATGTACTATGGGCCATCACTGGGGTACTATGGGCCATCACTGGTGTATTATGGATCATCACTGATGTACTATGGATCATCACTGATGTACTGTGGATCATCACTGATGTACTGTGGATCATCACTGATGTACTATGAGCCATCACTGATGTACTATGGATCATCACTGGTGTACTATGGATCATCACTGGTGTACTATGGACCATCCCTGATGTACTGTGGATCATCACTGATGTACTATGGACCAACCCTGATGTACTGTGGACCATCACTGATGTACTATGGACCATCCCTGATGTACTGTGGATCATCACTGATGTACTGTGGATCATCACTGATGTACTGAGGATCATCACTGATGTACTGTGTATCATCACTGATGTACTGTGGATCATCACTGATGTACTATGGATCATCACTGATGTACTGTGGATCATCACTGATGTACTGTGGATCATCACTGATGTACTGAGGATCATCACTGATGTACTATGGATCATCACTAATGTACTGTGGATCATCACTGATGTACTGTGGATCATCACTGATGTACTGTGGATCATCACTGATGTACTGAGGATCATCACTGATGTACTATGGATCATCACTGATGTACTGTGGATCATCACTGATGTACTATAGATCATCACTGATGTACTATGGGCCATCACTGATGTACTGTGGATCATCACTGATGTACTATGGACCATCACTGATGTACTGTGGATCATCACTGATGTACTATAGATCATCACTGATGTACTATGGACCATCACTGATGTACTGTGGATCATCACTGATGTACTATGGACCATCACTGATGCACTGTGGATCATCACTGATGTACTGTGGATCATCACTGATGTACTGAGGATCATCACTGATGTACTATGGGCCATCAATGGTGTACTATGGATCATCACTGGTGTACTATGGACCATCACTGATGTACTATGGATCATCCCTGGTGTACTATGGACCATCACTGATGTACTATGAACCATCACTGATGTACTGTGGATCATCACTGATGTACTATAGATCATCACTGATGTACTATGGACCATCACTGATGTACTGTGGATCATCACTGATGTACTACGGACCATCACTGATGTACTGTGGATCATCACTGATGTAATGTGGATCATCACTGATGTACTGTGGATCATCACTGGTGTACTATTGCTCATCACTGATGTACTATGGGCCATCACTGGTGTACTATGGATCATCACTGATGTACCATGGATCATCACTGATGTACTGTGGATCATCACTGATGTACTATAGATCATCACTGGTGTACTATGGACCATCACTGATGTACTGTGGATCATCACTGATGTACTATGGACCATCACTGATGCACTGTGGATCATCACTGATGTACTGTGGATCATCACTGATGTACTGAGGATCATCACTGATGTACTATGGGCCATCAATGGTGTACTATGGATCATCACTGGTGTACTATGGACCATCACTGATGTACTGTGGATCATCACTGATGTACTATAGATCATCACTGGTGTACTATGGACCATCACTGATGTACTGTGGATCATCACTGATGTACTATGGACCATCACTGATGCACTGTGGATCATCACTGATGTACTGTGGATCATCACTGATGTACTGAGGATCATCACTGATGTACTATGGGCCATCAATGGTGTACTATGGATCATCACTGGTGTACTATGGACCATCACTGATGTACTATGGATCATCCCTGGTGTACTATGGACCATCACTGATGTACTATGGACCATCACTGATGTACTGTGGATCATCACTGATGTACTATAGATCATCACTGATGTACTATGGACCATCACTGATGTACTGTGGATCATCACTGATGTACTACGGACCATAACTGATGTACTGTGGATCATCACTGATGTACTGTGGATCATCACAGATGTACAGTGGATCATCACTGATGTACTGTGGATCATCACTGATTTACTGTGGATCATTACTGATGTACTATGGATAATCACTGATGTACTATGAATCATCACTGATGTACTATGAGCCATCACTGATGTACTATGGATCATCACTGATGTACTGTGGTTCATCACTGATGTACTATAGATCATCACTGATGTACTATGGGCCATCGCTGGTGTACTATGGATCATCACTGATGTACTATGGATCATCACTGATGTACTGAGGATCATCACTGATGTACTATGGATCATCATTTGTACTGTGGATCATCACTGATGTACTGTGGATCATCACTGATGTACTGAGGATCATCACTGATGTACTGTGGATCATCACTGATGTACTGTGGACCATCCCTGATGTACTGTGGATCATCACTGATGTACTGTGGATCATCACTGATGTACTATGAGCCATCACTGATGTACTATGGATCATCACTGGTGTACTATGGATCATCACTGATGTACTGTGGACCATCCCTGATGTACTGTGGATCATCACTGATGTACTGTGGATCATCACTGATGTACCATGGATCAGCACTGATGTACAGAAGATCATCACTGATGTACTGTGGATCATCACTGATGTACTATGGGCCATCACAGGTGTACTATGGATCATCCCTGGTGTACTATGGACCATCACTGATGTACTATGGACCATCACTGATGTACTGTGGATCATCACTGTTGTACTATAGATCATCACTGATGTACTATGAACCATCACTGATGTACTATGAACCATCACTGATGTACTGTGGATCATCACTGATGTACTATGGATAATCACTGATGTACTATGGATCATCACTGATGTACTATGGACCATCCTTGATGTACTGTGGACCATCCCTGATGTACTGTGGATCATCACTGATGTACTATGGACCATCCCTGATGTACTGTGGATCATCACTGATGTACTGTGGATTATCACTGATGTACTGAGGATCATCACTGATGTACTATGGATCATCACTTGTACTCTGGATCATCACTGATGTACTGTGGCTCATCACTGATGTACTGAGGATCATCACAGATGTACAGTGGATCATCACTGATGTACTGTGGATCATCACTGATTTACTGTGGATCATTACTGATGTACTATGGATAATCACTGATGTACTATGAATCATCACTGATGTACTATGAGCCATCACTGATGTACTATGGATCATCACTGATGTACTATGGATCATCACTGATGTACTGTGGTTCATCACTGATGTACTATAGATCATCACTGATGTACTATGGGCCATCACTGGTGTACTATGGATCATCACTGATGTACTATGGATCATCACTGATGTACTGAGGATCATCACTGATGTACTGTGGATCATCACTGATGTACTGTGGATCATCACTGATTTACTGTGGATCATTACTGATGTACTATGGATCATCACTGATGTACTATGAGCCATCAATGATGTACTATGGATCATCACTGGTGTACTGTGGATCATCACTGATGTACTGTAGATCATCACTGATGTACTGTGGATCATCATTGATGTACTGTGGATCATCACTGATGTACTATGGGCCATCACTGGTGTACTATGGATCATCTCTGATGTACTATGGATCATCACTGATGTACTATGAGCCATCACTGATGTACTATGGATCATCACTGGTGTACTATGGATCATCACTGATGTACTGTGGACCATCCCTGATGTACTGTGGATCATCACTGATGTACCGTGGACCATCCCTAATGTACTGAGGATCATCACTGATGTACTATAGATCATCACTTATGTACTATGGGCCATCACTGGTGTACTATGAGCCATCACTGATGTACTATGGGCCATCACTGATGTACTGTGGATCATCACCGATGTACTATGGATCATCACTGATGTACTATGGATCATCACTGATGTACTATGGATCATCACTGGGGGACTATGGACCATCCCTGATGTACTATGGACCATCCCTGATGTACAATGGACCATCCCTGATGTACTGTGGATCATCACTGGTGTACTGTGGATCATCACTGGTGTGCTGTGGATCATCACTGATGTACTATAGATCATCACTGATGTACTGTGGATCATCACAGATGTACAGTGGATCATCACTGATGTACTGTGGATCATCACTGATTTACTGTGGATCATTACTGATGTACTATGGATAATCACTGATGTACTATGAATCATCACTGATGTACTATGAGCCATCACTGATGTACTATGGATCATCACTGATGTACTATGGATCATCACTGATGTACTGTGGTTCATCACTGATGTACTATAGATCATCACTGATGTACTATGGGCCATCACTGGTGTACTATGGATCATCACTGATGTACTATGGATCATCACTGATGTACTGAGGATCATCACTGATGTACTATGGATCATCATTTGTACTGTGGATCATCACTGATGTACTGTGGATCATCACTGATGTACTGAGGATCATCACTGATGTACTGTGGATCATCACTGATGTACTGTGGATCATCACTGATTTACTGTGGATCATTACTGATGTACTATGGATCATCACTGATGTACTATGAGCCATCAATGATGTACTATGGATCATCACTGGTGTACTGTGGATCATCACTGATGTACTGTAGATCATCACTGATGTACTGTGGATCATCATTGATGTACTGTGGATCATCACTGATGTACTATGGGCCATCACTGGTGTACTATGGATCATCTCTGATGTACTATGGATCATCACTGATGTACTATGAGCCATCACTGATGTATTATGGATCATCACTGGTGTACTATGGATCATCACTGATGTACTGTGGACCATCCGTGGTGTACTGTGGATCATCACTGATGTACCGTGGACCATCCCTGATGTACTGAGGATCATCACTGATGTACTATAGATCATCACTGATGTACTATGGGCCATCACTGGTGTACTATGAGCCATCACTGATGTACTATGGGCCATCACTGATGTACTGTGGATCATCACCGATGTACTATGGATCATCACTGATGTACTATGGATCATCACTGATGTACTATGGATCATTACTGGGGGACTATGGACCATCCCTGATGTACTATGGACCATCCCTGATGTACTATGGACCATCCCTGATGTACTGTGGATCATCACTGGTGTACTGTGGATCATCACTGGTGTGCTGTGGATCATCACTGATGTACTATAGATCATCACTGATGTACTGTGGATCATCACTGATGTACTGTGGATCATCACTGATGTACTGTGGATCATCACTGGTGTACTATAGATAATCACTGATGTACTATGGGCCATCACTGGTGTACTATGGATCATCACTGATGTACTATGGACCATCACTGATGTACTGTGGATCATCACTGATGTACTGTGGATCATCACTGATGTACTATGGATCATCACTGATGTACTGTGTATCATCACTGATGTACTGTGTATCATCACTGATGTACTGTGGATCATCACTGATGTACTATGAGCCATCACTGATGTACTATGGATCATCACTGGTGTACTATGGATCATCACTGATGTACTGTGGTTCATCACTGATGTACTATAGATCATCACTGATGTACTATGGATCATCACTGACGTACTATGGATCATCACTGATGTACTATAGATCATCACTGATGTACTATGGGCCATCACTGGGGTACTATGGGCCATCACTGGTGTATTATGGATCATCACTGATGTACTATGGATCATCACTGATGTACTGTGGATCATCACTGATGTACTGTGGATCATCACTGATGTACTATGAGCCATCACTGATGTACTATGGATCATCACTGGTGTACTATGGATCATCACTGGTGTACTATGGACCATCCCTGATGTACTGTGGATCATCACTGATGTACTATGGACCAACCCTGATGTACTGTGGACCATCACTGATGTACTATGGACCATCCCTGATGTACTGTGGATCATCACTGATGTACTGTGGATCATCACTGATGTACTGAGGATCATCACTGATGTACTGTGTATCATCACTGATGTACTGTGGATCATCACTGATGTACTATGGATCATCACTGATGTACTGTGGATCATCACTGATGTACTGTGGATCATCACTGATGTACTGAGGATCATCACTGATGTACTATGGATCATCACTAATGTACTGTGGATCATCACTGATGTACTGTGGATCATCACTGATGTACTGTGGATCATCACTGATGTACTGAGGATCATCACTGATGTACTATGGATCATCACTGATGTACTATGGATCATCACTGATGTACTATAGATCATCACTGATGTACTATGGGCCATCACTGATGTACTGTGGATCATCACTGATGTACTATGGACCATCACTGATGTACTGTGGATCATCACTGATGTACTATAGATCATCACTGATGTACTATGGACCATCACTGATGTACTGTGGATCATCACTGATGTACTATGGACCATCACTGATGCACTGTGGATCATCACTGATGTACTGTGGATCATCACTGATGTACTGAGGATCATCACTGATGTACTATGGGCCATCAATGGTGTACTATGGATCATCACTGGTGTACTATGGACCATCACTGATGTACTATGGATCATCCCTGGTGTACTATGGACCATCACTGATGTACTATGAACCATCACTGATGTACTGTGGATCATCACTGATGTACTATAGATCATCACTGATGTACTATGGACCATCACTGATGTACTGTGGATCATCACTGATGTACTACGGACCATCACTGATGTACTGTGGATCATCACTGATGTAATGTGGATCATCACTGATGTACTGTGGATCATCACTGATGTACTGTGGATCATCACTGGTGTACTATTGCTCATCACTGATGTACTATGGGCCATCACTGGTGTACTATGGATCATCACTGATGTACCATGGATCATCACTGATGTACTGTGGATCATCACTGATGTACTATAGATCATCACTGGTGTACTATGGACCATCACTGATGTACTGTGGATCATCACTGATGTACTATGGACCATCACTGATGCACTGTGGATCATCACTGATGTACTGTGGATCATCACTGATGTACTGAGGATCATCACTGATGTACTATGGGCCATCAATGGTGTACTATGGATCATCACTGGTGTACTATGGACCATCACTGATGTACTGTGGATCATCACTGATGTACTATAGATCATCACTGGTGTACTATGGACCATCACTGATGTACTGTGGATCATCACTGATGTACTATGGACCATCACTGATGCACTGTGGATCATCACTGATGTACTGTGGATCATCACTGATGTACTGAGGATCATCACTGATGTACTATGGGCCATCAATGGTGTACTATGGATCATCACTGGTGTACTATGGACCATCACTGATGTACTATGGATCATCCCTGGTGTACTATGGACCATCACTGATGTACTATGGACCATCACTGATGTACTGTGGATCATCACTGATGTACTATAGATCATCACTGATGTACTATGGACCATCACTGATGTACTGTGGATCATCACTGATGTACTACGGACCATCACTGATGTACTGTGGATCATCACTGATGTAATGTGGATCATCACTGATGTACTGTGGATCATCACTGATGTACTGTGGATCATCACTGATGTACTGTGGATCATCACTGGTGTACTATTGCTCCTCACTGATGTACTATGGGCCATCACTGGTGTACTATGGATCATCACTGATGTACCATGGATCATCACTGATGTACTGTGGATCATCACTGATGTACTGTGGATCATCACTGGTGTACTATTGCTCATCACTGATGTACTATGGGCCATCACTGGTGTACTATGGATCATCACTGATGTACCATGGATCATCACTGATGTACTGTTGATCATCACTGATGTACTGTGGATCATCACTGGTGTACTATGGATCATCACTGGTGTACTATGGATCATCACTGATGTACTATGGGCCATCACTGATGTACTATGGATCATCACTGATGTACTGTGGACCATCCCTGATGTACTGTGGATCATCACTGATATACTGTGGATCATCACTGATGTAATGAGGATCATCACTGATGTACTATAGATCATCACTGATGTAATATTGCCCATCACTGGTGTACTATGGATCATCCCTGGTGTACTATGGACCATCACTGATGTACTATGAGCCATCACTGATGTACTATGGATCATCACTGGTGTACTATGGATCATCACTGATGTACTGTGGACCATCCCTGATGTACTGTGGATCATCACTGATGTACTGTGGATCATCACTGATGTACTATGAGCCATCACTGATGTACTATGGATCATCACTGGTGTACTATGGATCATCACTGATGTACTGTGGACCATCCCTGATGTACTGTGGATCATCACTGATGTACTGTGGATCATCACTGATGTACCATGGATCAGCACTGATGTACTGTGGATCATCACTGATGTACTGTGGATCATCACTGATGTACTATGGGCCATCACAGGTGTACTATGGATCATCACTGGTGTACTATGGATCATCCCTGGTGTACTATGGACCATCACTGATGTACTATGGACCATCACTGATGTACTGTGGATCATCACTGATGTACTATAGATCATCACTGATGTACTATGAACCATCACTGATGTACTATGAACCATCACTGATGTACTGTGGATCATCACTGATGTACTATGGATAATCACTGATGTACTATGGATCATCACTAGGGATGAGCCGAACACCCCCGGGTTCGGTTCGCACCAGAACCTTCGAACGGACCGAAAGTTCGCGCGAATTTTCAAACCCTATTCGTTATAATGGACGCGAACGTTCGAAATCAAAATTGCTAATTACAACGGCCAATATGCATGTTAATGTTATAAAACAGGTTTGGGGACCCGGGTCCTGCCCCAGGGGACATATATCAATGCAAAAAGAAATTTTAAAAACTAAAGTTTTTTCGGGAGCAGTCATTTTAATGATGCATAAAGTGAAAAAAAAAAAGTGAAATTTTCCTTTAAATACGGTACCTGGGGGGTGTCTAAAGTATGCCTGTGAAGTGGCATGTGTTTCCCGTGTTTAGAACTGTCCTTGCACAAAATGACATTTGTAAAGGAAAAAAAGAAGCCATTTAAAACCACTTGCGGCTTTAATGTCATGTCTTGTCCTGGCCGCCATATGGCTGAAAATCCTTGAGAAAAATGGCATGGCTACCCCATCACCCCCCCCCCACCCCAGCCCCTTTGGGTCTTGTATGGATACTAAGGGGGACCCCGCACCCAAAATAAAACCCTATACCTACAACCCTATATACTCTGAACAGCAGTATATAGGTGGTGCAAACAAGACATGGACTGTAGGTTTGTTCTTAAGTAGAATCTGAACAGGTACATTATGAAGTGTAGCTACATCCCCAAAAAATCAATTTTTAAGCTTTTTGGAGAACATAGGGAGGGGTTATCACCCCTGTAACATTTGCTGTCTTTGCACATCTGTTCAGAACATGTCACCTCACTTTCCGTCCCAATGACAAATGTTTTTGGAAAAGTGGGGTTTTAATTGAAACAAGGATTGGTGATAAAGCATCAGTAGAGAGGAGATACCTTTTTCCCAAATTAAATCTAACAGGATAGAATTTTCCTTCCTAGGGGTAGATTTCCTCTCACTTCCTGTTTTCTCTTGCCGTTTGCAAGTAGGAGTCGTTTGTAAGTTGGATGTTTGAAAGTAGGGGCCTGCCGTATATACTCTGCAGAAATTTGCCCTATTAGATGTTGGTGTAGCCACAAGACTGGTGGGCACAGGAATGGGCCCTGCTGTGAGTTAATAGATCAAGATTTGTACTTGCATGCACCTGTTGAACCGGGCAGAAAAATTGGGCCTTTGGTGGTGGTGGTGGTGGACGGTGTTGCCACAAGACTGTAAGCCCTCACAGTTACTCTTGGTGGGTGCAGGAATGGGCCCTGCTGTGAGTTATTAGATCAAGATTTGTAATTGCATGCACCTGTTGAACAGGGCAGAAAAATTGGGCCTTTGGTGGTGGTGGTGGTGGTGGACGGTGTTGCCACAAGACTGTAGGCCCTCATAGTTACTCTTGGTGGGCGCAGGAATGGGCCCTGCTGTGAACTATTAGATCAAGATTTGTAATTACACGCCCCTGTTAAACAGGGGCTGAAAAATTGTTTCTTAGGCATTGGTGCTGGTGCCACAACACTGCAACCCCTCACAGATACTGTACTTGGAGCACAGCAGTCACACCTGTTGCGAAGCATCTTTTTAAAAAATTGTAATTACACGCCCCTGTTATACAGGGGCTGAAAAATTGTGCCTTAGGCACTGCTGCTGGTGCCACAACACTGCAACCCCTCACAGATACTGTACTCTGAGCACAGCAATGAGACCTGTTGCAAAGCATTGCCTAAAAATTGTAATTACACGCCCCAACAGGGGCTGAAAAATTGTGCCTTAGGCACTGGTGCTGGTGCCACAACACTGCAACCCCTCACAGATACTGTACTCTGAGCACAGCAGTCACACCTGTTGCGAAGCATCTTTTTAAAAAATTGTAATTACACGCCCCTGTTATACAGGGGCTGAAAAATTGTGCCTTAGGCACTGGTGTGGTGGCATGGATCATTGAGGAGGAGGAAGAGGATAGTCAGTGAACATAACAGGACAGTCACTCAGCATCAGCATAGGCAGTCTTGAAGGGATGTGACATTATAAATTATTCCGTTATATCCGCTTCAGGTGTCTGGTAGCTGGTGGTGATCCAAGACTGATTCATTTTTATGAAGGTCAGTCGATCAACCGAGTCGGTGGACAGGCGCACCCTATGATCGGTGACAAATCCTCCAGCAGCACTGAATGTGCGTTCGGAAAGAACGCTGGATGCAGGACAGGCCAGTAGCTCAATTGCATACTGTGCAAGCTCTGGCCAGTGATCCATCCTCAGGACCCAGTAAGCCAGAGGATTTTCGGTGGGAAAGGTGTCCAAGTCTGACCTTGCCCCTAGGTATTCCTGCACCATGTATATCAGACGCTGGCGATGGTTGCTGGAACCGATCATACCTTGGGGCTGCGGACTAAAAAATTGTCTGAACGCATCGGTCAGACGTCCACCTTCCCCACCGCTCCTTCTGCTACTGACCGAAGCCTCAGCAACTCGTCGTCCAGGACCAGGAGTTTGTAACCTCCCAGTTTCTGGGAACGCGTTGCACAGACCTTTCTGCAAGGCCTCCCTGAGATGTCTCATCCTCTGCTCCCTCTGCGACGGCAAGATAAGGTCCGCAACCTTACCCTTGTACCGTGGATCAAGGAGAGTGGCCAGCCAGTAATGGTCACTCTCCTTGATCCGAAGAACACGAGGATCCTTCCGCAGGCTTTGCAGGATCAGGGAGGCCATGCAGCGTAGGTTAGCTGAGGCATTCGGTCCGGAGTCTTCTGGGTCACTGAGGATGACATGATCGCCAGCCACCTCCTCCCAGCCACGTACAAGTCCACTGGTTTGTTGGGACTGTACATCATCCCTAAAAGACTGCTGCTGCTGATGCTGAGTGCCAGGCTCCACCTCCATGCTCACACAATCCTCCTCCTCCTCCTCCTCCTCCTCCTCTTCCTGTGTGATGGGTGGGACAGAAGGAACATTGTCTGGATAAAGGGGGCCTTGAGAGACAAGGAAGTCCTCCTCTTCCTGCCTCTGTTCTGCCTCAAGTGCCCTGTCCATTATCCCACGCAGCGTATGCTCCAACAGGTGGACAAGAGGTACAGTGTCACTGATGCATGCACTGTCACTGCTCACCATCCTCGTGGCCTCCTCAAATGGTGAGAGGACAGTGCATGCATCCCTGATCATGCTCCACTGGCGTGGGGAAAAAAAGCCAAGCTCCCCTGACCCTGTCCTGGTGCCGTAGTCGCAAAGGTACTCATTGATGGCCCTCTGCTGCGTGTGCAGTCGCTGCAGCATGGCCAACGTTGAGTTCCACCTGGTGGGCATGTCACATATTAGGCGGTTCTTGGGCAGGTTCAGCTCCTTTTGCAGCTCAGTCAGCCGAGCACTGGCATTATAAGATCGGCGGAAATGCACACAGACTTTCCTGGCCTGCCTCAGGACATCCTGTAAGCCTGGGAACCTGCCCAAGAACCGCTGCACCACCAGGTTGAGGACGTGAGCCATACAGGGCACATGGGTGAGCTGCCCCTGTCGCAGGGCGGAGAGGAGGTTGGTGCCATTATCAGAAACGACCATTCCTGGCTTAAGCTGGCGTGGCGTCAACCACCTCTCGGCCTGCCCCTGCAGAGCTGCCAGAACCTCTGGCCCAGTGTGGCTCCTGTCCCCCAAACACACCAGCGCAAGCACGGCATGGCATCTTTTTGCCTGCGTACTCGCGTAGCCCCTTGTACGCCTACGGAGCACCGCTGGTTCCGAGGACAGAGCACTCGAAGAGGACATGGAGGAAGAAGAAGAGGAGGGGGTGGAGGAGAGAGGTGTGTCACAACCAGTAGTAGCATTTTGGAGGCTTGGTGGCGGAACAACCTCCAACACTACTGCACCTTGTCCTGCATCCCTCCCAGCTACCAATAGAGTGACCCAATGGGCCGTGAAAGAAAGATAACGTCCCTGTCCATGCCTGCTGGACCATGAGTCAGCGGTAATATGCACCTTACCGCTGACCGCCCTGTCCAGCGAGGCATGGACATTGCCTTCCACATGCCAGTAGAGAGACGGAATTGCCTTCCGTGAGAAAAAGTGGCGTTTGGGAACCTGCCACTGAGGAACCGCACATTGAACAAACTCACGGAAGGGGGCCGAGTCTATCAACTGAAAAGGCAGCAGTTGAAGTGCTAGCAATTTAGCCAAGCTAGCATTCAACCGCTGGGCATGTGGATGGTTGGGAGTATACTTCTTTCGATGGTCCAGCAGCTGGGGCAGGGAAATTTGCCTGCTACAATCGGACGTCGGTGTACTGCAAGTACTTGGTTGTGACACACCTAATTCTACACCTTCAGTCCTCTCAGAGCAGCTTTCAGAGAGGACTGAAGATATAGTGGGGATGGAGATCCCAGCTGATGAGGAGCAAGGAGAGGTCCGCTTTGTTCTTTGGTGTGGGTCTTTTATGTGTGCTTGCCAACGAGCTGCATGGCAGGTCGACATATGTCTGCTCATGCTTGTGGTGCCCAAGCGGCTGATGTTTTGGCCACGCGAGATACGCTTGAGACAAATATTGCAAATAGCAGTGGTGCGATCTGATGCACTCGTCTCAAAAAAGGCCCACACCAAAGAACTTTTGTGATAACGTGCAGAGGCAGCGCCCTGCACAGGCGGAGCTCTGCGGTGTGGTACAGTTGCTGTGCTGGCCTCTAGCTGGCCTCCAGGGGGCATCCTGCCTCGTTAGACATGTGACGCTGCATCCTCCTCCTCCTCCTCCTCTCTCCCTTCAGGCACCCACGTGGAGTCAGTGACCTCATCATCCCCTCCCTCTTCACCACTAGAGCAAACCTGGCAGTAAGCTGCAGCTGGTGGAACACTACTGCCAGATTGCTGTCCTTCAGCATCCCCTTTCTCTGCGCGCACACTACTGACTTCCTCAAGCTGGGTATCATCATCCGAGCCTTCGAATCGTTGGGCATCCTCCTGGAGCATGTACCCAACACTGTGCTCAAACAGTTCGGGGGACTCCTCAGGAGGACATGGTGGGTCTAGGGAAGGGGTGGCTGATGATGCCATTGAGTACGCGTTGGCAGCTGCTCTGCCAGTACCCTGAGCCTGGGTGAGAGAGGATGAGGGGGATGAGGAGGGCTTGGTCATCCATTCTACCAAGCCTTCGGCATGATGCGGCTCCACATGTCCAGCTGCCGAAAACAAAGACAAGCGTGTCCCATGGCCACGTGCTGATGACGATGCACGACCACGTCCACGGCCAGCACTGTTGTCTCTAGAAACAGAGCCTGCCTGCCCTGTGTTCTTGCCTCGGCACGCTCTGCCTCTCCTTGGCGGTCTTCCAGCCATTGTAGTCGGTAGTGTATATAGTATAAAAAATAGAACTCCTATGTGTGCTCACAACACACTGTAGGTCCTATGGGTGCTGACACTAACACACTATAGGTACTATGTGTGCTGCTGACAAGAAAATATAGGAGCTCTGTTTGCTGCCACTAACACACTAGAAGTCCTATGGGTGCTGCTGAGAAGAAAATATAGGAGCTCTGTTTGCTGCCACTAACACACTAGAAGTCCTATGGGTGCTGCTGAGAAGAAAATATAGGAGCTCTGTGTGATGCCACTAACACACTAGAAGTCCTATGGGTGCTGCTGAGAAGAAAATATAGGAGCTCTGTGTGATGCCACTAACACACTAGAAGTCCTATGGGTGCTGCTGAGAAGAAAATATAGGAGCTCTGTTTGCTGCCACTAACACACTAGAAGTCCTATGGGTGCTGCTGAGAAGAAAATATAGGAGCTCTGTGTGATGCCACTAACACACTAGAAGTCCTATGGGTGCTGCTGAGCAGAAAATATAGGAGCTCTGTTTGCTGCCACTAACACACTAGAAGTCCTATGGGTGCTGCTGAGAAGAAAATATAGGAGCTCTGTTTGCTGCCACTAACACACTAGAAGTCCTATGGGTGCTGCTGAGAAGAAAATATAGGAGCTCTGTGTGATGCCACTAACACACTAGAAGTCCTATGGGTGCTGCTGAGAAGAAAATATAGGAGCTCTGTTTGCTGCCACTAACACACTAGAAGTCCTATGGGTGCTGCTGAGAAGAAAATATAGGAGCTCTGTTTGCTGCCACTAACACACTAGAAGTCCTATGGGTGCTGCTGAGAAGAAAATATAGGAGCTCTGTGTGATGCCACTAACACACTAGAAGTCCTATGGGTGCTGCTGAGCAGAAAATATAGGAGCTCTGTTTGCTGCCACTAACACACTAGAAGTCCTATGGGTGCTGCTGAGAAGAAAATATAGGAGCTCTGTTTGCTGCCACTAACACACTAGAAGTCCTATGGGTGCTGCTGAGAAGAAAATATAGGAGCTCTGTGTGATGCCACTAACACACTAGAAGTCCTATGGGTGCTGCTGAGAAGAAAATATAGGAGCTCTGTTTGCTGCCACTAACACACTAGAAGTCCTATGGGTGCTGCTGAGAAGAAAATATAGGAGCTCTGTTTGCTGCCACTAACACACTAGAAGTCCTATGGGTGCTGCTGAGAAGAAAATATAGGAGCTCTGTGTGATGCCACTAACACACTAGAAGTCCTATGGGTGCTGCTGAGAAGAAAATATAGGAGCTCTGTTTGCTGCCACTAACACACTAGAAGTCCTATGGGTGCTGCTGAGAAGAAAATATAGGAGCTCTGTGTGATGCCACTAACACACTAGAAGTCCTATGGGTGCTGCTGAGCAGAAAATATAGGAGCTCTGTTTGCTGCCACTAACACACTAGAAGTCCTATGGGTGCTGCTGAGAAGAAAATATAGGAGCTCTGTGTGATGCCACTAACACACTAGAAGTCCTATGGGTGCTGCTGAGCAGAAAATATAGGAGCTCTGTTTGCTGCCACTAACACACTAGAAGTCCTATGGGTGCTGCTGAGAAGAAAATATAGGAGCTCTGTGTGATGCCACTAACACACTAGAAGTCCTATGGGTGCTGCTGAGAAGAAAATATAGGAGCTCTGTTTGCTGCCACTAACACACTAGAAGTCCTATGGGTGCTTCTGGGAAGAAAATATAGGAGCTCTGTTTGCTGCCACTAACACACTAGAAGTCCTATGGGTGCTGCTGAGAAGAAAATATAGGAGCTCTGTTTGCTGCCACTAACACACTAGAAGTCCTATGGGTGCTGCTGAGAAGAAAATATAGGAGCTCTGTTTGCTGCCACTAACACACTAGAAGTCCTATGGGTGCTGCTGAGAAGAAAATATAGGAGCTCTGTTTGCTGCCACTAACACACTAGAAGTCCTATGGGTGCTGCTGAGAAGAAAATATAGGAGCTCTGTTTGCTGCCACTAACACACTAGAAGTCCTATGGGTGCTGCTGAGAAGAAAATATAGGAGCTCTGTTTGCTGCCACTAACACACTAGAACTCCTATGGGTGCTGCTGACAAGAAAATATAGGAGCTCTGTGTGATGCCACTAACACACTAGAAGTCCTATGGGTGCTGCTGAGCAGAAAATATAGGAGCTCTGTTTGCTGCCACTAACACACTAGAAGTCCTATGGGTGCTGCTGAGAAGAAAATATAGGAGCTCTGTGTGATGCCACTAACACACTAGAAGTCCTATGGGTGCTGCTGAGAAGAAAATATAGGAGCTCTGTTTGCTGCCACTAACACACTAGAAGTCCTATGGGTGCTGCTGAGAAGAAAATATAGGAGCTCTGTTTGCTGCCACTAACACACTAGAAGTCCTATGGGTGCTGCTGAGAAGAAAATATAGGAGCTCTGTTTGCTGCCACTAACACACTAGAAGTCCTATGGGTGCTGCTGAGAAGAAAATATAGGAGCTCTGTGTGATGCCACTAACACACTAGAAGTCCTATGGGTGCTGCTGAGAAGAAAATATAGGAGCTCTGTTTGCTGCCACTAACACACTAGAAGTCCTATGGGTGCTGCTGAGAAGAAAATATAGGAGCTCTGTTTGCTGCCACTAACACACTAGAAGTCCTATGGGTGCTGCTGAGAAGAAAATATAGGAGCTCTGTGTGATGCCACTAACACACTAGAAGTCCTATGGGTGCTGCTGAGCAGAAAATATAGGAGCTCTGTTTGCTGCCACTAACACACTAGAAGTCCTATGGGTGCTGCTGAGAAGAAAATATAGGAGCTCTGTTTGCTGCCACTAACACACTAGAAGTCCTATGGGTGCTGCTGAGAAGAAAATATAGGAGCTCTGTGTGATGCCACTAACACACTAGAAGTCCTATGGGTGCTGCTGAGAAGAAAATATAGGAGCTCTGTTTGCTGCCACTAACACACTAGAAGTCCTATGGGTGCTGCTGAGAAGAAAATATAGGAGCTCTGTTTGCTGCCACTAACACACTAGAAGTCCTATGGGTGATGCTGAGAAGAAAATATAGGAGCTCTGTGTGATGCCACTAACACACTAGAAGTCCTATGGGTGCTGCTGAGAAGAAAATATAGGAGCTCTGTTTGCTGCCACTAACACACTAGAAGTCCTATGGGTGCTGCTGAGAAGAAAATATAGGAGCTCTGTGTGATGCCACTAACACACTAGAAGTCCTATGGGTGCTGCTGAGCAGAAAATATAGGAGCTCTGTTTGCTGCCACTAACACACTAGAAGTCCTATGGGTGCTGCTGAGAAGAAAATATAGGAGCTCTGTGTGATGCCACTAACACACTAGAAGTCCTATGGGTGCTGCTGAGCAGAAAATATAGGAGCTCTGTTTGCTGCCACTAACACACTAGAAGTCCTATGGGTGCTGCTGAGAAGAAAATATAGGAGCTCTGTGTGATGCCACTAACACACTAGAAGTCCTATGGGTGCTGCTGAGAAGAAAATATAGGAGCTCTGTTTGCTGCCACTAACACACTAGAAGTCCTATGGGTGCTGCTGAGAAGAAAATATAGGAGCTCTGTTTGCTGCCACTAACACACTAGAAGTCCTATGGGTGCTGCTGAGAAGAAAATATAGGAGCTCTGTTTGCTGACACTAACACACTAGAAGTCCTATGGGTGCTGCTGAGAAGAAAATATAGGAGCTCTGTTTGCTGCCACTAACACACTAGAAGTCCTATGGGTGCTGCTGAGAAGAAAATATAGGAGCTCTGTTTGCTGCCACTAACACACTAGAAGTCCTATGGGTGCTGCTGAGAAGAAAATATAGGAGCTCTGTTTGCTGCCACTAACACACTAGAAGTCCTATGGGTGCTGCTGAGAAGAAAATATAGGAGCTCTGTTTGCTGCCACTAACACACTAGAACTCCTATGGGTGCTGCTGAGAAGAAAATATAGGAGCTCTGTGTGATGCCACTAACACACTAGAAGTCCTATGGGTGCTGCTGAGAAGAAAATATAGGAGCTCTGTTTGCTGCCACTAACACACTAGAAGTCCTATGGGTGCTGCTGAGAAGAAAATATAGGAGCTCTGTGTGATGCCACTAACACACTAGAAGTCCTATGGGTGCTGCTGAGCAGAAAATATAGGAGCTCTGTTTGCTGCCACTAACACACTAGAAGTCCTTTGGGTGCTGCTGAGAAGAAAATATAGGAGCTCTGTGTGATGCCACTAACACACTAGAAGTCCTATGGGTGCTGCTGAGAAGAAAATAAAGTAGCTCTGTTTGCTGCCACTAACACACTAGAAGTCCTATGGGTGCTGCTGAGAAGAAAATATAGGAGCTCTGTTTGCTGCCACGAACACACTAGAAGTCCTATGGGTGCTGCTGAGAAGAAAATATAGGAGCTCTGTTTGCTGCCACTAACACACTAGAAGTCCTATGGGTGCTGCTGAGAAGAAAATATAGGAGCTCTGTGTGATGCCACTAACACACTAGAAGTCCTATGGGTGCTGCTGAGAAGAAAATATAGGAGCTCTGTTTGCTGCCACTAACACACTAGAAGTCCTATGGGTGCTGCTGAGAAGAAAATATAGGAGCTCTGTTTGCTGCCACTACCACACTAGAAGTCCTATGGGTGCTGCTGAGAAGAAAATATAGGAGCTCTGTGTGATGCCACTAACACACTAGAAGTCCTATGGGTGCTGCTGAGAAGAAAATATAGGAGCTCTGTTTGCTGCCACTAACACACTAGAAGTCCTATGGGTGCTGCTGAGAAGAAAATATAGGAGCTCTGTGTGATGCCACTAACACACTAGAAGTCCTATGGGTGCTGCTGAGCAGAAAATATAGGAGCTCTGTTTGCTGCCACTAACACACTAGAAGTCCTATGGGTGCTGCTGAGAAGAAAATATAGGAGCTCTGTGTGATGCCACTAACACACTAGAAGTCCTATGGGTGCTGCTGAGAAGAAAAAATAGGAGCTCTGTTTGCTGCCACTAACACACTAGAAGTCCTATGGGTGCTGCTGAGAAGAAAATATAGGAGCTCTGTTTGCTGCCACTAACACACTAGAAGTCCTATGGGTGCTGCTGAGAAGAAAATATAGGAGCTCTGTTTGCTGCCACTAACACACTAGAAGTCCTATGGGTGCTGCTGAGAAGAAAATATAGGAGCTCTGTTTGCTGCCACTAACACACTAGAAGTCCTATGGGTGGTGCTGAGAAGAAAATATAGGAGCTCTGTTTGCTGCCACTAACACACTAGAAGTCCTATGGGTGCTGCTGAGAAGAAAATATAGGAGCTCTGTTTGCTGCCACTAACACACTAGAAGTCCTATGGGTGCTGTTGGGGTGCAATGCTGTGCTAACAGCACTGCGGTTGGTACTACTGCAATACTGTACTAACAGTAAGCACGCACCAGACTAATCCCCAGCAGCAGCTAATAACACACTAACTGTGCAATCAGCAGCAATGAACGATCAATGACTTAGGTAGCAATGGTTTAGCAAAGAAATAGCCAATGGTTTAGCAAAGAAGAGCAAATCTTTCAGTATCAAGCAAAGACAGAATCAGCAGACTAATCTCTCCTAAAGCCGGAACTCATGTGACCGGGGCCGATGGCGTGGCGGCCTTTTAAATGGTGGGGCGTGTACTAAAGCCCCTGAGCTGTAATTGGCTACAGGCGTCCTGCCTGTAGCCAATTATTGCTCTCCGAGTTTCGGGCGCTGTGATTGGCCAAGCATGCGGGGTCACAGTGCATGCTTGGCCAATCATCAGCCAGCAATGCACTGCGCCGGCCGCGCCGGCCGCAATGCATTGCGGGGCCGCTCGCATCACACGAATGTGATGCGAACGGCCCAAATAGTTCTGGGCTCGACGAGCGAGCGAACGCCCGATGCTCGATTCGAACATGGGTTCGAATCGAGCACCAGGCCCATCCCTAATCATCACTGATGTACTATGGACCATCCTTGATGTACTGTGGACCATCCCTGATGTACTGTGGATCATCACTGATGTACTATGGACCATCCCTGATGTACTCTGGATCATCACTGATGTACTGTGGATTATCACTAATGTACTGAGGATCATCACTGATGTACTATGGATCATCACTTGTACTCTGGATTATCACTGATGTACTGTGGCTCATCACTGATGTACTGAGGATCATCACAGATGTACAGTGGATCATCACTGATGTACTGTGGATCATCACTGATTTACTGTGGATCATTACTGATGTACTATGGATAATCACTGATGTACTATGAATCATCACTGATGTACTATGAGCCATCACTGATGTACTATGGATCATCACTGATGTACTATGGATCATCACTGATGTACTATGGATCATCACTGATGTACTGTGGTTCATCACTGATGTACTATAGATCATCACTGATGTACTATGGGCCATCACTGGTGTACTATGGATCATCACTGATGTACTATGGATCATCACTGATGTACTGAGGATCATCACTGATGTACTATGGATCATCATTTGTACTGTGGATCATCACTGATGTACTGTGGATCATCACTGATGTACTGAGGATCATCACTGATGTACTGTGGATCATCACTGATGTACTGTGGATCATCACTGATTTACTGTGGATCATTACTGATGTACTATGGATCATCACTGATGTACTATGAGCCATCAATGATGTACTATGGATCATCACTGGTGTACTGTGGATCATCACTGATGTACTGTAGATCATCACTGATGTACTGTGGATCATCATTGATGTACTGTGGATCATCATTGATGTACTATGGATCATCACTGATGTACTATGAGCCATCACTGATGTACTATGCATCATCACTGGTGTACTATGGATCATCACTGATGTACTGTGGACCATCCCTGATGTACTGTGGATCATCACTGATGTACCGTGGACCATCCCTGATGTACTGAGGATCATCACTGATGTACTATAGATCATCACTGATGTACTATGGGCCATCACTGGTGTACTATGAGCCATCACTGATGTACTATGGGCCATCACTGATGTACTGTGGATCATCACCGATGTACTATGGATCATCACTGATGTACTATGGATCATCACTGATGTACTATGGATCATCACTGGGGGACTATGGACCATCCCTGATGTACTATGGACCATCCCTGATGTACTATGGACCATCCCTGATGTACTGTGGATCATCACTGGTGTACTGTGGATCATCACTGGTGTGCTGTGGATCATCACTGATGTACTATAGATCATCACTGATGTACTGTGGATCATCACAGATGTACAGTGGATCATCACTGATGTACTGTGGATCATCACCGATTTACTGTGGATCATTACTGATGTACTATGGATAATCACTGATGTACTATGAATCATCACTGATGTACTATGAGCCATCACTGATGTACTATGGATCATCACTGATGTACTATGGATCATCACTGATGTACTGTGGTTCATCACTGATGTACTATAGATCATCACTGATGTACTATGGCCCATCACTGGTGTACTATGGATCATCACTGATGTACTATGGATCATCACTGATGTACTGAGGATCATCACTGATGTACTATGGATCATCATTTGTACTGTGGATCATCACTGATGTACTGTGGATCATCACTTATGTACTGAGGATCATCACTGATGTACTGTGGATCATCACTGATGTACTGTGGATCATCACTGATTTACTGTGGATCATCACTGATGTACCATGGATCAGCACTGATGTACAGATCATCACTGATGTACTGTGGATCATCACTGATGTACTATGGGCCATCACAGGTGTACTATGGATCATCACTGGTGTACTATGGATCATCCCTGGTGTACTATGGACCATCACTGATGTACTATGGACCATCACTGATGTACTGTGGATCATCACTGATGTACTATAGATCATCACTGATGTACTATGAACCATCACTGATGTACTATGAACCATCACTGATGTACTGTGGATCATCACTGATGTACTATGGATAATCACTGATGTACTATGGATCATCACTGATGTACTATGGACCATCCTTGATGTACTGTGGACCATCCCTGATGTACTGTGGATCATCACTGATGTACTATGGACCATCCCTGATGTACTGTGGATCATCACTGATGTACTGTGGATTATCACTAATGTACTGAGGATCATCACTGATGTACTATGGATCATCACTTGTACTCTGGATCATCACTGATGTACTGTGGCTCATCACTGATGTACTGAGGATCATCACAGATGTACAGTGGATCATCACTGATGTACTGTGGATCATCACTGATTTACTGTGGATCATTACTGATGTACTATGGATAATCACTGATGTACTATGAATCATCACTGATGTACTATGAGCCATCACTGATGTACTATGGATCATCACTGATGTACTATGGATCATCACTGATGTACTATGGATCATCACTGATGTACTATGGATCATCACTGATGTACTGTGGTTCATCACTGATGTACTATAGATCATCACTGATGTACTATGGGCCATCACTGGTGTACTATGGATCATCACTGATGTACTATGGATCATCACTGATGTACTGAGGATCATCACTGATGTACTATGGATCATCATTTGTACTGTGGATCATCACTGATGTACTGTGGATCATCACTGATGTACTGAGGATCATCACTGATGTACTGTGGATCATCACTGATGTACTGTGGATCATCACTGATTTACTGTGGATCATTACTGATGTACTATGGATCATCACTGATGTACTATGAGCCATCAATGATGTACTATGGATCATCACTGGTGTACTGTGGATCATCACTGATGTACTGTAGATCATCACTGATGTACTGTGGATCATCATTGATGTACTGTGGATCATCACTGATGTACTATGGGCCATCACTGGTGTACTATGGATCATCTCTGATGTACTATGGATCATCACTGATGTACTATGAGCCATCACTGATGTACTATGGATCATCACTGGTGTACTATGGATCATCACTGATGTACTGTGGACCATCCCTGATGTACTGTGGATCATCACTGATGTACCGTGGACCATCCCTGATGTACTGAGGATCATCACTGATGTACTATAGATCATCACTGATGTACTATGGGCCATCACTGGTGTACTATGAGCCATCACTGATGTACTATGGGCCATCACTGATGTACTGTGGATCATCACCGATGTACTATGGATCATCACTGATGTACTATGGATCATCACTGATGTACTATGGATCATCACTGGGGGACTATGGACCATCCCTGATGTACTATGGACCATTCCTGATGTACTATGGACCATCCCTGATGTACTGTGGATCATCACTGGTGTACTGTGGATCATCACTGGTGTGCTGTGGATCATCACTGATGTACTATAGATCATCACTGATGTACTGTGGATCATCACAGATGTACAGTGGATCATCACTGATGTACTGTGGATCATCACTGATTTACTGTGGATCATTACTGATGTACTATGGATAATCACTGATGTACTATGAATCATCACTGATGTACTATGAGCCATCACTGATGTACTATGGATCATCACTGATGTACTATGGATCATCACTGATGTACTGTGGTTCATCACTGATGTACTATAGATCATCACTGATGTACTATGGCCCATCACTGGTGTACTATGGATCATCACTGATGTACTATGGATCATCACTGATGTACTGAGGATCATCACTGATGTACTATGGATCATCATTTGTACTGTGGATCATCACTGATGTACTGTGGATCATCACTGATGTACTGAGGATCATCACTGATGTACTGTGGATCATCACTGATGTACTGTGGATCATCACTGATTTACTGTGGATCATTACTGATGTACTATGGATCATCACTGATGTACTATGAGCCATCAATGATGTACTATGGATCATCACTAGTGTACTGTGGATCATCACTGATGTACTGTAGATCATCACTGATGTACTGTGGATCATCATTGATGTACTGTGGATCATCACTGATGTACTATGGGCCATCACTGGTGTACTATGGATCATCTCTGATGTACTATGGATCATCACTGATGTACTATGAGCCATCACTGATGTACTATGGATCATCACTGGTGTACTATGGATCATCACTGATGTACTGTGGACCATCCCTGGTGTACTGTGGATCATCACTGATGTACCGTGGACCATTCCTGATGTACTGAGGATCATCACTGATGTACTATAGATCATCACTGATGTACTATGGGCCATCACTGGTGTACTATGAGCCATCACTGATGTACTATGGGCCATCACTGATGTACTGTGGATCATCACCGATGTACTATGGATCATCACTGATGTACTATGGATCATCACTGATGTACTATGGATCATCACTGGGGGACTATGGACCATCCCTGATGTACTATGGACCATCCCTGATGTACTATGGACCATCCCTGATGTACTGTGGATCATCACTGGTGTACTGTGGATCATCACTGGTGTGCTGTGGATCATCACTGATGTACTATAGATCATCACTGATGTACTGTGGATCATCACTGATGTACTGTGGATCATCACTGATGTACTGTGGATCATCACTGGTGTACTATAGATCATCACTGCTTTACTATGGGCCATCACTGGTGTACTATGGATCATCACTGATGTACTATGGACCATCACTGATGTACTGTGGATCATCACTGATGTACTGTGGATCATCACTGATGTACTATGGATCATCACTGATGTACTGTGTATCATCACTGATGTACTGTGGATCATCACTGATGTACTGTGGATCATCACTGATGTACTATGAGCCATCACTGATGTACTATGGATCATCACTGGTGTACTATGGATCATCACTGATGTACTGTGGTTCATCACTGATGTACTATAGATCATCACTGATGTACTATGGATCATCCCTGGTGTACTATGGATCATCACTGATGTACTATAGATCATCACTGATGTACTATGGGCCATCACTGGTGTACTATGGGCCATCACTGGTGTATTATGGATCATCACTGATGTACTATGGATCATCACTGATGTACTGTGGATCATCACTGATGTACTGTGGATCATCACTGATGTACTATGAGCCATCACTGATGTACTATGGATCATCACTGGTGTACTATGGATCATCACTGGTGTACTATGGACCATCCCTGATGTACTGTGGATCATCACTGATGTACTATGGACCATCCCTGATGTACTGTGGACCATCACTGATGTACTATGGACCATCCCTGATGTACTGTGGATCATCACTGATGTACTGTGGATCATCATTGATGTACTGAGGATCATCACTGATGTACTGAGGATCATCACTGATGTACTATGGATCATCACTAATGTACTGTGGATCATCACTGATGTACTGTGGATCATCACTGATGTACTGTGGATCATCACTGATGTACTGAGGATCATCACTGATGTACTATGGATCATCACTGATGTACTGTGGATCATCACTGATGTACTATAGATCATCACTGATGTACTATGGGCCATCACTGATGTACTGTGGATCATCACTGATGTACTATGGACCATCACTGATGTACTGTGGATCATCACTGATGTACTATAGATCATCACTGATGTACTATGGACCATCACTGATGTACTGTGGATCATCACTGATGTACTATGGACCATCACTGATGCACTGTGGATCATCACTGATGTACTGTGGATCATCACTGATGTACTGAGGATCATCACTGATGTACTATGGGCCATCAATGGTGTACTATGGATCATCACTGGTGTACTATGGACCATCACTGATGTACTATGGATCATCCCTGGTGTACTATGGACCATCACTGATGTACTATGGACCATCACTGATGTACTGTGGATCATCACTGATGTACTATAGATCATCACTGATGTACTATGGACCATCACTGATGTACTGTGGATCATCACTGATGTACTACGGACCATCACTGATGTACTGTGGATCATCACTGATGTAATGTGGATCATCACTGATGTACTGTGGATCATCACTGATGTACTGTGGATTATCACTGGTGTACTATTGCTCATCACTGATGTACTATGGGCCATCACTGGTGTACTATGGATCATCACTGATGTACCATGGATCATCACTGATGTACTGTTGATCATCACTGATGTACTGTGGATCATCACTGCTGTACTATGGATCATCACTGGTGTACTATGGATCATCACTGATGTACTATGGGCCATCATTGATGTACTATGGATCATCACTGATGTACTGTGGACCATCCCTGATGTACTGTGGATCATCACTGATGTACTGTGGATCATCACTGATGTACTGAGGATCATCACTGATGTACTATAGATCATCACTGATGTAATATTGCCCATCACTGGTGTACTATGGATCATCCCTGGTGTACTATGGACCATCACTGATGTACTATGAGCCATCAATGATGTACTATGGATCATAACTGGTGTATTATGGATCATCACTGATGTACTGTGGACCATCCCTGATGTACTGTGGATCATCACTGATGTACTGTGGATCATCACTGATGTACTATGAGCCATCACTGATGTACTATGGATCATCACTGGTGTACTATGGATCATCACTGATGTACTGTGGACCATCCCTGATGTACTGTGGATCATCACTGATGTACTGTGGATCATCACTGATGTACCATGGATCAGCACTGATGTACAGAAGATCATCACTGATGTACTGTGGATCATCAGTGATGTACTATGGGCCATCACAGGTGTACTATGGATCATCACTGGTGTACTATGGATCATCCCTGGTGTACTATGGACCATCACTGATGTACTATGGACCATCACTGATGTACTGTGGATCATCACTGATGTACTATAGATCATCACTGATGTACTATGAACCATCACTGATGTACTATGAACCATCACTGATGTACTGTGGATCATCACTGATGCACTATGGATAATCACTGATGTACTATGGATCATCACTGATGTACTATGGACCATCCTTGATGTACTGTGGACCATCCCTGATGTACTGAGGATCATCACTGATGTACTATGGATCATCACTGATGTACTGTGGATCATCACTGATGTACTATAGATCATCACTGATGTACTATGGGCCATCACTGATGTACTGTGGATCATCACTGATGTACTATGGACCATCACTGATGTACTGTGGATCATCACTGATGTACTATAGATCATCACTGATGTACTATGGACCATCACTGATGTACTGTGGATCATCACTGATGTACTATGGACCATCACTGATGCACTGTGGATCATCACTGATGTACTGTGGATCATCACTGATGTACTGAGGATCATCACTGATGTACTATGGGCCATCAATGGTGTACTATGGATCATCACTGGTGTACTATGGACCATCACTGATGTACTATGGATCATCCCTGGTGTACTATGGACCATCACTGATGTACTATGGACCATCACTGATGTACTGTGGATCATCACTGATGTACTATAGATCATCACTGATGTACTATGGACCATCACTGATGTACTGTGGATCATCACTGATGTACTACGGACCATCACTGATGTACTGTGGATCATCACTGATGTAATGTGGATCATCACTGATGTACTGTGGATCATCACTGATGTACTGTGGATTATCACTGGTGTACTATTGCTCATCACTGATGTACTATGGGCCATCACTGGTGTACTATGGATCATCACTGATGTACCATGGATCATCACTGATGTACTGTTGATCATCACTGATGTACTGTGGATCATCACTGGTGTACTATGGATCATCACTGGTGTACTATGGATCATCACTGATGTACTATGGGCCATCATTGATGTACTATGGATCATCACTGATGTACTGTGGACCATCCCTGATGTACTGTGGATCATCACTGATGTACTGTGGATCATCACTGATGTACTGAGGATCATCACTGATGTACTATAGATCATCACTGATGTAATATTGCCCATCACTGGTGTACTATGGATCATCCCTGGTGTACTATGGACCATCACTGATGTACTATGAGCCATCAATGATGTACTATGGATCATAACTGGTGTATTATGGATCATCACTGATGTACTGTGGACCATCCCTGATGTACTGTGGATCATCACTGATGTACTGTGGATCATCACTGATGTACTATGAGCCATCACTGATGTACTATGGATCATCACTGGTGTACTATGGATCATCACTGATGTACTGTGGACCATCCCTGATGTACTGTGGATCATCACTGATGTACTGTGGATCATCACTGATGTACCATGGATCAGCACTGATGTACAGAAGATCATCACTGATGTACTGTGGATCATCAGTGATGTACTATGGGCCATCACAGGTGTACTATGGATCATCACTGGTGTACTATGGATCATCCCTGGTGTACTATGGACCATCACTGATGTACTATGGACCATCACTGATGTACTGTGGATCATCACTGATGTACTATAGATCATCACTGATGTACTATGAACCATCACTGATGTACTATGAACCATCACTGATGTACTGTGGATCATCACTGATGCACTATGGATAATCACTGATGTACTATGGATCATCACTGATGTACTATGGACCATCCTTGATGTACTGTGGACCATCCCTGATGTACTGTGGATTATCACTGATGTACTATGGACCATCCCTGATGTACTGTGGATCGTCACTGATGTACTGTGGATTATCACTGATGTACTGAGGATCATCACTGATGTACTATGGATCATCACTTGTACTCTGGATCATCACTGATGTACTGTGGCTCATCACTGATGTACTGAGGATCATCACAGATGTACAGTGGATCATCACTGATGTACTGTGGATCATCACTGATTTACTGTGGATCATTACTGATGTACTATGGATAATCACTGATGTACTATGAATCATCACTGATGTACTATGAGCCATCACTGATGTACTATGGATCATCACTGATGTACTATGGATCATCACTGATGTACTGTGGTTCATCACTGATGTACTATAGATCATCACTGATGTACTATGGGCCATCACTGGTGTACTATGGATCATCACTGATGTACTATGGATCATCACTGATGTACTGAGGATCATCACTGATGTACTATGGATCATCATTTGTACTGTGGATCATCACTGATGTACTGTGGATCATCACTGATGTACTGAGGATCATCACTGATGTACTGTGGATCATCACTGATGTACTGTGGATCATCACTGATTTACTGTGGATCATTACTGATGTACTATGGATCATCACTGATGTACTATGGATCATCACTGGTGTACTATGGATCATCACTGGTGTACTGTGGATCATCACTGATGTACTATGGATCATCACTGATGTACTATGGATCATCACTGGGGGACTATGGACCATCCCTGATGTACTATGGACCATCCCTGATGTACTATGGACCATCCCTGATGTACTATGGACCATCCCTGATGTACTGTGGATCATCACTGGTGTACTGTGGATCATCACTGGTGTGCTGTGGATCATCACTGATGTACTATAGATCATCACTGATGTACTGTGGATCATCACAGATGTACAGTGGATCATCACTGATGTACTGTGGATCATCACTGATTTACTGTGGATCATTACTGATGTACTATGGATAATCACTGATGTACTATGAATCATCACTGATGTACTATGAGCCATCACTGATGTACTATGGATCATCACTGATGTACTATGGATCATCACTGATGTACTGTGGTTCATCACTGATGTACTATAGATCATCACTGATGTACTATGGCCCATCACTGGTGTACTATGGATCATCACTGATGTACTATGGATCATCACTGATGTACTGAGGATCATCACTGATGTACTATGGATCATCATTTGTACTGTGGATCATCACTGATGTACTGTGGATCATCACTGATGTACTGAGGATCATCACTGATGTACTGTGGATCATCACTGATGTACTGTGGATCATCACTGATTTACTGTGGATCATTACTGATGTACTATGGATCATCACTGATGTACTATGAGCCATCAATGATGTACTATGGATCATCACTAGTGTACTGTGGATCATCACTGATGTACTGTAGATCATCACTGATGTACTGTGGATCATCATTGATGTACTGTGGATCATCACTGATGTACTATGGGCCATCACTGGTGTACTATGGATCATCTCTGATGTACTATGGATCATCACTGATGTACTATGAGCCATCACTGATGTACTATGGATCATCACTGGTGTACTATGGATCATCACTGATGTACTGTGGACCATCCCTGGTGTACTGTGGATCATCACTGATGTACCGTGGACCATTCCTGATGTACTGAGGATCATCACTGATGTACTATAGATCATCACTGATGTACTATGGGCCATCACTGGTGTACTATGAGCCATCACTGATGTACTATGGGCCATCACTGATGTACTGTGGATCATCACCGATGTACTATGGATCATCACTGATGTACTATGGATCATCACTGATGTACTATGGATCATCACTGGGGGACTATGGACCATCCCTGATGTACTATGGACCATCCCTGATGTACTATGGACCATCCCTGATGTACTGTGGATCATCACTGGTGTACTGTGGATCATCACTGGTGTGCTGTGGATCATCACTGATGTACTATAGATCATCACTGATGTACTGTGGATCATCACTGATGTACTGTGGATTATCACTGATGTACTGTGGATCATCACTGGTGTACTATAGATCATCACTGATGTACTATGGGCCATCACTGGTGTACTATGGATCATCACTGATGTACTATGGACCATCACTGATGTACTGTGGATCATCACTGATGTACTGTGGATCATCACTGATGTACTATGGATCATCACTGATGTACTGTGTATCATCACTGATGTACTGTGGATCATCACTGATGTACTGTGGATCATCACTGATGTACTATGAGCCATCACTGATGTACTATGGATCATCACTGGTGTACTATGGATCATCACTGATGTACTGTGGTTCATCACTGATGTACTATAGATCATCACTGATGTACTATGGATCATCCCTGGTGTACTATGGATCATCACTGATGTACTATAGATCATCACTGATGTACTATGGGCCATCACTGGTGTACTATGGGCCATCACTGGTGTATTATGGATCATCACTGATGTACTATGGATCATCACTGATGTACTGTGGATCATCACTGATGTACTGTGGATCATCACTGATGTACTATGAGCCATCACTGATGTACTATGGATCATCACTGGTGTACTATGGATCATCACTGGTGTACTATGGACCATCCCTGATGTACTGTGGATCATCACTGATGTACTATGGACCATCCCTGATGTACTGTGGACCATCACTGATGTACTATGGACCATCCCTGATGTACTGTGGATCATCACTGATGTACTGTGGATCATCATTGATGTACTGAGGATCATCACTGATGTACTGTGGATCATCACTGATGTACTGAGGATCATCACTGATGTACTATGGATCATCACTAATGTACTGTGGATCATCACTGATGTACTGTGGATCATCACTGATGTACTGTGGATCATCACTGATGTACTGAGGATCATCACTGATGTACTATGGATCATCACTGATGTACTGTGGATCATCACTGATGTACTATAGATCATCACTGATGTACTATGGGCCATCACTGATGTACTGTGGATCATCACTGATGTACTATGGACCATCACTGATGTACTGTGGATCATCACTGATGTACTATAGATCATCACTGATGTACTATGGACCATCACTGATGTACTGTGGATCATCACTGATGTACTATGGACCATCACTGATGCACTGTGGATCATCACTGATGTACTGTGGATCATCACTGATGTACTGAGGATCATCACTGATGTACTATGGGCCATCAATGGTGTACTATGGATCATCACTGGTGTACTATGGACCATCACTGATGTACTATGGATCATCCCTGGTGTACTATGGACCATCACTGATGTACTATGGACCATCACTGATGTACTGTGGATCATCACTGATGTACTATAGATCATCACTGATGTACTATGGACCATCACTGATGTACTGTGGATCATCACTGATGTACTACAGACCATCACTGATGTACTGTGGATCATCACTGATGTAATGTGGATCATCACTGATGTACTGTGGATCATCACTGATGTACTGTGGATTATCACTGGTGTACTATTGCTCATCACTGATGTGCTATGGGCCATCACTGGTGTACTATGGATCATCACTGATGTACCATGGATCATCACTGATGTACTGTTGATCATCACTGATGTACTGTGGATCATCACTGGTGTACTATGGATCATCACTGGTGTACTATGGATCATCACTGATGTACTATGGGCCATCATTGATGTACTATGGATCATCACTGATGTACTGTGGACCATCCCTGATGTACTGTGGATCCTCACTGATGTACTGTGGATCATCACTGATGTACTGAGGATCATCACTGATGTACTATAGATCATC
Source organism: Rana muscosa (assembly GCA_029206835.1). Lineage (NCBI taxonomy): Eukaryota > Metazoa > Chordata > Amphibia > Anura > Ranidae > Rana > Rana muscosa. Next base: position 336,851,503 of record CM055117.1, read on the forward strand.
ACTGATGTAATATTGCCCATCACTGGTGTACTATGGATCATCCCTGGTGTACTATGGACCATCACTGATGTACTATGAGCCATCACTGATGTACTATGGATCATAACTGGTGTATTATGGATCATCACTGATGTACTGTGGACCATCCCTGATGTACTGTGGATCATCACTGATGTACTGTGGATAATCACTGATGTACTATGAGCCATCACTGATGTACTATGGATCATCACTGGTGTACTATGGATCATCACTGATGTACTGTGGACCATCCCTGATGTACTGTGGATCATCACTGATGTACTGTGGATCATCACTGATGTACCATGGATCAGCACTGATGTACAGAAGATCATCACTGATGTACTGTGGATCATCAGTGATGTACTATGGGCCATCACAGGTGTACTATGGATCATCAGTGATGTACTATGGGCCATCACAGGTGTACTATGGATCATCACTGGTGTACTATGGATCATCACTGATGTACTGTGGACCATCACTGATGTACTATGGACCATCACTGATGTACTGTGGATCATCACTGATGTACTATAGATCATCACTGATGTACTATGAACCATCACTGATGTACTATGAACCATCACTGATGTACTGTGGATCATCACTGATGCACTATGGATAATCACTGATGTACTATGGATAATCACTGATGTACTATGGACCATCCTTGATGTACTGTGGACCATCCCTGATGTACTGTGGATTATCACTGATGTACTATGGACCATCCCTGATGTACTGTGGATCGTCACTGATGTACTGTGGATTATCACTGATGTACTGAGGATCATCACTGATGTACTATGGATCATCACTTGTACTCTGGATCATCACTGATGTACTGTGGCTCATCACTGATGTACTGAGGATCATCACAGATGTACAGTGGATCATCACTGATGTACTGTGGATCATCACTGATTTACTGTGGATCATTACTGATGTACTATGGATAATCACTGATGTACTATGAATCATCACTGATGTACTATGAGCCATCACTGATGTACTATGGATCATCACTGATGTACTATGGATCATCACTGATGTACTGTGGTTCATCACTGATGTACTATAGATCATCACTGATGTACTATGGGCCATCACTGGTGTACTATGGATCATCACTGATGTACTATGGATCATCACTGATGTACTGAGGATCATCACTGATGTACTATGGATCATCATTTGTACTGTGGATCATCACTGATGTACTGTGGATCATCACTGATGTACTGAGGATCATCACTGATGTACTGTGGATCATCACTGATGTACTGTGGATCATCACTGATTTACTGTGGATCATTACTGATGTACTATGGATCATCACTGATGTACTATGAGCCATCAATGATGTACTATGGATCATCACTGGTGTACTGTGGATCATCACTGATGTACTGTAGATCATCACTGATGTACTGTGGATCATCATTGAAGTACTGTGGATCATCACTGATGTACTATGGGCCATCACTGGTGTACTATGGATCATCTCTGATGTACTATGGATCATCACTGATGTACTATGAGCCATCACTGATGTAATATGGATCATCACTGGTGTACTATGGATCATCACTGATGTACTGTGGACCATCCCTGATGTACTGTGGATCATCACTGATGGACCGTGGACCATCCCTGATGTACTGAGGATCATCACTGATGTACTATAGATCATCACTGATGTACTATGGGCCATCACTGGTGTACTATGAGCCATCACTGATGTACTATGGGCCATCACTGATGTACTGTGGATCATCACCGATGTACTATGGATCATCACTGATGTACTATGGATCATCACTGATGTACTATGGATCATCACTGGGGGACTATGGACCATCCCTGATGTACTATGGACCATCCCTGATGTACTATGGACCATCCCTGATGTACTGTGGATCATCACTGGTGTACTGTGGATCATCACTGGTGTGCTGTGGATCATCACTGATGTACTATAGATCATCACTGATGTACTGTGGATCATCACTGATGTACTGTGGATCATCACTGATGTACTGTGGATCATCACTGGTGTACTATAGATCATCACTGATGTACTATGGGCCATCACTGGTGTACTATGGATCATCACTGATGTACTATGGACCATCACTGATGTACTGTGGATCATCACTGATGTACTGTGGATCATCACTGATGTACTATGAGCCATCACTGATGTACTATGGATCATCACTGGTGTACTATGGATCATCACTGATGTACTGTGGTTCATCACTGATGTACTATAGATCATCAGTGATGTACTATGGATCATCACTGACGTACTATGGATCATCACTGATGTACTATAGATCATCACTGATGTACTATGGGCCATCACTGGGGTACTATGGGCCATCACTGGTGTATTATGGATCATCACTGATGTACTATGGATTATCACTGATGTACTGTGGATCATCACTGATGTACTGTGGATCATCACTGATGTACTATGAGCCATCACTGATGTACTATGGATCATCACTGGTGTACTATGGATCATCACTGGTGTACTATGGACCATCCCTGATGTACTGTGGATCATCACTGATGTACTATGGACCATCCCTGATGTACTGTGGACCATCACTGATGTACTATGGACCATCCCTGATGTACTGTGGATCATCACTGATGTACTGTGGATCATCACTGATGTACTGAGGATCATCACTGATGTACTGTGTATCATCACTGATGTACTGTGGATCATCACTGATGTACTATGGATCATCACTGATGTACTGTGGATCATCACTGATGTACTGTGGATCATCACTGATGTACTGAGGATCATCACTGATGTACTATGGATCATCACTAATGTACTGTGGATCATCACTGATGTACTGTGGATCATCACTGATGTACTGTGGATCATCACTGATGTACTGAGGATCATCACTGATGTACTATGGATCATCACTGATGTACTGTGGATCATCACTGATGTACTATAGATCATCACTGATGTACTATGGGCCATCACTGATGTACTGTGGATCATCACTGATGTACTGTGGATCATCACTGATGTACTGTGGATCATTACTGATGTACTATAGATCATCACTGATGTACTATAGATCATCACTGATGTACTATAGATCATCACTGATGTACTATGGATCATCACTGGTGTACTATGGATCATCACTGATGTACTATGGCCCATCACTGATGTACTATGGGCCATCACTGGTGTACTATGGGCCATCACTGGTGTACTATGGATCATCACTGGTGTACTATGGACCATCACTGATGTACTATGGATCATCCCTGGTGTACTATGGACCATCACTGATGTACTATGGACTATCACTGATGTACTGTGGATCATCACTGATGTACTATAGATCATCACTGATGTACTATGGACCATCACTGATGTACTGTGGATCATCACTGATGTACTGTGGATCATCACTGGTGTACTATAGCTCATCACTGATGTACTATGGGCCATCACTGGTGTACTATGGATCATCACTGATGTACTATGGATTATCACTGATGTACTGTGGATCATCACTGATGTACTGTGGATCATCACTGGTGTACTGTGGATCATCACTGGTGTACTATGGATCATCACTGATGTACTATGGGCCATCACTGATGTACTATGGATCATCACTGATGTACTGTGGACCATCCTTGATGTACTGTGGATCATCACTTATGTACTGTGGATCATCACTGATGTACTGTGGATCATCACTGATGTACTGAGGATCATCACTGATATACTATGGGCCATCACTGGTGTACTATGGGCCATCACTGGTGTATTATGGATCATCACTGATGTACTATGGATCATCACTGATGTACTGTGGATCATCACTGATGTACTGTGGATCAGCACCGATGTACTATGGATCATCACTGATGTACTATGGATCATCACTGATGTACTATGGATCATCACTGGGGGACTATGGACCATCCCTGATGTACTATGGACCATCCCTGATGTACTATGGACCATCCCTGATGTACTGTGGATCATCACTGGTGTGCTGTGGATCATCACTGATGTACTATAGATCATCACTGATGTACTGTGGATCATCACTGATGTACTGTGGATCATCACTGATGTACTGTGGATCATCACTGGTGTACTATAGATCATCACTGATGTACTATGGGCCATCACTGGTGTACTATGGATCATCACTGATGTACTATGGACCATCACTGATGTACTGTGGATCATCACTGATGTACTGTGGATCATCACTGATGTACTATGAGCCATCACTGATGTACTATGGATCATCACTGGTGTACTATGGATCATCACTGATGTACTGTGGTTCATCACTGATGTACTATAGATCATCACTGATGTACTATGGATCATCACTGACGTACTATGGATCATCACTAATGTACTATAGATCATCACTGATGTACTATGGGCCATCACTGGGGTACTATGGGCCATCACTGGTGTATTATGGATCATCACTGATGTACTATGAATCATCACTGATGTACTGTGGATCATCACTGATGTACTGTGGATCATCACTGATGTACTATGAGCCATCACTGATGTACTATGGATCATCACTGGTGTACTATGGATCATCACTGGTGTACTATGGACCATCCCTGATGTACTGTGGATCATCACTGATGTACTATGGACCATCCCTGATGTACTGTGGACCATCAATGATGTACTATGGACCATCCCTGATGTACTGTGGATCATCACTGATGTACTGTGGATCATCACTGATGTACTGAGGATCATCACTGATGTACTGTGTATCATCACTGATGTACTGTGGATCATCACTGATGTACTGTGGATCATCACTGATGTACTGTGGATCATCACTGATGTACTGTGGATCATCACTGATGTACTGAGGATCATCACTGATGTACTATGGATCATCACTAATGTACTGTGGATCATCACTGATGTACTGTGGATCATCACTGATGTACTGTGGATCATCACTGATGTACTGAGGATCATCACTGATGTACTATGGATCATCACTGATGTACAGTGGATCATCACTGATGTACTATAGATCATCACTGATGTACTATTGGCCATCACTGATGTACTGTGGATCATCACTGATGTACTGTGGATCATCACTGATGTACTGTGGATCATTACTGATGTACTATAGATCATCACTGATGTACTATAGATCATCACTGATGTACTATAGATCATCACTGATGTACTATGGACCATCACTGGTGTACTATGGATCATCACTGGTGTACTATGGATCATCACTGATGTACTATGGGCCATCACTGATGTACTATGGGCCATCACTGGTGTACTATGGATCATCACTGGTGTACTATGGACCATCACTGATGTACTATGGATCATCCCTGGTGTACTATGGACCATCACTGATGTACTATGGACCATCACTGATGTACTGTGGATCATCACTGATGTACTATAGATCATCACTGATGTACTATGGACCATCACTGATGTACTGTGGATCATCACTGATGTACTGTGGATCATCACTGGTGTACTATAGCTCATCACTGATGTACTATGGGCCATCACTGGTGTACTATGGATCATCACTGATGTACTATGGATTATCACTGATGTACTGTGGATCATCACTGATGTACTGTGGATCATCACTGGTGTACTGTGGATCATCACTGGTGTACTATGGATCATCACTGATGTACTATGGGCCATCACTGATGTACTATGGATCATCACTGATGTACTGTGGACCATCCTTGATGTACTGTGGATCATCACTTATGTACTGTGGATCATCACTGATGTACTGTGGATCATCACTGATGTACTGAGGATCATCACTGATATACTATGGGCCATCACTGGTGTACTATGGGCCATCACTGGTGTATTATGGATCATCACTGATGTACTATGGATCATCACTGATGTACTATGAGCCATCACTGATGTACTATGGATCATCACTGGTGTACTGTGGATCATCACTGATGTACTGTGGACCATCCCTGATGTACTGTGGATCATCACTGATGTACCGTGGATCATCACTGATGTACCGTGGATCAGCACTGATGTACTGAAGATCATCACTGATGTACTGTGGATCATCACTGATGTACTATGGGCCATCACAGGTGTACTATGGATCATCACTGGTGTACTATGGATCATCCCTGGTGTACTATGGATCATCACTGATGTACTATGGACCATCACTGATGTACTGTGGATCATCACTGATGTACTATAGATCATCACTGATGTACTATGGACCATCACTGATGTACTATGGTCCATCCCTGATGTACTGTGGAGCATCACTGATGTACTGTGGATTATCACTGATGTACTGAGGATCATCACTGATGTACTATGGATCATCACTTGTACTGTGGATCATCACTGATGTACTGAGGATCATCACTGATGTACTGTGGATTATCACTGATGTACTGTGGATCATCACTGGTGTACTATAGCTCATCACTGATGTACTGTGGGCCATCACTGGTGTACTATGGATCATCACTGATTTACTATGGATCATCACTGATGTACTGTGGATCATCACTGATGTACTGTGGATCATCACTGGTGTACTGTGGATCATCACTGATGTACTGTGGATCATCACTGATGTACTGTGGATCATCACTGGTGTACTATAGCTCATCACTGATGTACTATGGGCCATCCCTGGTGTACTATGGACCATCACTGATGTACTATGGACCATCACTGATGTACTGTGGATCATCACTGATGTACTATAGATCATCACTGATGTACTATGGACCATCACTGATGTACTGTGGATCATCACTGATGTACTGTGGATCATCACTGGTGTACTATAGCTCATCACTGATGTACTATTGGCCATCACTGGTGTACTATGGATCATCACTGATGTACTATGGATCATCACTGATGTACTGTGGATCATCACTGATGTACTGTGGATCATCACTGGTGTACTGTGGATCATCACTGGTGTACTATGGATCATCACTGATGTACTATGGGCCATCACTGATGTACTATGGATCATCACTGATGTACTGTGTACCATCCCTGATGTACTGTGGATCATCACTGATGTACTGTGGATTATCACTGATGTACTGTGGATCATCACTGATGTACTGAGGATCATCACTGATATACTATGGGCCATCACTGGTGTACTATGGGCCATCACTGGTGTATTATGGATCATCACTGATGTACTATGGATCATCACTGATGTACTGTGGATCATCACTGATGTACTGTGGATCATCACTGATGTACTATGAGCCATCACTGATGTACTATGGATCATCACTGGTGTACTATGGATCATCACTGATGTACTATGGATCATCACTGATGTACTATGAGCCATCACTTATGTACTATGGCTCATCACTGGTGTACTGTGGATCATCACTGATGTACTGTGGACCATCCCTGATGTACTATGGATCATCACTGGTGTACTATGGATCATCACTGTTGTACTATGGACCATCCCTGATGTACTGTGGATCATCACTGATGTACTATGGACCATCCCTGATGTACTGTGGACCATCACTGATGTACTATGGACCATCCCTGATGTACTGTGGATCATCACTGATGTACTGTGGATTATCACTGATGTACTATGGACCATCCCTGATGTACTGTGGACCATCACTGATGTACTGTGGATCATCACTGATGTACTGTGGATCATCACTGATGTACTATGAGCCATCACTGATGTACTATGGATCATCACTGGTGTACTATGGATCATCACTGATGTACTGTGGTTCATCACTGATGTACTATAGATCATCACTGATGTACTATGGATCATCACTGACGTACTATGGATCATCACTGATGTACTATAGATCATCACTGATGTACTATGGGCCATCACTGGGGTACTATGGGCCATCACTGGTGTATTATGGATCATCACTGATGTACTATGGATCATCACTGATGTACTGTGGATCATCACTGATGTACTGTGGATCATCCCTGATGTACTGTGGACCATCAATGATGTACTATGGACCATCCCTGATGTACTGTGGATCATCACTGATGTACTGTGGATCATCACTGATGTACTGAGGATCATCACTGATGTACTGTGTATCATCACTGATGTACTGTGGATCATCACTGATGTACTATGGATCATCACTGATGTACTGTGGATCATCACTGATGTACTGTGGATCATCACTGATGTACTGAGGATCATCACTGATGTACTATGGATCATCACTAATGTACTGTGGATCATCACTGATGTACTGTGGATCATCACTGATGTACTGTGGATCATCACTGATGTACTGAGGATCATCACTGATGTACTATGGATCATCACTGATGTACTGTGGATCATCACTGATGTACTATAGATCATCACTGATGTACTATTGGCCATCACTGATGTACTGTGGATCATCACTGATGTACTGTGGATCATCACTGATGTACTGTGGATCATTACTGATGTACTATAGATCATCACTGATGTACTATAGATCATCACTGATGTACTATAGATCATCACTGATGTACTATGGACCATCACTGGTGTACTATGGATCATCACTGGTGTACTATGGATCATCACTGATGTACTATGGGCCATCACTGATGTACTATGGGCCATCACTGGTGTACTATGGATCATCACTGGTGTACTATGGACCATCACTGATGTACTATGGATCATCCCTGGTGTACTATGGACCATCACTGATGTACTATGGACCATCACTGATGTACTGTGGATCATCACTGATGTACTATAGATCATCACTGATGTACTATGGACCATCACTGATGTACTGTGGATCATCACTGATGTACTGTGGATCATCACTGGTGTACTATAGCTCATCACTGATGTACTATGGGCCATCACTGGTGTACTATGGATCATCACTGATGTACTATGGATTATCACTGATGTACTGTGGATCATCACTGATGTACTGTGGATCATCACTGGTGTACTGTGGATCATCACTGGTGTACTATGGATCATCACTGATGTACTATGGGCCATCACTGATGTACTATGGATCATCACTGATGTACTGTGGACCATCCTTGATGTACTGTGGATCATCACTTATGTACTGTGGATCATCACTGATGTACTGTGGATCATCACTGATGTACTGAGGATCATCACTGATATACTATGGGCCATCACTGGTGTACTATGGGCCATCACTGGTGTATTATGGATCATCACTGATGTACTATGGATCATCACTGATGTACTATGAGCCATCACTGATGTACTATGGATCATCACTGGTGTACTGTGGATCATCACTGATGTACTGTGGACCATCCCTGATGTACTGTGGATCATCACTGATGTACCGTGGATCATCACTGATGTACCGTGGATCAGCACTGATGTACTGAAGATCATCACTGATGTACTGTGGATCATCACTGATGTACTATGGGCCATCACAGGTGTAATATGGATCATCACTGGTGTACTATGGATCATCCCTGGTGTACTATGGATCATCACTGATGTACTATGGACCATCACTGATGTACTGTGGATCATCACTGATGTACTATAGATCATCACTGATGTACTATGGACCATCACTGATGTACTATGGTCCATCCCTGATGTACTGTGGAGCATCACTGATGTACTGTGGATTATCACTGATGTACTGAGGATCATCACTGATGTACTATGGATCATCACTTGTACTGTGGATCATCACTGATGTACTGAGGATCATCACTGATGTACTGTGGATTATCACTGATGTACTGTGGATCATCACTGGTGTACTATAGCTCATCACTGATGTACTGTGGGCCATCACTGGTGTACTATGGATCATCACTGATTTACTATGGATCATCACTGATGTACTGTGGATCATCACTGATGTACTGTGGATCATCACTGGTGTACTGTGGATCATCACTGATGTACTGTGGATCATCACTGATGTACTGTGGATCATCACTGGTGTACTATAGCTCATCACTGATGTACTATGGGCCATCCCTGGTGTACTATGGACCATCACTGATGTACTATGGACCATCACTGATGTACTGTGGATCATCACTGATGTACTATAGATCATCACTGATGTACTATGGACCATCACTGATGTACTGTGGATCATCACTGATGTACTGTGGATCATCACTGGTGTACTATAGCTCATCACTGATGTACTATTGGCCATCACTGGTGTACTATGGATCATCACTGATGTACTATGGATCATCACTGATGTACTGTGGATCATCACTGATGTACTGTGGATCATCACTGGTGTACTGTGGATCATCACTGGTGTACTATGGATCATCACTGATGTACTATGGGCCATCACTGATGTACTATGGATCATCACTGATGTACTGTGTACCATCCCTGATGTACTGTGGATCATCACTGATGTACTGTGGATCATCACTGATGTACTGTGGATCATCACTGATGTACTGAGGATCATCACTGATATACTATGGGCCATCACTGGTGTACTATGGGCCACCACTGGTGTATTATGGATCATCACTGATGTACTATGGATCATCACTGATGTACTGTGGATCATCACTGATGTACTGTGGATCATCACTGATGTACTATGAGCCATCACTGATGTACTATGGATCATCACTGGTGTACTATGGATCATCACTGATGTACTATGGATCATCACTGATGTACTATGAGCCATCACTTATGTACTATGGATCATCACTGGTGTACTGTGGATCATCACTGATGTACTGTGGACCATCCCTGATGTACTATGGATCATCACTGGTGTACTATGGATCATCACTGTTGTACTATGGACCATCCCTGATGTACTGTGGATCATCACTGATGTACTATGGACCATCCCTGATGTACTGTGGACCATCACTGATGTACTATGGACCATCCCTGATGTACTGTGGATCATCACTGATGTACTGTGGATTATCACTGATGTACTGAGGATCATTACTGATGTACTGTGTATCATCACTGATGTACTGTGGATCATCACTGATGTACTATGGATCATCATTGATGTACTGTGGATCATCACTGATGTACTGTGGATCATCACTGATGTATTGTGGATCATCACTGATGTACTGAGGATCATCACTGATGTACTGTGGATCATCACTGATGTACTGAGAATCATCACTGATGTACTATGGATCATCACTAATGTACTGTGGATCATCACTGATGTACTATAGATCATCACTGATGTACTGAGGATCATCACTGATGTACTGTGGATCATCACTGATGTACTGTGGATCATCACTGATGTACTGAGGATCATCACTGATGTACTATGGATCATCACTGATGTACTGTGGATCATCACTGATGTACTATAGATCATCACTGATGTACTATGGGCCATCACTGGTGTACTATGGATCATCACTGGTGTACTATGGACCATCACTGGTGTTCTATGGACCATCACTGATGTACTGTGGATCATCACTGATTTACTATATATCATCACTGATGTACTATGGACCATCACTGATGTACTTTGGATCATCACTGATGTACTGTGGATCATCACTGATGTACTGTGGATCATCACTGGTGTACTATAGCTCATCACTGATGTACTATGGGCCATCACTGGTGTACTATGAATCATCACTGATGTACTATGGATCATCACTGATGTACTGTGGATCATCACTGATGTACTGTGGATCATCACTGGTGTACTGTGGATCATCACTGGTGTACTATGGATCATCACTGATGTACTATGGGCCATTACTGATGTACTATGGATCATCACTGATGTACTTTGGACCATCCCTGATGTACTGTGGATCATCACTGATGTACTGAGGATCATCACTGATGTACTATGGGCAATCACTGGTGTACTATGGGCCATCACTGGTGTATTATGGATCATCACTGATGTACTATGGATCATCACTGATGTACTGTGGATCATCACTGATGTTCTGTGGATCATCACTGATGTACTATGAGCTATCACTGATGTACTATGGATCATCACTGGTGTACTATGGATCATCACTGATGTACTATGGATCATCATTGATGTACTATGAGCCATCACTGATGTACTATGGATCATCACTGGTGTACTATGGACCATCACTGATGTACTGTGGATCATCACTGATGTACTATAGATCATCACTGATGTACTATGGACCATCACTGATGTACTGTGGATCATCACTGATGTACTGTGGATCATCACTGATTTACTGTGGATCATTACTGATGTACTATGGATCATCACTGATGTACTATGGATCATCACTGATGTACTATGAGCCATCACTGATGTACTGTGGATCATCACTGGTGTTCTATGGATCATCACTGATGTACTGTGGATCATCACTGATGTACTATAGATCATCACTGATGTACTATGGACCATCACTAATGTACTGTGGATCATCACTGATGTACTGTGGATCATCACTGGTGTACTATAGCTCATCACTGATGTACTATGGGCCATCACTGGTGTACTATGGATCATCACTGATGTACTATGGATTATCACTGATGTACTGTGGATCATCACTGATGTACTGTGGATCATCACTGGTGTACTGTGGATCACCACTGGTGTACTATGGATCAAGACTGATGTACTATGGGCCATCACTGATGTACTATGGATCATCACTGATGTACTGTGGACCATCCTTGATGTACTGTGGATCATCACTTATGTACTGTGGATCATCACTGATGTACTGAGGATCATCACTGATATACTATGGGCCATCACTGGTGTACTATGGGCCATCACTGGTGTATTATGGATCATCACTGATGTACTATGGATCATCACTGATGTACTGTGGATCATCACTGATGTACTGTGGATCATCACTGATGTACTATGAGCCATCACTGATGTACTATGGATCATCACTGGTGTACTGTGGATCATCACTGATGTACTGTGGATCATCACTGATGTACCGTGGATCATCACTGATGTACCGTGGATCATCACTGATGTACTGTGGATCAGCACTGATGTACTGAAGATCATCACTGATGTACTGTGGATCATCACTGATGTACTATGGGCCATCACAGGTGTACTATGGATCATCACTGGTGTACTATGGATCATCCCTGGTGTACTATGGATCATCACTGATGTACTATGGACCATCACTGATGTACTGTGGATCATCACTGATGTACTATAGATCATCACTGATGTACTATGGACCATCACTGATGTACTATGGTCCATCCCTGATGTACTGTGGAGTATCACTGATGTACTGTGGATTATCACTGATGTACTGAGGATCATCACTGATGTACTATGGATCATCACTTGTACTGTGGATCATCACTGATGTACTGAGGATCATCACTGATGTACTGTGGATCATCACTGATGTACTGTGGATCATCACTGATTTACTGTGGATCATTACTGATGTACTATGGATCATCACTGATGTACTATGGATCATCACTGATGTACTATGAGCCATCACTGATGTACTATGGATCATCACTGGTGTTCTATGGATCATCACTGATGTACTGTGGTTCATCACTGATGTACTGTGGATCATCAGTGATGTACTATGAGCCATCACTGATGTACTATGGATCATCACTGGTGTACTATGGATCATCACTGGTGTACTATGAACCATCCCTGATGTACTGTGGATCATCACTGATGTACTATGGACCATCCCTGATGTACTGTGGACCATCACTGATGTACTATGGACCATCCCTGATGTACTGTGGATCATCACTGATGTACTGTGGATTATCACTGATGTACTGAGGATCATCACTGATGTACTGTGTATCATCACTGATGTACTGTGGATCATCACTGATGTACTATGGATCATCATTGATGTACTGTGGATCATCACTGATGTATTGTGGATCATCACTGATGTACTGAGGATCATCACTGATGTACTATAGATCATCACTGATGTACTATGGACCATCACTAATGTACTGTGGATCATCACTGATGTACTGTGGATCATCACTGGTGTACTATAGCTCATCACTGATGTACTATGGGCCATCACTGGTGTACTATGGATCATCACTGATGTACTATGGATTATCACTGATGTACTGTGGATCATCACTGATTTACTGTGGATCATTACTGATGTACTATGGATCATCACTGATGTACTATGGATCATCACTGATGTACTATGAGCCATCACTGATGTACTATGGATCATCACTGGTGTTCTATGGATCATCACTGATGTACTGTGGTTCATCACTGATGTACTGTGGATCATCAGTGATGTACTATGAGCCATCACTGATGTACTATGGATCATCACTGGTGTACTATGGACCATCACTGATGTACTGTGGATCATCACTGATGTACTATAGATCATCACTGATGTACTATGGACCATCACTGATGTACTGTGGATCATCACTGATGTACTGTGGATCATCACTGATTTACTGTGGATCATTACTGATGTACTATGGATCATCACTGATGTACTATGGATCATCACTGATGTACTATGAGCCATCACTGATGTACTATTGATCATCACTGGTGTTCTATGGATCATCACTGATGTACTGTGGATCATCACTGATGTACTATAGATCATCACTGATGTACTATGGACCATCACTAATGTACTGTGGATCATCACTGATGTACTGTGGATCATCACTGGTGTACTATAGCTCATCACTGATGTACTATGGGCCATCACTGGTGTACTATGGATCATCACTGATGTACTATGGATTATCACTGATGTACTGTGGATCATCACTGATGTACTGTGGATCATCACTGGTGTACTGTGGATCACCACTGGTGTACTATGGATCAAGACTGATGTACTATGGGCCATCACTGATGTACTATGGATCATCACTGATGTACTGTGGACCATCCTTGATGTACTGTGGATCATCACTTATGTACTGTGGATCATCACTGATGTACTGTGGATCATCACTGATGTACTGAGGATCATCACTGATATACTATGGGCCATCACTGGTGTACTATGGGCCATCACTGGTGTATTATGGATCATCACTGATGTACTATGGATCATCACTGATGTACTGTGGATCATCACTGATGTACTGTGAATCATCACTGATGTACTATGAGCCATCACTGATGTACTATGGATCATCACTGGTGTACTGTGGATCATCACTGATGTACTGTGGATCATCACTGATGTACCGTGGATCATCACTGATGTACCGTGGATCATCACTGATGTACCGTGGATCATCACTGATGTACCGTGGATCAGCACTGATGTACTGAAGATCATCACTGATGTACTGTGGATCATCACTGATGTACTATGGGCCATCACAGGTGTACTATGGATCATCACTGGTGTACTATGGATCATCCCTGGTGTACTATGGATCATCACTGATGTACTATGGACCATCACTGATGTACTGTGGATCATCACTGATGTACTATAGATCATCACTGATGTACTATGGACCATCACTGATGTACTATGGTCCATCCCTGATGTACTGTGGAGTATCACTGATGTACTGTGGATTATCACTGTTGTACTGAGGATCATCACTGATGTACTATGGATCATCACTTGTACTGTGGATCATCACTGATGTACTGAGGATCATCACTGATGTACTGTGGATCATCACTGATGTACTGTGGATCATCACTGATTTACTGTGGATCATTACTGATGTACTATGGATCATCACTGATGTACTATGGATCATCACTGATGTACTATGAGCCATCACTGATGTACTATGGATCATCACTGGTGTTCTATGGATCATCACTGATGTACTGTGGTTCATCACTGATGTACTGTGGATCATCAGTGATGTACTATGAGCCATCACTGATGTACTATGGATCATCACTGGTGTACTATGGATCATCACTGGTGTACTATGGACCATCCCTGATGTACTGTGGATCATCACTGATGTACTATGGACCATCCCTGATGTACTGTGGACCATCACTGATGTACTATGGACCATCCCTGATGTACTGTGGATCATCACTGATGTACTGTGGATTATCACTGATGTACTGAGGATCATCACTGATGTACTGTGTATCATCACTGATGTACTGTGGATCATCACTGATGTACTATGGATCATCATTGATGTACTGTGGATCATCACTGATGTATTGTGGATCATCACTGATGTACTGAGGATCATCACTGATGTACTGTGGATCATCACTGATGTACTGAGGATCATCACTGATGTACTATGGATCATCACTAATGTACTGTGGATCATCACTGATGTACTATAGATCATCACTGATGTACTGAGGATCATCACTGATGTACTGTGGATCATCACTGATGTACTGTGGATCATCACTGATGTACTGAGGATCATCACTGATGTACTATGGATCATCACTGATGTACTGTGGATCATCACTGATGTACTATAGATCATCACTGATGTACTATGGGCCATCACTGGTGTACTATGGATCATCACTGGTGTACTATGGACCATCACTGATGTACTATGGATCATCCCTGGTGTACTATGGACCATCACTGATGTACTATGGACCATCACTGATGTACTGTGGATCATCACTGATGTACTATAGATCATCACTGATGTACTATGGACCACCACTGATGTACTGTGGATCATCACTGATGTACTGTGGATCATCACTGATGTACTGTGGATCATCACTGGTGTACTATAGCTCATCACTGATGTACTATGGGCCATCACTGGTGTACTATGGATCATCACTGATGTACTATGGATCATCACTGATGTACTGTGGATCATCACTGATGTACTGTGGATCATCACTGGTGTACTGTGATCATCACTGATGTACTGTGGATCATCACTGATGTACTGTGGATCATCACTGGTGTACTATAGCTCATCACTGATGTACTACGGGCCATCCCTGGTGTACTATGGACCATCACTGATGTACTATGGACCATCACTGATGTACTGTGGATCATCACTGATGTACTATAGATCATCACTGATGTACTATGGACCATCACTGATGTACTATGGATCATCACTGATGTACTGTGGATCATCACTGGTGTACTATAGCTCATCACTGATGTACTATTGGCCATCACTGGTGTACTATGGATCATCACTGATGTACTATGAATCATCACTGATGTACTGTGGATCATCACTGATGTACTGTGGATCATCACTGGTGTACTGTGGATCATCACTGGTGTACTATGGATCATCACTGCTGTACTATGGGCCATCACTGATGTACTATGGATCATCACTGATGTACTGTGGACCATCCCTGATGTACTGTGGATCATCACTGATGTACTGTGGATCATCACTGATGTACTGTGGATCATCACTGATGTACTGAGGATCATCACTGATATACTATGGGCCATCACTGGTGTACTATGGGCCATCACTGGTGTATTATGGATCATCACTGATGTACTATGGATCATCACTGATGTACTGTGGATCATCACTGATGTACTGTGGATCATCACTGATGTACTATGAGCCATCACTGATGTACTATGGATCATCACTGGTGTACTAAGGATCATCACTGATGTACTATGGATCATCACTGATGTACTATGAGCCATCACTGATGTACTATGGATCATCACTGGTGTACTGTGGATCATCACTGATGTACTGTGGACCATCCCTGATGTACTATGGATCATCACTGGTGTACTATGGATCATCACTGTTGTACTATGGACCATCCCTGATGTACTGTGGATCATCACTGATGTACTATGGACCATCCCTGATGTACTATGGACCATCCCTGATGTACTGTGGATCATCACTGATGTACTGTGGATTATCACTGATGTACTGAGGATCATCACTGATGTACTGTGTATCATCACTGATGTATTGTGGATCATCACTGATGTACTATGGATCATCATTGATGTACTGTGGATCATCACTGATGTATTGTGGATCATCACTGATGTACTGAGGATCATCACTGATGTACTGTGGATCATCACTGATGTACTGAGGATCATCACTGATGTACTATGGATCATCACTAATGTACTGTGGATCATCACTGATGTACTATAGATCATCACTGATGTACTGAGGATCATCACTGATGTACTGTGGATCATCACTGATGTACTGTGGATCATCACTGATGTACTGTGGATCATCACTGATGTACTGAGGATCATCACTGATGTACTATGGATCATCACCAATGTACTGTGGATCATCACTGATGTACTATAGATCATCACTGATGTACTATGGGCCATCACTGGTGTACTATGGATCATCACTGGTGTACTATGGACCATCACTGATGTACTATGGATCATCCCTGGTGTACTATGGACCATCACTGATGTACTGTGGATCATCACTGGTGTACTGTGGATCATCACTGATGTACTATGGATCATCACTGATGTACTGTGGATCATCACTGATGTTCTGTGGATCATCACTGGTGTACTGTGGATCATCACTGGTGTACTATGGATCATCACTGATGTACTATGGGCCATTACTGATGTACTATGGATCATCACTGATGTACTTTGGACCATCCCTGATGTACTGTGGATCATCACTGATGTACTGAGGATCATCACTGATGTACTATGGGCCATCACTGGTGTACTATGGGCCATCACTGGTGTATTATGGATCATCACTGATGTACTATGGATCATCACTGATGTACTGTGGATCATCACTGATGTACTGTGGATCATCACTGATGTACTATGAGCCATCACTAATGTACTATGGATCATCACTGGTGTACTATGGATCATCACTGATGTACTATGGATCATCATTGATGTACTATGAGCCATCACTGATGTACTATGGATCATCACTGGTGTACTATGGACCATCACTGATGTACTGTGGATCATCACTGATGTACTATAGATCATCACTGATGTACTATGGACCATCACTGATGTACTGTGGATCATCACTGATGTACTGTGGATCATCACTGATTTACTGTGGATCATTACTGATGTACTATGGATCATCACTGATGTACTATGGATCATCACTGATGTACTATGAGCCATCACTGATGTACTATGGATCATCACTGGTGTTCTATGGATCATCACTGATGTACTGTGGTTCATCACTGATGTACTGTGGATCATCACTGATGTACTATGAGCCATCACTGATGTACTATGGATCATCACTGGTGTACTATTGATCATCACTGGTGTACTATGGACCATCCCTGATGTACTGTGGATCATCACTGATGTACTATGGACCATCCCTGATGTACTGTGGACCATCACTGATGTACTGTGGATCATCACTGATGTACTGTGGATTATCACTGATGTACTGAGGATCATCACTGATGTACTGTGTATCATCACTGATGTACTGTGGATCATCACTGATGTACTATGGATCATCATTGATGTACTGTGGATCTTGTATTGTGGATCATCACTGATGTACTGATGATCATCACTGATGTACTGTGGATCATCACTGATGTACTGAGGATCATCACTGATGTACTATGGATCATCACTAATGTACTGTGGATCATCACTGATGTACTATAGATCATCACTGATGTACTGAGGATCATCACTGATGTACTGTGGATCATCACTGATGTACTGTGGATCATCACTGATGTACTGAGGATCATCACTGATGTACTATGGATCATCACTGATGTACTGTGGATCATCACTGATGTACTATAGATCATCACTGATGTACTATGGGCCATCACTGGTGTACTATGGATCATCACTGGTGTATTATGGATCATCACTGATGTACTATGGATCATCACTGATGTACTGTGGATCATCACTGATGTACTGTGGATCATCACTGATGTACTATGAGCCATCACTGATGTACTATGGATCATCACTGGTGTACTATGGATCATCACTGATGTACTATGATCATCATTGATGTACTATGAGCCATCACTGATGTACTATGGATCATCACTGGTGTACTATGGACCATCACTGATGTACTGTGGATCATCACTGATGTACTATAGATCATCACTGATGTACTATGGACCATCACTGATGTACTGTGGATCATCACTGATGTACTGTGGATCATCACTGATTTACTGTGGATCATTACTGATGTACTATGTATCATCACTGATGTACCATGGATCATCACTGATGTACTATGAGCCATCACTGATGTACTATGGATCATCACTGGTGTTCTATGGATCATCACTGATGTACTGTGGTTAATCACTGATGTACTGTGGATCATCACTGATGTACTATGAGCCATCACTGATGTACTATGGATCATCACTGGTGTACTATGGATCATCACTGGTGTACTATGGACCATCCCTGATGTACTGTGGATAATCACTGATGTACTATGGACCATCCCTGATGTACTGTGGACCATCACTGATGTACTATGGACCATCCCTGATGTACTGTGGATCATCACTGATGTACTGTGGATTATCACTGATGTACTGAGGATCATCACTGATGTACTGTGTATCATCACTGATGTACTGTGGATCATCACTGATGTACTATGGATCATCATTGATGTACTGTGGATCATCACTGATGTATTGTGGATCATCACTGATGTACTGAGGATCATCACTGATGTACTGTGGATCATCACTGATGTACTGAGGATCATCACTGATGTACTATGGATCATCACTAATGTACTGTGGATCATCACTGATGTACTATAGATCATCACTGATGTACTGAGGATCATCACTGATGTACTGTGGATCATCACTGATGTACTGTGGATCATCACCGATGTACTGAGGATCATCACTGATGTACTATGGATCATCACTGATGTACTGTGGATCATCACTGATGTACTATAGATCATCACTGATGTACTATGGGCCATCACTGGTGTACTATGGATCATCACTGGTGTACTATGGACCATCACTGATGTACTATAGATCATCACTGATGTACTGAGGATCATCACTGATGTACTGTGGATCATCACTGATGTACTGTGGATCATCACTGATGTACTGAGGATCATCACTGATGTACTATGGATCATCACTGATGTACTGTGGATCATCACTGATGTACTATAGATCATCACTGATGTACTATGGGCCATCACTGGTGTACTATGGATCATCACTGGTGTACTATGGACCATCACTGATGTACTATGGATCATCCCTGGTGTACTATGGATCATCACTGATGTACTATGGACCATCACTGATGTACTGTGGATCATCACTGATGTACTATAGATCATCACTGATGAACTATGGACCATCACTGATGTACTGTGGATCATCACTGATGTACTGTGGATCATCACTGATGTACTGTGGATCATCACTGATGTACTGTGGATCATCACTGGTGTACTATAGCTCATCACTGATGTACTATGGGCCATCACTGGTGTACTATGGATCATCACTGATGTACTATGGATCATCACTGATGTACTGTGGGTCATCACTGATGTACTGTGGATCATCACTGGTGTACTGTGGATCATCGCTGGTGTACTATGGATCATCACTGATGTACTATGGACCATTACTGATGTACTATGGATCATCACCAGGGATGAGCCGAACACCCCCCTGTTCGGTTCGCACCAGAACCTGCGAACAGACAAAATGTTCGTGTAAACTTTAGAACCCTATTAAATACAATGGACTCGAACGTTCGAAATCTAAAGTGTTAATTATAAAGGCTAATATGCAAGTTATTGTCCTAAAAAGTGTTTGGGGACCTGGGTCCTGCCCCAGGGGACATGTATCAATGCAAAAAGAAGTTTTAAAAACGGCCGTTTTTTCGGGAGCAGTGATTTTAATAATGCTTAAAATGAAAAAATAAAAGTGAAATATTCCTTTAAATTTCGTACCTGGGGGGTGTGTATGATATGCATGTAAAGTCGCGCATGTTTCCCGTGCTTAGAACTGTCCCTGCAAAAAATGTCATTTTTGAAAGAAAAAAAATGCATTTAAAACTGACTCGCGGCTATTAATGAATTGTCGGCTCCCGGCAATACATACAAAAGTCATTGAGAAAAAAAAAAAAAAAAGCGTGGGGGTTCCCCAGAATTCAATTACCAGGCCCTTCAGATCTGGCATGGATTTTAAGGGGAACTCCACCCCAAGTTTAAAAAAAAAATGGCGTGGAGTCCCCCTAAAAATCCATACCAGACCCCTTATCCGAGCACGCAACCTGGCCGGCCGCAGGGGAAAAGGGGGGGACGAGAGAGTGGCCCCCCTCCCTCCTGAACCGTACCAAGCCACATGCCCTCAACATGGGGAGGATGTCCCCATGTTGATGGGGACAAGGGCCTCATCCCCACAACCCTTGCCCGGTGGTTGTGGGGGTCTGCGGGCGGGGGGCTTATCGGAATCTGGAAGACCCCTTTAACAAAGGGGACCCCCAGATCCCGCCCCCCCCCCTATGTGAATTGGTAACGGGTACATTGTACCCCTACCATTTCACGAAGAAAGCGTAAAAAAAATGTTTAAAAAAACACACAAACACCTTGAAAAAGTCCTTTATTTAAAAAAATAAATAAATAAACATTCCAGCGGTGAAATCCAGTGTCCCGCGGCGATCCCGATGTCCAGCGCTGTCCTTCATTGGTTGTGCCTGAGCGGACCTGATGGGGAACTCCCTCTCAGTATTTTAAATGTATAGACCCCGCCCCTTCTAAAGTTCCCCATCAGGTCCGCTCAGCGGACGAGATGCGGAACATGAGAAGGGGCGGGTCTATACATGTATTACCAAAGTGAGAGCAGTTCCCCATCAGGTCCGCCCCCTCGGTATGTCGGACCCGCCTACGTCATTGGCTTGAGCGGGGAACTTCCTTCACTGTGTAAATTTAAATTTACATAGTGAAGGAAGTTCCCCGCTCAAGCCAATGACGTAGGCGGGTCTGACATACCGAGGAGGCGGACCTGATGGGGAACTGCTCTCACTTTGGTAATACATGTATAGACCCGCCCCTTCTCATGTTCCGCATCTGGTCCGCTGAGCGGACCTGATGGGGAACTTTAGAAGGGGCGGGTCTATACATTTAAAATACTGAGAGGGAGTTCCCCATCAGGTCCGCTCAGGCACAACCAATGACGGACAGCGCTGGACATCGGGATCGCCGCGGGACACTGGATTTCACCGCTGGAATGTTTTTTTTTTTTTTTTTTTTAAATAAAGGACTTTTTCAAGGTGTTTGTGTGTTTTTTTAAACATTTTTTTACGCTTTCTTCGTGAAATGGTAGGGGTACAATGTACCCCTTACCAATTCACATAGGGGGGGGGCCGGGATCTGGGGGTCCTCTTTGTTAAAGGGGTCTTCCAGATTCCGATAAGCCCCCCGCCCGCAGACCCCCACAACCACCGGGCAAGGGTTGTGGGGATGAGGCCCTTGTCCCCATCAACATGGGGACATCCTCCCCATGTTGAGGGCATGTGGCTTGGTACGGTTCAGGAGGGAGGGGGGGCCGCTCTCTCGTCCCCCCCTTTTCCCCTGCGGCCGGCCAGGTTGCATGCTCGGATAAGGGGTCTGGTATGGATTTTTAGGGGGACTCCACGCCATTTTTTTTTTAATTTGGGGTGGAGTTCCCCTTAAAATCCATGCCAGATCTGAAGGGCCTGGAATGGATATTTGGGGGAACCCCACGTCAATTTTTTTTTTATTTGCGGCGGGGTTCCCCTTAATATCCATTCCAGACCTGAAGGGCCTGGTAATTGAATTCTGGGGAACCCCCACGCTTTTTTTTTTTTTTTTATCAATGACTTTTGTATGTATTGCCGGGAGCCGACAATTCATTAATAGCCGCAAGTCAGTTTTAAATGCATTTTTTTCCTTCAAAAATGACACTTTTTGCAGGGACAGTTCTAAGCACGGGAAACATGCGCCACTTTACATGCATATCATACACACCCCCCAGGTACGAAATTTAAAGGAATATTTCACTTTTATTTTTTCATTTTAAGCATTATTAAAATCACTGCTCCCGAAAAAACGGCCGTTTTTAAAACTTCTTTTTGCATTGATACATGTCCCCTGGGGCAGGACCCGGGTCCCCAAACACTTTTTAGGACAATAACTTGCATATAAGCCTTTATAATTAGCACTTTAGATTTCTCCCATAGATTTTTCGAATTTGCCGCGAACACCCCAATTTGTTCGCTGTTCGGCGAACGGGCGAACAGGCAATGTTCGAGTCGAACATGAGTTTGACTCGAACTCGAAGCTCATCCCTA
The DNA here is from genome assembly GCA_029206835.1 of Rana muscosa. Lineage (NCBI taxonomy): Eukaryota > Metazoa > Chordata > Amphibia > Anura > Ranidae > Rana > Rana muscosa. The sequence continues at coordinate 336,875,951 of CM055117.1, forward strand.
ATCATCACTGATGTACTTTGGACCATCCCTGATGTACTGTGGATCATCACTGTTGTACTGTGGATCATCACTGATGTACTGAGGATCATCACTGATGTACTATGGGCCATCACTGGTGTACTATGGGCCATCACTGGTGTATTATGGATCATCACTGATGTACTATGGATCATCACTGATGTACTGTGGATCATCACTGATGTACTGTGGATCATCACTGATGTACTATGAGCCATCACTGATGTACTATGGATCATCACTGGTGTACTATGGATCATCACTGATGTACTATGGATCATCATTGATGTACTATGAGCCATCACTGATGTACTATGGATCATCACTGGTGTACTATGGACCATCACTGATGTACTGTGGATCATCACTGATGTACTATGGACCATCCCTGATGTACTGTGGACCATCACTGATGTACTGTGGATCATCACTGATGTACTGTGGATTATCACTGATGTACTGAGGATCATCACTGATGTACTGTGTATTAGACTTGTGCACAACGGAAAAATTTGTTCCGTTTCGGTTCGTTTCTTTCCGGTCCTGTTGATTCGTAATCATTCGTAATTTTGCTAGACGGGATTTTTCGTGTTCGGACTCATTCGTATTTTTGCAAGCGACATTTTTCGTTGAATTTTTTGTTGCTTTATAATTCGTACTTTCGGTAGAGTACGTTGTTTTTCGTTGATTCTGGACACAACTCCTACTTTCGTAACTTTTTTTGGGTTCGTACTTTCGGTAGAGTATGTTGTTTTTCGTTGATTCTGGACACAACTCCTACTTTCGTAACTTTTTTTGGGTTCGTTGATTCGTAATTTTCCGTGTCTCTCTCACAACGACGCTGCCTATTATGCCTAATGTGCTTCGAATGGATTTGTACTTTTCTAAATACATTGCGGTTATTTGTAACGATTCGAAATCTCGTATTTTACTTTCGTTTTTTACATGCGGCTATAGCCTCTGCCCCTGTACACCATTTTGAGAGGGTTCAGCACGGTGAGGGAGAAGCAGAGAGCAGAGCAGAGTGTTATTGTGCTTCGAATGGATTCGAAATCTCGTATTTTACTTTCGTTTTTTACATGCGGCTATAACCTCCGCCCCTGTACACCATTTTGAGAGGGAGTTCAGCACGGTGTGGGAGAAGCAGAGAGCAGAGCAGAGTGAGTGTTATTGTGCTTCGTATGGATTCGTACATTCGTAACTTTTTCATAACGAATTATGCCGAAGACATTCGGGCATTCGCTATTTGCGGTATAATTTATTTCGGATTCGGTCTTATTCGTAATTGCTTTGTTCGGAAATTCGAATGCTTCCGAATGTCCGAAAGTTGCTAAATTCGGACGAATTTCAATTCGTTACGAAACGAATTGCACAAGCCTACTGTGTATCATGTACTGTGGATCATCACTGATGTACTATGAGCCATCACTGATGTACTATGGATCATCACTGGTGTACTATGGATCAGCACTGGTGTACTATGGACCATCCCTGATGTACTGTGGATCATCACTGATGTACTATGGACCATCCCTGATGTACTGTGGACCATCACTGATGTACTGTGGATCATCACTGATGTACTGTGGATTATCACTGATGTACTGAGGATCATCACTGATGTACTGTGTATCATCACTGATGTACTGTGGATCATCACTGATGTACTATGGATCATCATTGATGTACTGTGGATCATCACTGATGTATTGTGGATCATCACTGATGTACTGAGGATCATCACTGATGTACTGTGGATCATCACTAATGTACTGAGGATCATCACTGATGTACTATGGATCATCACTAATGTACTGTGGATCATCACTGATGTACTATAGATCATCACTGATGTACTGAGGATCATCACTGATGTACTGTGGATCATCACTGATGTACTGTGGATCATCACTGATGTACTGAGGATCATCACTGATGTACTATGGATCATCACTGATGTACTGTGGATCATCACTGATGTACTATAGATCATCACTGATGTACTGTGGGCCATCACTGGTGTACTATGGATCATCACTGGTGTACTATGGACCATCACTGATGTACTATGGATCATCCCTGGTGTACTATGGACCATCACTGATGTACTATGGACCATCACTGATGTACTGTGGATCATCACTGATGTACTATAGATCATCACTGATGTACTATGGACCATCACTGATGTACTGTGGATCATCACTGATGTACTGTGGATCATCACTGATGTACTGTGGATCATCACTGGTGTACTATAGCTCATCACTGATGTACTATGGGCCATCACTGGTGTACTATGGATCATCACTGATGTACTATGGATCATCACTGATGTACTGTGGATCATCACTGATGTACTGTGGATCATCACTGGTGTACTGTGGATCATCACTGGTGTACTATGGATCATCACTGATGTACTATGGGCCATTACTGATGTACTATGGATCATCACTGATGTACTTTGGACCATCCCTGATGTACTGTGAATCATCACTGATGTACTGTGGATCATCACTGATGTACTGAGGATCATCACTGATGTACTATGGGCCATCACTGGTGTACTATGGGCCATCACTGGTGTATTATGGATCATCACTGATGTACAATGGATCATCACTGATGTACTGTGGATCATCACTGATGTACTGTGGATCATCACTGATGTACTATGAGCCATCACTGATGTACTATGGATCATCACTGGTGTACTATGGATCATCACTGATGTACTATGGATTATCACTGATGTACTATGAGCCATCACTGATGTACTATGGATCATCACTGGTGTACTATGGATCATCACTGATGTACTGTGGACCATCCCTGATGTACTGTGGATCATCACTGATGTACCGTGGATCATCACTGATGTACCGTGGATCAGCACTGATGTACTGAAGATCATCACTGATGTACTGTGGATCATCACTGATGTACTATGGGCCATCACAGGTGTACTATGGATCATCCCTGGTGTACTATGGATCATCACTGATGTACTATGGACCATCACTGATGTACTGTGGATCATCACTGATGTACTATAGATCATCACTGATGTACTATGGACCATCACTGATGAACTATGGTCCATCCCTGATGTACTGTGGAGCATCACTGATGTACTGTGGATTATCACTGGTGTACTGAGGATCATCACTGATGAACTATGGATCATCACTTGTACTGTGGATCATCACTGATGTACTGTGGATCATCACTGATGTACTGAGGATCATCACTGATGTACTGTGGATCATCACTGATGTACTGTGGATCATCACTGATTTACTGTGGATCATTACTGATGTACTATGGATCATCACTGATGTACTACGGATCATCACTGATGTACTATGAGCCATCACTGATGTACTGTGGATCATCACTGATGTACTGTGGGTCATCACTGATGTACTGTGGATCATCACTGGTGTACTGTGGATCATCACTGGTGTACTATGGATCATCACTGATGTACTATGGACCATTACTGATGTACTATGGATCATCACTGATGTACTTTGGACCATCCCTGATGTACTGTGGATCATCACTGATGTACTGTGGATCATCACTGATGTACTGAGGATCATCACTGATGTACTATGGGCCATCACTGGTGTACTATGGGCCATCACTGGTGTATTATGGATCATCACTGATGTACTATGGATCATCACTGATGTACTGTGGATCATCACTGATGTACTGTGGATCATCACTGATGTACTATGGATCATCACTGATGTACAGTGCCTTGCGAAAGTATTCGGCCCCCTTGAACTTTTCATCCTTTTGCCACATTTCAGGCTTCAAACATAAAGATATAAAATTTTAATTTTTTGTGAAGAATCACCAACAAGTGGGACACAATTGTGAAGTGGAACGAAATCTATTGGATATTTTAAACTTTTTTAGCAAATAAAAAACTGAAAAGTGGTGCGTGCAAAATTATTCGGCCCCTTTACTTTCAGTGCAGCAAACTCACTCCAGAAGTTCAGCGAGGATCTCTTAATGATCCAATGTTGTCCTAAATGACTGATGGTGATAAATAGAATCCACCTGTGTGTAATCAAGTCTCTGTATAAATGCACCTGCTCTGTGATAGTCTCAGGGTTCTGTTGAAAGCGCAGAGAGCATCATGAAGACCAAGGAACACACCAGGCAGGTCCGTAATACTGTTGTGGAGAAGTTTAAAGCCGGATTTGGATACAAAAAGATTTCCCAAGCTTTAAACATCCCAAGGAGCACTGTGCAAGCGATCATTTTGAAATGGAAGGAGTATCAGACCACTGCAAATCTACCAAGACCTGGCTGTCCCTCTAAACTTTCAGCTCAGACAAGGAGAAGACTGATCAGAGATGCAGCCAAGAGGCCCATGATCACTCTGGATGAACTGCAGAGAACTACAGCTGAGGTGGGAGAGTCTGTCCACAGGACAACAATCAGTCGTACACTGCACAAATCTGCCCTTTATGGAAGAGTGGCAAGAAGAAAGCCATTTCTCAAAGATATCCATAAAAAGTCTTGTCTAAAGTTTGCCACAAGCCACCTGGGAGACACACCAAACATGTGGAAGAAGGTGCTCTGGTCCGACGAAACCAAAATCGAATTTTTTGGCCACAATGCAAAACGATATGTTTGGCGTAAAAGCAACACAGCTCATCACCCTCAACACACCATCCCCACTGTCAAACATGGTGGTGGCAGCATCATGGTTTGGGCCTGCTTTTCTTCAGCAGGGACAGGGAAGATGGTTAAAATTGAGGGGAAGGTGGATGCAGCCAAATACAGGACCATTCTGGATGAAAACCTGTTGGAGTCTGCAAAAGACCTGAGACTGGGACGGAGATTTATCTTCCAACAAGACAATGATCCCAAACATACAGCAAAATCTACAAAGGAATGGTTCACAAATAAATGTATCCAGGTGTTAGAATGGCCAAGTCAAAGTCCAGACCTGAATCCAATCGAGAATCTGTGGAAAGAGCTGAAAACTGCTGTTCACAAACACTCTCCATCCAACCTCACTGAGCTTGAGATGTTTTGCAAGGAAGAAAGGGCAAGAATTTCAGTCTCTCGATGTGCAAAACTGATAGAGACATACCCCAAGCGACTTGCAGCTGTAATTGCAGCAAAAGGTGGCTCTACAAAGTATTAACGCAAGGGGGCCGAATAATTTTGCACGCCCCACTTTTCATTTTTTTCTTAGTTAAAAAAGTTTCAAAAATCCAATAGATTTCGTTCCACTTCACAATTGTGTCCCACTTGTTGGTGATTCTTCACAAAAAATTAAAATTTTATATCTTTATGTTTGAAGCCTGAAATGTGGCAAAAGGATGAAAAGTTCAAGGGGGCCGAATACTTTCGCAAGGCACTGTACTATGGATCATCATTGATGTACTATGAGCCATCACTGATGTACTATGGATCATCATTGATGTACTATGAGCCATCACTGATGTACTATGGATCATCACTGGTGTACTAGGGACCATCACTGATGTACTGTGGATCATCACTGATGTACTGTGGATCATCACTGATGTACTATGAGCCATCACTGATGTACTATGGATCATCACTGGTGTACTATGGATCAGCACTGGTGTACTATGGACCATCCCTGATGTACTGTGGATCATCACTGATGTACTATGGACCATCCCTGATGTACTGTGGACCATCACTGATGTACTGTGGATCATCACTGATGTACTATGGATTATCACTGATGTACTGAGGATCATCACTGATGTACTGTGTATCATCACTGATGTACTGTGGATCATCACTGATGTACTGTGGATCATCATTGATGTACTGTGGATCATCACTGATGTATTGTGGATCATCACTGATGTACTGAGGATCATCACTGATGTACTGTGGATCATCACTAATGTACTGAGGATCATCACTGATGTACTATGGATCATCACTAATGTACTGTGGATCATCACTGATGTACTATAGATCATCACTGATGTACTGAGGATCATCACTGATGTACTGTGGATCATCACTGATGTACTGTGGATCATCACTGATGTACTGAGGATCATCACTGATGTACTATGGATCATCACTAATGTACTGTGGATCATCACTGATGTACTATAGATCATCACTGATGTACTGAGGATCATCACTGATGTACTGTGGATCATCACTGATGTACTGAGGATCATCACTGATGTACTATGGATCATCACTGATGTACTGTGGATCATCACTGATGTACTATAGATCATCACTGATGTACTGTGGGCCATCACTGGTGTACTATGGATCATCACTGGTGTACTATGGACCATCACTGATGTACTATGGATCATCCCTGGTGTACTATGGACCATCACTGATGTACTATGGACCATCACTGATGTACTGTGGATCATCACTGATGTACTATAGATCATCACTGATGTACTATGGACCATCACTGATGTACTGTGGATCATCACTGATGTACTGTGGATCATCACTGATGTACTGTGGATCATCACTGGTGTACTATAGCTCATCACTGATGTACTATGGGCCATCACTGGTGTACTATGGATCATCACTGATGTACTATGGATCATCACTGATGTACTGTGGATCATCACTGATGTACTGTGGATCATCACTGGTGTACTGTGGATCATCACTGGTGTACTATGGATCATCACTGATGTACTATGGGCCATTACTGATGTACTATGGATCATCACTGATGTACTTTGGACCATCCCTGATGTACTGTGAATCATCACTGATGTACTGTGGATCATCACTGATGTACTGAGGATCATCACTGATGTACTATGGGCCATCACTGGTGTACTATGGGCCATCACTGGTGTATTATGGATCATCACTGATGTACAATGGATCATCACTGATGTACTGTGGATCATCACTGATGTACTGTGGATCATCACTGATGTACTATGAGCCATCACTGATGTACTATGGATCATCACTGGTGTACTATGGATCATCACTGATGTACTATGGATTATCACTGATGTACTATGAGCCATCACTGATGTACTATGGATCATCACTGGTGTACTATGGATCATCACTGATGTACTGTGGACCATCCCTGATGTACTGTGGATCATCACTGATGTACCGTGGATCATCACTGATGTACCGTGGATCAGCACTGATGTACTGAAGATCATCACTGATGTACTGTGGATCATCACTGATGTACTATGGGCCATCACAGGTGTACTATGGATCATCCCTGGTGTACTATGGATCATCACTGATGTACTATGGACCATCACTGATGTACTGTGGATCATCACTGATGTACTATAGATCATCACTGATGTACTATGGACCATCACTGATGAACTATGGTCCATCCCTGATGTACTGTGGAGCATCACTGATGTACTGTGGATTATCACTGGTGTACTGAGGATCATCACTGATGAACTATGGATCATCACTTGTACTGTGGATCATCACTGATGTACTGTGGATCATCACTGATGTACTGAGGATCATCACTGATGTACTGTGGATCATCACTGATGTACTGTGGATCATCACTGATTTACTGTGGATCATTACTGATGTACTATGGATCATCACTGATGTACTACGGATCATCACTGATGTACTATGAGCCATCACTGATGTACTGTGGATCATCACTGATGTACTGTGGGTCATCACTGATGTACTGTGGATCATCACTGGTGTACTGTGGATCATCACTGGTGTACTATGGATCATCACTGATGTACTATGGACCATTACTGATGTACTATGGATCATCACTGATGTACTTTGGACCATCCCTGATGTACTGTGGATCATCACTGATGTACTGTGGATCATCACTGATGTACTGAGGATCATCACTGATGTACTATGGGCCATCACTGGTGTACTATGGGCCATCACTGGTGTATTATGGATCATCACTGATGTACTATGGATCATCACTGATGTACTGTGGATCATCACTGATGTACTGTGGATCATCACTGATGTACTATGGATCATCACTGATGTACAGTGCCTTGCGAAAGTATTCGGCCCCCTTGAACTTTTCATCCTTTTGCCACATTTCAGGCTTCAAACATAAAGATATAAAATTTTAATTTTTTGTGAAGAATCACCAACAAGTGGGACACAATTGTGAAGTGGAACGAAATCTATTGGATATTTTAAACTTTTTTAGCAAATAAAAAACTGAAAAGTGGTGCGTGCAAAATTATTCGGCCCCTTTACTTTCAGTGCAGCAAACTCACTCCAGAAGTTCAGCGAGGATCTCTTAATGATCCAATGTTGTCCTAAATGACTGATGGTGATAAATAGAATCCACCTGTGTGTAATCAAGTCTCTGTATAAATGCACCTGCTCTGTGATAGTCTCAGGGTTCTGTTGAAAGCGCAGAGAGCATCATGAAGACCAAGGAACACACCAGGCAGGTCCGTAATACTGTTGTGGAGAAGTTTAAAGCCGGATTTGGATACAAAAAGATTTCCCAAGCTTTAAACATCCCAAGGAGCACTGTGCAAGCGATCATTTTGAAATGGAAGGAGTATCAGACCACTGCAAATCTACCAAGACCTGGCTGTCCCTCTAAACTTTCAGCTCAGACAAGGAGAAGACTGATCAGAGATGCAGCCAAGAGGCCCATGATCACTCTGGATGAACTGCAGAGAACTACAGCTGAGGTGGGAGAGTCTGTCCACAGGACAACAATCAGTCGTACACTGCACAAATCTGCCCTTTATGGAAGAGTGGCAAGAAGAAAGCCATTTCTCAAAGATATCCATAAAAAGTCTTGTCTAAAGTTTGCCACAAGCCACCTGGGAGACACACCAAACATGTGGAAGAAGGTGCTCTGGTCCGACGAAACCAAAATCGAATTTTTTGGCCACAATGCAAAACGATATGTTTGGCGTAAAAGCAACACAGCTCATCACCCTCAACACACCATCCCCACTGTCAAACATGGTGGTGGCAGCATCATGGTTTGGGCCTGCTTTTCTTCAGCAGGGACAGGGAAGATGGTTAAAATTGAGGGGAAGGTGGATGCAGCCAAATACAGGACCATTCTGGATGAAAACCTGTTGGAGTCTGCAAAAGACCTGAGACTGGGACGGAGATTTATCTTCCAACAAGACAATGATCCCAAACATACAGCAAAATCTACAAAGGAATGGTTCACAAATAAATGTATCCAGGTGTTAGAATGGCCAAGTCAAAGTCCAGACCTGAATCCAATCGAGAATCTGTGGAAAGAGCTGAAAACTGCTGTTCACAAACACTCTCCATCCAACCTCACTGAGCTTGAGATGTTTTGCAAGGAAGAAAGGGCAAGAATTTCAGTCTCTCGATGTGCAAAACTGATAGAGACATACCCCAAGCGACTTGCAGCTGTAATTGCAGCAAAAGGTGGCTCTACAAAGTATTAACGCAAGGGGGCCGAATAATTTTGCACGCCCCACTTTTCATTTTTTTCTTAGTTAAAAAAGTTTCAAAAATCCAATAGATTTCGTTCCACTTCACAATTGTGTCCCACTTGTTGGTGATTCTTCACAAAAAATTAAAATTTTATATCTTTATGTTTGAAGCCTGAAATGTGGCAAAAGGATGAAAAGTTCAAGGGGGCCGAATACTTTCGCAAGGCACTGTACTATGGATCATCATTGATGTACTATGAGCCATCACTGATGTACTATGGATCATCATTGATGTACTATGAGCCATCACTGATGTACTATGGATCATCACTGGTGTACTATGGACCCTCACTGATGTACTGTGGATCATCACTGATGTACTGTGGATCATCACTGATGTACTATGAGCCATCACTGATGTACTATGGATCATCACTGGTGTACTATGGATCAGCACTGGTGTACTATGGACCATCCCTGATGTACTGTGGATCATCACTGATGTACTATGGACCATCCCTGATGTACTGTGGACCATCACTGATGTACTGTGGATCATCACTGATGTACTATGGATTATCACTGATGTACTGAGGATCATCACTGATGTACTGTGTATCATCACTGATGTACTGTGGATCATCACTGATGTACTGTGGATCATCATTGATGTACTGTGGATCATCACTGATGTATTGTGGATCATCACTGATGTACTGAGGATCATCACTGATGTACTGTGGATCATCACTAATGTACTGAGGATCATCACTGATGTACTATGGATCATCACTAATGTACTGTGGATCATCACTGATGTACTATAGATCATCACTGATGTACTGAGGATCATCACTGATGTACTGTGGATCATCACTGATGTACTGTGGATCATCACTGATGTACTGAGGATCATCACTGATGTACTATGGATCATCACTGATGTACTGTGGATCATCACTGATGTACTATAGATCATCACTGATGTACTATGGACCATCACTGATGTACTGTGGATCATCACTGATGTACTGTGGATCATCACTGATGTACTGTGGATCATCACTGGTGTACTATAGCTCATCACTGATGTACTATGGGCCATCACTGGTGTACTATGGATCATCACTGATGTACTATGGATCATCACTGATGTACTGTGGATCATCACTGGTGTACTGTGGATCATCACTGGTGTACTATGGATCATCACTGATGTACTATGGGCCATTACTGATGTACTATGGATCATCACTGATGTACTTTGGACCATCCCTGATGTACTGTGGATCATCACTGATGTACTGTGGATCATCACTGATGTACTGAGGATCATCACTGATGTACTATGGGCCATCACTGGTGTACTATGGGCCATCACTGGTGTATTATGGATCATCACTGATGTACAATGGATCATCACTGATGTACTGTGGATCATCACTGATGTACTGTGGATCATCACTGATGTACTATGAGCCATCACTGATGTACTATGGATCATCACTGGTGTACTATGGATCATCACTGATGTACTATGGATCATCACTGATGTACTATGAGCCATCACTGATGTACTATGGATCATCACTGGTGTACTATGGATCATCACTGATGTACTGTGGACCATCCCTGATGTACTGTGGATCTTCACTGATGTACCGTGGATCATCACTGATGTACCGTGGATCAGCACTGATGTACTGAAGATCATCACTGATGTACTGTGGATCATCACTGATGTACTATGGGCCATCACAGGTGTACTATGGTTCATCCCTGGTGTACTATGGATCATCACTGATGTACTATGGACCATCACTGATGTACTGTGGATCATCACTGATGTACTATAGATCATCACTGATGTACTGAGGATCATCACTGATGAACTATGGATCATCACTTGTACTGTGGATCATCACTGATGTACTATGAGCCATCACTGATGTACTATGGATCATCACTGGTGTACTATGGATCATCACTGATGTACTATGGATCATCACTGATGTACTATGAGCCATCACTGATGTACTATGGATCATCACTGGTGTACTATGGATCATCACTGATGTACTGTGGACCATCCCTGATGTACTGTGGATCATCACTGATGTACCGTGGATCATCACTGATGTACCGTGGATCAGCACTGATGTACTGAAGATCATCACTGATGTACTGTGGATCATCACTGATGTACTATGGGCCATCACAGGTGTACTATGGATCATCCCTGGTGTACTATGGATCATCACTGATGTACTATGGTCCATCCCTGATGTACTGTGGAGCATCACTGATGTACTGTGGATTATCACTGGTGTACTGAGGATCATCACTGATGAACTATGGATCATCACTTCTACTGTGGATCATCACTGATGTACTGTGGATCATCACTGATGTACTGAGGATCATCACTGATGTACTGTGGATCATCACTGATGTACTGTGGATCATCACTGATTTACTGTGGATCATTACTGATGTACTATGGATCATCACTGATGTACTATGGATCATCACTGATGTACTATGAGCCATCACTGATGTACTATGGATCATCACTGGTGTACTATGGATCATCACTGATGTACTGTGGTTCATCACTGATGTACTATAGATCATCACTGATGTACTATGGGCCATCACTGGTGTACTATGGATCATCACTGATGTACTATGGATCATCACTGATGTACTATGGATCATCACTGATCTACTGAGGATCATCACTGATGAACTATGGATCATCACTTGTACTGTGGATCATCACTGATGTACTGAGGATCATCACTGATGTACTGTGGATCATCACTGATGTACTGTGGATCATCACTGATTTACTGTGGATCATTACTGATGTACTATGGATCATCACTGATGTACTATGAGCCATCAATGATGTACTATGGATCATCACTGGTGTACTGTGGATCATCACTGATGTACTATAGATCATCACTGATGTACTGTGGATCATCACTGATGTACTGTGGATCATCACTGATGTACTATGGGCCATCACTGGTGTACTATGGATCATCACTGATGTACTATGGATCATCACTGATGTACTATGAGCCATCACTGATGTACTATGGATCATCACTTGTGTACTATGGATCATCACTGATGTACTGTGGACCATCCCTGATGTACCGTGGACCATCCCTGATGTACTGAGGATCATCACTGATGTACTATAGATCATCACTGATGTACTATGGGCCATCACTGTGAACTATGGATCATCACTGATGTACTGTGGATCATCACTGATGTACTATGGATCATCACTGATGTGCTATGGATCATCACTGATGTACTATGAGCCATCACTGATGTACTATGGGCCATCACTGATGTACTGTGGATCATCACTGATGTACTATGGATCATCACTGATGTACTATGGATCATCACTGGTGTACTATGGACCATCACTGGTGTACTATGGGCCATCACTGGTGTATTATGGATCATCACTGATGTACAATGGATCATCACTGATGTACTGTGGATCATCACTGATGTACTGTGGATCATCACTGATGTACTATGAGCCATCACTGATGTACTATGGATCATCACTGGTGTACTATGGATCATCACTGATGTACTATGGATCATCACTGATGTACTATGAGCCATCACTGATGTACTATGGATCATCACTGATGTACTATGGATCATCACTGGTGTACTGTGGACCATCCCTGATGTACTGTGGATCTTCACTGATGTACCGTGGATCTTCACTGATGTACCGTGGATCATCACTGATGTACCGTGGATCAGCACTGATGTACTGAAGATCATCACTGATGTACTGTGGATCATCACTGATGTACTATGGGCCATCACAGGTGTACTATGGATCATCCCTGGTGTACTATGGATCATCACTGATGTACTATGGACCATCACTGATGTACTGTGGATCATCACTGATGTACTATAGATCATCACTGATGTACTGAGGATCATCACTGATGAACTATGGATCATCACTTGTACTGTGGATCATCACTGATGTACTATGAGCCATCACTGATGTACTATGGATCATCACTGGTGTACTATGGATCATCACTGATGTACTATGGATCATCACTGATGTACTATGAGCCATCACTGATGTACTATGGATCATCACTGGTGTACTATGGATCATCACTGATGTACTGTGGACCATCCCTGATGTACTGTGGATCATCACTGATGTACCGTGGATCATCACTGATGTACCGTGGATCAGCACTGATGTACTGAAGATCATCACTGATGTACTGTGGATCATCACTGATGTACTATGGGCCATCACAGGTGTACTATGGATCATCCCTGGTGTACTATGGATCATCACTGATGTACTATGGTCCATCCCTGATGTACTGTGGAGCATCACTGATGTACTGTGGATTATCACTGGTGTACTGAGGATCATCACTGATGAACTATGGATCATCACTTGTACTGTGGATCATCACTGATGTACTGTGGATCATCACTGATGTACTGTGGATCATCACTGATGTACTGAGGATCATCACTGATGTACTGTGGATCATCACTGATTTACTGTGGATCATTACTGATGTACTATGGATCATCACTGATGTACTATGGATCATCACTGATGTACTATGAGCCATCACTGATGTACTATGTATCATCACTGGTGTACTATGGATCATCACTGATGTACTGTGGTTCATCACTGATGTACTATAGATCATCACTGATGTACTATGGGCCATCACTGGTGTACTATGGATCATCACTGATGTACTATGGATCATCACTGATGTACTATGGATCATCACTGATCTACTGAGGATCATCACTGATGAACTATGGATCATCACTTGTACTGTGGATCATCACTGATGTACTGAGGATCATCACTGATGTACTGTGGATCATCACTGATGTACTGTGGATCATCACTGATTTACTGTGGATCATTACTGATGTACTATGGATCATCACTGATGTACTATGAGCCATCAATGATGTACTATGGATCATCACTGGTGTACTGTGGATCATCACTGATGTACTATAGATCATCACTGATGTACTGTGGATCATCACTGATGTACTGTGGATCATCACTGATGTACTATGGGCCATCACTGGTGTACTATGGATCATCACTGATGTACTATGGATCATCACTGATGTACTATGAGCCATCACTGATGTACTATGGATCATCACTTGTGTACTATGGATCATCACTGATGTACTGTGGACCATCCCTGATGTACCGTGGACCATCCCTGATGTACTGAGGATCATCACTGATGTACTATAGATCATCACTGATGTACTATGGGCCATCACTGTGAACTATGGATCATCACTGATGTACTGTGGATCATCACTGATGTACTATGGATCATCACTGATGTGCTATGGATCATCACTGATGTACTATGAGCCATCACTGATGTACTATGGGCCATCACTGATGTACTGTGGATCATCACTGATGTACTATGGATCATCACTGATGTACTATGGATCATCACTGGTGTACTATGGACCATCCCTGATGTACTATGGACCATCCCTGATGTACTGTGGATCATCACTGGTGTACTGTGGATCATCACTGATGTACTATAGATCATCACTGATGTACTGTGGACCATCACTGATGTACCGTGGATCATCACTGATATACCGTGGATCATCACTGATGGACTGTGGATCATCACTGATGTACTGTGAATCATCATCGGTGTACTATAGATCATCACTGACATACTATGGGCCATCACTGGTGTACTATGGATCATCACTGATGTACTATGGATCATCACTGATGTACTGTGGACCATCCCTGTGTTCTATGGGCCATCACTGGTGTACTATGGGCCATCACTGGTGTACTATGTATCATCACTGATGTACTATGG
Organism: Rana muscosa; assembly: GCA_029206835.1. Classification (NCBI taxonomy): domain Eukaryota; kingdom Metazoa; phylum Chordata; class Amphibia; order Anura; family Ranidae; genus Rana; species Rana muscosa. The sequence continues at coordinate 336,891,345 of CM055117.1, forward strand.
ACCATCACTGATGTGCTGTGGATCATCACTGATGTACTGTGGATCATCACTGATGTACTATGGATCATCACTGATGTACTGTGTATCATCACTGATGTACTGTGGATCATCACTGATGTACTATGAGCCATCACTGATGTACTATGGACCATCACTGGTGTACTATGGATCATCACTGATGTACTATGGATCATCACTGATGTACTATGGATCATCACTGATGTACTGAGGATCATCACTGATGTACTGAGGATCATCACTTGTACTGTGGATCATCGCTGATGTACTGTGGATCATCACTGATGTACTGAGGATCATCACTGATGTACTGTGGATCATCACTGATGTACTGTGGATCATCACTGATTTACTGTGGATCATTACTGATGTTCTATGGATCATTACTGATGTACTATGAGCCATCAATGATGTACTATGGATCATCACTGGTGTATATTGTGGATCATCACTGATGTACTATAGATCATCACTGATATACTGTGGATCATCAATGATTTACTGTGGATCATTACCGATGTACTGTGGATCATCACTGATGTACTATGGATCATCACTGATGTACTATGGATCATCACTGATGTACTGTGGATCATCACTGATGTACTATAGATCATTACTGATGTACTATGGGCCATCACTGATGTACTATGAGTCATCACTGATGTACTATGGATCATCACTGATGTACTATGAGCCATCACTGATGTACTATGAGCCATCACTGATGTACTATGGATCATCACTGATGTACTGTGGACCATCACTGATGTACTATGGATCATTACTGATGTACTATGGATCATCACTGATGTACTATGGATCATCACTAATGTACTATGGATCATCACTGATGTACTATAGATCATCACTGATGTACTATAGGCCATCACTGATGTACTATGAGCCATCACTGATGTACTATGGATCATCACTGGTGTACTATGGATCATCACTGATGTACTATGGATCATCACTAATGTACTATGGATCATCACTGATGTACTATGAGCCATCACTGATGTACTATGGATCATCACTGATGTACTGTGGACCATCACTGATGTACCGTGGATCATCACTGATGTACTGAGGATCATCACTGATGTACTGTGGATCATCACTGATGTACTATGGATCATCACTGATGTACTGTGGATCATCACTGATGTACTGTGGATCATCACGGATGTACTGAGGATCATCACGGATGTACTGAGGATCATCACGGATGTACTAAGGATCATCACTGATGTACTGAGGATCATCACTGATGTTCTGTGGATCATCACTGATGTACTGAGGATCATCACTGATGTACTGTGGATCATCACTGATGTACTGAGGATCATCACTGATGTACTGTGGATCATCACTGATGTACTGTGGATCATCACTGATGTACTGTGGATCATCACTGATGTACTGAGGATCATCACTGATGTACTATGGGCCATCACTGGTGTACTATGGGCCATCACTGGTATATTATGGATCATCACTGATGTACTGTGGATCATCACTGATGTACTATTAGCCATCACTGATGTACTATGGATCATCACTGGTGTACTATGGATCATCACTGGTGTACTATGGATCATCACTGATGTACTATGGATCATCACTGATGTACTATGGATCATCACTGATGTACTGAGGATCATCACTGATGTACTATGGATCATCACTGATGTACTGTGGACCATCCCTGATGTACTGTGGATCATCACTGATGTACTATGGACCATCACTGGTGTACTATGGATCATCACTGATGTACTATGGATCATCACTGATGTACTATGGATCATCACTGATGTACTGAGGATCATCACTGATGTACTATGGATCATCACTTGTACTGTGGATCATCGCTGATGTACTGTGGATCATCACTGATGTACTGAGGATCATCACTGATGTACTGTGGATCATCACTGATGTACTGTGGATCATCACTGATTTACTGTGGATCATTACTGATGTTCTATGGATCATTACTGATGTACTATGAGCCATCAATGATGTACTATGGATCATCACTGGTGTATATTGTGGATCATCACTGATGTACAATAGATCATCACTGATATACTGTGGATCATCAATGATTTACTGTGGATCATTACTGATGTACTGTGGATCATCACTGATGTACTATGGATCATCACTGATGTACTATGGATCATCACTGATGTACTGTGGATCATCACTGATGTACTGTGGACCATCACTGATGTACTATGGATCATCACTGATGTACTATGGATCATCACTGATGTACTATGGATCATCACTGATGTACTATGAGCCATCACTGATGTACTATGAGCCATCACTGATGTACTATGGCTCATCACTGATGTACTGTGGACCATCACTGATGTACTATGGATCATCACTGATGTACTATGGATCATCACTGATGTACTATAGATCATCACTGATGTACTATGGGCCATCACTGATGTACTATGAGCCATCACTGATGTACTATGGATCATCACTGATGTACTGTGGACCATCACTGATGTACCGTGGATCATCACTGATGTACTGAGGATCATCACTGATGTACTGTGGATCATCACTGATGTACTATGGATCATCACTGATGTACTGTGGATCATCACTGATGTACTGTGGATCATCACTGATGTACTGTGGATCATCACTGATGTACTGTGGATCATCACTGATGTACTGAGGATCATAACTGATGTACTGTGGATCATCACTGATGTATTGTGGATCATCACTGATGTACTGAGGATCATCACTGATGTACTATGGATCATCACTAATGTACTGTGGATCATCACTGATGTACTATAGATCATCACTGATGTACTGAGGATCATCACGGATGTACTGAGGATCATCACGGATGTACTGAGGATCATCACGGATGTTCTGAGGATCATCACTGATGTACTGAGGATCATCACTGATGTTCTGTGGATCATCACTGATGTACTGAGGATCATCACTGATGTACTGTGGATCATCACTGATGTACTGAGGATCATCACTGATGTACTGTGGATCATCACTGATGTACTGTGGATCATCACTGATGTACTGTGGATCATCACTGATGTACTGTGGATCATCACTCATGTACTGAGGATCATCACTGATGTACTATGGGCCATCACTGGTGTACTATGGGCCATCACTGGTGTATTATGGATCATCACTGATGTACTATGGATCATCACTGATGTACTGTGGATCATCACTGATGTACTATGAGCCATCACTGATGTACTATGGATCATCACTGGTGTACTATGGATCATCACTGGTGTACTATGGATCATCACTGATGTACTATGGATCATCACTGATGTACTATTAGCCATCACTGATGTACTATGGATCATCACTGGTGTACTATGGATCATCACTGATGTACTGTGGACCATCCCTGATGTACTGTGGATCATCACTGATGTACCGTGGATCATCACTGATGTACCGTGGATCAGCACTGATGTACTGAAGATCATCACTGATGTACTGTGGATCATCACTGATGTACTGTGGATCATCACTGATGTACTATAGATCATCACTGATGTACTATAGATCATCACTGATGTACTATGGACCATCACTGATGTACTATGGTCCATCCCTGATGTACTGTGGAGCATCACTGATGTACTGTGGATTATCACTGATGTACTGATGATCATCACTGATGTACTATGGATCATCACTTGTACTGTGGATCATCACTGATGTACTGTGGATCATCACTGATGTACTGTGGATCATCACTGATGTACTGAGGATCATCACTGATGTACTGTGGATCATCACTGATGTACTGTGGATCATCACTGATGTACTGTGGATCATCACTGATGTACCGTGGATCATCACTGATGTACCGTGGATCAGCACTGATGTACTGAAGATCATCACTGATGTACTGTGGATCATCACTGATGTACTGTGGATCATCACTGATGTACTATAGATCATCACTGATGTACTATAGATCATCACTGATGTACTATGGACCATCACTGATGTACTATGGTCCATCCCTGATGTACTGTGGAGCATCACTGATGTACTGTGGATTATCACTGATGTACTGATGATCATCACTGATGTACTATGGATCATCACTTGTACTGTGGATCATCACTGATGTACTGTGGATCATCACTGATGTACTGAGGATCATCACTGATGTACTGTGGATCATCACTGATGTACTGTGGATCATCACTGATTTACTGTGCATCATTACTGATGTACTATGGATCATCACTGATGTACTATGGATCATCAGTGATGTACTATGAGCCATCACTGATGTACTATGGATCATCACTGGTGTACTATGGATCATCACTGATGTACTGTGGTTCATCACTGATGTACTATAGATCATCACTGATGTACTATGGGCCATCACTGGTGTACTATGGATCATCACTGATGTACTATGGATCATCACTGATGTACTGTGGATCATCACTGATGTACCGTGGACCATCCCTGATGTACTGAGGATCATCACTGATGTACTATAGATCATCACTGATGTACTATGGGCCATCACTGGTGTACTATGAACCATCACTGATGTACTATGGGCCATCACTGATGTACTGTGGATCATCACCGATGTACTATGGATCATCTCTGATGTACTACGGATCATCACTGATGGACTATGGACCATCCCTGATGTACTATGGACCATCCTTGATGTACTATGGACCATCCCTGATGTACTGTGGATCATCACTGGTGTATTGTGGATCATCACTGGTGTACTGTGGATCATCACTAATGTACTATAGATCATCACTGATGTACTGTGGATCATCACTGATGTACTGTGGATCATCGCTGATGTACTGTGGATCATCACTGGTGTAATATAGATCATCACTGATGTACTATGGGCCATCACTGGTGTACTATGGATCATCACTGATGTACTATGGACCATCACTGATGTACTGTGGATCATCACTGATGTACTGTGGATCATCACTGATGTACTATGGATCATCACTGATGTACTGTGTATCATCACTGATGTACTGTGGATCATCACTGATGTACTGTGGATCATCACTGATGTACTATGAGCCATCACTGATGTATTTTGGATCATCACTGGTGTACTATGGATCATCACTGATGTATTGTGGTTCATCACTGATGTACTATAGATCATCACTGATGTACTATGGATCATCACTGGTGTACTATGGATGATCACTGATGTACTATAGATCATCACTGATGTACTATGGGCCATCACTGATGTACTATGGGCCATCACTGGTGTATTATGGATCATCACTGATGTACTATGGATCATCACTGATGTACTGTGGATCATCACTGATGTACTGTGGATCATCACTGATGTACTATGAGCCATCACTGATGTACTATGGATCATCACTGGTGTACCATGGATCATCACTGGTGTACTATGGACCATCCCTGATTAGGGATGAGCTTCGTTTTCGAGTCAAACATACGTTCGACTCGAACATCAGCTGTTTGATCGTTCAACGAAGATCGAACGATTTGGGCCGTTTGCGCCAAATTCGAATGACGCGAATGGCCCACAATGCACTACGCCATCGCAGTGTCATCCAGGCGCTGTGATTGGCCAAGCATGCACTGTGACCCCGCATGCTTGGCCAATCACAGCGCCAGCAGCGAGGAGAGCAATGATTGGCCACAGGCAGGATGCCTGTGGCCAATTATTGCTAATGGGGTTTAGTACACGCCCCACACTATAAAAGGCCGCCAGCGCGGCGGCCTTGTGTAGTGTGTTCCGGAGCAGGGAAAGAGAAGCATAGGCAGGGACAGTGTCATTATTTTTCCTTTACTATTCCTGGATTCCTTGTGTTTAGGGACAAATAAGGATAGGTAGGGAGAGTGTCAGTGACAGTGTGCTATTCTGTGCTAATCCTTGTTTGTAGGGACAGAGAGGTACAGTGAGGGAAAGTGTCAGTGTGCTATTCTGTTCTAAAACTATTTTGCTGAACCATATTTTCAATCCTTGAGTTGAGGGACAGAGAGGTACAGTGAGTGAAACTGACAGTGTGCTATTCTGTTCTAAACCAATTTTGCTGTTCCATATTTTCAATCCTTGAGTTGAGGGACAGAGAGGTACAGTGAGTGAAACTGACAGTGTGCTATTCTGTTCTAAACCAATTTTGCTGTTCCATATTTTCAATCCTTGAGTTGAGGGACAGAGAGGTACAGTGAGTGAAACTGACAGTGTGCTATTCTGTTCTAAACCAATTTTGCTGTTCCAGATTTTCAATCCTTGAGTTTAGGGACAGAGAAGGACACTCATAGAAATTATCAGTGTGCTATTCTGTGCTAAATCTTGTTTGTAGGGAGGGACAGAGTAGGACAGTGAGGGAAAGTGTCAGTGTGCTATTCTGTTCTAAAACTATTTTGCTGAACCATATTTTCAATCCTTGAGTTGAGGGACAGAGAGGTACAGTGAGTGAAACTGACAGTGTGCTATTCTGTTCTAAACCAATTTTGCTGTTCCATATTTTCAATCCTTGAGTTGAGGGACAGAGAGGTACAGTGAGTGAAACTGACAGTGTGCTATTCTGTTCTAAACCAATTTTGCTGTTCCATATTTTCAATCCTTGAGTTTAGGGACAGAGAAGGACACTCGTAGAAATTATCAGTGTGCTATTCTGTGCTAAATCTTGTTTATAGGGAGGGACAGAGTAGGACAGTGAGGGAAAGTGTCAGTGTGCTATTCTGTTCTAAAACTATTTTGCTGAACCATATTTTCAATCCTTGAGTTGAGGGACAGAGAGGTACAGTGAGTGAAACTGACAGTGTGCTATTCTGTTCTAAACCAATTTTGCTGTTCCATATTTTCAATCCTTGAGTTGAGGGACAGAGAGGTACAGTGAGTGAAACTGACAGTGTGCTATTCTGTTCTAAACCAATTTTGCTGTTCCATATTTTCAATCCTTGAGTTTAGGGACAGAGAAGGACACTCATAGAAATTATCAGTGTGCTATTCTGTGCTAAATCTTGTTTGTAGGGAGGGACAGAGTAGGACAGTGAGGGAAAGTGTCAGTGTGCTATTCTGTTCTAAAACTATTTTGCTGAACCATATTTTCAATCCTTGAGTTGAGGGACAGAGAGGTACAGTGAGTGAAACTGACAGTGTGCTATTCTGTTCTAAACCAATTTTGCTGTTCCATATTTTCAATCCTTGAGTTTAGGGACAGAGAAGGACACTCGTAGAAATTATCAGTGTGCTATTCTGTGCTAAATCGTGTTTGTAGGGAGGGACAGAGTAGGACAGTGAGGGAAAGTGTCAGTGTGCTATTCTGTTCTAAAACTATTTTGCTGAACCATATTTTCAATCCTTGAGTTGAGGGACAGAGAGGTACAGTGAGTGAAACTGACAGTGTGCTATTCTGTTCTAAACCAATTTTGCTGTTCCATATTTTCAATCCTTGAGTTGAGGGACAGAGAGGTACAGTGAGTGAAACTGACAGTGTGCTATTCTGTTCTAAACCAATTTTGCTGTTCCATACTTTCAATCCTTGAGTTTAGGGACAGAGAAGGACACTCGTAGAAATTATCAGTGTGCTATTCTGTGCTAAATCTTGTTTGTAGGGAGCGACAGAGTAGGACAGTGAGGGAAAGTGTCAGTGTGCTATTCTGTTCTAAAACGATTTTGCTGAACCATATTTTCAATCCTTGAGTTGAGGGACAGAGAGTTACAGTGAGTGAAACTGACAGTGTGCTATTCTGTTCTAAACCAATTTTGCTGTTCCATATTTTCAATCCTTGAGTTGAGGGACAGAGAGGTACAGTGAGTGAAACTGACAGTGTGCTATTCTGTTCTAAACCAATTTTGCTGTTCCATATTTTCAATCCTTGAGTTGAGGGACAGAGAGGTACAGTGAGTGAAACTGACAGTGTGCTATTCTGTTCTAAACCAATTTTGCTGTTCCATATTTTCAATCCTTGAGTTTAGGGACAGAGAAGGACACTCGTAGAAATTATCAGTGTGCTATTCTGTGCTAAATCTTGTTTGTAGGGAGGGACAGAGTAGGACAGTGAGGGAAAGTGTCAGTGTGCTATTCTGTTCTAAAACTATTTTGCTGAACCATATTTTCAATCCTTGAGTTGAGGGACAGAGAGGTACAGTGAGTGAAACTGACAGTGTGCTATTCTGTTCTAAACCAATTTTGCTGTTCCATATTTTCAATCCTTGAGTTGAGGGACAGAGAGGTACAGTGAGTGAAACTGACAGTGTGCTATTCTGTTCTAAACCAATTTTGCTGTTCCATACTTTCAATCCTTGAGTTTAGGGACAGAGAAGGACACTCGTAGAAATTATCAGTGTGCTATTCTGTGCTAAATCTTGTTTGTAGGGAGCGACAGAGTAGGACAGTGAGGAAAAGTGTCAGTGTGCTATTCTGTTCTAAAACGATTTTGCTGAACCATATTTTCAATCCTTGAGTTGAGGGACAGAGAGTTACAGTGAGTGAAACTGACAGTGTGCTATTCTGTTCTAAACCAATTTTGCTGTTCCATATTTTCAATCCTTGAGTTGAGGGACAGAGAGGTACAGTGAGTGAAACTGACAGTGTGCTATTCTGTTCTAAACCAATTTTGCTGTTCCATATTTTCAATCCTTGAGTTGAGGGACAGAGAGGTACAGTGAGTGAAACTGACAGTGTGCTATTCTGTTCTAAACCAATTTTGCTGTTCCATATTTTCAATCCTTGAGTTTAGGGACAGAGAAGGACACTCGTAGAAATTATCAGTGTGCTATTCTGTGCTAAATCTTGTTTGTAGGGAGGGACAGAGTAGGACAGTGAGGGAAAGTGTCAGTGTGCTATTCTGTTCTAAAACTATTTTGCTGAACCATATTTTCAATCCTTGAGTTGAGGGACAGAGAGGTACAGTGAGTGAAACTGACAGTGTGCTATTCTGTTCTAAACCAATTTTGCTGTTCCATATTTTCAATCCTTGAGTTGAGGGACAGAGAGGTACAGTGAGTGAAACTGACAGTGTGCTATTCTGTTCTAAACCAATTTTGCTGTTCCATATTTTCAATCCTTGAGTTTAGGGACAGAGAAGGACACTCGTAGAAATTATCAGTGTGCTATTCTGTGCTAAATCTTGTTTGTAGGGAGGGACAGAGTAGGACAGTGAGGGAAAGTGTTAGTGTGCTATTCTGTTCTAAAACTATTTTGCTGAACCATATTTTCAATCCTTGAGTTGAGGGACAGAGAGGTACAGTGAGTGAAACTGACAGTGTGCTATTCTGTTCTAAACCAATTTTGCTGTTCCATATTTTCAATCCTTGAGTTGAGGGACAGAGAGGTACAGTGAGTGAAACTGACAGTGTGCTATTCTGTTCTAAACCAATTTTGCTGTTCCAGATTTTCAATCCTTGAGTTTAGGGACAGAGAAGGACACTCATAGAAATTATCAGTGTGCTATTCTGTGCTAAATCTTGTTTGTAGGGAGGGACAGAGTAGGACAGTGAGGGAAAGTGTCAGTGTGCTATTCTGTTCTAAAACTATTTTGCTGAACCATATTTTCAATCCTTGAGTTGAGGGACAGAGAGGTACAGTGAGTGAAACTGACAGTGTGCTATTCTGTTCTAAACCAATTTTGCTGTTCCATATTTTCAATCCTTGAGTTGAGGGACAGAGAGGTACAGTGAGTGAAACTGACAGTGTGCTATTCTGTTCTAAACCAATTTTGCTGTTCCATATTTTCAATCCTTGAGTTTAGGGACAGAGAAGGACACTCGTAGAAATTATCAGTGTGCTATTCTGTGCTAAATCTTGTTTATAGGGAGGGACAGAGTAGGACAGTGAGGGAAAGTGTCAGTGTGCTATTCTGTTCTAAAACTATTTTGCTGAACCATATTTTCAATCCTTGAGTTGAGGGACAGAGAGGTACAGTGAGTGAAACTGACAGTGTGCTATTCTGTTCTAAACCAATTTTGCTGTTCCATATTTTCAATCCTTGAGTTGAGGGACAGAGAGGTACAGTGAGTGAAACTGACAGTGTGCTATTCTGTTCTAAACCAATTTTGCTGTTCCATATTTTCAATCCTTGAGTTTAGGGACAGAGAAGGACACTCATAGAAATTATCAGTGTGCTATTCTGTGCTAAATCTTGTTTGTAGGGAGGGACAGAGTAGGACAGTGAGGGAAAGTGTCAGTGTGCTATTCTGTTCTAAAACTATTTTGCTGAACCATATTTTCAATCCTTGAGTTGAGGGACAGAGAGGTACAGTGAGTGAAACTGACAGTGTGCTATTCTGTTCTAAACCAATTTTGCTGTTCCATATTTTCAATCCTTGAGTTTAGGGACAGAGAAGGACACTCGTAGAAATTATCAGTGTGCTATTCTGTGCTAAATCGTGTTTGTAGGGAGGGACAGAGTAGGACAGTGAGGGAAAGTGTCAGTGTGCTATTCTGTTCTAAAACTATTTTGCTGAACCATATTTTCAATCCTTGAGTTGAGGGACAGAGAGGTACAGTGAGTGAAACTGACAGTGTGCTATTCTGTTCTAAACCAATTTTGCTGTTCCATATTTTCAATCCTTGAGTTGAGGGACAGAGAGGTACAGTGAGTGAAACTGACAGTGTGCTATTCTGTTCTAAACCAATTTTGCTGTTCCATACTTTCAATCCTTGAGTTTAGGGACAGAGAAGGACACTCGTAGAAATTATCAGTGTGCTATTCTGTGCTAAATCTTGTTTGTAGGGAGCGACAGAGTAGGACAGTGAGGGAAAGTGTCAGTGTGCTATTCTGTTCTAAAACGATTTTGCTGAACCATATTTTCAATCCTTGAGTTGAGGGACAGAGAGTTACAGTGAGTGAAACTGACAGTGTGCTATTCTGTTCTAAACCAATTTTGCTGTTCCATATTTTCAATCCTTGAGTTGAGGGACAGAGAGGTACAGTGAGTGAAACTGACAGTGTGCTATTCTGTTCTAAACCAATTTTGCTGTTCCATATTTTCAATCCTTGAGTTGAGGGACAGAGAGGTACAGTGAGTGAAACTGACAGTGTGCTATTCTGTTCTAAACCAATTTTGCTGTTCCATATTTTCAATCCTTGAGTTTAGGGACAGAGAAGGACACTCGTAGAAATTATCAGTGTGCTATTCTGTGCTAAATCTTGTTTGTAGGGAGGGACAGAGTAGGACAGTGAGGGAAAGTGTCAGTGTGCTATTCTGTTCTAAAACTATTTTGCTGAACCATATTTTCAATCCTTGAGTTGAGGGACAGAGAGGTACAGTGAGTGAAACTGACAGTGTGCTATTCTGTTCTAAACCAATTTTGCTGTTCCATATTTTCAATCCTTGAGTTGAGGGACAGAGAGGTACAGTGAGTGAAACTGACAGTGTGCTATTCTGTTCTAAACCAATTTTGCTGTTCCATACTTTCAATCCTTGAGTTTAGGGACAGAGAAGGACACTCGTAGAAATTATCAGTGTGCTATTCTGTGCTAAATCTTGTTTGTAGGGAGCGACAGAGTAGGACAGTGAGGAAAAGTGTCAGTGTGCTATTCTGTTCTAAAACGATTTTGCTGAACCATATTTTCAATCCTTGAGTTGAGGGACAGAGAGTTACAGTGAGTGAAACTGACAGTGTGCTATTCTGTTCTAAACCAATTTTGCTGTTCCATATTTTCAATCCTTGAGTTGAGGGACAGAGAGGTACAGTGAGTGAAACTGACAGTGTGCTATTCTGTTCTAAACCAATTTTGCTGTTCCATATTTTCAATCCTTGAGTTGAGGGACAGAGAGGTACAGTGAGTGAAACTGACAGTGTGCTATTCTGTTCTAAACCAATTTTGCTGTTCCATATTTTCAATCCTTGAGTTTAGGGACAGAGAAGGACACTCGTAGAAATTATCAGTGTGCTATTCTGTGCTAAATCTTGTTTGTAGGGAGGGACAGAGTAGGACAGTGAGGGAAAGTGTCAGTGTGCTATTCTGTTCTAAAACTATTTTGCTGAACCATATTTTCAATCCTTGAGTTGAGGGACAGAGAGGTACAGTGAGTGAAACTGACAGTGTGCTATTCTGTTCTAAACCAATTTTGCTGTTCCATATTTTCAATCCTTGAGTTGAGGGACAGAGAGGTACAGTGAGTGAAACTGACAGTGTGCTATTCTGTTCTAAACCAATTTTGCTGTTCCATATTTTCAATCCTTGAGTTTAGGGACAGAGAAGGACACTCGTAGAAATTATCAGTGTGCTATTCTGTGCTAAATCTTGTTTGTAGGGAGGGACAGAGTAGGACAGTGAGGGAAAGTGTTAGTGTGCTATTCTGTTCTAAAACTATTTTGCTGAACCATATTTTCAATCCTTGAGTTGAGGGACAGAGAGGTACAGTGAGTGAAACTGACAGTGTGCTATTCTGTTCTAAACCAATTTTGCTGTTCCATATTTTCAATCCTTGAGTTGAGGGACAGAGAGGTACAGTGAGTGAAACTGACAGTGTGCTATTCTGTTCTAAACCAATTTTGCTGTTCCATATTTTCAATCCTTGAGTTGAGGGACAGAGAGGTACAGTGAGTGAAACTGACAGTGTGCTATTCTGTTCTAAACCAATTTTGCTGTTCCAGATTTTCAATCCTTGAGTTTAGGGACAGAGAAGGACACTTGTAGAAATTATCAGTGTGCTATTCTGTGCTAAATCTTGTTTGTAGGGAGGGACAGAGTAGGACAGTGAGCGAAAGTGTCAGTGTGCTATTCTGTTCTAAAACTATTTTGCTGAACCATATTTTCAATCCTTGTGTTTAGGGACAGAGAAGGATAGGCAGGGGACAGTGTCAGTGTCATTGTTGCTAAGCCTCCTGCACAATATACACCTGAAGGTAGCCCTTATTGCTGTTTTTCCCATCTCCCTGCAGGCCATCCATTAAAATGTGTGGAAGGCAACCAAGGAGAGGCAGACAGTCAGGAGGCAAAAAAAGAGGGCAAGCAGGCTCTGTGTCTGGGGGCAACAGTGCTGGTCGTGTACGCGGTGCATTGTCGTCAGCACATGGCCATGGGACACGCTTGTCCTTGTTTTCGGCAGCTGGACATGTTGAGCCACATCATGCCGAAGACTTGGTAGAGTGGATGACCAAGCCCACCTCATCCTCCTCATCCTCTCTCACCCAGGCTCAGGGTACTGGCAAAGCAGCTGCCAAAGCGTCCTCTTCTCTGGTATCATTATCTTCATTAGTCAATCCTTCCCTAGACCCACCATGCCCTCCTCCTGAGGAGTCCCCCGAACTGTTTGAGCACAGTGTTGGGTACATGCTCCAGGAGGATGCCCAGCGTTTGGAAGGATCTGATGATGATACCCAGCTAGAGGAAGGCAGCAGCGTGAGAGCAGAGAGAGGGGATGCTCAAGAAGGACACCAATCTGGCAGTGATGTTCCAGCAGCTGCAGCATACTGCCAGATTGGCTCCAGTGATGAGGAAGGAGGGGATGATGAGGTCACTGACTCCACGTGGGTGCCTAATAGGAGATAGGAGGAGGAGGAGGATGAGGAGGAGGCACATCTCCAACGAGGCAGGATGCCCTTGAGTGGCCAGCGTATGGGCAGCACACCGACGGAATCACACCGCAGAGCTCCGCCTGTGCAGGGCGCTGCCTCTGCCCGTCATTCAAAAAGTTCTTTGGTGTGGGCCTTTTTTGAGGCGAGTGCATCAGATCGCACAGCTGCTGTTTGCAACATATGTCTCAAGCGTATATCGCGTGGCCAAAACATCAGCCGCTTGGGCACCACATGCTTGATCAGACATATGTTGACCTGCCATGCAGCTCGTTGGCAAGCCTACCTTAAAGACCCACACCAAAGAACAAAGCTGAACTCTTCTTGCACCGCATCAGCTGGGATCTCCAACCCCACTATACCTTCACTCCTCTCTGAAACCTGCTCTGAGAGGAATGAAGGTTTAGAATTAGGTGTGTCACAGGCAAGTACTTGCGGGCACTCTGCTAGCAGTACACCAACGTCCGATTCTAGCAGGCAAATTTCCCTGCCCCAGCTGCTGGACCGTCGAAAGAAGTTCACTCCCAGCCATCCACATGCCCAGCGGTTGAATGCTAGCTTGGCTAAATTGCTAGCGCTTCAACTGCTGCCTTTTCAGTTGGTAGACTCGGCCCCCTTCCGTGAGTTTGTGCAATGTGCGGTTCCTCAGTGGCAGGTTCCCAAACGACACTTTTTCGCACGGAAAGCTATTCCGGCTCTCTACAGGCATGTGGAAGGCAATGTCTTGGCCTCGCTGGATAGGGCGGTCAGCGGTAAGGTGCATATTACCGCTGACTCATGGTCCAGCAGGCATGGACAGGGACGTTACCTTTCTTTCACGGCCCATTGGGTCACTCTTTTGGCAGCTGGGAAGGATGCAGGACAAGGTGCAGTAGTGTTGGAGGTTGTTCCACCGCCACGCCTCCAAAATGCTACTACTGGTTGTGACACACCTCTCTCCTCCACCCCCTCCTCTTCTTCTTCCTCCATGGCCTCTTCCTGTGGTTTGCCCTCGGAACCAGCGGTGCTCCATAGGTGTTCAAGGGGCTACGCAAGTACGCAGGCAAAAAGATGCCATGCCGTGCTTGCGCTGGTGTGCTTGGGGGACAGGAGCCACACTGGGGCAGAGGTCCTGTCTGCTCTGCAGGGGCAGGCCGAGAGGTGGTTGACGCCACGCCAGCTTAAGCCAGGAATGGTGGTTTGCGACAATGGCACCAACCTCCTCTCCGCCCTCCGACAGGGACAACTGACCCATGTGCCCTGTATGGCTCACGTCCTTAACCTGGTGGTGCAGCGGTTCTTGGGCAGGTACCCGGGCTTACAGGATGTCCTGAGGCAGGCCAGGAAAGTCTGTGTGCATTTCCGCAGATCTTATAATGCCAGTGCTCGCCTGGCTGAGCTTCAAAAGGAGTTGAACCTGCCCAAGAACCGCCTTATATGTGACATGCCCACCAGGTGGAACTTAACGTTGGCCATGCTGCAGCGGCTGCACACGCAGCAGAGGGCCATCAATGAGTACCTGTGCGATTACGGCACCAGGACAGGGTCAGGGGAGCTCAGGTTTTTTTCACCACGCCAGTGGGGCATGATCAGGGATGCATGAACTGTCCTGGCACCATTTGAGGAGGCCACGAGGATGGTGAGCAGTGACAGTGCATGAATCAGTGACACTGTACCTCTTGTCCACCTGTTGGAGCACACGCTGCATGGAATAATGGACAGGGCACTTGAGGCAGAACAGAGGCAGGAAGAGGAGGACTTCCTTGCCTCTCAAGGCCCCCTTTACCCAGACTTCCTTCTGTCTCACCCATCGCACAGGAAGAGGAGGAGGAGGAGGAGGAGGATTGTGTCAGCATGGAGGTGGAGGCTGGCACTCAGCATCATCAGCAGCAGTCTTTTAGGGATGATTTACAGTCCCAAGAAACCAGTGGACTTGTACGTGGCTGGGAGGAGGTGGCTGCGGATCATGTCATCCTTAGTGACCCAGAGGACTCCGGACTGAATGCCTCAGCTAACCTACGCTGCATGGCCTCCCTGATCCTGCAAAGTCTGCGGAAGGATCCTCGTATTCTTCGGATCAAGGAGAGGGACCATTACTGGCTGGCCACTCTCCTTGATCCTCGGTACAAGGGTAAGGTTGCGGACCTTATCGTACCGTCGCAGAGGGAGCAGAGGATGAGACAACTCCGGGAGGCCTTGCAGAAAGGTCTGTGCAACGCGTTCCCAGAGACTGGGAGGTTACAAACTCCTGGTCCTGGACAACGAGTTGCTGAGGCTTCGGGCAGTCAAAGAAGGAGCGGTGGGGAAGGTGGCCGTCTGACCGATGCGTTCAGACAATTCTTTAGTCCGCAGCCCCAAAGTATGATCGGTTCCAGCAACCATCGCCAGCGTCTCATATACATGGTCCAGGAATACCTAGGGGCAAGGTCAGACTTGGACACCTTCCCCACCGAAAATCCTCTGGCTTACTGGGTCTTGAGGATGGATCACTGGCCAGAGCTTGCACAGTATGCAATTGAGCTACTGGCCTGTCCTGCATCCAGCGTTCTTTCAGAACGCACATTCAGTGCTGCTGGAGGATTTGTCACGGATCACAGGGTGCGCCTGTCCACTGACTCGGTTGATCGACTGACTTTCATCAAGATGAACCAGTCTTGGATCACCACCAGCTACCACACACCAGATGCTGATATAACAGACTAATTGATTTTAAAATGTCACATCCCTTCAAGACTGATGCTGATGCTGAGTGCCTGTGCTGTTATGTTGACTGGCTATCCTCCTCCTCCTCCTCAATGATACGATTAACGATGATAGCTTGGAAGATCATTTTGGTTTATGGGTGACGCCACCAGTGGCTAAGGCCCAATTTTTCAGCCCCTGTTTAACAGGGGCGTGTAATTAAAATTTTTGATGCAATACTTTGCAACAGGCCTCATTGCTGTGCTCCAAGTACAGTATCTGTGAGGGGTTGCAGTGTTGTGCCACCAGTGCCTAAGGCCCAATTTTTCAGCCCCTGTTCAACAGGGGCATGCAATTATAATTATTGATCTAATAATTCACAGCAGGGCCCATTGCTGCGCCCACCAAGAGTAACTGTCAGGCCTTACAGTGTTGTGGCACCAGCACCACCATCACCACCACCACCACCACCAAAGGCCCAATTTTTCAGCCCCTGTTCAACAGGGGCATGCAATTATAATTATTGATCTAATAATTCACAGCAGGGCCCATTGCTGCGCCCACCAAGAGTAACTGTCAGGCCTTACAGTGTTGTGGCACCAGCACCACCATCACCACCACCACCACCACCACCAAAGGCCCAATTTTTCAGCCCCTGTTCAACAGGGGCATGCAATTATAATTATTGATCTAATAATTCACAGCAGGGACCATTGCTGTGCCCACCAAGAGTAACTGTCAGGCCTTACAGTGTTGTGGCACCAGCACCACCATCACCACCACCACCACCACCAAAGGCCCAATTTTTCAGCCCCTGTTCAACAGGGGCATGCAATTATAATTATTGATCTAATAATTCACAGCAGGGACCATTGCTGCGCCCACCAAGAGTAACTGTCAGGCCTTACAGTGTTGTGGCACCAGCACCACCATAAAAGGCCCAATTTTTACTACCACTGATCAACAATTATATGTTATTACAATTCCTGATATTATACTTGACAGCAGGGCGTTCCAGCACCCACCAAGAATAACTGTGAGTGCTTTCAGTGTTGTGCCAACACCAACACCTAAGGGGCCAATTTCTGCAGAGTATATACGGAAGGTCCCTACTTTCAAACATCCAACTTACAAACTACTACTACTTGCAAACGGAAGAAGACAACAGGAAGTGAGAGGAAATCTACCCCTTGGAAGGAAAATTCTCTCCTGTAAGAATTAATATGGGAGAAAGGTGTCACCTCTCTACTGATGCTTTATCACCAATCCTTGTTTCAATAAAAACACCACATTTCAAAAACAGTTGTCATTGGGACGCAAAGTGAGGTGAAATGTTCTGAACAGGGGCACAGACAGCAAAAAAAATGTGACAGGGGTGATAACCGTTCTCTATGTTTTACAAAAAGCTAAAAAAAAGGAATTTGCCATGGAGCTCCACTTAAACAATGCAGCTGTTCAAAATTATAAACAGATTCTACATAAGAACAAACCTACAGTCCCTGTCTTGTATGCACCGCCTGTATACGGCTGTTTAGAGTATATAGGTCCTTTTATATTTTGTGTGCGGGGTTCCCCTTAATATCCATATAAGACCCAAAGGGGCTGGTAATGGGCTGGGGTAGGGGGGGGTTGATGGGGTAGCTATGCCATTTTTCCTAAAGATTTTCATCCATATTACCGGGACCAGACATTGCATTAAAGCCGCAAGCAGTTTTAAATGACTTTTTTCACTTTAGAAATGTTATTTTGTGCAGGGACAGTTCTAAACACGGGAAACACGTGGCACTTCACAGGCATACTTTAGACACCCCCCAGGTACAATATTTAAAGGAATATTTGACTTTTTTTTTCACTTTATGCATCATTAAAATGACTGCTCCCGGAAAACGTCCGTTTTTAAAACTTATTTTTGCATTGATACATGTCCCCTGGTGCAGAAGCCGGGTTCCCAAACTCTG
Source organism: Rana muscosa (assembly GCA_029206835.1). Classification (NCBI taxonomy): domain Eukaryota; kingdom Metazoa; phylum Chordata; class Amphibia; order Anura; family Ranidae; genus Rana; species Rana muscosa. The sequence goes on from CM055117.1 coordinate 336,909,553, forward strand.
TTTCGGACAATAACATGGATAATAGTCGTTATAATTAGCACTTTAGAATCCGAACGTTCGCATCCATTGTATTTAATAGGGTTCTAATGTTCGTGCGAACTTTCGTTCCGTTCGCGGGTTCTGGTGCGAACCGAACCCGGGGGTTTTCGGCTCATCACTATCCCTGATATACTGTGGATCATCACTGATGTACTATGGACCATCCCTGATGTACTGTGGACCATCACTGATGTACTATGGACCATCCCTGATGTACTGTGGATCATCACTGATGTACTGTGGATTATCACTGATGTACTGAGGATCATCACTGATGTACTGTGTATCATCACTGATGTACTGTGGATCATCACTGATGTACTATGGATCATCACTGATGTACTGTGGATCATCACTGATGTACTGAGGATCATCACTGATGTACTATGGATCATCACTAATGTACTGTGGATCATTACTGATGTACTATAGATGATCACTGATGTACTGTGGATCATCACTGATGTACTGTGGATCATCACTGATGTACTGAGGATCATCACTGATGTACTATGGATCATCACTGATGTACTGTGGATCATCACTGATGTACTATAGATCATCACTGATGTACTATGGGCCATCACTGGTGTACTATGGATCATCACTGATGTACTGTGGATCATCACTGATGTACTATAGATCATCAGTGATGTACTATGGACCATCACTGGTGTACTATGGATCATCACTGGTGTACTATGGATCATCACTGATGTACTATAGATCATCACTGATGTACTATGGGCCATCACTGGTGTACTATGGATCATCACTGGTGTACTATGGACCATCACTGATGTACTATGGATCATTCCTGGTGTACTATGGACCATCACTGATGTACTATGGACCATCACTGATGTACTGTGGATCATCACTGATGTACTGTGGATCATCACTGATGTACTGTGGATCATCACTGGTGTACTATAGCTCATCACTGATGTACTATGGGCCATCACTGGTGTACTATGGATCATCACTGATGTACTATGGATCATCACTGATGTACTGTGGATCATCACTGATGTACTGTGGATCATCACTGGTGTACTGTGGATCATCACTGGTGTACTATGGATCATCTCTGATGTACTATGGGCCATCACTGATGTACTATGGATCATCACTGATGTACTGTGGACCATCCCTGATGTACTGTGGATCATCGCTGATGTACTGTGGGTCATCACTGATGTACTGTGGATCATCACTGATGTACTGAGGATCATCACTGATGTACTATGGGCCATCACTGGTGTACTATGGGCCATCACTGGTGTATTATGGATCATCACTGATGTACTATGGATCATCACTGATGTACTGTGGATCATCACTGATGTACTGTGGATCATCACTGATGTACTATGAGCCATCACTGATGTACTATGGATCATCACTGGTGTACTATGGATCATCACTGTTGTACTATGGATCATCACTGATGTACTATGAGCCATCACTGATGTACTATGGATCATCACTGGTGTACTATGGATCATCACTGATGTACTGTGGACCATCCCTGATGTACTGTGGATCATCACTGATGTACCATGGATCATCACTGATGTACCGTGGATCAGCACTGATGTACTGAAGATCATCACTGATGTACTGTGGATCATCACTGATGTACTATGGGCCATCACAGGTGTACTATGGATCATCACTGGTGAACTATGGATCATCCCTGGTGTACTATGGATCATCACTGATGTACTATGGACCATCACTGATGTACTATAGATCATCACAGATGTACTATGGACCATCACTGATGTACTATGGTCCATCCCTGATGTACTGTGGAGCATCACTGATGTACTGTGGATTATCACTGATGTACTGAGGATCATCACTGATGTACTATGGATCATCACTTGTACTGTGGATCATCACTGATGTACTGTGGATCATCACTGATGTACTGTGGATCATCACTGATGTACTGTGGATCATCAGTGATGAACTGTGGATCATCAATGATTTACTGTGGATCATTACTGATGTACTATGGATCATCACTGATGTACTATGGATCATCACTGATGTACTATGAGCCATCACTGATGTACTATGGATCATCACTGGTGTACTATGGATCATCACTGATGTACTGTGGTTCATCACTGATGTACTATAGATCATCACTGATGTACTATGGGCCATCATTGGTGTACTATGGATCATCACTGATGTACTATGGATCATCACTGATGTACTGTGGATCATCACTGATGTACCGTGGACCATACCTGATGTACTGAGGATCATCACTGATGTACTACAGATCATCACTGATGTACTATGGGCCATCACTGGTGTACTATGAGCCATCACTGATGTACTATGGACCATCACTGATGTACTGTGGATCATCACCGATGTACTATGGATCATCACTGATGTACTATGGATCATCACTGATGTACTATGGATCATCACTGGTGGACTATGGACCATCCCTGATGTACTATGGACCATCCCTGATGTACTATGGACCATCCCTGATGTACTGTGGATCATCACTGGTGTACTGTGGATCATCACTGGTGTACTGTGGATCATCACTGATGTACTATAGATCATCACTGATGTACTGTGGATCATCACTGATGTACTGTGGATCAACACTGATGTACTGTGGATCATCACTGGTGTACTATAGATCATCACTGATGTACTATAGGCCATCACTGGTGTACTATGGATCATCACTGATGTACTATGGACCATCACTGATGTACTGTGGATCATCACTGATGTACTGTGGATCATCACTGATGTACTATGGATCATCACTGATGTACTGTGTATCATCACTGATGTACTGTGGATCATCACTGATGTACTGTGGATCATCACTGGTGTACTATGGATCATCACTGATGTACTATGGATCATCACTGATGTACTATGAGCCATCACTGATGTACTATGGATCATCACTGGTGTACTATGGATCATCACTGATGTACTGTGGACCATCCCTGATGTACTGTGGATCATCACTGATGTACCGTGGATCATCACTGATGTACCGTGGATCAGCACTGATGTACTGAAGATCATCACTGATGTACTGTGGATCATCCCTGGTGTACTATGGATCATCACTGATGTACTATGGACCATCACTGATGTACTATAGATCATCACTGATGTACTATGGACCATCACTGATGTACTATGGTCCATCCCTGATGTACTGTGGAGCATCACTGATGTACTGTGGATTATCACTGATGTACTGAGGATCATCACTGATGTACTATGGATCATCACTTGTACTGTGGATCGTCACTGATGTACTGTGGATCATCACTGATGTACTGTGGATCATCACTGATGTACTGTGGATCATCACTGATGTACTGTGGATCATCACTGATTTACTGTGGATCATTACTGATGTACTATGGATCATCACTGATGTACTATGGATCATCACTGATGTACTATGAGCCATCACTGATGTACTATGGATCATCACTGGTGTACTATGGATCATCACTGATGTACTGTGGTTCATCACTGATGTACTATAGATCATCACTGATGTACTATGGGCCATCATTGGTGTACTATGGATCATCACTGATGTACTATGGATCATCACTGATGTACTGTGGATCATCACTGATGTACCGTGGACCATACCTGATGTACTGAGGATCATCACTGATGTACTACAGATCATCACTGATGTACTATGGGCCATCACTGGTGTACTATGAGCCATCACTGATGTACTATGGGCCATCACTGATGTACTGTGGATCATCACCGATGTACTATGGATCATCACTGATAAACTATGGATCATCACTGATGTACTATGGATCATCACTGGTGGACTATGGATCATCACCGATGTACTATGGACCATCCCTGATGTACTATGGACCATCCCTGATGTACTGTGGATCATCACTGGTGTACTGTGGATCATCACTGGTGTACTGTGGATCATCACTGATGTACTATAGATCATCACTGATGTACTGTGGATCATCACTGATGTACTGTGGATCAACACTGATGTACTGTGGATCATCACTGGTGTACTATAGATCATCACTGGTGTACTATAGATCATCACTGATGTACTATGTGCCATCACTGGTGTACTATGGATCATCACTGATGTACTATGGACCATCACTGATGTACTGTGGATCATCACTGATGTACTGTGGATCATCACTGATGTACTATGGATCATCACTGATGTACTGTGTATCATCACTGATGTACTGTGGATCATCACTGATGTACTGTGGATCATCACTGATGTACTATGAGCCATCACTGATGTACTATGGATCATCACTGGTGTACTATGGATCATCACTGATGTACTGTGGTTCATCACTGATGTACTATAGATCATCACTGATGTACTATGGATCATCACTGGTGTACTATGGATCATCACTGATGTACTATAGATCATCACTGATGTACTATGGGCCATCACTGGTGTACTATGGGCCATCACTGGTGTATTATGGATCATCACTGATGTACTATGGATCATTACTGATGTACTGTGGATCATCACTGATGTACTGTGGATCATCACTGATGTACTATGAGCCATCACTGATGTACTATGGATCATCACTGGTGTACTATGGATCATCACTGGTGTACTATGGACCATCCCTGATGTACTGTGGATCATCACTGATGTACTATGGACCATCCCTGATGTACTGTGGACCATCACTGATGTACTATGGACCATCCCTGATGTACTGTGGATCATCACTGATGTACTGTGGATTATCACTGATGTACTGAGGATCATCACTGATGTACTGTGTATCATCACTGATGTACTGTGGATCATCACTGATGTACTGTGGATCATCACTGATGTACTATGGATCATCACTGATGTACTGTGTATCATCACTGATGTACTGTGGATCATCACTGATGTACTGTGGATCATCACTGATGTACTATGAGCCATCACTGATGTACTATGGATCATCACTGGTGTACTATGGATCATCACTGATGTACTGTGGTTCATCACTGATGTACTATAGATCATCACTGATGTACTATGGATCATCACTGGTGTACTATGGATCATCACTGATGTACTATAGATCATCACTGATGTACTATGGGCCATCACTGGTGTACTATGGGCCATCACTGGTGTATTATGGATCATCACTGATGTACTATGGATCATCACTGATGTACTGTGGATCATCACTGATGTACTGTGGATCATCACTGATGTACTATGAGCCATCACTGATGTACTATGGATCATCACTGATGTACTGTGGATCATCACTGGTGTACTATGGACCATCCCTGATGTACTGTGGATCATCACTGATGTACTATGGACCATCCCTGATGTACTATGGATCATCACTGATGTACTATGGATCATCACTGATGTACTGTGGATCATCACTGATGTACTGTGGATCATCACTGATGTACTATGGATCATCACTGATGTACTGTGTATCATCACTGATGTACTGTGGATCATCACTGATGTACTGTGGATCATCACTGATGTACTATGAGCCATCACTGATGTACCATGGATCATCACTGGTGTACTATGGATCATCACTGATGTACTGTGGTTCATCACTGATGTACTATGGATCATCACTGGTGTACTATGGATCATCACTGATGTACTATGGATCATCACTGATGTACTATAGATCATCACTGATGTACTATGGGCCATCACTGGTGTACTATGGGCCATCACTGGTGTATTATGGATCATCACTGATGTACTATGGATCATTACTGATGTACTGTGGATCATCACTGATGTACTGTGGATCATCACTGATGTACTATGAGCCATCACTGATGTACTATGGATCATCACTGGTGTACTATGGATCATCACTGGTGTACTATGGACCATCCCTGATGTACTGTGGATCATCACTGATGTACTATGGACCATCCCTGATGTACTGTGGACCATCACTGATGTACTATGGACCATCCCTGATGTACTGTGGATCATCACTGATGTACTGTGGATTATCACTGATGTACTGAGGATCATCACTGATGTACTGTGTATCATCACTGATGTACTGTGGATCATCACTGATGTACTGTGGATCATCACTGATGTACTATGGATCATCACTGATGTACTGTGTATCATCACTGATGTACTGTGGATCATCACTGATGTACTGTGGATCATCACTGATGTACTATGAGCCATCACTGATGTACTATGGATCATCACTGGTGTACTATGGATCATCACTGATGTACTGTGGTTCATCACTGATGTACTATAGATCATCACTGATGTACTATGGATCATCACTGGTGTACTATGGATCATCACTGATGTACTATAGATCATCACTGATGTACTGTGGATCATCACTGATGTACTGTGGATCATCACTGATGTACTATGAGCCATCACTGATGTACTATGGATCATCACTGGTGTACTATGGATCATCACTGGTGTACTATGGACCATCCCTGATGTACTTTGGATCATCACTGATGTACTATGGACCATCCCTGTTGTACTGTGGATCATCACTGATGTACTGTGGATTATCACTGATGTACTGAGGATCATCACTGATGTACCGTGTATCATCACTGATGTACTGTGGATCATCACTGATGTACTATGGATCATCACTGATGTACTGTGGATCATCACTGATGTACTGTGGATCATCACTGATGTACTGAGGATCATCACTGATGTACTATGGATCATCACTAATGTACTGTGGATCATCACTGATGTACTATAGATCATCACTGATGTACTGTGGATCATCACTGATGTACTGTGGATCATCACTGATGTACTGAGGATCATCACTGATGTACTGTGTATCATCACTGATGTACTGTGGATCATCACTGATGTACTGTGGATCATCACTGATGTACTGAGGATCATCACTGATGTACTATGGATCATCACTGTTGTACTGTGGATCATCACTGATGTACTATGAGCCATCACTGATGTACTATGGATCATCACTGGTGTACTATGGATCATCACTGGTGTACTATGGACCATCCCTGATGCACTGTGGATCATCACTGATGTACTATGGACCATCCCTGATGTACTATGGACCATCACTGATGTACTATGGACCATCCCTGATGTACTGTGGATCATCACTGATGTACTGTGGATTATCACTGATGTACTGAGGATCATCACTGATGTACTGTGTATCATCACTGATGTACTGTGGATCATCACTGATGTACTATGGATCATCACTGATGTACTGTGGATCATCACTGATGTACTGTGGATCATCACTGATGTACTGAGGATCATAACTGATGTACTGTGGATCATCACTGGTGTATTATGGATCATCACTGATGTACTATGGATCATCACTGATGTACTGTGGATCATCACTGATGTACTGTGGATCATCACTGATGTACTATGAGCCATCACTGATGTACTATGGATCATCACTGGTGTACTATGGATCATCACTGATGTACTATGGATCATCACTGATGTACTATGAGCCATCACTGATGTACTATGGATCATCACTGGTGTACAATGGATCATCACTGATGTACTGTGGACCATCCCTGATGTACTGTGGATCATCACTGATGTACCGTGGATCATCACTGATGTACCGTGGATCAGCACTGATGTACTGAAGATCATCACTGATGTACTGTGGATCATCACTGATGTACTATGGGCCATCACAGGTGTACTATGGATCATCACTGGTGTACTATGGATCATCCCTAGTGTACTATGGATCATCACTGATGTACTATGGACCATCACTGATGTACTGTGGATAATCACTGATGTACTATAGATCATCACTGATGTACTATGGACCATCACTGATGTACTATGGTCCATCCCTGATGTACTGTGTATCATCACTGATGTACTGTGGATCATCACTGATGTACTATGGATCATCACTGATGTACTGTGGATCATCACTGATGTACTGTGGATCATCACTGATGTACTGAGGATCATAACTGATGTACTGTGGATCATCACTGGTGTATTATGGATCATCACTGATGTACTATGGATCATCACTGATGTACTGTGGATCATCACTGATGTACTGTGGATCATCACTGATGTACTATGAGCCATCACTGATGTACTATGGATCATCACTGGTGTACTATGGATCATCACTGATGTACTATGGATCATCACTGATGTACTATGAGCCATCACTGATGTACTATGGATCATCACTGGTGTACTATGGATCATCACTGATGTACTGTGGACCATCCCTGATGTACTGTGGATCATCACTGATGTACTATGGATCATCACGGATGTACTGTGTATCATCACTGATGTACTGTGGATCATCACTGATGTACTGTGGATCATCACTGGTGTACTATGGATCATCACTGATGTACTTTGGATCATCACTGATGTACTATGAGCCATCACTGGTGTACTATGGATCATCACTGATGTACTGTGGACCATCCCTGATGTACTGTGGATCATCACTGATGTACCGTGGATCATCACTGATGTACCGTGGATCAGCACTGATGTACTGAAGATCATCACTGATGTACTGTGGATCATCACTGATGTACTATGGGCCATCACAGGTGTACTATGGATCATCACTGGTGTACTATGGATCATCCCTGGTGTACTATGGATCATCACTGATGTACTATGGACCATCACTGATGTACTATAAAAAATTATAAAATGCAGCGCTAGCGAATATAAATGTGCTCAATACAAACGTATGCGTGAATGTCAACCATCTAAACCTTTCGGGATGATGGTACACACTATTAGTGAAAAGATTATGCACCAATGATTGGTGTCACCAGAAATGCAGTGGGTGTAATACTAAATGTTACCACTAAAAAGTGATCAACTAAGTAAAACCAGAAAATATACTGTGCAAAACATTAAATGAACTGAACAACCAGGCAAATAGCTCTAGGAGTAATTCACAGTACTACAGATGGTTTTCAACATCAAATAAATAATGTCCCATTTGCAACAGTGGTTGTAATATAGAAGGAAGGGGGAAAAAAAAAATGCTTTAAAATAAAATAAAAGTCACCCAACATCCAACTTCTAGGACCAATAATGTTCGGTGAAATTCAACAGTTGGCTCAATAGCAGCAGAGATCAGAGGACCATGTGGGGAATAAAAAGAAAAAGCAACTTGTGAAGTACCGCTTAGGAACAGATTAACAATACGCTGTTATTGGGAAAACTCACAAGCCTTCAATGATAACCGAGCGTCAGTGTGTTCCGGGTTCACAACGGCGTGCGTTCCACAAGAACCGGAAGCAGCGTCACTGGTTCTTAGTGTTGACCGGAAATTTGTCAATGCATTTCGCCCCTCCTCCAGGGCATCATCAAGGACCTGGAGGAGGGGCGAAATGCATTGACAAATTTACGGTCAACACTAAGAACCAGTGACGCTGCTTCCGGTTCTTGTGGAACGCACGCCGTTGTGAACCCGGAACACACTGACGCTCGGTTATCATTGAAGGCTTGTGAGTTTTCCCAATAACAGCGTATTGTTAATCTGTTCCTAAGCGGTACTTCACAAGTTGCTTTTTCTTTTTATTCCCCACATGGTCCTCTGATCTCTGCTGCTATTGAGCCAACTGTTGAATTTCACCGAACATTATTGGTCCTAGAAGTTGGATGTTGGGTGACTTTTATTTTATTTTAAAGCATTTTTTTTCCCCTTCCTTCTATATTACAACCACTGTTGCAAATGGGACATTATTTATTTGATGTTGAAAACCATCTGTAGTACTGTGAATTACTCCTAGAGCTATTTGCCTGGTTGTTCAGTTCATTTAATGTTTTGCACAGTATATTTTCTGGTTTTACTTAGTTGATCACTTTTTAGTGGTAACATTTAGTATTACACCCACTGCATTTCTGGTGACACCAATCATTGGTGCATAATCTTTTCACTAATAGTGTGTACCATCATCCCGAAAGGTTTAGATGGTTGACATTCACACATACGTTTGTATTGAGCACATTTATATTCGCTAGCGCTGCATTTTATAATTTTTTATCTCTCAAGGTGTTAGTGCCTTATGCTGTAGCAGCTGCGCATATAATAATTTCTTTTCACTTGTCATTTATTTTTGTATGTCTCCATAAGCGCGAGTTTTAGTTTTTGTTTATTTACTGATGTACTATAGATCATCACTGATGTACTATGGACCATCACTGATGTACTATGGTCCATCCCTGATGTACTGTGGAGCATCACTGATGTACTGTGGATTATCACTGATGTACTGAGGATCATCACTGATGTACTATGGATCATCACTTGTACTGTGGATCATCACTGATGTACTGTGGATCATCACTGATGTATTGTGGATCATCACTGATGTACTGAGGATCATCACTGATGTACTGTGGATCATCACTGATGTACTGTGGATCATCACTGATTTACTGTGGATCATTACTGATGTACTATGGATCATCACTGATGTACTATGGATCATCACTGATATACTATGAGCCATCACTGATGTACTATGGATCATCACTGGTGTACTATGGATCATCACTGATGTACTGTGGTTCATCACTGATGTACTATAGATCATCACTGATGTACTATTGGCCATCATTGGTGTACTATGGATCATCACTGATGTACTATGGATCATCACTGATGTACTGTGGATCATCACTGATGTACCGTGGACCATACCTGATGTACTGAGGATCATCACTGATGTACTACAGATCATCACTGATGTACTATGGGCCATCACTGGTGTACTATGAGCCATCACTGATGTACTATGGGCCATCACTGATGTACTGTGGATCATCACCGATGTACTATGGATCATCACTGATGTACTATGGATCATCACTGATGTACTATGGATCATCACTGGTGGACTATGGACCATCCCTGATGTACTATGGACCATCCCTGATGTACTATGGACCATCCCTGATGTACTGTGGATCATCACTGGTGTACTGTGGATCATCACTGGTGTACTGTGGATCATCACTGATGTACTATAGATCATCACTGATGTACTGTGGATCATCACTGATGTACTGTGGATCAACACTGATGTACTGTGGATCATCACTGGTGTACTATAGATCATCACTGGTGTACTATAGATCATCACTGATGTACTATGGGCCATCACTGGTGTACTATGGATCATCACTGATGTACTATGGACCATCACTGATGTACTGTGGATCATCACTGATGTACTGTGGATCATCACTGATGTACTATGGATCATCACTGATGTACTGTGTATCATCACTGATGTACTGTGGATCATCACTGATGTACTGTGGATCATCACTGATGTACTATGAGCCATCACTGATGTACTATGGATCATCACTGGTGTACTATGGATCATCACTGATGTACTGTGGTTCATCACTGATGTACTATAGATCATCACTGATGTACTATGGATCATCACTGGTGTACTATGGATCATCACTGATGTACTATAGATCATCACTGATGTACTATGGGCCATCACTGGTGTACTATGGGTCATCACTGGTGTATTATGGATCATCACTGATGTACTATGGATCATCACTGATGTACTGTGGATCATCACTGATGTACTGTGGATCATCACTGATGTACTATGAGCCATCACTGATGTACTATGGATCATCACTGGTGTACTATGGATCATCACTGGTGTACTATGGACCATCCCTGATGTACTGTGGATCATCACTGATGTACTATGGACCATCCCTGATGTACTGTGGACCATCACTGATGTACTATGGACCATCCCTGATGTACTGTGGATCATCACTGATGTACTGTGGATTATCACTGATGTACTGAGGATCATCACTGATGTACTGTGTATCATCACTGATGTACTGTGGATCATCACTGATGTACTATGGATCATCACTGATGTACTGTGGATCATCACTGATGTACTGTGGATCATCACTGATGTACTGAGGATCATCACTGATGTACTATGGATCATCACTAATGTACTGTGGATCATCACTGATGTACTATAGATCATCTCTGATGTACTGTGGATCATCACTGATGTACTGTGGATCATCACTGATTTACTGAGGATCATCACTGATGTACTATGGATCATCACTGATGTACTGTGGATCATCACTGATGTACTATAGATCATCACTGATGTACTATGTGCCTTCACTGGTGTACTATGGATCATCACTGATGTACTATGGATCATCACTGATGTACTGTGGATCATCACTGATGTACTATAGATCATCACTGATGTACTATGGACCATCACTGGTGTACTATGGATCATCACTGATGTACTATGGATCATCACTGGTGTACTATGGATCATCACTGATGTACTATAGATCATCACTGATGTACTATGGGCCATCACTGGTGTACTATGGATCATCACTGGTGTACTATGGACCATCACTGATGTAGTATGGATCATCCCTGGTGTACTATGGACCATCACTGCTGTACTATGGACCATCACTGATGTACTGTGGATCATCACTGATGTACTATAGATCATCACTGATGTACTATGGACCATCACTGATGTACTGTGGATCATCACTGATGTACTGTGGATCATCACTGGTGTACTATAGCTCATCACTGATGTACTATGGGCCATCACTGGTGTACTATGGATCATCACTGATGTACTGTGGATCATCACTGATGTACTGTGGATCATCACTGGTGCACTGTGGATCATCACTGGTGTACTATGGATCATCACTGATGTACTATGGGCCATCACTGATGTACTATGGATCATCACTGATGTACTGTGGACCATCCCTGATGTACTGTGGATCATCACTGATGTACTGTGGATCATCACTGATGTACTGTGGATCATCACTGATGTACTGAGGATCATCACTGATGTACTATGGGCCATCACTGGTGTACTATGGGCCATCACTGGTGTATTATGGATCATCACTGATGTACTATGGATCATCACTGATGTACTGTGGATCATCACTGATGTACTGTGGATCATCACTGATGTACTATGAGCCATCACTGATGTACTATGGATCATCACTGGTGTACTATGGATCATCACTGATGTACTATGGATCATCACTGATGTACTATGAGCCATCACTGATGTACTATGGATCATCACTGGTGTACTATGGCTCATCACTGATGTACTGTGGACCATCCCTGATGTACTGTGGATCATCACTGATGTACCGTGGATCATCACTGATGTACCGTGGATCAGCACTGATGTACTGAAGATCATCACTGATGTACTGTGGATCATCACTGATGTACTATGGGCCTCCACAGGTGTACTATGGATCATCACTGGTGTACTATGGATCATCCCTGGTGTACTATGGATCACCACTGATGTACTATAGACCATCACTGATGTACTATGGATCATCACTGATGTACTGTGGATCATCACTGATGTACTGTGGATCATCACTGATGTACTATGAGCCATCACTGATGTACTATGGATCATCACTGGTGTACTATGGATCATCACTGATGTACTATGGATCATCACTGATGTACTATGAGCCATCACTGATGTACTATGGATCATCACTGGTGTACTATGGCTCATCACTGATGTACTGTGGACCATCCCTGATGTACTGTGGATCATCACTGATGTACCGTGGATCATCACTGATGTACCGTGGATCAGCACTGATGTACTGAAGATCATCACTGATGTACTGTGGATCATCACTGATGTACTATGGGCCTTCACAGGTGTACTATGGATCATCACTGGTGTACTATGGATCATCCCTGGTGTACTATGGATCACCACTGATGTACTATAGACCATCACTGATGTACTGTGGATCATCACTGATGTACTATAGATCATCACTGATGTACTATGGACCATCACTGATGTACTATGGTCCATCCCTGATGTACTGTGGAGCATCACTGGTGTACTGTGGATTATCACTGATGTACAGTGGATCATCACTGATGTACTGTGGATCATCACTGATGTACTGTGGATCATCACTGATGTACTGAGGATCATCACTGATGTACTGTGGATCATCACTGATGTACTGTGGATCATCACTGATTTACTGTGGATCATTACTGATGTACTATGGATCATCACTGATGTACTATGGATCATCACTGATGTACTATGAGCCATCACTGATGTACTATGGATCATCACTGGTGTTCTATGGATCATCACTGATGTACTGTGGTTCATAACTGATGTACTGTGGATCATCACTGATGTACTATGAGCCATCACTGATGTACTATGGATCATCACTGGTGTACTATGGATCATCACTGGTGTACTATGGACCATCCCTGATGCACTGTGGATCATCACTGATGTACTATGGACCATCCCTGATGTACCATGGACCATCACTGATGTACTATGGACCATCCCTGATGTACTGTGGATCATCACTGATGTACTGTGGATTATCACTGATGTACTGAGGATCATCACTCATGTACTGTGTATCATCACTGATGTACTGTGGATCATCACTGATGTACTATGGATCATCACTGATGTACTGTGGATCATCACTGATGTACTGTGGATCATCACTGATGTACTATGGACCATCACTGATGTACTGTGGATAATCACTGATGTACTATAGATCATCACTGATGTACTATGGACCATCACTGATGTACTATGGTCCATCCCTGATGTACTGTGTATCATCACTGATGTACTGTGGATCATCACTGATGTACTATGGATCATCACTGATGTACTGTGGATCATCACTGATGTACTGTGGATCATCACTGATGTACTGAGGATCATAACTGATGTACTGTGGATCATCACTGGTGTATTATGGATCATCACTGATGTACTATGGATCATCACTGATGTACTGTGGATCATCACTGATGTACTGTGGATCATCACTGATGTACTATGAGCCATCACTGATGTACTATGGATCATCACTGGTGTACTATGGATCATCACTGATGTACTATGGATCATCACTGATGTACTATGAGCCATCACTGATGTACTATGGATCATCACTGGTGTACTATGGATCATCACTGATGTACTGTGGACCATCCCTGATGTACTGTGGATCATCACTGATGTACCGTGGATCAGCACTGATGTACTGAAGATCATCACTGATGTACTGTGGATCATCACTGATGTACTATGGGCCATCACAGGTGTTCTATGGATCATCACTGGTGTACTATGGATCATCCCTAGTGTACTATGGATCATCACTGATGTACTATGGACCATCACTGATGTACTGTGGATCATCACTGATGTACTATAGATCATCACTGATGTACTATAGATCATCACTGATGTACTATGGACCATCACTGATGTACTATGGTCCATCCCTGATGTACTGTGGAGCATCACTGATGTACTGTGGATTATCACTGATGTACTGAGGATCATCACTGATGTACTATGGATCATCACTTGTACTGTGGATCATCACTGATGTACTGTGGATCATCACTGATGTACTGAGGATCATCACTGATGTACTGTGGATCATCACTGATGTACTGTGGATCATCTCTGATTTACTGTGGATCATTACTGATGTACTATGGATCATCACTGATGTACTATGGATCATCACTGATGTACTATGAGCCATCACTGATGTACTATGGATCATCACTGGTGTTCTATGGATCATCACTGATGTACTGTGGTTCATCACTGATGTACTGTGGATCATCACTGATGTACTATGAGCCATCACTGATGTACTATGGATCATCACTGGTGTACTATGGATCATCACTGGTGTACTATGGACCATCCCTGATGTACTGTGGATCATCACTGATGTACTGTGGATCATCACTGATGTCCTATACATCATCACTGATGTACTGTGGATCATCACTGATGTACTGTGGATCATCACTGATGTACTGTGGATCATCACTGATGTACTGTGGATCATCACTGATGTACTGAGGATCATCACTGATGTATTATGGATCATCACTGATGTACTGTGGATCATCACTGATGTACTATAGATCATCACTGATGTACTATGGGCCATCACTGGTGTACTATGGATCATCACTGATGTACTGTTGATCATCACTGATGTACTGTGGATCATCACTGATGTACTATAGATCATCACTGATGTACTATGGACCATCACTGGTGTACTATGGATCATCACTGGTGTACTATGGATCATCACTGGTGTACTATAGATCATCACTGATGTACTATGGGCCATCACTGGTGTACTATGGATCATCACTGATGTACTGTGGATCATCACTGATGTACTGTGGATCATCACCGATTTACTGTGGATCATTACTGATGTACTATGGATCATCACTGATGTACTATGGATCATCACTGATGTACTATGAGCCATCACTGATGTACTATGGATCATCACTGGTGTACTATGGATCATCACTGATGTACTGTGGTTCATCACTGATGTACTATAGATCATCACTGATGTACTATGGGCCATCACTGGTGTACTATGGATCATCACTGATGTACTATGGATCATCACTGATGTACTATGGATCATCACTGATGTATTGAGGATCATCACTGATGTACTATGGATCATCACTTGTACTGTGGATCATCACTGATGTACTGTGGATCATCACTGATGTACTGAGGATCATCACTGATGTACTGTGGATCATCACTGATGTACTGTGGATCATCACTGATTTACTGTGGATCATTACTGATGTACTATGGATCATCACTGATGTACTATGAGCCATCAATGATGTACTATGGATCATCACTGGTGTACTGTGGATCATCACTGATGTACTATAGATCATCACTGATGTACTGTGGATCATCACTGATGTACTGTGGATCATCACTGATGTACTGTGGATCATCACTGATGTACTATGGATCATCACTGATGTACTATGAGCCATCACTGATGTACTATGGATCATCACTTGTGTACTATGGATCATCACTGATGTACTGTGGACCATCCCTGATGTACCGTGGACCATCCCTGATGTACTGAGGATCATCACTGATGTACTATAGATCATCACTGATGTACTATGGGCCATCACTGGTGAACTATGGATCATCACTGATGTACTGTGGATCATCACTGATGTACTATGGATCATCACTGATGTACTATGGATCATCACTGATGTACTATGAGCCATCACTGATGTACTATGGGCCATCACTGATGTACTGTGGATCATCACTGATGTACTATGGATCATCACTGATGTACTATGGATCATCACTGATGTACTATGGATCATCACTGGTGTACTATGGATCATCACTGGTGTACTATGGACCATCACTGATGTACCGTGGATCATCACTGATGTACCGTGGATCATCACTGATGTACTGTGGATCATTACTGATGTACTGTGAATCATCATCGGTGTTCTATAGATCATCACTGACGTACTATGGGCCATCACTGGTGTACTATGGATCATCACTGATGTACTATGGATCATCACTGATGTACTATGGATCATCACTGATGTACTGTGGACCATCCCTGATGTACTATGGGCCATCACTGGTGTACTATGGGCCATCACTGGTGTACTATGGATCATCACTGATGTACTATGGACCATCACTGATGTACTGTGGATCATCACTGATGTACTGTGGATCATCACTGATGTATTGTGGATCATCACTGATGTACTGTGGATCATCACTGATGTACTATGGATCATCACTGATGTACTATGGATCATCACTGATGTACTATGGATCATCACTGATGTACTGAGGATCATCACTGATGTACTATGGATCATCACTTGTACTGTGGATCATCGCTGATGTACTGTGGATCATCACTGATGTACTGAGGATCATCACTGATGTACTGTGGATCATCACTGATGTACTGTGGATCATCACTGATTTACTGTGGATCATTACTGATGTTCTATGGATCATCACTGATGTACTATGGATCATCACTGATGTACTATGAGCCATCAATGATGTACTATGGATCATCACTGGTGTACTGTGGATCATCACTGATGTACTATGGACCATCCCTGATGTACTGTGGATCATCACTGATGTACTGTGGATTATCACTGATGTACTGAGGATCATCACTGATGTACTGTGTATCATCACTGATGTACTGTGGATCATCACTGATGTACTATGGATCATCACTGATGTACTGTGGAGCATCACTGATGTACTGTGGATCATCACTGATGTACTGAGGATCATCACTGATGTACTGTGGATCATCACTGATGTACTGAGGATCATAACTGATGTACTGTGGATCATCACTGGTGTATTATGGATCATCACTGATGTACTATGGATCATCACTGATGTACTGTGGATCATCACTGATGTACTGTGGATCATCACTGATGTACTATGAGCCATCACTGATGTACTATGGATCATCACTGGTGTACTATGGATCATCACTGATGTACTATGGATCATCACTGATGTACTATGAGCCATCACTGATGTACTATGGATCATCACTGGTGTACTATGGATCATCACTGATGTAGTGTGGACCATCCCTGATGTACTGTGGATCATCACTGATGTACCGTGGATCATCACTGATGTACCGTGGATCAGCACTGATGTACTGAAGATCATCACTGATGTACTGTGGATCATCACTGATGTACTATGGGCCATCACAGGTGTACTATGGATCATCACTGGTGTACTATGGATCATCCCTAGTGTACTATGGATCATCACTGATGTACTATGGACCATCACTGATGTACTGTGGATAATCACTGATGTACTATAGATCATCACTGATGTACTATGGACCATCACTGATGTACTATGGTCCATCCCTGATGTACTGTGTATCATCACTGATGTACTGTGGATCATCACTGATGTACTATGGATCATCACTGATGTACTGTGGATCATCACTGATGTACTGTGGATCATCACTGATGTACTGAGGATCATAACTGATGTACTGTGGATCATCACTGGTGTATTATGGATCATCACTGATGTACTATGGATCATCACTGATGTACTGTGGATCATCACTGATGTACTGTGGATCATCACTGATGTACTATGAGCCATCACTGATGTACTATGGATCATCACTGGTGTACTATGGATCATCACTGATGTACTATGGATCATCACTGATGTACTATGAGCCATCACTGATGTACTATGGATCATCACTGGTGTACTATGGATCATCACTGATGTACTGTGGACCATCCCTGATGTACTGTGGATCATCACTGATGTACCGTGGATCAGCACTAATGTACTGAAGATCATCACTGATGTACTGTGGATCATCACTGATGTACTATGGGCCATCACAGGTGTTCTATTGAGCATCACTGGTGTACTATGGATCATCCCTAGTGTACTATGGATCATCACTGATGTACTATGGACCATCACTGATGTACTGTGGATCATCACTGATGTACTATAGATCATCACTGATGTACTATAGATCATCACTGATGTACTATGGACCATCACTGATGTACTATGGTCCATCCCTGATGTACTGTGGAGCATCACTGATGTACTGTGGATTATCACTGATGTACTGAGGATCATCACTGATGTACTATGGATCATCACTTGTACTGTGGATCATCACTGATGTACTGTGGATCATCACTGATGAACTGTGGATCATCACTGATGTACTGAGGATCATCACTGATGTACTGTGGATCATCACTGATGTACTGTGGATCATCTCTGATTTACTGTGGATCATTACTGATGTACTATGGATCATCACTGATGTACTATGGATCATCACTGATGTACTATGAGCCATCACTGATGTACTATGGATCATCACTGGTGTTCTATGGATCATCACTGATGTACTGTGGTTCATCACTGATGTACTGTGGATCATCACTGATGTACTATGAGCCATCACTGATGTACTATGGATCATCACTGGTGTACTATGGATCATCACTGGTGTACTATGGACCATCCCTGATGTACTGTGGATCATCACTGATGTACTGTGGATCATCACTGATGTCCTATATATCATCACTGATGTACTGTGGATCATCACTGATGTACTGTGGATCATCACTGATGTACTGTGGATCATCACTGATGTACTGTGGATCATCACTGATGTACTGAGGATCATCACTGATGTACTATGGATCATCACTAATGTACTGTGGATCATCACTGATGTACTATAGATCATCACAGATGTACTGAGGATCATAACTGATGTACTGTGGATCATCACTGATGTACTGTGGATCATCACTGATGTACTGAGGATCATCACTGATGTACTATGGATCATCACTGATGTACTGTGGATCATCACTGATGTACTATAGATCATCACTGATGTACTATGGGCCATCACTGGTGTACTATGGATCATCACTGATGTACTGTGGATCATCACTGATGTACTGTGGATCATCACTGATGTACTATAGATCATCACTGATGTACTATGGACCATCACTGGTGTACTATGGATCATCACTGGTGTACTATGGATCATCACTGATGTACTATAGATCATCACTGATGTACTATGGGCCATCACTGGTGTACTATGGATCATCACTGGTGTACTATGGACCATCACTGATGTACTATGGATCATCCCTGGTGTACTATGGACCATCACTGATGTACCATGGACCATCACTGATGTACTGTGGATCATCACTGATGTACTATAGATCATCACTGATGTACTATGGACCATCACTGATGTACTGTGGATCATCACTGATGTACTGTGGATCATCACTGATGTACTGTGGATCATCACTGATGTACTATGGGCCATCACTGGTGTACTATAGCTCATCACTGATGTACTATGGGCCATCACTGGTGTACTATGGATCATCACTGATGTACTATAGATGATCATCACTGATGTACTGTGGATCATCACTGATGTACTGTGGATCATCACTGGTGTACTGTGGATCATCACTGGTGTACTATGGATCATCACTGATGTACTATGGGCCATTACTGATGTACTATGGATCATCACTGATGTACTGTGGATCATCACTGATGTACTGTGGATCATCACTGATGTACTGTGGATCATCACTGATGTACTGAGGATCATCACTGATGTACTATGGGCCATCACTGGTGTACTATGGGCCATCACTGGTGTATTATGGATCATCACTGATGTACTATGGATCATCACTGATGTACTGTGGATCATCACTGATGTACTGTGGATCATCACTGATGTACTATGAGCCATCACTGATGTACTATGGATCATCACTGGTGTACTATGGATCATCACTGGTGTACTATCGATCATCACTGATGTACTATGGATCATCACTGATGTACTATGAGCCATCACTGATGTACTATGGATCATCACTGGTGTACTATGGATCATCACTGATGTACTGTGGACCATCCCTGATGTACTGTGGATCATCACTGATGTACCGTGGATCATCACTGATTTACCGTGGATCAGCACTGATGTACTAAAGATCATCACTGATGTACTATGGATCATCACTGATGTACTATGGGCCATCACAGGTGTACTATGGATCATCACTGGTGTACTATGGATCATCCCTGGTGTACTATGGATCATCACTGATGTACTATGAACCATCACTGATGTACTGTGGATCATCACTGATGTACTATAGATCATCACTGATGTACTATGGACCATCACTGATGTACTATGGTCCATCCCTGATGTACTGTGGAGCATCACTGATGTACTGTGGATTATCACTGATGTACTGAGGATCATCACTGATGTACTATGGATCATCACTTGTACTGTGGATCATCACTGATGTACTGTGGATCATCACTGATGTACTGAGGATCATCACTGATGTACTGTGGATCATCACTGATGTACTGTGGATCATCACCGATTTACTGTGGATCATTACTGATGGACTATGGATCATCACTGATGTACTATGGATCATCACTGATGTACTATGAGCCATCACTGATGTACTATGGATCATCACTGGTGTACTATGGATCATCACTGATGTACTGTGGTTCATCACTGATGTACTATAGATCATCACTGATGTACTATGGGCCATCACTGGTGTACTATGGATCATCACTGATGTACTATGGATCATCACTGATGTACTATGGATCATCACTGATGTATTGAGGATCATCACTGATGTACTATGGATCATCACTTGTACTGTGGATCATCACTGATGTACTGTGGATCATCACTGATGTACTGAGGATCATCACTGATGTACTGTGGATCATCACTGATGTACTGTGGATCATCACTGATTTACTGTGGATCATTACTGATGTACTATGGATCATCACTGATGTACTATGAGCCATCAATGATGTACTATGGATCATCACTGGTGTACTGTGGATCATCACTGATGTACTATAGATCATTACTGATGTACTGTGGATCATCACTGATGTACTGTGGATCATCACTGATGTACTATGGATCATCACTGATGTACTATGGATCATCACTGATGTACTATGAGCCATCACTGATGTACTATGGGCCATCACTGATGTACTGTGGATCATCACTGATGTACTATGGATCATCACTGATGTACTATGGATCATCACTGATGTACTATGGATCATCACTGGTGTTCTATGGATCATCACTGGTGTACTATGGACCATCACTGATGTACCGTGGATCATCACTGATGTACCGTGGATCATCACTGATGTACTGTGGATCATTACTGATGTACTGTGAATCATCATCGGTGTTCTATAGATCATCACTGACGTACTATGGGCCATCACTGGTGTACTATGGATCATCACTGATGTACTATGGATCATCACTGATGTACTGTGGACCATCCCTGATGTACTATGGGCCATCACTGGTGTACTATGGGCCATCACTGGTGTACTATGGATCATCACTGATGTACTATGGACCATCACTGATGTACTGTGGATCATCACTGATGTACTGTGGATCATCACTGATGTATTGTGGATCATCACTGATGTACTGTGGATCATCACTGATGTACTATGGATCATCACTGATGTACTATGGATCATCACTGATGTACTATGGATCATCACTGATGTACTATGGATCATCACTGATGTACTGAGGATCATCACTGATGTACTATGGATCATCACTTGTACTGTGGATCATCGCTGATGTACTGTGGATCATCACTGATGTACTGAGGATCATCACTGATGTACTGTGGATCATCACTGATGTACTGTGGATCATCACTGATTTACTGTGGATCATTACTGATGTTCTATGGATCATCACTGATGTACTATGGATCATCACTGATGTACTATGAGCCATCAATGATGTACTATGGATCATCACTGGTGTACTGTGGATCATCACTGATGTACTATAGATCATCACTGATGTACTGTGGATCATCACTGATTTACTGTGGATCATTACTGATGTACTGTGGATCATCACTGATGTACTATGGATCATCACTGATGTACTATAGATCATCACTGATGTACTATGGGCCATCACTGATGTACTATGAGCCATCACTGATGTACTATGGATCATCACTGGTGTACTATGGATCATCACTGATGTACTATGGATCATCACTGATGTACTATGGATCATCACTGATGTACTATGAGCCATCACTGATGTACTATGGATCATCACTGATGTACTGTGGACCATCACTGATGTACCGTGGATCATCACTGATGTACTGAGGATCATCACTGATGTACTGTGGATCATCACTGATGTACTATGGATCATCACTGATGTACTGTGGATCATCACTGATGTACTGAGGATCATCACTGATGTACTGTGGATCATCACTGATGTATTGTGGATCATCACTGATGTACTGAGGATCATCACTGATGTACTATGGATCATCACTGATGTACTGTGGATCATCACTGATGTACTGTGGATCATCACTGATGTATTGTGGATCATCACTGATGTACTGTGGATCATCACTGATGTACTATGGATCATCACTGATGTACTATGGATCATCACTGATGTACTATGGATCATCACTGATGTACTGAGGATCATCACTGATGTACTATGGATCATCACTTGTACTGTGGATCATCGCTGATGTACTGTGGATCATCACTGATGTACTGAGGATCATCACTGATGTACTGTGGATCATCACTGATGTACTGTGGATCATCACTGATTTACTGTGGATCATTACTGATGTTCTATGGATCATCACTGATGTACTATGGATCATCACTGATGTACTATGAGCCATCAATGATGTACTATGGATCATCACTGGTGTACTGTGGATCATCACTGATGTACTATAGATCATCACTGATGTACTGTGGATCATCACTGATTTACTGTGGATCATTACTGATGTACTGTGGATCATCACTGATGTACTATGGATCATCACTGATGTACTATGGATCATCACTGATGTACTATGGATCATCACTGATGTACTATAGATCATCACTGATGTACTATGGGCCATCACTGATGTACTATGAGCCATCACTGATGTACTATGGATCATCACTGGTGTACTATGGATCATCACTGATGTACTATGGATCATCACTGATGTACTATGGATCATCACTGATGTACTATGAGCCATCACTGATGTACTATGGATCATCACTGATGTACTGTGGACCATCACTGATGTACCGTGGATCATCACTGATGTACTGAGGATCATCACTGATGTACTGTGGATCATCACTGATGTACTATGGATCATCACTGATGTACTGTGGATCATCACTGATGTACTGTGGATCATCACTGATGTACTGAGGATCATCACTGATGTACTGTGGATCATCACTGATGTACTGTGGATCATCACTGATGTACTATGAGCCATCACTGATGTACTATGGATCATCACTGGTGTACTATGGATCATCACTGATGTACTATGGATCATCACTGATGTACTATGAGCCAATAACTAATGTACTATGGATCATCACTGGTGTACTATAGATCATCACTGATGTACTGTGGACCATCCCTGATGTACTGTGGATCATCACTGATGTACCGTGGATCATCACTGATGTACCGTGGATCAGCACTGATGTACTGAAGATCATCACTGATGTACTGTGGATCATCACTGATGTACTATGGGCCATCACAGGTGTACTATGGATCATCACTGGTGTACTATGGATCATCCCTGGTGTACTATGGATCATCACTGATGTACTATGGACCATCACTGATGTACTGTGGATCATCACTGATGTACTATAGATCATCACTGATGTACTATGGACCATCACTGATGTACTATGGTCCATCCCTGATGTACTGTGGAGCATCACTGATGTACTGTGGATTATCACTGATGTACTGAGGATCATCACTGATGTACTATGGATCATCACTTGTACTGTGGATCATCACTGATGTACTGTGGATCATCACTGATGTACTGTGGATCATCACTGATGTACTGAGGATCATCACTGATGTACTGTGTATCATCACTGATGTACTGTGGATCATCACTGATTTACTGTGGATCATTACTGATGTACTATGGATCATCACTGATGTACTATGAGCCATCAATGATGTACTATGAATCATCACTGGTGTACTGTGGATCATCACTGATGTACTATAGATCATTACTGATGTACTGTGGATCATCACTGATGTACTGTGGATCATCACTGATGTACTGTGGATCATCACTGATGTACTGTGGATCATCACTGATGTACTATGGATCATCACTGATGTACTATGAGCCATCACTGATGTACTATGGATCATCACTTGTGTACTATGGATCATCACTGATGTACTGTGGACCATCCCTGATGTACCGTGGACCATCCCTGATGTACTGAGGATCATCACTGATGTACTATAGATCATCACTGATGTACTATGGGCCATCACTGGTGAACTATGGATCATCACTGATGTACTGTGGATCATCACTGATGTACTATGGATCATCACTGATGTACTATGGATCATCACTGATGTACTATGAGCCATCACTGATGTACTATGGGCCATCACTGATGTACTGTGGATCATCACTGATGTACTATGGATCATCACTGATGTACTATGGATCATCACTGGTGTACTATGGATCATCACTGGTGTACTATGGACCATCACTGATGTACCGTGGATCATCACTGATGTACCGTGGATCATCACTGATGTACTGTGGATCATTACTGATGTACTGTGAATCATCATCGGTGTTCTATAGATCATCACTGACGTACTATGGGCCATCACTGGTGTACTATGGATCATCACTGATGTACTATGGATCATCACTGATGTACTATGGATCATCACTGATGTACTGTGGACCATCCCTGATGTACTATGGGCCATCACTGGTGTACTATGGGCCATCACTGGTGTACTATGGATCATCACTGATGTACTATGGACCATCACTGATGTACTGTGGATCATCACTGATGTACTGTGGATCATCACTGATGTATTGTGGATCATCACTGATGTACTGTGGATCATCACTGATGTACTATGGATCATCACTGATGTACTATGGATCATCACTGATGTACTATGGATCATCACTGATGTACTGAGGATCATCACTGATGTACTATGGATCATCACTTGTACTGTGGATCATCGCTGATGTACTGTGGATCATCACTGATGTACTGAGGATCATCACTGATGTACTGTGGATCATCACTGATGTACTGTGGATCATCACTGATTTACTGTGGATCATTACTGATGTTCTATGGATCATCACTGATGTACTATGGATCATCACTGATGTACTATGAGCCATCAATGATGTACTATGGATCATCACTGGTGTACTGTGGATCATCACTGATGTACTATAGATCATCACTGATGTACTGTGGATCATCACTGATTTACTGTGGATCATTACTGATGTACTGTGGATCATCACTGATGTACTATGGATCATCACTGATGTACTATGGATCATCACTGATGTACTATAGATCATCACTGATGTACTATGGGCCATCACTGATGTACTATGAGCCATCACTGATGTACTATGGATCATCACTGGTGTACTATGGATCATCACTGATGTACTATGGATCATCACTGATGTACTATGGATCATCACTGATGTACTATGAGCCATCACTGATGTACTATGGATCATCACTGATGTACTGTGGACCATCACTGATGTACCGTGGATCATCACTGATGTACTGAGGATCATCACTGATGTACTGTGGATCATCACTGATGTACTATGGATCATCACTGATGTACTGTGGATCATCACTGATGTACTGAGGATCATCACTGATGTACTGTGGATCATCACTAATGTATTGTGGATCATCACTGATGTACTGAGGATCATCACTGATGTACTATGGATCATCACTGATGTACTGTGGATCATCACTGATGTACTGTGGATCATCACTGATGTATTGTGGATCATCACTGATGTACCGTGGATCATCACTGATGTACTATGGATCATCACTGATGTACTATGGATCATCACTGATGTACTATGGATCATCACTGATGTACTGAGGATCATCACTGATGTACTATGGATCATCACTTGTACTGTGGATCATCGCTGATGTACTGTGGATCATCACTGATGTACTGAGGATCATCACTGATGTACTGTGGATCATCACTGATGTACTGTGGATCATCACTGATTTACTGTGGATCATTACTGATGTTCTATGGATCATCACTGATGTACTATGGATCATCACTGATGTACTATGAGCCATCAATGATGTACTATGGATCATCACTGGTGTACTGTGGATCATCACTGATGTACTATAGATCATCACTGATGTACTGTGGATCATCACTGATTTACTGTGGATCATTACTGATGTACTGTGGATCATCACTGATGTACTATGGATCATCACTGATATACTATGGATCATCACTGATGTACTATGGATCATCACTGATGTACTATAGATCATCACTGATGTACTATGGGCCATCACTGATGTACTATGAGCCATCACTGATGTACTATGGATCATCACTGGTGTACTATGGATCATCACTGATGTACTATGGATCATCACTGATGTACTATGGATCATCACTGATGTACTATGAGCCATCACTGATGTACTATGGATCATCACTGATGTACTGTGGACCATCACTGATGTACCGTGGATCATCACTGATGTACTGAGGATCATCACTGATGTACTGTGGATCATCACTGATGTACTATGGATCATCACTGATGTACTGTGGATCATCACTGATGTACTGTGGATCATCACTGATGTACTGAGGATCATCACTGATGTACTGTGGATCATCACTGATGTACTGTGGATCATCACTGATGTACTATGAGCCATCACTGATGTACTATGGATCATCACTGGTGTACTATGGATCATCACTGATGTACTATGGATCATCACTGATGTACTATGAGCCAATAACTAATGTACTATGGATCATCACTGGTGTACTATGGATCATCACTGATGTACTGTGGACCATCCCTGATGTACTGTGGATCATCACTGATGTACCGTGGATCATCACTGATGTACCGTGGATCAGCACTGATGTACTGAAGATCATCACTGATGTACTGTGGATCATCACTGATGTACTATGGGCCATCACAGGTGTACTATGGATCATCACTGGTGTACTATGGATCATCCCTGGTGTACTATGGATCATCACTGATGTACTATGGACCATCACTGATGTACTGTGGATCATCACTGATGTACTATAGATCATCACTGATGTACTATGGACCATCACTGATGTACTATGGTCCATCCCTGATGTACTGTGGAGCATCACTGATGTACTGTGGATTATCACTGATGTACTGAGGATCATCACTGATGTACTATGGATCATCACTTGTACTGTGGATCATCACTGATGTACTGTGGATCATCACTGATGTACTGTGGATCATCACTGATGTACTGAGGATCATCACTGATGTACTGTGGATCATCACTGATGTACTGTGGATCATCACTGATTTACTGTGGATCATTACTGATGTACTATGGATAATCACTGATGTACTATGGATCATCACTGATGTACTATGAGCCATCACTGATGTACTATGGATCATCACTGGTGTACTATGGATCATCACTGATGTACTGTGGTTCATCACTGATGTACTATAGATCATCACTGATGTACTATGGGCCATCACTGGTGTACTATGGATCATCACTGATGTACTATGGATCATCACTGATGTACTGAGGATCATCACTGATGTACTATGGATCATCACTTGTACTGTGGATCATCACTGATGTACTGTGGATCATCACTGATGTACTGTGGATCATCACTGATTTACTGTGGATCATTACTGATGTACTATGGATCATCACTGATGTACTATGGACCATCACTGGTGTACTATGGATCATCACTGATGTACTATGGATCATCACTGGTGTACTATGGATCATCACTGATGTACTATAGATCATCACTGATGTACTATAGATCATCACTGATGTACTATGGGCCATCACTGGTGTACTATGGATCATCACTGGTGTACTATGGACCATCACTGATGTAGTATGGATCATCCCTGGTGTACTATGGACCATCACTGCTGTACTATGGACCATCACTGATGTACTGTGGATCATCACTGATGTACTATAGATCATCACTGATGTACTATGGACCATCACTGATGTACTGTGGATCATCACTGATGTACTGTGGATCATCACTGATGTACTGTGGATCATCAGTGGTGTACTATAGCTCATCACTGATGCACTATAGATCATCACTGATGTACTATGGGCCATCACTGGTGTACTATGGATCATCACTGGTGTACTATGGACCATCACTGATGTACTATGGATCATCCCTGGTGTACTATGGACCATCACTGATGTACCATGGACCATCACTGATGTACTGTGGATCATCACTGATGTACTATAGATCATCACTGATGTACTATGGACCATCACTGATGTACTGTGGATCATCACTGATGTACTGTGGATCATCACTGATGTACTGTGGATCATCACTGATGTACTATGGGCCATCACTGGTGTACTATAGCTCATCACTGATGTACTATGGGCCATCACTGGTGTACTATGGATCATCACTGATGTACTATGGATCATCACTGATGTACTGTGGATCATCACTGATGTACTGTGGATCATCACTGGTGTACTGTGGATCATCACTGGTGTACTATGGATCATCACTGATGTACTATGGGCCATTACTGATGTACTATGGATCATCACTGATGTACTGTGGATCATCACTGATGTACTGTGGATCATCACTGATGTACTGTGGATCATCACTGATGTACTGAGGATCATCACTGATGTACTATGGGCCATCACTGGTGTACTATGGGCCATCACTGGTGTATTATGGATCATCACTGATGTACTATGGATCATCACTGATGTACTGTGGATCATCACTGATGTACTGTGGATCATCACTGATGTACTATGAGCCATCACTGATGTACTATGGATCATCACTGGTGTACTATGGATCATCACTGGTGTACTATCGATCATCACTGATGTACTATGGATCATCACTGATGTACTATGAGCCATCACTGATGTACTATGGATCATCACTGGTGTACTATGGATCATCACTGATGTACTGTGGACCATCCCTGATGTACTGTGGATCATCACTGATGTACCATGGATCATCACTGATTTACCGTGGATCAGCACTGATGTACTAAAGATCATCACTGATGTACTATGGATCATCACTGATGTACTATGGGCCATCACAGGTGTACTATGGATCATCACTGGTGTACTATGGATCATCCCTGGTGTACTATGGATCATCACTGATGTACTATGAACCATCACTGATGTACTGTGGATCATCACTGATGTACTATAGATCATCACTGATGTACTATGGACCATCACTGATGTACTATGGTCCATCCCTGATGTACTGTGGAGCATCACTGATGTACTGTGGATTATCACTGATGTACTGAGGATCATCACTGATGTACTATGGATCATCACTTGTACTGTGGATCATCACTGATGTACTGTGGATCATCACTGATGTACTGAGGATCATCACTGATGTACTGTGGATCATCACTGATGTACTGTGGATCATCACCGATTTACTGTGGATCATTACTGATGGACTATGGATCATCACTGATGTACTATGGATCATCACTGATGTACTATGAGCCATCACTGATGTACTATGGATCATCACTGGTGTACTATGGATCATCACTGATGTACTGTGGTTCATCACTGATGTACTATAGATCATCACTGATGTACTATGGGCCATCACTGGTGTACTATGGATCATCACTGATGTACTATGGATCATCACTGATGTACTATGGATCATCACTGATGTATTGAGGATCATCACTGATGTACTATGGATCATCACTTGTACTGTGGATCATCACTGATGTACTGTGGATCATCACTGATGTACTGAGGATCATCACTGATGTACTGTGGATCATCACTGATGTACTGTGGATCATCACTGATTTACTGTGGATCATTACTGATGTACTATGGATCATCACTGATGTACTATGAGCCATCAATGATGTACTATGGATCATCACTGGTGTACTGTGGATCATCACTGATGTACTATAGATCATTACTGATGTACTGTGGATCATCACTGATGTACTGTGGATCATCACTGATGTACTGTGGATCATCACTGATGTACTGTGGATCATCACTGATGTACTATGGATCATCACTGATGTACTATGAGCCATCACTGATGTACTATGGATCATCACTTGTGTACTATGGATCATCACTGATGTACTGTGGACCATCCCTGATGTACCGTGGACCATCCCTGATGTACTGAGGATCATCACTGATGTACTATAGATCATCACTGATGTACTATGGGCCATCACTGGTGAACTATGGATCATCACTGATGTACTGTGGATCATCACTGATGTACTATGGATCATCACTGATGTACTATGGATCATCACTGATGTACTATGAGCCATCACTGATGTACTATGGGCCATCACTGATGTACTGTGGATCATCACTGATGTACTATGGATCATCACTGATGTACTATGGATCATCACTGATGTACTATGGATCATCACTGGTGTACTATGGATCATCACTGGTGTACTATGGACCATCACTGATGTACCGTGGATCATCACTGATGTACCGTGGATCATCACTGATGTACTGTGGATCATTACTGATGTACTGTGAATCATCATCGGTGTTCTATAGATCATCACTGACGTACTATGGGCCATCACTGGTGTACTATGGATCATCACTGATGTACTATGGATCATCACTGATGTACTATGGATCATCACTGATGTACTGTGGACCATCCCTGATGTACTATGGGCCATCACTGGTGTACTATGGGCCATCACTGGTGTACTATGGATCATCACTGATGTACTATGGACCATCACTGATGTACTGTGGATCATCACTGATGTACTGTGGATCATCACTGATGTATTGTGGATCATCACTGATGTACTGTGGATCATCACTGATGTACTATGGATCATCACTGATGTACTATGGATCATCACTGATGTACTATGGATCATCACTGATGTACTGAGGATCATCACTGATGTACTATGGATCATCACTTGTACTGTGGATCATCGCTGATGTACTGTGGATCATCACTGATGTACTGAGGATCATCACTGATGTACTGTGGATCATCACTGATGTACTGTGGATCATCACTGATTTACTGTGGATCATTACTGATGTTCTATGGATCATCACTGATGTACTATGGATCATCACTGATGTACTATGAGCCATCAATGATGTACTATGGATCATCACTGGTGTACTGTGGATCATCACTGATGTACTATAGATCATCACTGATGTACTGTGGATCATCACTGATTTACTGTGGATCATTACTGATGTACTGTGGATCATCACTGATGTACTATGGATCATCACTGATGTACTATGGATCATCACTGATGTACTATAGATCATCACTGATGTACTATGGGCCATCACTGATGTACTATGAGCCATCACTGATGTACTATGGATCATCACTGGTGTACTATGGATCATCACTGATGTACTATGGATCATCACTGATGTACTATGGATCATCACTGATGTACTATGAGCCATCACTGATGTACTATGGATCATCACTGATGTACTGTGGACCATCACTGATGTACCGTGGATCATCACTGATGTACTGAGGATCATCACTGATGTACTGTGGATCATCACTGATGTACTATGGATCATCACTGATGTACTGTGGATCATCACTGATGTACTGAGGATCATCACTGATGTACTGTGGATCATCACTGATGTATTGTGGATCATCACTGATGTACTGAGGATCATCACTGATGTACTATGGATCATCACTGATGTACTGTGGATCATCACTGATGTACTGTGGATCATCACTGATGTATTGTGGATCATCACTGATGTACTGTGGATCATCACTGATGTACTATGGATCATCACTGATGTACTATGGATCATCACTGATGTACTATGGATCATCACTGATGTACTGAGGATCATCACTGATGTACTATGGATCATCACTTGTACTGTGGATCATCGCTGATGTACTGTGGATCATCACTGATGTACTGAGGATCATCACTGATGTACTGTGGATCATCACTGATGTACTGTGGATCATCACTGATTTACTGTGGATCATTACTGATGTTCTATGGATCATCACTGATGTACTATGGATCATCACTGATGTACTATGAGCCATCAATGATGTACTATGGATCATCACTGGTGTACTGTGGATCATCACTGATGTACTATAGATCATCACTGATGTACTGTGGATCATCACTGATTTACTGTGGATCATTACTGATGTACTGTGGATCATCACTGATGTACTATGGATCATCACTGATGTACTATGGATCATCACTGATGTACTATGGATCATCACTGATGTACTATAGATCATCACTGATGTACTATGGGCCATCACTGATGTACTATGAGACATCACTGATGTACTATGGATCATCACTGGTGTACTATGGATCATCACTGATGTACTATGGATCATCACTGATGTACTATGGATCATCACTGATGTACTATGAGCCATCACTGATGTACTATGGATCATCACTGATGTACTGTGGACCATCACTGATGTACCGTGGATCATCACTGATGTACTGAGGATCATCACTGATGTACTGTGGATCATCACTGATGTACTATGGATCATCACTGATGTACTGTGGATCATCACTGATGTACTGTGGATCATCACTGATGTACTGAGGATCATCACTGATGTACTGTGGATCATCACTGATGTACTGTGGATCATCACTGATGTACTATGAGCCATCACTGATGTACTATGGATCATCACTGGTGTACTATGGATCATCACTGATGTACTATGGATCATCACTGATGTACTATGAGCCAATAACTAATGTACTATGGATCATCACTGGTGTACTATGGATCATCACTGATGTACTGTGGACCATCCCTGATGTACTGTGGATCATCACTGATGTACCGTGGATCATCACTGATGTACCGTGGATCAGCACTGATGTACTGAAGATCATCACTGATGTACTGTGGATCATCACTGATGTACTATGGGCCATCACAGGTGTACTATGGATCATCACTGGTGTACTATGGATCATCCCTGGTGTACTATGGATCATCACTGATGTACTATGGACCATCACTGATGTACTGTGGATCATCACTGATGTACTATAGATCATCACTGATGTACTATGGACCATCACTGATGTACTATGGTCCATCCCTGATGTACTGTGGAGCATCACTGATGTACTGTGGATTATCACTGATGTACTGAGGATCATCACTGATGTACTATGGATCATCACTTGTACTGTGGATCATCACTGATGTACTGTGGATCATCACTGATGTACTGTGGATCATCACTGATGTACTGAGGATCATCACTGATGTACTGTGGATCATCACTGATGTACTGTGGATCATCACTGATTTACTGTGGATCATTACTGATGTACTATGGATAATCACTGATGTACTATGGATCATCACTGATGTACTATGAGCCATCACTGATGTACTATGGATCATCACTGGTGTACTATGGATCATCACTGATGTACTGTGGTTCATCACTGATGTACTATAGATCATCACTGATGTACTATGGGCCATCACTGGTGTACTATGGATCATCACTGATGTACTATGGATCATCACTGATGTACTGAGGATCATCACTGATGTACTATGGATCATCACTTGTACTGTGGATCATCACTGATGTACTGTGGATCATCACTGATGTACTGTGGATCATCACTGATTTACTGTGGATCATTACTGATGTACTATGGATCATCACTGATGTACTATGGACCATCACTGGTGTACTATGGATCATCACTGATGTACTATGGATCATCACTGGTGTACTATGGATCATCACTGATGTACTATAGATCATCACTGATGTACTATAGATCATCACTGATGTACTATGGGCCATCACTGGTGTACTATGGATCATCACTGGTGTACTATGGACCATCACTGATGTAGTATGGATCATCCCTGGTGTACTATGGAAAATCACTGCTGTACTATGGACCATCACTGATGTACTGTGGATCATCACTGATGTACTATAGATCATCACTGATGTACTATGGACCATCACTGATGTACTGTGGATCATCACTGATGTACTGTGGATCATCACTGATGTACTGTGGATCATCAGTGGTGTACTATAGCTCATCACTGATGTACTATGGGCCATCACTGGTGTACTATGGATCATCACTGATGTACTATGGATCATCACTGATGTACTGTGGATCATCACTGATGTACTGTGGATCATCACTGGTGTACTGTGGATCATCACTGGTGTACTATAGATCATCACTGATGTACTATGGGCCATCACTGATGTACTATGGATCATCACTGATGTACTGTGGACCATCCCTGATGTACTGTGGATCATCACTGATGTACTGTGGATCATCACCGATGTACTGTGGATCATCACTGATGTACTGAGGATCATCACTGATGTACTATGGGCCATCACTGGTGTACTATGGGCCATCACTGGTGTATTATGGATCATCACTGATGTACTATGGATCATCACTGATGTACTGTGGATCATCACTGATGTACTGTGGATCATCACTGATGTACTATGAGCCATCACTGATGTACTATGGATCATCACTGGTGTACTATGGATCATCACTGATGTACTATGGATCATCACTGATGTACTATGAGCCATCACTGATGTACTATGGATCATCACTGGTGTACTATGGCTCATCACTGATGTACTGTGGACCATCCCTGATGTACTGTGGATCATCACTGATGTACCGTGGATCATCCCTGATGTACCGTGGATCAGCACTGATGTACTGAAGATCATCACTGATGTACTGTGGATCATCACAGATGTACTATGGGCCTTCACAGGTGTACTATGGATCATCACTGGTGTACTATGGATCATCCCTGGTGTACTATGGATCACCACTGATGTACTATAGACCATCACTGATGTACTATGGATCATCACTGATGTACTGTGGATCATCACTGATGTACTGTGGATCATCACTGATGTACTATGAGCCATCACTGATGTACTATGGATCATAACTGATGTACTATGGATCATCACTGATGTACTATGAGCCATCACTGATGTACTATGGATCATCTCTGGTGTACTATGGCTCATCACTGATGTACTGTGGACCATCCCTGATGTACTGTGGATCATCACTGATGTACCGTGGATCATCACTGATGTACCGTGGATCAGCACTGATGTACTGAAGATCATCACTGATGTACTGTGGATCATCACTGATGTACTATGGGCCTTCACAGGTGTACTATGGATCATCACTGGTGTACTATGGATCATCCCTGGTGTACTATGGATCACCACTGATGTACTATAGACCATCACTGATGTACTGTGGATCATCACTGATGTACTATAGATCATCACTGATGTACTATGGACCATCACTGATGTACTATGGTCCATCCCTGATGTACTGTGGAGCATCACTGGTGTACTGTGGATTATCACTGATGTACAGTGGATCATCACTGATGTACTGTGGATCATCACTGATGTACTGTGGATCATCACTGATGTACTGAGGATCATCACTGATGTACTGTGGATCATCACTGATGTACTGTGGATCATCACTGATTTACTGTGGATCATTAGTGATGTACTATGGATCATCACTGATGTACTATGGATCATCACTGATGTACTATGAGCCATCACTGATGTACTATGGATCATCACTGGTGTTCTATGGATCATCACTGATGTACTGTGGTTCATAACTGATGTACTGTGGATCATCACTGATGTACTATGAGCCATCACTGATGTACTATGGATCATCACTGGTGTACTATGGATCATCACTGGTGTACTATGGACCATCCCTGATGCACTGTGGATCATCACTGATGTACTATGGACCATCCCTGATGTACTATGGACCATCACTGATGTACTATGGACCATCCCTGATGTACTGTGGATCATCACTGATGTACTGTGGATTATCACTGATGTACTGAGGATCATCACTGATGTACTGTGTATCATCACTGATGTACTGTGGATCATCACTGATGTACTATGGATCATCACTGATGTACTGTGGTTCATCACTGATGTACTGTGGATCATCACTGATGTACTGAGGATCATAACTGATGTACTGTGGATCATCACTGGTGTATTATGGATCATCACTGATGTACTATGGATCATCACTGATGTACTGTGGATCATCACTGATGTACTGTGGATCATCACTGATGTACTATGAGCCATCACTGATGTACTATGGATCATCACTGGTGTACTATGGATCATCACTGATGTACTATGGATCATCACTGATGTACTATGAGCCATCACTGATGTACTATGGATCATCACTGGTGTACTATGGATCATCACTGATGTACTGTGGACCATCCCTGATGTACTGTGGATCATCACTGATGTACCGTGGATCATCACTGATGTACCGTGGATCAGCACTGATGTACTGAAGATCATCACTGATGTACTGTGGATCATCACTGATGTACTATGGGCCATCACAGGTGTACTATGGATCATCACTGGTGTACTATCAATCATCCCTAGTGTACTATGGATCATCACTGATGTACTATGGACCATCACTGATGTACTGTGGATAATCACTGATGTACTATAGATCATCACTGATGTACTATGGACCATCACTGATGTACTATGGTCCATCCCTGATGTACTGTGTATCATCACTGATGTACTGTGGATCATCACTGATGTACTATGGATCATCACTGATGTACTGTGGATCATCACTGATGTACTGTGGATCATCACTGATGTACTGAGGATCATAACTGATGTACTGTGGATCATCACTGGTGTATTATGGATCATCACTGATGTACTATGGATCATCACTGATGTACTGTGGATCATCACTGATGTACTGTGGATCATCACTGATGTACTATGAGCCATCACTGATGTACTATGGATCATCACTGGTGTACTATGGATCATCACTGATGTACTATGGATCATCACTGATGTACTATGAGCCATCACTGATGTACTATGGATCATCACTGGTGTACTATGGATCATCGCTGATGTACTGTGGACCATCCCTGATGTACTGTGGATCATCACTGATGTACTATGGATCATCACTGATGTACTGTGTATCATCACTGATGTACTGTGGATCATCACTGATGTACTGTGGATCATCACTGGTGTACTATGGATCATCACTGATGTACTATGGATCATCACTGATGTACTATGAGCCATCACTGATGTACTATGGATCATCACTGGTGTACTATGGATCATCACTGATGTACTGTGGACCATCCCTGATGTACTGTGGATCATCACTGATGTACCGTGGATCATCACTGATGTACCGTGGATCAGCACTGATGTACTGAAGATCATCACTGATGTACTGTGGATCATCACTGATGTACTATGGGCCATCACAGGTGTACTATGGATCATCACTGGTGTACTATGGATCATCCCTGGTGTACTATGGATCATCACTGATGTACTATGGACCATCACTGATGTACTATAGATCATCACTGATGTACTATGGACCATCACTGATGTACTATGGTCCATCCCTGATGTACTGTGGAGCATCACTGATGTACTGTGGATTATCACTGATGTACTGAGGATCATCACTGATGTACTATGGATCATCACTTGTACTGTGGATCATCACTGATGTACTGTGGATCATCACTGATGTACTGTGGATCATCACTGATGTACTGAGGATCATCACTGATTTACTGTGGATCATTACTGATGTACTATGGATCATCACTGATGTACTATGGATCATCACTGATGTACTATGAGCCATCACTGATGTACTATGGATCATCACTGGTGTACTGTGGATCATCACTGATGTACCGTGGACCATACCTGATGTACTGAGGATCATCACTGATGTACTACAGATCATCACTGATGTACTATGGGCCATCACTGGTGTACTATGAGCCATCACTGATGTACTATGAGCCATCACTGATGTACTATGGATCATCACTGATGTACTATGGATCATCACTGATGTACTATGAGCCATCACTGATGTACTATGGATCATCACTGGTGTACTATGGATCATCAATGATGTACTGTGGTTCATCACTGATGTACTATAGATCATCACTGATGTACTGTGGATCATCACTGATGTACCGTGGACCATACCTGATTTACTGAGGATCATCACTGATGTACTACAGATCATCACTGATGTACTATGGGCCATCACTGGTGTACTATGAGCCATCACTGATGTACTATGGGCCATCACTGATGTACTGTGGATCATCACCGATGTACTATGGATCATCACTGATGTACTATGGATCATCACTGATGTACTATGGATCATCACTGGTGGACTATGGACCATCCCTGATGTACTATGGACCATCCCTGATGTACTATGGACCATCCCTGATGTACTGTGGATCATCACTGGTGTACTGTGGATCATCACTGGTGTACTGTGGATCATCACTGATGTACTATAGATCATCACTGATGTACTGTGGATCATCACTGATGTACTGTGGATCAACACTGATGTACTGTGGATCATCACTGGTGTACTATAGATCATCACTGGTGTACTATAGATCATCACTGATGTACTATGGGCCATCACTGGTGTACTATGGATCATCACTGATGTACTATGGACCATCACTGATGTACTGTGGATCATCACTGATGTACTGTGGATCATCACTGATGTACTATGGATCATCACTGAT
Organism: Rana muscosa; assembly: GCA_029206835.1. Lineage (NCBI taxonomy): Eukaryota > Metazoa > Chordata > Amphibia > Anura > Ranidae > Rana > Rana muscosa. The sequence goes on from CM055117.1 coordinate 336,950,356, forward strand.
GTACTGTGTATCATCACTGATGTACTGTGGATCATCACTGATGTACTGTGGATCATCACTGATGTACTATGAGCCATCACTGATGTACTATGGATCATCACTGGTGTACTATGGATCATCACTGATGTACTGTGGTTCATCACTGATGTACTATAGATCATCACTGATGTACTATGGATCATCACTGGTGTACTATGGATCATCACTGATGTACTATAGATCATCACTGATGTACTATGGGCCATCACTGGTGTACTATGGGCCATCACTGGTGTATTATGGATCATCACTGATGTACTATGGATCATCACTGATGTACTGTGGATCATCACTGATGTACGGTGGATCATCACTGATGTACTATGAGCCATCACTGATGTACTATGGATCATCACTGGTGTACTATGGATCATCACTGGTGTACTATGGACCATCCCTGATGTACTGTGGATCATCACTGATGTACTATGGACCATCCCTGATGTACTGTGGACCATCACTGATGTACTATGGACCATCCCTGATGTACTGTGGATCATCACTGATGTACTGTGGATTATCACTGATGTACTGAGGATCATCACTGATGTACTGTGTATCATCACTGATGTACTGTGGATCATCACTGATGTACTGTGGATCATCACTGATGTACTATGGATCATCACTGATGTACTGTGTATCATCACTGATGTACTGTGGATCATCACTGATGTACTGTGGATCATCACTGATGTACTATGAGCCATCACTGATGTACTATGGATCATCACTGGTGTACTATGGATCATCACTGATGTACTGTGGTTCATCACTGATGTACTATAGATCATCACTGATGTACTATGGATCATCACTGGTGTACTATGGATCATCACTGATGTACTATAGATCATCACTGATGTACTATGGGCCATCACTGGTGTACTATGGGCCATCACTGGTGTATTATGGATCATCACTGATGTACTATGGATCATCACTGATGTACTGTGGATCATCACTGATGTACTGTGGATCATCACTGATGTACTATGAGCCATCACTGATGTACTATGGATCATCACTGGTGTACTATGGATCATCACTGGTGTACTATGGACCATCCCTGATGTACTGTGGATCATCACTGATGTACTATGGACCATCCCTGATGTACTGTGGACCATCACTGATGTACTATGGACCATCCCTGATGTACTGTGGATCATCACTGATGTACTGTGGATTATCACTGATGTACTGAGCATCATCACTGATGTACTGTGTATCATCACTGATGTACTGTGGATCATCACTGATGTACTATGGATCATCACTGATGTACTGTGGATCATCACTGATGTACTGTGGATCATCACTGATGTACTGAGGATCATCACTGATGTACTATGGATCATCACTAATGTACTGTGGATCATCACTGATGTACTATAGATCATCACTGATGTACTGTGGATCATCACTGATGTACTGTGGATCATCACTGATGTACTGAGGATCATCACTGATGTACTATGGATCATCACTGATGTACTGTGGATCATCACTGATGTACTATAGATCATCACTGATGTACTATGTGCCATCACTGGTGTACTATGGATCATCACTGATGTACTATGGATCATCACTGATGTACTGTGGATCATCACTGATGTACTATAGATCATCACTGATGTACTATGGACCATCACTGGTGTACTATGGATCATCACTGATGTACTATGGATCATCACTGGTGTACTATGGATCATCACTGATGTACTATAGATCATCACTGATGTACTATGGGCCATCACTGGTGTACTATGGATCATCACTGGTGTACTATGGACCATCACTGATGTAGTATGGATCATCCCTGGTGTACTATGGACCATCACTGCTGTACTATGGACCATCACTGATGTACTGTGGATCATCACTGATGTACTATAGATCATCACTGATGTACTATGGACCATCACTGATGTACTGTGGATCATCACTGATGTACTGTGGATCATCACTGATGTACTGTGGATCATCACTGGTGTACTATAGCTCATCACTGATGTACTATGGGCCATCACTGGTGTACTATGGATCATCACTGATGTACTATGGATCATCACTGATGTACTGTGGATCATCACTGATGTACGGTGGATCATCACTGGTGTATTGTGGATCATCACTGGTGTACTATGGATCATCACTGATGTACTATGGGCCATCACTGATGTACTATGGGTCATCACTGATGTACTGTGGACCATCCCTGATGTACTGTGGATCATCACTGATGTACTGTGGATCATCACTGATGTACTGTGGATCATCACTGATGTACTGAGGATCATCAATGATGTACTATGGGCCATCACTGGTGTACTATGGGCCATCACTGGTGTATTATGGATCATCACCGATGTACTATGGATCATCACTGATGTACTGTGGATCATCACTGATGTACTGTGGATCATCACTGATGTACTATGAGCCATCACTGATGTACTATGGATCATCACTGGTGTACTATGGATCATCACTGGTGTACTATGGATCATCACTGGTGTACTATGGATCATCACTGATGTACTGTGGTTCATCACTGATGTACTATAGATCATCACTGATGTACTATGGATCATCACTGGTGTACTATGGATCATCACTGATGTACTATAGATCATCACTGATGTACTATGGATCATCACTGGTGTACTATGGATCATCACTGATGTACTATAGATCATCACTGATGTACTATGGGCCATCACTGGTGTACTATGGGCCATCACTGGTGTATTATGGATCATCACTGATGTACTATGGATCATCACTGATGTACTGTGGATCATCACTGATGTACGGTGGATCATCACTGATGTACTATGAGCCATCACTGATGTACTATGGATCATCACTGGTGTACTATGGATCATCACTGGTGTACTATGGACCATCCCTGATGTACTGTGGATCATCACTGATGTACTATGGACCATCCCTGATGTACTGTGGACCATCACTGATGTACTATGGACCATCCCTGATGTACTGTGGATCATCACTGATGTACTGTGGATTATCACTGATGTACTGAGGATCATCACTGATGTACTGTGTATCATCACTGATGTACTGTGGATCATCACTGATGTACTGTGGATCATCACTGATGTACTATGGATCATCACTGATGTACTGTGTATCATCACTGATGTACTGTGGATCATCACTGATGTACTGTGGATCATCACTGATGTACTATGAGCCATCACTGATGTACTATGGATCATCACTGGTGTACTATGGATCATCACTGATGTACTGTGGTTCATCACTGATGTACTATAGATCATCACTGATGTACTATGGATCATCACTGGTGTACTATGGATCATCACTGATGTACTATAGATCATCACTGATGTACTATGGGCCATCACTGGTGTACTATGGGCCATCACTGGTGTATTATGGATCATCACTGATGTACTATGGATCATCACTGATGTACTGTGGATCATCACTGATGTACTGTGGATCATCACTGATGTACTATGAGCCATCACTGATGTACTATGGATCATCACTGGTGTACTATGGATCATCACTGGTGTACTATGGACCATCCCTGATGTACTGTGGATCATCACTGATGTACTATGGACCATCCCTGATGTACTGTGGATCATCACTGATGTACTATGGACCATCCCTGATGTACTGTGGACCATCACTGATGTACTATGGACCATCCCTGATGTACTGTGGATCATCACTGATGTACTGTGGATTATCACTGATGTACTGAGCATCATCACTGATGTACTGTGTATCATCACTGATGTACTGTGGATCATCACTGATGTACTATGGATCATCACTGATGTACTGTGGATCATCACTGATGTACTGTGGATCATCACTGATGTACTGAGGATCATCACTGATGTACTATGGATCATCACTAATGTACTGTGGATCATCACTGATGTACTATAGATCATCACTGATGTACTGTGGATCATCACTGATGTACTGTGGATCATCACTGATGTACTGAGGATCATCACTGATGTACTATGGATCATCACTGATGTACTGTGGATCATCACTGATGTACTATAGATCATCACTGATGTACTATGTGCCATCACTGGTGTACTATGGATCATCACTGATGTACTATGGATCATCACTGATGTACTGTGGATCATCACTGATGTACTATAGATCATCACTGATGTACTATGGACCATCACTGGTGTACTATGGATCATCACTGATGTACTATGGATCATCACTGGTGTACTATGGATCATCACTGATGTACTATAGATCATCACTGATGTACTATGGGCCATCACTGGTGTACTATGGATCATCACTGGTGTACTATGGACCATCACTGATGTAGTATGGATCATCCCTGGTGTACTATGGACCATCACTGCTGTACTATGGACCATCACTGATGTACTGTGGATCATCACTGATGTACTATAGATCATCACTGATGTACTATGGACCATCACTGATGTACTGTGGATCATCACTGATGTACTGTGGATCATCACTGATGTACTGTGGATCATCACTGGTGTACTATAGCTCATCACTGATGTACTATGGGCCATCACTGGTGTACTATGGATCATCACTGATGTACTATGGATCATCACTGATGTACTGTGGATCATCACTGATGTACGGTGGATCATCACTGGTGTATTGTGGATCATCACTGGTGTACTATGGATCATCACTGATGTACTATGGGCCATCACTGATGTACTATGGATCATCACTGATGTACTGTGGACCATCCCTGATGTACTGTGGATCATCACTGATGTACTGTGGATCATCACTGATGTACTGTGGATCATCACTGATGTACTGAGGATCATCAATGATGTACTATGGGCCATCACTGGTGTACTATGGGCCATCAATGGTGTATTATGGATCATCACCGATGTACTATGGATCATCACTGATGTACTGTGGATCATCACTGATGTACTGTGGATCATCACTGATGTACTATGAGCCATCACTGATGTACTATGGATCATCACTGGTGTACTATGGATCATCACTGGTGTACTATGGATCATCACTGGTGTACTATGGATCATCACTGATGTACTGTGGTTCATCACTGATGTACTATAGATCATCACTGATGTACTATGGATCATCACTGGTGTACTATGGATCATCACTGATGTACTATAGATCATCACTGATGTACTATGGGCCATCACTGGTGTACTATGGGCCATCACTGGTGTATTATGGATCATCACTGATGTACTATGGATCATCACTGATGTACTGTGGATCATCACTGATGTACTGTGGATCATCACTGATGTACTATGAGCCATCACTGATGTACTATGGATCATCACTGGTGTACTATGGATCATCACTGGTGTACTATGGACCATCCCTGATGTACTGTGGATCATCACTGATGTACTATGGACCATCCCTGATGTACTGTGGACCATTACTGATGTACTATGGACCATCCCTGATGTACTGTGGATCATCACTGATGTACTGTGGATTATCACTGATGTACTAAGGATCATCACTGATGTACTGTGTATCATCACTGATGTACTGTGGATCATCACTGATGTACTATGGATCATCACTGATGTACTGTGGATCATCACTGATGTACTGTGGATCATCACTGATGTACTGAGGATCATCACTGATGTACTATGGATCATCACTAATGTACTGTGGATCATCACTGATGTACTATAGATCATCACTGATGTACTGTGGATCATCACTGATGTACTGTGGATCATCACTGATGTACTGAGGATCATCACTGATGTACTATGGATCATCACTGATGTACTGTGGATCATCACTGATGTACTATAGATCATCACTGATGTACTATGTGCCATCACTGGTGTACTATGGATCATCACTGATGTACTATGGATCATCACTGATGTACTGTGGATCATCACTGATGTACTATAGATCATCACTGATGTACTATGGACCATCACTGGTGTACTATGGATCATCACTGATGTACTATGGATCATCCCTGGTGTACTATGGATCATCACTGATGTACTATAGATCATCACTGATGTACTATGGGCCATCACTGGTGTACTATGGATCATCACTGGTGTACTATGGACCATCACTGATGTAGTATGGATCATCCCTGGTGTACTATGGACCATCACTGCTGTACTATGGACCATCACTGATGTACTGTGGATCATCACTGATGTACTATAGATCATCACTGATGTACTATGGACCATCACTGATGTACTGTGGATCATCACTGATGTACTGTGGATCATCACTGGTGTACTATAGCTCATCACTGATGTACTATGGGCCATCACTGGTGTACTATGGATCATCACTGATGTACTATGGATCATCACTGATGTACTGTGGATCATCACTGATGTACGGTGGATCATCACTGGTGTACTGTGGATCATCACTGGTGTACTATGGATCATCACTGATGTACTATGGGCCATCACTGATGTACTATGGATCATCACTGATGTACTGTGGACCATCCCTGATGTACTGTGGATCATCACTGATGTACTGTGGATCATCACTGATGTACTGTGGATCATCACTGATGTACTGAGGATCATCACTGATGTACTATGGGCCATCACTGGTGTACTATGGGCCATCACTGGTGTATTATGGATCATCACTGATGTACTATGGATCATCACTGATGTACTGTGGATCATCACTGATGTACTGTGGATCATCACTGATGTACTATGAGCCATCACTGATGTACTATGGATCATCACTGGTGTACTATGGATCATCACTGATGTACTATGGATCATCACTGATGTACTATGAGCCATCACTGATGTACTAAGGATCATCACTGGTGTACTATGGCTCATCACTGATGTACTGTGGACCATCCCTGATGTACTGTGGATCACCACTGATGTACCATGGATCATCACTGATGTACCGTGGATCAGCACTGATGTACTGAAGATCATCACTGATGTACTGTGGATCATCACTGATGTACTATGGGCCTTCACATGTGTACTATGGATCATCACTGGTGTACTATGGATCATCCCTGGTGTACTATGGATCACCACTGATGTACTATAGACCATCACTGATGTACTATGGATCATCACTGATGTACTGTGGATCATCACTGATGTACTGTGGATCATCACTGATGTACTATGAGCCATCACTGATGTACTATGGATCATCACTGGTGAACTATGGATCATCACTGATGTACTATGGATCATCACTGATGTACTATGAGCCATCACTGATGTACTATGGATCATCACTTATGTACTATGGTCCATCTCTGATGTACTGTGGAGCATCACTGGTGTACTGTGGATTATCACTGATGTACAGTGGATCATCACTGATGTACTGTGGATCATCACTGATGTACTGTGGATCATCACTGATGTACTGAGGATCATCACTGATGTACTGTGGATCATCACTGATTTACTGTGGATCATTACTGATGTACTATGGATCATCACTGATGTACTATGGATCATCACTGATGTACTATGAGCCATCACTGATGTACTATGGACCATCACTGGTGTTCTATGGATCATCACTGATGTACTGTGGTTCATAACTGATGTACTGTGGATCATCACTGATGTACTATGAGCCATCGCTGATGTACTATGGATCATCACTGGTGTACTATGGATCATCACTGGTGTACTATGGACCATCCCTGATGCACTGTGGATCATCACTGATGTACTATGGACCATCCCTGATGTACTATGGACCATCACTGATGTACTATGGACCATCCCTGATGTACTGTGGATCATCACTGATGTACTGTGGATTATCACTGATGTACTGAGGATCATCACTGATGTACTGTGTATCATCACTGATGTACTGTGGATCATCACTGATGTACTATGGATCATCACTGATGTACTGTGGATCATCACTGATGTACTGTGGATCATCACTGATGTACTGAGGATCATAACTGATGTACTGTGGATCATCACTGGTGTATTATGGATCATCACTGATGTACTATGGATCATCACTGATGTACTATGGATCATCACTGATGTACTATGAGCCATCACTGATGTACTATGGATCATCACTGGTGTACTATGGATCATCACTGATGTACTGTGGACCATCCCTGATGTACTGTGGATCATCACTGATGTACCGTGGATCATCACTGATGTACCGTGGATCAGCACTGATGTACTGAAGATCATCACTTATGTACTGTGGATCATCACTGATGTACTATGGGCCATCACAGGTGTACTATGGATCATCACTGGTGTACTATGGATCATCCCTAGTGTACTATGGATCATCACTGATGTACTATGGACCATCACTGATGTACTGTGGATAATCACTGATGTACTATAGATCATCACTGATGTACTATGGACCATCACTGATGTACTATGGTCCATCCCTGATGTACTGTGTATCATCACTGATGTGCTGTGGATCATCACTGATGTACTATGGATCATCACTGATGTACTGTGGATCATCACTGATGTACTGTGGATCATCACTGATGTACTGAGGATCATAACTGATGTACTGTGGATCATCACTGGTGTATTATGGATCATCACTGATGTACTATGGATCATCACTGATGTACTGTGGATCATCACTGATGTACTGTGGATCATCACTGATGTACTATGAGCCATCACTGATGTACTATGGATCATCACTGGTGTACTATGGATCATCACTGATGTACTATGGATCATCACTGATGTACTATGAGCCATCACTGATGTACTATGGATCATCACTGGCGTACTATGGATCATCACTGATGTACTGTGGACCATCCCTGATGTACTGTGGATCATCACTGATGTACCGTGGATCAGCACTGATGTACTGAAGATCATCACTGATGTACTGTGGATCATCACTGATGTACTATGGGCCATCACAGGTGTACTATGGATCATCACTGGTGTACTATGGATTATCCCTAGTGTACTATGGATCATCACTGATGTACTATGGACCATCACTGATGTACTGTGGATCATCACTGATGTACTATAGATCATCACTGATGTACTATAGATCATCACTGATGTACTATGGACCATCACTGATGTACTATGGTCCATCCCTGATGTACTGTGGAGCATCACTGATGTACTGTGGATTATCACTGATGTACTGAGGATCATCACTGATGTACTATGGATCATCACTTGTACTGTGGATCATCACTGATGTACTGTGGATCATCACTGATGAACTGTGGATCATCACTGATGTACTGAGGATCATCACTGATGTACTGTGGATCATCACTGATGTACTGTGGATCATCACTGATTTACTGTGGATCATTACTGATGTACTATGGATCATCACTGATGTACTATGGATCATCACTGATGTACTATGAGCCATCACTGATGTACTATGGATCATCACTGGTGTTCTATGGATCATCACTGATGTACTGTGGTTCATCACTGATGTACTGTGGATCATCACTGATGTACTATGAGCCATCACTGATGTACTATGGATCATCACTGGTGTACTATGGATCATCACTGGTGTACTATGGACCATCCCTGATGTACTGTGGATCATCACTGATGTACTGTGGATCATCACTGATGTCCTATACATCATCACTGATGTACTGTGGATCATCACTGATGTACTGTGGATCATCACTGATGTACTGAGGATCATCACTGATGTACTGTGGATCATCACTGATGTACTGAGGATCATCACTGATGTACTATGGATCATCACTAATGTACTGTGGATCATCACTGATGTATTATAGATCATCACAGATGTACTGAGGATCATAACTGATGTACTGTGGATCATCACTGATGTACTGTGGATCATCACTGATGTACTGAGGATCATCACTGATGTACTATGGATCATCACTGATGTACTGTGGATCATCACTGATGTACTATAGATCATCACTGATGTACTATGGACCATCACTGGTGTACTATGGATCATCACTGGTGTACTATGGATCATCACTGATGTACTATAGATCATCACTGATGTACTATGTGCCATCACTGGTGTACTATGGATCATCACTGATGTACTATGGATCATCACTGATGTACTGTGGATCATCACTGATGTACTATAGATCATCACTGATGTACTATGGACCATCACTGGTGTACTATGGATCATCACTGATGTACTATGGATCATCCCTGGTGTACTATGGATCATCACTGATGTACTATAGATCATCACTGATGTACTATGGGCCATCACTGGTGTACTATGGATCATCACTGGTGTACTATGGACCATCACTGATGTAGTATGGATCATCCCTGGTGTACTATGGACCATCACTGCTGTACTATGGACCATCACTGATGTACTGTGGATCATCACTGATGTACTATAGATCATCACTGATGTACTATGGACCATCACTGATGTACTGTGGATCATCACTGATGTACTGTGGATCATCACTGGTGTACTATAGCTCATCACTGATGTACTATGGGCCATCACTGGTGTACTATGGATCATCACTGATGTACTATGGATCATCACTGATGTACTGTGGATCATCACTGATGTACTATGAGCCATCACTGATGTACTATGGATCATCACTGGTGTACTATGGATCATCACTGATGTACTGTGGTTCATCACTGATGTACTATAGATCATCACTGATGTACTATGGATCATCACTGGTGTACTATGGATCATCACTGATGTACTATAGATCATCACTGATGTACTATGGGCCATCACTGGTGTACTATGGGCCATCACTGGTGTATTATGGATCATCACTGATGTACTATGGATCATCACTGATGTACTGTGGATCATCACTGATGTACTGTGGATCATCACTGATGTACTATGAGCCATCACTGATGTACTATGGATCATCACTGGTGTACTATGGATCATCACTGGTGTACTATGGACCATCCCTGATGTACTGTGGATCATCACTGATGTACTATGGACCATCCCTGATGTACTGTGGATCATCACTGATGTACTATGGACCATCCCTGATGTACTGTGGACCATCACTGATGTACTATGGACCATCCCTGATGTACTGTGGATCATCACTGATGTACTGTGGATTATCACTGATGTACTGAGCATCATCACTGATGTACTGTGTATCATCACTGATGTACTGTGGATCATCACTGATGTACTATGGATCATCACTGATGTACTGTGGATCATCACTGATGTACTGTGGATCATCACTGATGTACTGAGGATCATCACTGATGTACTATGGATCATCACTAATGTACTGTGGATCATCACTGATGTACTATAGATCATCACTGATGTACTGTGGATCATCACTGATGTACTGTGGATCATCACTGATGTACTGAGGATCATCACTGATGTACTATGGATCATCACTGATGTACTGTGGATCATCACTGATGTACTATAGATCATCACTGATGTACTATGTGCCATCACTGGTGTACTATGGATCATCACTGATGTACTATGGATCATCACTGATGTACTGTGGATCATCACTGATGTACTATAGATCATCACTGATGTACTATGGACCATCACTGGTGTACTATGGATCATCACTGATGTACTATGGATCATCACTGGTGTACTATGGATCATCACTGATGTACTATAGATCATCACTGATGTACTATGGGCCATCACTGGTGTACTATGGATCATCACTGGTGTACTATGGACCATCACTGATGTAGTATGGATCATCCCTGGTGTACTATGGACCATCACTGCTGTACTATGGACCATCACTGATGTACTGTGGATCATCACTGATGTACTATAGATCATCACTGATGTACTATGGACCATCACTGATGTACTGTGGATCATCACTGATGTACTGTGGATCATCACTGATGTACTGTGGATCATCACTGGTGTACTATAGCTCATCACTGATGTACTATGGGCCATCACTGGTGTACTATGGATCATCACTGATGTACTATGGATCATCACTGATGTACTGTGGATCATCACTGATGTACGGTGGATCATCACTGGTGTATTGTGGATCATCACTGGTGTACTATGGATCATCACTGATGTACTATGGGCCATCACTGATGTACTATGGATCATCACTGATGTACTGTGGACCATCCCTGATGTACTGTGGATCATCACTGATGTACTGTGGATCATCACTGATGTACTGTGGATCATCACTGATGTACTGAGGATCATCAATGATGTACTATGGGCCATCACTGGTGTACTATGGGCCATCAATGGTGTATTATGGATCATCACCGATGTACTATGGATCATCACTGATGTACTGTGGATCATCACTGATGTACTGTGGATCATCACTGATGTACTATGAGCCATCACTGATGTACTATGGATCATCACTGGTGTACTATGGATCATCACTGGTGTACTATGGATCATCACTGGTGTACTATGGATCATCACTGATGTACTGTGGTTCATCACTGATGTACTATAGATCATCACTGATGTACTATGGATCATCACTGGTGTACTATGGATCATCACTGATGTACTATAGATCATCACTGATGTACTATGGGCCATCACTGGTGTACTATGGGCCATCACTGGTGTATTATGGATCATCACTGATGTACTATGGATCATCACTGATGTACTGTGGATCATCACTGATGTACTGTGGATCATCACTGATGTACTATGAGCCATCACTGATGTACTATGGATCATCACTGGTGTACTATGGATCATCACTGGTGTACTATGGACCATCCCTGATGTACTGTGGATCATCACTGATGTACTATGGACCATCCCTGATGTACTGTGGACCATTACTGATGTACTATGGACCATCCCTGATGTACTGTGGATCATCACTGATGTACTGTGGATTATCACTGATGTACTAAGGATCATCACTGATGTACTGTGTATCATCACTGATGTACTGTGGATCATCACTGATGTACTATGGATCATCACTGATGTACTGTGGATCATCACTGATGTACTGTGGATCATCACTGATGTACTGAGGATCATCACTGATGTACTATGGATCATCACTAATGTACTGTGGATCATCACTGATGTACTATAGATCATCACTGATGTACTGTGGATCATCACTGATGTACTGTGGATCATCACTGATGTACTGAGGATCATCACTGATGTACTATGGATCATCACTGATGTACTGTGGATCATCACTGATGTACTATAGATCATCACTGATGTACTATGTGCCATCACTGGTGTACTATGGATCATCACTGATGTACTATGGATCATCACTGATGTACTGTGGATCATCACTGATGTACTATAGATCATCACTGATGTACTATGGACCATCACTGGTGTACTATGGATCATCACTGATGTACTATGGATCATCCCTGGTGTACTATGGATCATCACTGATGTACTATAGATCATCACTGATGTACTATGGGCCATCACTGGTGTACTATGGATCATCACTGGTGTACTATGGACCATCACTGATGTAGTATGGATCATCCCTGGTGTACTATGGACCATCACTGCTGTACTATGGACCATCACTGATGTACTGTGGATCATCACTGATGTACTATAGATCATCACTGATGTACTATGGACCATCACTGATGTACTGTGGATCATCACTGATGTACTGTGGATCATCACTGGTGTACTATAGCTCATCACTGATGTACTATGGGCCATCACTGGTGTACTATGGATCATCACTGATGTACTATGGATCATCACTGATGTACTGTGGATCATCACTGATGTACGGTGGATCATCACTGGTGTACTGTGGATCATCACTGGTGTACTATGGATCATCACTGATGTACTATGGGCCATCACTGATGTACTATGGATCATCACTGATGTACTGTGGACCATCCCTGATGTACTGTGGATCATCACTGATGTACTGTGGATCATCACTGATGTACTGTGGATCATCACTGATGTACTGAGGATCATCACTGATGTACTATGGGCCATCACTGGTGTACTATGGGCCATCACTGGTGTATTATGGATCATCACTGATGTACTATGGATCATCACTGATGTACTGTGGATCATCACTGATGTACTGTGGATCATCACTGATGTACTATGAGCCATCACTGATGTACTATGGATCATCACTGGTGTACTATGGATCATCACTGATGTACTATGGATCATCACTGATGTACTATGAGCCATCACTGATGTACTATGGATCATCACTGGTGTACTATGGCTCATCACTGATGTACTGTGGACCATCCCTGATGTACTGTGGATCACCACTGATGTACCGTGGATCATCACTGATGTACCGTGGATCAGCACTGATGTACTGAAGATCATCACTGATGTACTGTGGATCATCACTGATGTACTATGGGCCTTCACATGTGTACTATGGATCATCACTGGTGTACTATGGATCATCCCTGGTGTACTATGGATCACCACTGATGTACTATAGACCATCACTGATGTACTATGGATCATCACTGATGTACTGTGGATCATCACTGATGTACTGTGGATCATCACTGATGTACTATGAGCCATCACTGATGTACTATGGATCATCACTGGTGAACTATGGATCATCACTGATGTACTATGGATCATCACTGATGTACTATGAGCCATCACTGATGTACTATGGATCATCACTTATGTACTATGGTCCATCTCTGATGTACTGTGGAGCATCACTGGTGTACTGTGGATTATCACTGATGTACAGTGGATCATCACTGATGTACTGTGGATCATCACTGATGTACTGTGGATCATCACTGATGTACTGAGGATCATCACTGATGTACTGTGGATCATCACTGATGTACTGTGGATCATCACTGATTTACTGTGGATCATTACTGATGTACTATGGATCATCACTGATGTACTATGGATCATCACTGATGTACTATGAGCCATCACTGATGTACTATGGACCATCACTGGTGTTCTATGGATCATCACTGATGTACTGTGGTTCATAACTGATGTACTGTGGATCATCACTGATGTACTATGAGCCATCGCTGATGTACTATGGATCATCACTGGTGTACTATGGATCATCACTGGTGTACTATGGACCATCCCTGATGCACTGTGGATCATCACTGATGTACTATGGACCATCCCTGATGTACTATGGACCATCACTGATGTACTATGGACCATCCCTGATGTACTGTGGATCATCACTGATGTACTGTGGATTATCACTGATGTACTGAGGATCATCACTGATGTACTGTGTATCATCACTGATGTACTGTGGATCATCACTGATGTACTATGGATCATCACTGATGTACTGTGGATCATCACTGATGTACTGTGGATCATCACTGATGTACTGAGGATCATAACTGATGTACTGTGGATCATCACTGGTGTATTATGGATCATCACTGATGTACTATGGATCATCACTGATGTACTATGGATCATCACTGATGTACTATGAGCCATCACTGATGTACTATGGATCATCACTGGTGTACTATGGATCATCACTGATGTACTGTGGACCATCCCTGATGTACTGTGGATCATCACTGATGTACCGTGGATCATCACTGATGTACCGTGGATCAGCACTGATGTACTGAAGATCATCACTTATGTACTGTGGATCATCACTGATGTACTATGGGCCATCACAGGTGTACTATGGATCATCACTGGTGTACTATGGATCATCCCTAGTGTACTATGGATCATCACTGATGTACTATGGACCATCACTGATGTACTGTGGATAATCACTGATGTACTATAGATCATCACTGATGTACTATGGACCATCACTGATGTACTATGGTCCATCCCTGATGTACTGTGTATCATCACTGATGTGCTGTGGATCATCACTGATGTACTATGCATCATCACTGATGTACTGTGGATCATCACTGATGTACTGTGGATCATCACTGATGTACTGAGGATCATAACTGATGTACTGTGGATCATCACTGGTGTATTATGGATCATCACTGATGTACTATGGATCATCACTGATGTACTGTGGATCATCACTGATGTACTGTGGATCATCACTGATGTACTATGAGCCATCACTGATGTACTATGGATCATCACTGGTGTACTATGGATCATCACTGATGTACTATGGATCATCACTGATGTACTATGAGCCATCACTGATGTACTATGGATCATCACTGGCGTACTATGGATCATCACTGATGTACTGTGGACCATCCCTGATGTACTGTGGATCATCACTGATGTACCGTGGATCAGCACTGATGTACTGAAGATCATCACTGATGTACTGTGGATCATCACTGATGTACTATGGGCCATCACAGGTGTACTATGGATCATCACTGGTGTACTATGGATTATCCCTAGTGTACTATGGATCATCACTGATGTACTATGGACCATCACTGATGTACTGTGGATCATCACTGATGTACTATAGATCATCACTGATGTACTATAGATCATCACTGATGTACTATGGACCATCACTGATGTACTATGGTCCATCCCTGATGTACTGTGGAGCATCACTGATGTACTGTGGATTATCACTGATGTACTGAGGATCATCACTGATGTACTATGGATCATCACTTGTACTGTGGATCATCACTGATGTACTGTGGATCATCACTGATGAACTGTGGATCATCACTGATGTACTGAGGATCATCACTGATGTACTGTGGATCATCACTGATGTACTGTGGATCATCACTGATTTACTGTGGATCATTACTGATGTACTATGGATCATCACTGATGTACTATGGATCATCACTGATGTACTATGAGCCATCACTGATGTACTATGGATCATCACTGGTGTTCTATGGATCATCACTGATGTACTGTGGTTCATCACTGATGTACTGTGGATCATCACTGATGTACTATGAGCCATCACTGATGTACTATGGATCATCACTGGTGTACTATGGATCATCACTGGTGTACTATGGACCATCCCTGATGTACTGTGGATCATCACTGATGTACTGTGGATCATCACTGATGTCCTATACATCATCACTGATGTACTGTGGATCATCACTGATGTACTGTGGATCATCACTGATGTACTGAGGATCATCACTGATGTACTGTGGATCATCACTGATGTACTGAGGATCATCACTGATGTACTATGGATCATCACTAATGTACTGTGGATCATCACTGATGTATTATAGATCATCACAGATGTACTGAGGATCATAACTGATGTACTGTGGATCATCACTGATGTACTGTGGATCATCACTGATGTACTGAGGATCATCACTGATGTACTATGGATCATCACTGATGTACTGTGGATCATCACTGATGTACTATAGATCATCACTGATGTACTATGGACCATCACTGGTGTACTATGGATCATCACTGGTGTACTATGGATCATCACTGATGTACTATAGATCATCACTGATGTACTATGTGCCATCACTGGTGTACTATGGATCATCACTGATGTACTATGGATCATCACTGATGTACTGTGGATCATCACTGATGTACTATAGATCATCACTGATGTACTATGGACCATCACTGGTGTACTATGGATCATCACTGATGTACTATGGATCATCCCTGGTGTACTATGGATCATCACTGATGTACTATAGATCATCACTGATGTACTATGGGCCATCACTGGTGTACTATGGATCATCACTGGTGTACTATGGACCATCACTGATGTAGTATGGATCATCCCTGGTGTACTATGGACCATCACTGCTGTACTATGGACCATCACTGATGTACTGTGGATCATCACTGATGTACTATAGATCATCACTGATGTACTATGGACCATCACTGATGTACTGTGGATCATCACTGATGTACTGTGGATCATCACTGGTGTACTATAGCTCATCACTGATGTACTATGGGCCATCACTGGTGTACTATGGATCATCACTGATGTACTATGGATCATCACTGATGTACTGTGGATCATCACTGATGTACGGTGGATCATCGCTGGTGTACTGTGGATCATCACTGGTGTACTATGGATCATCACTGATGTACTATGGGCCATCACTGATGTACCATGGACCATCACTGATGTACTGTGGATCATCACTGATGTACTATAGATCATCACTGATGTACTGTGGATCATCACTGGTGTACTATGGATCATCCCTGGTGTACTATGGACCATCACTGATGTACCATGGACCATCACTGATGTACTGTGGATCATCACTGATGTACTATAGATCATCACTGATGTACTATGGACCATCACTGATGTACTGTGGATCATCACTGATGTACTGTGGATCATCACTGATGTACTGTGGATCATCACTGATGTACTATGGGCCATCACTGGTGTACTATAGCTCATCACTGATGTACTATGGGCGATCACTGGTGTACTATGGATCATCACTGATGTACTATGGATCATCACTGATGTACTGTGGATCATCACTGATGTACTGTGGATCATCACTGGTGTAATGTGGATCATCACTGGTGTACTATGGATCATCACTGATGTACTATGGGCCATTACTGATGTACTATGGATCATCACTGATGTACTGTGGATCATCACTGATGTACTGTGGATCATCACTGATGTACTGTGGATCATCACTGATGTACTGAGGATCATCACTGATGTACTATGGGCCATCACTGGTGTACTATGGGCCATCACTGGTGTATTATGGATCATCACTGATGTACTATGGATCATCACTGATGTACTGTGGATCATCACTGATGTACTGTGGATCATCACTGATGTACTGTGGATCATCACTGATGTACTATGAGCCATCACTGATGTACTATGGTTCATCACTGGTGTACTATGGATCATCACTGGTGTACTATCGATCATCACTGATGTACTATGGATCATCACTGATGTACTATGAGCCATCACTGATGTACTATGGATCATCACTGGTGTACTATGGATCATCACTGGTGTACTATCGATCATCACTGATGTACTATGGGCCATCACAGGTGTACTATGGATCATCACTGGTGTACTATGGATCATCCCTGGTGTACTATGGATCATCACTGATGTACTATGAACCATCACTGATGTACTGTGGATCATCACTGATGTACTATAGATCATCACTGATGTACTATGGACCATCACTGATGTACTATGGTCCATCCCTGATGTACTGTGGAGCATCACTGATGTACTGTGGATTATCACTGATGTACTGAGGATCATCACTGATGTACTATGGATCAACACTTGTACTGTGGATCATCACTGATGTACTGTGGATCATCACTGATGTACTGAGGATCATCACTGATGTACTGTGGATCATCACTGATGTACTGTGGATCATCACCGATTTACTGTGGATCATTACTGATGTACTATGGATCATCACTGATGTACTATGGATCATCACTGATGTACTATGAGCTATCACTGATGTACTATGGATCATCACTGGTGTACTATGGATCATCACTGATGTACTGTGGTTCATCACTGATGTACTATAGATCATCACTGATGTACTATGGGCCATCACTGGTGTACTATGGATCATCACTGATGTACTATGGATCATCACTGATGTACTATGGATCATCACTGATGTATTGAGGATCATCACTGATGTACTATGGATCATCACTTGTACTGTGGATCATCACTGATGTACTGTGGATCATCACTGATGTACTGAGGATCATCACTGATGTACTGTGGATCATCACTGATGTACTGTGGATCATCACTGATTTACTGTGGATCATTACTGATGTACTATGGATCATCACTGATGTACTATGAGCCATCAATGATGTACTATGGATCATCACTGGTGTACTGTGGATCATCACTGATGTACTATAGATCATCACTGATGTACTGTGGATCATCACTGATGTACTGTGGATCATCACTGATGTACTGTGGATCATCACTGATGTACTATGGATTATCACTGATGTACTATGGGCCATCACTTGTGTACTATGGATCATCACTGATGTACTGTGGACCATCCCTGATGTACCGTGGACCATCCCTGATGTACTGAGGATCATCACTGATGTACTATAGATCATCACTGATGTACTATGGGCCATCACTGGTGAACTATGGATCATCACTGATGTACTGTGGATCATCACTGATGTACTATGGATCATCACTGATGTACTATGGATCATCACTGATGTACTATGAGCCATCACTGATGTACTATGGGACATCACTGATGTACTGTGGATCATCACTGATGTACTATGGATCATCACTGATGTTCTATGGATCATCACTGATGTACTATGGATCATCACTGGTGTACTATGGATCATCACTGGTGTACTATGGACCATCACTGATGTACCGTGGATCATCACTGATGTACCGTGGATCATCACTGATGTACTGTGGATCATCACTTATGTACTGTGAATCATCATCGGTGTACTATAGATCATCACTGATGTACTATGGGCCATCACTGGTGTACTATGGATCATCACTGATGTACTATGGATCATCACTGATGTACTATGGATCATCACTGATGTACTGTGGACCATCCCTGATGTACTATGGGCCATCACTGGTGTACTATGGGCCATCACTGGTGTACTATGGATCATCACTGATGTACTATGGACCATCACTGATGTACTGTGGATCATCACTGATGTACTGTGGATCATCACTGATGTATTGTGGATCATCACTGATGTACTGTGGATCATCACTGATGTACTATGGATCATCACTGATGTACTATGGATCATCACTGATGTACTGAGGATCATCACTGATGTACTATGGATCATCACTTGTACTGTGGATCATCGCTGATGTACTGTGGATCATCACTGATGTACTGAGGATCATCACTGATGTACTGTGGATCATCACTGATGTACTGTGGATCATCACTGATTTACTGTGGATCATTACTGATGTTCTATGGATCATCACTGATGTACTATGGATCATCACTGATGTACTATGAGCCATCAATGATGTACTATGGATCATCACTGGTGTACTGTGGATCATCACTGATGTACTATAGATCATCACTGATGTACTATGGATCATCACTGATGTACTATGGATCATCACTGATGTACTATAGATCATCACTGATGTACTATGGGCCATCACTGATGTACTATGAGCCATCACTGATGTACTATGGATCATCACTGGTGTACTATGGATCATCACTGATGTACTATGGATCATCACTGATGTACTATGAGCCATCACTGATGTACTATGGATCATCACTGATGTACTGTGGACCATCACTGATGTACCGTGGATCATCACTGATGTACTGAGGATCATCACTGATGTACTGTGGATCATCACTGATGTACTATGGATCATCACTGATGTACTGTGGATCATCACTGATGTACTGTGGATCATCACTGATGTACTGAGGATCATCACTGATGTACTGTGGATCATCACTGATGTATTGTGGATCATCACTGATGTACTGAGGATCATCACTGATGTACTATGGATCATCATTAATGTACTGTGGATCATCACTGATGTACTGAGGATCATCACGGATGTACTGAGGATCATTACGGATGTACTGAGGATCATCACGGATGTACTGAGGATCATCACTGATGTACTGAGGATCATCACTGATGTACTGTGGATCATCACTGATGTACTGTGGATCATCACTGATGTACTGTGAATCATCACTGATGTACTGTGGATCATCACTGATGTACTGTGGATCATCACTGATGTACTGAGGATCATCACTGATGTACTATGGGCCATCACTGGTGTACTATGGGCCATCACTGGTGTATTATGGATCATCACTGATGTACTATGGATCATCACTGATGTACTGTGGATCATCACTGATGTACTGTGGATCATCACTGATGTACTATGAGCCATCACTGATGTACTATGGATCATCACTGGTGTACTATGGATCATCACTGATGTACTATGGATCATCACTTGTACTGTGGATCATCACTGATGTACTGTGGATCATCACTGATGTACTGTGGACCATCCCTGATGTACTGTGGATCATCACTGATGTACCGTGGATCATCACTGATGTACCGTGGATCAGCACTGATGTACTGAAGATCATCACTGATGTACTGTGGATCATCACTGATGTACTATGGGCCATCACAGGTGTACTATGGATCATCACTGGTGTACTATGGATCATCCCTGGTGTACTATGGATCATCACTGATGTACTATGGACCATCACTGATGTACTGTGGATCATCACTGATGTACTATAGATCATCACTGATGTACTATGGACCATCACTGATGTACTATGGTCCATCCCTGATGTACTGTGGAGCATCACTGATGTACTGTGGATTATCACTGATGTACTGAGGATCATCACTGATGTACTATGGATCATCACTTGTACTGTGGATCATCACTGATGTACTGTGGATCATCACTGATGTACTGTGGATCATCACTGATGTACTGAGGATCATCACTGATGTACTGTGGATCATCACTGATGTACTGTGGATCATCACTGATTTACTGTGGATCATTACTGATGTACTATGGATCATCACTGATGTACTATGGATCATCACTGATGTACTATGAGCCATCACTGATGTACTATGGATCATCACTGGTGTACTATGGATCATCACTGATGTACTGTGGTTCATCACTGATGTACTATAGATCATCACTGATGTACTATGGGCCATCACTGGTGTACTATGGATCATCACTGATGTACTATGGATCATCACTGATGTACTGAGGATCATCACTGATGTACTATGGATCATCACTTGTACTGTGGATCATCACTGATGTACTGTGGATCATCACTGATGTACTGTGGATCATCACTGATTTACTGTGGATCATTACTGATGTACTATGGATCATCACTGATGTACTATGAGCCATCACTGATGTACTATGGATCATCACTGGTGTACTATGGATCATCACTGATGTATTGTGGTTCATCACTGATGTACTATAGATCATCACTGATGTACTATGGGCCATCACTGGTGTACTATGGATCATCACTGATGTACTGAGGATCATCACTGATGTACTATAGATCATCACTGATGTACTGTGGATCATCACTGATGTACTGTGGATCATCACTGATGTACTATAGATCATCACTGATGTACTGTGGATCATCACTGGTGTACTGTGGATCATCACTGATGTACTATGGGCCATCACTGGTGTACTATGGATCATCACTGATGTACTATGGATCATCACTGATGTACTATGAGCCATCACGGATGTACTATGGATCATCACTTGTGTACTATGGATCATCACTGATGTACTGTGGATCATCACTGATTTACTGTGGATCATTACTGATGTTCTATGGATCATCACTGATGTACTATGGATCATCACTGATGTACTATGAGCCATCAATGATGTACTATGGATCATCACTGGTGTACTGTGGATCATCACTGATGTACTATAGATCATCACTGATGTACTGTGGATCATCACTGATTTACTGTGGATCATTACTGATGTACTGTGGATCATCACTAATGTACTATGGATCATCACTGATGTACTATGGATCATCACTGATGTACTATGGATCATCACTGATGTACTATAGATCATCACTGATGTACTATAGATCATCACTGATGTACTATGGGCCATCACTGATGTACAATGAGCCAGCACTGATGTACTATGGATCATCACTGATGTACTATGGATCATCACTGATGTACTATGGATCATCACTGATGTACTATGAGCCAGCACTGATGTACTATGGATCATCAATGATGTACTGTGGACCATCACTGATGTACCGTGGATCATCACTGATGTACTGAGGATCATCACTGATGTACTGTGGATCATCACTGATGTACTATGGATCATCACTGATGTACTGTGGATCATCACTGATGTAATGTGGATCATCACTGATGTACTGAGGATCATCACTGATGTACTGTGGATCATCACTGATGTATTGTGGATCATCACTGATGTACTGAGGATCATCACTGATGTACTATGGATCATCATTAATGTACTGTGGATCATCACTGATGTATTATAGATCATCACTGATGTACTGAGGATCATCACGGATGTACTGAGGATCATCACGGATGTACTGAGGATCATCACTGATGTACTGAGGATCATCACTGATGTACTGTGGATCATCACTGATGAACTGTGGATCATCACTGATGTACTGTGGATCATCACTGATGTACTGTGGATCATCACTGATGTACTGAGGATCATCACTGATGTACTATGGGCCATCACTGGTGTACTATGGGCCATCACTGGTGTATTATGGATCATCACTGATGTACTATGGATCATCACTGATGTACTGTGGATCATCACTGATGTACTATGAGCCATCACTGATGTACTATGGATCATCACTGGTGTACTATGGATCATCACTGATGTACTATGGATTATCACTGATGTACTATGAGCCATCACTGATGTACTATGGATCATCAATGATGTACTGTGGACCATCACTGATGTACCGTGGATCATCACTGATGTACTGAGGATCATCACTGATGTAATGTGGATCATCACTGATGTACTGAGGATCATCACTGATGTACTGTGGATCATCACTGATGTATTGTGGATCATCACTGATGTACTGAGGATCATCACTGATGTACTATGGATCATCATTAATGTACTGTGGATCATCACTGATGTATTATAGATCATCACTGATGTACTGTGGACCATCCCTGATGTACTGTGGATCATCACTGATGTACCGTGGATCATCACTGATGTACCGTGGATCAGCACTGATGTACTGAAGATCATCACTGATGTACTGTGGATCATCACTGATGTACTATGGGCCATCACAGGTGTACTATGGATCATCACTGGTGTACTATGGATCATCCCTGGTGTACTATGGATCATCACTGATGTACTATGGACCATCACTGATGTACTGTGGATCATCACTGATGTACTATAGATCATCACTGATGTACTATGGACCATCACTGATGTACTATGGTCCATCCCTGATGTACTGTGGAGCATCACTGATGTACTGTGGATTATCACTGATGTACTGAGAATCATCACTGATGTACTGTGGATCATCACTGATGTACTGTGGATCATCACTGATGTACTATGAGCCATCACTGATGTACTATGGATCATCACTGGTGTACTATGGATCATCACTGATGTACTATGGATCATCACTTGTACTGTGGATCATCACTGATGTACTGTGGATCATCACTGATGTACTGTGGACCATCCCTGATGTACTGTGGATCATCACTGATGTACCGTGGATCATCACTGATGTACCGTGGATCAGCACTGATGTACTGAAGATCATCACTGATGTACTGTGGATCATCACTGATGTACTATGGGCCATCACAGGTGTACTATGGATCATCACTGGTGTACTATGGATCATCCCTGGTGTACTATGGATCATCACTGATGTACTATGGACCATCACTGATGTACTGTGGATCATCACTGATGTACTATAGATCATCACTGATGTACTATGGACCATCACTGATGTACTATGGTCCATCCCTGATGTACTGTGGAGCATCACTGATGTACTGTGGATTATCACTGATGTACTGAGGATCATCACTGATGTACTATGGATCATCACTTGTACTGTGGATCATCACTGATGTACTGTGGATTATCACTGATGTACTGTGGATCATCACTGATGTACTGAGGATCATCACTGATGTACTGTGGATCATCACTGATGTACTGTGGATCATCACTGATTTACTGTGGATCATTACTGATGTACTATGGATCATCACTGATGTACTATGGATCATCACTGATGTACTATGAGCCATCACTGATGTACTATGGATCATCACTGGTGTACTATGGATCATCACTGATGTACTGTGGTTCATCACTGATGTACTATAGATCATCACTGATGTACTATGGGTCATCACTGGTGTACTATGGATCATCACTGATGTACTATGGATCATCACTGATGTACTGAGGATCATCACTGATGTACTATGGATCATCACTTGTACTGTGGATCATCACTGATGTACTGTGGATCATCACTGATGTACTGTGGATCATCACTGATTTACTGTGGATCATTACTGATGTACTATGGATCATCACTGATGTACTATGAGCCATCACTGATGTACTATGGATCATCACTGGTGTACTATGGATCATCACTGATGTATTGTGGTTCATCACTGATGTACTATAGATCATCACTGATGTACTATGGGCCATCACTGGTGTACTATGGATCATCACTGATGTACTGAGGATCATCACTGATGTACTATAGATCATCACTGATGTACTGTGGATCATCACTGATGTACTGTGGATCATCACTGATGTACTATAGATCATCACTGATGTACTGTGGATCATCACTGATGTACTGTGGATCATCACTGATGTACTATGGGCCATCACTGGTGTACTATGGATCATCACTGATGTACTATGGATCATCACTGATGTACTATGAGCCATCACGGATGTACTATGGATCATCACTTGTGTACTATGGATCATCACTGATGTACTGTGGATCATCACTGATTTACTGTGGATCATTACTGATGTTCTATGGATCATCACTGATGTACTATGGATCATCACTGATGTACTATGAGCCATCAATGATGTACTATGGATCATCACTGGTGTACTGTGGATCATCACTGATGTACTATAGATCATCACTGATGTACTGTTGATCATCACTGATTTACTGTGGATCATTACTGATGTACTGTGGATCATCACTGATGTACTATGGATCATCACTGATGTACTATGGATCATCACTGATGTACTATGGATCATCACTGATGTACTATAGATCATCACTGATGTACTATAGATCATCACTGATGTACTATGGGCCATCACTGATGTACAATGAGCCAGCACTGATGTACTATGGATCATCACTGATGTACTATGGATCATCACTGATGTACTATGGATCATCACTGATGTACTATGAGCCATCACTGATGTACTATGGATCATCAATGATGTACTGTGGACCATCACTGATGTACCGTGGATCATCACTGATGTACTGAGGATCATCACTGAAGTACTGTGGATCATCACTGATGTACTATGGATCATCACTGATGTACTGTGGATCATCACTGATGTAATGTGGATCATCACTGATGTACTGAGGATCATCACTGATGTACTGTGGATCATCACTGATGTATTGTGGATCATCACTGATGTACTGAGGATCATCACTGATGTACTATGGATCATCATTAATGTACTGTGGATCATCACTGATGTATTATAGATCATCACTGATGTACTGAGGATCATCACGGATGTACTGAGGATCATCACGGATGTACTGAGGATCATCACTGATGTACTGAGGATCATCACTGATGTACTGTGGATCATCACTGATGCACTGTGGATCATCACTGATGTACTGTGGATCATCACTGATGTACTGTGGATCATCACTGATGTACTGAGGATCATCACTGATGTACTATGGGCCATCACTGGTGTACTATGGGCCATCACTGGTGTATTATGGATCATCACTGATGTACTATGGATCATCACTGATGTACTGTGGATCATCACTGATGTACTATGAGCCATCACTGATGTACTATGGATCATCACTGGTGTACTATGGATCATCACTGATGTACTATGGATTATCACTGATGTACTATGAGCCATCACTGATGTACTATGGATCATCAATGATGTACTGTGGACCATCACTGATGTACCGTGGATCATCACTGATGTACTGAGGATCATCACTGATGTACTGTGGATCATCACTGATGTACTATGGATCATCACTGATGTACTGTGGATCATCACTGATGTAATGTGGATCATCACTGATGTACTGAGGATCATCACTGATGTACTGTGGATCATCACTGATGTATTGTGGATCATCACTGATGTACTGAGGATCATCACTGATGTACTATGGATCATCACTGATGTACTGAGGATCATCACTGATGTACTATGGATCATCATTAATGTACTGTGGATCATCACTGATGTATTATAGATCATCACTGATGTACTGTGGACCATCCCTGATGTACTGTGGATCATCACTGATGTACCGTGGATCATCACTGATGTACCATGGATCAGCACTGATGTACTGAAGATCATCACTGATGTACTGTGGATCATCACTGATGTACTATGAGCCATCACAGGTGTACTATGGATCATCACTGGTGTACTATGGATCATCCCTGGTGTACTATGGATCATCACTGATGTACTATGGACCATCACTGATGTACTGTGGATCATCACTGATGTACTATAGATCATCACTGATGTACTATGGACCATCACTGATGTACTATGGTCCATCCCTGATGTACTGTGGAGCATCACTGATGTACTGTGGATTATCACTGATGTACTGAGAATCATCACTGATGTACTATGGATCATCACTTGTACTGTGGATCATCACTGATGTACTGTGGATCATCACTGATGTACTGAGGATCATCACTGATGTACTGTGGATCATCACTGATGTACTGTGGATCATCACTGATGTACTGTGGATCATTACTGATGTACTATGAGCCATCACTGATGTACTATGGATCATCACTGGTGTACTATGGATCATCACTGATGTACTGTGGTTCATCACTGATGTACTGTGGTTCATCACTGATGTACTATAGATCATCACTGATGTACTATGGGCCATCACTGGTGTACTATGGATCATCACTGATGTACTATGGATCATCACTGATGTACTATGGATCATCACTGATGTACTGAGGATCATCACTGATGTACTATGGATCATCACTTGTACTGTGGATCATTACTGATGTACTAAGGATCATCACTGATGTACTGTGGATCATCACTGATGTACTGTGGATCATCACTGATTTACTGTGGATCATTACTGATGTACTATGGATCATCACTGATGTACTATGAGCCATCAATGATGTACTATGGATCATCACTGGTGTACTGTGGATCATCACTGATGTACTATAGATCATCACTGATGTACTGTGGATCATCACTGATGTACTGTGGATCATCACTGATGTACTATGGGCCATCACTGGTGTACTATGGATCATCACTGATGTACTATGGATCATCACTGATATACTATGAGCCATCACTGATGTACTATGGATCATCACTTGTGTACTATGGATCATCACTGATGTACTGTGGACCATCCCTGATGTACCGTGGACCATCCCTGATGTACTGAGGATCATCACTGATGTACTATAGATCATCACTGATGTACTATGGACCATCACTGGTGTACTATGGATCATCACTGATGTACTGTGGATCATCACTGATGTACTATGGATCATCACTGATGTACTATGGATCATCACTGATGTACTATGAGCCATCACTGATATACTATGTGCCATCACTGATGTACTGTGGATCATTACTGATGTACTATGGATCATCACTGATGTACTATGGATCATCACTGATGTACTATGGATCATCACTGGTGTACTATGAATCATCACTGATGTACTATGGATCATCACTGGTGTACTATGGACCATCCCTGATGTACTATGGACCATCCCTGATGTACTGTGGATCATCACTGGTGTACTGTGGATCATCACTGATGTACTATAGATCATCACTGATGTACTGTGGATCATCACTGATGTACCGTGGATCATCACTGATGTACTGTGGATCATCACTGATGTACTGTGAATCATCATCGGTGTACTATATATCATCACTGACGTACTATGGGCCATCACTGGTGTACTATGGATCATCACTGATGTACTATGGATCATCACTGATATACTGTGGACCATCCCTGATGTACTATGGGCCATCACTGGTGTACTATGGGCCATCACTGGTGTACTATGGATCATCACTGATGTACTATGTACCATCACTGATGTACTGTGGATCATCACTGATGTACTGTGGATCATCACTGATGTACTATGGATCATCACTGATGTACTGTGTATCATCACTGATGTACTGTGGATCATCACTGATGTACTATGGATCATCACTGATGTACTGTGGTTCATCACTGATGTACTATAGATCATCACTGATGTACTATGGACCATCACTGGTGTACTATGGATCATCACTGATGTACTATGGATCATCACTGATGTACTATAGATCATCACTGATGTACTGAGGATCATCACTGATGTACTATGGATCATCACTTGTACTGTGGATCATCACTGATGTACTGTGGATCATCACTGATGTACTGAGGATCATCACTGATGTACTGTGGATCATCACTGATGTACTTTGGATCATCACTGATTTACTGTGGATCATTACTGATGTTCTATGGATCATCACTGATGTACTATGGATCATCACTGATGTACTGAGGATCATCACTGATGTACTATGGATCATCACTTGTACTGTGGATCATCACTGATGTACTGTGGATCATCACTGATGTACTGAGGATCATCACTGATGTACTGTGGATCATCACTGATGTACTTTGGATCATCACTGATTTACTGTGGATCATTACTGATGTTCTATGGATCATCACTGATGTACTATGGATCATCACTGATGTACTATGAGCCATCAATGATGTACTATGGATCATCACTGGTGTACTGTGGATCATCACTGATGTACTATAGATCATCACTGATGTACTGTGGATCATCACTGATTTACTGTAGATCATTACTGATGTAGTGTGGATCATCACTGATGTACTATGGATCATCACTGATGTACTATGGATCATCACTGATGTACTATGGATCATCACTGATGTACTGTGGATCATCACTGATGTACTATAGATCATCACTGATGTACTATGGGCCATCACTGATGTACTATGAGCCATCACTGATGTACTATGGCTCATCACTGATGTACTATGAGCCATCACGGATGTACTATGAGCCATCACTGATGTACTATGGATCATCACTGATGTACTGTGGACCATCACTGATGTACTATGGATCATCACTGATGTACTATGGATCATCACTGATGTACTATGGATCATCACTGATGTACTATAGATCATCACTGATGTACTATGGGCCATCACTGATGTACTATGAGCCATCACTGATGTACTATGGATCATCACTGGTGTACTATGGATCATCACTGATGTACTATGGATCATCACTGATGTACTATGGATCATCACTGATGTACTATGAGCCATCACTGATGTACTATGGATCATCACTGATGTACTGTGGACCATCACTGATGTACCGTGGATCATCACTGATGTACTGAGGATCATCACTGATGTACTGTGGATCATCACTGATGTATTATGGATCATCACTGATGTACTGTGGATCATCACTGATGTACTGAGGATCATCACTGATGTACTGTGGATCATCACTGATGAATTGTGGATCATCACTGATGTACTAAGAATCATCACTGATGTACTATGGATCATCACTAATGTACTGTGGATCATCACTGATGTACTATAGATCATCACTGATGTACTGAGGATCATCACGGATGTACTGAGGATTAGTGATGAGCCGAACACCCCCGGGTTCGGTTCGCACCAGAACCCGCGAACGGACCGAAAGTTCGTACGAACATTAGAACCCTATTAAATACAATGGATGCGAACGTTCGAATTCTAAAGTGCTAATTATAACAACTATTATGCATGTTATTGTCCTAAAAAGGGTTTGGGAACCCGGGTTCTGCACCAGGGGACATGTATCAATGCAAAAAGAAGTTTTAAAAACGGTCGTTTTTCGGGAGCAGTCATTTTAATGATGCATAAAGTGAAAAAAAAAGTCAAATATTCCTTTAAATATCGTACCTGGGGGGTGTCTAAAGTATGCCTGTGAAGTGCCACGTGTTTCCCGTGTTTAGAACTGTCCCTGCACAAAATGACACTTCTAAAGGAAAAAAAAGCCCTTTAAAACTGCTTGCGGCTTTAATGTAATGTCTGGTCCCGGTAATATGGATGAAAATCTTTAAGAAAAATGGCATAGCTACCCCATGACCCCCCCCCCTACCCCAGCCCATTACCAGCCACTTTGGGTCTTGTATGGATATTAAGGGGAACCCCACACATAAAATAAAAAAGGCCCTATATACTCTGAACAGCCGTATACAGGCGGTGCATACAAGACAGGGACTGTAGGTTTGTTCTTATGTAGAATCTGTTTGTAATTTTGAACAGGTACATTGTTGAAGTGTAGCTCCAGCCCAAAAATCTATTTTTAAACTTTTTGGAAAACATAGGTAAGGGTTATCACCCCTGTAACATTTGTTTTGCTGTCTGTGCCCCTGTTCAGAACATTTCACCTCACTTTCCGTCCCAATGTCAACTGTTTTTGAAATGTGGTGTTTTTCTTGAAACAAGGATTGCTGATAAAGCATCAGTACAGAGGAGACACCTTTCTCCCATATTTATTCTTACAGGAGAGAATTTTCCTTCCTAGGGGTAGATTTCCTCTCACTTCCTGTTGTCTTCTTGCGTTTGCAAGTAGGAGTCGTTTGTAAGTTGGATGTTTGAAAGTAGGGACCTGCCGTATATACTCTGCAGAAATAGGCCCCTTAGTTGTTGGTGTTGGCACAACACTGTAAGCACTCACAGTTACTCTTGGTTGGTGCTGGAACGCCCTGCTGTCAACTATTATATCAGGAATTTTAATTACATATAATTGTTGAACAGTGGTAGTAAAAATTGGGGCTTTGATGGTGGTGCTGGTGCCACAACACTGTAAGCCCTGACAGTTACTCTTGGTGGGTGCAGCAATGGGCCCTGCTGTGAATTATTAGATCAAGAATTGTAATTGCATGCCCCTGTTGAACAGGGGCTGAAAAATTGGGCCTTTCGTGGTGGTGGTGGTGGTGGTGGTGTTGCCACAACACTGTAAGCCCTCAGAGTTACTCTTGGTGGGTGCAGGAATGGGCCCTGCTGTGAATTATTAGATCAAGAATTGTAATTACATGCCCCTTTTGAACAGGGGCTGAAAAATTGGGCCTTTCGTGGTGGTGGTGGTGGTGACGTTGCCACAACACTGTAAGCCCTCAGAGTTACTCTTGGTGGGTGCAGCAATGGGCCCTGCTGTGAATTATTACATCAAGAATTGTAATTGCATGCCCCTGTTGAACAGGGGCTGAAAAATTGGGCCTTTCGTGGTGGTGGTGGTGGTGGCGTTGCCACAACACTGTAAGCCCTCAGAGTTACTCTTGGTGGGTGCAGCAATGGGCCCTGCTGTGAATTATTAGATCAAGAATTGTAATTACATGCCCCTTTTGAACAGGGGCTGAAAAATTGGGCCTTTCGTGGTGGTGGTGGTGGTGGCGTTGCCACAACACTGTAAGCCCTCAGAGTTACTCTTGGTGGGTGCAGCAATGGGCCCTGCTGTGAATTATTACATAAAGAATTGTAATTGCATGCCCCTGTTGAACAGGGGCTGAAAAATTGGGCCTTAGGCACTGGTGGCACAACACTACAACCCCTCACAGATACTGTACTTGGAGCACAGCAATGAGCCCTGTTGCAAAGTATTGCTTCAAAAATTGTAATGACACGCCCCTGTTAAACAGGGGCTGAAAAATTGGGCCTTAGGCACTGGTGACACAACACTACAACCCCTCACAGATACTGTACTTGGAGCACAGCAATGAGCCCTGTTGCAAAGTATTGCTTCAAAAATTGTAATGACACGCCCCTGTTAAACAGGGGCTGAAAAATTGGGCCTTAGGCACTGGTGCCACAACATTCCAACCCCTCACAGATACTGTACTTGGAGCACAGCAATGAGCCCTATGGCAAATTATTGCTAAAAAAATTGTAATTACACGCCCCTGTAAAACAGGGGCTGAAAAATTGGGCCTTAGCCACTGGTGGCGGCACCCATAAACAAAAATGATCTTCCAAGCTATCATCATCAATCGTATCATTGAGGACTCGGAGGAGGAGGATAGCCAGTCAACATAACAGCACAGGCACTCAGCATCAGCATCAGTCTTGAAGGGATGTGACATGTTAAAATCAATTAGTCTGTTATATCAGCATCAGGTGTGTGGTAGCTGGTGGTGATCCAAGACTGGTTCATCTTGATGAAAGTCAGTCGATCAACCGAGTCGGTGGACAGGCGCACCCTGTGATCCGTGACAAATCCTCCAGCAGCACTGAATGTGCGTTCCGAAAGAACGCTGGATGCAGGACAGGCCAGTAGCTCAATTGCATACTGTGCAAGCTCTGGCCAGTGATCCATCCTCAAGACCCAGTAAGCCAGAGGATTTTCGGTGGGGAAGGTGTCCAAGTCTGACCTTGCCCCTAGATATTCCTGCACCATGTTTATCAGACGCTGGCGATGGTTGCTGGAACCGATCATACTTTGGGGCTGCGGACTAAAGAATTGTCTGAACGCATCGGTCAGACGGCCACCTTCCCCACCGCTCCTTCTTTGACTGGCCGAAGCCTCAGCAACTCGTTGTCCAGGACCAGGAGTTTGTAACCTCCCAGTCTCTGGGAACGCGTTGCACAGACCTTTCTGCAAGGCCTCCCGGAGTTGTCTCATCCTCTGCTCCCTCTGCGAAGGTAACATAAGGTCCGCAACCTTACCCTTGTACCGTGGATCAAGGAGAGTGGCCAGCCAGTAATGGTCCCTCTCCTTGATCCGAAGAATACGAGGATCCTTCCGCAGACTTTGCAGGATCAGGGAGGCCATGCAGCGTAGGTTTGCTGAGGCATTCGCTCCAGAGTCCTCTGGGTCACTAAGGACGACATGATCCGCAGCCACCTCCTCCCAGCCACGTACAAGTCCACTGGTTTCTTGGGACTGTAAATCATCCCTAAAAGACTGCTGCTGATGATGCTGAGTGCCAGCCTCCACCTCCATGCTGACACAATCCTCCTCCTCCTCCTCCTCCTCCTCCTCCTCTTCCTCTTCCTGTGCGATGGGTGGGACAGAAGGAACACTGTCTGGGTAAAGGGGGCCTTGAGAGGCAAGGAAGTCCTCCTCTTCCTGCCTCTGTTCTGCCTCAAGTGCCCTGTCCATTATTCCACGCAGCGTGTGCTCCAACAGGTGGACAAGAGGTACAGTGTCACTGATGCATGCACTGTCACTGCTCACCATCCTCGTGGCCTCCTCAAATGGTGCCAGGACAGTGCATGCATCCCTGATCATGCCCCACTGGCGTGGAGAAAAAAAACAAGCTCCCCTGACCCTGTCCTGGTGCCGTAGTCGCACAGGTACTCATTGATGGCCCTCTGCTGTGTGTGCAGCCGCTGCAGCATGGCCAACGTTGAGTTCCACCTGGTGGGCATGTCACATATAAGGCGGTTCTTGGGCAGGTTCAACTCCTTTTGCAGCTCAGCCAGGCGAGCACTGGCATTATAAGATCTGCGGAAATGCACACAGACTTTCCTGGCCTGCCTCAGGACATCCTGTAAGCCCGGGTACCTGCCCAAGAACCGCTGCACCACCAGGTTAAGGATGTGAGCCACACAGGGCACATGGGTCAGTTGTCCCTGTCGGAGGGCGGAGAGGAGGTTGGTGCCATTGTCGCAAACCACCATTCCTGGCTTAAGCTGGCGTGGCGTCAACCACCTCTTGGCCTGGCCCTGCAGAGCAGACAGGACCTCTGCCCCAGTGTGGCTTCTGTCCCCCAAACACACCAGCGCAAGCACTGCATGGCATCTTTTTGCCTGCGTACTTGCGTAGCCCCGTGAATGGCTACGGAGCACCGCTGGTTCATAGGACAAACCACAGGAAGAGGCCATGGAGGAAGAAGAAGAGGAGGGGGTGGAGGAGAGAGGTGTGTCACAACCAGTAGTAGCATTTTGGAGGCGTGGCGGTGGAACAACCTCCAACACTACTGCACCTTGTCCTGCATCCTTCCCAGCTGCCAAAAGAGTGACCCAATGGGCCGTGAAAGAAAGGTAACGTCCCTGTCCATGCCTGCTGGACCATGAGTCAGCGGTAATATGCACCTTACCGCTGACCGCCCTGTCCAGCGAGGCCAAGACATTGCCTTCCACATGCCGGTAGAGAGCCGGAATAGCCTTCCGTGAGAAAAAGTGGCGTTTGGGAACCTGCCACTGAGGAACCGCACATTGCACAAACTCACGGAAGGGGGCCGAGTCTACCAACTGAAAAGGCAGCAGTTGAAGCGCTAGCAATTTAGCCAAGCTAGCATTCAACCGCTGGGCATGTGGATGGCTGGGAGTGAACTTCTTTCGACGGTCCAGCAGCTGGGGCAGGGAAATTTGCCTGCTAGAATCGGACGTCGGTGTACTGCTAGCAGAGTGGCCGCAAGTACTTGGCTGTGACACACCTAATTCTACACCTTCATTCCTCTCAGTGCATGTTTCAGAGAGGACTGAAGTTATAGTGGGGTTGGAGATCCCAGCTGATGCGGTGCAAGGAGAGGTCCGCTTTGTTCTTTGGTGTGGGTCTTTGAGGTAGGCTTGCCAACGAGCTGCATGGCAGGTCAACATATGTCTGGTCAGGCATGTGGTACCCAAGCGGCTGATGTTTTGGCCACGCGATATACGCTTGAGACATATGTTGCAAACAGCAGCTGTGCGATCTGATGCACTAGCCTCAAAAAAGGCCCACACCAAGGAACTTTTTGAATGACGGGCAGAGGCTGCGCCCTGCACAGGCGGAGCTCTGCGGTGTGATTCCGTCGGTGTACTGCCCTTACGCTGGCCACCAAAGGGCATCCTGCCTCGTTGGAGATGTGCCTCCTCCTCATCCTCCTCCTCCTCCTCTCTCCTATTAGGCACCCACGTGGAGTCAGTGACCTCATCATCCCCTCCCTCCTCATCACTGGAGCCAATCTGGCAGTATGCTGCAGCTGCTGGAACATGACTGCCAGATTGGTGTCCTTCTTGAGCATCCCCTCTGTCTGCTCTCACGCTACTGCCTTCCTGTAGCTGGGTTTCATCATCAGACCCTTCGAAACGCTGGGCATCCTCCTGGAGCATGTACCCAACAATGTGCTCAAACAGTTCGGGGGACTCCTCAGGAGGAGGACATGGTGGGTCTAGGGAAGGAGTGACTGATGATGAGTCTGACATTGATACCAGGGAAGAGGACGCTTTGGCAACTGCTTTGCCAGTACCCTGAGCCTGGGTGAGAGAGGATGAGGAGGAGGAGGAGGGCTTGGTCATCCACTCTACCAAGTCTTCGGCATGATGTGGCTCAACATGTCCAGCTGCCGAAAAGAAGGACAAGCGTGTCCCATGGCCATGTGCTGATGACAATGCACCGCGTCCACGACCAGCACTGTTGCCCCCAGACACAGAGCCTGCTTGCCCTCTTTTATTGCCTCCTGACTGTCTGCCTCTCCTTGTTTGCCTTCCAGACATTCTAATAGATGGCCTGCAGGGAGATGGGAAAAAAGCAATAAGGGCTACCTTCAGGTGTCCTTCTCTGTCCTTTTACTTAAGGATTTCTAAATATGGTTGAGGATTATTGCTTTTGCACAGAATAGCACAACGACAATTTCCCTGACTGTCCAAAAAACAAGGATTTCAAAGATGGTTGATGAGGAATGCTTTGGCACACTATAGCACAAGGAGAATTCCCCTCACTTTCCTTCTTTGTCCCTAGAAACAAGGACTGGCACAGTGAAAGAAACTGACACTCTCCCTACCTACAGTTTTCTGTCCCTAGAAAAAATGTATTTTTAAAGCACACTATAGCACAAGGAGAATTCCCCTCACTTTCCTTCTTTGTCCCTAGAAACAAGGACTGGCACAGTGAAAGAAACTGACACTCTCCCTACCTACAGTTTTCTGTCCCTAGAAAAAATGTTTTTTTAAAGCACACTATAGCACAAGGAGAATTCCCCTCACTTTCCTTCTTTGTCCCTAGAAACAAGGACTGGCACAGTGAAAGAAACTGACACTCTCCCTACCTACAGTTTTCTGTCCCTAGAAAAAATGTTTTTTTAAAGCACACTATAGCACAAGGAGAATTCCCCTCACTTTCCTTCTTTGTCCCTAGAAACAAGGACTGGCACAGTGAAAGAAACTGACACTCTCCCTACCTACAGTTTTCTGTCCCTAGAAAAAATGTTTTTTTAAAGCACACTATAGCACAAGGAGAATTCCCCTCACTTTCCTTCTTTGTCCCTAGAAACAAGGACTGGCACGGTGAAAGAAACTGACACTCTCCCTACTGTGAGGGGGTTAGCTCGGCAGCGGGTGTGTGTGACCCCCGGGATGGGCTCCCCACACAAAAACAGGCCCAGCAAACGGAGGTTGTGGTTTTCAAAATCAAAAAGGTGCGGTTTATTTTCTATTTACAGTGACAAAACACAGCAAAGCAAAAGAAACATAAATAAAATAAATCCTGGTCAACTTGACCTCTGAGTAAACATACAGGTTTCCTAACTAACAACTGGGATCAGCCTAGTGCTGTCCTAGTCCCTAAGTCCCTGGTTTTAAATGTCCAAGCAAATAGCCACACAGGCTTTGTCTCACCGCACAGGGGTTCACTCTCCCTAGACAGTCCACACAGGTCTGGTTCCAGGCATGAGCTAACACCTAATGAATCTGGGAGTTCTTATAGAGGCCTAAATGAGCTGACAAGCTTCAGCTGGCCTCATCAACTCCCTGTCTGTACGACGCCCCACACTCTCCCTAGAGGTATGAGTCATCCATGAGCCCACTAGCCTTATACAACTCTCCACCTAGTTGTATAAGTCGGCGTAAAGCCTGAATCTGGGCGAAATATATCTACCCCCCTGGATGCAACCAGGTGACTTTACCTTCCTGCTGTCACATACCCCCCCCTCTTGTTTTAACCTCGGGGTTGGAACACCAGCAATCAGGCATTCATGTACTCGAGACAAAGCATCCACATTCCCCATTTGAACGCCAGGGCGATGCTTTACTGTGAAGTTGAATTCCTGGAGGGCCAGGAACCACCTATTCACTCTTCTATTTGTTTCCTTGTTTTGAGCCATCCACTTTAACGGAGCGTGATCCGTAACCATGTCAAAGTGCCTACCTAGCAGGTAGTACCGAAGGGAATCTAGAGCCCACTTCACCGCTAAACACTCCTTTTCAACGGTGGCGTAATTTTCCTCATGGGACTTCAACTTCCTGCTGAGGTAAATGACTGGGTGCTCTTCCCCGTTCCAGACCTGGGACAATACTGCTCCTAACCCCACATCTGACGCATCACTTTGTACGACAAAGTCTTTAGAGAAGTCGGGTGAGTACAACACTGGCTGGCTACATAAGGCTTGTTTCAAGAATTGGAATGCTGCCTCAGCCTCGGGGGTCCATTTAATCATGACCGACCCTTTCCCCTTCGTCAGGTTGGTTAGGGGCACAGCCTTAGAAGCAAAGTGGGGAATGAATCGCCGATAATACCCAGCGATTCCCAGAAAGGCTCGTACCTGCTTCTTGCTGTTGGGACGTGGCCAACTCTGGATGGCCTCGACTTTGTTGAGTTGGGGTTTTATTACTCCCCTCCCAATGGTGTACCCAAGATATTTGGCCTCCTCCTGCCCAATGGTACACTTCTTGGGGTTAGCCGTAAACCCCGCTTCCCGAACAGAGTCCAGGACTGCTTGCACTTTTGGCAGATGTGAGGCCCAATCTGTGCTATGGACAATTACGTCATCCAGGTAAGCCGCAGCATACTTCCGATGGGGCCTCAGCATCTGGTCCATTTTCCGCTGGAATGTGGCCGGCGCATTCTGTAACCCGAACGGCATTCTTTTATATTGGAACGCCCCGTCTGGGGTTACAAATGCGGTTTTCTCTTTGGCCGACTTGGCCAGGGGGATTTGCCAATACCCTTTTGTGAGGTCAAGAGTCGTCATGTATCGGGCTGTTCCCAGCCGGTCGATCAACTCATCTATACGTGGCATGGGGTAGGTGTCAAATTTTGTAACTTTGTTCAACTGACGAAAATCGTTACAAAATCGCCAGCTCCCATCCGGTTTAGGCACCAACACAATGGGACTAGACCAATCACTTTGGGACTCCTCTATCACCCCTAAGTTCAGCATTTTCTGTACTTCCTCCCGTATTGCCTCCCGTCGGGCCTCTGGGATCCGATAGGGTTTTAACTTCACCCTTTCACCGGGCGGGGTAATGATGTCATGCTCTACCCCAGATGTTTGTCCCGGCAGCTCAGAGAATACCTCCTTGTTGCGAAGCACAAACTCCTTAACCTCCTGTTGTTGGGGTTGTGACAAGGTGGCTGCTATTCCAACCTCAGGAATCACGCAACCAGTTTGAGCTGGTGACCAAGTGTCTGCGACTAGGGACTCTCTATCCCTCCAGGCTTTCAACAGATTAACGTGATAGATCTGTTCGGGCTTTCGCCTTCCTGGTTGTCTGACCTTGTAATTCACTTCGCTCACTTTTTCCATTATCTCATAGGGGCCTTGCCATTTGGCAAGGAATTTACTTTCAACCGTAGGGACAAGTACCAGTATCCTATCCCCCGGGGAAAAGGTACGGGTCTTGGCTCCACGGTTGTACACTCTCTGCTGTGCTAACTGCGCTTGGGCCAAATGTTCCTTCACGATGGGCATTACCTGTGCAATTCGGTCTTGCATCAGGGCGACATGCTCAATCACACTCCTGTGGGGAGAACTCTCACTTTCCCAAGTTTCCTTGGCAATATCCAACAGCCCTCTTGGGTGTCTGCCATACAGTAACTCAAAGGGGGAGAATCCCGTAGAGGATTGGGGCACCTCCCTAATAGCAAACATCAAATAAGGAAGTAGACAGTCCCAATCCTTTCCATCTCTATCCACCACTTTCTTCAACATTTGTTTTAGGGTTTTGTTGAATCTTTCAACCAGCCCATCGGTTTGGGGGTGATACACAGATGTACGCAATTGCGTCACTTTGAACAATTTACACAGCTCTTTCATAACCCGGGACATAAAGGGTGTACCTTGGTCCGTAAGCAGTTCTTTACAAATACCCACCCGGCTAAAAACAAGAGATAGCTCTTTGGCTATGGTTTTGGCTGAGGTATTTCTGAGAGGGATCGCTTCTGGATAACGGGTGGCATAGTCCATTATAACCAATATGTACTGGTGCCCCCTAGCGGACTTGATTATAGGACCTACCAAATCCATTGCGATTCTCTCAAACGGGACCTCAATGATGGGTAGAGGGACCAGCGGGCTACGGAAATGTGGCATCGGGGCCGACCTCTGACACACAGGGCAGGAGGAACAATAATTTTCTATGTCCTTCATCACCCCAGGCCAATAGAATCTCTGTAATACCCTCTCTCGGGTTTTCTCTGTCCCCAGATGACCTCCAAGAATGTGCCCATGGGCCAACTCCAACACCAACTTCCTGTAAGGTTTGGGCACCACAAGCTGCTCAACGGTTTCTTCTGCCCTTTTTGCCACCCGATACAGTAGGTCCTTCTCTACGCTGAAGTATGGGTAAGTGCAGGTATTATCTGGGTTCACTAACTCGCCATCTATTTCCACTACGTTTTCCCGTGCCTTTATTAGGGTGGGGTCTTTTAACTGTTCTGTGGCAAAATTTTCCCTGTGAACCTCCAGATCAGAAAACTCCACAGACGGTAGGTTTTCATCTGAGGAGGTGGGCTCCTCTCCAGTTTCTTGAGTCTCCCCTGCCAATACTGACAAGGGAAATTCTGGAGAGTCCTCACCACTCTCAGAGGAGTTCTGGCTATCACATTCCTGGTACATAGGGGCACCAGTGGGGGGCTCAGGATCATCCCACAGTTCCCAGAACTTCGGAAAATCCCTTCCCACAATGGCATCATGCGGTAATTGAGATACTAACCCCACTGGATGAGAGAGGGTACCTTTGGGGGTCTCGAAACACACTGTAGTCACTGGATACTCTCGGGTGTCCCCATGCACACAAATAACAGCTACCTTGCTATTCCCAGAGACCTCTGTTTTAACTAATTCAGCCTTTATCAGGGTCACAAGGCTACCTGAATCCAGCAATACCACAACATTTCTACCATTAACACACATTTTGCATAAATGTTTCTCAGTTCCTCGAATGGCAGTGCATGCGACTGTCGCACACAGCGACTGACGTCTGCCCGTCAGAAAGTCACACTGCATGGGTTCCTCCACAACCGGGCAATTGGCTGCAATATGTCCCGCTTGCCGGCAGCGGTAGCAAACGATCCTTCTTGCCGCCTCTTGAGTCGCTGATTTCCCAGGCTGTTCTCGCCAAACTTGGGGTAGAGCTCCCACCCTCTCACTCTCTCCACCCTCACCCCTTGGAATCCTCTTATCCGCCCCTGGGGATGGTCTGGTCTTAGGGTGGAAAGTCCGAGTGTCTCTGGAAGAGGCCGTCAGGTTCTCTGTAGCCAAGTATTTCTCCACACGATCCACAAGACCATCGGCCGTCTCTGGGTCTCCATGGCTTACCCACTTTTGGATGGCAGTAGGAAGAGCTCTCAAAAACCGATCCATTACAAC
The DNA here is from genome assembly GCA_029206835.1 of Rana muscosa. Taxonomy (NCBI): domain Eukaryota; kingdom Metazoa; phylum Chordata; class Amphibia; order Anura; family Ranidae; genus Rana; species Rana muscosa. The sequence continues at coordinate 336,993,128 of CM055117.1, forward strand.
ACGTTCCACAATCTTTGGTGCGGACAAAGTCTCTGGCTGTAGCCACTTTCTGCTCAGGTGAATGAGATCATACATTTGAGACCTGGGGGGTTTTCCAAGCTGGAAAGTCCAGTTATGCACACGCTGAGCCCGGACAGCCTGGGTGACACCCAGCCTTGCCAATATTTCAGCTTTTAGCATCACATAGTCTTTTGCTTGGTTAGGCTCTAGGTCATAGTAAGCTTTCTGCGATTCACCAGTTAACAGAGGAGCCACCAGTCCAGCCCACTGCTCCTCAGGCCACTTTTCTCTTTCAGCGGTCCTTTCAAATGTGGTCAAAAATACCTCTGGATCATCCTCTCCAGTCATTTTTGTCAATAAACGACTCACCCCAAAGGACGCGGTATTAGTGGGACGGCTTTCCTCACTGGTCTGCGGACGTTGCTGCATTACTGCTTCCATTTGTTGTAGTCTCTGCTCTAGCTTCTGTAACAGGTCTATGAAGCGGGCCTCAGATTGCTGCTGGGCTTGTTGCTGAGCTTCCAGACTCTGTTGGTGAGCTTGCTGCTGGGCTGCAAGGCTCCTTTGCAAACCTGCATTTGTCTGCTGTTGATTGGCATTTGCTAGAGCCAGCTGTTTCAGTATCTCCTCCATGCTGGCTTAAAAAAAAAACTGCCACTGGTTCTCCACCAACTGTGAGGGGGTTAGCTCGGCAGCGGGTGTGTGTGACCCCCGGGATGGGCTCCCCACACAAAAACAGGCCCAGCAAACGGAGGTTGTGGTTTTCAAAATCAAAAAGGTGCGGTTTATTTTCTATTTACAGTGACAAAACACAGCAAAGCAAAAGAAACATAAATAAAATAAATCCTGGTCAACTTGACCTCTGAGTAAACATACAGGTTTCCTAACTAACAACTGGGATCAGCCTAGTGCTGTCCTAGTCCCTAAGTCCCTGGTTTTAAATGTCCAAGCAAATAGCCACACAGGCTTTGTCTCACCGCACAGGGGTTCACTCTCCCTAGACAGTCCACACAGGTCTGGTTCCAGGCATGAGCTAACACCTAATGAATCTGGGAGTTCTTATAGAGGCCTAAATGAGCTGACAAGCTTCAGCTGGCCTCATCAACTCCCTGTCTGTACGACGCCCCACACTCTCCCTAGAGGTATGAGTCATCCATGAGCCCACTAGCCTTATACAACTCTCCACCTAGTTGTATAAGTCGGCGTAAAGCCTGAATCTGGGCGAAATATATCTACCCCCCTGGATGCAACCAGGTGACTTTACCTTCCTGCTGTCACACTACCTACAGTTTTCTGTCCCTAGAAAAAATGTTTTTTTAAAGCACACTATAGCACAAGGAGAATTCCCCTCACTTTCCTTCTTTGTCCCTAGAAACAAGGACTGGCACAGTGAAAGAAACTGACACTCTCCCTACCTACAGTTTTCTGTCCCTAGAAAAAATGTTTTTTTAAAGCACACTATAGCACAAGGAGAATTCCCCTCACTTTCCTTCTTTGTCCCTAGAAACAAGGACTGGCACAGTGAAAGAAACTGACACTCTCCCTACCTACAGTTTTCTGTCCCTAGAAAAAATGTTTTTTTAAAGCACACTATAGCACAAGGAGAATTCCCCTCACTTTCCTTCTTTGTCCCTAGAAACAAGGACTGGCACAGTGAAAGAAACTGACACTCTCCCTACCTACAGTTTTCTGTCCCTAGAAAAAATGTTTTTTTAAAGCACACTATAGCACAAGGAGAATTCCCCTCACTTTCCTTCTTTGTCCCTAGAAACAAGGACTGGCACAGTGAAAGAAACTGACACTCTCCCTACCTACAGTTTTCTGTCCCTAGAAAAAATGTTTTTTTAAAGCACACTATAGCACAAGGAGAATTCCCCTCACTTTCCTTCTTTGTCCCTAGAAACAAGGACTGGCACAGTGAAAGAAACTGACACTCTCCCTACCTACAGTTTTCTGTCCCTAGAAAAAATGTTTTTTAAAAGCACACTATAGCACAAGGAGAATTCCCCTCATTTTCCTTCTTTGTCCCTAGAAACAAGGACTGGCACAGTGAAAGAAACTGACACTCTCCCTACCTACAGTTTTCTGTCCCTAGAAAAAATGTTTTTTTAAAGCACACTATAGCACAAGGAGAATTCCCCTCACTTTCCTTCTTTGTCCCTAGAAACAAGGACTGGCACAGTGAAAGAAACTGACACTCTCCCTACCTACAGTTTTCTGTCCCTAGAAAAAATGTTTTTTTAAAGCACACTATAGCACAAGGAGAATTCCCCTCACTTTCCTTCTTTGTCCCTAGAAACAAGGACTGGCACAGTGAAAGAAACTGACACTCTCCCTACCTACAGTTTTCTGTCCCTAGAAAAAATGTTTTTTTAAAGCACACTATAGCACAAGGAGAAATCCCCTCACTTTCCTTCTTTGTCCCTAGAAACAAGGACTCGCACAGTAAAACACACTGACACTCTCCCTACCTATCCTTCTCTTTCCCTAAACTAAAGGAATCCAGGTTAAGCAAGAAAGAAATAAATGTCACTGTCCCTGCCTATGCTTGTCTTTCCCTGCTCCGGAACACACTACACTAGGCCGCCGTGCTGGCGGCCTTTTATAGTGTGGGGCGTGTACTAAACACCCTCAGCAATAATTGGCCACAGGCATCCTGCCTGTGGCCAATCATTGCTCTCCTCGCTGCCGGCGCTGTGATTGGCCAAGCATGCGGGGTCACAGTGCATGCTTGGCCAATCACAGCGCCTGGATGACACTGCGATGGCGTAGTGCATTGTGGGCCGTTCGCGTCACTCGAATTTGGCGCGAACGGCCCAAATCGTTCGATCTTCGTCGAACGATCGAACAGTCGATGTATGTTCGACTCGAACACGAAGCTCATCCCTACTGAGGATCATCACGGATGTACTGAGGATCACCACTGATGTACTGAGGATCATCACTGATGTACTGTGGATCATCACTGATGTACTGAGGATCATCACTGATGTACTGTGGATCATCACTGATGTACTGTGGATCATCGCTGATGTACTGAGGATCATCACTGATGTACTGTGGATCATCACTGATGTACTATGGGCCATCACTGGTGTACTATGGATCATCACTGATGTACTGTGGATCATCACTGATGTACTGTGGATCATCACTGATGTACTATTGACCATCATTGTTGTAATATGGATCATCACTGCTGTACTATGAATCATCACTGGTGTACTATGGATCATCACTGCTGTACTATGGATCATCACTGGTGTACTATGGATCATCACTGATTTACTATAGATCATCACTGATGTACTATGGGCCATCACTGGTGTACTATCGATCATCACTGGTGTACTATGGATCATCCCTGATGTACTATGGACCATCCCTGATGTACTGTGGATCATCACTGGTGTTCTGTGGATCATCACTGATGTACTATAGATCATCACTGATGTACTGTGGATCATCACTGATGTACTATAGATCATCACTGATGTACTATGGGCCATCACTGGTGTACTATGGGCCATCACTGGTGTACTATGGACCATCACTGGTGTACTGTGGATCATCACTGATGTACTATAGATCATCACTGATGTACTGTGGATCATCACTGATGTACTATAGATCATCACTGATGTACTATGGGCCATCACTGGTGTACTATGGGCCATCACTGGTGTACTATGGGCCATCACTGGTGTACTATGGACCATCACTGATGTACTATGGACCATCACTGATGTACTGTGGATCATCACTGATGTACTATAGATCATCACTGATGTACTATGGACCATCACTGATGTACTATGGACCATCACTGATGTACTGTGGATCATCACTGATGTACTGTGGATCATCACTGGTGTACTATAGATCATCACTGATGTACTATGGGCCATCACTGATGTACTATGGATCATCACTGATGTACTATGGATCATCACTGATGTACTATAGATCATCACTGGTGTACTGTAGATCATCACTGATGTACTGTGGATCATCACTGGTGTACTATGGATCATCACTGATGTACTGTGGATCATCACTGATGTACTATGGACCATCCCTGATGTACTGTGGATCATCACTGATGTACCATGGATAATCACTGATGTACTGAGGATCATCACTGATGTACCGTGGATCATCACTGATGTACTGAGGATCATCACTGATGTACTGTGGATCATCACTGATGTACTGTGGATCATCACTGATTTACTGTGGATCATTACTGATGTACTGTGGATCATCACTGATGTACTATGGATCATCACTGATGTACTATGGATCATCACTGATGTACTGTGGATCATCACTGATGTACTATAGATCATCACTGATGTACTATGGGCCATCACTGGTGTACTATGGATCATCACTGATGTACTATGGATCATCACTGATGTACTATGAGCCATCACTGATGTACTATGGATCATCTCTGGTGTACTATGGATCATCACTGATGTACTGTGGATCATCACTGATGTACTGTGGATCATCACTGATGTACTATGGGCCATCACAGGTGTACTGTGGATCATCACTGATGTACTATAGATCATCACTGATGTACTGTGGATCATCACTGATGTACTATAGATCATCACTGATGTACTATGGGCCATCACTGGTGTACTATGGGCCATCACTGGTGTACTATGGACCATCACTGGTGTACTGTGGATCATCACTGATGTACTATAGATCATCACTGATGTACTGCGGATCATCACTGATGTACTATAGATCATCACTGATGTACTATGGGCCATCACTGGTGTACTATGGGCCATCACTGGTGTACTATGGACCATCACTGATGTACTATGGACCATCACTGATGTACTATGGATCATCACTGATGTACTGTGGATTATCACTGATGTACTGTGGATCATCACTGATGTACTGTGGATCATCACTGGTGTACTATAGATCATCACCGATGTACTATGGGCCATCACTGATGTACTATGGATCATCACTGATGTACTATGGATCATCACTGATGTACTATAGATCATCACTGGTGTACTGTGGATCATCACTGATGTACTGTGGATCATCACTGGTGTACTATGGATCATCACTGATGTACTGTGGATCATCACTGATGTACTATGGACCATCCCTGATGTTCTGTGGATCATCACTGATGTACCATGGATCATCACTGATGTACTGAGGATCATCACTGATGTACCGTTGATCATCACTGATGTACTGAGGATCATCACTGATGTACTGTGGATCATCACTGATGTACTGTGGATCATTACTGATTTACTGTGGATCATTACTGATGTACTGTGGATCATCACTGATGTACTATGGATCATCACTGATGTACTATGGATCATCACTGATGTACTGTGGATCATCATTGATGTACTATAGATCATCACTGATGTACTATGGGCCATCACTGGTGTACTATGGATCATCACTGATGTACTATGGATCATCACTGATGTACTATGAGCCATCACTGATGTACTATGGATCATCACTGGTGTACTATGGATAATCACTGATGTACTGTGGATCATCACTGATGTACTGTGGATCATCACTGATGTACTATGGGCCATCACAGGTGTACTGTGGATCATCACTGGTGTACTGTGGATCATCACTGGTGTACTATGGATCATCACTGATGTACTGTGGATCATCACTGGTGTACTGTGGATCATCACTGGTGTACTATAGATCATCACTGATGTACTATGGGCCATCACTGATGTACTACGGATCATCACTGATGTACTATGGATCATCACTGATGTACTATAGATCATCACTGGTGTACTGTAGATCATCACTGATGTACTGTGGATCATCACTGGTGTACTATGGATCATCACTGATGTACTGTGGATCATCCCTGATGTACTATGGACCATCACTGATGTACTGTGGATCATCACTGATGTACTATAGATCATCACTGATGTACTATGGACCATCACTGATGTACTATGGATCATCACTGATGTACTGTGGATCATCACTGATGTACTATGGATCATCACTGGTGTACTATAGATCATCACTGATGTACTGTGGGCCATCTCTGATGTACTACGGATCATCACTGATGTACTATGGATCATCACTGATGTACTATAGATCATCACTGGTGTACTGTAGATCATCACTGATGTACTGTGGATCATCACTGGTGTACTATGGATCATCACTGATGTACTGTGGATCATCCCTGATTTACTATGGACCATCCCTGATGTACTGTGGATCATCACTGATGTACCATGGATCATCACTGATGTACTGAGGATCATCACTGATGTACCGTGGATAATCACTGATGTACTGAGGATCATCACTGATGTACTGTGGATCATCACTGATGTACTGTGGATCATTACTGATGTACTGTGGATCATCACTGATTTACTGTGGATCATTACTGATGTACTGTGGATCATCACTGATGTACTATGGATCATCACTGATGTACTATGGATCATCACTGATGTACTATGGATCATCACTGATGTACTGTGGATCATCACTGATGTACTATAGATCATCACTGATGTACTATGGGCCATCACTGGTGTACTATGGATCAACACTGATGTACTATGGATCAACACTGATGTACTATGGATCATCACTGATGTACTATGAGCCATCACTGATGTACTATGGATCATCACTGGTGTACTATGGATCATCACTGATGTACTGTGGATCATCACTGATGTACTGTGGATCATCACTGATGTACTATGGGCCATCACATGTGAACTGTGGATCATCACTGATGTACTATAGATCATCACTGATGTACTGTGGATCATCACTGATGTACTATAGATCATCACTGATGTACTATGGGCCATCACTGGTGTACTATGGGCCATCACTGGTGTACTATGGACCATCACTGGTGTACTGTGGATCATCACTGATGTACTATAGATCATCACTGATGTACTGTGGATCATCACTGATGTACTATAGATCATCACTGATGTACTATGGGCCATCACTGGTGTACTATGGGCCATCACTGGTGTACTATGGACCATCACTGATGTACTATGGACCATCACTGATGTACTATGGACCATCACTGATGTACTGTGGATCATCACTGATGTACTGTGGATCATCACTGATGTACTGTGGATCATCACTGATGTACTATGGATCATCACTGATGTACTGTGTATTATCACTGATGTACTGTGGATCATCACTGATGTACTATGAGCCATCACTGATGTACTATGGATCATCACTGGTGTACTATGGATCATCACTGATGTACTGTGGTTCATCACTGATGTACTATGGATCATCACTGATGTACTATGGATCATCACTGATGTACTGAGGATCATCACTGATGTACTATGGATCATCACTGATGTACTGTGGATCATCACTGATTTACTGTGGATCATTACTGATGTTCTGTGGATCATCACTGATTTACTGTGGATCATTACTGATGTACTGTGGATCATCACTGATGTACTATGGATCATCACTGATGTACTATGGATCATCACTGATGTACTATGGATCATCACTGATGTACTGTGGATCATCACTGATGTACTATGGGCCATCACTGGTGTACTATGGATCAACACTGATGTACTATGGATCAACACTGATGTACTATGGATCATCACTGATGTACTATGAGCCATCACTGATGTACTATGGATCATCACTGGTGTACTATGGATCATCACTGATGTACTATGGATCATCACTGATGTACTATGGATCATCACTGATGTACTATAGATCATCACTGGTGTACTGTAGATCATCACTGATGTACTGTGGATCATCACTGGTGTACTATGGATCATCACTGATGTACTGTGGATCATCCCTGATGTACTATGGACCATCACTGATGTACTGTGGATCATCACTGATGTACTATAGATCATCACTGATGTACTATGGACCATCACTGATGTACTATGGATCATCACTGATGTACTGTGGATCATCACTGATGTACTATGGATCATCACTGGTGTACTATAGATCATCACTGATGTACTATGGGCCATCACTGATGTACTACGGATCATCACTGATGTACTATGGATCATCACTGATGTACTATAGATCATCACTGGTGTACTGTAGATCATCACTGATGTACTGTGGATCATCACTGGTGTACTATGGATCATCTCTGATGTACTGTGGATCATCCCTGATGTACTATGGACCATCCCTGATGTACTGTGGATCATCACTGATGTACCATGGATCATCACTGATGTACTGAGGATCATCACTGATGTACCGTGGATCATCACTGATGTACTGAGGATCATCACTGATGTACTCTGGATCATCACTGATGTACTGTGGATCATTACTGATGTACTGTGGATCATCACTGATTTACTGTGGATCATTACTGATGTACTGTGGATCATCACTGATGTACTATGGATCATCACTGATGTACTATGGATCATCACTGATGTACTATGGATCATCACTGATGTGCTGTGGATCATCACTGATGTACTATAGATCATCACTGATGTACTATGGGACATCACTGGTGTACTATGGATCAACACTGATGTACTATGGATCATCACTGATGTACTATGAGCCATCACTGATGTACTATGGATCATCACTGGTGTACTATGGATCATCACTGATGTACTGTGGATCATCACTGATGTACTGTGGATCATCACTGATGTACTATGGGCCATCACAGGTGTACTGTGGATCATCACTGATGTACTATAGATCATCACTGATGTACTGTGGATCATCACTGATGTACTATAGATCATCACTGATGTACTATGGGCCATCACTGGTGTACTATGGGCCATCACTGGTGTACTATGGACCATCACTGGTGTACTGTGGATCATCACTGATGTACTATAGATCATCACTGATGTACTGTGGATCATCACTGATGTACTATAGATCATCACTGATGTACTATGGGCCATCACTGGTGTACTATGGGCCATCACTGGTGTACTATGGACCATCACTGATGTACTATGGACCATCACTGATGTACTATGGATCATCACTGATGTACTGTGGATCATCACTGATGTACTGTGGATCATCACTGATGTACTATGGATCATCACTGATGTACTGTGTATCATCACTGATGTACTGTGGATCATCACTGATGTACTATGAGCCATCACTGATGTACTATGGATCATCACTGGTGTACTATGGATCATCACTGATGTACTGTGGTTCATCACTGATGTACTATGGATCATCACTGATGTACTATGGATCATCACTGATGTACTGAGGATCATCACTGATGTACTATGGATCATCACTGATGTACTGTGGATCATCACTGATTTACTGTGGATCATTACTGATGTTCTGTGGATCATCACTGATTTACTGTGGATCATTACTGATGTACTGTGGATCATCACTGATGTACTATGGATCATCACTGATGTACTATGGATCATCACTGATGTACTATGGATCATCACTGATGTACTGTGGATCATCACTGATGTACTATGGGCCATCACTGGTGTACTATGGATCAACACTGATGTACTATGGATCAACACTGATGTACTATGGATCATCACTGATGTACTATGAGCCATCACTGATGTACTATGGATCATTACTGGTGTACTATGGATCATCACTGATGTACTGTGGATCATCACTGATGTACTATAGATTATCACTGATGTACTATGAGCCATCACTGGTGTACTATGGGCCATCACTGGTGTACTATGGACCATCACTGGTGTACTGTGGATCATCACTGATGTACTATGGGCCATCACTGATGTACTACGGATCATCACTGATGTACTATGGATCATCACTGATGTACTATAGATCATCACTGGTGTACTGTAGATCATCACTGATGTACTGTGGATCATCACTGGTGTACTATGGATCATCACTGATGTACTGTGGATCATCCCTGATGTACTATGGACCATCACTGATGTACTGTGGATCATCACTGATGTACTATAGATCATCACTGATGTACTATGGACCATCACTGATGTACTATGGATCATCACTGATGTACTGTGGATCATCACTGATGTACTATGGATCATCACTGGTGTACTATAGATCATCACTGATGTACTGTGGGCCATCTCTGATGTACTACGGATCATCACTGATGTACTATGGATCATCACTGATGTACTATAGATCATCACTGGTGTACTGTAGATCATCACTGATGTACTGTGGATCATCACTGGTGTACTATGGATCATCACTGATGTACTGTGGATCATCCCTGATTTACTATGGACCATCCCTGATGTACTGTGGATCATCACTGATGTACCATGGATCATCACTGATGTACTGAGGATCATCACTGATGTACCGTGGATAATCACTGATGTACTGAGGATCATCACTGATGTACTGTGGATCATCACTGATGTACTGTGGATCATTACTGATGTACTGTGGATCATCACTGATTTACTGTGGATCATTACTGATGTACTGTGGATCATCACTGATGTACTATGGATCATCACTGATGTACTATGGATCATCACTGATGTACTATGGATCATCACTGATGTACTGTGGATCATCACTGATGTACTATAGATCATCACTGATGTACTATGGGCCATCACTGGTGTACTATGGATCAACACTGATGTACTATGGATCATCACTGATGTACTATGAGCCATCACTGATGTACTATGGATCATCACTGGTGTACTATGGATCATCACTGATGTACTGTGGATCATCACTGATGTACTGTGGATCATCACTGATGTACTATGGGCCATCACAGGTGTACTGTGGATCATCACTGATGTACTATAGATCATCACTGATGTACTGTGGATCATCACTGATGTACTATAGATCATCACTGATGTACTATGGGCCATCACTGGTGTACTATGGGCCATCACTGGTGTACTATGGACCATCACTGGTGTACTGTGGATCATCACTGATGTACTATAGATCATCACTGATGTACTGTGGATCATCACTGATGTACTATAGATCATCACTGATGTACTATGGGCCATCACTGGTGTACTATGGACCATCACTGATGTACTATGGACCATCACTGATGTACTATGGATCATCACTGATGTACTGTGGATCATCACTGATGTACTGTGGATCATCACTGATGTACTATGGATCATCACTGATGTACTGTGTATCATCACTGATGTACTGTGGATCATCACTGATGTACTATGAGCCATCACTGATGTACTATGGATCATCACTGGTGTACTATGGATCATCACTGATGTACTGTGGTTCATCACTGATGTACTATGGATCATCACTGATGTACTATGGATCATCACTGATGTACTGAGGATCATCACTGATGTACTATGGATCATCACTGATGTACTGTGGATCATCACTGATTTACTGTGGATCATTACTGATGTTATGTGGATCATCACTGATTTACTGTGGATCATTACTGATGTACTGTGGATCATCACTGATGTACTATGGATCATCACTGATGTACTATGGATCATCACTGATGTACTATGGATCATCACTGATGTACTGTGGATCATCACTGATGTACTATGGGCCATCACTGGTGTACTATGGATAAACACTGATGTACTATGGATCAACACTGATGTACTATGGATCATCACTGATGTACTATGAGCCATCACTGATGTACTATGGATCATTACTGGTGTACTATGGATCATCACTGATGTACTGTGGATCATCACTGATGTACTATAGATTATCACTGATGTACTATGGGCCATCACTGGTGTACTATGGGCCATCACTGGTGTACTATGGACCATCACTGGTGTACTATGGACCATCACTGGTGTACTGTGGATCATCACTGATGTACTATAGATCATCACTGATGTACTGTGGATCATCACTGATGTACTGTGGATCATCACTGATGTACTATGGATCATCACTGATGTACTGTGTATCATCACTGATGTACTGTGGATCATCACTGATGTACTATGAGCCATCACTGATGTACTATGGATCATCACTGGTGTACTATGGATCATCACTGATGTACTATGGATCATCACTGATGTACTATAGATCATCACTGGTGTACTGTAGATCATCACTGATGTACTGTGGATCATCACTGGTGTACTATGGATCATCACTGATGTACTGTGGATCATCCCTGATGTACTATGGACCATCACTGATGTACTGTGGATCATCACTGATGTACTATAGATCATCACTGATGTACTATGGACCATCACTGATGTACTATGGATCATCACTGATGTACTGTGGATCATCACTGATGTACTATGGACCATCACTGATGTACTGTGGATCATCACTGATGTACTATAGATCATCACTGATGTACTATGGACCATCACTGATGTAATATGGATCATCACTGATGTACTGTGGATCATCACTGATGTACTGTGGATCATTACTGATGTACTGTGGATCATCACTGATTTACTGTGGATCATTACTGATGTACTGTGGATCATCACTGATGTACTATGGATCATCACTGATGTACTATGGATCATCACTGATGTACTATGGATCATCACTGATGTACTATAGATCATCACTGATGTACTATGGGCCATCACTGGTGTACTATGGATCAACACTGATGTACTATGGATCAACACTGATGTACTATGGATCATCACTGATGTACTATGAGCCATCACTGATGTACTATGGATCATCACTGGTGTACTATGGATCATCACTGATGTACTGTGGATCATCACTGATGTACTGTGGATCATCACTGATGTACTATGGGCCATCACAGGTGTACTGTGGATCATCACTGATGTACTATAGATCATCACTGATGTACTGTGGATCATCACTGATGTACTATAGATCATCACTGATGTACTATGGGCCATCACTGGTGTACTATGGGCCATCACTGGTGTACTATGGACCATCACTGGTGTACTGTGGATCATCACTGATGTACTATAGATCATCACTGATGTACTGTGGATCATCACTGATGTACTATAGATCATCACTGATGTACTATGGGCCATCACTGGTGTACTATGGACCATCACTGGTGTACTATGGACCATCACTGATGTACTATGGACCATCACTGATGTACTATGGATCATCACTGATGTACTGTGGATCATCACTGATGTACTGTGGATCATCACTGATGTACTATGGATCATCACTGATGTACTGTGTATCATCACTGATGTACTGTGGATCATCACTGATGTACTATGAGCCATCACTGATGTACTATGGATCATCACTGGTGTACTATGGATCATCACTGATGTACTGTGGTTCATCACTGATGTACTATGGATCATCACTGATGTACTATGGATCATCACTGATGTACTGAGGATCATCACTGATGTACTATGGATCATCACTGATGTACTGTGGATCATCACTGATTTACTGTGGATCATTACTGATGTTCTGTGGATCATCACTGATTTACTGTGGATCATTACTGATGTACTGTGGATCATCACTGATGTACTATGGATCATCACTGATGTACTATGGATCATCACTGATGTACTATGGATCATCACTGATGTACTGTGGATCATCACTGATGTACTATGGGCCATCACTGGTGTACTATGGATCAACACTGATGTACTATGGATCAACACTGATGTACTATGGATCATCACTGATGTACTATGAGCCATCACTGATGTACTATGGATCATTACTGGTGTACTATGGATCATCACTGATGTACTGTGGATCATCACTGTTGTACTATAGATTATCACTGATGTACTATGGGCCATCACTGGTGTACTATGGGCCATCACTGGTGTACTATGGACCATCACTGGTGTACTGTGGATCATCACTGATGTACTATAGATCATCACTGATGTACTGTGGATCATCACTGATGTACTGTGGATCATCACTGATGTACTATGGATCATCACTGATGTACTGTGTATCATCACTGATGTACTGTGGATCATCACTGATGTACTATGAGCCATCACTGATGTACTATGGATCATCACTGGTGTACTATGGATCATCACTGATGTACTATGGATCATCACTGATGTACTATAGATCATCACTGGTGTACTGTAGATCATCACTGATGTACTGTGGATCATCACTGGTGTACTATGGATCATCACTGATGTACTGTGGATCATCCCTGATGTACTATGGACCATCACTGATGTACTGTGGATCATCACTGATGTACTATAGATCATCACTGATGTACTATGGACCATCACTGATGTACTATGGATCATCACTGATGTACTGTGGATCATCACTGATGTACTATGGATCATCACTGGTGTACTATAGATCATCACTGATGTACTATGGGCCATCACTGATGTACTATGGATCATCACTGATGTACTATGGATCATCACTGATGTACTATAGATCATCACTGGTGTACTGTAGATCATCACTGATGTACTGTGGATCATCACTGGTGTACTATGGATCATCTCTGATGTACTGTGGATCATCCCTGATGTACTATGGACCATCCCTGATGTACTGTGGATCATCACTGATGTACCATGGATCATCACTGATGTACTGAGGATCATCACTGATGTACCGTGGATCATCACTGATGTACTGAGGATCATCACTGATGTACTGTGGATCATCACTGATGTACTGTGGATCATTACTGATGTACTGTGGATCATCACTGGTGTACTATGGGCCATCACTGGTGTACTATGGACCATCACTGGTGTACTATGGACCATCACTGGTGTACTGTGGATCATCACTGATGTACTATAGATCATCACTGATGTACTGTGGATCATCACTGATGTACTATAGATCATCACTGATGTACTATGGGCCATCACTGGTGTACTATGGGCCATCACTGGTGTACTATGGACCATCACTGATGTACTATGGACCATCACTGATGTACTATGGATCATCACTGATGTACTGTGGATCATCACTGATGTACTGTGGATCATCACTGATGTACTATGGATCATCACTGATGTACTGTGTATCATCACTGATGTACTGTGGATCATCACTGATGTACTATGAGCCATCACTGATGTACTATGGATCATCACTGGTGTACTATGGATCATCACTGATGTACTGTGGTTCATCACTGATGTACTATGGATCATCACTGATGTACTATAGATCATCACTGATGTACTGAGGATCATCACTGATGTACTATGGATCATCACTGATGTACTGTGGATCATCACTGATTTACTGTGGATCATTACTGATGTTCTGTGGATCATCACTGATTTACTGTGGATCATTACTGATGTACTGTGGATCATCACTGATGTACTATGGATCATCACTGATGTACTATGGATCATCACTGATGTACTATGGATCATCACTGATGTACTGTGGATCATCACTGATGTACTATGGGCCATCACTGGTGTACTATGGATCAACACTGATGTACTATGGATCAACACTGATGTACTATGGATCATCACTGATGTACTATGAGCCATCACTGATGTACTATGGATCATTACTGGTGTACTATGGATCATCACTGATGTACTGTGGATCATCACTGATGTACTATAGATTATCACTGATGTACTATGAGCCATCACTGGTGTACTATGGGCCATCACTGGTGTACTATGGACCATCACTGATGTACTGTGGATCATCACTGATGTACTATGGGCCATCACAGGTGTACTGTGGATCATCACTGGTGTACTGTGGATCATCACTGGTGTACTATGGATCATCACTGATGTACTGTGGATCATCACTGGTGTACTGTGGATCATCACTGGTGTACTATAGATCATCACTGATGTACTATGGGCCATCACTGATGTACTACGGATCATCACTGATGTACTATGGATCATCACTGATGTACTATAGATCATCACTGGTGTACTGTAGATCATCACTGATGTACTGTGGATCATCACTGGTGTACTATGGATCATCACTGATGTACTGTGGATCATCCCTGATGTACTATGGACCATCACTGATGTACTGTGGATCATCACTGATGTACTATAGATCATCACTGATGTACTATGGACCATCACTGATGTACTATGGATCATCACTGATGTACTGTGGATCATCACTGATGTACTATGGATCATCACTGGTGTACTATAGATCATCACTGATGTACTGTGGGCCATCTCTGATGTACTACGGATCATCACTGATGTACTATGGATCATCACTGATGTACTATAGATCATCACTGGTGTACTGTAGATCATCACTGATGTACTGTGGATCATCACTGGTGTACTATGGATCATCACTGATGTACTGTGGATCATCCCTGATTTACTATGGACCATCCCTGATGTACTGTGGATCATCACTGATGTACCATGGATCATCACTGATGTACTGAGGAACATCACTGATGTACCGTGGATAATCACTGATGTACTGAGGATCATCACTGATGTACTGTGGATCATCACTGATGTACTGTGGATCATTACTGATGTACTGTGGATCATCACTGATTTACTGTGGATCATTACTGATGTACTGTGGATCATCACTGATGTACTATGGATCATCACTGATGTACTATGGATCATCACTGATGTACTGTGGATCATCACTGATGTACTATAGATCATCACTGATGTACTATGGGCCATCACTGGTGTACTATGGATCAACACTGATGTACTATGGATCAACACTGATGTACTATGGATCATCACTGATGTACTATGAGCCATCACTGATGTACTATGGATCATCACTGGTGTACTATGGATCATCACTGATGTACTATGGATCATCACTGATGTACTGTGGATCATCACTGATGTACTATGGGCCATCACATGTGTACTGTGGATCATCACTGATGTACTATAGATCATCACTGATGTACTGTGGATCATCACTGATGTACTATAGATCATCACTGATGTACTATGGGCCATCACTGGTGTACTATGGGCCATCACTGGTGTACTATGGACCATCACTGGTGTACTGTGGATCATCACTGATGTACTATAGATCATCACTGATGTACTGTGGATCATCACTGATGTACTATAGATCATCACTGATGTACTATGGGCCATCACTGGTGTACTATGGGCCATCACTGGTGTACTATGGACCATCACTGATGTACTATGGACCATCACTGATGTACTATGGACCATCACTGATGTACTATGGATCATCACTGATGTACTGTGGATCATCACTGATGTACTGTGGATCATCACTGATGTACTATGGATCATCACTGATGTACTGTGTATCATCACTGATGTACTGTGGATCATCACTGATGTACTATGAGCCATCACTGATGTACTATGGATCATCACTGGTGTACTATGGATCATCACTGATGTACTGTGGTTCATCACTGATGTACTATGGATCATCACTGATGTACTATGGATCATCACTGATGTACTGAGGATCATCACTGATGTACTATGGATCATCACTGATTTACTGTGGATCATTACTGATGTACTGTGGATCATCACTGATTTACTGTGGATCATTACTGATGTACTGTGGATCATCACTGATGTACTATGGATCATCACTGATGTACTATGGATCATCACTGATGTACTATGGATCATCACTGATGTACTGTGGATCATCACTGATGTACTATGGGCCATCACTGGTGTACTATGGATCAACACTGATGTACTATGGATCAACACTGATGTACTATGGATCATCACTGATGTACTATGAGCCATCACTGATGTACTATGGATCATCACTGGTGTACTATGGATCATCACTGATGTACTATGGATCATCACTGATGTACTATAGATCATCACTGGTGTACTGTAGATCATCACTGATGTACTGTGGATCATCACTGGTGTACTATGGATCATCACTGATGTACTGTGGATCATCCCTGATGTACTGAGGATCATCACTGATGTACTGTGGATCATCACTGATGTACTGTGGATCATCGCTGATGTACTGAGGATCATCACTGATGTACTGTGGATCATCACTGATGTACTATGGGCCATCACTGGTGTACTATGGATCATCACTGATGTACTGTGGATCATCACTGATGTACTGTGGATCATCACTGATGTACTATTGACCATCATTGTTGTAATATGGATCATCACTGCTGTACTATGAATCATCACTGGTGTACTATGGATCATCACTGCTGTACTATGGATCATCACTGGTGTACTATGGATCATCACTGATTTACTATAGATCATCACTGATGTACTATGGGCCATCACTGGTGTACTATCGATCATCACTGGTGTACTATGGATCATCCCTGATGTACTATGGACCATCCCTGATGTACTGTGGATCATCACTGGTGTTCTGTGGATCATCACTGATGTACTATAGATCATCACTGATGTACTGTGGATCATCACTGATGTACTATAGATCATCACTGATGTACTATGGGCCATCACTGGTGTACTATGGGCCATCACTGGTGTACTATGGACCATCACTGGTGTACTGTGGATCATCACTGATGTACTATAGATCATCACTGATGTACTGTGGATCATCACTGATGTACTATAGATCATCACTGATGTACTATGGGCCATCACTGGTGTACTATGGGCCATCACTGGTGTACTATGGGCCATCACTGGTGTACTATGGACCATCACTGATGTACTATGGACCATCACTGATGTACTGTGGATCATCACTGATGTACTATAGATCATCACTGATGTACTATGGACCATCACTGATGTACTATGGACCATCACTGATGTACTGTGGATCATCACTGATGTACTGTGGATCATCACTGGTGTACTATAGATCATCACTGATGTACTATGGGCCATCACTGATGTACTATGGATCATCACTGATGTACTATGGATCATCACTGATGTACTATAGATCATCACTGGTGTACTGTAGATCATCACTGATGTACTGTGGATCATCACTGGTGTACTATGGATCATCACTGATGTACTGTGGATCATCACTGATGTACTATGGACCATCCCTGATGTACTGTGGATCATCACTGATGTACCATGGATAATCACTGATGTACTGAGGATCATCACTGATGTACCGTGGATCATCACTGATGTACTGAGGATCATCACTGATGTACTGTGGATCATCACTGATGTACTGTGGATCATCACTGATTTACTGTGGATCATTACTGATGTACTGTGGATCATCACTGATGTACTATGGATCATCACTGATGTACTATGGATCATCACTGATGTACTATGGATCATCACTGATGTACTGTGGATCATCACTGATGTACTATAGATCATCACTGATGTACTATGGGCCATCACTGGTGTACTATGGATCATCACTGATGTACTATGGATCATCACTGATGTACTATGAGCCATCACTGATGTACTATGGATCATCTCTGGTGTACTATGGATCATCACTGATGTACTGTGGATCATCACTGATGTACTGTGGATCATCACTGATGTACTATGGGCCATCACAGGTGTACTGTGGATCATCACTGATGTACTATAGATCATCACTGATGTACTGTGGATCATCACTGATGTACTATAGATCATCACTGATGTACTATGGGCCATCACTGGTGTACTATGGGCCATCACTGGTGTACTATGGACCATCACTGGTGTACTGTGGATCATCACTGATGTACTATAGATCATCACTGATGTACTGCGGATCATCACTGATGTACTATAGATCATCACTGATGTACTATGGGCCATCACTGGTGTACTATGGGCCATCACTGGTGTACTATGGACCATCACTGATGTACTATGGACCATCACTGATGTACTATGGATCATCACTGATGTACTGTGGATTATCACTGATGTACTGTGGATCATCACTGATGTACTGTGGATCATCACTGGTGTACTATAGATCATCACCGATGTACTATGGGCCATCACTGATGTACTATGGATCATCACTGATGTACTATGGATCATCACTGATGTACTATAGATCATCACTGGTGTACTGTGGATCATCACTGATGTACTGTGGATCATCACTGGTGTACTATGGATCATCACTGATGTACTGTGGATCATCACTGATGTACTATGGACCATCCCTGATGTTCTGTGGATCATCACTGATGTACCATGGATCATCACTGATGTACTGAGGATCATCACTGATGTACCGTTGATCATCACTGATGTACTGAGGATCATCACTGATGTACTGTGGATCATCACTGATGTACTGTGGATCATTACTGATTTACTGTGGATCATTACTGATGTACTGTGGATCATCACTGATGTACTATGGATCATCACTGATGTACTATGGATCATCACTGATGTACTGTGGATCATCATTGATGTACTATAGATCATCACTGATGTACTATGGGCCATCACTGGTGTACTATGGATCATCACTGATGTACTATGGATCATCACTGATGTACTATGAGCCATCACTGATGTACTATGGATCATCACTGGTGTACTATGGATAATCACTGATGTACTGTGGATCATCACTGATGTACTGTGGATCATCACTGATGTACTATGGGCCATCACAGGTGTACTGTGGATCATCACTGGTGTACTGTGGATCATCACTGGTGTACTATGGATCATCACTGATGTACTGTGGATCATCACTGGTGTACTGTGGATCATCACTGGTGTACTATAGATCATCACTGATGTACTATGGGCCATCACTGATGTACTACGGATCATCACTGATGTACTATGGATCATCACTGATGTACTATAGATCATCACTGGTGTACTGTAGATCATCACTGATGTACTGTGGATCATCACTGGTGTACTATGGATCATCACTGATGTACTGTGGATCATCCCTGATGTACTATGGACCATCACTGATGTACTGTGGATCATCACTGATGTACTATAGATCATCACTGATGTACTATGGACCATCACTGATGTACTATGGATCATCACTGATGTACTGTGGATCATCACTGATGTACTATGGATCATCACTGGTGTACTATAGATCATCACTGATGTACTGTGGGCCATCTCTGATGTACTACGGATCATCACTGATGTACTATGGATCATCACTGATGTACTATAGATCATCACTGGTGTACTGTAGATCATCACTGATGTACTGTGGATCATCACTGGTGTACTATGGATCATCACTGATGTACTGTGGATCATCCCTGATTTACTATGGACCATCCCTGATGTACTGTGGATCATCACTGATGTACCATGGATCATCACTGATGTACTGAGGATCATCACTGATGTACCGTGGATAATCACTGATGTACTGAGGATCATCACTGATGTACTGTGGATCATCACTGATGTACTGTGGATCATTACTGATGTACTGTGGATCATCACTGATTTACTGTGGATCATTACTGATGTACTGTGGATCATCACTGATGTACTATGGATCATCACTGATGTACTATGGATCATCACTGATGTACTATGGATCATCACTGATGTACTGTGGATCATCACTGATGTACTATAGATCATCACTGATGTACTATGGGCCATCACTGGTGTACTATGGATCAACACTGATGTACTATGGATCAACACTGATGTACTATGGATCATCACTGATGTACTATGAGCCATCACTGATGTACTATGGATCATCACTGGTGTACTATGGATCATCACTGATGTACTGTGGATCATCACTGATGTACTGTGGATCATCACTGATGTACTATGGGCCATCACATGTGAACTGTGGATCATCACTGATGTACTATAGATCATCACTGATGTACTGTGGATCATCACTGATGTACTATAGATCATCACTGATGTACTATGGGCCATCACTGGTGTACTATGGGCCATCACTGGTGTACTATGGACCATCACTGGTGTACTGTGGATCATCACTGATGTACTATAGATCATCACTGATGTACTGTGGATCATCACTGATGTACTATAGATCATCACTGATGTACTATGGGCCATCACTGGTGTACTATGGGCCATCACTGGTGTACTATGGACCATCACTGATGTACTATGGACCATCACTGATGTACTATGGACCATCACTGATGTACTGTGGATCATCACTGATGTACTGTGGATCATCACTGATGTACTGTGGATCATCACTGATGTACTATGGATCATCACTGATGTACTGTGTATTATCACTGATGTACTGTGGATCATCACTGATGTACTATGAGCCATCACTGATGTACTATGGATCATCACTGGTGTACTATGGATCATCACTGATGTACTGTGGTTCATCACTGATGTACTATGGATCATCACTGATGTACTATGGATCATCACTGATGTACTGAGGATCATCACTGTTGTACTATAGATTATCACTGATGTACTATGGGCCATCACTGGTGTACTATGGGCCATCACTGGTGTACTATGGACCATCACTGGTGTACTGTGGATCATCACTGATGTACTATAGATCATCACTGATGTACTATGGATCATCACTGATGTACTGTGGATCATCACTGTTGTACTATAGATTATCACTGATGTACTATGGGCCATCACTGGTGTACTATGGGCCATCACTGGTGTACTATGGACCATCACTGGTGTACTGTGGATCATCACTGATGTACTATAGATCATCACTGATGTACTGTGGATCATCACTGATGTACTGTGGATCATCACTGATGTACTATGGGCCATCACTGGTGTACTATGGGCCATCACTGGTGTACTATGGACCATCACTGATGTACTATGGACCATCACTGATGTACTATGGACCATCACTGATGTACTGTGGATCATCACTGATGTACTGTGGATCATCACTGATGTACTGTGGATCATCACTGATGTACTATGGATCATCACTGATGTACTGTGTATTATCACTGATGTACTGTGGATCATCACTGATGTACTATGAGCCATCACTGATGTACTATGGATCATCACTGGTGTACTATGGATCATCACTGATGTACTGTGGTTCATCACTGATGTACTATGGATCATCACTGATGTACTATGGATCATCACTGATGTACTGAGGATCATCACTGTTGTACTATAGATTATCACTGATGTACTATGGGCCATCACTGGTGTACTATGGGCCATCACTGGTGTACTATGGACCATCACTGGTGTACTGTGGATCATCACTGATGTACTATAGATCATCACTGATGTACTATGGATCATCACTGATGTACTGTGGATCATCACTGTTGTACTATAGATTATCACTGATGTACTATGGGCCATCACTGGTGTACTATGGGCCATCACTGGTGTACTATGGACCATCACTGGTGTACTGTGGATCATCACTGATGTACTATAGATCATCACTGATGTACTGTGGATCATCACTGATGTACTATGGATCATCACTGATGTACTGTGGATTATCACTGATGTACTGTGGATCATCACTGATGTACTGTGGATCATCACTGGTGTACTATAGATCATCACCGATGTACTATGGGCCATCACTGATGTACTATGGATCATCACTGATGTACTATGGATCATCACTGATGTACTATAGATCATCACTGGTGTACTGTGGATCATCACTGATGTACTGTGGATCATCACTGGTGTACTATGGATCATCACTGATGTACTGTGGATCATCACTGATGTACTATGGACCATCCCTGATGTTCTGTGGATCATCACTGATGTACCATGGATCATCACTGATGTACTGAGGATCATCACTGATGTACCGTTGATCATCACTGATGTACTGAGGATCATCACTGATGTACTGTGGATCATCACTGATGTACTGTGGATCATTACTGATTTACTGTGGATCATTACTGATGTACTGTGGATCATCACTGATGTACTATGGATCATCACTGATGTACTATGGATCATCACTGATGTACTGTGGATCATCATTGATGTACTATAGATCATCACTGATGTACTATGGGCCATCACTGGTGTACTATGGATCATCACTGATGTACTATGGATCATCACTGATGTACTATGAGCCATCACTGATGTACTATGGATCATCACTGGTGTACTATGGATAATCACTGATGTACTGTGGATCATCACTGATGTACTGTGGATCATCACTGATGTACTATGGGCCATCACAGGTGTACTGTGGATCATCACTGGTGTACTGTGGATCATCACTGGTGTACTATGGATCATCACTGATGTACTGTGGATCATCACTGGTGTACTGTGGATCATCACTGGTGTACTATAGATCATCACTGATGTACTATGGGCCATCACTGATGTACTACGGATCATCACTGATGTACTATGGATCATCACTGATGTACTATAGATCATCACTGGTGTACTGTAGATCATCACTGATGTACTGTGGATCATCACTGGTGTACTATGGATCATCACTGATGTACTGTGGATCATCCCTGATGTACTATGGACCATCACTGATGTACTGTGGATCATCACTGATGTACTATAGATCATCACTGATGTACTATGGACCATCACTGATGTACTATGGATCATCACTGATGTACTGTGGATCATCACTGATGTACTATGGATCATCACTGGTGTACTATAGATCATCACTGATGTACTGTGGGCCATCTCTGATGTACTACGGATCATCACTGATGTACTATGGATCATCACTGATGTACTATAGATCATCACTGGTGTACTGTAGATCATCACTGATGTACTGTGGATCATCACTGGTGTACTATGGATCATCACTGATGTACTGTGGATCATCCCTGATTTACTATGGACCATCCCTGATGTACTGTGGATCATCACTGATGTACCATGGATCATCACTGATGTACTGAGGATCATCACTGATGTACCGTGGATAATCACTGATGTACTGAGGATCATCACTGATGTACTGTGGATCATCACTGATGTACTGTGGATCATTACTGATGTACTGTGGATCATCACTGATTTACTGTGGATCATTACTGATGTACTGTGGATCATCACTGATGTACTATGGATCATCACTGATGTACTATGGATCATCACTGATGTACTATGGATCATCACTGATGTACTGTGGATCATCACTGATGTACTATAGATCATCACTGATGTACTATGGGCCATCACTGGTGTACTATGGATCAACACTGATGTACTATGGATCAACACTGATGTACTATGGATCATCACTGATGTACTATGAGCCATCACTGATGTACTATGGATCATCACTGGTGTACTATGGATCATCACTGATGTACTGTGGATCATCACTGATGTACTGTGGATCATCACTGATGTACTATGGGCCATCACATGTGAACTGTGGATCATCACTGATGTACTATAGATCATCACTGATGTACTGTGGATCATCACTGATGTACTATAGATCATCACTGATGTACTATGGGCCATCACTGGTGTACTATGGGCCATCACTGGTGTACTATGGACCATCACTGGTGTACTGTGGATCATCACTGATGTACTATAGATCATCACTGATGTACTGTGGATCATCACTGATGTACTATAGATCATCACTGATGTACTATGGGCCATCACTGGTGTACTATGGGCCATCACTGGTGTACTATGGACCATCACTGATGTACTATGGACCATCACTGATGTACTATGGACCATCACTGATGTACTGTGGATCATCACTGATGTACTGTGGATCATCACTGATGTACTGTGGATCATCACTGATGTACTATGGATCATCACTGATGTACTGTGTATTATCACTGATGTACTGTGGATCATCACTGATGTACTATGAGCCATCACTGATGTACTATGGATCATCACTGGTGTACTATGGATCATCACTGATGTACTGTGGTTCATCACTGATGTACTATGGATCATCACTGATGTACTATGGATCATCACTGATGTACTGAGGATCATCACTGTTGTACTATAGATTATCACTGATGTACTATGGGCCATCACTGGTGTACTATGGGCCATCACTGGTGTACTATGGACCATCACTGGTGTACTGTGGATCATCACTGATGTACTATAGATCATCACTGATGTACTATGGATCATCACTGATGTACTGTGGATCATCACTGTTGTACTATAGATTATCACTGATGTACTATGGGCCATCACTGGTGTACTATGGGCCATCACTGGTGTACTATGGACCATCACTGGTGTACTGTGGATCATCACTGATGTACTATAGATCATCACTGATGTACTGTGGATCATCACTGATGTACTGTGGATCATCACTGATGTACTATGGATCATCACTGATGTACTGTGTATCATCACTGATGTACTGTGGATCATCACTGATGTACTATGAGCCATCACTGATGTACTATGGATCATCACTGGTGTACTATGGATCATCACTGATGTACTATGGATCATCACTGATGTACTATAGATCATCACTGGTGTACTGTAGATCATCACTGATGTACTGTGGATCATCACTGGTGTACTATGGATCATCACTGATGTACTGTGGATCATCCCTGATGTACTATGGACCATCACTGATGTACTGTGGATCATCACTGATGTACTATAGATCATCACTGATGTACTATGGACCATCACTGATGTACTATGGATCATCACTGATGTACTGTGGATCATCACTGATGTACTATGGATCATCACTGGTGTACTATAGATCATCACTGATGTACTATGGGCCATCACTGATGTACTATGGATCATCACTGATGTACTATGGATCATCACTGATGTACTATAGATCATCACTGGTGTACTGTAGATCATCACTGATGTACTGTGGATCATCACTGGTGTACTATGGATCATCTCTGATGTACTGTGGATCATCCCTGATGTACTATGGACCATCCCTGATGTACTGTGGATCATCACTGATGTACCATGGATCATCACTGATGTACTGAGGATCATCACTGATGTACCGTGGATCATCACTGATGTACTGAGGATCATCACTGATGTACTGTGGATCATCACTGATGTACTGTGGATCATTACTGATGTACTGTGGATCATCACTGGTGTACTATGGGCCATCACTGGTGTACTATGGACCATCACTGGTGTACTATGGACCATCACTGGTGTACTGTGGATCATCACTGATGTACTATAGATCATCACTGATGTACTGTGGATCATCACTGATGTACTATAGATCATCACTGATGTACTATGGGCCATCACTGGTGTACTATGGGCCATCACTGGTGTACTATGGACCATCACTGATGTACTATGGACCATCACTGATGTACTATGGATCATCACTGATGTACTGTGGATCATCACTGATGTACTGTGGATCATCACTGATGTACTATGGATCATCACTGATGTACTGTGTATCATCACTGATGTACTGTGGATCATCACTGATGTACTATGAGCCATCACTGATGTACTATGGATCATCACTGGTGTACTATGGATCATCACTGATGTACTGTGGTTCATCACTGATGTACTATGGATCATCACTGATGTACTATGGATCATCACTGATGTACTGAGGATCATCACTGATGTACTATGGATCATCACTGATGTACTGTGGATCATCACTGATTTACTGTGGATCATTACTGATGTTCTGTGGATCATCACTGATTTACTGTGGATCATTACTGATGTACTGTGGATCATCACTGATGTACTATGGATCATCACTGATGTACTATGGATCATCACTGATGTACTATGGATCATCACTGATGTACTGTGGATCATCACTGATGTACTATGGGCCATCACTGGTGTACTATGGATCAACACTGATGTACTATGGATCAACACTGATGTACTATGGATCATCACTGATGTACTATGAGCCATCACTGATGTACTATGGATCATTACTGGTGTACTATGGATCATCACTGATGTACTGTGGATCATCACTGATGTACTATAGATTATCACTGATGTACTATGAGCCATCACTGGTGTACTATGGGCCATCACTGGTGTACTATGGACCATCACTGATGTACTGTGGATCATCACTGATGTACTATGGGCCATCACAGGTGTACTGTGGATCATCACTGGTGTACTGTGGATCATCACTGGTGTACTATGGATCATCACTGATGTACTGTGGATCATCACTGGTGTACTGTGGATCATCACTGGTGTACTATAGATCATCACTGATGTACTATGGGCCATCACTGATGTACTACGGATCATCACTGATGTACTATGGATCATCACTGATGTACTATAGATCATCACTGGTGTACTGTAGATCATCACTGATGTACTGTGGATCATCACTGGTGTACTATGGATCATCACTGATGTACTGTGGATCATCCCTGATGTACTATGGACCATCACTGATGTACTGTGGATCATCACTGATGTACTATAGATCATCACTGATGTACTATGGACCATCACTGATGTACTATGGATCATCACTGATGTACTGTGGATCATCACTGATGTACTATGGATCATCACTGGTGTACTATAGATCATCACTGATGTACTGTGGGCCATCTCTGATGTACTACGGATCATCACTGATGTACTATGGATCATCACTGATGTACTATAGATCATCACTGGTGTACTGTAGATCATCACTGATGTACTGTGGATCATCACTGGTGTACTATGGATCATCACTGATGTACTGTGGATCATCCCTGATTTACTATGGACCATCCCTGATGTACTGTGGATCATCACTGATGTACCATGGATCATCACTGATGTACTGAGGAACATCACTGATGTACCGTGGATAATCACTGATGTACTGAGGATCATCACTGATGTACTGTGGATCATCACTGATGTACTGTGGATCATTACTGATGTACTGTGGATCATCACTGATTTACTGTGGATCATTACTGATGTACTGTGGATCATCACTGATGTACTATGGATCATCACTGATGTACTATGGATCATCACTGATGTACTGTGGATCATCACTGATGTACTATAGATCATCACTGATGTACTATGGGCCATCACTGGTGTACTATGGATCAACACTGATGTACTATGGATCAACACTGATGTACTATGGATCATCACTGATGTACTATGAGCCATCACTGATGTACTATGGATCATCACTGGTGTACTATGGATCATCACTGATGTACTATGGATCATCACTGATGTACTGTGGATCATCACTGATGTACTATGGGCCATCACATGTGTACTGTAGATCATCACTGATGTACTGTGGATCATCACTGATGTACTATAGATCATCACTGATGTACTATGGGCCATCACTGGTGTACTATGGGCCATCACTGGTGTACTATGGACCATCACTGGTGTACTGTGGATCATCACTGATGTACTATAGATCATCACTGATGTACTGTGGATCATCACTGATGTACTATAGATCATCACTGATGTACTATGGGCCATCACTGGTGTACTATGGGCCATCACTGGTGTACTATGGACCATCACTGATGTACTATGGACCATCACTGATGTACTATGGACCATCACTGATGTACTATGGATCATCACTGATGTACTGTGGATCATCACTGATGTACTGTGGATCATCACTGATGTACTATGGATCATCACTGATGTACTGTGTATCATCACTGATGTACTGTGGATCATCACTGATGTACTATGAGCCATCACTGATGTACTATGGATCATCACTGGTGTACTATGGATCATCACTGATGTACTGTGGTTCATCACTGATGTACTATGGATCATCACTGATGTACTATGGATCATCACTGATGTACTGAGGATCATCACTGATGTACTATGGATCATCACTGATTTACTGTGGATCATTACTGATGTACTGTGGATCATCACTGATTTACTGTGGATCATTACTGATGTACTGTGGATCATCACTGATGTACTATGGATCATCACTGATGTACTATGGATCATCACTGATGTACTATGGATCATCACTGATGTACTGTGGATCATCACTGATGTACTATGGGCCATCACTGGTGTACTATGGATCAACACTGATGTACTATGGATCAACACTGATGTACTATGGATCATCACTGATGTACTATGAGCCATCACTGATGTACTATGGATCATCACTGGTGTACTATGGATCATCACTGATGTACTATGGATCATCACTGATGTACTATAGATCATCACTGGTGTACTGTAGATCATCACTGATGTACTGTGGATCATCACTGGTGTACTATGGATCATCACTGATGTACTGTGGATCATCCCTGATGTACTATGGACCATCACTGATGTACTGTGGATCATCACTGATGTACTATAGATCATCACTGATGTACTATGGACCATCACTGATGTACTATGGATCATCACTGATGTACTGTGGATCATCACTGATGTACTATGGATCATCACTGGTGTACTATAGATCATCACTGATGTACTATGGGCCATCACTGATGTACTACGGATCATCACTGATGTACTATGGATCATCGCTGATGTACTATAGATCATCACTGGTGTACTGTAGATCATCACTGATGTACTGTGGATCATCACTGGTGTACTATGGATCATCTCTGATGTACTGTGGATCATCCCTGATGTACTATGGACCATCCCTGATGTACTGTGGATCATCACTGATGTACCATGGATCATCACTGATGTACTGAGGATCATCACTGATGTACCGTGGATCATCACTGATGTACTGAGGATCATCACTGATGTACTGTGGATCATCACTGATGTACTGTGGATCATTACTGATGTACTGTGGATCATCACTGATTTACTGTGGAT
Source organism: Rana muscosa (assembly GCA_029206835.1). NCBI lineage: Eukaryota > Metazoa > Chordata > Amphibia > Anura > Ranidae > Rana > Rana muscosa. Next base: position 337,024,039 of record CM055117.1, read on the forward strand.
CATTACTGATGTACTGTGGATCATCACTGATGTACTATGGATCATCACTGATGTACTATGGATCATCACTGATGTACTATGGATCATCACTGATGTGCTGTGGATCATCACTGATGTACTATAGATCATCACTGATGTACTATGGGCCATCACTGGTGTACTATGGATCAACACTGATGTACTATGGATCATCACTGATGTACTATGAGCCATCACTGATGTACTATGGATCATCACTGGTGTACTATGGATCATCACTGATGTACTGTGGATCATCACTGATGTACTGTGGATCATCACTGATGTACTATGGGCCATCACAGGTGTACTGTGGATCATCACTGATGTACTATAGATCATCACTGATGTACTGTGGATCATCACTGATGTACTATAGATCATCACTGATGTACTATGGGCCATCACTGGTGTACTATGGGCCATCACTGGTGTACTATGGACCATCACTGGTGTACTGTGGATCATCACTGATGTACTATAGATCATCACTGATGTACTGTGGATCATCACTGATGTACTATAGATCATCACTGATGTACTATGGGCCATCACTGGTGTACTATGGGCCATCACTGGTGTACTATGGACCATCACTGATGTACTATGGACCATCACTGATGTACTATGGATCATCACTGATGTACTGTGGATCATCACTGATGTACTGTGGATCATCACTGATGTACTATGGATCATCACTGATGTACTGTGTATCATCACTGATGTACTGAGGATCATCACTGATGTACTATGAGCCATCACTGATGTACTATGGATCATCACTGGTGTACTATGGATCATCACTGATGTACTGTGGTTCATCACTGATGTACTATGGATCATCACTGATGTACTATGGATCATCACTGATGTACTGAGGATCATCACTGATGTACTATGGATCATCACTGATGTACTGTGGATCATCACTGATTTACTGTGGATCATTACTGATGTTATGTGGATCATCACTGATTTACTGTGGATCATTACTGATGTATTGTGGATCATCACTGATGTACTATGGATCATCACTGATGTACTATGGATCATCACTGATGTACTATGGATCATCACTGATGTACTGTGGATCATCACTGATGTACTATGGGCCATCACTGGTGTACTATGGATCAACACTGATGTACTATGGATCAACACTGATGTACTATGGATCATCACTGATGTACTATGAGCCATCACTGATGTACTATGGATCATTACTGGTGTACTATGGATCATCACTGATGTACTGTGGATCATCACTGATGTACTATAGATTATCACTGATGTACTATGGGCCATCACTGGTGTACTATGGGCCATCACTGGTGTACTATGGACCATCACTGGTGTACTGTGGATCATCACTGATGTACTATAGATCATCACTGATGTACTGTGGATCATCACTGATGTACTGTGGATCATCACTGATGTACTATGGATCATCACTGATGTACTGTGTATCATCACTGATGTACTGTGGATCATCACTGATGTACTATGAGCCATCACTGATGTACTATGGATCATCACTGGTGTACTATGGATCATCACTGATGTACTATGGATCATCACTGATGTACTATAGATCATCACTGGTGTACTGTAGATCATCACTGATGTACTGTGGATCATCACTGGTGTACTATGGATCATCACTGATGTACTGTGGATCATCCCTGATGTACTATGGACCATCACTGATGTACTGTGGATCATCACTGATGTACTATAGATCATCACTGATGTACTATGGACCATCACTGATGTACTATGGATCATCACTGATGTACTGTGGATCATCACTGATGTACTACGGACCATCACTGATGTACTGTGGATCATCACTGATGTACTATAGATCATCACTGATGTACTATGGACCATCACTGATGTACTATGGATCATCACTGATGTACTGTGGATCATCACTGATGTACTGTGGATCATTACTGATGTACTGTGGATCATCACTGATTTACTGTGGATCATTACTGATGTACTGTGGATCATCACTGATGTACTATGGATCATCACTGATGTACTATGGATCATCACTGATGTACTATGGATCATCACTGATGTACTGTGGATCATCACTGATGTACTATAGATCATCACTGATGTACTATGGGCCATCACTGGTGTACTATGGATCAACACTGATGTACTATGGATCAACACTGATGTACTATGGATCATCACTGATGTACTATGAGCCATCACTGATGTACTATGGATCATCACTGGTGTACTATGGATCATCACTGATGTACTGTGGATCATCACTGATGTACTGTGGATCATCACTGATGTACTATGGGCCATCACAGGTGTACTGTGGATCATCACTGATGTACTATAGATCATCACTGATGTACTGTGGATCATCACTGATGTACTATAGATCATCACTGATGTACTATGGGCCATCACTGGTGTACTATGGGCCATCACTGGTGTACTATGGACCATCACTGGTGTACTGTGGATCATCACTGATGTACTATAGATCATCACTGATGTACTGTGGATCATCACTGATGTACTATAGATCATCACTGATGTACTATGGGCCATCACTGGTGTACTATGGACCATCACTGGTGTACTATGGACCATCACTGATGTACTATGGACCATCACTGATGTACTATGGATCATCACTGATGTACTGTGGATCATCACTGATGTACTGTGGATCATCACTGATGTACTATGGATCATCACTGATGTACTGTGTATCATCACTGATGTACTGTGGATCATCACTGATGTACTATGAGCCATCACTAATGTACTATGGATCATCACTGGTGTACTATGGATCATCACTGATGTACTGTGGTTCATCACTGATGTACTATGGATCATCACTGATGTACTATGGATCATCACTGATGTACTGAGGATCATCACTGATGTACTATGGATCATCACTGATGTACTGTGGATCATCACTGATTTACTGTGGATCATTACTGATGTTCTGTGGATCATCACTGATTTACTGTGGATCATTACTGATGTACTGTGGATCATCACTGATGTACTATGGATCATCACTGATGTACTATGGATCATCACTGATGTACTATGGATCATCACTGATGTACTGTGGATCATCACTGATGTACTATGGGCCATCACTGGTGTACTATGGATCAACACTGATGTACTATGGATCAACACTGATGTACTATGGATCATCACTGATGTACTATGAGCCATCACTGATGTACTATGGATCATTACTGGTGTACTATGGATCATCACTGATGTACTGTGGATCATCACTGATGTACTATAGATTATCACTGATGTACTATGGGCCATCACTGGTGTACTATGGGCCATCACTGGTGTACTATGGACCATCACTGGTGTACTGTGGATCATCACTGATGTACTATAGATCATCACTGATGTACTGTGGATCATCACTGATGTACTGTGGATCATCACTGATGTACTATGGATCATCACTGATGTACTGTGTATCATCACTGATGTACTGTGGATCATCACTGATGTACTATGAGCCATCACTGATGTACTATGGATCATCACTGGTGTACTATGGATCATCACTGATGTACTATGGATCATCACTGATGTACTATAGATCATCACTGGTGTACTGTAGATCATCACTGATGTACTGTGGATCATCACTGGTGTACTATGGATCATCACTGATGTACTGTGGATCATCCTTGATGTACTATGGACCATCACTGATGTACTGTGGATCATCACTGATGTACTATAGATCATCACTGATGTACTATGGACCATCACTGATGTACTATGGATCATCACTGATGTACTGTGGATCATCACTGATGTACTATGGATCATCACTGGTGTACTATAGATCATCACTGATGTACTATGGGCCATCACTGATGTACTATGGATCATCACTGATGTACTATGGATCATCACTGATGTACTATAGATCATCACTGGTGTACTGTAGATCATCACTGATGTACTGTGGATCATCACTGGTGTACTATGGATCATCTCTGATGTACTGTGGATCATCCCTGATGTACTATGGACCATCCCTGATGTACTGTGGATCATCACTGATGTACCATGGATCATCACTGATGTACTGAGGATCATCACTGATGTACCGTGGATCATCACTGATGTACTGAGGATCATCACTGATGTACTGTGGATCATCACTGATGTACTGTGGATCATTACTGATGTACTGTGGATCATCACTGATTTACTGTGGATCATTACTGATGTACTGTGGATCTTCACTGATGTACTATGGATCATCACTGATGTACTATGGATCATCACTGATGTACTATGGATCATCACTGATGTACTGTGGATCATCACTGATGTACTATAGATCATCACTGATGTACTATGGGCCATCACTGGTGTACTATGGATCAACACTGATGTACTATGGATCAACACTGATGTACTATGGATCATCACTGATGTACTATGAGCCATCACTGATGTACTATGGATCATCACTGGTGTACTATGGATCATCACTGATGTACTGTGGATCATCACTGATGTACTGTGGATCATCACTGATGTACTATGGGCCATCACAGGTGTACTGTGGATCATCACTGATGTACTATAGATCATCACTGATGTACTGTGGATCATCACTGATGTACTATAGATCATCACTGATGTACTATGGGCCATCACTGGTGTACTATGGGCCATCACTGGTGTACTATGGACCATCACTGGTGTACTGTGGATCATCACTGATGTACTATAGATCATCACTGATGTACTGTGGATCATCACTGATGTACTATAGATCATCACTGATGTACTATGGGCCATCACTGGTGTACTATGGGCCATCACTGGTGTACTATGGGCCATCACTGGTGTACTATGGACCATCACTGATGTACTATGGATCATCACTGATGTACTGTGGATCATCACTGATGTACTGTGGATCATCACTGATGTACTGTGGATCATCACTGATGTACTATGGATCATCACTGATGTACTGTGTATCATCACTGATGTACTGTGGATCATCACTGATGTACTATGAGCCATCACTGATGTACTATGGATCATCACTGGTGTACTATGGATCATCACTGATGTACTGTGGTTCATCACTGATGTACTATGGATCATCACTGATGTACTATGGATCATCACTTATGTACTGAGGATCATCACTGATGTACTATGGATCATCACTGATGTACTGTGGATCATCACTGATTTACTGTGGATCATTACTGATGTTCTGTGGATCATCACTGATTTACTGTGGATCATTACTGATGTACTGTGGATCATCACTGATGTACTATGGATCATCACTGATGTACTATGGATCATCACTGATGTACTATGGATCATCACTGATGTACTGTGGATCATCACTGATGTACTATGGGCCATCACTGGTGTACTATGGATCAACACTGATGTACTATGGATCAACACTGATGTACTATGGATCATCACTGATGTACTATGAGCCATCACTGATGTACTATGGATCATTACTGGTGTACTATGGATCATCACTGATGTACTGTTGATCATCACTGATGTACTATAGATTATCACTGATGTACTATGGGCCATCACTGGTGTACTATGGGCCATCACTGGTGTACTATGGACCATCACTGGTGTACTGTGGATCATCACTGATGTACTATAGATCATCACTGATGTACTGTGGATCATCACTGATGTACTATAGATCATCACTGATGTACTATGGGCCATCACTGGTGTACTATGGACCATCACTGATGTACTATGGACCATCACTGATGTACTATGGATCATCACTGATGTACTGTGGATCATCACTGATGTACTATGGATCATCACTGATGTACTGTGTATCATCACTGATGTACTGTGGATCATCACTGATGTACTATGAGCCATCACTGATGTACTATGGATCATCACTGGTGTACTATGGATCATCACTGATGTACTGTGGTTCATCACTGATGTACTATAGTTTATCACTGATGTACTATGGACCATCACTGGTGCACTATGGATCATCACTGATGTACTATGGATCATCACTGATGTACTATGGATCATCACTGATGTACTGAGGATCATCACTGATGTACTATGGATCATCACTTGTACTGTGGATCATCACTGATGTACTGTGGATCATCACTGATGTACTGAGGATCATCACTGATGTACTGTGGATCATCACTGATGTACTGTGGATCATCACTGATTTACT